>CAWUFW010004800.1:0-1461855 GCA_963921515.1 Calotriton arnoldi | reverse complement strand
ATGGTTACAGTCTAAAATTTTGCCACAAGATATTGATTGGGTTGAGATAGATCGAACTACCCAAGAGCCCAAAGAATCAGTTCATGCTTACTACGAAAGGCTCTTGCAAGCCTTCAAGCAGTACAGTAGATTAGACACCCTAGATTCCAAAGACATGGGACAGTTCGTCTCCAAATTCGTCTTAGGGTAAGACCAGAGATTAACTTCATGATCCAACAGTACTTGATCTGTTGACAGAACAAGGCTGTGGATGAGATTCTACGGTACGCCAGTTACTATAGTGATGAAGTAGACTCAAAGCATAAGAAGCTCAAGGATAAGTTGATGCTGGTCCAGATGAGGAAGGCAGAAAGGGTGTACCAGGCACAGCCGAGCGGAGGAACACTGGAACGAAGGCAGGGGAATGGCCAAAGAGGGCCCAAAATGCACCAGGTCAAGGAGGGGGAAACCTGTAGACCCCAAGACAGGAGTGGATGTTGGTACTCTGATACTCTGAAGAATACTACTGCATGCCATTATTGTCACAAAATCGTGCATTGGAAGCGCAAGTGTAGGTTAAATCCTGCTAATCAGGTCCAAGATGAGGAGATAGTACAGGTACCTGAGACGGTAAATACAGCAGTAAGACCCAGGTCTGTACAAGGGGGGAGTTTGGGACCACAAGTGCAAGTTCCCCAACCACCGAGAATCCCACAAGCAAGCAGAGCGTTCCAGCAGATGCCACTCATTGAGACTTTCGATGAGTTCGCTTCAGACCCGTTACAATGACGGTGCCTGAGGGGGGAGGAAGACTGTACCCTTGGAGCGGTCTTGGAGGTAGACCAGAGAGGACCGTATGTAGAGGCAGATGTTGACGGTCACCCCATCATCTATTTGATTGATACTGGTGCTGCCCATTCTACTGTAAGATCCGCAGTAGTCCCAAACCTACCCCTCTCGGGACAATCAATCCAAGTTGTAGAAGTTGCAAATAAGAGAATGACCAATTCATTGACATATGAGATACCTGTGAGAATAGGAACCTTTCACGATCGACACCAATTTGTGGTGTGCGATTCAAGTCCAGCCTGTTTGTTGGGTCGTGATCTTTTGTGTAAATTGAACTGCACCATCTATTGCCGCCCAAAGGAGTGGAGTTGCAGACTAATAATGATGACATTGCATTCAAATTGGCGAGCCAGAATCTTTGCATAGAGATGTTCCCTATGTTGACAGTCGAGGACTTACCACTTGATTTGAGAGATTCCGTCTCTTTGGAAGTATGGGATTTCACAAGGGAAGAGATAGGATTGATCAAAGGGGTTGAGCCAGTTAAGATTTAGGTCAAGCCAAACGCCAAATTCCCAAGAACGCCTCTGTACAATCTGATACCGGAAACGGTGGCAGGAATTAAGCCTGTAATTGAGTCCATGATTGAGCAGAGAATTTTGAAGGAGTTAATGGGGAGCCTGTGTAATTCCCCTATAATGGGACTGCAGAAGCCGAGTGGGAAGTTTAGAATCGTGCAGGACCTGCAAAAGGTCAACACGATTGTAGTTCCATGTTGTCCTGTGGTACCGAATCCATCAGTGATCTTATTTCAGATACCATGCGAAACTGAGTGGTTCACAGTGATTGACCTGTGCCAAGCATTTTTCTCGATACCTTTGCATGAGGAAAGCTAATTTTTATTTGCTTTCCATCTGGAAAATCGCGTGTTAACGTGGTGTCGTATCCGACAAGGGTATACAGAGAGTCCATCGATTTTCAACCAGATTTTGAAGAAGAATCTTGAGAGTCTCGTACTGCCACAGAATTCAGTCTTGTGCAGTATATTGACGACCTCTTGATCGCATCTGAAACAGAGGATGCTTGCAGGATCGATACTGTTGCCTTGTTAAATCACCTAGCAGAGAACGGACACAAGGTGTCCCCGAGCAAACTACAGTACTGTTTGACTGAGGTTCAGTATTTGGGTCACCGAATTGAGAAAGGCAAGAGGAAGGTGTCACCAGACCGTGTTGAGGCAATCATGAACATGACTGCGCCTACAACACAAAAGGAAGTTAAGATGTTTTTGGGAATGGTTGGGTATTGCTGTCAGTGGATTCCCAACTTCTCATTAAAGGCGAAACCTTTGCAGAGATTGACGCACAAGGATGTAAGTGATCCGGTACCATGGGATAACGATCATTTGATCGCCTTCTTGGAGCTGAGGGAGAGCCTTTGTTGCGCTCCGGCTCTGGGAATGCCTGATTACAATAAGTCCTTCTCGTTATTTTGCTGTGAGAGAGAGGGTTGCGCACTGTCAGTACTAACACTCATTGAGGTGTCCGTAGACCAGTTGCCTACTTCTCAGCTACCTTAGACCCGGTAGTTTCAGCGTTGCCCGGGTGTCTCAAATCCATTGCTGCAACAGGTGTCAGCATTGAAAGGTGTGAAAGCATTGTGATGGGTCACCCACTTACTGTTTATGTTCCACATTCAGTTGAGCTTCTGATGACTAGAACCAAGACACAGCATTTGACAAATAACAGACTCACACGCTATGAGCAGTTCATACTTGCTTCAGAGAATGTGACTCTGAAAAGATGTTCTGTATTGAATCCTGCTACTTTGATGCCTTTGCCAAATGTTGATGACGAAGATTGTGAGGACCATGACTGTCTTGATGTGATTGAACTTTGCACCAAACCGAGACTTGACATTGTCGATGAACCTCTACCCTAATCTGATGAGATCTTCTTTGTGGACGGTTCATGCTTAAGAGACAATGTGGGCCATCTAAAAGCAGCGTTTGCTGTGTGCACCATTTCTGGAGTTGTGGAAGCTGCTTGTTTACAGGGAGTTTACTCCACACAAGTGGCTGAGATCATCGCTTTGACACGTGCTTGCTTGGTTGCTGATCAAATCCGAGTCACCATCTACACTCATAGCCAGTACGGTTTCGGTGTGGTTCATGACTTCGGACAGCTATGGTCACAGAGGGGATTCTTAATGTCATCAGGATCTCCGATCAGAAATGGGGAGTATGTGAGGCAGTTGTTAGAAGCTTTGCAACGTCCAAAAGAAATTGCAGTGGTTAAATGTGCCACCCACGGGAAGGGGGAAGACTTTGTCATGCTTGGGAAACAGTATGCGGATAAAGTTGCACGTTTCTGTGCTGAACAAGGGTGCATTTTCACGGGAGAATATACTGGAGAGAGCCCAGGGAGAACCGAGCTCAGCATGATGTTAGCCATAGCAGACACTTGGGACGAGCTCAAGCGCCTGCAGGGAGAAGTGTCAGGACAGGAAGAAGCTGGTTGGATCAAGTCAGGTTGTGAGAAAAGAGATGATGGTGTTTGGGTTTCAACTGATGGTCGAGCGGTGTTACCAGATTATTTACTGAGCCCTATGGCAAGGCAGATTCATGGAGCTGTTCACATTGGAAGGGATGCCCTGGTGCGAGTGTTCAGGCAGACGTGGTTTAATCCACGGTTCCGTGCATTTGCTGAAGCAGTGTGTCACAGATGTGTTATGTGTCAGCTAATGAATGCTGGGAAAAAGACTGTGGTTGCATTGAGTCACATTGAGAGATCAGGGGGACCCTTTAATAGGATTCAGCTTGATTTCATTGAAATGCCTAGATGCAATGGATTGAAGTACATATTGGTTGTGGTGTGTGTGTCTTCTCACGGTGGGTGGAAGCTTATACGACAAGGTGGTGTGATAGTCTCACAGTACCAAAGTTATTACTTAGGGAGCTTATACCAAGTTTCGGATTTCCAACCTCATTGGAATCGGATAGAGGAACACATTTCCATAGTGAGGTCACGAGGATGCTTTGTGCTGCCTTACAAGTTGATCAGAGACTGCATTGCAGCTACAGGCCCGAGGCATCTGGAATTGTGGAGCAACTCAATGGAACTCTCAAGTTGAGAATGGCAAAAGTGTGTTTATCCACGTCTTTGAAATGGCCTTATGCATTGCCCTTGGTGTTGGTGAGTATCCGTAGTATTCCCGACAGGAGGACAGGTCTTTCGCTTCACGAGATCTTGATGGGGAGGGCGATGCGCCTGCCTGCAGTGCCATCTACACCCTTGATAAACATCACAGATGATTTGATCCTTGATTATTGCAAAGGACTGGCTGACGTAGTCCGTTCTGTGTCTCACCAGGTTGAAGCTGCGACTGCCCCAACCTCGAAGGACCTGTGCCATGATTTGTGTCCGGGGGACTGGGTGCTCGTTCGCAAGCATGTGAGGAAGAGTTGCCTTGACACCCGCTGGAAAGGTCCATATCAAGTGATCTTAGTGACAAATACAGCTGTGAAGTGCGGGATCTTGCTGAACTGGATACCTGCCTCCCACAAACGCAGAGTTTCAGGACCCTCGGAAGAAACAGCTCCTCTCCAAGAAGAAAATCCAGCTGCGATTGTGAGGCCACAGGAGCTGTGAGGGTTACTGAAGAAGCTGGTTGCCCACCAGAGCAAGCTGAGGGGGGTCACGCTACACAAGGCCCAGGTATTGACTCTGAGGGAGACTGTAACGTTGCGAGTGATATAGAGTCAGACTCAGCTGAAAGAACTGGTGCGCAAGGTGGTCAGGTGCAGAGAAGAAGGGCAGAGCTCGAAGAGGAATTGTGGCCTGGGAGACAAAGGAGATTAAATCTGAGATTGGCACCTGAAAGAGATCTTGCTCCTGTATCTGAAACGTCTGAATCGGAGCTAAGTGATAGGGAACAAGCACAGGAGTGTCCAAGAAGGTCGAGAAGAGCAAGAGTGCCTTGTCAGAGATACCCTGCCCCAGAGTGGACTTATCTGGCTACCGATGCCGGGAGCAGTGGAGACCGGGAGGCTAAGGTCTTCACGAGTGGTCAGCAGGACCCCTGAACTGAAAATTTATATCGAGCTGATAGTTCCTGGTTTGGAAATAGAGGGAGTGTTGACGGTGACAGTACCAAGACCTCCAATTTTGAGCAAAGTACAGGTTTTGATTCTACAAGATTTGCCTTTTCCATCCTTTGGATATCAGCCACCAGCTCAGGAAGTTGCAGCTGTTCGTCTTGAGATTTTGCAACGCGTCATAGTTGAAATTGGTTCTGAGCTAAGAAGAGACTGTTGATTGAACTGTGAACTGTAAATAAGTTGCTTTAAAAGAAAGATAACCTAGGCCCGAGTGGAAGAAGAATACATTTAGGGATCTTTCCGTAGAAGAAGAAAGAGGGCTAAGGAAGTCTTTTTGAACTGTGTAAATAAACGAGGAACGAACTGTGAATTTATTTCCAGAACTTCAACGAACTGCATTTGAATTGGATAAAAGCAATCAGAGGCAGAGAAAGAGACTTTGTGCTAATCCTCTTGCTGTGCCAAACCGACAATTGAAAATGGAGTCTGGAAATTCGAATCGTAGGTCTAAGTGTTTAATAGGTACACTCATAGTAGGAGTGATAATAGTAATAGCAGTAGTTATTATTGTGTCTGTAAAAATTTCACGTGATGCAGAAGTTGAAGGGGTGGAAGTGAAGGGTACAACCACACCTGTTACTTCTAGCACAAAAGAGAGCATCGTAGGAGCTGAAAAGGCTATGCTAGATCAGACTAGTCGTATGCTACACGTAGATTTGTCTAAAGGTGATTACACGCTTAACGCTTATGCTAAGCTGCTATATGAATATGTGAACACGATGGATGTGAAAGACTGCTATGTGTGCATGCAATTACCTGCGTCTGTGGAGGAAGGTATTCGTTATCACCATCTTCCTTTGACATATGGTATCACGTGTAGTCTGTTGCTTAGTATATTCTACGGTAAGGGTCATTACGAGTATTATTTTTCTAACTATGATGTGGTGCTTTCAGAGGTTCAAGCTTATAAGCACCTGAATAAGTATGATTACTACAAGCAGGAAGATAGAGTGGGAAAGTATTTCATACCTACCGTCACCTTAGATACAGCTTATGCACATCGTCACAATTTGACATGCATGTTAACTGACATAGAAAAGAAATTTGTAGATCAAGTAGAAGATAGACATAGGCAGTTATCAGTAAAACTTAACAGTAGAGAGGGGAAAATTGTTTGGACCAAGGAGGAACTAGCACACAAGGTGAGAGGGAGCTCTGGTCCAATAGCTTTAGATTTTGAACAGAGAGGGAAGCTTTGCATTAGACAGGTACAAACATACTATGATAATATCTATGTAGGACAGAGTGTGTGTGACCACATTTTTACGATCGAAGCAAAGGCGAAGAAGTTCTTGCAGGAGACAGTGCAAGTTGTACCAAATGTGTATTTTGTGTGTGGGAAAAATGCTTATGTGCGATTGCCACTGAATTGGTATGGTAAATGTTATGTGGCTGTGGTGTTTCCCAAAATTTATCATGTTGAGGATTTAGGACCCTTGGAAGGTGGAGTACATCATAGAGAGAAACGAGGTACATGCGCAGGAGAGATAGTTGGAGATGTATTTGGAGCAATGATACCAAGTCTGGGAGTGGCTCTGAATGACATTAAAATTAGAAGGTTGTCAACGATTGTGGATAAGTTGTCAGCGAATACAGCCCAGTCTTTGTTGCTTGTAGATGGAGAGATGGTGTCGATAAGAGCTATGGTGATGCAGAACCGCCTTGCTTTAGATGTCTTGCTAGCAAAAGAGGGCAGAGTCTGTAAAATGTTGAGGGTCCAACAGTGCTGGACTTATATACCTGATAACAGCAAAGATCTGAGGAAGTATATAAGTAACATCACTGAGATTCATCATGAAGTGCATGATTCGGCCACAGAGGGTGTTTGGGACGAGGTTGGAAAGGCTTTAGAAAAGTTGGAAGTTGGTTTGCGAACCTTGGAAAGGGAATACTTGGTTACATCTTGAAGCCCATCATCATAGTCGTGGGTTGTGTGGTCATCTTGTTGGGATTGGTGAAAGCTTCCAAATGGCGTAAGGCAGGTCAGGCTGAGAGGTCTCTTAGGGAGCGTGAAAGGAGAATGGAGAGACTGCAGTACAGTAACTATGAGAATCTCAAAAGCCTAGAGAAGGTCCGACAGGGAAGACTGGCTACAACTTCTGTTTAGGTCGGTTCTTTCTCCAGGGAGTTGTGATTTGTTTTGATGACACTTGTCATCAGATGGGGGGACTGATGGAGCGTGATGGTGCTCTTTCATTGTAGGGGTGCATTATAATCACGGATAGTCCGCAGCCACATATATATTCATTTGTCGTGATAACAATTTGTCATTAGGTTGTACTTAGCAATAACATGTGAAAGTGTAATGGTATGAAAAGTATCGTGCCATGCGAAGAAACAACGTGGCATTTGTGTTCTAATATCGTAATTCATAGTATTTGATGTCATTTGCCTAGCGAAGTTGCTCACATGTGATGTAGCGCATTTGATTTAAATGTGCACCATATTAAAGTTGCACGTAGATGTCATTAATTATGTTTAACATGTAGGATTTCATAAGTTGCTGTAGTGATAGTAAGAATGATATATTGACCATTGGCTCCATTTGGCATAATTGATTCCATTTTCTGTGCTGACTCCATCTTGTGTAACAGACTCCATTTTCTGTGCTCGCACGTAGCTGCAAAGTGGGTTGGGGATGTTTTCGCTCTTCACTTGTTTTCGCTCCTCACCGATCAGAGTGAACTGGAACATGTTGTGTGGGATGCGTGCTTGGTACCTTTCAGGGCAGAGATTGTTGTTGCCAGTGGAATGAGTGGAATGTACAGCTCTGTCTCGGAGTCAAAATACAGAGGTCTGGCCAGCTTCTGTCTTGACCTTGACACAGACCAGTACGGTCAGCTCGGTTTTTCGCAACAGAAGAAAGGGGGCGAGGTTTCAAGAACCTTCGCCTCACGTTGAGTAAAAGGTATTAAAAGGTGGGGAGTCTTCGCGGGCAGCTAGAAGCTCATTTGTGGAGTAGACGTACTGCCACAAAATAATCTGGATTTGAGTCCCGATCGAACTCCTTCCTGGGCTGTCGAAGGGCTCCTCCAGCTTGAGTTCGCAAGGATGTTGCATGATCGATCGGTGAGGTGTTACTTTCTTTGTGTATAATTTCTATGTTTCTTTGCTTTTTGCTACATGTATATGTGCTATGTTATTCTGGTTTTGTGCTTGAGTTACTTGATATTTGGGAGTCTGCATTAACCGATATATTTTGCCTTCCTTTCCAAAATATTGAATTAATAAACATGTGTGTATCACTTTAAATGCACCTAAATTTGTTTTCTTGCCTCGTGTTAAGAGAATGCTGGGTCTTGTTTTATTGCCTCGTCTTTTGGGAGTGCTGTTTTATGTGTGTTATTTAAAGGTGCAGCAGTGCATTTGCCTCCTCTCAGGAGTGCAGGGTTTAGGTGTGTCTTATTGTGTCACATTACAAGCACTACAGCATGTCCACCACTCAAATTAACTCATATTTCTCTAAACTAATCCACCACTGATCCTTTTGGGCTCCGGAGTAGCGTACTACTCGCCAAAAAGAGCTTTGATGCCTCGTCAGGGGTAGTAAGTGCTACATAAATACAATTACAATTTAAACATTTTTAGCAGCCCTCAGTTATGGTAGTAAGCCTTTTCTTGAAAAACTGACTTTATGTTGGATCTAGATCAGTGCTACGTGTTTAGGCATGTATTCAGTCTCCTTTCTTTGACATCACGAGCACAGATAAGGCTAGAATTCAGCATATTAAACCAGCAATCAGCAGCTAAGTCTGTTGTAACTAAATGCTGGTATCGGAACAAAATGGCCAAGTCATGATCTTTAAAATGTAGGAAGAGCTCCAAAGGCATAAAGGCTTGGATAATAGCTAAGTTACCCGTTAAAATTAGGTTTGAAAACATCTGTGTATGACCCAATATTGGTATCTTAGGCTATCATATAATCTAAGCAGATCCTCCAAAAAAGTTATCCACAAATAATTTGCTGTTGATCGTGGTGACTTTATTTACAGAAAAGTGGCTTATCTGGAGTTCAGCTCCAATAGCCAGAATGGATATCAATTATATTTTTCTTATTTCATAAAGATGGCCATAAAATCCGTTATCTACGAATCTGTTTTGGTTTGTTTAATTTTGGGGAAAGCTTGACAGAGCTGGAGGCTCTAAATGGAATGCCTGCTCTGTAGTCATAGGTCTAGTGAATTTGCTCATCTCTTAGGCTGTGCCCGGTGCTTGCCCAAGAATGCAGGTGCCATTTAAACCCATTTCTTACAAACTTGAAAGTGGACACTGTAAAGATGCAAGTAAAGTTTACGTTAATTGCTGTAATCTGCAACTAATAGCTGGGCTTGTTAAATTCATGCGGTAGTCAGAGAATAAGTAGATATTAGCACTAGGGTTGCACTTGCACCAGTCTTATTGAATAATAAGACTGTGGCATACATTCTGCCCTAATCGATATGTTTATGTAAGGTTAACAAGTATTTTAGAGCTTGTTGTTTGTCAAAGAACATTTTCAAAAGAATTGTAAGGATGGAATTAGTAAGCTGACACACAACATCGTGACTTACATTGTTTTGGCTTTATTAGAGGACCCTATGTATTTTTTTTATTTTTTACTTTTTTAAATATTTTATTGTTGTTAACAAAAAAAAGAAAAAAGCCACAGAAGGAGAAAAAGGAAACAGAACAAAAGAACATAGATCCACATTTCATACTGGCACATTATGGATATGCATATTTACACAAATATTTACACATTGATCCACTTTACAAATTTTTAACTGTTTACAAGCCAGAAAATCGAAATCACAGTTATAATCATGAAAACTTGAAACACCAGACTAAAGATGGTAACATATTTACATATTGGCGAGTGGAGAGATACCTACAAATTGATATTTAGTTACTACGCATGTTACTGTAACCAATCTGTTATAGGGGCCCACATCTTTTGTCCCTTTTCCCGTCTCCTTCGCCCTTTTCAGCCGATAGACTGACATTTCAAGATTACATACTGCAAGAAGCCGGGAACGCCAGTTACAAAAAGTGGGGGGGTCAGGACTGATCCAATGGGAAGTAATACACAGTCGGACTATGGCCATTGATATAAAAACAAACCCAGTGGTAGCCCGCGACCAGTTCATATTGCCCGCTACTCCCAAAATAACCAAATCTGGAGTGATAGAAATTGGAAGTCCTAAGACTTTTGTAAGAAAATGTTCGACATTCTGTAGAAATGTCGCTAACATAGGGCAAGAAAAAAACATATGAACAGTATCTGCTGATAGCAGACCACACCTACTACATGACCCGCCCGTATTCCCTCCCCATTTAGCAATTTTTGCCGGTGTATAATAAAGATCGAAAATAGACATATAGGGGTCGATTCCGATTCGGGCCGGAAAAAGCACCGACCGACTCGGATCCGGAAAAAATACCGACCGACACGTACCAGTGGCGCCCGACACGCCAAGTACGATGCAAGCCGCGATAAATCCGACCGACACGTCAGGAAACTAAGCCGACCGACCGACCCGCTCGGAAAATAGCAATCCGGCCGGAAAAACACGCGAATCCAACCGACCGACACGCACCCGGAACAAATCCGACCGAATCGTACCCGCCAACTCCAACCCGCAAAGTACGATGCAAGGCGCGAAAAACCCGACCGAGTCGGACGGAGGACAAGCCGTACGACCGACACGCATACAAAACCGAGCCGAAGCAACACAATACACCGCGACCGACGCGTACGCAGCATACAAAACTGCACAAACACAGCGTGAACGAAACGGAAAACACCGTACGAGACCAATGCACGGTCCGACTCGGTCACAAGAACGTTTCCAACATACACAAACAGCACAAAGGAAAAATCAACCAAAAAAGGCCAAACAAGCAATTACCAAGCCAATAAATACTGGGGGGTGGGGACAGAGAACAAAGACACACCAACAACTCCACCTATATAAAGGACACAAATCACTACCATGAGCCTTTGCAAATGCCATTCCACTGCCAGCACCCAAGAGAAAGCAACCACACACCCACAGCTCATCCCTCACACAAGCCACACACCAGCAGCACACCAACAAATACCTACCTCACATACACCCAGCACAACACACACCCACACACCCTCACCTGCACACCAACACACACAGCACCCACTATCACCACCCATCACCATGCCCCCCAAGAAGAATCCCAAGTTCCTAGATAGTGAATTGGAAGTCATGGTAGACGAGATCCTCAGGGTGGAGCCACAGCTGTTTGGCACTCTGGTCCAACAGACCCCCATGTCGCAGAAAACCAAGATGTGGGAGAGGATCATCAACAGGGTGAACGCCCAATCACCATGTCGGCGCACAAAGACCGACATCCAGAACAGGTGGTATGACGTGCGCAGGAGGGTCCGGGAGCTGCTCAAGAAAGACTACCACCTGAGCCAATACACCGGCAGTGGCCCTCCTGCCAAGCCAGTATACCTCAGGCCCTGGGAGGAGAAGGTGCGGGCCATCCTTCCGCCAGTGAGCGTATATGGACTAGAGGACATCCCAGAGCCTGGTGAGTACACAACAAATGTACACAATAAACTGCCACAAAACACACACATCACTGTCAAGGGGAGAGTCAAACCATGCACTCATAGCAATTACACAGCAACTAGAACAGAATCATCCCAAAATGTGTATGTCAGTCAGATAAACACAACACATGCCATCAAAAAAGTCACATCCAACTGTGCCAACACATGTACAAACACAACCACAACTACAGCTAGGCAGTGGCACAAATAGAACTAACACACACATCCACACATGTAGCCACCACAACAACACCAACACACAGTGAAGACCACTCAAAGGAAGGAATTCTGTGTATGCTGGCCAAGTCAGTGTAGCCAATAGCATCATGGGAGTCGCAGTCACACATATTGCCCCCCCACAACTGTCCCATCAACACCACCCTGAACCATGCTCACATCACAGGGAGTGGAGAAGGACTCACAAGATGGCTGACACTGGCTACTGCTGTGGGGAGCACAAGGCCCTGCTGCCAACTGTGCACCAACAAACAGCAGGACACCACTGACTGACATCCTGAGAGACAACTTACACTCCCTGCAATGCAAGCACGTTCCATGGTGGGATATCCGGCTGGCTGGGTGGGAAGGGGGACTTGCAGCACTGACCATAGTCACCAGCACCTCCCCTCACCCCCCCCCAACACAAACTCCACAGTACCCACCTGGTAGAATGCAATGCCCTCCATCCTAACACAAGATCCCACAAAGCACCACCACCCTGGCTTATGTTGTGTGAAGCACAGGGACACTCTTGGGACTCTTAGCCAAACAACTGCCAGGACAACACTCCCAGCCATCCTGTCAGCACAGCCAGCCCACCCCACAGGGAAGCAGAGTCAAAAGGAAGGAAGCATGGGCATGCTGGGAAGGGGGTGGAGGCAATAGCATGATGGGAGTCGTAGTCACAGCTCTACATCCCCCACCACATGGCCCAGCAAGCTCACACTCACGCATGCACATCCCACAGAGAGTAGAAAGGCCCATCAAAGATGTCTGACACTGTTGCTGTGTCGTGGGGAGCACAAGGGCATGCTGGGAACTGCACATCAACCAACAGCAGGACACCACTGACTGACATCCTGAGAGACAACTTACACTCCCTGCAATGCAAGCACGTTCCATGGTGGGATATCCGGCTGGCTGGGTGGGAAGGGGGACTTGCAGCACTGACCATAGTCACCAGCACCTCCCCTCACACCCCCCCCCCCCAACACAAACTCCACAGTACCCACCTGGTAGAATGCAATGCCCTCCATCCTAACACAAGATCCCACAAAGCACCACCACCCTGGGTTATGTTGTGTGAAGCACAGGGACACTCTTGGGACTCTTAGCCAAACAACTGCCAGGACAACACTCCCAGCCATCCTGTCAGCACAGCCAGCCCACCCCACAGGGAAGCAGAGTCAAAAGGAAGGAAGCATGGGCATGCTGGGAAGGGGGTGGAGGCAATAGCATGATGGGAGTCGTAGTCACAGACATTGCTCAGCCTCACAACTGGCCCATCAACACCACCCTGAACCATGCTCACATCACAGGGAGTGGAGAAGGACTCACAAGATGGCTGACACTGGCTACTGCTGTGGGGAGCACAAGGCCCTGCTGCCAACTGTGCACCAACAAACAGCAGGACACCACTGACTGACATCCTGAGAGACAACTTACACTCCCTGCAATGCAAGCACGTTCCATGGTGGGATATCCGGCTGGCTGGGTGGGAAGGGGGACTTGCAGCACTGACCATAGTCACCAGCACCTCCCCTCACACCCCCCCCCCAACACAAACTCCACAGTACCCACCTGGTAGAATGCAATGCCCTCCATCCTAACACAAGATCCCACAAAGCACCACCACCCTGGGTTATGTTGTGTGAAGCACAGGGACACTCTTGGGACTCTTAGCCAAACAACTGCCAGGACAACACTCCCAGCCATCCTGTCAGCACAGCCAGCCCACCCCACAGGGAAGCAGAGTCAAAAGGAAGGAAGCATGGGCATGCTGGGAAGGGGGTGGAGGCAATAGCATGATGGGAGTCGTAGTCACAGACATTGCTCAGCCTCACAACTGGCCCATCAACACCACCCTGAACCATGCTCACATCACAGGGAGTGGAGAAGGACTCACAAGATGGCTGACACTGGCTACTGCTGCGGGGAGCACAAGGCCCTGCTGCCAACTGTGCACCAACAAACAGCAGGACACCTCTGACTGACATCCTGAGAGACAACTTACACTCCCTGCAATGCAAGCACGTTCCATGGTGGGATAACTGACTGGGTGGGTGGGTGGGTGGGAAGGAGGTCTGGCTGTCAACCAAACACAATCAATGCAGACCATGTTCACACCCCAGAGAATACATAGAAATGCCCAAATAATGCAGGACAATGTGCCACACCAATATCAACCCCTGACTGTGACGACTTAGGACAATACAATGTACAGGCCCGCACCCCGAGGCACAGTCACAACTGTCAGGTGTGTCAACCACTGATGCCTGCAGAAACATGACATACATTGTTTGTGTCTCCCAAAAACAGGTGATGATAGGGACACAGCAGCAGACGCTGAGGAGTCCCAGTCCCAGGCTCAAGAGGATGCCGAGCTCACTGGCGTCGTACAGCCTCTGTCCTCCTCGGACGATGAAGAACAACCTGGCACATCCGGTGCAAGTCAACATGCTGCACCAGCAGGACCACCAGCTGCAGCACCAGCAGGTCCACCAGCTGCACCCCCTGCACCCACCCCTCCAACGACTGTCACCACGAATACCATCCCTGCCGACATGGACAGAATAAGGAACAACACCAGCGCAGTGACCCTGGACCAACCTGGGGCCATGGACACCACCACCACCACCAACCCCCAAGGTGGACCAGGGTTATCTGTGCGTGCAACTGCACACACTGCACATGTCAGCAGGGGTGGTGGGAGGGGTGGGAGACAGAGGTCGCTGCTTGCAGACGTTGCTGGTGTGCATGAAGACCCACAACTGGTACGCATAGCTGATGCGTACCAGTCCAGCACCGGAGAGCTCAGCCAGGTAGTGGGGCTCCTCAGAGACATCAAACAGCAGCAGGCTGCCCATCATGCCCGCTTGGACTCCCACATGTCCCATGTGGAGTCACACATGTCACGTGTGGACTCCCACATGTCACGTGTGGACTCCCACATGACCCGCGTGGAGTCCAAGTGGGATGTACTACATGAGATGACGGCGGTGCACAGGGACATTTTACAATGCCTCCGCCAGATGAACAGCAACCAGTCCACACCTCCCTGTGTGCCAACAACATCTGGTACCGAACAAACTGCAACTGCCACAGGGAGGGAGGAGGACTCTGGCGGAGAGTCCCCTGCACCGCAGCAGCCTGCACTTGAGGGCCCCCCCCAAGAAGAGGGGTCGTCCGAGGAGGGGAAAGTGAGAGGCTGATGGCCAAGCGCAACTCCCAGGAAGCCTGAACCTGTTCTGGATTTTCGCCTTTGTGCACAGACTGTTCACCCTGTTGATGGCAACACTACTCCCACACATTGCATGGGGAGTACAAGTTGGAACAATGTGTCAGACAACTGTGGCCCCGATACTGGGGATCCTGTCTACCTGGACTTTCTATTCATCTAGGAACTTGGGATTGCAAGATTCATGTACAGCACAATCCATCCTATGCACTATTATCACAGATGTATCACAATAAACACAATAATACACCATACTTGCCTCTGTCGTGATTCCAACGTGGGTACTGTTATGGGGATGATGAACAACAAAATTACACTGTGTATGCGAACTGCAACAGCAAGGACAACACAGGCATGTGAGTACAGGCAACGTGACACATATGAGGGAGACACACCACCAGGGCTACACAACACATACACACCTAGGCCATCTGACTCATTGCCTACACTGATGTTGCCAGGGAAGACGGTGCAATGCACAGACACCACACCCATTCCCAGTTGTAGTCAAGTAGCCCACAGGTGCAGTAAGCAAATGGCAGTCAAATGTGTGACCACAGACAACGCACATCACTAAGTGAAGCACAGGTTTATTACACAGTAGCAACATGCCGTAACCACTACAGATGCAAGGTAACCCCACCTGGTAGCGGGCACACAGTCAACAACTGTAGACAGAAGGAAGTCCATGGGTGTGGCGCACATCACCTGTAGGGACACAACAGCTACCAGCCTGGATGTGCAATCACGTTGTCGGTGGACACAGTTGACCAAACGAATCTGAAAGTACCCTGTGAAGGACAGAAATGACACACAGTCAAAAGCAATGGAGTACAGGACAGAACAGCAAAACTCATGCACAATACATGTTACAAGATACCCACCCAGAACCAAGTTAGCATGTCAACACTGTTGGGGAGTACAGCCCACCTGTCACCACACATCGCAACACACATCCAGTCAAGTAGCCCATGGACACACTCCAACAGCACCAGAGCACCACCCACACATCATGCCAACTCACATCATTCACATGACACCTCAGGATACTCACATTCAGCTAAAGAAGTTGGTGATGAGCTGTGTGCGGACATCACCATCACCATCATCATCATCATCGTCACTGGCATCGTGGTCCAGGCCAGGATCCTCCACAGGTGGCGGATGTTGGTCATCGTCATCCTGGATGAGAGGCAACTCCTTCCGCACTGCCAGGTTGTGGAGCATGCAGCAGACGATGATAATCTTGCACACTTTCGCAGGGGCATATGGGAGGGACCCTCCGGTCTTGTCCAGGCAGCGGAAGCGGCTCTTCAGGAGACCAAAGGTCCGCTCAATCACTCTCCTGGTCCGACCATGTGCCTCATTGTAGCGCATCTGGGCAGGTGTCACAGGGTTCCTGAGGGGTGTCAGCAACCACGGCATGTTGGGGTATCCCGAGTCACCTACGGACAGACAAGTGCACATCAGCTGACTTGGAAAAGTGGGCGGAATACTACAGATCAGATCACACACAATGGCACAAAGTCAGTACACACCGACAAGCCAGGCACGCTGGTTCTGCATCTGTGCCATCAACCTGGGGATGCGACTACTCCTCATCACAAAGGCATCGTGTGCTGAACCAGGGAAACGGGCACACACGTGTGTGATGGTCATGTCTGCAAGACACACCACCAGTGCATTGACCGAGTGGTAGTGCTTGCGGTTCCTGTAGGCCTGCTCCTGGGCCTGTGGTGGTACCAAAGCCACATGTGTCCCATCAATGGAGCCAATGACATGCGGCATCCTCCCCAGGGCATAAAAGTCACTCTTCACGTCAGTGAGTCGTCGCAGTCTAGGGAAATAGATGTACCGGTTCAGGAAGAGCAACATTGCCGCCAAGAAATCGCGGAGCACACGGCTGAACATGGTCTGTGACATCCCACCAGCAGACGCCACAGTATGTTGGAAGGTACCGGTGGCAAAGAAGTGTAGGGCTGCCATCACCTTCACCTTGGGGGTCAGCGCTGTAGGATACGGCCGGCCAGGCTGCAAATGTGGGGACAACTGCACTGCCAAATCCTCAATCAGCTGCCTGGTGAAGCGGTACCGTCGGATGCTGTCCCGTTCCACCATCGTTGCCAGGTCTGGGAATGGCCGATGGACAGCAGGAGCCCTGCAGTGCAGAGGAGAAGTAAGCAAGATCGTCAGTCACCCCACATATGCGGCATTGAACACACTCAAGATCCCAACATACATCATCATGAGGCACAACTACATGAAGTGTGCAGTACCGGAACGACATGTATGGTACATACATGGCCAACATCTGTCAACACGGTCCTACAGGTGGCATCAATTTGTCCCAGGTTGGCCCATTGGATATCATGATGCTGTGTCACAGTCACCCCCCAGTGACATGTGAGGACAGATGTGCCCCAGGCACCACAGCTCAACGACAGGCACATTCCCAGGGACCCTGTAATGCCACATGGACACTGGCATCACCTGGAGTATCATGTGTACACCACAACAAAACAAACATGACCCCCACAGGTAGTGGCCACACTTGCCATGGCAGGAGAGCCATGGACGTCTGTGACACACACGCACAACATCAGAGTCCATGCACACACAACGTGGATGTGGAGACTGTCTCCCATTGTGCACATGAAATCAGAGACATTGTAAACACTACATGCACAAAGACTGTGGAGGGCCATCACTATTGTGCCACTGGGACACCCTGGCTCAAACATACCGTCCCACATGGGACTCACGGGGTATGTGACATGACATACACAAACACCACTGTGAAATGTGACCATGGCACATGCACAGATATGAACAGTTGCACATCACAGTGGTCACGTACACGTAACACCCAGGATCCTGTCCCCATTAACACGTGCACAGCCTGGGGGTGGCTGCCCACAGGTGACACCCACAGGACAACATGTACACCAACATACACACAATAGGAAATGCAGCCTTACATGCCTTATGATAAGGTTTGGACAGGCTGTCGTGATGTAGGTGTGCCCCTCACTCCCTGGGAGCTATCTGTGGCTGGCATATGTCCATCTGAGACAGGCATGCTGACATATGCCAGTCACATGTACAGTGATGCGTTGAACAGCAATGGACCGATCGGTGCCTCCGGCCGGCCCATTGCTTTCAATGTGTGCGGGTACGCGTTGTACCCCTGTGCGCGTTGTACTGCAATGGACCGATCGGTGCCTCCGGCCGGCCCATTGCATTCAATGTGTGCGGGTACGCGTTGTACCCCTGTGCGCGTTGTACTGCAATGGACCGATCGGTGCCTCCGGCCGGCCCATTGCATTCAATGTGTGCGGGTACGCGTTGTACCCCTGTGCGCGTTGTACTGCAATGGACCGATCGGTGCCTCCGGCCGGCCCATTGCATTCAATGTGTGCGGGTACGCGTTGTACCCCTGTGCGCGTTGTACTGCAATGGACCGATCGGTGCCTCCGGCCGGCCCATTGCTTTCAATGTGTGCGGGTACGCGTTGTACCCCTGTGCGCGTTGTACTGCAATGGACCGATCGGTGCCTCCGGCCGGCCCATTGCATTCAATGTGCGGGTACGCGTTGTACCCCTGTGCGCGTTGTACTGCAATGGACCGATCGGTGCCTCCGGCCGGCCCATTGCATTCAATGTGTGCGGGTACGCGTTGTACCCCTGTGCGCGTTGTACTGCAATGGACCGATCGGTGCCTCCGGCCGGCCCAGTGCATTCAATGTGTGCGGGTACGCGTTGTACCCCTGTGCGCGTTGTACTGCAATGGACCGATCGGTGCCTCCGGCCGGCCCATTGCTTTCAATGTGTGCGGGTACGCGTTGTACCCCTGTGCGCGTTGTACTGCAATGGACCGATCGGTGCCTCCGGCCGGCCCATTGCATTCAATGTGTGCGGGTACGCGTTGTACCCCTGTGCGCGTTGTACCTCAATGGACCGATCGGTGCGCACCCATTGACAATGGGCTTGCCTGGCAACGGACGCGTTTTCGAATATTCGAACGAGTCGGTTGCTGGAAAATCAGTTGGTCACCCACAACAATGTTGCAAAATCATGTATGTCATGAAGTTGAAATTTTGAAGGATGCTGTGGGCGTGTTTTGGTGCTGCTATTCCATGGATTGGCCAGATTCAGAAGATGCAAACGACTTGGACCTATCACTTTGGACACAAGGGACAGTATCTGCCTCTCCAGCACATATATATTGCTGCATGTTCCCCTGAGAGCCCACTTGCCTGCACTACATGCTCCAGGACGACATCTGCCACTGCACTGCTGCTGTCTCTGCCCCTCTGGACCCTGCAATGGCACGTACTGTGGAGAGAGCCCCAGCCTTCAGCCTTGAAGAGAACCAGGCCCTGCTGGACAGCCTACTTCCACAGTACAGCAAGCTGTATGGGACACCAGGGGAGCAGGTGAGTGTTCTGTGCACTGCCTTTCTGAATGTGCATTTTGTCTGACTAGCAAGGCTGAGAGTCAGCACACCACTGGCTAGCAGGCTCACTGAGTAGTTGTCACCCCCCATAGTGTGTAGTGACTTGCACTGGACAGGTATGGTGCAGTGACAGTGCTTCTGAACAGGGTTTTACTCCCCATGCTATGATACCATGTAGTGACTTCTGGAAAACTGTCCATGGGCAGCCGTGCACTGCCTGGGTACACCATGTGCCCCTGTGATTGCGACATGTATATGCAACTGTGTCATGCACGGATATGTTGCATGTGTAGTAATGGCCTTATCACTTTGTCATCCTGACAGGCTTCTGCCCATCGGAAGCATGAGATATGGAAGGACATCGTCCGGGCTGTCCGGTCCGTGGGGGTCTACAAGCGCCGGATCCGCAACTGCCAAAAGAGGTGGCAGGACCTTCGGGGCTGGACCCGGAGGATTGCACGGGTCCAGCTGAAGCTGTCGCCTCCTCGCAGGAGGGGCGGAACACGGACCCTGACCCCCCACATGCTCAGGATCCTGGCGGTGGTCTTTCCAGACCTGGATGGGCAGCTGAAGGCCAGAGAGCAGCAAGGAGGGGGTGAGTCAAAGACTGCACTGTGTACTCTGTCTAACATGTTATGTGCCCTCCTCGGGCCAGGTTGAACTGCCACAGTACAGCAGTCATGTTGTCCAGGAGCCATGTCCCTCTATTGTGCACTGCCCACTCCTCATCTGATACCCAGGTGTGGCCCTTACATGCAGGGAATTCTGTCACTTAGGACTGTGTCCTTGCAGTTTGCTTGACTCAAGGTGGGAGACAGCATCTGTTTCCCTGACTCTGTGGTGGGCATCATGGGTGGGTCCATTGCTTACACAATGCCTGTATTCTGACATGTATTCAGCGTGTTACTTTGATCTGTGGTCCAATTGCTGAGCTGATCCACCACATGTGGCTGGGGTACCTGGCACACACCCATGCTGCGGGTGGGAACAATGTTTGGGCCCCAGGAGTATGTATATGACGTGTGTCACACATACTTAGCCAGCTGCCTACAGTCCAGGGCTCATCCCTCATTCATGTGGGGCTGGACAGTCATGCCTACTCCAGGCCATACAATACACTCTGTACTCCCACTCCCGTGTATCAGAGGACACATTGTGCACAGTGTTTTGACCCCTCAGGTGTCTGCCTCTGTGTCAGTGTGCTGTGGATTAGTCGCCAGGACTGCTGTGGAGTTTCTTGGTAGGGGCTCAGCATGCCACTGGAGATGTGACCATAGGAGACGATACTTGTGTGACACATAGGTGTCTGATCAGCTGCCCATGCAGACTGGGGCATGTAAATGTGAAGTTCAGGCAGCTGTTCCCCATGCACAGCAGAGTGTGAGGGGCTCAGGTTCAGAGGGTAGTGTCACAGGTCTCCCATATGTCCAATAGGTATGACCTGGACAGATGAGGGTTAAGAGGATGTGTTGTGGGGGGATGTACATGTGCACTTGTGCAGCTCCAGGACTTGCATTCCCCATGACCTACTATTGTGACACAGTGCAGAGTGTTGTTGTCTGGCTGCAAAGTCATACATCACTGAGACAGTGATGTATGACTTTGCAGTCATGCCTCCGCCATGGCATGTGTCTACTGATTGGTGATCCTGCAGGGGAGTGACATGTGCTACATGCACACCATAGTGGCGCTGGCTATCAGGACATGGGTGCATCATGGTGTCTGTCGCTGGAATGCATCACATGCATTTCCTATTTGACTCTGGGCATCCCTTACATCCGTAAACCTGTACTGACTCAGTGGCAAGAGCTGTGATGTGTCCACACCGTGTCCTCTGCACTGTCCAACTACTGTGTACTTGGTGCATGTGTCAACACTGGGGTGTTGCAATCCAACAGACACCAGACAGATGGGTGCAAGGCCATGTGGGATGTGAGTGCCATGCTTGGCATCAGACTGACAATTGACTTCTCCTGTTCAATTAGGGCACTTTTAGCAATGTACAACTAATGATGCCAGGGCTTGCTCTGTAATGTGCTGTGCTCACAGTGGTGTGTGCGTTTGGTGCAGGTGACTGATGTCTGTCTGTTTCCCCATTGTTTGCAGATACATCCACGGCCACGGAAGGGGACAGCTCCACGGACCAGGAGGAGCCGGAGAGCCAGACTGGGTCAGCAGCCGAGGAGTGGTCGGAGGGACCCAGTGGCACGGAGGGCGAGGGGAGCCACACCGAGGAGTCCTCAGCAGCATCCACCTCAGCTGAGGACCAGAGCAACTCGGAGGATGACTCCCTTGTGGAGGCGGGTGTCAGCAGCCACCACACCCCAGCTAGTGTTGCTGTCCCCGCCACCACCAGCACCACCACCGCCCTCCCATCGGCTCCCATTCCCCAGGTCCGTGGAGGCTCCCATGTCCGGGAGCGTGTCTCCTTTGGGCCAGGCACCGCACCCCCTGCCCCTGTGTCCCCTGCTGCCCTGAGTGAGGAGTCTGTGTACCTCCTTCGCCAGCTCCATGTAGGGCAGACAGCCATGCTGAGTGTCCTCCATGCGCACACCGCGCTGTTGACTCAGCTGGTGTCGTTCATGGAGGGCATCTCATCGGGCATGTCTGACCTACAGAGGGGCAATAGGTCCATGGACTCCTCCCTGACGGCAGCAGTGTCCCTCCTCAAACGGTCCCTCACCCCTCCTGCCTCTGCTCCATCCACACTCCCCAGCACCTTACCCATCCCAGGCACACACACACTGGCACAGGCACACACCAGCACACACACATCCAGCACACTGACACACACGCCAATGACAAAACGCACACGCACGCACATTCAGGGGACTGAAGCCAGACTCACAGGGGATGGGGCCCTGGAACACACACACGCATCCACATGCACTGCGCAGTCCTCAGTTCCCTCTCCCTCCAAAGCACCCTCCCTTGCCTCACCTGCAACCCCAAAGTCACAGCAGCTCTTCCTCTGTGACCTCGGCCTCTTCCCCACCGATGAAGCTGCTCCAGCATCCCGGGGGAAGAGGAAGCCCACCCACACGGAGCAGAGTGCCCCTCGCCCCCGGACACCCTCCCCCAGGCGCAGACGGACTGAGGCCCCCACCCGCAAGTCCCCCGGAGTGCTAAGAGCAAGACCCCGCCACCACCCTGCAGCTCAGGCACAAGGTCTCCGTCCTCCATCCCTCAGGCCCCCACTGCACAGGTGCCCCCACCACACCCTGCCCCAGGTTCCCCCACCCACAGATATACCATCCCCAAGATGCTCCGGCCTTCTCCCCCTGCCACTTGCTCTCCCAGCACCACACCCCCCGCTGCGCTTGTCTGTGCCACTGATGTGGTGAGGGTGTCCCCCCCTCTGTCCAACCCACCTTGCCTGTTCCCCATTCTCCTCCCCTGGAGGTAGGCACTGCAGTGGAGTCCACTACCGCCCTGTCTGACTTGGGCACTGCAGTGGCGGACCTGTCCACCCCATCTGCAGGGTCCACTGCAGTTGTGCCGGCACCCACGACATCTGTGTCATGCCCCCCAGTTGTGCCGGCACACACCATGTCAGACACCTCCACTGCAGTTGTCAGTGGCTCTCCTGCACCCACCACCCCTTCCCTGACTCCCCCTGGTGAGCCCTGATCCTGTCCCTGCGGTGCCTGGCCTGCCCCCGGTTGCCCCTCCTAGTGGATTGTCCCTGGTATTGTGCAGGCATGCGTAGGGTGACATCTGCCAGTGTCACCCTGTTTGAACTTTGACAATGGACTGGCCATTGGCCTTTGCTCTTTTTTCAGGACTTCGTTTGGCCTCAACACATATGCTGAATAAAGCAACTTTCTTTTCTCTAGTGCTCATGCTTCAGATGTACATGTTGTTGGTGCAGCTAACCATGCCCTTGCTGCAGTGATGGTGATATCTGGTCTCATGATTATGAAGTGTTACTGTGCAGGAACCCATGTGGTCCAGGGGGAATGTGTCCTATCATGTGGTGTATCCATGTCATCAATAGCAGCATCTGAGGGTGTCATGTGTTCAGTATTTGGCAATGGGTTTCCTACTTACATTGGCAATTTCATATCTGTGGCTTCCACCCCTGCACATCTGTTGTGCCTGCCATCGTTGCATTTGTCTACTTCCCTGACCGTGTTGCCATCTCCAGTGGACATGCAGGTTTGGGCATCAATGGGGAGGGACTCATCCGTGTAGTCAGTGCAACATTGCTATACAAGTGTGTTGGATCTGTGCTGATGATTCCGTTGGCACATCCATGACCAGGCTGATGTGATGGGAGCCCTCATTTGGTGCTAATTGTTGATTGTGTGACCAAGTGCTCAGCTGACATGATGGGGCCCTACTGAGGCAACATATGGCACAGCTTTCCTCACACAGGAGTGGAGTCCCCTCATGGCAGTGTGTACACGTGTGACATTGCCTGCACCCAAGGTGTGTGTTGTATGTGCATGTCTGTGTGTTCACTTCCATTCATCTGCGCATGCTGTGATCCCTAGTGTTGTACCTGTTTGTGATGCTTGCTGACTTGAGCTATGTTCCCCCAAAGTCTTCTCCCTGTGTTCTCTGTGATGTGGGTGCATGGCACATTACTGGTCATCAGGGTGTCACCCATAGGTGTGTTTGCTGTCAGGGCTGAGTTTGTGTGCAGACGCAGATGGGTCACAGTCAGGTTTCCCCTTGGCACTTGTTGTTTGCCCCTGTCATGTGATTTCCAGTTTGTGTTATCTTTCAGTGATTGTGACATGTTGTGTGTGTGACTGCTGCCACTCCTCAGGGTCAGAGCTGCAATGTTGGAAGTTGTCTATGTGTGTTCGTTGTGGGTGACCTTGGCTTCTTCATTGGTGTGTGACTGTGGCTGGGATCCCATTGGTCGGTGTGGTATTGCCGTCATGTCCATGTACAGCGTAGTGTGCAGTGTGTCAGACATTCAGGAGTCTTGTTGAGTGGCCATGTGTGATGTGTTTCTACACCTTGGTTCCCACCCACCACCCTGGAATAGTCATGGGTGCATGTGCAATGTCACCAGTGCATGTGTACTTCACTGCTGCACATTGTTGGAGGTCGAGGGGTGTGGTGTTGAGTGTGTGCAGATGAGAGTTGTTGCCCGGCTAGGCCCCTGCCTCCATGTTGGCCTTGGCTTACTGGCCATGCTGATTGATTTGTGCTTGTGTAGGTGTGATGGTAGTTTGTTGCTCAGGACACCTGACTGTGGTTCATAGTGTGAACGACATTTAGCTTTGTCATCACAGTGGTATTTTTATTCAGCCCAGGGTCACCACATTGTGGGGGCCCTGGGGGTGGTGCTGTGGTGTGTCTGTGACTTGCTGTGTCAGTTGTTGTTCCTACGTGCCTGTGTGACATGTGTGTTTTGTGCTCCCTCTCACCTGACAATGCCTGCTTGCCCACATAGGGGATTTGGATCCATGAGTTACCTTAGTGTGGCAGTGTATGCACATCTGTATGATTGGTATTCAGCTCTCCTCATGTGTTGTGTGGTTGCCTGGGGACACTGGCACCCCCACCCCTCACCTGCTGTGTATGATGACAGTGTTGGTCTGCCTGTTTGTGTTTGTGCATCTGCACCACTGCATTGGCATATCTTGGGTGTGCCATTGGCTGTATGTTGTTTGGTGTGTTTCCCCTGCTGTCCCTGGGACTCCTAGGTCATCGGTCAGCACAGTGATCATGGTTTGTGTGTCCCATTGCTGCCATGGTATGGTATCTGTTCACCTCACATCTGCTGTCTCCACAGGGTATCTGCATTTGTGTGCCCATTGGTGCAAATATGTGGTTCTGCATTCTGATGGTCACTTCTGTCATTGTGTCATTGATGACTGTTGACGGTCTCAGCCCCCATGGGTGTTGTTTGTCTGCACATGGCCAAAGGAATGTTTCATTTGCACTGCAGTATTTGGCTCCCCCAATTTATGTTGCAATGGGACACATACACTACTTTGCCACAGATGAGTTTTTGGTTCTGTGAGCAGGAATGATCCATGCAGTTTGGCAGTTGCAGCTCTTTCTTTGTCAACAATTACCTTTTGGTCACTGTGATGATGAGGGTGTAGACCCCATTGCCACAATGGTCAAAATGTGCTTCAGCTATGGACCCCACACTTGCCTTTTGGTCACTGTGATGATGGGGGTTTGGACCCCATTGCCACAATGGTCAAAATGTGCTTCAGCTATGGACCCCACACTTGCCTTTTGGTCACTGTGATGATGGGGGTTTGGACCCCATTGCCACAATGGTCAAAATGTGCTTCAGCTATGGACCCCACACTTACCTTTTGGTCACTGTGATGATGGGGGTTTAGGCCCCATTGCCACAATGGTCATGGGCTGCTTGCATTGTGGGTGCCACACACATATATGTGTGGCACATGTGCTAGGGGGTCACATTGTATGTTGAAAGTCATGTTCGGTGTTGTAGGCATTTGACACAGCCTACACACGCTTGTCATGGTGGTGGGGGGATGTCTTAATCTTGCATTCCCTAGGTTGTGGTGTGCTTGTTGTGTCATGCATTGTCCATCCTATGAGTGGGGGTGGTAGTAGTGGTAGGCATCCAGCCCCCCTGGCTAAGGGTGGTAGTAGTGGTAGGCATCCAGCCCCCTGGCTAAGGGTGGTAGTAGTGGTGGGCATCCTGCCCCCTGGCTAAGGGTGGTAGTAGTGGTAGGCATCCTGCCCCCTGGCTAAGGGTGGTAGTAGTGGTAGGCATCCTGCCACCCTGGCTAAGGGTGGTAGTAGTGGTAGGCATCCTGCCACCCCTGGGTGAGGGTGGTAGTAGTGGTAGGCATCCAGCCCCCCTGGGTGAGGGTGGTAGTAGTGGTGGGCATCCTGCCCCCTGGCTAAGGGTGGTAGTAGTGGTAGGCATCCAGCCCCCCTGGCTAAGGGTGGTAGTAGTGGTAGGCATCCAGCCGCCCCTGGCTAAGGGTGGTAGTAGTGGTAGGCATCCAGCCCCCCTGGCTAAGGGTGGTAGTAGTGGTGGGCATCCTGCCCCCTGGCTAAGGGTGGTAGTAGTGGTAGGCATCCTGCCCCCCTGGCTAAGGGTGGTAGTAGTGGTAGGCATCCTGCCACCCTGGCTAAGGGTGGTAGTAGTGGTAGGCATCCTGCCACCCCTGGGTGAGGGTGGTAGTAGTGGTAGGCATCCAGCCCCCCTGGGTGAGGGTGGTAGTAGTGGTGGGCATCCTGCCCCCTGGCTAAGGGTGGTAGTAGTGGTAGGCATCCAGCCCCCCTGGCTAAGGGTGGTAGTAGTGGTGGGCATCCTGCCCCCTGGCTAAGGGTGGTAGTAGTGGTAGGCATCCTGCCCCCTGGCTAAGGGTGGTAGTAGTGGTAGGCATCCTGCCACCCTGGCTAAGGGTGGTAGTAGTGGTAGGCATCCTGCCACCCCTGGGTGAGGGTGGTAGTAGTGGTAGGCATCCTGCCCCCTGGCTAAGGGTGGTAGTAGTGGTAGGCATCCAGCCCCCTGGGTGAGGGTGGTAGTAGTGGTAGGCATCCTGCCCCCCTGGCTAAGGGTGGTAGTAGTGGTAGGCATCCTGCCACCCTGGCTAAGGGTGGTAGTAGTGGTAGGCATCCAGCCCCCCTGGCTAAGGGTGGTAGTAGTGGTGGGCATCCTGCCCCCTGGCTAAGGGTGGTAGTAGTGGTAGGCATCCTGCCCCCTGGCTAAGGGTGGTAGTAGTGGTAGGCATCCTGCCACCCTGGCTAAGGGTGGTAGTAGTGGTAGGCATCCTGCCACCCTGGCTAAGGGTGGTAGTAGTGGTAGGCATCCTGCCCCCCGTGGGTGAGGGTGGTAGTAGTGGTGGGCATCCTGCCCCCTGGCTAAGGGTGGTAGTAGTGGTAGGCATCCAGCCCCCCTGGGTTGGGGTGGTAGTAGTGGTAGGCATCCTGCCCCCTGGCTAAGGGTGGTAGTAGTGGTAGGCATCCTGCCCCCTGGCTAAGGGTGGTAGTAGTGGTAGGCATCCAGCCCCCCTGGGTGAGGGTGGTAGTAGTGGTGGGCATCCTGCCCCCTGGCTAAGGGTGGTAGTAGTGGTAGGCATCCAGCCCCCCTGGCTAAGGGTGGTAGTAGTGGTGGGCATCCTGCCCCCTGGCTAAGGGTGGTAGTAGTGGTAGGCATCCTGCCCCCTGGCTAAGGGTGGTAGTAGTGGTAGGCATCCTGCCACCCTGGCTAAGGGTGGTAGTAGTGGTAGGCATCCTGCCCCCCTGGGTGAGGGTGGTAGTAGTGGTAGGCATCCTGCCCCCCTGGTTGAGGGTGGTTGGCATCCAGCCCCCCTGGGTTGGGGTGGTGGCGCGCATTCAGGCCCCTGTGTGCATATGTGGCATTGGTGATGGGCATCCCGCCCCTATGGTGCTGCTGTTGCAAGTATATTCAGATTCCCAGTGTATGTGTGTGATGTGTCGTGTACGTGTTGTATGTGTTTTGTGGTTGGTGTCTGACTTACCTTCTGCGCCGTACGCGTCCGTGCCTGTTCCGGTAGTAGATGTAGAATATTGGTATGATCGGGACGAAGGGATTCATGGTTGGTTCGTGTCGTTCGTCCTTCTCGTTGCTTCGCGTCGTCCTCGTCGCTTGGCTTCGTCCTCGTCGCTTCGCTTCGTCCTCGTCGCTTCGCGTCGTCCTCGTCTGTGCTGTGTTCGTCTCGTAGCCGTGGATCGTGTTGTGGCGCGATTCGGAGCTTATGTGCGCCTCTCCCGGATGCTTTGACGTGCCGTGCGTAGCGACGGGTTCGGCGCGTACGGAAAGCGCATCGTACTTGTCCGGCCGGACGGGGCTGCATTTTCCCTTCCGTGCGACTCGATTCGGCGTTTCCGGATTCGCCTCGGTCGGAGAACAGGACCTGGTTTGGGTGAGTACGGCTCGGCCGGAATTTTTGCTGTTGTGCGCATCGTACTTGCTCGTTCGGTGTGCTGTACGGATCGGTCGGGAAACTGGCTTTCGCATGGCTTTTTTCCCGACCGAATGGTATTGGGTGCGCCTCCGACCGAGATCGGAATCGGCCCCATAATGTTGACTCCGATGACTTCCAGCTTGAAGAGTCTGACTGGCTAATACAAGTGAATCCTCAATATTAATACCCTCCTCCCCAAATTTCCGGTCCCATTTATCATTCTGGATTAATAGATCATCAGGGAGAGTCTCCAACAGAGTCTGATAAATTCCACCTATCCGAGATTTCTTTTGAATTGATTCGATTATTGGTACCTTCCCATATTTTAGAACCATGCCTTGTATTCTACTATCTAAAAAGCTACGAAACTGTAAAAATTTGAAGAAATCTCGTTTATCCAAGCCATATTTTCCTTGAAGAAAGGAAAAGGAGGCTAATTGGTCTTCATGGATCAAATCCCCCACCGTACTAATCCCAAAATTACCCCATCTATATGCGGTTGGATCTTGAAAGATTGCCGGTAAGATCCCAATGGCCGAAAATGGCGTGTATCTATTGATATTGGAAATTTGAAATCTGCGACGTATCTTTCTCCAGATCAGATAGGCGGCCTTGATTATCTTAAATCTAGTCTTTTTATAATAACTAGGTTCTAAAACCTTAACCAGACATTGTTTAGCATTATCCCCCATAGCTATTTCATAAATAGTTGGTCTGGCAGCCTCTGAGCATTGGGACCTGTCTCCGACTAAAAGTACCCCCATATGTTGCAACATACATGCCCAATAATAAAGCAGAAAATTTGGAATGGCCCAACCGCCTCGCAGTCTTGGGAGGGTTGACCACTTGGCCGCTCTCCTGGATCTATGATAGCTCCACAAAAACCTGCAGCACATCCTTTCAATCTTTTTAAACCATGAAGTGGGAAATTCTAAGGGAATAGTCCTGAACAGGTACAAAAATTTTGGAAATACCGTCATTTTGATAACATTACTTCGCCCATACATGGACAAATGAAGATGGTCTAGCCTTTCCAGTGTCTGATTAGTTGTATCGATCATGGGGCCAATATTTATATCAGGGATTTGATCAACCTCTACAGTAAGCTTTACCCCGAGATATGTTGCTACTGGCACAATTGGCAAGTCCGGAAAAGACTCCATTCCAGAATAGAGAATCTGAGTCTTGTCGGTATTTAATTTATACCCTGAATGAATACCATAACGCTCAGCCTGATCTTTAACTGCCGGATATGCCAAAATAATATCAGATGTTAATATTGCGATATCGTCGGCATAGGCCAGTATCTTATATTCGATATCATTTACCTTTACAGGCCGGATGTTACTACATTGTTCTAGTTTCTGCAGAAAAGGATCAATATACAATGAGAATAAGAGAGGGGAACAAGGGCACCCTTGCCTTGTACCCCTGCTTATATTAAACGAATTAGACTCCTGCCCTGAAATACGAATCCCGGCCACCGGTGATAGGTACAGAGCCTTGGATTGCCTGAATAAATTCGTTAGCTATCCCCTTCCATCGTAGGACGGACCACAGGAACCGCCAGGAGACCCTGTCGAACGCTTTCTCGGCGTCCAACAGGATCCTCCCAAGCGGATACCCCGTGGCCCGTGCCCAATCAAGAACGGTCTGCGCCCGTCCGCAGCCGGCCGGGGCCAGGGGCCACTCACCCTGCCCGAATTCCTCCAGACTCTAGGAATTACAGCCCCAAATCCCTCTACAAGCTGAGAAGTCCCACCCCGGTCAGCTGCCAATATGCTTGGGATATGGCAGATAAACATACTTCCTGCACCCATTGTGGATTTCAGTATCAGCCCACTTTGGGCAGGGAAAATATTCAGCGCACCATGTACCTCCTAAATTGCAGGTCACTCCCTAAACACTCTACAGAAATCGCCATCCTCTTAGAGGAACTCAAGCCAGATGTTCTTTTTTTGACAGAGACCTGGCTCCATGCTGAGTCAGAACCAGACCTCGTTCAGACCCTTCCCGGGGCTACCATATACAGCGAGCGGACCGTAAGGAGGGCAGAGGAGGAGGCTTAGCGATCATCTTTAAGGATTGCTATGAGTGCCGTCACTCCCCAAATTTGATACCAGATTGTGAAAGTCTCCCCTTCGCCATTGATTTCTCCCCACAACCACCTTTTCCGGCCTACTCATATATCGCCCACCGGGGGCCATAGGAGAGTTTTTAAATACCCTTCCCTCCATTTTAGCTGACACGGCTTGCAGGCCTTCTAACTACACTCTTTTAGGGGATCTTAATATTCATTTTGATGATGCTACCGACCATCTCGCATCAGAAACAACCATGAGCCTCGCCGCACTGCAATTTAACCAACTGGTCCGCAGCCCCACCCACATCAAAGGTCACTTATTAGACCCTGTCTTTAGTAACTGCATGGACCTCACAGTCGGAACACCCTCCCCGCTTCCATGGTCGGATCATTCACTGATCCCGATCACTTGGACCACTCCTGACTCTGACATCCCCACAAATCTCACGACACGAAAAACACGGAACTGGTCCAGACTTCCTCTGGACCGTTGGTTGTCAACTCTTGAAACCTCCAGGCCACCCAAAAACCCTAATCCCGTTTTAGCTAATGAGGAATTCAATACCTGGATCCTTAACTCTCTGGACTCTGTACTCCCCACAAAAAACCTAGCAACAAAGCGCTGCACCGTAACAGCACCTTGGTACTCCACCACTCTACGGGAAATGAAACGAAGCTGTAAAAACTTGAGAGGAAGTGGCGATTAGACTACTCCCTTCTAAGAAATCTGCTTACAGGGATGCAATAAAAAATTATAAGAACAAAATTAAATCCGCCCAATCAATCTTCTTTGAGGAAAAAATCAAAGCAGCTGCCTCCAAACCAAAAGAAATATATCAAATTGCCAAATCTATTCTTAAACTCCCGGAAAAGTCACCAAATATGAATAACGCACAAACCCGCTGTAATAACCTAGCAGAGTTTTTTTCCCAAAAAATACTAACAATATACACTTCCTTCCCGCCCCCTCCAACAGACATAACACTCGACCAGCCCTTAAATATGGCCCCTCCTTCCTTAGTTACCCTGGGCACTTTTCCCCCACTGGACCCCTTTAGATTGGATCTTATCATGCATCAGGTGAAATCTGGCTCTCCTCTAGACCCGGCGCCCCCGCATGCCTTGCTGCCAGCGATCAGCAACATTCTCCCCACTACACTTGACCTGCTTAATGCCTCCTTGTCCTCGGGCACAGTTCCGCCACCCTGGAAATGCGCCATGGTCAAGGCCCTCTTGAAAAAACCCAATCTGGATCAGGAGGACCCCAGTAATTATCGGCCGATCTCTTTACTGCCATGGCTGTGCAAGGTCCTGGAGAAACATGTCAACACTATTCTGACAGATTTTCTGGAGAGCAACCATCTGCTCGATCTCTCTCAGACGGGTTTCCGGCCCATGCACGGGACCGAAACCGCACTCCTTGCAGTAACTGAAGAAGCCAGAATGATCTTGGACCAAGGGGTGCGGCAGCAATCATTCTCTTAGATCTAAGCGCCGCATTTGACACTGTAAACCACGAAATACTAATACAACGACTCTCCAAATTGGGAGTAACAGGAAATGCCATCAAGTGGTTCAAGTCATTTCTGGCAGACCGCAGTTTTCAGGTTTTCGAGGGCGAAATCACCTCCCCCAGCAAACCTCTCGGCTGTGGGGTGCCTCAGGGCTCCTCCCTGAGCCCCACGCTGTTTAACATATATATGAGCCCCCTAGCTGAAATTGTCCGTCCGTTCGGCATAAAAATCATCACCTATGCCGACGACACTCAGCTAGTAGTGGCTCTCAATCGGCCTAACATAGCCCATAACAACTTGAGTGAATGCTTGGAGGAGTTGGTTAAATGGATGACAGCATCCTGCCTAAAGCTGAACGGAGACAAGACGGAGCTTATGCTCCTAGGCAATGCTCCCAAGTACATTATGAATCCACTATGGCCATCTTGTCTTGGTCCTGCCCCAGTGCCCAAGGACACGATCAAGAGCCTGGGTATATGGCTGGATAACACCCTCAGCTTCAATCACCAAGCAACCAAACTCGCGGCCACTTGCTATGGTCTACTGAGGCTGCTTCGGAAGGTTCTCCCCTTACTTCCATTCCAGGCGAGACAGATCATGGTCCAGGGCCTTATTCTGTCACGCCTGGACTTCGGAAATGCCCTCTATCTGGGAGCCCCACAATCCACTCTGAATAAGCTTCAGGTCATTCAAAACTGCGCCGCTCGAACGCTTCTTCAGACTCCCCGTCGATCTCCTATCAGTCCTGGGCTTAGAAGCCTACATTGGCTCCCAGTCCGGGAGAGAATTAAATGCAAGGCCCTCTGTATCACCCACAGGGCCTTCTGGAAGACAGGCCCCGCCATAAATCAACCGCTGATCACTCCCTACCGGCCGATTAGACAGCTTAGGTCATCCTCCTCTCTTCTTGCCAAAGTACCCAGGATAAAAAGAACTAGATGTGGTGGCCGCTCGTTTTCGTACAACGCGGCCAAACTATGGAATGCTCTCCCCCGCATCTGCGATCGGAGTCTAATATACTCTCATTCCGTAAGCTCCTCAAGACTTTTCTGTTTCAATAAACCCGGACAGCCCCAAGTGTCTTTCATGCCCGTATTGTCCGCAGCGCTAGGACGCCTAAGGGTAGCTATCGCGCTCAACAAATTGTCATTCATTCATTCATTCATTCATAGCCCTCCTGACATGATCAGTCGTGTCCCGCCCAGGAATGAACCCGTGCTGTCGTAGGGAGACCAAGGGATTAATGATATCACCTAATCTAGATGCTAAAAAATTTTAATAGATCTTGTTATCGGCATTAATGAGTGAGATGGGTCTATATGATGATGGATTTAATTCTGGTTTGCCTTTCTTTTTGAATACAACGATAGTAGTCCTCCTCCAAGAATCAGGAATATGACCCCGCTGTGCTGTCTGAAATAGAGATATTAAGTCTGATTTTAATAAGTTCCGAAATGTTCTAAAAAATTCAAGAGGGATCCCATCCGGGCCAACAGCCTTACCAGGGGCTAGGAAGTTATAGTTGCTAATATCTCTTCCCAAGTAATTGGGGCTGCAAGAATCGAATTTTGATCTGATGTGACTTTAGTGGTTTGAAGATCTTCAAAAAATTCCTCTAGAGGATCAACCCCACATCCATCAGCCCCTTCATTTTCTCTCTCAGTATAGAGCTGTTGATAAAAGTTCTGAAATACCTTCAGGACCCCTGTCGGAGAGTCCTGAATTTGGCCAGACTGGTCTTGGATTCTATTAATTCTATTTGAGACCTCCCTCTGTTGTAATCGCTTGGCCAGAACCCTACCAGTATTTTCTCTGAGTTCATACGCTTCAGTTCTATATTGTGCATATTTAATAGCAAGTTCTTCACTAAAATGCTGGTGTATCTTAGCCTTAATAACGGCAATTAACTGCTGACATTCTTCAATATCTTCAATATTTTGACCACCACAGATTTTCTGCATCATCTGCACCTCTGCCAGCCTAAGTTGTTCCACCCAATCCCTCAATTTGTCCTTAAGCACCCTTCGGCGGTAGCAGGAATAATTAAGAGTCTCTCCACGAACAGCTGCCTTGAAAGCGTCCCAGACTATCATGTCTGAAGCCGAGTTTCTATTAAAATCAAAAATTCTGCCAGCCACTTGGCCATATGTTCACAATACAGCTGATCCAACAATAATTTACGTTCAAAGGTCCATGACCTCGGTACCTCGACAAATCCATTTAATGGAAGTTCCACCACTATAGGGTTGTGGTCTGAAATAACCCTAGGGGCTATGTTAATACTGGTTCCTTCTGCCATCTGGCGTGACACAAAGAAATAGTCAAGGCGGACCAGCTTATTATGAGGGGCGGAATAGAAAGTATATCCCAAATCCATCCGTTTATGTCTGTACCATAAATCAGCCAGCCCATGCTCCCTGACTAATCCCCGTAAAGCCTTAAAAGTCCTGATTTTCCGCCCATGATATAGAGAATCACTAAACAGATCAAAATTACCCTCCAAATGAATATTAAAATCTCCGCAGAGAATTAGCGGATATGGCCATGTGGCAAGTTCAATACTTAAATAATTCAAGACTTCCGGATCATCCAAATTTGATCCATAAATAGAACAAATTGTGAGGGGGGCACCATTGATTCTAAATTCGATGATCACCCAGCGCCCAAATTGATCCTCCTTAACTCTTTGACATACCCCTAAACCCCGTCGTGCATAGATGGCCACCCCCCTAATAGTGGTACTTTGCTGTGCATATGCCAACAGATCCAAACCGATTTCCTTCAACCAACCACTTTTACTACTAGGGATATGAGTTTCCTGTAAGCATAGTATATCAATCCTCATAAAATGTACACACTTGGCCAATAACCCCCTTTTTTTCCTGTCATTTAAACCACAGATATTCCATGAACATACAGAAATTCCGGGCCTTCTACCAGTCATCTTTGAAAGAGCCAGTTTCTTCAAAAAGCTTGAACAAATGAAGCTGAGAGCTGTTCCCAGCAGTACCAGTATTTACCCGTTTCCTTAAACACCGTAGATCGTAAAAAAATATTAACAACAACATTATACCCCCGTCCACGCATCCCCCACACCTACCCCCACCCTCCCCCCAACACCCCCCACCCCTCTGCCCCCCTATTGGAACCCTCCCCCTACACCCCCCAGCTACCCCCACCATACGAGGCATGGGGACCAACTGTCCCTGGTGATGCTGAGCTAACACACCCGCCCCTCCATACTGCTAGACCTTTAAGCTCAATCTGTGTATGCTACATAAGAAAGAAAAAAAGCGATTATGGGCAACCAAAGAATAGAATCTAAGAAACAAAAAAAAAGGACAGATCAGGAACCAGCCCCACCTCCCGTGAAAAAGCCCTAGCATAAAAGGTCCATGAAGTCATTAGAGTTCAAGGCTTAAAGAAGACGATTACCATCTATGTACCAAACTGGGTATAGACACCTGGGAAATCTAAGGAGTTTTTAGTGACATTAGAAGTTCTTTGGCCTGAATTTCTGACTGAAAATACTGCGTGCGCCCTTGAGAGACCACCTTCAATTTCGCAGGATTAATGAGAAAGGCCTGCGCCCCCTTTGCCTGGAATTCCAGAATTAATTGCCGCAGAAGCCAGTGCTTTTCAACAGTCTTTTGACAGAAGTCAGGACGGACAAAGAAGTCGCAGCCTTTCCCTGCTCTTTTCCGGTCCGGTCTGGCAAGATCATAAAAAGACTCCCTGGCCAAAAAATTGTTCAAGGAGATCAAAATAGCGCGTGGATAATTACCAGATTGCCCTCCTGCTCTCCGCTGATTAAAAGGAAAGCGATGGGCCCTTTGGATTTGAGTCTTCCAGTCCCATTGCAGTAAGTCAGGAAAGGCCTCCTCAAAAAGATCGATCACGAACTGACGGACATCCGACCCCTCCTTTCCCTCGGGAATGCCTAAAACTCGCAAGTGGTTCCGTCTGGCGCGATTTTCCAAGTCGGTCAGTTTCAGCAAAGTATCGTCTCTTAAAGATTGCAGAGATTCGGTCTTCTTCTTCTGCGAATTTAACTCGTCTTCCAATTGGGAGATCCTGGTTTCCGCCTCTCCGATTCTGGTTGCGAAGTCTGCACAGGTCTTGGCCATTCTCCGGATGGAATTTTGCAATTTTCTACATGCCCCTTGTGTCCGGGAACTCTCAGCCCTTGTTTCCACCCGATGGGCCATAATCACTTGGTATATCGTGGAGAGCGTGATTTCCTCAGTGCCGTTGGATATGCTACCAGTCTCTGCGGATACCTCTCCCTTTCCTTCATTAGCTGTCTCTCCCAGGTTTGACGAGTAGGAGTAATCCCAGACCATACTGCCGGTAGTCGCCTCGGCCCTATTAGCTAATAATGTAAGAGCGGGAAGTTTCTTAACCGTTCCAGGATTAAACAAAGATCTGTCACCCTCTTCCTCCCAGTGTACACTACTAGTGTCACTCCCTTCCACTGCCCAATCTTTATCCTGGCCATCCTCTTCCGAGGAGCTTGAATGATCTGACAAAGAAAAGAATTTATCAGTGACATCCTCCTCTCTGCAAATGAATTTGTTGCCTTCTTTCTGGATAGCCGGCTTGCTAGATAGAGCTGTATCCATACTCCCTGTTTCCAGGCCATCACATGTGTGGACTCCATTTCCCAGAATACATTGGGATTGCTGTGTTTGCTGTGTTAAAGTATAGCAGTCTGTTATTGCCAAAGGGAGAGGCTTCTCACTATCCCCCATCTCGCCAGAATTAGCATCAATTGAGCCCGAGATAGCATCAGAGAGACCTGTTATCCCCTGTTCTGCCCCCCCATGATTCAAGGTAGTATCCTGGGTCAGAGCAACCTGTGCCGCCGATTCCCTCTGCGCTGAGACATTCAAGCGCCTGATTTTCCCTGTGGGAGGTAACTCGGCACCACCAGTCGGACTGCTCGTCACTTTGTTTCTTGTTATTGTTATTGTTATTGTTAGAAAAACTTATACAGCGCACGATTACCCTGAGGTGTCCTGGCGCTTGCTGCGGTCCTCCCATCTTTCATGGATTACTGCCAGATTGGTGTTCAGAACAGCCATGTTTTCAACGCCTTCCTAAAAGCCATCAGATCATCCAAACTTCTCAGATAAAAGGAAGCCCGTTCCACGCCTTAGCTGCGCCAGCGATAAAGCTTCTACCTCCCCATCTAACTTTCTTTGTAGGTGGAACTACTACTAATTTTGCTCCTGACGAGCGTAAAGATCTTTGGGCACATACCACTGAAATTGTTGTTTCAGATGGGCAGAGCCTGTGCCTTGAAGAGCTCGGAAAACTAAACAGAGTGTTTTAAAAAGGACTCGTTTTTAACGGGCAGCCAATGAAATTTTTTGATTGCACTCGAGATTGATGCAAATTTCGAGGTTCCAGTGAGCAATCTGGCTGCTGCGTTTTGCAGCATCTGAAGTTTTTGTATACCGCGCTCCTGCATATTTAGGTATAGACTATTACAATAATCTAGTCTTGACATAATCAAGGCTGTAACCACTGTGCGCTGGCTATCTGCTGGCAGGAGAGGCAGAATTTTCCTCGTAATCCTGAGAATATATGATGTGGCAGAAACCACAGCATTGACTTGGCCGCACATGTCAAGATGTTCATCAATTACCACCCCCAGGTTTTGACTTTCCTGGAGGGTATTGGTAACGTCCCCATTGAATTTGGCCACCAACTTGGGGTCCAGAAATTAACATTATTCCCAAACAGGATGACCTCTGTTTTGCTCGCATTAAGTTTTAAGCAGTTTTGCGTCATCCAGCCTCCTATTGCCTCCATACAATCCTGGAGCCTTTCTCCGGTTGCTTTCTCCTGTCCTGGTTGGAGGGATACCACAATTTGAGTATCATCGGCATATGATGTAAGACAAAAGCCGAATGACTCAATCAGGGGGCCAAGGAGGATACATAAATATTAAAAAGCGTAGGGCTCAATGATGACCCCTGAGGAACTCCACAGGGGAGAGAGAAAGGTTTTGAGACAAACTCACCTAAAGCGACTATCTGTAGTCTATCCGAGAGGAAGGATTTAATGAGAGTCCAGGCTTTATCCTGCACTCCGCAGGCCGACAAACGGTCCATCAATACTCCATGGTGGACCGTATCGAAGGCTGCAGAGAGATCAAGCAGGATCAATGCAGCCTTTCCTCCCCGATCCAACACTCTCCTAATCTCTTCCGTGGATTTAAGAAGGGCAGTTTCCGTACTGTGCCCTTCCCTGAACCCAAATTGAGTGGGGTCCAGAAACTTGGCCTCACGTAGATAAGTGCTCAGTTCAATATTCATATGTTTCTCAATCAATTTGGATGGCAAAGGGAGGCGTGAAATGGGGCGAAAGCTGTTTGGGTCTTTCATATCCAAACTTGGCTTTTTTAAAGTGGCATGACAGATGCAGTTTTCCACACTTTAGGAAAATGCCCTTCCGAAAACATAACGTTGAATAAAGGAGTGAGTGTCATGGCTATAGGTACAGAAGCCAGTTGTGCCACTGCCACTGGGCAGGGGTCATAAGGTGAGCCTGATTTGGCTGACAAGAGAAGCTTCAGTGTTTCTGTGAAAGATATTGATGCAAATTTATCCATACTAGGCTTTGAATCTAGCCCCACTTTGTGGCCCTGTGTTAAGACTTCTGATCCGCTGCCACCTGGACCCTTAAAGGTGCTAAAAATAGTTTCCACCTTTGCCTGGAAAAATGTTGCGATTTCTTCGCATAGTTCCTGGCTTGTATTAATAGTTGCTGATTGTGGATGAGCCAGCCTAGTTACTACTTTAAAGAGTTCTTTTGGTGAATTAAGGGCTAGATTAATTTGTCCAGCAAAGAATTCTCGCTTTGTCTTGAACAGTAGCTGTTTATAAAGTAGGAGACCTTGTTTATATATTGTTCTCTCGGCTGGTCGGTACTCCTTCCTCCAAGACCGTTCCAACTGTTTACATTTCAGTTTTTGTGCCCTCAGTTCCTGAGAATACCACTGGGCTGTCGGATGTGCCCTTTTAGGAATGAGTGCTTTCTTGGGGGCTAGAGTACAACAGGCATCCTCTACCCAGGCCGTATATGCGGAAGAAGCTTCCTCCACATCTATGGGCAGAACTCCCTGAGTTGAAAGTAAAATCTCTGTTAGCTCTTTCCCTCCCACTTTATTCCAGGCTCTAATTTCCTTATGTTTCTTAGGGAGATGGTCCATTCCCTGGTGGTCTTGGACTGCCAGCTCAAATAAAACAGCTACATGATCCGACCATACTAGAGGCAACAATCCAGTGACAGAAAGATATGGGTGATTCGAGAAAATCCCATCCAACGTGTGCCCTGCCATGTGGGTAGGTCCGTTTACTTGTTGTCTTAGCCCTGCGCTGTTCATCAGATCTAAGAGGTTTGTCGTGTCTATATCAGAGGCTGCCTCCAAATGAAAATTAAAGTCTCCCAGTATCGTGTAGGAGTCTGAGCTCAAACCCTCCTCCAGTAAGTTGCTCACCAGAGATATAAACGGGCTTCTAGGACCAGGTGGTCTATATACTAGGATTCCCTTGAACGTATGGTGGTGGGAGAGGTTAAGAGAAAAGGACAATGCTTCATATGAGGTATTAGAGACTGTTTCAAAAGTCGCTTTAATTGAACTATGATAAATTACTGCTAGTCCCCCTCCTTTCCTGAGGGGTCTATTGACTGTATGGCATAAAAAGCCGGGGGGCGTTGCCTTCACTAAATCTGGACCAGATGCCTCGTCTGTCCAGGTTTCTGTGATAAAAACTAATTTAGTTTTACCATCCTCTATTAAGGCTGCACACTCAACACTGTGCTTTACCAGTGAGCGTGCATTCAGCAATAAGCACTTTAGCCCTGCTTCTGCTTCCTTGCTGTTCGATGTCCTATCTGGCTCCCCCCTAAAATGGTTTAATTGCCCCAACTCCGGCAGAGGCGTTTTGCAATAGTGGCAGAATCTCACAGTTGGTACAGGCTCTATGTCAAACATGAAACAGACACATCCAGATTTTCTTTTACAGCTATTTAAAAGCAATAACTCCTCTCTAGAGTACTTTAGAAACGGCGGCTTACCAGCAATCATTTGGACAGGGGTGGTGGCACAAAGCGCAAACCGAGCGCGGACGGGCACAGACGGGCTTGCCTTAGGCGCGCCTTCGGCGCGCCACGCGCAGCGCTCGCGCCATGTATTGAGATATAGAGTCAGGGCCAGAGAACTGGACCGCTGACCGTGAATCTCCCCAAGATGGCGGCCCCGCAGACACGAGCAATCCCCCACTATTAGGAGATAGTGCCAGCAGTCAATTTGAAGCCCCGCTACCCCGTGAGTACCATTTCTTCAAGTTCATAAAATTTCAACAACAATATAAAAATCTCATAAGTAGAAATTAAAAATATTGGTTAAAATACAATAGCAGCAAGAAAATTAGCAGCAGTAATACCACGAACAGCCCACAGTCTCCCGGCTCAAGCCTCAGGAGGTGCAGCAGTGCGCGCTCGCGCCACGTATCGAGATATAGAGTCAGGGCCAGAGAACTGGACCGCTGACCGTGAATCTCCCCAAGATGGCAGCCCCGCAGACACGAGCAATCCCCCACTATTAGGAGATAGTGCCAGCAGTCAATTTGAAGCCCCGCTACCCCGTGAGTACCATTTCTTCAAGTTCATAAAATTTCAACAACAATATAAAAATCTCATAAGTAGAAATTAAAAATATTGGTTAAAATACAATAGCAGCAAGAAAATTAGCAGCAGTAATACCACGAACAGCCCACAGTCTCCCGGCTCAAGCCTCAGGAGGTGCAGCAGTGCGCGCTCGCGCCACGCATCAAGATATAGAGTCAGGGCCAGAGAACTGGACCGCTGACCGTGAATCTCCCCAAGATGGCGGCCCCGCAGACACGAGCAATCCCCCACTATTAGGAGATAGTGCCAGCAGTCAATTTGAAGCCCCGCTACCCCGTGAGTACCATTTCTTCAAGTTCATAAAATTTCAACAACAATATAAAAATCTCATAAGTAGAAATTAAAAATATTGGTTAAAATACAATAGCAGCAAGAAAATTAGCAGCAGTAATACCACGAACAGCCCACAGTCTCCCGGCTCAAGCCTCAGGAGGTGCAGCAGTGCGCGCCGCGCCACGCATCAAGATATAGAGTCAGGGCCAGAGAACTGGACCGCTGACCGTGAATCTCCCCAAGATGGCGGCCCCGCAGACACGAGCAATCCCCCACTATTAGGAGATAGTGCCAGCAGTCAATTTGAAGCCCCGCTACCCCGTGAGTACCATTTCTTCAAGTTCATAAAATTTCAACAACAATATAAAAATCTCATAAGTAGAAATTAAAAATATTGGTTAAAATACAATAGCAGCAAGAAAATTAGCAGCAGTAATACCACGAACAGCCCACAGTCTCCCGGCTCAAGCCTCAGGAGGTGCAGCAGTGCGCGCTCGCGCCATGTATTGAGATATAGAGTCAGGGCCAGAGAACTGGACCGCTGACCGTGTATCTCCCCAAGATGGCGGCCCCGCAGACACGAGCAATCCCCCACTATTAGGAGATAGTGCCAGCAGTCAATTTGAAGCCCCGCTACCCCGTGAGTACCATTTCTTCAAGTTCATAAAATTTCAACAACAATATAAAAATCTCATAAGTAGAAATTAAAAATATTGGTTAAAATACAATAGCAGCAAGAAAATTAGCAGCAGTAATACCACGAACAGCCCACAGTCTCCCGGCTCAAGCCTCAGGAGGTGCAGCAGTGCGCGCTCGCGCCACGCATCAAGATATAGAGTCAGGGCCAGAGAACTGGACCGCTGACCGTGAATCTCCCCAAGATGGCGGCCCCGCAGACACGAGCAATCCCCACTATTAGGAGATAGTGCCAGCAGTCAATTTGAAGCCCCGCTACCCCGTGAGTACCATTTCTTCAAGTTCATAAAATTTCAACAACAATATAAAAATCTCATAAGTAGAAATTAAAAATATTGGTTAAAATACAATAGCAGCAAGAAAATTAGCAGCAGTAATACCACGAACAGCCCACAGTCTCCCGGCTCAAGCCTCAGGAGGTGCAGCAGTGCGCGCTCGCGCCACGCATCAAGATATAGAGTCAGGGCCAGAGAACTGGACCGCTGACCGTGAATCTCCCCAAGATGGCGGCCCCGCAGACACGAGCAATCCCCCATTATTAGGAGATAGTGCCAGCAGTCAATTTGAAGCCCCGCTACCCCGTGAGTACCATTTCTTCAAGTTCATAAAATTTCAACAACAATATAAAAATCTCATAAGTAGAAATTAAAAATATTGGTTAAAATACAATAGCAGCAAGAAAATTAGCAGCAGTAATACCACGAACAGCCCACAGTCTCCCGGCTCAAGCCTCAGGAGGTGCAGCAGTGCGCGCTCGCGCCACGCATCAAGATATAGAGTCAGGGCCAGAGAACTGGACCGCTGACCGTGAATCTCCCCAAGATGGCGGCCCCGCAGACACGAGCAATCCCCACTATTAGGAGATAGTGCCAGCAGTCAATTTGAAGCCCCGCTACCCCGTGAGTACCATTTCTTCAAGTTCATAAAATTTCAACAACAATATAAAAATCTCATAAGTAGAAATTAAAAATATTGGTTAAAATACAATAGCAGCAAGAAAATTAGCAGCAGTAATACCACGAACAGCCCACAGTCTCCCGGCTCAAGCCTCAGGAGGTGCAGCAGTGCGCGCCGCGCCACGCATCAAGATATAGAGTCAGGGCCAGAGAACTGGACCGCTGACCGTGAATCTCCCCAAGATGGCGGCCCCGCAGACACGAGCAATCCCCCACTATTAGGAGATAGTGCCAGCAGTCAATTTGAAGCCCCGCTACCCCGTGAGTACCATTTCTTCAAGTTCATAAAATTTCAACAACAATATAAAAATCTCATAAGTAGAAATTAAAAATATTGGTTAAAATACAATAGCAGCAAGAAAATTAGCAGCAGTAATACCACGAACAGCCCACAGTCTCCCGGCTCAAGCCTCAGGAGGTGCAGTTGTTGCCGACTGAGCCTTAAACAACGCAGGTACTGTTTGCTTACCGCGTGTAGCAGCTCCGTCCTTGGCCGGTTTCTGCTGCTCGCCTGAGCCCAACATCTCGATACTAGATCGGCGGCTAGCAGCAACAGAGCCTCTTCCATCAACGAGGCCAGCAGGAGCCAATTTTGCAGAGTTGTCCGGGCCGGTAGTCATGCCGCGCCCCCTAATTGCTTTGCTGGCAGTTTTCGGTGGCATCGCTGCGGCTCTCTCCGCGAATACCGGCAAGAGAGGTAAAGCAGCCGGACAGAGAAGAGCTCGGGACGCCAATCGACAGGGGAACGGAACCCCCACAGACAGAACCGCAATCTCCAGAGCATCCGCTCAATCCAGAGAGTAAGTTTTGTCAGAAAAAAAGGGTGTCTATTCCGCCATTGCCTTCTACGCTGCGGTGTCCAGAATCGCTTTCAAAACGGGTCTTAGCAGGAGATGGTAGGTGATCAGCTCACTCGGCCGACTGACCGGCCGCCATCTTGCCTCTAGAGGACCCTATGTATGGGGATTTTGACTCCGTCTTTTTAATAATTGTAAATTCTTTTTTTTAATTATAGTTTTGCTTTGTTTTTCTTTTTTTTATTATATTTTTGCTGTTTTTCTAACTTGCAATTGCTTTTAGTATCTACACCATAAGCTAAAAATTCACATGCAAACGTAATAATACACACATAGTCTGGCATTGCTCCCCCTCCACTGAGGGCACCTGCCTCCATCCCTTCTATAATCCCCAAATCCTCTCGCCTGCCTTCTCCACCCACCCCATCATGACTTGGCATTGCTCCACAGTGCTCCACACCCCTTCCAATTCCTCTCCCTTTTTTTTCATTTTCACTTTATCATTCTAGAATGGCTGCCTGCCATCTTGGAATGTTAAAGTAAAACATCAAATATGGCTGCCAACTCTCATCTTGACCATGATGGCGGCCACAATGGGTGCCACGTGCTTACCTGTTTCGGGACGCATGAGTATTCATGCAGCATGACCCACTGAGAGCCATTTTGGCTCTTTTACTTTATCGTTTGAGCTTGGCCAACAGCCATTTCAGAACAGTGAATTAAAAATACACAAGATTTGTCAAAGCCAGTATTTCAAAATTCACCTTTTAAAGGCAATACCTATTGGTTTTGCCAATGACAGTTTTTTTTATTGTTTTACATTATTGCTTTTGTCAGCAGTGGAGTACGAGGGTCAAACCTATTACCTTTGCCACTACTTGTTGCCAAGTCTTCCCTTGTGTGTTACCATTGCACCTATCTTCAGCCCACAGCAACCAATCACTTCACACCCCGGCCCTAAGTCTCGTCCGCTTTAGGAAGCAGTTACAGAGTCGGGGCTCGCGGGTGGCGGAGGATTGGAGGGGGCAGAGGTGCTGGTGGGGAGGTGGAGAATTAGATGAGAGAGAGAGAACAAACGTGTTAATGGCATATAAAGCTAATAGAGAGCCAGGAACAGCCGAGAACATCAATTATATGCTTTGTTAAAGTCTGCCTGTTGTCCCCGCTGTCTGGGAAAACTTATGAAGTTTAGGTTTAGTTTTGCAAAATAATTATTCATGAATTCATTTAGGATGGTAATCACGTCTTCTAAACATTCTCTTACACAGGAGGGAGCCGAGAAGGCTTGTCCTGTTTTCTCAGGCACAGTACACATGTGATAGATATACACAAACTAATGCACATAAACAGATGAGCATCTTGGATAATGCAGGGACGGCTCAACACGCTTGATTCTCTGGAATGTTCGAGCACAAGGACCGATGACGGCTGCTGGCAAGTCCGCTTTCATGTTGCGTTATCCAAGGCCGCCAGCTGCGGGTCACGAGGACAGAAGGCTCTGGAATTCACAATGTCATCCTCACTGGGCCCCTCGACCCCGCCTTCTAACGAGCTCTCAGCCACCCTACTGTGTGCCAAAGGACCGCACTGGCTATGTTTAGATCTAAAGTGTGAGAGGAATTGATTTTTTAAATCCTGGGATGCGATGTCGAGAACAAATACGCCTCGTGCTGTGCGGAAGTAATGCAATGAACTACGGTACGTCGAGGGCCTAGGGGCGTGCTGTGCAGCAGTAATATAATGACAGAGTGCTTGCTGCCCTACACCAGCCAAAAGGAGAACCAAACACGTATAACAAAAGTGATAACTCTAAGAAACTGGGTCCATCATCTGTACAAATAGCGGGCCTTATTTGATGCTGATGGAGCAAATGCTTATACAGTTGTTAATGGCAATTTATCCAAACATTTTACTCTGAAAGCTTTACACAGAGTGGCCATTCTCTGTGAACTATATACATTTCATACACACACTGGTTGGCTAAACCTTTCTCGGGTAGAGGGATTGTGCTAAGCACGATGTCACGTGCTCATCTCCACAATGCACAGACCAGAAAGAGAAACAGAACTAAGAAAAAACAAGAAAAATACCTGAAACGAAGTTAAGCAGGCATCCAGTGAAGAGAAAGAATGGTTCTCAGTACTGGTCAAGTCAAGTATTTTATTAGTTCGATATCATGTCAATTAGGCTATACATCCCGCACATCTCATAACAAATAGACAATATAGATATGAAACAAGTCATTAAAAAATCTGTAAAACAGATGATGTTCCATACAAATCCATCCCACCAACAATGGAGCTGTGAATTAGTAGTTTAGGTAAAAGAAAGTGCACACATACAACTTCAAGATCGCTGCTGTACCGACTCCATGCCCGGTTATAAATGCCGTAGCAGTAGCGCCAACCTGCACGTGACCCAAAAGATACCGGTTACTTACCAGGTCATCGGCTTTGACTGCTGTAAACATTAAGCTTATAAAAACAAATTGTGCAAAAAGATGCAAATTGTGCACATCCACTTAAAACTTCACATACATAACTTTAAGAAGTTGGCAATCGGATAGAGCAAACATGCCCACAATCAGCGGTATTGTGCAAAGAGCAAATAACATTATTTTGTAAACAGAGACACAGTAGCTAACGTTTCTGATACGATGGACAGAAATTATGCCAGCACCCAGCATAATGACATATTATTACATTGCAGAATTATCCTTATCAGATCTCTAATGCGGTGTACCTGCAGCTTTCTAAAAACCGGCAATAGCAGGCTGCGTCTTTATAGCATCGAAAGAACCACAAAAAACAATAATATGGAAAAGAGACAATGCATCCATCTTACAAAAAGGGCCGGGATCCCTTTCCAACCCCAGCTGTCTGGTCCCCCTCCACCTAATGAATATGAGAACTTGGCCCAACCTGACCTTCAGGGCCCACTGCCTAACAAATCTACCCTTAAGGGCACATGTACAACAGTTTTAATGGGTTGCAAATGGAGATTCGGCCCGTTTGTGACAGCTAAAATGGCTTTTGCCATGTACCCACCCTATTTTTGTGAGTCAGTAACCTATTACCGACTCACAAAAGAGGGTTTGCGAGTCTCTATTAGGGAGGGGCATGCCTGAGCGTCCCTTCCTAATAGCGAGTCGCAGGGGGATGTACGATTGTTTTGTGACAATAATGTGATCGCAAAACAATCGCAGTTTACCGCCAACTTCAAGTAGGTGGTAAGCCAGTCACAAACAAGAAGGGGTCCCCTTCCCCTTTGTGAATAGTAGCAAAAACGTTTTTTAAGAGCAGGCAGAGCTCCCACGGACCACTGCCTACTCTTAAAAAATGAAAAGGAAAATGTTAATTTTTATTTTTTAAATGCATCCCAATTTCCTTTATAGAAAATAGACTTCATCTCAGAAAAAAATTGCTTTAGTTAAAGAGCAATCACAGACTTGGTGGTCTGCTGATGCCAGTAGGCCACCATCCCTGTGAATGCAGGTCATTCCCAATGGGTTGCAAATTGTGACCTGCCCATGAATATTGATGAGGCAGGTCATTTGCGACTCCATTGAGAATCGCTAAATGTGTCTGAGACACATTGGTACATCTAATTTTGCGACTCACAAATTGCGAGTCGCAAAATGAAATGGTCATACACGCGGCCCTAAATAGCCCTCAAATAGGGCTGGGTTAAACCACTGTAATCTGTCTCCCATAAATGCTGCAAGATGATCCTCTTGCTGCCATCCTCAAAATTGCTGTTTAACAAACACTGTTTTACTAAGCATTTTAGCGCATATTTTTGTTGGGGCACTGACATATTTAAAGGGGTATACCCGACCAGTAAGTTGAAGGAAGCCTTGGTAACCTGTATGTTATTTAGCCATTGACCCAAGTGCTTCCCTTGTAAGTGGAGTATTATGCGATGCCGGGAGCCTTCTTCTACTTTTAGGAGCCCCGCTCTAGCCACAGGGCACTACTCATGGTACCTGTGGGGAAACCTAACCATTTTTTCCAAATGGTTGTTACTATAGTTTGCAGGCCCTTGACTTCGTTTTCTAGCAAAACCTCACAACCGCAGAGTAACTATCTTTGCGTTATATATGCCTTTCTCAACGCTTTAACAGACTTGTGGCCCAAGGCTGAATACAGTCTCTGAAGTGCACCAGCAATCAACTTGCCATTAGATTCTTGCAACAAGACATGAGCCCCGAAGTCCAAATTGGGGCTGAATAACAGGCCTAGATATCTATATTCCCTAACCACCTTCACGTGATCACCATCCAGCCACCACCTGTACCCCGGGGGCCACCTCTTACCCTTTGAGAAAATCATTATCCTTGTTTTGGCCGAATTTATCTTTAAATCATTTCCCTTACAATAGTAGAGAAAGCATCCAATTGACTCTACAAGCCGATCAGCATTAGATCTAATAACACCGTATTGTCTGTGTAAAACAATAGATTCAATCCCTATCTTTGCGGGAAAGCACCTGGTCTGATTTGGGACTCCCAAGGCATCCGCTACGTAGATTAAAAACAACAGCAGAGCCAGAATACACCCTTGCCTCAGCCCATTGGGGTATCGATCTTTTTGGACATGGCTCCATTGCCCTCCAGTTCCACTCTAGTCCATCAGCCCTCATACAGTTGTACTATCAATTTCAGAAGACCTGGTGGACACTTCCATTTTGCCATCTTTTCCCAAAGGAGAGATCTATTAACAGTGTCAAACGACGCAGACAGATCGATATGCACCACGTAAAGTAGCTGCTTTAATTTGAGGGCGTAATCTTCCATCTGCAGTTTTAATATCACACAACTGTCCGTAGTAGAATACCCTTTCCTAAAGCCCATTTGGGTCAGAGGAAGAATTCTTGTTAGGCTCACCCACTCTTCTAATTGACCCAACAAGTGCTTTGCATACATTTTGCTCAGGATATCCAATAATGCAATCATGCAATAATCAGAGGGCAGGGCCCTATCCCCCTTTTTAAACTATGCCACCCTAATGCTACCTTTCCAGGTTTCCGTGCAAATCATGCCCGTCAATTATTTCTTTGAACAGTGGTACCAGGGTCGGTGCCCACAAGTGAGCGTTAAGTTTAATGATGTCATAAGAAATGCCATCTGGCACTTGCGCTCTTGATCTTTTCAGGCTTTTGTTAGCTATTTTGATGCCACTAACTGTAGGAAGCTGAATGCTCTCGTCTCGTCCCCCTTATACCTCCAATGTCGGCCACCTCGTGTCCACAACGCTCCCCCAACACTCCCCCTCTCCTCTTTGACATTATAGAAATCTGAAATTTAACTGACCCATGTTTCTTCAGGAATTGGACCTGCTTTCTTATGTGTGTCTCACCCTAGAATGCAATTTGAGATACTTCAGAAACCTTTTAGGTTGCCAGTGCGCAGGGAAAAATTGCTTTTGTCCACAGGTTCTCTCTTTCCCTCCACTTGATTTAGCGCATATCTTTCCTAAAGACTTTCCTATGCTGTCTTATCAAACTATACCTTTGGTCCCCCCCTACACTAAACACTTCTTGTATTTTCTAGTTCAGTGTTACTTTGGCCTTTGATTTTTCAAAAATCAGCGGGTCCTCAACAACCCTTCTCCTGTTCAGCCCTATGGCCGCCATATCCCTTATGGATGAAATAAATGTTTCAAAAGCTGAACTGTGGGGTGTGAGCGAGAACTGGAATGCGCCTTTAACAGCTCCTTCATGCTATATATAACATGATGTTGCAATTTGGCAGACCACACTATTCTGCGGTTAATTTTCTAGTACAGAGGCGAACTATTGGGCCACATATCTCTTAGCTTAGCCCCCCTGGACAATGAGAAAATAAGAGGCTTATGATCACTGCCAGCCAGATCGCCTATACCCAAAATGCTCCAAGGACATTATTGCATAATCAATCAGGGATGTTACTCTCCCATTATCAAACGTTGTCCTGGCTGCCTGATCACCCGGACACCTACCATTTATTATCATCATATTGAAGCTATTGAGAAGAATCCCCAGTTTCCTACCCCCACCTCTCGGCCTCCCTAAAACCAGATAGGTAATATCCAGTGCAATTTCTTTCTCTCTATGAATAGCATCCCTTGAGTGCCAAGAGGGGATGTTTACGTTTAAGTCACCCAACAGTAAAATAGGCACCTGGAGGAAGCCCAATTGAATCTTGTCTAGTAAAAGTGCCAACTCCTTGAGTTGTTTATCTTTGCAAAGATTCTGGGGGAGGAATATATTCATTAATATCAGGCCGGGACTCCCCTTGTGGGCCCCCCTGGGTGGCATGATTGAAGGCAGACCAGACAACGCTAAAACAAGAACATTTGTAGAGTCTCTACAGAGAACAGGCACCACTATATCATACTCCACTGCTACCAAAACTGATAGGCCCCCTGCCAGTCGCCCAAATTGCCCATTTACTGCCTTTAAACTAAATAGAACATAGTCAGGCAACCCTAGCCCTGCATTTCCCAGGTTTCTCGTACACCAGCAATCACTACTTTATTATCCTTAATCAACGACTGGAACATGGGTACTCACAAACTTTCTCTCGGGGGCCAAATTTACAGTGTGGTTTGTGGCCAAGGGCCGCACCGGTGGGGGCGGGGTCAGTGGGGGAGGGGGGCGGGGCTAGAGCAAAAAAAAAAAATATGACCATGAGGTTGAACACAGGCCCCTGCAGTGGACGCCTTCGTTCACTGAGCCACCTTACCCGGCATACACACATCTCTCTCTCTCTCTATCTCTCTCTCTCTCTGTCTCCCTCCCTCTCTCTATCTCTCCCTCTCTCTATCTCTTCCTCCCTCTCTCTCTCCGTCTCTCTCTCTCTCTCTCTCTCTCTCTCTCTCTCTCTCTCTCTCTCTCCTCCCTCCTGCTACTGTCTCCCTCCCTCTGTCTCCCTCGGTCTCCCTCCCTCCTCTCCCTCTGTCTCCCTCTCTCTGTTTCCCTCTGTCTCCCTCTCTCTCTGTCTCCCTCCCTCTCCCTCCCTCTGTCACCCTCTGTCTCCCTCCCTGTCTCCCACCCTCCTTCTCCCTCCGTCTCCCTCTCCGTCTCCCTCTCCGTCTCTCTCTGCCTCTCTGTCTCTGTCTGTCTCTATCTCTGTCTGTCTCTGCCTGTCTCTGCCTCTATCTGTCTCTGCCTCTATCTGTCTCTGCCTCTATCTCTGTCTCTGCCTCTATCTCTGTCTCTGCCTCTATCTCTCTCTCTTTCTGTCTCTCTCTCTCTCTGTCTCTCTCTCTCTCTGTCTCTCTCTCTCTCTAACTCTACCGCTGTCTGTCTCTACCGCTGTCTGTCTCTACCTCTATCTGTCTCTGCCTCTGTCAGTCTGTCCCTGTCTCTGCCTCTATCTAGCTCTGTCTCTATCTGTCAGTCTGTCCCTGTCTCTATCTGTCCCTGTCTCTATCTGTCTCTGTCTCTATCTGTCTCTGTCTGTTTCTGTCTCTGTCTCTATCTGTCTCTGTCTGTCTATGTCTCTGTGCCTCGGGCAGTGCACACGTACTGTGTCTACACGTCCCTGTCACCAGCCCAGAGAGAGCGGAGACCAGGCCTGAGCTCCCTGGCCTTGGCTCAACCCTCTGACTACAGGCTGGCGGGAAACATCACATCACAGGCTCTTAACGCACACCTCACCCGGCTCTCACTCCCTGCTGCCCTCTGTCACCTCACCCGGCTCTCACTCCCTGCTACCCTCTGTCACCTCACCCGCTGCTCTCACTCTCTGCTACCCTCCATCACCTCACCCGGCTCTCACACCCTGCTGTCCTCTGTCACCTCACCCTGCTCTCACACCCTGCTGTCCTCTGTCACCTCACCCGGCTCTCACTCTCTGCTACCCTCTGTCACCTCATCCTGCTCTCACACCCTGCTGTCCTCTGTCACCTCACCCGGCTCACACACCCTGCTGTCCTCTATCACCTCACCCGGCTCTCACTCCCTGCTGCCCTCCGTCACCTCACCTGGCTCTCACTCCCTGCTACCCTCTGCCACCTCTCCCGCTGCTCTCACTCCCTGCTGCCCAGCGTCACCTCACCTGGCTCTCACTCCCTGCTGCCCTCCTCACCTCACCCGGCTCTCACTCCCTGCTGCCCTGCGTCACCTCACCCGGCTCTCACTCCCTGCTGACCTCTGTCACCTCACCCGGCTCTCACTCCCTGCTGCCCTCTGTCACCTCACCCGGCTCTCACTCCCTGCTGCCCTCTGTCACCTCACCCGGCTCTCACTCCCTGCTGCCCTCCGTCACCTCACCCGGCTCTCACACCCTGCTGTCCTCTGTCACCCTCTGTCACCTCACCCCGCGTGTGTGTCAGCCCGGGCTGAGACAGCTTCCCGGGAACACACACAGCCGCACCCTTGTACTTCACAGGTCTTTAAAAGACCATTCACTTGTTAATGAGGCTTTGTTGTATTTCACCTCTTCTTAGCACCCCTGCATCTCCACTCAGTCAGAGTGGAGATGCAGGGGCGCTAAGAAGAGGTGAAATACAACAAAGCCTCATTAAAAAGTGAATGGTCTTTTAAATAATCGCCCGGCCCCCATAGAGCAGAGTCTCTCAGAGTCCGCGCTGCTGCAACCGGCGGTGTTTGCTGACACTCTTTTAAAAAAAAAACAGGTACGATGTCTGCAAGGTCCGCGGGCTGCCAAGGAAGGCTTTCCGGGCCGCTGGCGGCCCGCGGGCCGTACTATGAGTACCCGTGGACTGGAATGACTCCATGTTCCTTTTCAACCCTGCTATGTTCCAGGACAAAAGATTTAACTCCGGCGGCATCAGGGTCTATGAAACAGGGGTGTGGATGCCTCCCGATTTGACGCCGCAATCCAATTCCAATTCAGTTCTTTCTTCTCTGCCATCTCCACCTGGTGTATGAAAAATTGCCTGCCCTGGTCCGTCTTCACTACAAGAAGCTGATTTAGCCCTGGACTCCAACGTCCTCCCTTCACCGCAGGTGTGAGCACAAAATTGGTTGAGGAAAGTAAGGCTCCTGCTTGACCCCCCCTATTCATTGCAGTCGATGAACAATCTAGCGGGAGATCCTGCTGCTGTATTGGAGAACATAAACATCACATCCTGACCACCTAAGAGCATCCAATGATTTCAGGACTTCTCCTGCCACTACCCTAGAGTAGAAGTGAACCCCAGGCCTTAGATAGCACACTAATATGTGGCTGGACAAGCAGAGCAATATCTTTAGTGGAGATCTTCGCCAGCTGTGGGATTGTTTGAAAAAGGGATAATATTCTAGATCTATAAAGCATCCCGTATCCTTCCCAGTCCACAAAATATCCATGAAATGGAGGGCCCAGACAATTTCATCGTAGGAATTGGCTCTGGGTTTTGACCCCCTTCCATATTTCTTCCTCATATTCGGCATTAGGAATTGGGCATGCGTTTTAACCCCTTTCATATATCTTCCTCATGTTCCTCATAATCCAGTGTTCCCCCGCCCCTGGATTAAACCCCCTCTACCTGGGGGGCCTGGTGAACCACATGATCAGCCTGTTCGGGTATAAGAACCCTCCTTATATCTGCCCCTGCAGGCTCAGGTGGAATTACTGCTGTTTCCAGTGATGCCAAGACATCAACAGATGCAGAGGTTAGGGAATCCAGAATAGCAGAGGCAGTTTCAGATGTACGATAATGAGACACCGAGGGTCTCTCTGGTGTTGTAGCTCCACTCAGAAATCGAACCTTTTGTGGCCTTCTCTTTAGATTTCTTTTTTCTAAGATGTTCCCTTTCCTGACTGCTAGCCTAGCTCTTGGATCAGAACCAACTTTATCCAGTTAGCTCTTTTAAAAAAGGGAAAGACTTCACCTGTTGCGCCTGCGGCCTGAGTAGACACCATGGAAACTAACCTATTATTTGTGTCCTCTGGGGCTACTAGACCCTCCTCCATAAAGAGAGCTTCGAGATCACTTAAGGCAAAAGATTACTCACATCTATTTTCCTGGATAAAAGGAGGGACCCTAGGATCACCTGCTTGGGTGCTCATTTCCGCTGTCCTAATTGCAGAACTCTTTACGTTGGGCTTACTCTCTTCCCTATATGGGAATACTGGCAGTTCCTTCAGCATGACCGATAGAATATCTAACATGTGATTAGAGCTCTCCATGTTCTTTTTCAATACAGACAGGATGGAAGCCAAAATGCGTGCTAGACTCTGCAGAGATCTGGAGAAACGTACGTAATCAGCTGAAATATTCACTGGAGGGTTCAGCATTAGGTCCGCGGTAACGGAAAGATTGCCCTGATCCGAGTTTGTCAGACTAGGTGTGCTTGAATACACAGCCATGGCATGTTTCCACCGCTTTGATGTTTCAGGCGTTTCTGGGAGGGGCTCCCGCCCCCTAGTTGAAGCCTGCGATACCGGTCTAAATGGGGAGATCTCGGGTAGGGTATAGTCCAAACTTAGGAGTTCAGGGCTGAGGAGCATGAGGACTGGATAACACTTCCAAGTCTTTTCCTTGTGACTGTGAACATGGCGAGGTCTGCTTCCCTGAAGCACGTCGGGCAGAACTAGCCCAGGATACCACTTGATTATGCAAGTACGGCAACATCGAAGCTGCCGACAGATCTGCCCTCTGTGCCGCCTGATCCTTTGGGGGGACTTCCCCCTTTGACTCCCCCAATGTAATTATCTGCATGGCTTCTGTCGTAGGCGCTTTTTCGTCTGACAGTTTTTGGAAAAAATGCTGATATTTTACCCTCACCTTTAAGAATACCTAAATGGGGAGCTCTATTCCTCAGCTGATTTGCTTTAGTCTTTTGGTGCAGTCTGGTGGTCAGGGTACAGCCTGATCTCAATTTCTTGTCTGTCATCTTTGCTTCTGATGAATATACCCAATGGTACTAATCAATACCTTAGGCTCCAGGAGGTAGCAGTAGAGATTAAGGTTGTGTGCCGGTAAAATAAAACCACACAGGGAGATCTTAAGGCACTTAAGCGGGCAGACCAGTACTGAAAAAACACCTGAACTATCCTATGCTGCCCCAACCGAGGGGAACAAAGACCTCAGGGACTATTGGGACAGGTGTGATCTCCAACACTTTGCCAAATCAAAGCAACCCTCCTAGTTTGACTGGCTATACAGGTACACTCAATTAAAACTGGGTACTGCTGCAGTAGAGCACACTATCCTGGGGGCCTGCGTGCCTACACGTGACACTCTATTGCCATCATTCCTGGTAACTCCTGATGCCAGACTCCTTCCTGAGTGGGGACCCACTCACTCCCTGCTCACAATCTGCAGCCAGGCTGCCGGCATGCCAGTCAGGGCAGAACCCAATTCCCTGACCCCATCTTGTGGCAGTGCATCTCCCCTCCGCCAGGCCAGGACAAGACAAGACAACTAACCCCTAACACACCCGGCACAGCTGACTGCACCTTATCCTCACCCATTCCCCGCTGCAGGGACACCCCTCACTCCCCCTGCCTAAGCAATGAGAGAGGAGAGCACTGCCAACATCTGTGAGTAGGGAGAGTACGGCTCAGGGGTTAGGGCAGCACTTACCACAAGGAGGCAAGGGAGAAGAGGGCACTGCACTGGTTGCGGCATGGGCACCGAGGCCGCCTCCATGAGCTTAGCAGGACCACCGGGACCATCGGCTCCTGCTCCCAGCTTCTTGCCTTGGTTCCTTAAGGCCCCTGTGGTCTTTGGCCTTTGGTCGTGTGCCCCCTGTGCTTCAAAAAAGAAGATAGCCCCATTCAGAGAGCCTCCTACCACCTCGGGGCTCACGGCACACATGCAGACCACGCTCACTCTGCGGCATCCCATGCTCTGCAGTGCACTCAACACTTTTAGGCTCAGGAGCTCAAGGCTCAGGGGCTCAAGGCCAGTGACAGTCGCTTGGGCACAGGCTCTTTCGGCGGCCTCACACGGTGGCTCTGGGAGTACGCCGGTCGTTGTTTGCCTGACCGTCCGCTGCTCCACTGTGCTCGCAACATGTCACATCACCATGGACTAAGCATTATTAAGTGATGGGGCAAATACTCAGTACTGCATCCCTAACAATCACCAACTACAAGCACACTAAAATGTTTTTTTGTTTGATGCTGCTTGGTTTAGGCTAGTTTGAAGGAATGAAACTACATTATGTGTTTTGAATTTAATCTGTGGCTTCCAAGAAGCTAGTGGTAATGCGCCCCTTTATGGACCAAAGGGTTGGGTTGATGGGTGGGTGACAAGCTGGTAGAAGGGAACACCTTGATTGGAGAGACGAACCAGTGTGGGGAATATGGGGATGGGGAGGTATATTTTGTTGTTCTGCAGCAGTCTGATACAGGTTTAAAATAAGGCGATGTGACGAATGTATCCACAGCATGAACTGGTGCATGACCATTGAGCACCCATTTTTCATGAATGAAGGATTTTGAAGAAACTCAACAAAATATGAAGTCCATGGATGTTTCACTGACCTACAGGTCATATGTCTAAGCCTATGCCTCTTCATCTAGTGGTCTTGGGACAATTTCGCCATCGAGGCTTTACCACCTTCGCTGGATTACATTTGACAGCAGGCTTTCTCTTGCACTGTTCATCACCAAGGAGTCACTCTCACTGGTAGCACACACAGTTTCTGCACTGGGATTTCATTAATGTTTTTAAACCTCTTACATTTACTCACCTGCATGTAGTTGTTAATATCGCTTTAAAACATCCTCAATAAATAAATGTTGTGAATGTACCGGGATAACCTTGATGTAAATCCCTGCTTTGTTTATCAATTGGCACCAAAAACTACCTGCTGTATGCATTGCCAGGGCTTGATGTGCTTATTACTTATTCGAGGAATGATACTGCTGGAGTGCTTCATTCCTGTTAATTTGTAATCATTATGTTTAACAAATGGAAGTGACAATAAAGTTCGTTATTAAAAACGAAATATAGGTGAGGTACAGAAAGGAACATGAAATCGGATGCTTTGATAGTGTGGCAGAGCAGTGGACATACCTCTGTGTATCTGACATCATCATGATCAATTATGGGGAAAGGTGCAAATGATGACATGGAATGTAGGAGGCCTAACTACTTGCACTAGTGATACATAGTAATCTCATCTATATAAATATATAAAACCAGCTTGGTGTTTTTACAGGATCAAAGCAGGGCAGAGGGCAGATTTTCTGGGCGTCCTGCTCTGCCTCTTCCCGGGAGGGTGGAGTTATGTGTGGCTTTTAGAGTACATTTGCCTTTCAAGTCAAAACATACTCAGCAAAACCCATACAGGAGATACATGGTGATTCATGGTCTACTTGATGGACAGGAAATCTGTCTTCTGAATGGATATGCCCCGACAGTAGAAGACCTGACATATTTTCGACAATATCATGGAGGGGGATTTTAACTGTGCTCTGAATTCTTTAATAGGCAAGTGTTCAACAAGATTCAGCATTGGCAAAGGGATGAGCAGAACACTGCAACTGTCTTGTTGACTTACTGGCATCCAGAGTGTGCAACCCACATTTGACAAAATCTTCTCAGTACCACATAAATCTCATAGCGGGAAAGAATGCACATAGATCTGCCAAATTCTTTCGATAAGGTGCTCTGTGAGATCCTATTTGGATAGGGCACTTTCTCATCCTCACGTTAAAAATGACCTACACCTGGTGCAAAAGAAGGGTATGTTAACATAACATAACAAAAGAAGGGTACATAAGCCAACCTGGATGATAAAAATAAATGCTCTTCCAATCAGACAAAATCTGGCGGTGGCTTTCCTGAATATATGAAAGGTTTTTGATATGGGTTGGCTGGCTATTCATCATCATCATAAAACTGTATTTCGGCTGTTACGACCATAAAAGTGCAAATGCATACAGTACAAGGAAACAAGCTTAAAAAGCATACCAAAATACATTAGCTGCAAATTAACAAGTTTCAACTTAATTATTTATCCTAGACGATGATGTAATAGATTAAAATTGGCTTGTAAAGTGCTTAAAGCTGTGTTAACAAGAGCCTATGCCGTGATAAAACTAAGCAGCATGGCCCGCCATGCAGTCACAATGCTAACAAGCATTGGCATAGCCAATAGGTCTCGCTTTTGGGACCTTATAAGTATTTAGTTATGCAGCACAATATCCTTGGTGCAACAACATCAACTGTTGCATGGCGAGACCTATTGGCTATGCCAATCCAGTCATGTGTGAGTATCTTTCGCAGATTTGCTATTAGTTTTAGCTTTGAGATTCATTTTACCACCAAATGGATAAGGCAAATTCATACAAGTAATATTTTGCAAAATGGTTCAATATACATTATCCGAGGGCTCAATCCCAGAGGTTTAACATAACGCCCCAATGCAGGAGGAGAATGCTGCTCGTGCTGGCTTATTGCAATGTCTGCACCCCTTGCAATAGGCGAGGGCGGAAGTAATAACTTCACAAGTGATGGTCTTGAAGAGCTCCCACAAATGAAATGGCCAATGGCTGTTGCCTCGTCACCGGCTATATTTAGAAACAGCGTGCTCGACTTCTGGTGTGTAAAGACGTGGAGCGGGCGCGTTTTGTTTTCGACGATGGTGCATATGGATGTAACTCCGAACTGTTAATGGAGCAACGAGATGATAGATGTTGTAAGATGCCCCGACGCATCCTGCCTGCCTCTCATTGGAGAGAACGGCGCCTGGACATGGCGTAGCCTAACATACAGACTGCGAGGATTTATTTCTTGCCAGTATGAAAATGTCAGTAGCCACCACCGGAATCAAGGAAGCTGCTCTTGGTTCCGGCGGTGGGCTGTAGTGCATGACATGTAAAATCAATCGCAAACCCTGAAATGCCGTCAAGTTACTGTCACCTGCAGTGTTTAGAATGTAAAATAAAATACATTCCAGTTAAGTAATCCTCTCCCCATGACGCTTTTTGCAAATAGGGGAAGGTAAATTGTAAATAAACAGGAGATGTTCGTGGCTGACCCCCTACCCCTCCTCCCCACCCCTCCTCCCTCCCCCCACCCCTCCTCCCTAAGGAACAAGCTGCTATCAGGTTTCACGAAATAAACTAGGTAACCTCACTGCGGAATACATGAATTAATTCATTTTGTGAAGGATAAAAACAGCCCTGGAAAGGCGTTTCTCCAAGTGTCACCCGTGCGTGCTTCATTTAAATATGCTAATTAGGTTTTTATGATAACGTATGCCAATTTAAAGCAACAAGTTTCAACACTAACCTTCAATAAAGTCACCCTACATAATGACACTAACCATATCTGAGCAGTTTTGGTGTCCTTTAATATGCATGTTGAGGACATCGCGAAACGGAAACACACGTTTCAAAAGGCAAATTGTCAAATGGAATTTTGTTAGCCACATTGTGGATCATGCCACAATGAATTGTCGGTGTTACGAGAAGTTTGTGAGACTCACTTGTTTAGACAGTGTGCATGCCCCAGTGCCTATCATTAATCACAAAAGGGCCTATCTAAGATGATTGGATACATGTTATCACAATTCAAATATGCACCGCGTTATCACTAATTTAATATCCCTCACAGTTCCCAAAAATATGTGAATCATTTAAACTAGCAAATTAAAATAAACAATGTTTAACAGGTGAGTCTTTAATCGTTTTCAACATCCTCAAACTCTAACAAAGTTCTCAGTTCTAAGAGATAGCATCTTCTGAAAGTCAGGGTCCTAAAAATCCAGGCGTACTTTAAGCTTCCGTTTCTATTTTCGCTCTGGTTTTGCTGGGAGTTGACCAGTGAGCTGGCAGCCCTGTCAGCAGCAGCAGTCACCCACAGTGGCTGCAGTGATGCAGCTAGGGTTCTATGGGCCCAAATGTCATGGAATATTGTCCCTCTTAACCCCTAGTGACGAAATAAAAAAGAGAGGCCGACCGGGCTGGGGTTCCTGTGTGATACGGCGTTGGGGCGGCTGCAGCTGCTTGAGAGAGGCTGGTAGGGCTGGGGCTCCTGTGAGGTGCGCGCCAGCTTCCTTCAACTCTGGGTCCGTCGCGCGCACGGTAAAAAAAAATAAACAGTGGTGCGCGCGCACCACAGAGGAGCGGAGGGGGGAGGAGGGAGCGCGGCAGCCTGCTCAGCTGACCAGACGCTCGTGCGTCATGGCCTTTGCCGGCATGTGTTTACAATTATCGCGCCCGCGTCTGGGCACGATAATTGGAAACACATGTTTGCCGCGCGTACCCATCCCAAAAGGCCAGCCACGACGCACGAGCGTTTTTGGGACTGCTTTTCAAACTCGCTTACTAAAAGTCTTCGCCTCTAAGCAGCGCTTGCGCGCTACTCGAGGCTCGACCTAAAAATGGCACTATAGCCAAAGGTAAAAGACATATAATTAGTTTAAATGGGGACTAAAAAATTAATGAAAAACATTACAAACAATTAAATTTTCAATACGGACCTTCTAATGATCCACACATTGCCAAGAAAATTGGCAACTACGCAGGCAACAAAGAGACTAGAGTCCGATTTTAAAATGCGCAACTCTTCGCAATGGCAACGAGTGCTAAGCCGCCTACAAACAGGAGTTAGCCATTTGGCTCTCGGTGAATAGTACATGGGACACACAAAGAAAATGTGGCTAATTGTCTCAGCAGCAAGGGGACAACCTGGACAAGACTGCAATGTAGTAGAAGGCTGTCGCCAGGAGGCTGTGAAGGTATTCGCTGGGAGGGAGCCAAATCTGAATTGCATATAAAGCTTCCTGTCCTGCGGGATTGTAATGGCCTCCAGATATTGTTCATAGACACCTGACAGTTTGAATTCCATAAATTCCATGGTGAGGCGGCCCCAAGACTAGTAAGAAATAAAGGACTGTGCCACCCAATTCCAATATTGTTTCTTAATCAGGTCTTTTCTAGGCAATAATGCTGGGTCTTTTGTGTCCCATGATCCCTCCAGCCCTATAGTAGTAATCAGGGACTTCACCTTAGAGAGCCAACCAAATTTCTTAAAGCAGTCGAGAGCACTAACTTCGACAAGAGCAGCAGCATATGGGAGCAGCTCAGAAGTGGATTTTAAGCACAACCAAATGAGTAGAGGGCGTAGCTTAGCTTTCTCCACGATTGAGAATCTGCCCATATCCAATCTTAGTGGGTGAAGGGGGGTACTCTGAGGAAGTGAGCATAAGGCTCTCAGAAATGTATTCTCTGTCGCAAGAAGGCCGTCCAATTTTTCAAAGCCCCAGAGTTTGGCCCCATACAATGCTGAACCCACTGTCCTATAATCATAAATATGAAGTGGGGCTGCTACTGGTTTGCTCTGGGAGGTCCTATGCTCTTTAATCAAGACCCCAGTTGTCTGCCTATGCTGAAGAATCCGCTTTGTTACATACTGCTTCCAGGACAAATCCTCTGAGAGAGTGGCACCCAAGTAATCAAAGGTGTTCACTCTCTCCAAGGGAATCCCACCCAGTGTTAACTTGCCTTTAAATGATTTGTGGGTATTCAGCATTAGGAGTTTGGCCTTTGAGGTATTAACGTCTAAGCCTATCATTGCACAAAAGGCCTCGAAACAATCTGGGTTGGGTTGGCTGGTGTTGGACTTGGCTCTTTTTGCAGGGTTATCCCATGCCTTTTTGCCTTCCTCCTGTATTTTTTCTGACCTGTTGTTGGTGGTTTAATGACTCTGCGCACTTTACCACTGCTGATCAGTGCTAAAGTGCATATGCTCTTTCTGTAAATTGTTGTTATGGATAGGTGTTTCCATGATTGGCTATTTGATTTACTAGTCAGACCCTAGTACAGTGCACTGTGTGTGCCCAGGGCCTGTAAATCAAATGCTGCTAGTGGGCTTGCAGCACTGATTGTGCCACCCACAGAAGCAGCCTGTAAAATGTAACTCTGTCCTGCCATTGTAGAGCCTGTGTGCAGTCTAGTACTGCCATGTCGACTCGGCAAGTGCACCCACTTGCCAGTCCCTAAACCTTCCCTTTTCTACATATTAGTCACCCCTAAGGTAGTCCCAAGGTACCCCTGTGGGCATGGTGCATTGTATGTGACAGGCAGGACATGCCCTTGTGTGTGTGGCATGTCCTGATAGTGAATTACTGCCAATTTCGTTTTTCACTATTGCAAGGCTGACTGTTCCCATAGGACAGAATGGGGAGTTTGTTTATAACATCTAATAAACAGAACTACCCCTGGGAACTAGGTAGAAAAATAAAGTTTAGTATGCCTGAACTCATAATGTTAAAATGCATCTTTTAGTGAGGGTGATTTTTACATTCTCTGTTTGAAAATGCCACTTTTAGAAAATAGGTATTTTCTTGCTTAGCCATCCAGTATGCCTCTGCTAGGTTTGTGTATTGCATGTCTGGCTTTGGAGTGTCAGGGGCTGGGGAGGAGCAGTGGCTCCAGAGAGCCTGATGAATCAGGGCTGGGCGAATAGGCCTGGGCTGCATTTGGAGTGGTGGGAGGAGTAGCACCTGCACCTGAATAGGGCTCTGCCTGCCTTCCACAATGATGGCTCCGCCCCCCCTGTGGTGTTTCTGGAGCCAGGACTCACCCTGAAAATGGAGGTTGCTGTGCACTTGCAAAGTGCCCCACAGAACTGGTTTTGGCTGGGTACAGACACTTCTGCCTTCAGAGAACAAAGGATTTTTGGGAATAAAAAGAGGGGCCCAGACCCCAGACTTTTAGATCACTTCTGAGAAATCAAGAGGAACCTTTGCCAAGGAGAAGAGCCGGAGAAGCTGAGGAGGAATACTGCCCCTGTGCTGTTTGCTGTCTGGGGTTGGCCTGCAGTGGCTACTTGCTGCCAAGGAAAGGAGAAAAGGACTTTGCTGTTTGCTGTGTCCCCTGCTTGAGGAAGATCTCCAAGGGCTTGAAACTGAGCTTGCCTCCTGTTCTGAAGTCTCAGGGACACAAAGACTTCACCACCAGCTCTCCTGAACTTCTTTGCTGGCAGTTCTGACCTGCAAAGAGGTACCTGCTGTTGTTTTGGACCTCTAGAAACTGTTTTCCGCTGGGAGCTGGAAGAATCCACGCATTGTCCCGTATCGTCGCATCGAGGCGCCAAGTTTGTCGCATCATTGGGGGACGCAGTAAGAAACCAATGCATCACCTCCTCTCCGGTAAGGAACCGACGCATCACCCCCCCTGTGTAGCAGTAAGGAACTGACACATCACCTCCCCCGGAGCAAGGAACTGACGCATCACCTTCCCTGAGTGTAAGGAACTGACGCATCACCTTCCCTGTGGCCCGTTTTATTTGTTTGCGTGACGCATCCCAGGTACTTTGTGTGAAAAGTGTTGCATCTGCAATTTGCTTTGAGCTGAACTATTTCTACCATCTGAAAGTCATATTTTTATTACTGTATTGTGGATTTTTGTCTTTTGGTCTTGTTTTGGTTTAGATAAAGATTACTTATTTTTCTAAACTGGTGTGGTGTCCATTTGTAGTGTTTTCACTGTATTACTGTATGTGTTCACAAATGCTTTACACACTGTCTCTGAGATAAGCTTGTCTGCTCGTGCCAAGCTAACAAGGGGGTGAGCAGGGGTTATTTTAGAAGTGCATTCCCCTTACCCTGACTAGAAGCAAGGGTCGCTATTTGGACAAAGGTACCTACCTCTGCAAACTAGAGACCCCCATTTCTAACATTGGTTGTCAGCGGTGGGGATCTGGACTTGCATTTGTGTCTTACATACAGTGATTGGTGTACACTACTAGCATAGTGCAGACCATTACGTGACCACATACTGTTTTTTCTGTTTTCTGGTGTCCTCCTGGAAGTATTTTTTGATACTAGGACTCTGGTTAGTTGTTGCAAAATGGAACTTGACTTCTGGCACAAGCTCATCTACACAATGAAGGAGCTACGTGTGTTCTGTAAGGAAAGAGGGCTGCCTGTGAAGAGAAGGTCCAGGGAGGATCTAGAGGCATCCCTATTTCATTATGAGTTACCCCGCTGGGGGCCAACACTACCAGTGGAGACTGAGGAGGAGGACTTCCCTGAAAGTGAGGGAGAAACAGAAAAAGATGGCTGGCTTCTAGCTTGTGAGTGTCACGACTTGCTCCCTGCGTTCTCGTGTCCACCACCAGGGGGCTGAACTATGGGACTCTCCAGTGTCATAATAAGCTACTGGACCCTCCCGTTCATGCATATACTGACTTCCAGCCATTTGGAAACTATTTGGGAATTGACATCCATTCCCAATTCATGCCGGGTTTTGTCGAAGCCAGCCTGCTCATGCCTGAAACGCCATTACCTAGAATTCCCTGCTCACTGCTTCGTCTCCACCCCCGCAGGCCAAGGATGGGTGGAGGAATTCAGCTCACCTGTGGCTGGCTGCTGCTAGCCTGCTCACACCTGATGCATGTGATTACTGTGAGCTCTTTTAAGCCCCAGCTCCCTTCAGGCCAAGGTTGGTCATTGTAGCTGTGTACCGGTGAGAACGATCCTTGTTTCCAGAGCCTTTTGATATCCTTGTTTCAAGTGTTTCCTGAGCTTTTGATATCTTTGTTTCCAGTGTTTCCTGAGCTTTAGTTATTCCTTGTTCCTGAGCTGCTGTTGTTTTCATTGTTCCTGAATTAGCACTGCCTGCAGTGCTACCTTGACTCCTGAGCTTTAGCTCAATTCTAGTTCCTGCTCCTGAGCCTTAGCATTCCTTGTTCTTGAGCTACAGCAGTTTCCCTTGTTCCCAAACTAGCACTTTCTGCAGTGCTACCTTGGCTTTTGAGCTTTTGCTAAATTCTTGTCTTTCTCCAGCACTACCTTCAATGCTACTTTGTTTTCTTGACTCCTGATCCAGCACTATTCTAGTATACCCGTTTAGCCTCCCCTTCTGTATATCCTTTTCCAGTCCCTGCCTTTCTTCCCATTTCCTTGGTTCCAGTTCCTAGTTTGCTGTCTTTCTATTCCAGCTGTCTTGCTTCTAATTACCTTGTATGTTTGTTACTTGCTTTCTGCCAAGTGTGTCCTGTGATTTCCTTCCTTTCCTATTAAGCACTCCTCCTTGTGTTTCGTGCTTGTGTTTAGTTCAACCCCCTTGCTGTTTCTGCCTTGCATGTTCCTGTTTGATCGCCAGGATCCGTGGGCACAGCCGACTACCTAGGTGGTGTTTCTTGTTCACTGTGAGTATTGTCTTTGAGTTACATTTATAACATCACAATATGTATCAGCTCCACAGACCCTGCCTTTGCATGCATATCCTATATGTGGGTATTTGCAGTCAGTATCTGTAACAGCAATTGAGGGTGAGGAACTTACTGAGCTTCAGTCTTACCGTGTGGAGCTCCTGAGTGCTTTACCCCACATTCCCTTTATTGTTAATATTGTTTTATATATATGTCTTGCACGTCCATCCTGGGTGTAGTTAGTCTGAATGCTAAATTGCCTCGTGAGTGCCCTTCCTTTCTGAGTCTTATCCATCTTGTTCACTTGTACAGGCTTTCCCCTTTGGATCCCTTTTTCTTCTCTGACTTCCTGTGTGATCCTGGGCAGCCCTGTACTACTCTTTCAGTGCACGGTACACTTTCTACCCAGACCCGAGTCCTTGCTCAAGTCCCTGACTGTGTTCCCGACAGAGTCCCGGACAGTCCCTGACAGTGAGCAGAGGCTGAGAGAGCTTGATGAGGAGCTCGAGAGGGCTGAGGCCAAAAGGGCCTTAACCCAAGAAGAAGAAATGTGTGTAACTCAGGAAGTGAGCTTGGTTGGGTTGGAGGTGGAGTACAACTCAGACGGTGGCAGCAAAATGGTGTTATTTAGTGCTGAGGGAGCAGTACACACACCCAGAGATGTGGAGCCTGACTTGAAGGAGGGGGTTAGCATGCACCAGGGGGCTCATGGATATGAGGTAGTTCCAGTGGTGCACAGTGTCCCTGAGGTAAATTAGGGAACTGGCATAGGGGTTCATAGTCCTAGTGGTGGGAGGGACGCTCTACTGACTCTAGATGAGAGGTGCAGGAAGAGGGGTTCCCCCATGGTTGAAGTCCTGGTGTGTGAGTGTGGAGACCGCCCAGAAGAGTGTGGGTTGAGTGACAGAGACAGTCAGACACTGTCTTGCCAATCTCAAAAGAGTGGTGTGGGGTACCTGTGCGAGGCACTGGATGTTAAGGCAAAGGATAGCTTGGTTAACACCTTTGTGGGGCGGTGTGATTCAATTGGTGGAGAGCATATTTTAAGTCCCTGTTTTCCAGAGCTATGCCAACGCCTAGTGGAGTGTGAGTTCTCTGACCCCAGGGAGCTTGCACTGGAGGCAGACCTTTTGGTGGATTCCAGAGGGTCTGAAGAAGCATCTGGGGGTGATCCTGATGGAGGTGGCTCAGGTATTTCCCAACCGAGGATGGTGGGAAAGGTTCTTAGTAGCCCAGATAGGTCCTGGTGTAGTGGGAGGGGTGTAGGGACTCACGTCCTGTCTCCGCGGAGAAGGAGTGAGAATGGGATGCGTCCCAAGGTGCCCGAAACCCAGTCCCAGGGCCTGGAGGGTTCCCTAAGGGAACACCAGGTGGGGAGCCTAGGCTGTACCGGGAGGCCATACCCCTAGGGGGATCCCAAGGTGTCAGTAGAGCTGGTGGAGACTGCTGTAACTAGCATTCCACCAGCTCTGCAGTCCAGTAGGGAGAGGGCATGAGTCCAGAGAGAGGGGTGAGAGGGGGACACAGTCCCCAGTGGAAGGTCCAGTGGGTCAGGGGGTGCCAGCTCTGAGGTCAGAGCACCCCAGGACTGACCCTGGTGAGGCCACTTCTGGCCTGAGGGGTCTTCATGCTCTGTCAGGTGGACAGGAGACAGGAGACCTGTGCCAGGCAGATTCTTACACAAATCCAGAGGAGTGTATTTCCCTTTGGAGGGGTGGGGCGTTGGTGTACTACCCCAGAAGTCCTGGGTTGCCAGGCACAGGTCCAGCCTAAGGGTACAGACCCTGGGTTGGAGGGCCAGGTTCAGGGTGTCTCCCCTGACCTGGAGGAAGGGGCAACTGCTAACAGTGCCCCTACCGGTTTGTCGTCTGGGGGCACTGCTCCAGGTGGGATGGTGTAGGGCCCCAGTAAGGGGGGCGGGGAGAGGGCAGCCTCACCCCTGACCCCTGACCTCTGCCCAGTCTAAGGGTACAGACCCTAGGCTGGGATCCCAGTTGCAGGATAGAACCCCTGAACTGGTGGGTGAATTGTGCAGGACACCTGCCACAGGTGCCCTGGCAATTCTGGAAGGGGGTACCGCTCTAGGTGGGAGGGTGCAGAGCCCCGAGGAGGAGGACCGGGTGTGGAAAAGCCCACCCCAGTCTCCTGTCCAGCCGCCGGGTACAGGCCCAGGGCTTGTGGGCCAGTGTCAGGATGTCATACCTGACCTGACAGGAGGGAGAGTGGACAAAGGGTGCCAGGCACCTGGGGCTACTGCCCCCCGCTCTCTGATGCCACAGAGGTTTGAGAGCCCTGAGAGGCATAAGGCCTGGGTCTCATCACTGACAACTGTCACTGGCCACTGTGGCTTGCTGTCCTGGTGGACAGGAGTCACACCCCGGGGGTGGACTGGGCAACACCACTGTGTTGGCCATGTGGGTACTGTCTGTTTGTTGGGAAACACCTGTGAGCAAGCTAAGGTTGGGTGCTGAACAGATGGTGTCCACAGGTAAGGAGAAGGGTTCCCCATGGGTTAGCTTAGTGGGCCCTGAGAGTATGGACAGAGGGATCCAAATGGGTTCAGATTGGCATAGAACTGGAGTATGCCCCTGCAGTTGCGGGCCAGGGTCCATGTTCTATCTTCCCAAGCAGGGAAGCCCATCAAGGTTTTGATTAGTCTACCCTGGCTTTAGGCTAGAAGGGGGTCGTGTTGGAATTTTGCTTTCTTCTTGTATTTTTTCTGACCTGTTGTTGGTGGTTTTATGACTCTGCGCACTTTACCACTGCTGATCAGTGCTAAAGTGCATATGCTCTCCCTGTAAATTGTTGTTATGGATTGGTGTTTCCACGATTGGCTATTTGATTTACTAGTCAGACCCTAGTACAGTGCACTGTGTCTGCCATTGCAGAGCCTGTGTGCAGTCTAGTACTGCCATGTCGACTTGGCAAGTGCACCCACTTGCCAGTCCCTAAACCTTCCCTTTTCTACATATTAGTCACCCTTAAGGTAGGCCCAAGGTCCATCTGTGGGCAGGGTGCATTGTATGTGAAAGGCAGGACATGCCCTTGTGTGTGTGGCATGTCCTGATAGTGAATTACTGCCACTTTCGTTTTTCACTATTGCACGGCTGCCTGTTCCCATAGGACAGAATGGGGAGTTTGTTTATAACTTCTTCTAAACATAACTACCCCTGGGAACGAGGTAGAAAAATAAAGTTTAGTATGCCTGAACGCAGAATGTTAAAATGCATCTTTTAGTGAGGGCGATTTTTACATTCTGTGTTTGAAAATACCACTTTTAGAAAGTAGGTATTTTCTTGCTTAGCCATCCAGTATGCCTCTGCTAGGTTTGTGTATTGCACGTCTGGCTTTGGAGTGTCAGGGGATGGGGAGGAGCAGTGGCTCCAAAGAGCCTGATGAGTCAGGGCTGGGCTGAATAGGCCTGGTCTGCATTTGGAGTGGTGGGAGGAGTAGCACCTGCACCTGAATAGGGCTGTGCCTGCCTTCCACAATGATGGCTCCACCCCCGTGGTGTCTGGAGCCAGGGCTCACACTGACAATGGAGGTTGTTGTGAACTTGCAAAGTGCCCCACAGAACTGGTTTTGGCTGGGTACAGACACTCTGCCTTCAGAGAACAAAGGATTTTTGGGTATAAAAAAAGGGGCCCAACACCAGACTTTTAGATCACTTCTGGGAAAACAAGGGGAACCGTTGCCAAGGAGAGGGAATACTGCCCCTGTGCTGTTTGCTGTCTGGGGTTGGCCTGAAGTGGCTACTTGCTGCCAAGGAAAGGAGAAAAGGACTTTGCTGTTTGCTGTGTCCCCTGCTTGAGGAAGATCTCCAAGGGCTTGAAACTGAGCTTGCCTCCTGTTCTGAAGTCTCAGGGACACAAAGACTTCACCACCAACTCCCCTGAACTTCCTTACTGGGAGTTCTGACCTGCAAAGAGGTGCCTGCTGTTGTTTTGGACCTCTAGAGACTGTTTTCTGCTGGGAGCTGGAAGAATCCAAGCATCGTCCCAGATCGTCGCATCGCATCGAGGCGCCAAGTTTGTCGCACTGTTGGGGGACGCAGTAAGAAACCGACGCATCACCTCCCCACGCAGTAAGAAACTGACGCATCACCTCCTCTCCGGTAAGGAACCGATGCATCACGCCCCCCCCCTGCGCAGCAGTAAGCAACCGACGCATCACCTCCCCCGGAGCAAGGAACCGGCGCATCACCTTCCCTGAGTGTAAGGAACCGACGCATCACTTTACCTGCGGCCCGTTTTGTTTGTTTGCGCGACGCATCCCAGGTACTTTGTGTAAAAAGTGTCGCATCTGCAATTTGCTTTGAACTGAACTATTTCTAACATGTGAAAGTCAGATTTTTATTACTGTATTGTGGATTTTTGTTGTTTGGTCTTGTTTTGGATAAAGATTACTTATTTTTCTAAACTGGTGTGGTGTCCATTTGTAGTGTTTTCACTGTATTACTGTATGTGTTCACAAATGTTTTACACACTGCCTCTGAGATAAGCCTGCCTGCTCGTGCCAAGCTACCAAGGGGGCGAGCAGGGGTTATTTTAGAAGTGTATCCCCCTTACCCTGACTAGAAGCAAGGGTCCCTATTTGGACAAAGGTACCTACCTCTGCCAACTAGAGACCCTCATTTCTAACAGCTGGCTATTCATAACGGTGTTCTTACAGTATTTCAACTTTGGATCAGAATTAACAGACTAAGTGAGACTGTTGTATTCCAGTTACTGCTAGGGTCAAAACGTTAAGAAAAAATCTCAGACAATTTGGGGTAGAAAATGGCACTCATCAGGGCAGCACTCTCTCACTGTGGTTACGGAGCCATTGTAATACATGATGACACACAGTTTGGCCAAGTGAACCACTGTAATAGACGAAAGAGCACAGGTGGTATTTATGTATGCAGATGATAAGTTTATTTGTTTAAATATTCTGGCTGAAAGAATGCCAAGATTATGGACGCATTAGATAAATGTAGCCAGATTATACGAAACAGCTAGAACAAATTCATGATATTTATGTTGGGCGGTATTAGTGCGACAAAACAAAAACCAATTTATAGATTGGGGCGTGGAATGGAACATTGATAAATTCACATTTCTGAATGTAAATTTAATAAAAAAGGAAAGTACCTCATCCCTCTGAACATAATTAGGATAATGGTAGGTCTTATAAAATCAACAGTATTTTGAAATAAGCTTCTTGGTGGTTGGTTGAGTTGTGCTGGTCATAATGCTGGTAATGTCTCTAGGGCTTACTGGGCTCCAGGTGTCCTCCCTCAACAAGCACCTTCTGAAAACTAAACCAATGGCTGGTAAAAGTGGTCAAAATGATAGTAATATCCCAATGCTGATACACCTTAACCTACTCACTGCTGCACTTACCTCCTTCCAAACATGCTATAGTTGGTTCAAGAAAATAATTAAGCTGACTCATTTTTAACAAGGATCCCCTTGGGAGAAGTACTACATTTTAGGGAATTACAAGATTACAACATTGTAACTGGATGGGGAGAGGGAGTGTTGTAAAATGGAGGACCAGGATGCAGATGGTAAGTTTGTAACCACTGAAGAGGAGAAACAAACTTTTGAGATACAAAAGGGGCAGTTGTTGACATTTCCTTGTCTCCTGTTTTCCACGCAGCCAGGGACGCAGCTATCAATAGTGCAGCGGCAAGGGGCCCAGAGATGTCAGAGGTCCACTTTACCCAATTGGTAGCTGTTTTTTACTATGTAACCAGGGCACGGGGGGCCTAATTTCCTTCCTTCCATTTGGGCCCACAGTACCCTTTTCCTTCCTTCCATTAGGGCCCAGGGCACCCATTTCATTCCTTCCATTAGAGCCTTCAGCACCCATTTCTTTCCTTCCTCTAGGGCCCTCGTCACCCTTTTCCTTCCTTCCCTTAGGGCCCGCGGCACCCATTTCTATCCTTCCGTTAGGGCCCTCGTCACCCTTTTCCTGCCTTCCATTAGGGCCCTCGTCACCCTTTTCCTGCCTTCCATTAGGGCCCTCGTCACCCTTTTCCTTCCTTCCATCAGGGCACTCGGCAATCTTGCTATATATACCACCGCACGCAGGAGCATCGAGAGCTGCTGGAAACTTCTGACACTGGCATACTTTGAGAAATTTGTCTTAAATAAATAATAGCTCGAGTCAGTTCTCGAAAGCGGAAAGGAAATGCGAGGTGCAAGGGTGGAAATAATGTGCGTATTCCTTACTGATGACAGTCCCTGTGTGTCTTGGTGCAGTTACCATTTTGTACTGCTAAGCGTGTGCACCCTTTATTGAGTTCCCAGGAAAGCAAGGCGTATAAAAATTAAAACACTTTTCTGCCTGTTGTAGAAGTCTTGCTATTACTCGATCAGTGTTGGCTCAGGGGTGAAATACAAAACCAAAAGTAAACAACCATTGATGAAGCTAATAAGGCTGACATATCTGAACAGCATATACACTTCAAGCACCATTTAGAATTCTACGCAGAACTTTGTGGGGTTGTCATGGATGTTGGGAAATGTTTTCTTGATGCTGATTAACCCAGCTGGGGACTAAGGGGCATGAATGTGAATTCTCCCTGCGGAGCCGGGATAGTCTCTTAAAGGATGTGAGGAATTTTTTTTTTTTTGCAGATTTATATAGCGAGAACTCGACCCGAAGGTATTGGAGCGCTTTACATGAGCACCAGTTACGTTACACAAGGACACATTCATTTTTGTATTTTTTGGTAGGCACGGGGAGATTAAGTGATTTGCCCAGAATCACAGGATGTGTAGTCGACCCCGAGGATCGAACCTTGGTTTCCCAGCTGCAAGGTCGGCAGTCTAGCCGTGAGACCACATCCTCTCCCCAAGAGAGGATGTTTCAAGCTTTACATCCATGGGATTACTAACGTACGGTGTATGCTGATCATCCTTGTCATGTCAGTTTGTGTCTTTAAGCCTATACTCTGCAATGCTTCTCAAACTTTCACAGATGATGGATGGACCACTGTCTCGGTCCATTTGGCGTCTCTCGGAGGTTGAACAAAAACGGGGGTGGGAGAGGGGAGGATCTGTGGTGGAGTAAGCCTCTTGTTGCACCCAGGGCCGGCTTTAATACTGGTGGTGCCCTGTGCGACAATGTTTGTTGGCGCTCCCCCCAATGACCACCTCTGCCATGGATTCCCTTAACAGTACCCCTCAAGTCTCCATAACCACTGTCTCTCAGATTCATTTAGTTTTATAGCACCACTCATACCAGTGTAAGGTGTCAGAGCACTTTACACCACACACACATTGCACAGAGACAATCATATGTGTGTAAATCAATGTATAGGAAATGCTACATCAGACAGGACTACAAGGTGTAGTGTAGTAGTGACATGTCATCGATACTGGTAGGCAATATAGTTTAAGAGTCTTTATTCTAGAAAAGCACAAATTCAGAATTTAAAACATAACACCATTGTTCGGGGTTCTCTTTAATAATAAGAATTGTTTTCTACCCAAATGAACCCTTTTGGGAAGATTAGGATAATGAAAAACTGGGCAAAAAAACAGAACGCTTTAACATATACCTTGCAGGTTGCATGCAGGTTGCATGCAGCTCTTTGCTGACAGTTAGTAGCTCAATGTTCTATATTAGGACTTTGACTTATAAACCACAAGTAACAAAACCATCTCTGTGACAGAAGCAGTAACCCACTGACCTATTTACATTATATGCACTTTTTGATCTGCATGGTACACGTTCTTAGCAGCAGGCATTTTAACCCTCTGCACTACCTTAAAATGAGTCAACGCTTCCACTAGACAAACCTCCGGTCTATTTCCAGAAAGACGACTGAAAACTGCTGGAGGCCAGGAAGGCAGCAGCAGGTGCTTTTAAAATGTTAATATACTTGCAAAAATGATTACCCCACCACAAGTCAGAGCCCGGTGCGGTGGCACTGATCGCACCGCCCAGAGCCGGCCCTGGTTGCACCTACTGTGTCTTCTAACACCTGTATGCTAATTGCTGGTTTTGCGGCCCTCACTTTGCCCCTTATGCCTGCTGGTGTGTTGTTTCCTTGTGCCCCTCCTGCCGGCAGGACAGCCAGCACTGCCTCATTTCCAGGCACCACTTCAGGCGCACCTTCTGTGGCATAGGGACATTCAAGACATCTAAAATGTCTTCATCTCTCTACTGTGTTAGTTTCAGTTCTATAAGTGGGGAGGAGGAGGGGCAATGGGGGATCAAGAAGCCCTAATCCTGTTCCTCAAATGGCAAATTTGATATTGGTGTTGCCCATGAGTCTGCTTCATCCCTCAGACTTGCGATTCATGCTTGCCCTTATTTGCTTCTTCATACAAACTAAGGAAGGCTGGCCACCGTACTGCATTAATCCGATTTTTGGGGCCTTTTAATCATTTTCTCAAATTGGTCAAGCACTCCACATTAAAGATGCTTCCTTCCAGAAAGCTTTTCATTCTGTCCCTGTTCGTGAGTCCCACCCACTGTTTCAAATAGTTGGACGTGCGTTTTCCATACTGGTGATAAATAGTATGAATAGGAGTCTTCTTTGATTGGGACTCTTCGCCTATTTACATTTCTGAGCCCCCATTATTAGTCAATAATCACACAAACAAATACAAAAATGTGTCTGCCAGCCTTGTGCAGCAGCTCCTCCTGTGGAGGGAGCGAGGGAAGACATGTAAGGAGGGGAATCTCAGTTGATTTGTCTAACTGATGTTGTGCAGGGGGTTGGGAAGTATGTTTCTGTCAGGCCCATTACCTGCTTGCATTTGGCAGATCTCCTCTTAGCCTGGCAGGGCTAGCAGAGAAAGCCAGGGTGACCTGATCAGTAAGTTTTTTTTCACAAACATTCATCCTTAAAGGGTCTGCCCTATGGTTGCCCCTGGAAGCTTTTCCTATTGGTCAGGGAGTCTCCCCCACCCACAAGCCAGTGCCAGGAATAAATGTGGCACCACTAGATACCTTCCTCAGAACACTTCTGGACGTGTAGAAGATAAAAGAAGGACTGCACCTGCTGTTGAATCTGTGGAGATAGACTCCAGGGCTTTACCTGCTCCCACTTGCAGCCAGGACAAAGAAGTGGGCTCCAAGAGTCAGTTGGTTGACCTCCTGTTAAGCTAAAGGTGCAAGAAGCCTACCTTTTTCAAGAGCCCAGCTAATCAGTCTCAACTGGATTTGCCCTGGACCCAACTGGTTGCTTCTGGAAAAGTGAGTCTTAACCCCCAAGAGGTGCCCACATGGTCCTGCACCCTTGGCTCCTGTTAGAGTGCACTCCTTTGACCCAAACACCTGCAAAACTGGACACAAAAACTTTCAGCTGATGTGAAATAGCACTCCACTTGCATTTACCCCAAAAGGAATTCGACTTCCAGAAAAGTTTCAAAGTTCAAACATAGAGAGGCTTAATCGAGGTCGACATAAAACAGCATTCGACCGGCGATGAGACCTCCCTGGGCACAGATTTTGAATTTTACCAGCTCAAAGCTTTCCCTCCTTCAACGACACCTGCACCAAGTTTCCCACCGGAGTCCAGGCTCGCTCCAAGGACCCGTGCTTCACTAGACTGCCATCCTCGAGGCCCCTCCTGCAGACTGAACCACTGAAGACCCTTTGACGAGGAATGTTCTCCAGAAAACCTTCTAAGTTAGAAGATAAACTTTCCGCCGAGACAAACCTGGTCCTTGTACCTGACCGGCAATTGCTCGTGGTATGCCTCAACTTTTGACTAGCACAATCAGATAACCGTGATTGGCGCTTTGTGCTTTTAGGCTCTATTTAGGCACTTTTTTGACTTAAAACTTGTAAAAATTATTTCTCCAATTACCTACATTCAACTTTTTTCATTTTGGTGTCTATTTGTTGACTACATTTTACTCTACTTTTATAAATTAGAATGGGATTTTTATTATGTTGTTGTTGGAAAATGGCCCTCTCTAAAGGGTCCCTCCAAAGTTTTTGCCTTACTCCTCTTTTTCGGATCTTCTTTCTGTTGGCTTTAAAACTCTGGGCCAGTTGACCAGTGCTAAAGTGGGTGTACTCTCTCCTCTAAACATTGTACATCTGGTTTATACCAGTTTGGCATTGTTGATTTACTTGTAAGTCCAAATACCATATACCCAGAGGCTGTACTTCAAACAGGGTGGTGCGACCGGTGCCACCGCACCAGGTGCTGACTTCAGGGGGCACCAAGTTTGCAAATTTATTTTGGTTTTAAAAGAACCTGCTGCCGCATTCCTTGCCTCCAGAAATTTCCAGGCAACAATAAAAATGCCAAGATAACTCCGGTGATTAATGTTCTTCCTGGAGAGAGATCTGAGTTTTGTCTAGTAGAGGTTTTGATTGATCATAAAATAGCACAGAGGGTTAATATGCCTGCTTCAATTAGCGTGTACCATGCATATAACAAAGTGCATATAATGTAAATAGGTCAGTGGGTTACTGCTTTGATAAGAGACATCCTTTTGTTACTTGCAGTTTATAAGTTAAAATCCTAATACAGAACAGTGAATTATTAACTGTCATCAAAGAACTGCATGATAGATTAGAGAGAATAGATTAATGTTGCAAAAAGGGTTAATTTGGGTAGAAATCGATTCTTATTATTAAAGAGAACCCCCAACTATGGTGTTCTGTTTTCAATTCGGAGTTTGTGCTTCTCCAGACCAACCACTCCTAGACTATACTGCCTACCAGTAAGGATGACATGTCACTCCTACACCTTGTAGTCCCCTGGCTTATGTATTATTTCCTATACGCTGATTTGCACACATATGATTAATTGTCTCTGTGTAATGTGCGTGTGATGCAAAGTGCTCTGACACCCTTCACTGGTATGAGTGATGCTATTTAACTAATTAAATGCATCTGAAAGAGAGAGATAATGGTTATGGAGACTTGAGGGAAACTGTTAAAAGGTGGTGTTGAGGGAATCCGTGGAGGAGGTGGTCACCACCTACACCATGGATAGGGGAACGGCAACAAACATTGTCGCACCCGGCGCCACCAGTGCTAAAGCTGGCCCTACTTCAAATGCTACCAGTGGGCCTGCAGCACTCATTGTGCCACCCACATAAGTAGCCTTCCAACTCTGTCTCAGGCCTGCCACTGAAGTGCCTGTGTGTGCAGTTTACTGCCACTTCGACTTGCCATTTAAAACTTACTTGCCAAGCCTTAAAGTCCCCTTTTATTACCTACAAGTCACGGCTAAGGTAGGCCCTAGGTAGCCCTAAGGCTAGGGGGCTATGTGAGTAAAAGGTAGTACAGGTACCTTAATGTTTTGCATGTGCTGGTAGTGACAAACAGCTTATTTAGTTTTTCACTACAGTGAGGCCTAACCCTCTCATAGGGTAGCATTGGGAATTCCTTAATAATCTTTTACGCTGTAATTCCTGATCAGGGAGGAGTAACGTATGTTTCATAGTTTGGAATGGCATTGATAAATCCTACTTACTGGTGAGGTTGGATTTAACTTTACTATTTTAGAAATGCCACTTTTAGAAAGTGGACATTTCTCTGCACTTAATACTCTGTGTGCCTGACAGCCAGTTCACGTCTGGGTGGGGCTGGGTGACAGCTACATTTGTGTATTCCCTCTAGCCAGCCACAACACAGGACACTCAACTGCGCCTGCATTCATCTGCGTACTGATGGGTCATCCTGGGCAAGAGGGAGGAGAGGAGGTAACACTTCACCCAAAGGGCTGATTTACTCCCCATAGCTAGGCTGGCAGACTGGACTGGGCTGAAAGGGGACCTGTGCACTTCAGAGAGTTTTTCTGAAGTCACCTCCACATCAAAGGCACTTTTGATATAAGTACTGGGTCTCTGATCCCATCTAATCAAACACCTTTTGGACCTGTAGCCAGACATTGCTGGCTGTACATCTGCACATTGCCAGAAGGAACTGCTGTGCTGCCAGGAGGGGCTGCCACTCTTCTCACCGCTCTGCTGTGTTGACCTGCTGCTTGTTGAGATGCAGGAGGGACTGCCACTTTGCGACCTGCCTTGCTGTGTTGGCCTGCTGCCTGCAACTGTTGTGCTGTGTGGAATAAAAGCATCCTCCAAGGGCTTGTTGGCTTGCCCCCAGAAGTCTCAGGGCCATCAAAGACTTCGCCTTCCAGTCCATGCTGATGGATTTTGCACTCTGTCCGTCAGGCAGTAGGCAATTGACAATGAACAAATCGCTCCTAATCCTCTGCTCATGGTGGGAGCAGAGCGAGTGCTTCACCCTGTGCTGTGGCAGATTGAGAGCGTGTGGTAACCAGGATCAGGGCAGAGAGAGATCAAGCATGGTTTGATCCTCTGTTTCCAATGCACACTCCGGAAAGGAGTCTACTGAGCACCCCCTATTTGCAGTGCAGCCTCGCTTGTACCTGGGACCGTGAGTGAGGGCTTCAGTTCGTGCCAGCCCGAGCGCCCCGCCTTTGCACCAGACGCTGTAGCACTCCGGGCGGATGCTCCAGCGTGCTTCGTGGCCCCCATTGTTTTGACGACCAGGACTCGCCTGCTGCACCACCTACCTGGATCAGAGCGTGCTGGACTTTGTTGTGCCCCGCCACCATCAACGAAGGAAGCCACAGCGAGACTTGCCGAATGACAGCCTTTCTTTCGACAAAAGTACTGGGATCCCCTGAGACCCATGAGGTCTCTGCAGCCGGCCCACGTGACATCGCAGGCGGCTGGGGGTTAATACCAGCATTCCGGTCTTGAGGGACCGGGTAGAGATATCCTCAGTGAGGACTTAGAGGGAGTATTACCCTTCTGCTCCTACACTGTGAAAGCTCCTGTGCCCTTCCTTTCTACTATTACCATACAGATTCTAAGAGGAGCCGAAATAATGATAGCACTGCTATTTTTAACACTTGCATAACTTGAAAAGTTTACATGTGATTTTTATCGTTTTGGTCTGGCTTTGTTCAGAATATAATAATCTATATTTCTAAACCTGTGTGGAGTCATTTTGTGGTATTTTCATTGTGTTACTGTGTGTGTTTGTGTGTTGCACAAATACTTTACACATTGCCTCTTTTGATAAGCCTGCCTGCTCTGCGCCATGCTACCAGAGGGTGAGCACAGGTTATCTCAGTTCTGTATCTAGCTCACCCTGACTAGAGTGGTGGGTTCTGCCTGGCTTGGGTGTACACGTTAGCCAATTAGAAACCCCATTTCGAACAGCTGTGTTATTTACTTGTGAACTATTTTGGCACTGATAAATGCTTTACACATTTCTCCTAAATTAAGCTTGTTTGTTCTGTGCAACAGGTCCCAAGGGCTGAGATCAGGTTTATACTGTTGAGACATACTAGACCTGGTTCAGAATTGCGACAGTATTACTCAATAACCCTCCAAATAATAATCCACACTCTCACACATAGCAACAAATAAATAAGCATGTTCAGGATTCAACTTGAAATTCAGCTGCTCTAACACTATATGACCTGATTAGTGGGTCGAGTTCTGGGCCGAGCTCCATCCCAGTTCCCCTGGAGAAATCTCTCCCTTACCTTCGGTGCCTGTGGTCGTCGTGTTGAATCCAATCCAGCGCTCTTCCCTCTGGCAGAAAATAGGCAGTTCCCAGCCTAATGCACTAAGAAAATCAATATCTTCTCACCTACATGAGGTCTAAAACATGTTTATTAAAGCAAAATATCAAAAATGAGCACTCAGTGATAGAGGCAGGCAAGCCAACAAAGAAAGAGGACAAGCCGTGCCAAGTCAAGCTATGAAAATATTTTCTATGTAAATCATACAACAAACATCATGTAAAATATAATAAAGGGTCTTCAGAATTAAAAAACAGTGTATCTCTTTAATATGTGAAAGTGTTTCACATTAGTACATCAAATGATATCCGTGCATTGAGAAGTATTTATTAAAAATTTGAGTTTTTAAACATGAACTGAGAAACATTCCTACCACTTCTCAGATGAAATTACCATCAGTGAATAAGAGTCAAGGTAGTTGTCCTATGTGCCCTGCATGTGGCCCTGATCACTATGTGATGATGAACAAAAAGCAGGCTCAGTGAAATAAATTATTTGCCTAGGATAACACAATTTGGTCAAGCGGGGAAGCCGGGATTCAGCCCTGGTTTTTGGATTTCACACTGCAACTTAGCCACTAGATGGGTATCTCTTTTTCACATCAAAGGTAATGCATTGTCTTTAATTGTTGGCGTATGAGATTAAAGGATCAAAGATGCACAGAAAACATTTTTTGGTAGTTTTATGAAGCTCAAAATTTGGCCAAGGACATAATGGTACTTCCCAACACTCAAACGCTACATTACACTTTTTTGTCAGCCCAGCGAGATTTGTTTGCTGAGATTCAAACCTGGTTCCTCATGTGCCATGGCCAGGAGCTCTAGCTACAGTGACACTTCGGCTCCTGTGAAAGCTCGGCTCATTTTTGGCTCAAGGTTCTAAGAGGACCTCGAGATAAGGCAGAGCCAGGCATCTGGCTCGAGCCATAAGGCGCTCGCCCACCTCTACTCAGTGAGACAGCACCTGAGACAATAAGCAATGAAATGCTCTCTCCCACAATTCAATACTTTGTATGGATTCTTTCTCCACAGACAGTAATGGAAGAGATATACAAGGCAGTTGGTGTCTCGGCAGGTGCCGGGCATTCTCATGAGAAGGATCAAGAGAACATTGAAACTATACCAATAATATACATTTCTCAGACTAAGCTAATAATTTGTGAATCCTCACTTACAAGTGTGTATACAGAAAAAAGACTGATTATGTCAGAAGTCCAAGTACAGTGTCTGCAATTAAAGAACATCGGGTTTTCATTAAATGCAATATAAATCGACAAATCATAAAAAGATTTCAAAGTTAAAAACCATGGGTTTCATGGAAGCTTTGGAAAAGAAGATTTACAAGTGAAAAACATACTCCTTGGCCAAAGCACATAGCAGGCTTATAGTTGAAAAAAGTTATTAAATGACTTTTAAGCACTTTCCAAATTATCCATTTTCAAAGAGAATTTACATTTGGCAAATGCTGTCGCTATAATCATTTTAGTTGCTCACTGTGCTGTTGCTCCGGTATGTTGTGCGAGATAGGGCTGGGACGTTGCTCACAGTGTGGAGGAGGGTTCTGTGCTTATATTTACTGCTGTTGGGATGTATCAGCAGAATGATGCACAGCCTTCCCTCATATGTTGTGAGGGAGATGATGTAGGCAACAGTCTCTCTGGGACCTGTAAGAGTTAGGAGTCATTACTTTTCTCTCTTCATCACACAGAAGGAATTCTCAGTGGTGCACTCCTCTGTGAGAAATTTGGTTGTTGGTTGACTGGGGTGTTAGCCCTTGTCAAGCAACAGCCAAAATCCCTGGCAGGGTGAACCACAAAAAGTCACTAATTAACCTGTGCTTAACCAATGGGTAGCTTGACACAAAAAGCAGTCAGGCTTAACTTAGAGGCAATGTGTATAGTATTTATGCAGCACACAGATAGTAATAAAGTGAAAACACAACCCAAGAAAAATCCCAAAGCAATCTAGTAAAATAGAGTAAATGTTAATAAAATAGTTGACACCAAAACAACAAAAATCCAATCAGTAGAACTTGAGCTATGAATTTTCAAAGTTTTTAGTGAAAACTACCGCCTAAAAGATCAAAGCCCAACCGCAGACATCTAGTCACATGAGACTGTGTCAAAGTCGAAAAATATGGCTGACCGCGATGGAGTGCGGGTTGGATACAAGAAGTGGATTGGGCCTGGTCAGCGCTTACCTTGCCTGATGTTCTGAGAAGGTAAAGTTCAGTGGGACCAGGCTGCAGGCAGTGTCCAAAAAGGGAGAGTCGTCATCAAGAGCCTCTGGATGAAGTCGCAGTGAAGAGTTTTACATTTGGACTTAGTCACTTATTTGGAAGTTGAAAATCTCCAGCGGGACAAGGCAGGAGGCTGTAGCTGAAGACAGTTCCAGGAGGTCAGATGACCCTTGGATGAAGGACTGCTTAACAGGATTTGCTGCTGCGGAGAAGAACGCAGCGGGAGCAGCCGCAAAGTCAGGCTGACCGGCAATGTACCTTGTGTGGATCAAAGAGCAGGTTGGTCCCGGTCTTACCTCAGTTGTCAGTGCAGTTTTAGCCAAAAATGTTCTTAGTCCAATATTTTGGATTTTGGCTATCTGGGCACTTTTAGCGCCACAACCAAGTATCTAGGACTGGTGGGACACCACTTGGGGGTTCAGGACTCACTCAGGCTGGGTCCAGGTGCGAGTTCAAGATGGTGGGAGCCTTTTATGTCCCTGTGGCTCTGCACATGAGGCCAGCTAACTAGCACTTGGAGTCACTCTAGTAATCCTGGGTACAGGTGAAGATGCAGTGCTCAAACAGAGGTGGTGGCCTTTGAGGTTTCAAGTCAGGCTCTAGGCAGGAAAGCAGTCCTTCCAGGTGCAGCAAAGCAGTCTTATGGAGTACACAGCAGGCCACAGCGGCAGGTAGTCCTTGAGAGACCTTCTGGAGGTCCAAAAAAGTGAACTGAAGAGTGAGTCTGAGGGCCCTATTTTTATACCTTGTGATTTCTTTGAAGTTGGGAGAACTTTCTAAAGGTTTCTCTTTTGAAGTGCTTGGAATTTCATGACTCCCCCGCCCGGCTTCAAGCTGGCTGCAGAGACAATGTGAAGGTGACAAGCCCTTTGTGTGAAGGCAGAGCACAGCCTATTTAGTTGCAAGTGAGACCGCACCCAACTCTGCCCCCCCATCCTGCCGGCAGATGCCCCATTAAGGCACACCTGATCCCTCTATTGTGTGACTGTCTGGGAGGAATTCACAAAGTCTGGCTGTCAGTTACACCCAGCTTGGTGATCCAGGGGAGGTTGCAGTCACCAAATGGCTAAGGGTAGGAAAATGGCAACCTCCTAAAAGTGGTATTTTCACAATTATAATTAAGGCTCCCTGTTTTCCGTTTTTACTGATTTTTACAGATAAATACAGACAGAAAACATTTATTTTCTTGACTGTATCTATTTTTAAATGTGGATGAAAACGGAAATTGGGTGCTTTTTGATTGATTCTAAATACATTTTGCCATGAGTGCCAGGCCAATAACTGTGTGGATTGATAGGTAAGGAGGTTAAAAAAGAAAACAATGTTAGTAAAGAGGCTTAAACAGCAGTAAATATGCACAAGGCTGATACTGAAATGTGCATATTTTCATATAAGTGCATTGATTTATCTCCTGCGGGTGTTCATATCACTGAAACCTGGCAGGCATTCAAGCATGACTGCCTATTTATTGGTTAAATAAATGTGGAAATATACCAGATTCAGCTTTATTTTTTTCACAAAACCCATAATAAATATGGATAAATACAGATAAAGTTGACAAAAAATAAATATGAATAAATGCCGTTGGAAATGTCAAAAAAATAAATACTATAAAACCGGGAGCCATAATTATAATTTAAAATTCGACTTTGCCATTAAAAAGGATTTTAATTACAAATTCATAAAAACAAACCTGAAATGCTTATCTGTTCTCAATCAAAAGTTAGCACTCATTAAATATAATAAGGTAACCCCTTGTTATCCCATGGAACAGACAGACCTCACAGTAGTGAAAAAAGAATTTAAGAGTTTCTCCCAACCAGGACATGTAAAGCTTATAAGTACATGTCCAACCTTTAATTACAATGCACCTTGCTCTATGGGCTCCCTAAGGCCTACCTTAGGGATGACCTATAAGGAATAAAAGGGAAGTTTAAGGCTTGGCAAGGGAGTTATATTGCCAAGTCGAATTTGCAGTTTAAAACTGCATTGAGGCTGCAATGGCAGGCCTGGAACATGGGGTATGGCTGGCTATTAAGTGGGTGGCACAATACTTACAAAATAGAAGCATTTAGTTTACAGACCTAGGGTATACCATTCTACAAGGGACTTATTAGTAAATTAAATATACCAATCAAGTGTAAACCAATTTAACCATGTTTAGGAGAGTGAGCACAAGCACTTTAGTATTGATTAGCAGTGGTAAAATGCACAGAGTCCTAAGGCCAACAAAAGGATATGTTTTTTACCTTAGCTAACACCTTATCTGGTAAAGGCATGATCTAGCTGCAGATTTCTTACCTTTGAATTTCCCAGGTGTCAGACTGGATCCGGAAGATTTTTCTTCAAGCAATACCCCTGCGTGCCAGTAGTTGGCATAGGTTGGGTCCATGTGTAGTCGTCTGCGCCGTTGTGACATCCGAGTCACCTAAATAGGCACCTGACATCAGTTACTTTTCACAACTTTCCACGCCAGAAGCTTGGAGCCATGAAGTGCACTAACATTGGTGTGTTTCCCTGAAAAGGATCAGTCCTGACCCTAGAAACCTGTCCACAGTGCGGTGACGATGGGTGAGTCGGTAAGGAATCTGAGGCTAGATCATGTCTCTACCAGATAAGGCATTACCAAAGGTAAGTAACTTGTCCATCTGGCAGAAACACCTAGCGGCAGACTCCTTACCTTTGAATACATACCCAAGCAATACCATCCCCGGAGGAGGGACTGCGGACAATTTAGACCAGGAAATCCTGCAGGACAGAGCAGCTAAAAAGACCGTACCTGAGGACTGTCCAGACAGTAGTGCTTGGTAAATGTGTGCAGGGACGCCCACGTTGCTGCCTGACAAATGTCGAGGACTAGAACTCCACGTTGCACGCCATGGTAGCAGCCTTAGCTCTGGTGGGAGGAGCCCTTAAACCTTCAGGAGGCTGCCTTTTAGCCAGAGCATAGCACATTTTGATGCAAAGGACGACCCATCATGAGATAGTCCTCTTCTGCATAGCCTGGCTTTTCTTCGTGCCCACGTACCCCACGTTGGTTGTCCACCCGGAACTCTTTAGTGCTGTCAAGGTAGAACGACTACGCTCTTTTTGGGTCCAGATGGTGGAGTCGTTCCTCTTCGTTAGAGGGGTGCGGAGGAGCGAAGAAAGTGGGCAAGGTGACAGATTACCCCACATGGAATGATGTTACCACCTTCAGGAGAAAAGAGGCCCTCGTGGGAACCATCAATTTGTAAGAAAATATTATCAGGTAAGGAGTCCTAGATGACAAAGCCTGCAATTTGCTCACCCTCCTGGCAGATGTGATTGCCACTAAAAAGGCTGTTTTGATGGTGAGCAGCTTGAGGGGACAAGTGTGCAGAGGTTTGAATAGAACGCACATCAGGAAGGTAAGAAACAAATTAAGGTGCCACTGAGGTATAATGAAAGGGGAAGGTGGGCACATATGTACAAGGCCTTTGAGGAATCTATTTACAATAGGGGATTTAAATAATGAGGGTTGGTCTGGCAGCCCTCAGGAAGGCAGACAGGGCCAAAGGGTACCCTTTGAGAGTGCCCAGTGCAGAGCCCTGCTGGGCAAGAGTCAAAATAAAAAGTAAAACTTGGTAGAGGGAAGCAGAAAGAGGTCAATAGAACTTTCTGTACAATATTTTAAAGATCTGTTCCATCGGCAGACATCCACGGTCTTGGTGAAGGGCCGCCTGGCTGCCAAAATAACATTGCAATCTTCTGGAGGAAGGTTGAATGCTATCAACTGCCGCCTGTCAATCTCCACGCAAGAAGGCATAGAGTTGACAGGTTCGGGTGGAGGACCCTCCCCTGCTGCTGTGATAGAGGATCCTCCCGCAGGGGCAGCCTGATCGGAAGATCGATGCTCAATTGGAGAAGCTCGGGATACCAGACTCTCCGTGCCCAGTGGATGGAGATGCCATTCATGATCCGCTAGGCATCTGCAGCTGAGCTTGTCCGCACTGGCGTTCAGAGAACCTGCAAGGCATTGAACAACCAGGGATATGCCCTGCTGTTGCAGCCATGTCCAGAGACACAGGGCCTCTTGACAAATGGTCTGCGACACCACCCTGCCCTGTTTGTTGCAGTACCATATGGTGGTGGTGTTGTCCGTGAACACTAGAACCAGCTTTCCCCTGATTGAAGGAAGAAAGGCTTTCAATGCCAAACAAATTGCTCGGAGCTCGAGCAAGTTGATGTGGAGTCCGGATTCCGCTGGAGACCAGAGTCCTCTGATTTCCGCCTATCCCAGATGGCCGCCCCATCCCAGGAGTGATGCATCTGTCACTATTGTGTGGTCTGGTTGGGGAAAGGAGAGGGGTCTGCCTCTGACCCAATTGCAGATGGTCAGCCAACACTGCAGGTCCTGTGCAGTTCCCTCTGAGATTTGGATTGATGCTGCGCCATTGAAACTTCAGGTACTACTGCAGAGCCTGCATATGCTATCTGGCATGTGTCAATAGCACGATGCAGGAGGCCATGAGGCCCAGCAGCCTTAGAGTCATTCTCACTGAAATCCAGGATAGAGGCTGAAACATCGGTGTCATACCCTGAATATTCTGGACTTGCCGCTCTGGAGGATAGGCCCAAAACTGCACTGTGTCTATAATAGCTCTGATGAAAGGGAGCATCTGAGAGGGAGTCAGGTGTGAATTCTGCATTTTGTTAGTGAACCCCAGTGAATACAGGAGGTTCACCGCAGTCTGGAGGTGAAGGACAACAGCTTAAGGCGAGCCCGCCTTCAACAGCCAGTCGTCAAGATAGGGAAAGACTGGCACCCCTGATCTGCGCAGATGAGCTGCGATCACCGCCATCACCTTGGTGAACACACGAGGGGTGCTGGTAAGGCCAAAGGGGAGCACGGTGAACTGAAAGTGCTCATGGCCTACCATAAACTGCAGGTAGCTCTGATGAGCAGGCAGGGCGGGAATGTGAAAATAGGCATCCTGCAAGTCCAACGCTACCATCCAGTCTCCTGGGTCCAGGGCAGCTAAGACCTGAGCCAGAGTGAGCATCTTGAACTATTCCTTTTTGAGGAATTAGTTGAGGGCTCGCAGATGTAGGATAGGGTAAAGACCCTTGTCCTTTTATTGGGAATAACAACCATAGCCTACTTCTGGTGCCGGAACGCTCTCTATGGCTCCCTTGACCAAGAGACTCATGACTACCTCCTGAAGCAAAGTTAGGTGATCCTCTGTCAGCCGGTTGTAAGTTGGAGGCATGGAGGGAGGGGTCATCTCGAAGGGGAGGGAGTAGCCTTTCGAACTTTCTGGAGAACCCACCTGTCCAAAGTGATGTTCTGCCAGTGGTGGAGGTGATGGTTGATCCTGCCACCAACTGGCCGCCCATGATCTGGATGGGCTGGACTAGGAATGTTTGGAGTCTGTGGCTGTAGGGGGTGTGGGGCTCTGACCCGACCTCTGACAGTCCAACTCACGGGGTGGGAACGAGCCACACCCACGGACACGCAGAGGTTGCTGAACTTGCGCAATCTTGTGGCTGGGGTATGGCTGGTGTGGCTGAAAGCCCCTTCCGTAGCCATGAAAGGGGTGAAAAGCAGACGGGGGACGTGTGGCCACTGAGAGGCCCAAGGAGTTGGCAGCAGCCCATAAGTCCTTAAAGCACTCCAGTGCCATGTCTGCCTTGTCTTTGAAGAGACTGGTGCCATCAAAGGGCATGTTACTCAAAACCGGTCCCAGGAAGCTTGTTTCCGGTCCAGGGAAGACTTGGCTTGGCAGTTCAGGCTGGACTGTTCCCATGTGGAACAGGGTCAAGACTGATTTGCATATGGCTGGGTCTGAACTGGGGTGGCAAAGTGAGCTAAAGAATAATGATGGATTCAAACCAGATCTAATAGTGACTGGGGGTGAGTGTCTGAAAAGTTTCAGCGCTCCGCCCATCATCCCCTTGTGTTTGATTTGTTCGTCCTAACTTGGCAGGGTATGCCCAGATGTGGGTCCCTTGCTTACTTTGCCACTGCATTCAAGCTAGCCTGGCTGATGAGGGATGTTACCCCAAATCTGGTCCCAGGATGCTTGTTTCCGATCCAGGGAAGACCTGGCTTGACAGTTCGGGCTGGACTGTTCCCATGAGGAACAGAGTCAAGCCTGTTTTGCATATGGCTGGATCTGAACTGAGGTGGCGAAGTGAGCTAAAGAATGATGATGGATTCAACCCAGATCTAATAGTGTCTGGGGGTGAGTGTCTGAAAAGTTTCAGTGCTCAGTCCATAATCCCCTTGTGTTTGCCATGAGAGAAGCCAGGACATCCCCTGAAAAGCCAGAAGTTCTCAACCAGGCGTGGCGTCAAACAGCCACCATTACTGAAATTGCTCTTCCCAGCGAGTCGATCATGTTGAGACCACAACGAATGAAGAACTTTGCCGCATCTCTCCCATCTGATACTGCTTGGGAGAGGATGGCCCGGGCCTCCTCCGGGACCTGTGGCAGCACTTGCACAACCGTTTCCCAATGCGAGTGGGACTAATGGCCCAATAAGCATGCGACGTTCACCGACTGCGATTCAAGGCTGGTGGAAGAAAAATTTTTCTTACCTCAACTGTCCAGCCTCTTGGATTCCCTGTCCAGGGGTGTGGAAGCGAACACACCGTGAGAGGTAGAGGTTTAGACCACCAAACTCTCTGGGGTAGGGTGGTTGGTGAGGAAATTTGGGTCACTCAGGGCAGGACAATGGCGGCGTGAGAGTGTCCTATTCACAGCAGCCCCTGTGTTGGGCTTGGACCAGGTTCACAGTAGGACATCATTTAAGACCTTGGTGAAGGGCAGCAAGGGTTCAGAGGAGGAGACACCTGGCTGCAGGACCTGTTTCAAGATATTCGTCTTGACTGCCATGGAAGGGAGCTGAATGGCCAGGACCTCAGCTGCCCTCCACGCTACCATAGCATATAATGCTCCCTCCTCTGTAGCCACGATAGAGGTAAGAAGCAGGCCAGAATCTGGAGAGGTATCCAGTCCACTGGCCTCACCCAATTCCACATTCCAGTCCATGTCTTAATAAGGCTGGCCTTGTAAAGGGTCCAGCGATCCCTCCCAATCTTCCTCCATTCCTAGCCTTCAGAATAAGGCTGAGGAAGAGACCTAGGACCTAAGGGTTCTGTTGGCGCCGGTATCGGCGTCGATAGGTGCCAATCTGGCTCCGGGTTGTCGGGAATGAAGAAGGGGCTGGTGCCACCAGTGGGCTCTGGTGGCATCTGGAGTCTCAGTGTCATGGCTGGTGCCGGGGAAGATTGCTATGGTACTACCGGCGTTAGTTCAAATCCATCACCAGATCCATGGGGGGAGGGGTCGCAGGAGCTGCCAGCACAGACTCTGATGGAGCCCCCTCTGAGCCTCTGGGTCTAGAAGGATTGCCAGTAGGGTAAGGCCGCACATATATGAGGCACATCACGTCATTAAATTCTTTGAGCAGGGCAGGGGTCGCTCCGGCTCCCGGGAAAGCAGGCAAGTGTGGAGCCAGCCCAGGTGCAGGTTCAGAGAAACGAGGCCTAGAACACATGCATCAACCGGACAGGGAGAAGTCAAAACACCTTTTGACTTCTTATGATTTTTGTGCTTCTTACCTGACCGACTCATGACTTTGAGTTGGAGGACGAAGACTTAGGACTCCCGAAGTGGTGCCAGGACCTTCCTCTTGACTGGGACGGTGAACGAGACCCCCAAAGAGAACGGCATGGTGCCGAGCGCCAGGCCGCAAGCAGCTGTAGGAACCGCTCCCTCAAAGCTTTTGGAGCCATGGCCCGGCAGTCGAAGCACAACTTCGAGTCATGGTTGAGCTTCAGGCACCAGATACAAACCAGATGTGGGCCCGTCACCGACATTGCGTGGTGGCAGGCATCACATGGTTTGAACCTAGAAGTCTTTTGGGACATGAGAAAAAACCTACACACCAAAAAAGGGGCTGACATAACATAGAAAAAAGCCTGTCAAAAAGCGACAGAGGGTAGCTCTCTTCACAGATCTGCGCTAGCTGCTGCGGAAAGAAAAGAACTGACGTCAGCACACCGAGGTGGTGCCTATATAGGTGACGCGGATGTCACAATGGAGCAGATGACGCTGATGACATCACGCGGAGCCGACCGAGGCCACCTACCAGCGCGCAGGGGTATTGCTTGAAGAAAAATCTTCCGGATCCAGTCTGTCGCCTGGGAAATTTAAAGATAAGGAATCTGCGGCTAGATGTATCTATCAGATACAAATTTCAGTAGAAAAATGGAGATAAGTAGGTAAAAGGTTTGGGGTAAGACCTCCCTAAGGCTGACAGGTCTAACACCCCCCCAACCCCCTGCTGAAAGTGGGGATAATTACCCACCCTCCTGGGAGTTCTCATCACTAAAGCAGAAGAACCTGGATAGGCCATCAGCGTTGAAGTGATAGAACGTAGGATGGTGTACCTCTGTAAAGTCCATTCGCTGTAGGGAGATGGACCACCTCAACAATATTGTATTCTCACCCCTCATTTGCATGAGCCACCTGAGGGGTCTGTGGTAGGTCTAAACCTGGAATTGAGTCCCAAACAAGTATGGTCTCAGCTTCTTCAGTACTCAGACCACAGCAAAGGTTTCTCTCTCAATAGCACTCCACTCTGTTCTCTGGGAAGTGCCCTACTAGAGATGAAAGCTACTCATTGATCTAGGGCCTCCTCATTGAACTGTGATAAGACTGTCCCTATGCCATGCTCTGAGGCCTCTGTCTGAACAGTGAATTCCCTGGAAAAGTCAAGGGGCCTTGAGCCCAGGGGCTGTGCACATGGTCTGTTTGAGGGTATCTAAGACTTTCTGACAATCTTCCATCCAGCTCACCTTCTTGGGCTGCTTCTTCGAAGTCAGCTCAGTCAAGGAGGCAACAATGGTGCCATATCCCTTGACAAACCTCCTGTAATATCCAGTAGGACCTAGGAAGGCCCTCACCTCAGCCTGGGTTTTTGGGGACTCTCAGGCTAGAATAGTCTCTATTTTGGACTGGAGGGGCTGCACCTTGCTCTACCCACAAGGTTCCCCCAAAACACCACAGACCCCTGCCCTATCTAGCACTTACTGGCCTTGATAGTCAGGCCTGCCTGTTGCAGGTCCTGAAGCACGTTCTGCATGTTAAAGAGGTGATCCTACCAGCTGCTGCTGAAGATAGCTATTTTATCCAGGAAAGCAGCACGGAAGGCCTCCATGCCAGCTAAGACCAGGTTCATCAGCCTCTGGAAGGTGGCAAGGGCATTTTTCAGCCCAAAGGGCATCACCTTAAATTGAAAGTGGCCCTCTGGAGTAGAAAATAGTGACCTCTCTTTAGCCCCCTCAATTAGGGCAATCTGCCAGTACTCTGAAGTTAAATCAAAAGTACTCCAGAACTTGGCAGCCCCTAATCTGGCAATGAGCTCATCAGTTTGGGGATGGGGTGAGCATCAGTCTTAGTAACTGAGTTGAGCCCCCTGTAGACTACACAGGATTACAGTTCTTGGGCAGTGTCTGGTGGGGCAGCTATTGGTACTAGTACCACTGAGCTGGGCCAGGGGCTACTAGAGTGCTCAATCACTCCCATTTCCAACATCTTAGAGACCTCCTCTTTGATGCTGGCCCTCACTTTGTCAGACAGCCTGTATATTTTATTGTTGACAGGCAGGCTGTCCCCAGTATCAATATCATGGGTACACAGATGTGTAAGCCCAAGTGGGAGGGAAAACAGGGAGGCAAACTGTTCCAATAACTGGTGACAGTTCCTCTGGGGTTTAGGCTAAGGGAGAGGTTGACACCCTTCACTGGCCCATGTTTCTCTTTAGATGACAGGAGGTTGGGGAGAGGTTCACTCTCCTCCCCATCATCTGTCACCAGCAGCATGGTGACCTCAGACCTCTCATAGTGGGGGATAGAGGCAGTTGATATGGAGTACCCTTAAGCAGTTTCTGGGGGTCTTGAGATCCAGCAGGTAGGTGGCCTCCCTCTTCCTCTCAACCACCCCATAGGGCCCAGTTCAACAGTCTTGGAGAGCCCTGGGTTCCACTGGCTCATTCACCCACACTTTTTGTCCAGTTTGAAATTCCACCCAAACAGCCGTCTGGTCGTACCATTGCTTCATAACTTCCTGGCTGGCCTCCAGGTTCTCAGAAGCTTTCTTCCAGAACTTGGCCTTCTGGTTCCTAAGGGCTAGTATGTAGCTAACCACATCCTGGGCGGTTTCTTGGGACCTTGCTCCCACCCTTCTAGACTGAGGGGTCCCCTAACGGGGTAACCATACAGAAATTTGAATGGACTAAACCCAACTCCCTTCTGTGGCACCTCTCTGTAGGCAAAAAGCAGGCATGGTAAGAGGACGTCCCACTTCCACCTCGTAGCTTCCATGACTTCCTTGATCATGCCTTTTAGGGTCTTGTTAGATCTTTCAACATGCCCATTGGTTTGTGGATGGTAGGGTATAGAGAACTTGTAGGTTACCCCCACACTCCTTCCACATTAACTTCATGTACGCAGACATGAAATTGATGTCCTGCACCATTTCTTTGCGGAACCTCACTCAGGTGAAAATCTCCATCAAAGCCCTAGCTACTGCTGCCCATCAAGACAAGGATAAACTTGTTGCCTAATGCTGTCCAAGCATCCTACAATGTTGATGCCCACCCTTTCAAAGGGGGAGCCAACAAAAGGTAAGGTATTCAGGGGAGCCTTCAGTTCTTCCCTGTTTTCCCACTGACCCGGCAGGTGAGACAAGTCCTACAGAATGCATCTGAGGCTATCCTCATCCGTGGCCAATAAAAGTGAGAGACAAGCCTGGCAAAGGACTTGATCTGCCACAGATGTCCTGCCAGGGGAATTTCATGAGCCAACCCTACTAGGAAGGCCCAGTCACATTGGGGAACTACCAACACCTGTGTTGGCCCATGCACATGTGCCATTTTCATTACCACAACTGAGGGTTTCTTTAATTAGACGGGGTCCGCTTCGCCTTGAAAATAATATATGTGCACAGTAAGAAAATGATGCTTGAGAGCAGAGTAGCCAATAGGCAGTGCTTAAAATAAGCCATTGGTTGCAATTGGGGCCCACGAGCACTAGTTTTTAGGGACTGAAATTAAATTTTCATCATCAGACGTTAAGCAAAAACAAAAAAGAGGAAGGCAGAAAAGAGAGGAAAGAAGAAGGAAGATAATGACAGAAATATAATGATAAAAGGATAGAGCAGAATATCCGAAAAGGTGAGATAAAGGGGAGGAAGTGTATGATAGTGGATGAATGAACCAGGCATGAAGTGGAATCAAGACTAGATCGCCTTGGTGTTCAGCAACCATGACATTTGGCAGCAGGCTTCTGAACAAAACTTTGGGCCCGGCATTTATTCCTTTACAAATTAAGCAGTGTGGGTAGGAAAATTGTGCAATGTTCAGAGAAGGGAGGCCTAAATCAAAAATGCCTTTGATATTCTTATATTAGCAGATATTTTCAGGTCTGACGATTCCTAGCCTCTGATTAATCACTGAAGGGTATTTTTTCTCACAGATGTGCATTTAGCACAAAACGGGTGCTCCTATACATTTGAATTAATTTTTAATTGATGCATTCAGGTTGTAATGTTTATGTTATGTGTTGATTATTACATTACAAAACTGATTGTGAGTGACCCAGAGGAAAGGTGCTATTTATTGCACTGATCAAATTAGACTCTTCTGGGTTCAGAATGTACAGGACATGAACATTTTCTTGTAATACAAGTTTTTGGGGAATAACATGCTGATTTTGATGCTTGTCACTCCAAAATCTGCTTGTGAAGGTTAAATGAGTGGATGTGTGTGTGTCTGTATTGGAGAGCGAGTGTCTGTACGAGTGGCTGTATGGGTGAGTGAGTGGACGTGTGAGTGGTTGTATGGATGTGTGAATGGGTATGTAAGTGGTTGTATGGGTATGTGATTGGCTCTGTTGAGAGGCCTATGGGTGAGAGGCTTATGGGTGAGTGGCTGGGTATGTGAGTAGCTGTATTGGTGAGTGTGTGACTGTGGGAGTGATTATGGGTGAGTGACTGGCTGTGTGAATAGGTGTATGGGTATGTGAGTGGCTGTGTATGTGAGTGAGTGCGTGTGTGAGTGGCTCTGTGGATGAGTAAGTGGCTGTGTGAGTGGTTGTATGGGTGTGTGAGTGGTTGTATGGGGGTGTGAGTAGGTTTGTGAGTGGCTCTGTGGATGATCTCATCAGAGATGTCATTTGAGATGTCAACAGTGATGTCACTGACCATGTAATGAGTGATGTAATATGTGAGGTGATACGCAGTGCACTGTGGGGGCGTAAATTATAATTAGCTCAGGTAGCTATAACCGCTGAATTTCTATGGCTTTATACAAGTGAAATCTGAGCATAATTATAACGTCTCTGTAACCTTTGTTTTTTTCAGTGACTTTCTAAGTTTTTTCTAAACTTTTTCCTACCTATAACGCCTCTGTAATCTGTTGTTTGTCAGTGAATTTCTACGTTTTTAATGTTATTTCCTAACTGTAACCTTTGAGAGTGGGTGTGTGAGTGGCTGTATAGGTTGTTGAGTGGGTTTGGGTGGCTGTATGTGTCTGTGAGTGTGTGTGTGAGTGATATTGTGGGTGTGTGAGGAGATGTATGGTCTGTGAGGGGCTATATGGGTCTGTGAGCGGGTGTGTGAGTGGTTGTGTGAGTGGTTGCATGGGTCAGTGATTGTGTGTGTGAATGGATGAATGAGTCTGTGAGTGGGTAGTTTTGAGGGTGTCTGAGTGTGTGAGTGGATTTGTGAGTTGGTGTGTGAGTGGCTGTTTCAGTCTGTGAGTGGGTACATAGGTAACTGTGGATGTGTGAGTGGGTTTGTGAGTGGCTGTATGGGTATGTGGGTGTGTGAGTAGCTGTGTGGGTCTGTGAGTGGGTGTGTGATTGGCTTAATGGGTGTGTGAGTGGCTGTGTGAGTAGAAGTATGGATCTGTAAGTGGCTGTATGGGTATGAGAGTAGTGTTGTGGGTGTGTGAGTGGTTGTGTGGGTGTGAGTAGTTTTGTGGATGTGTGAATCACTGTATTATTCTGTGAGTGGGTGTGTGAGTGGGTATGTGGGTGTCTGAGTGGGTGTGTGAGTGGATGTATTGGTCTGTGAGTGGGTGTGTAAGTGGTTTTGTGGGTGCATGAGTGACTGTATGGGTGTGTAAGTGGCTGTGTGGGTCTGTAAGTGGATGTGAGAGTGGGTGTCTGAGTGGGTGTGTCAGCAGCTGTGTGAGTGAATGGGCCAGAATGGAACCTCACCTGTCGCTTTAGCCAACAAGAGTCCACAGTTTTGCACAAAATGTATACCCAACTGGAGTACTTGCTACTGGTTAATTAGTAAGTGCTACTCATTGGGTAAATGTCTAGTGCATATTCCACACTACAGCTGTGTAATGGACCATGAGAAAATGTCTCCAGTGACCTTGTGTGTGTTTCGGCAATGTGATTGTTCCTCTGCGTCTTCATCCATAAATCTGTGATAACATGAATCCTCCTATTGAGAAGACAAGACTACAAACAGGAAATCTCCCCAAACAAGGGTCCTGCCTCTTACCTATATGAAGTAAGTTCTTCTTTGTTTGGTGGATATGTCATCAAGAACGCGCCACTAAAATCAGCGGGAAACATGCCGGGGAGCCTTTCGGTAAGCTGTCCATCATAGTGGCAAAAGAAGAGAATACCTTTGCATACTTTTAAGGTGTACGAGGCGGGCCAAGCGGGCAGAGCTTCCAGGTGATTTGCACATTTGCATAATTGTAGTAATTTAAAGGGAGAACAACGGACTCTGCTCTCACCAGGACATGACAAGAATGCATTCATGGGAAAGGGGAGCCGCAATCCTCCTTCCCAGGCCGATTTTGGCCCTGGGGACCCAATTCTCAGGGGCCTGGCCTCTTGATGCTGGGTGCCCTGGAGCTCACCCAGGGTACACAGTGTGCAGTGTTGAGGACTGCTGGTGAAGCCCCAATCATCCCGCAGTCCCTGCCGGCTCCCTACCTCCAGCGGGAGCCAGCATTGCTCCCAAATGTAGGGAGCAGCAAAAAATTATGCTCTCTGTGTGTGGGAGCAATTTTTTTATCTGATCAGATCAAAAGTCGGCTCAAAGCGGGCAGGAGCCGTTTTCCTGCTCCTCCCCACTTGGAGTGCACTTACTGTTTGCTCTCACTTAGCGGGAGCTATCAAAGCTCCTGCCAAGCGACAGCAAACAGCTATGTCCCTGGGGTTGGCACCCCGGGACTTAGGGAGCTGATGCGGGGGGCGGGGATCCCCAGCACCATTAATGGCTCCAAGAGGGGAGCTGTGTGGCACCCCTCCTTTGTTCTTCCAGGGCCTGCCCAGGGAGGTGGTGGTCCCCGGGGCCGAAAAAGACCCGGGAAGGGGGCCACGCGGCCCCCTCCCCCTTTTATGAATTTCCTTTGCCCCGGGAAGGTGGTGGTCACCTGGGGAAATTTAAAACTAAGGAGGGGGGTTCTGCACGCCCCCCTCTTACTTTACAATCAAGCGGGGAGGTGGCAGTCCCCGGGGCCATAAAAGGCCTATGGAGGTGGGCCACACGGCTTCCCTCCTCATGTTTTCTTAATCGCCTGACCCCAGGGAGGGTGGTGGTCCTCGGGGCCCATAGCGGCAATGGGGAGGGGGGGCACATGTGCCCCCTCCTAATAATATATATACAAATAAGCCCCGGGCCCTGCCCACCCGGGGGCTCTAATACAAACAAACAACTGCAACAGTGCTTGTTTTTTTAAAGATTTTTGATGGGATTTGCAAATCTTTGCGTTTTTCATCGCAAAAATTAAAAAAAATGTTTTTTGGCCCTGGGGGATCCCAGCACCTGGCTAGGGGGTCAAGGTATTCCTACCCTGCTCCCTTCTCTTTTTTTACCTTTTTATTTGGGGCTAGGCTGAGCCGGAGTCCTAAAATGGCTACCAAAACTTCCTGGTTGAAGTTTTGGCAGTCAATCAGATCTCTGCACAAGATTGGTTGGATTTGCAGATCGTCCGCGTTCTAAGACATACAAATGTGGTTTCCTTTTAACATCTCAAAAACTATTGAACAGATTTACACCAAATCACAAAAAAAGGGCTTTTTCTGGAGCAAGGGCTACCTCTCTGTCAAATTGGTCAATCCAGCAGTTCGGGCAGTAGTCGTCTAAAATCTCTATGGGAATTCACAAGGGAAACACACTTTTTTTTACCCCTCCCCCCTCTTTCTCGGCCCCCGCTTGACGGATCACCCCAAAACTTTCCATGCACAACTAGACAAACTGGGGCACTCCTTTGGAAAATTTAACCAGTAAAAAAAAAAATGTTCCTATGGAAACTAGGTCCGAACTATAACTACCTATTGGCGACCACCAGCAGGATATTTTATATATATATTCAAACTTCAAAGCAGGCGCTCCTAGCAAATTAAAGTGCTTCTTTATTCCCCAGTGGTAAACAACAAACATGTTTCGGCTACCAAGCCCTGATGACTGTGTTGTGTTATTCAATTCCACAGCTCTGAAGTGTTTGTGAAAAGGAAAAACAAAAGAGGTACTCATCCGGGACCATGATAATGTCAAAGTTGGACACCTTGAACAAATCAACGTTATATGTAACAAAGGCAATTGTCTCTTAACAATCAGTGCTAAATGCACAAAATCAATGAAGTTAAGATACAATCAGTATTTATAACTCCACAGTAAAGTCAACAAATAATTGTTCATCAAAACAGATCTTCTCATAATCAATACATAATTCATTTGTTTTCCTTTCTTGGAGGCAACTACCTGATCAGAATATAACATTAAATCCCAATTAATTATTAGATACTTTGCCTAATATTATGCATAATTACTCAAATGGAAAATATACAATTTAAAAATAAAACTGAAAATAAAAATATTGGAGTAGAATGGAATCGTTTCCCTGCATTCATTAGTTATATTATTCATTGCTAGTCCCTGAGAACACTTGTTCATACCATATGTGTTCTTTCCCAACATGCATGTGTTTTAAGCCTACAGGTAACACTAAAAACAACAAAAAAGATAAAACATCTCTGAATGGACACCTAATACACTAAGCATGATTTCTACTAATATCATTTTAAATAGTTTTCCCAAGTGACCCCTATAAATTCCTAGGAGCACCAGCTTCAAAGTTTTTTAGCATATGAATTACCATTAACATGGGAATCCAATCCCATGAGCGTACGCACCTGACATGACAGGATGTACAGCGGCTAGTAGATCTTATGGTTTTTATTTACATATATTATATATTGCAAAGGTTGATCTTTTATTGCTGTACTTTAGGTATACCTGATTAATGAGTGTCAGGGCTAGTGGTGGCAGAAGCAAGAAATGGACATGAAAATGTGATTATAGAAAGTTTATTCATCAACTAGACGTTTATTATTCAGGAAAAGTGCTGGTTTGGGCCTCCGAACCAGCCAAGTCAGTAGAATCACAAGACTGACCTTTCAGTGTATGAACGTTCCCACCCAAACGTTTATACAAATGGCAAAGACTACTTTTTCAACAGTTCTGTCCTCTACACGGTGTAGGGTGGTGCTGGGAGGAAACTGGGGTGGAGCTATAGAGAATCCTCTTGGGTCAGCTCTGTTCCACCCTTCCTTTCATCTTTGCTTCCGGTTTATTATTTCTCGGTCATTCAAATGTGACTGACGAAAAAACAAGGATCAATATATGAACGTAGCAACAGTAAACAAGGACATACCAAGAACTAGTAAACAAGGAGACACAATAAAAGCTAAGTTTAATTGTGAAGATTTCTAAAGGTATGGAAATCCCTTGTAGCCATCAAGCCTCAAAAATCACTAGAAATCATTAGCAAGAAAGGCTCATAGTAGTTTGGAAATAAGCAAAGTATGGGCATGCCTAATTCAATTGTGTTTGCCCACCATTGGGAGTTCGAGAGAGCCCCAGACCTTCAGACCAGTATAACCCAAAAGCACAGAGCAAGCGTTCTATATCCCTTGGGGATGAGAGGGGGTGGGGAGGAGAAAAGAGAAACAGACACCTGGATAGGTTTTCAGATAAATCATAGAGTCTCAGAGACAACAGCTCTGCCCAATGAACGAGGTCTCAGCAGGGGAAAAGAGAACCAAGGTGAGTGGAGGAAACAGCAAAGGCAGTGACTTTGATAAAAGAGACATACATTTAAGTCATATAAACTGTAAAGGTGAAGAGAAATTCAGTGCCATATATCACTAAGAACTTCTCTAGAAAAATGGCATTGACGACCACAGGAGCATACAGGAAATACCCCGATAATACATTGAAGAGCTACCAGCCTGCTGGAGAGTAAACTCGGAGGGAAAACGAGCAGAGAAAAACAAACTTAGGGTTGCAGGATGCCAAGAGGCAGAGTGGCAATTTTTGAAAGCGGGAACCTAACAAGATGACATTGCTAGGCAATGTGACATCCTCTGACTCTGCTTATACTGTTGGGATCACCACCTTCCCCTGTCTCATTGCACCTTTCCCAGTGCTGAGTATGAACATTTCAAGAGATTCCCGAAAGCTGTAGGAGATAGAGTTTGCATCAAAGCGTCTGGGGTTGTCTGCAAGGGTGTTTTTACACTTTCTCCACCATCTATACTTCATGAGGTTGGAAAAGGTGCTTGCATACAGGTTCAATAGTAACAGAATTTAAATTGGATGGTCAAGGACAGTTAGAGGTATGGTTAATGCGAGATGGATGAAAAAACCATAAAAGAGAGTCATGGTTTATTAGTGATGAACTGTTCCAGGAAGAGAGACAGGTTGCTAATATTAAAGTGTCTAATAGAGGCATATACCTGGGATTTTAAATTGAGGGAAATGTCAATGAAAATTATTCTTGCTGCCTGATAGTGTTTAGGGTTAGGATACTATGATGAATATATTTGACAGGAGCTCATTATAGCCTTATAGCCCGCTGCCGAGGGCTATACCAGTTGTTAAAGGCCCTGATCCCGAGTTATAGGCCCGAGCCGCAGAGGGCCTTTAACAACTGGTATAGCCCGAGGGAGAAGGGCTATAAAGCGATTAGAACATTCCACCCACTAAGGGTAGAATGTTCTAAATTAAAAATGGAGAAACAAAAAGACAAACAGTGGAATGTTGGAGTGCTGGGCTTATACCAGCCATTATAAGCCCAGAGCTACTCCATTGTCTTCAATGGAGCTCCCAACATTCCAATGTTCTAATAAGGTGTATGGTTATTAAAAAAGATCTCTAAGTGCCTCAATCTGTTAAGCTGTGCGGTCAGGGGAGCCTCATCTAAGGTGAATAGTGGATGCAAGTTGGGTGAAAAAGATAAAACAGGGGCATGGCTTATAGCTATGGTTTGCTCAGGAAAGGAGGTTGTTTGTTTATAATGGGGTGTCTAACAGAGGTATAGAATTTGGAGGGTACAGGTTAAGCTAAGTCTGAATAAAAATGTATTGAGATGCCAATTGTGGTTAGGGTTGGTTTCCTATGATAAATTGGATCCTATGAAAAATGTGTATAATTTGGGCCAAATAAGGTCAATAAGGGCTTGCCTTGTATGGCTTGGTTTGAGGCTAATGACAATCTGTGACAAGCATCACCTGTTGCATAACTCTGCTTACTGTTAACCCAAATGGACTGCTGATTAAACAGTGCATTAACTCCCACTAATCTTGTATACTCAAAATTCTAGTGATTCTTGCCTCTCTTGAATGCCTTAAGCCATTCATATTCCATATGAGAATTTTCAATAATCCTTCAATGCTTGGCTTCTAGTTGTTGTAGGTGTTGAAGAATCCCAGTACATCACTACCACTCTCTTCTCCATCAATTACCAAAACCTCTAACACTCATTATTGCCTCACAACTGCAGTTGGCACCAAATGGAGTCCCAGCTCACTGAGTGGTCCTTTCGCCCAATTCCACCAAACTTGCCAGGTGGAGTGATTAGTTTCGCCCACCTCTAGTAATTTGTATAAATCATGGTGTAACAACAATCAAATTGCTACACTGTGCAACTGAATAACAATACACATCTGAATTCATAAATAGTTTTGTAATGATTTTCAGGGCAATAAAACAAAATGTTTTGCAGCAGTGCAACATAATAGAGCGTTTTCCTGTCCCACCACTCCTGCTGCTTGCTCACACGAATTCTCCAAACGGATTTGACATCAAACTTAGCATAGGTCATATTGGGTCAAAAATTCTCAACTAGCAAAATGAAACTTCATTTACCAGCCTAAAAAACAGTGGTGGCTCCTCCGCTAAGGCGGAGATGCATCGCCCCAGTGAACAAAAGGAAAAATAAAATGATAACGTATCGTTGTTATAATTTAGTTTTCCAATTGTAGTCAGTGGCTCTCGGGCGGGCTGGGGATGGCCAGAGCAGGGAGAGGAGTGGTTTGCACTCCTTAAGCGCACATGACTGCTTGGCCGCCCTCTTGGGCCGGCCGAACAGTCCTGCACATTTTGCATCTTCCCCACTTGCTTTACACAGCCTGGTGAGGAACATGCAAAGCCTCCCAGTCCCTGTCTGAGCGCTGAACCATGGCGCTCAGACCAATCACAGCGCTGCATTGCAGCATTGTGATTGGCTCAGGGAAGCCTGGGAGCCCGGGTGCTTCCTGCTGTCGTCCGGGACTGCAGGAAGAAGGAAGATGATAAGGACGGAGGAGAGGCGGCGGCAGTCCGTTAAAGGTAAGTGTTTTTTGTTAGTTCGTCACCCCTCTCCCCACCCCCCCCACCACTCGGGTCCTGTAGCAGGCGCTACTGCTAAAAAAGCGCTGATCAGCCACAGCAGAGTATTCTACCACAATAGTGACAACAAAATATTGTGGGGCCAAAATATTGAGTTCTATATATCAAAAATTAAAATATTGTGAAAATATATATATATATATATATATATATTTGGCAAGGGTCTATCAATGAAGCAAAACAATTTGTAGATGAATTGAATATAAACAGCCTCAACCTACACTTTACAGCCTCCATTAGTTCTACCACTGTAAATTTCTTAGATGTACAAATTTACATCAAAGATGGTCACATGGAAACAAAGTTGCATAGAAAATCGACTGCAGGTAACGCGGTACTACATGCAGGTAGTGCCCATCCCCAGCATCTGATATATAGCATACCTTATGGGGAGATGCTTCGCATCAAACGTATCTGCAGTCAGGAGGACGAACTCAAACTAGCACAACAGGCCAGTAAGGAGAGGTTTCTTGCTAGAGGCTACACACGCAAATGCATTGATAACGCGATTAATAAAAGTAATTCAGTGTCCAGGGAGAGTCTGGTTAATAAATCTCTCAAGAGCACTGACACGGACATTGAAGAGTCCTCTACATTTAGATTCATTCTCGAATATAACAGACAGGAAATGGCCATTAGAAACATTATTAAAAGGAATTGGCCCATTATTCGAGATGATCCAGTAATTGGTCACCTGCTCCCAAAAAACCCTGCCATCACATACAGTAGGGCACCATCTATGAAAGATGTTCTAGTACGTAATGACCCGTTTACTCCATCAGGGGGTACATGGCTAACCCAAAGGAAAGGTTTCTTTCCATGTACAACATGCAAAGCGTGCCAACATGGTACTAAAAAGACTACCTACAGTACCCCATTTAGTGAACAGGAAAGGGAAATTAACAAAGCCCTTACCTGTAAGTCTGACCATGTGGTTTATGTGCTGGAGTGTCCCTGTGCCCTACGATATGTAGGTAGCACAATACTACAAGGGCACAAGAGGATACTCCAGCACATCAGGGCAATTAAGAACAAAGATACAGCATATCCCGTGGCACGACACTTTGATGAAGCGCATAATGCTAATCCTAAATACCTTAAATACTATTTATTGGATGCCACCCCCCCCAACAAAAGAGGAGGAGACAGGGAGAAAATGTTAAGGCAATTGGAAACTCGCTACATAATTGATCTCGACACTAAGGCCCCTGGGGGTCTTAACGTAACAGAAGAACTTTACACCTGCCTCTAAATGTGATAGGAGTATTGAGTGACAAAAACTTAACATATGCTTGGAAGCCTTTTTACATTCAACATTTAACAATTATTAGATTTAATCTCAGAAACTATCTTGATGGGTATATTAAAACCATCAGGATTCAAACAACCGCTAACTTTTATTATATTTCTTGCACATACACTTTTTCATGGTTTTATTAAGGGGTTTTTATTGGGTATATATTAATTAAAGGTTTTTGTAATTATGTTATTTATTTTGCACAAAATTGAGGTCCGAGCAATAGTAAAACTGTAAAGTATTTTAAATCGCATTGGACGAAAGATGAACTAGGCATTTGCATTTTATCTAGCGAGCCATAATAGCACTTTGAAGTATATGTCAACATAATTTTGACAAATTTTCTTAAGTACTGTATTATGCATTAGCACTTTAAATACAATGGGTTTTTGAAATATATATGTATACAGTAGCAGTACTTTTATGTGCGTTGCCACTTTTAGAAAAGCATATGATAATGGAACTATTTATAGTTTTTAATAATGCTTTTAACAAGGTTATATTTATATTTATATTTATTTATTTATATTTATTTATATATTTATATATATTAAATGTAACACTGTGGTAAATAATGGCATGACTAGATCTATATAGTACCATTTTTCTATTAGTCCATGGAATGGGTATGAAAATCTGGATGGTATACAATTCATTTATGCCACAGGTTAAAATTCCGGATGGCGTTTAACAAAATAACAAATTGTTTTTGTATATATTTTGCGGTACTTTGCACAACTTCTGCTCGGGCACTTGTCACTTTAAATTTAAAAAAATGTGTAAATGAGAAATGAAAAAAACAGAAAAAACAACAGGAAATGATGCACTAGGGTATTTAAACCAACCATGTACTGTGTTTCGTGTCATGTGATCAAGGCCCTCCGGGGTCGAAACGCGTCATGCTGATGGTGAATTTGGTGATGAAATAAACTAAAAGAATCTGCACCTACTCTGTGGTCTGTGCTCCTGTTCCTGGTCCTGTTCCTGTGAGTTCGGGGGAAGGTTGTAGTTTCAAGGATATATATATATATATATATATATATATATATATATATATATATATATATATATATATATATATATATATATATATATATATATATATATATATATATATATATATATATATGCAGCATATGAAAAATCAGGCCCTCTTCACAGCGCGATAAGCAAGCCCATCCAATTGAGAGGTGAGTAAAAATACGTTCTTATTTCCAGCAGGCAGCCCAATGTAGCAGCATGACGCGTTTCGACCCTCACAGGGTCTTAATCATATGCAAATCTGAGGATCAGTTGTGCTTGACTTTAAATACACTTAAATCATAAACAGTGAGGAAGGACACTATGTGTAAATGGTAAACTCGAAAAAGAGAGTCAATCAGTTAATTTTTCTTGTTCTTATTCATAGTTTGGGACCAAGAAACACCTCTTTCAAGTGGTACTCTTATCCTATTCATTGCTGTTGCATTTGTTTAAGGAAATGTTTGAGTTCACAAAGTCTCAGTTCCAGTAACTCTCATATAAGGACTATCATTTCCATAATGCTTAGCGGCTGAATTTCAAAATGCGGCATAGCATCTTTCTAATTTAAACTCATTACAGTTTTCTCCCACAGTAGATAAACTTAAAAACAAAATGCCCACCTTCTGTTGCTTCATAGGAGTAAATTCCATGTTGTGCAGGGGGCAAGTTAATTTTCGTATTCATCTCAAAGGCATTTCACCTCATGTTTGAAGATGTTTCTTTAAATCGTTTTGTGGCTGCGTGCTTAATTTCTTCTCTTATTCTCAAAGTGCAGGGGCAATATATATATATATATATATATATATATATATTACCTACTAGCGGTCGCCAGTAGGTAGTTATAGTTAGGACCTTGTTTCTATTCAAAAAGCATTTTTTCTTTTGCCAATATCTTTGGCTCCGTTTGACGGATCTCCGCGAAATTTTCAAAACTAATGGGGCGGTCCGGTCAGCTCCTGTCTTGAAAGTTTCGGGGTGATTCGTCAAGCGGGGGCCGAGAAAAAAGGGGGGTCCCAAAACGCGTTTTCCCCATGTTAATTTCCATAGGAATTTTGAAACAGGTTACAGCCCGAACTGCTGAACGGAATTACACCAAATTTGGCAAAAAGGTAGGTCTTGGTCTAGAAAGCGTGCTTTTTTTTAAATGGTGTAAATCCGTTTAGTAGTTTCTAAGAAATTAAAAAATAAAAAAATATCGATATCTGGGCGGAGCCTAACCACACATCTCATCGTGAGATCTGATTGGCTGTCAGCACTCCAAACCAGGAAGTGTTGGCAGCCATCTTGTGACTCGGTAACTGAGTCACAAGAAAACAGTGGAAAAAAGATAAAAAACAAGAAAAGGGGGCAGGGTAAAAAAACACCCTGACCCCCTAGGCCTGCTCAGGGGGTCCCACAGGGACTCCCAGGGCCAAAAAAGCATTTTGTTTTTTAAAAATCAGCAGAATTCGCGCTGGGTGCGCGAATCCTGCCGAGCAAATTAAAAAAAATGAAGCGCGGGCTCATGCGCTTCATTTTAATGAGCCCCCGGGTAGGCCAGGTCCTGGGGGAATGCCAAAATTATATAGCGGGGGCCCCCGCAGCCCCGGGGACTGCCACCTCCCCGGGGCTTCTTTAATTGGATGTGGGGGGGCCCCCCAAGCCCCGGGGACCGCCACCTCCCCGGGGCTTTATTTAATTATGTGCGGGGGCAACGTGGCCCCCCCACAGCCCCGGGGACCGCCACCTTCCCGTGGCTTAAATTAATATAAAATAGGTGTGGGGGGAGCTCCTGCTCCCCCCATACTGCCCCAGGGACCACCACCTCCCTGGGGCTTTGAAAATGATGGGATGGGGCCCCACGGCCCCTCCAGGAAGCCCTTGATGGCCCTGGGGACCGCCACCCCGCAGGGCCGGCTCCTGCAATGTCCCGGGGTGCCCACCCACGGGACATTGCTGTTTGCTATGGCAGGGCGGGACAACTCCCGCCCTGCCATAGCAAACCCTGCTTTGGTTTTGGACGCGAGAGCAGGAAGCCTGCTCTCGCTTCCAAAAACCAAAGCAGATTGCTTTTGCACAAGGGGAGCTGCATGTCAGCAGCTCCCCTTGTGCAAAAGCAATGCCGGCTCCCGCAGGAGGCGGGGAGCCGGCTGGAACCGTGGGGGCATTAGGGCTCCCCCCATGGTCCCCAACGGTGAGGCCAGGCCCCGGGGGATGGGGTCCCCGGGCCAGAAGTGGCCTAGGGAAGGGGGGCCACGCGGCCCCCCTTCCCAAAAAATAAATATAAAAAAGGAGGCCATGCCCCGGGGGATGGGGTCCCCGGGGCCGAAATTGGCCTCGGGAGGGGGGCCTCGCAGCCCCCTTCCTGTTTTTTTTTTTTTTTTAATAAAAAAGGGGTCAGGCCCAGGGGGATGGGGTCCCCAGGGCCCCAAAAATGCTAAAAGAAGGGGAGCCACACAGCCCCCCTTCTAAAAAAAAGTATTTTTAAAAAAAGCCGGCTTCTTGCCGGAGGCCCCGCCCCCTCCCTGCACCACTCTGCAAATGCGCCCCCTGGCACGTTGTAAGTTGGGGAATTAATTCCCCTTGAATACTGAGGGTCCCTGGGGGCGAACTAGCACACCAGGTACCTCCAGTAAGCGCCACAGAGCTGGATTGCAGAGAGGTGGTCTGAGGCCACGCCCCTTTTTACACCACTCTGCAAACACGCCTCTTGGCGCACTGCTGGTGGGGCGATGAGGTCCTCTTGCGTCCTGAGGACCTCAGGACACACGTGGACTTCATCCTCCGAGCAGCAGTGCGCCAGGAGGCGTGTTTGCAGAATGGTGTAAAAAGGGGGCGTGGCCTTGGACCACTCTCAGCAATCCAGCTGTGTGGGACTTACTGGAGGTACCTGGTGTGCTAGTTCGCCCCCAGGGACCCTCAGTATTCAAGGGGAATTAATTCCCCAACTTACAACGTGCCAGGAGGGGTGTTTGCAGAGTGGTGGAGAAAGGGGGCGTGGCCTGTGTCCAGCTTTCAACAATCCCACTATCTGGGACATACTGGAGGCATTAGGTAGGCTAGTTGGCCCCTAAGAACCCCCAGCAGCGAAGGGGACTTTAATCCCCATCCAAGAGCGCACCAGGAAATGCGTTTGCAGAGTGGTGGGGAAAGGGGGCGTGGCCTGCTATGACAATTTAGCAATCCTGCTGTGTGGGACTTACTGGAGGTAATAGGAGGAGTAGTTGGCCCCCAAGGATGTTCTTGTGGGCCAACTCCCCCTCTTGTTACCTCCAGTGAGTCCCACACAGTGGGATTGCTAAGACGTCTTCGGAGGCCATGCCCCCTTTCTCCACCACTCTGCAAACGCGCCTCGTGGCAGACTACGGGATGGGGGATGAAGTCCATTTTACTCCTGAGGGACTTTGGGGGGCCAAGAAGCCCTTCTGGTACCTCCTGTAAATCCTACGCAGTGGAATTCCTGAGCGCTGGTCGGAGGCCCAGCACCCTTTCTCCACCACTCTGCAAACGTGACTACTAGTTAAAGAAGTGTTTGCAATGTAATAGGTTTCGCATTTGCGAGAGATAGAGCTATTGGCGTTGTAAATGTAAACGTTTTTTACTAATGTTTTTTGGAGTGGAGTGGATGTACGTTGTGTGTAGTGGAATTATGTGGTAAACAGAAACTTGGCTCAACTCTTGTTCAGAGCCTGATATTGTCCAATCTCTCCCCCCTGGTTATCTAATTCAGAGGTTGGACAGAATGACAGGCAAAGGTGGCGGTATCGCTATTATTTATAAAGACCACCTGAGCTGCCGCATGCTCTGCAGCCCGCTAGCAGACTGTGAGAATTCTCACTTCTCAATAGGATTCACTCCCACTCTCTCGCTGTCAGGTATCCTTGTCTATTGCCCGCCCGGGCCTATCGGCCAATTTTTGCAAATCATTACTGGAAACAGCTGTTAATTTTGCTAGTACTGCTGCTAACCTCACTCTCTGAGGAGATTTTAATCTGCATTTTGATGATCCTTCTTCCTTGACTGCAACAGAATTGTCTCGTGTTCTTGCGGCCTATCAGCTCATACAGAAGGTCCTGCTTGTGACCCATGTTAAAGGACACCTCCTCGACCCCATATTTTCTAATTTGGAGGAAATAACGGGGAAAGAACCTAGTTCTCTACCCTGGTCGGATCACTTCCTGATCCCCTTCTTTTGGACCCCTTCAAATGTTGCCCCCCTAACTCGACCGACACGAGCCTTATCCCGTCTCTGGTCTAAACTCCCCTTAGATAAGTGGGTCTTGGAACTCAAAAAGGACTAAGCCAACCTCCGACACCAATCCAGTTGCCGCTAATGAAAGATTCAACGACTGGATAGAGGGCACGCTTGACCAGGTCCTTCCGAAAAAATTGATCCAGAGGAAAGGAGGGCCTAATAAGACGGCCTGGAATTCCCCTAAACTCCGGGAATTAAAACAGATGTGCAAAAAAATCGAAAGAGCCTGGAGGAAAGATTTCTCCCCTAGCAAGAAATTGGATTATAGGGAGGCCATTAGAACATATAAGGCAGAAATCAAAAGAGCCCAGGCCTCTTATTATGAGGAAAGGATTTCCCTAGCCGCCAATTCCCCACGGGAAACCTTTCGCATCGTGAAAAAACTACTTAAAGCCCCCCTCCCTCCAGACGTACCTGATGCAATGAACATGCAGACTATTTCTACAACAAAATCCAAAACATTTACTCATCTTTCCCTTCGGTTGACAGCTACATTAATTTCTATCTTGAGGACTCTGGCCCGCTTAAAAGGGAATACTCCCTGGAGGCCTTTCCCCCGATGACCCGGGAATCGTTCCAGGCCATCTTGGCACTTGTTAAGAGTGGGTCGCCAAAAGACCCAGCTCCACCCAATATTCTGAAGCAGGCAGCCGATAGAGTTGCCCCAATCATCATTGACTTGATCAACGCCTCACTTTCCATGGGCATGGTTTCTCCCATGTGGAAAAGAGCAATGGTGAAATCCCTTCTGAAAAAACCTAACCTGGACCCGGACTCTTTGGGCAACTATCACCCCATCTCGCTCCTCCCCGGGATTAGTAAGTTCGCGGAGAAACACGTCAACCTTACACTCTCTACGTTCCTGGAATCCCAAACTGGTTTTCGCCTGCGCCAAGGCACTGAAACTGCTCTGTTAGCGGTTGTCGAAGAATCTAGAAAGATTCTTGACGCAGGAGGGTCTTTAGCTGTGATTCTTTTGGACCTCAGCGCAGCCTTTGATACGGTCAACCACCGAATTCTAGTCCACCGTCTTAGATGTTTGGGGGTGTCTGGTACAGCCTTAACATGGCTGCAATCTTTCCTGGAGGAAAGATTTTTCCAGGTGTTTGAGGGTGAGGCCATTTCAAAATCTCTGCCCCTACTCTGTGGAGTTCCCCAGGGTTCGTCCTTGAGCCCCACTCTTTTTAATGTTTATATGGCTCTGCTGGCGGATATTGTGCTTCCTTTTGGGGTTCACATAGTGACATACGCGGATGATACCCAACTGGTCGTCGCACTGAATCACCCCGACCAGGCTTCTAATGGCCTTCGTCCCTGTCATGAGGAAGTCGCCAAGTGGATGAATCTGTCGCATCTAAAATTGAATGGCGACAAGACTGAGCTGATGGTTCTTGGCAATCCTCTCTGCTTTAAAGCAGATACAATGTGGCCAGCTTGTATGGGCCCTGCCCCCAACCCTAAGACCGAGATAAAAAATCTGGGTATTTGGCTGAATCAGGACCTCAGCTTTAAAGTTCAGGCCAAGAAGGCTGTTGCCTCTTATTATGGCATCCTTAGGATGCTTCGCAAAGTGCTCCCCCTTCTTCCCTTCCAGGCCAAAAAGCTGATGATCCAGGCACTCATCGTATCTTGTATAGATTATGGCAACGCCTTATACCTCGGCAATCACGAAACTCCAGATTGTGCAAAATTGCGCAGCAAGGATGCTCATGGGGATCTCGAATCGGCATTCCGCGAAGCCCGCCTTGCATTCCCTCCACTGGCTCCCTATTCAGGAGAGAGTCAACTTTAAGGCTCTGTGCATCACCCATAAGTCGCTGGAAGGGAATGGCCCACCAATCAATCAGTCTATAGTTCAGCCCTACTGGGCGTACAGGCAGCTGCGCTCAGATGAGCTCCATTTGGCAGTTGTACCCAGGATCAAGAAGGCCAGAAGTGGCGGACGGCTTTTTTCCTATAATGCCGCCAGACTATGGAACTCCCTTCCTCTGTACTTACGAAAAGAACCTAATCATCTGGCCTTCCGTAAACAGTTGAAGACGTGGCTCTTCCCCTGAGTGTTTTTGTCTGCCTCAGTCACCCGCTTCAGCGCTGGGATGCCTTCGGGTAGCTATGCGCTATAGAAGTGCTGTTTCATTCATTCATTCATTCATGTTGTGCAGTGAAATTATGTGGATAGAAAGTATGTGGTATTTAGTGTATAGGAATTATGTAGAGGGGGATTATGTGTTATGGAGAGTAATTATGTGGTATGGTAGTCTGTGTTGTGGAGTGGTAACCTCAGGTTTAGTCTTCATCGTTTCCATAGAAGCTCAACAATTAACTTAGTGAGACAAAAAAAGAAGGAATCACTGAGGAGCACTTGTGGACCTAGTCAGAGGTATGAGCAGGGCCACTGGAATTATGCGACTGTTTGGCTGCACCGATGTTCGCACAAATATACATTTTCCGCATTAGCCACATAATTCATCATCTGCTCCCTAATCTGCAGATTTGAACAAAAAAAGCCTTGTTTCTTGCTCAAACAGCTCAAACGTTACCAAAAATGCAGCGACAAGTGCTACAGCGTGGTGGAAGGTCCTTTACAAACCTAGAATGGTCACCTGTTACTTATTGCTAAATGTGGGTGTTAAATTGGTACTAATGGTGTGCAAGCCACTCTTGCTTCCTTCTGCGCCTCTCTTGCCTCTTTCTGCATTTCTGTTGCTTCTTTCTGCACATTTCTTTCTTTTTCTGCACTTCTCTTGCCTCTTTTTGCAAATTTCTTCTACTTTCTGCATCCCTCTTGCCTCTTTCTGCAAGTCTGTTGCCTCTTTCTGCACCTCATTTGCTTCTTTCTGTACCCCTCTTGCCTCTTTCTGCACCCTTCTTCCCTCTTTCTGCACCTCTCTTGCCTTTTTCTGTATCCCTCTTATGTCTTTCTGCACCTTTTTTGCCTCTTTCTGCACCTCCGTTCCTTCTTTCTGCACTTCTTTTGTTTCTTTCTGCACCTGTCTTGCTTCTTTCTGTACCCCTCTTGCCTCTCTCTCCACCCCTCTTCCCTATTTCTGCACTTCTGTTGCTTCTTTCTGCACTTATCTTGCTTCTTTCTGCACCTCACTTGCCTCTTTCTGCATTTCTGTTGCTTCTTTCTGCAGTTCTCTTGCCTCCTTCTGCACTTCACTTGCCTCTTTCTGTAACTCTCTTGCTTCTTTTTGCACCTCTCTTGCCTCTTTCTGCACCTCACTTGCTTCTTTCTGCACCCCTTTTGCCTGTTTCTGCACCCCTCTTCCCTCTTTGTGCAACTCTCTTGCCTCGTTCTATACCTCTCTTCCCTCTTTCTGCACCACTCTTGCCTCTTTCTGTACCTCTGTTCCTTCTTTCTTCACCTGTCTTGTCTCTTTCTGCACCCTTTGTGCCTCTTTCAGCACCTCTGTTGCTTCTTTCTGCAGTTCTCTTCCTCTTTCTGCACCCCTCCTGCCTCTTTCTGTACACCTCTTGCCTCTTTCTGCACCTCTCCTACCCCTTTGTGCACCCCTCTTGCCTCTATTTCCACCTCTGTTGGTTCTTTCTGCACCTCTTTTTCTTCGTTCTGCACTTCACTTGCCTCTTTCCGTACCCCTCTTGCCACTTTCTGCACCTCTGTTGGTTCTTTCTGCACTGCTCTGGCTTCTTCCTGCACCTCTGTTCCAAATTTCTGCATCCCTCTTGCCTTTTCCTGCACCCCTCTTCCCTCTTTCCATACCTCTCTTGCCTCAGTCTGCCCACCTGTTCCCTCTTTCTGCATCCCTTTTGCCTGTTTCTGCAACTCTCTTGCATCTTTCTGCAGTTCTCTTGCCTCCTTCTGCACCTCACTTGCCTCTTTTTGCACCTCTGTTGCTTCATTCTGCACTTCCCATGCTTTTTTCTACACATGTCTTGCTTTTTTCTGCACCCCTGTTGCCTCTTTCTTGTCGCGATTCTTCAGCGTAGGTCAGGAAAGATGGGTTTCCCTGCACCTACAGTTAAGGCTCTTTTCCCCTGTATGCATGTTACCAGGTCTATTGGCAGATGGCGCATGGCTGACTACATGTCCCAGAATCCCTTGGGACGTAATGCTGGTAGATGGATAAGGAGACGTCTGGATTTCCGCTCCTATAAAGCCCCTCCCCTTCCTGCGGTCGGGGCTTGACAATCTCGCCTGTTTTTGAATTCGAGTAAGCGGATGGTATTCCCCGCTGGATTTCTGGTTTGGATTCGTTGTTTCCTGCTGAAGCTCTTTCATCAAGCAAGGCAATTGCTTTCCGAGGCCCGGGCTTTCTCCGAGGAGTGTTCCAGCTGGTTCACATTAATCACCGTTGCTGACATTTCTTCATTCCGAAGTGTTTGAAGGGTTGCTCTAAAGGTCAGAGGATTCTGTTTCTTCCCGACGTTGGAAAGCATAGGGTTTTTAGCCTCATTCGGAAAGGAAGTGCTGGAGTGCTCCTTCTGCTTTTTGAGACAGTTTATTTTTGTAATTATTTCCACGCTTGTCTTCTCTTTTGGAGCCTGTGCCTACAATCTACGCTGTGCTTGCAAACAGCGGTTGGGCGCGCAATTGCTCAGTGGTATTGAACTTGAGCTTGTGACAACTGCGTGCACAACTTTATTCCTTCGCTACTATGCTGTGTTATTAACAGCGGTCTTATGCTCTTTTATGGTGCTATTCATAGTCCTCTTAAGGCACCATTTACAGTGACTTTGTTTTTTGATTGAAATCATCCTTGGGTTCAGTGAGCTCATAAACTCCCTGGCATTCCAGTTCATTGTCTCTCAGTATATGGTCTCTCTGGGATTGGATAGTCTCAGAACCTTCTCTAAAGAGTATTGCTGCTTGTTATATTGTGAGTATCTGACTATACGAGCATCCTGCTGTTTAATATGAATGAATCCCTGAGTTATTTCTATTATCCCTCTCTGTTCTTTTATCTGCAGCTTATGTTTGTGGGGTGACTTCTGAAGTTATACCGAGCCATAGACCAGACTTAAGGTGTAAGAAGACTCCAGCACAGCAGCAGAGTTTATTATTTATCCCTTTTCCCTATTCCCCGGGGTGCTTCCTTACATAGTAGTGTATATCTCCTCTGTGTGTGGTTGTGCTCAGGGGAGTAGGGGGGCTTCTCTACACTCCGTCGTCCCCGCTGGTGGTACTAAAGGTTAGTGACATTACTTGTTTTGGCGCTGCTGACACATCCTGACAGATTGTCAAGCCCAAGACTATAGCCTAGCCTGGACGATGGATACTAACGCCGTTTTGACCTCCCTCTTGGAGAGAGCCTATCGTCTCTTCAGCAGGAGGTGCAAACTTCCCGATCAGAAAACCAGGAATTGAGGAAGGAGATGGGTACGTTACGCAGGGAAGTAGCAGGCCTAACCAGGAAGGGTAAACCCGATAGTACAGGGGCTGGTGCCTACATAAAAGATTGGACTCTTCCTCTTCCAATACAGGCCAATCAACCACACCCTCTAGGAAAGACGCAGGGAACAGGGTTCTTTTCTGCACCACAAGTATCCACTCATTCTTCTGAGTCTATTCCCACGGTCCACATATTACAAAATACAGGGATTCCCTTGGCTCCCCCTGAACGCTTTTTTGGGGACCCAAAAAAGTTTGAAACATTCCTGAACCAATGTAGGTTACACTTCTTATGTAAACCTGCGGTTTTTCAAGATGAACCGGCCAAAACAGCTTTTATGATGTCTTACATGGGGGGCAATGCTGCTAGTTGGACTATACCGTTGATGGAGCAAAATGACCCCATTCTACACAACTTCACAAATTTTTGTTTGGAGATGAGAAAGTTGTTTGATTGTAAATCCCACATGATGACTCTAGATCGGGAGCCTATAACCCTTAAACAAGGATCTCAAGATTTATTGACATATATAACCACGTTTAACCGTCTTGTGGTGGAAACTGACTGGCCCCAGGAAAAACGCACCACTCTGTTTTACCAGGGACTGCGCGGAGAACTAAAAGACGTCCTGTCTCAAGTGGTGCAACTACCCCAGACTTGTGAAGAGATGATAGATCTCACGGTGCAATTGGACCACCGATTACAAGAAAGAAAAGGGGACAGAACCCGAGGAGAGAACCGTTTCTTTGTTCCCAGGTCAAAACCAGTAACTGAAGAACATACTAAAGGAATAGAAGGAACCGAACCCATGCAGATCGGTGGCATTCGAGGACCCCTCACAACGGAGGAAAGAGAAATAAGACGGAAGCTGAAATTGTGCCTTTATTGTGGGAAGAGTGGACACTTCATCAAGGAGTGTCGCGCCAGAACTAAAATTCCAGAAAAACCAAACACTCAACGGACACAAGCGGCATTACTTCAGCAATCTGAAAGGATTGAGGTGGCGGAAAACTGAAGAGCCTGAGCCAGGAAGAGATCTCTGGATCGGGTGGTGAACAAGAAAAGATCTCATCAGTAATAGCCAACACCATACAAGCATCAGTGGCGCATTTGAATGTGTGCATAACTCTATGGATTACCGAAGAAACACCACTAAAGATGTCTGCCTTGCTGGACTCAGGAGCAACTGGGAACTTTATAGACCAGAAGTACGCTCAAAACATTGGGGTACTGTGTGAGAAAAAGACGTCCCCTGAACCTGTGAAAGCCGTAGATGGGACGGCACTGACGTCAGGTCCAGTAAGATACCACACTATTCCCATAACAATGCAATTCGGGACTGACCACTTCGAGACCATCCAGTTTGACCTCATAGATGCCCCACAATTCCGTCTTATTCTAGGGATGCCATGGTTGACGCTACATGATCCTGTCATTCGATGGGCGGCTCGCACCGTTACCTTGAATTCCGAATATTGCAGAGAGCATTGCACCAAGCAATACGTTCACCAGAAAATGAATTGCGATACTCAGGCAGGTCTTTTGGCCACTGGGTGCGAAGACACCCAGTATTGCTGTTCCACTACCTTGCCTAACGTCTATGAGGAATATCAACCTGTATTCGATAAACAGAAGGCTACCCAATTACCTCTCACCGGACCTATGACTGTCGCATAGATTTGATGCCTGGATCAGCTATTCCCTGTAGCAGAGTGTATGCCCTTACCGAGCCAGAGACACAATACTTAAAAACTATCTGGAAGAGAACCTTGCCTCTGGTTTCATCCGGCACTCTCGTCTCCAGCCTCGTCCCCTCTCTTCTTCATTCCGAAAAAGGATTGTGATGATCTTAGGACCTGTATCGATTACAGAGCGCTCAACAGGATCACCATAAAAATCGGTACCCCCTACCACTCATTCCTGTGCTTCTGGACCAGCTCAAGGGTGCTCGAATCTTCACGAAACTGGATTTATGGGGTGCCTACCATTTGGTGAGAGTTACAGCCGGCGACGAATGGAAGACAGCATTCCGAACCAAATTTGGACTATATGAGTATCAAGTGATGCCCTTTGGGCTATGTAACGCCCCAGCTGCCTTCCAGTATTTTATGGATGAAGTACTTCGGGGTATTTAGAAACATTCTGTATTGTCTACATTGATGATATTCTTATCTATTCATCAACACCCCAAGAACATGTTGCCCATGTGAAGGCGGTCCTGGATAGACTTCAACAACATTCGTTATTTGCAAAACTAGAGAAGTGCCTTTTCCATGTAGAAGAAGTCGCCTTCTTGGGTTACATTATCAACGCTCAAGGGTTCCAGATGGATATGGGCAAAGTAGAAGCAATTACGCAGTGGAAGGCTCCTCATAACGTTAAATCCGTACAGAGCTTCTTGGGTTTCGCTAACTTTTACTGGCGTTTCATCAAGGATTTCTCAAAAATCATACACCCTATATCCAGTTTGTTGAGAAAAAACACACCCTTTATATGGAGCAAAGAAGCAGACCATTCGTCTCAAACATTAAAAGAACGATTCACTCAGGCTCCTATCTTGCGGCATCCTGATTCTCAATTACCCTTTGTCGTAGAAACAGATGCCTCTCAGTACGCCATAGGGGGAGTGTTATCACAAAGACATCCGGATACAGGACAGCTGCATCCTGTGGCTTACTTTTCAAAGAAACTCACCCCCTGTGAAGTAAACTATTCCATCACCGACAAAGAACTGCTAGCCATAAAAAGAGCCTGTGAGGAATGGAGGCATTACTTGTTAGGTGCACATCACACTATCGAAATGTATACAGACCATCGCAATTTGCTGTTCTTAAAAACCGCCAGAGCCCTAACACCTCGACAACTGCGGTGGTCCCTCTTCTTCTCTGATTTTGATTTCATTATCAAGTATCGACCAGGTCCCCAAAACGGTAAATCAGATGCCCTTTCACGTATTGAAGAATCAGAAAGGAGTACACAGGAAGAAATTCCCAAACCGCCCACAATCCTCCCTGAAACAGCATTTCAAGGTAAAACACTTGCATTGATTACATCGCAAGACTTCTTGGAGGACTTAAAGGTGTCCTTAGCAGATTTGGATGTTCAGGCCTGGAAACAAGGAGACCCAGAACACCGAACAGAAATCGGAAATCTGCTATATCATTATCACGCTTTGTATATTCCTGATGCCGTCTTGCAACTACGAGTACTGGCTTGGGCACATGATTCAACGTTAGGAGGACATTTGGGGAAATACAAAACCATTTCCTGCATAGAAAGATCCTTTTGGTGGCCCACGCTACGAAAAGATACACGAGAATACCTAAAGAATTGCGCCATTTGTGCACAAGGGAAATCCGGTCATTCGAAACCTGCAGGATTACTACATCCATTGCCCATTCCTCCTCGGCCTTGGCACACTGTGTCTATGGATTTTATTGTGGAAATGCCTCCCTGTGATGTGTACACCACCATCCTGATTGTCGTGGATCACTTGACTAAAATGGGACACTTTATGCCCTTGAAACATTTGCCCACCTCTTCCGAATTGGCCACCATCTTCCTCCAGCATGTAGTCCGAGCTCACGGAATTCCGAACGTTCTTATCACAGACCGTGGAACTCAGTTCACTTCCCGCTTTTGGAAAGCCCTATGCGAAACCATGAGAGTTGAAGCCAAGTTGTCTACCAGTTACCATCCCCAGACAGATGGAAAGACAGAACGTCTTAACCAGACATTGGAACAATACCTCCGCTGCTTCACTTTACAGAACACCACGGATTGGTACACATTACTTTGGATGGCGGAATTCTCCTACAACAATGCAGAACATTCAACGCTAGGTTGCTCCCCTTTCTTTTGCTTAACTGGACATCACCCTAACATGCTTCCTTTTGAATGGCCAATAGTCTACAAACATCCTTCCATACATGAACACCATGCCCATCTCAGAGCGGTGTTAATTGATGCCAAGCAGCATTTGGCCGCGGCGCAAGCAACTCAGAAACTTTTCGCTGACAGAAAGAGGGCTCCAGAACCCGTATACAAAGTGGGAGATAAGGTGTGGCTGGCCACTAAGAATCTCCATCTCAAGGGGGTAGACAAATTGAAACCCAAGTACATAGGCCCCTATAGTGTTGAGAAAGTGATTAATCCAGTGGCCATGAAGTTATCCTTACCCCGCTCTTGGCATATACACCCTGTCTTTCACGTTTCACTACTCCATCCCTGTCCTATGAGCACAAGGTTACAGGAGAGACCTTTACCCTTGGAGATAGATGGTCAGGAAGAATACGAGGTACAGGAAATCCTAGATTCCCGATTGGTGAGGGGACGAGTGCAGTATCTGGTGGATTGGAAAGGTTATGGGGTTGAGGATAGAACCTGGGAACCATTACGCAACCTCCATTGCCCTCTTCTATTGGAACGCTTTCACACCCAGCATCCGGGCAAACCAGGCCGACCGCCGAGACGACGGTCCTTGGGAGGGGTTCTGTCGTGATTCTTCAGCGTAGGTCAGGAAAGATGGGTTTCCTGCACCTACAGTTAAGGCTCTTTTCCCCTGTATGCATGTTACCAGGTCTATTGGCAGATGGCGCATGGCTGACTACATGTCCCAGAATCCCTTGGGACGTAATGCTGGTAGATGGATAAGGAGACGCCTGGATTTCCGCTCCTATAAAGCCCCTCCCCTTCCTGGGGTCGGGGCTTGACAAACTCGCCTGTTTTTGAATTCGAGTAAGCGGATGGTATTCCCCGCTGGATTTCTGGTTTGGATTCGTTGTTTCCTGCTGAAGCTCTTTCATCAAGCAAGGCAATTGCTTTCCGAGGCCCGGGCTTTCTCCGAGGAGTGTTCCAGCTGGTTCACATTAATCACCGTTGCTGACATTTCTTCATTCCGAAGTGTTTGAAGGGTTGCTCTAAAGGTCAGAGGATTCTGTTTCTTCCCGACGTTGGAAACACAAGGTTTTTAGCCTCATTCAGAAAGGAAGTGCTGGAGTGCTCCTTCTGCTTTTTGAGACAGTTTATTTTTGTAATTATTTCCACGCTTGTCTTCTCTTTTGGAGCCTGTGCCTACAATCTACGCTGTGCTTGCAAACAGCGGGTGGGCGCGCAATTGCTCAGTGGTATTGAACTTGAGCTTGTGACTACTGCGTGCACAACTTTATTCCTTCGCTACTATGCTGTGTTATTAACAGCGTTCTTATGCTCTTTTATGGTGCTATTCATAGTCCTCTTAAGGCATCATTTACCGTGACTTTGTTTTTTGATTGAAATCATCCTTGGGTTCAGTGAGCTCATAAACTCCCTGGCATTCCAGTTCATTGTCTCTCAGTTTATGGTCTCTCTGGGATTGGATAGTCTCAGAACCTTCTCTAAAGAGTATTGCTGCTTGTTATATTGTGAGTATCTGACTATACGAGCATCCTGCTGTTTCATATGAATGAATCCCTGAGTTATTTCTATTATCCCTCTCTGTTCTTTTATCTGCAGCTTATGTTTGTGGGGTGACTTCTGAAGTTATACCGAGCCATAGACCAGACTTAAGGTGTAAGAAGACTCCAGCACAGCAGCAGAGTTTATTATTTATCCCTTTTCCCTATTCCCCGGGGTGCTTCCTTACATAGTAGTGTATATCTCCTCTGTGTGTGGTTGTGCTCAGGGGAGTAGGGGGGCTTCTCTACACTCCATCGTCCCCGCTGGTGGTACTAAAGGTTAGTGACATTACTTGTTTTGGCGCTGCTGACACATCCTGACAGATTGTCAAGCCCAAGACTATAGCCTAGCCTGGACGATGGATACTAACGCCGTTTTGACCTCCCTCTTGGAGAGAGCCTATCGTCTCTTCAGCAGGAGGTGCAAACTTCCCGATTAGAAAACCAGGAATTGAGGAAGGAGATGGGTACTTTACGCAGGGAAGTAGCAGGCCTAACCAGGAAGGGTAAACCCGATAGTACAGGGGCTGGTGCCTACATAAAAGATTGGACTCTTCCTCCTCCAATACAGGCCAATCAACCACACCCTCTAGGAAAGATGCAGGGAACAGGGTTCTTTTCTGCACCACAAGTATCCACTCATTCTTCTGAGTCTATTCCCACGGTCCACACATTACAAAATACAGGGATTCTCTTGGCTCCCCCTGAACGCTTTTTTGGGGACCCAAAAAAGTTTGAAACATTCTTGAACCAATGTAGGTTACACTTCTTATGTAAACCTGCGGTTTTTCAAGATGAACCAGCCAAAACAGCTTTTATGATGTCTTACATGGGGGGCAATGCTGCTAGTTGGACTATACCGTTGATGGAGCGAAATGACCCCATTCTACACAACTTCACAAATTTTTGTTTGGAGATGAGAAAGTTGTTTAATCGTAAATCCCACATGATGACTCTAGATCGGGAGCCTATAACCCTTAAACAAGGATCTCAAGATTTATTGACATATATAACCACGTTTAACCGTCTTGTGGTGGAAACTGACTGGCCCCAGGAAAAACGCACCACTCTGTTTTACCAGGGACTGCGCGGAGAACTAAAAGACGTCCTGTCTCAAGTGGTGCAACTACCCCAGACTTGTGAAGAGATGATAGATCTCACGGTGCAATTGGACCACCGATTACAAGAAAGAAAAGGGGACAGAACCCGAGGAGAGAACCGTTTCTTTGTTCCCAGGTCAAAACCAGTAACTGAAGAACATACTAAAGGAATAGAAGGAACCGAACCCATGCAGATCGGTGGCATTCGAGGACCCCTCACAACGGAGGAAAGAGAAAAAGACGGAAGCTGAAATTGTGCCTTTATTGTGGGAAGAGTGGACACTTCATCAAGGAGTGTCGCGCCAGAACTAAAATTCCAGAAAAACCAAACACTCAACGGACACAAGCGGCATTACTTCAGCAATCTGAAAGGATTGAGGTGGCGGAAAACTGAAGAGCCTGAGCCAGGAAGAGATCTCTGGATCGGGTGGTGAACAAGAAAAGATCTCATCAGTAATAGCCAACACCATACAAGCATCAGTGGCGCATTTGAATGTGTGCATAACTCTATGGATTACCGAAGAAACACCACTAAAGATGTCTGCCTTGCTGGACTCAGGAGCAACTGGGAACTTTATAGACCAGAAGTACCCTCAAAACATTGGGGTACTGTGTGAGAAAAAGACGTCCCCTGAACCTGTGAAAGCCGTAGATGGGACGGCACTGACGTCAGGTCCAGTAAGATACCACACTATTCCCATAACAATGCAATTCGGGACTGACCACTTCGAAACCATCCAGTTTGACCTCATAGATGCCCCACAATTCCGTCTTATTCTAGGGATGCCATGGTTGACGCTACATGATCCTGTCATTCGATGGGCGGCTCGCACCGTTACCTTGAATTCCGAATATTGCAGAGAGCATTGCACCAAGCAATACGTTCACCAGAAAATGAATTGCGATACTCAGGCAGGTCTTTTGGCCGCTGGGTGCGAAGACACCCAGTATTGCTGTTCCACTACCTTGCCTAACGTCTATGAGGAATATCAACCTGTATTCGATAAACAGAAGGCTACCCAATTACCTCCTCACCAGACCTATGACTGTCGCATAGATTTGATGCCTGGATCAGCTATTCCCTGTAGCAGAGTGCATGCCCTTACCGAGCCAGAGACACAATACTTAAAAAACTATCTGGAAGAGAACCTTGCCTCTGGTTTCATCCGGCACTCCTCGTCTCCAGCCTCGTCCCCTCTCTTCTTCATTCCAAAAAAGGATTGTGATGATCTTAGGACCTGTATCGATTACAGAGCGCTCAACAGGATCACCATAAAAAATCGGTACCCCCTACCACTCATTCCTGTGCTTCTGGACCAGCTCAAGGGTGCTCGAATCTTCACGAAACTGGATTTACGGGGTGCCTACCATTTGGTGAGAGTTAAAGCCGGCGATGAATGGAAGACAGCATTCCGAACCAAATTTGGACTATATGAGTATCAAGTGATGCCCTTTGGGCTATGTAACGCCCCAGCTGCCTTCCAGTATTTTATGGATGAAGTACTTCGGGGTATTTAGAAACATTCTGTATTGTCTACATTGATGATATTCTTATCTATTCATCAACACCCCAAGAACATGTTGCCCATGTGAAGGCGGTCCTGGATAGACTTCAACAACATTCGTTATTTGCAAAACTAGAGAAGTGCCTTTTCCATGTAGAAGAAGTCGCCTTCTTGGGTTACATTATCAACGCTCAAGGGTTCCAGATGGATATGGGCAAAGTAGAAGCAATTACGCAGTGGAAGGCTCCTCATAACGTTAAATCCGTACAGAGCTTCTTGGGTTTCGCTAACTTTTACCGGCGTTTCATCAAGGATTTCTCAAAAATCATACACCCTATATCCAGTTTGTTGAGAAAAACACACCCTTTATATGGAGCAAAGAAGCAGACCATTCGTCTCAAACATTAAAAGAACGATTCACTCAGGCTCCTATCTTGCGGCATCCTGATTCTCAATTACCCTTTGTCGTAGAAACAGATGCCTCTCAGTACGCCATAGGGGGAGTGTTATCACAAAGACATCCGGATACAGGACAGCTGCATCCTGTGGCTTACTTTTCAAAGAAACTCACCCCCTGTGAAGTAAACTATTCCATCACCGACAAAGAACTGCTAGCCATAAAAAGAGCCTGTGAGGAATGGAGGCATTACTTGTTAGGTGCACATCACACTATCGAAATGTATACAGACCATCGCAATTTGCTGTTTTTAAAGACCGCCAGAGCCCTAACACCTCGACAACTGCGGTGGTCCCTCTTCTTCTCTGATTTTGATTTCATTATCAAGTATCGACCAGGTCCCCAAAACGGTAAATCAGAAGCCCTTTCACGTATTGAAGAATCAGAAAGGAGTACACAGGAAGAAATTCCCAAACCGCCCACAATCCTCCCTGAAACAGCATTTCAAGGTAAAACACTTGCATTGATTACATCGCAAGACTTCTTGGAGGACTTAAAGGTGTCCTTAGCAGATTTGGATGTTCAGGCCTGGAAACAAGGAGACCCAGAACACCGAACAGAAATCGGAAATCTGCTATATCATTATCACGCTTTGTATATTCCTGATGCCGTCTTGCAACTACGAGTACTGGCTTGGGCACATGATTCAACGTTAGGAGGACATTTGGGGGAATACAAAACCATTTCCTGCATAGAAAGATCCTTTTGGTGGCCCACGCTACGAAAAGATACACGAGAATACCTGAAGAATTGCGCCATTTGTGCACAAGGGAAATCCGGTCATTCGAAACCTGCAGGATTACTACATCCATTGCCCATTCCTCCTCGGCCTTGGCACACTGTGTCTATGGATTTTATTGTGGAAATGCCTCCCTGTGATGGGTACACCACCATCCTGATTGTCGTGGATCACTTGACTAAAATGGGACACTTTATGCCCTTGAAATATTTGCCCACCTCTTCCGAATTGGCCACCATCTTCCTCCAGCATGTAGTCCGAGCTCACGGAATTCCGAACGTTCTTATCACAGACCGTGGAACTCAGTTCACTTCCCGCTTTTGGAAAGCCCTATGCGAAACCATGAGAGTTGAAGCCAAGTTGTCTACCAGTTACCATCCCCAGACAGATGGAAAGACAGAACGTCTTAACCAGACATTGGAACAATACCTCCGATGCTTCACTTTACAGAACACCACGGATTGGTACACATTACTTTGGATGGCGGAATTCTCCTACAACAATGCAGAACATTCAACGCTAGGTTGCTCCCCTTTCTTTTGCTTAACTGGACATCACCCTAACATGCTTCCTTTTGAATGGCCAATAGTCTCCAAACATCCTTCCATACATGAACACCATGCCCATCTCAGAGCGGTGTTAATTGATGCCAAGCAGCATTTGGCCGCGGCGCAAGCAACTCAGAAACTTTTCGCTGACAGATAGAGGGCTCCAGAACCCGTATACAAAGTGGGAGATAAGGTGTGGCTGGCCACTAAGAATCTCCATCTCAAGGGGTAGACAAATTGAAACCCAAGTACATAGGCCCCTATAGTGTTGAGAAAGTGATTAATCCAGTGGCCATGAAGTTATCCTTACCCCGCTCTTGGCATATACACCCTGTCTTTCACGTTTCACTACTCCATCCCTGTCCTATGAGCACAAGGTTACAGGAGAGACCTTTACCCTTGGAGATAGATGGTCAGGAAGAATACGAGGTACAGGAAATCCTAGATTCCCGATTGGTGAGGGGACGAGTGCAGTATCTGGTGGATTGGAAAGGTTATGGGGTTGAGGATAGAACCTGGGAACCATTACGCAACCTCCATTGCCCTCTTCTATTGGAACGCTTTCACACCCAGCATCCGGGCAAACCAGGCCGACCGCCGAGACGACGGTCCTTGGGAGGGGGTTCTGTCGTGATTCTTCAGCGTAGGTCAGGAAAGATGGGTTTCCCTGCACCTACAGTTAAGGCTCTTTTCCCCTGTATGCATGTTACCAGGTCTATTGGCAGATGGCGCATGGCTGACTACATGTCCCAGAATCCCTTGGGACGTAATGCTGGTAGATGGATAAGGAGACGCCTGGATTTCCGCTCCTATAAAGCCCCTCCCCTTCCTGGGGTCGGGGCTTGACAATCTCGCCTGTTTTTGAATTCGAGTAAGCGGATGGTATTCCCCGCTGGATTTCTGGTTTGGATTCGTTGTTTCCTGCTGAAGCTCTTTCATCAAGCAAGGCAATTGCTTTCCGAGGCCCGGGCTTTCTCTGAGGAGTGTTCCAGCTGGTTCACATTAATCAACGTTGCTGACATTTCTTCATTCCGAAGTGTTTGAAGGGTTGCTCTAAAGGTCAGAGGATTCTGTTTCTTCCCGACGTTGGAAACGCAAGGTATTTAGCCTCATTCGGAAAGGAAGTGCTGGAGTGCTCCTTCTGCTTTTTGAGACAGTTTATTTTTGTAATTATTTCCACGCTTGTCTTCTCTTTTGGAGCCTGTGCCTACAATCTACGCTGTGCTTGCAAACAGCGGTTTGGCGCGCAATTGCTCAGTGGTATTGAACTTGAGCTTGTGACTACTGCGTGCACAATTTTATTCCTTCGCTACTATGCTGTGTTATTAACAGCGTTCTTATGCTCTTTTATGGTGCTATTCATAGCCCTCTTAAGGCACCATTTACCGTGACTTTGTTTTTTGATTGAAATCATCCTTGGGTTCAGTGAGCTCATAAACTCCCTGGCATTCCAGTTCATTGTCTCTCAGTATATGGTCTCTCTGGGATTGGATAGTCTCAGAACCTTCTCTAAAGAGTATTGCTGCTTGTTATATTGTGAGTATCTGACTATACGAGCATCCTGCTGTTTCAAATGAATCAATCCCTGAGTTATTTCTCATATCCCTCTCTGTTCTTTTATCTGCAGCTTATGTTTGTGGGGTGACTTCTGAAGTTATACCGAGCCATAGACCAGACTTAAGGTGTAAGAAGACTCCAGCACAGCAGCAGAGTTTATTATTTATCCCTTTTCCCTATTCCCCGGGGTGCTTCCTTACATAGTAGTGTATATCTCCTCTGTGTGTGGTTGTGCTCAGGGGAGTAGGGGGGCTTCTCTACACTACGTCGTCCCCGCTGGTGGTACTAAAGGTTAGTGACATTACTTGTTTTGGCGCTGCTGACCCATCCTGACATTTCTGCATTTGTCTTCCCTCTTTCTATACCTTTCTTGCCTGTTTCTGCATCTCACTTGCCTCTTTCTGCAAACTGCACTTCTCTTGCTTCTTTCTATACCTCTGTTGCTTCTTTCAGCAATTCTCTTGACTCTTTCTGCACTTCTCTCGCCTGTTTCTGCACCTCTCGCCTCTTTCTGCACCTTTCTTGCCTTTTTCTGCACCCCTCTTCCCTCTTCGTGCAACTCTCTTGCCTCTTTCTGTACCTCTCTTGCCTCTTTCTGCACTTCTCTTGCTCTTTCTGCAAATTTCACACCTCTTTCAGCACCTCTGTTACTTCTTTCTGCACCTCTCTTGCCTCTTTGTGCACCTCTCCTACCTCTTGCTGCACCCCTCTTGCATCTTTTTGCACCTCTGTTGGTTCTTTCTGCACTGCTCTTGCTTCTTTCTGCACCTCACTTGCCTCTTTCTGCACTGCTCTTGATTCTTTCTAAACCTCTGTTGCTTCTTTCAGCAATTCCCTTGCCTCCTTCTGCACTTCTCTTGCTTGTTTCTGCACCTTTCTTGCTTCTTTCTAAACCTCTGTTGCTTCTTTCAGCATTTCTCTTGACTCTTTCTGCACTTCTCTTGCTTGTTTCTGCACCTTTCCTGTGTCTTTCTAAACCTCTGTTGAGTCTTTCTGCACTTCACTTGCTTCTTTCTGCACCTCTCTTGCCTCTTTCGGCACCTCTGTTGCTTCTTTCTGCACTCCTCCTGCCTCTTTCTGCACCCCTCTTCCCTCTTTGTGCAACTCTCTTGCCTCTTTCTACACCTCTCTTCCCTCTTTCTGCACCACTCTTGCCTCTTTCTGTACCTCTGTTGCTTCTTTCTGCACTTCTCTTGCCTCTTTCTGCACCCTTCGAGCCTCTTTCAGCACGTTTGTTGCTTCTTTCTGCACTACTCTTCCTTTTTTCTGCACCCCTCGTGCCTCTTTCAGCACCTCTGTTGCTTCTTTCTGCACTCCTCTTCCTTCTTTCTCCACCCCTTGTCTCCTTCTGCACCTCTGTTGCCTCTTTCAGCACCTCTGTTGCTTCTTTCTGCACTGCTCTTGCTTCTTTCTGCACCTCACTTGCCTCTTTCTGCACTGCTCTTGCTTCTTTCTAAACCTCTGTTGCTTCTTTCAGCAATTCCCTTGCCTCCTTCTGCACTTCTCTTGCTTGTTTCTGCACCTCTCTTGCATCTTTCTGCACCTCTGTTGCCTCTTTCTACACTTCACTTGCTTTTTTCTGCACCCCTCCTGCCTATTTCTGCACCCCTCTTCCCTATTTGTCCAACTCTCTTGCCTCTTTCTACACCTCTCTTCCCTCTTTCTGCACCACTCTTGCCTCTTTCTGTACCTCTGTTGCTTCTTTCTGCACTTCTCTTGCCTCTTTATGCACCCTTCGTGCCTCTTTCAGCACCTCTGTTGCTTCTTTCTTCACTTCTCTTCCTTCTTTCTGCACCCCTCGTACCTCCTTCTGCACCTCTGTTGCTTCTTTCTGCACTTCTCTTGCTTCTTTCTGCACTTCTCTTGCCTCTTTCTGCACCCTTCGTGCCTCTTTCAGCACCTCTGTTGCTTCTTTCTGCACTTCTCTTCCTTCTTTCTGCACGCCTCTTGCCTCTTTCTGCACCTCTCTTGCTTCTTTCTGCACCTCTCTTGCCTCTTTCAGCACCTCTGTTGCTTTTTTCTGCAGATCTCTTGCCTCTTTCTGCACCTCACTTGCCTTTTTCTGCACCTCTGTTGCTTTTTCTGCAGATATCTTGCCTCTTTCTGCACCCCTCCTTTCTCTTTCTGCACCTCTCTTGCCTCTTTCTGCACCCCTGTTCCCTGTTTCTGCACCTTTCATGCTTGTTTCTGCACCTCTCTTGCCTCTTTCTGTACCTCTCTTGCCTCTTTCTGCACTTCTCTTGCTCTTTTTGCACCCTTCACATCTCTTTCAGCACCTCTTTTGGTTCTTTCTGCACTGCTCTTGCTTCTTTCTACACCTCTCTTCCCTCTTTCTGCACCACTCTTGCCTCTTTCTGCACCTCTGTTGCTTCTTTCTGCACTTCTCTTGGTTCTTTCTGCACTGCTCTTGCTTCTTTCTGCATCCCTCTCGCGTCTTTGAGCACCTCTTTTGCTTCTTTCTGCACTTCTCTCTCCTCTTTCTGCACCCCTCTTGCCTCTTTCTGCACCTCTGTTGCTTCTTTCTGCACTTCTATTGCCTCTTTCCGCACCTCTCTTGCTTCTTTCTGCACCTCACTTGCCTCTTTCAGCACCTCTGTTGCTTTTTTCTGCACCCCTGTCCCCTGTTTCTGCACCTTTCCTGCCTGTTTCTGCACATCTCTTGCCTCTTTCTGTACCTCTGTTGCCTCTTTCGGCACTTCTCTTGCCCCTTTCTGCACCCCTATTTTCTCTTTCTGCACCTCTCTTGCCTTTTTCTGCACCCCTGTCCCCTGTTTCTGCACCTTTCCTGCCTGTTTCTGCACATCTCTTGCCTCTTTCTGTACCTCTGTTGCCTCTTTCTGCACTTCTCTTGCTCTTTCTGCACCCTTCGCGCCTCTTTCAGAACCTCTGTTGGTTCTTTCTGCACTTCTCTTGCTTCTTTCTGCACCTCACGTGTCTCTTTCTGCACTTCTCTTGCTTCTTTCTACACCTCTGTTGCTTCTTTCAGCAATACTCTTGCCTCTTTCTGCACTTCTCTTCCTTCTTTTTGCACCCCTCCTGCCTCTTTCTGTACCTCTGTTGCGTCTTTCTGCACTTCACTTGCTTCTTTCTACACCTCTGTTGCTTCTTTCAGCAATTCTCTCGCCTCTTTCTGCACTTCTCTTCCTTCTTTCTGCACCCCTCCGGCCTCTTTCTGTACCTCTCTTGCCTCTTTGTGCACCCCTCCTACCTTTTTCTGCACCCCTCTTGCCTCTTTTTGCACCTCTGTTGGGTCTTTCTGCACTGCTCTTGCTTCTTTCTGCACCTCACTTGTCTCTTTCTGCACTTCTCTTGCTTCTTTCTACACCTCTGTTGCTTCTTTCAGCAATACTCTTGCCTCTTTCTGCACTTCTCTTCCTTCTTTTTGCACCCCTCCTGCCTCTTTCTGTACCTCTGTTGCGTCTTTCTGCACTTCACTTGCTTCTTTCTACACCTCTGTTGCTTCTTTCAGCAATTCTCTCGCCTCTTTCTGCACTTCTCTTGCTTCTTTCTACACCTCTGTTGCTTCTTTCAGCAATTCTCTTGCCTCTTTCTGCACTTCTCTTCCTTCTTTCTGCACCCCTCCGGCCTCTTTCTGTACCTCTCTTGCCTCTTTGTGCACCCCTCCTACCTTTTTCTGCACCACTCTTGCCTCTTTTTGCACCTCTCTTGGTTCTTTCTGCACTGCTCTTGCTTTTTTCTGCACCTCACTTGCCTCTTTCTGTACTTCTCTTGCTTCTTTCTACACCTCTGTTGCTTCTTTCAGCAATTCTCTTGCCTCTTTCTGCACTTCTCTTCCTTCTTTCTGCACCCCTCCGGCCTCTTTCTGTACCTCTCTTGCCTCTTTGTGCACCCCCTACCTTTTTCTGCACCCCTTTTGCCTCTTTTTGCACCTCTGTTGGTTCTTTCTGCACTGCTCTTGCTTCTTTCTGCACCTCACTTGTCTCTTTCTGCACTTCTCTTGCTTCTTTCTACACCTCTGTTGCTTCTTTCAGCAATACTCTTGCCTCTTTCTGCACTTCTCTTCCTTCTTTTTGCACCCCTCCTGCCTCTTTCTGTACCTCTGTTGCGTCTTTCCGCACTTCACTTGCTTCTTTCTACATCTCTGTTGCTTCTTTCAGCAATTCTCTTGCCTCTTTCTGCACTTCTCTTGCTTCTTTCTACACCTCTGTTGCTTCTTTCAGCAATTATCTTGCCTCTTTCTGCACTTCTCTTCCTTCTTTCTGCACCCCTCCGGCCTCTTTCTGTACCTCTCTTGCCTCTTTGTGCACCCCTCCTACCTTTTTCTGCACCCCTCTTGCCTCTTTTTGCACCTCTGTTGGTTCTTTCTGCACTGCTTTTGCTTCTTTCTGCACTTCTCTTGCCACTTTCTGCACTGCTCTTGCTTCTTTCTACACCTCTGTTGCTTCTTTCAGCAATTCTCTTGCCTCTTTCTGCACTTCTCTTCCTTCCTTTTGTATCCCTTTGCCTCTTTTTGCACCTCTGTTGGTTCATTCTGCACTGCTCTTGCTTCTTTCTGCACCTCACTTGCCTCTTTCTGCACTTCTCTTGCTTCTTTCTACACCTCTGTTGCTTCTTTCAGCAATTCTCCTGCCTCTTTCTGCACTTCTCTTGATTGTTTCTGCACCTCTTTTGCAAATTTCTGTATCCCTCTTGCCTCTTTCTGTACCCTCTTCCCTATTTCTCTACCTCTTTTGCTTCTTTCTGCACTCCTCTTGCCTCTTTCTGCACCCCTCTGGCCTCTTTCTGTACCTCTCTTGCCTCTTTGTGCACCCCTCCTACCTTTTTCTGCACCCCTTTTGCCTCTTTTTGCACCTCTGTTGGTTCTTTCTGCACTGCTCTTGCTTCTTTCTGCACCTCACTTGTCTCTTTCTGCAATACTCTTGCCTCTTTCTGCACTTCTCTTCCTTCTTTTTGCACCCCTCCTGCCTCTTTCTGTACCTCTGTTGCGTCTTTCCGCACTTCACTTGCTTCTTTCTACATCTCTGTTGCTTCTTTCAGCAATTCTCTTGCCTCTTTCTGCACTTCTCTTGCTTCTTTCTACACCTCTGTTGCTTCTTTCAGCAATTATCTTGCCTCTTTCTGCACTTCTCTTCCTTCTTTCTGCACCCCTCCGGCCTCTTTCTGTACCTCTCTTGCCTCTTTGTGCACCCCTCCTACCTTTTTCTGCACCCCTCTTGCCTCTTTTTGCACCTCTGTTGGTTCTTTCTGCACTGCTTTTGCTTCTTTCTGCACTTCTCTTGCCACTTTCTGCACTGCTCTTGCTTCTTTCTACACCTCTGTTGCTTCTTTCAGCAATTCTCTTGCCTCTTTCTGCACTTCTCTTCCTTCCTTTTGTATCCCTTTGCCTCTTTTTGCACCTCTGTTGGTTCATTCTGCACTGCTCTTGCTTCTTTCTGCACCTCACTTGCCTCTTTCTGCACTTCTCTTGCTTCTTTCTACACCTCTGTTGCTTCTTTCAGCAATTCTCCTGCCTCTTTCTGCACTTCTCTTGATTGTTTCTGCACCTCTTTTGCAAATTTCTGTATCCCTCTTGCCTCTTTCTGTACCCTCTTCCCTATTTCTCTACCTCTTTTGCTTCTTTCTGCACTTCTCTTGCCTCTTTCTGCACCCCTCTGGCCTCTTTCTGTACCTCTCTTGCCTCTTTGTGCACCCCTCCTACCTTTTTCTGCACCCTCTTGCCTCTTTTTGCACCTCTGCTGGTTCTTTCTGCACTGCTCTTGCTTCTTTCTGCACCTCACTTGCCTCTTCCTGCACTTCTCTTGCTTCTGTCTACACATCTGTTGCTTCTTTCAGCAATTCTCTTGCCTCTTTCTGCACTTCTCTTCCTTCTTTTTGCACCCCTCTTGCCTCTTTCTACACCTCTGTTGCTTCTTTCAGCAATTCTCTTGCCTCTTTCTGCACTTCTCTTGCTTGTTTCTGTACCTCTTTTGCAAATTTCTATATCCCTCTTGCCTCTTTCTGTACCCTCTTCCCTATTTCTCTACCTCTTTTGCTTCTTTCTGCACTTCTCTTGCCTCTTTCTGCACCCCTCCGGCCTCTTTCTGTACCTCTCTTGCCTCTTTGTGCACCCCTCCTACCTTTTTCTGCACCCCTCTTGCCTCTTTTTGCACCTCTGTTGGTTCTTTCTGCACTGCTCTTGCTTTTTTCTGCACCTCACTTGTCTCTTTCTGCACTTCTCTTGCTTCTTTCTACACCTCTCTTGCTTCTTTCTACACCTCTGTTGCTTCTTTCAGCAATTCTCTTGCCTCTTTCTGCACTTCTCTTGCTTGTTTCTGCACCTCTTTTGTAAATTTCTGTATCCCTCTTGCCTCTTTCTGCACCCTCTTCCCTATTTCTCCCCCTCTTTTGCTTCTTTCTGCACTTCTCTTGCCTCTTTCTGCACTTCTCTTGCTTCTTTCTGTACCTCTGTTGTAAATTTCTGTATCCCTCTTGCCTCTTTCTGCACCCCTGATCCCTCTTTCTGCACCTTTCTTGCCTGTTTCTGCACCTCTCTTGCCTCTTTCGGCACCTCTGTTGCTTCTTTCTGCACTTCTCTTGCCACTTTCTGCACTGCTCTTGCTTCTTTCTGTACCTCTGTTGTAAATTTCTGTATCCCTCTTGCCTCTTTCTGCACCCCTGATCCCTCTTTCTGTACCTTTCTTGCCTGTTTCTGCACCTCTCTTGCCTCTTTCGGCACCTCTGTTGCTTCTTTCTGCACTTCTCTTGCCTCTTTCTGCACCTCTGACTTAGAGGCAGTTTTAATCCCCCTGCCCTATTATGTACTAGGGCCTTACAGGGGAGGTCATGCCAATCACAGGGGTACCCCAACCCATTGTGTACCATAGTGTATGTAGGTGTTTTCACTGTATTCTAAGTGTCTTTCAGGATAGCACTGGCTCCGGGCCTGGTTAGTCAGAGTCAGTTACCACCAGTATCAGTCAAAAAAATGTTGGGGGCACAGGATGACTTTGCAACATGGCCTCTTTCTGCACCTCTGTTGGTTCTTTCTGCATACCTGTTGCTTCTTTCTGCACCTTTCTTTGTCTTTCTGGACTTCTATTGCCTCTTTCTGCATTTCTCTTGCTTCTTTCTGCCCGTTTCTTCCTCTTTCTGCACATGTCCTACCTCTGTAGGAATAGTTAGAAATTAGCATTTAAAAAACCTTAGAAATTCACTGAAAAAACCATAGGTTTCAGGGACTTTATAGTTAGAAATTATCATTTAAAAAACCTTTGAAATTCACTGAAAAAACCATAGGTTTCAGGGACGTTATAGTTAGAAATTATCATTTGAAAAACCTTTGAAATTCACTAAAAAAAACATAGGTTTCAGGGACGTTATAGTTAGAAATTAGCATTTAAAAAACCTTAGAATTTCACTGAAAAAACCACAGGTTTCAGGGACGTTATAGTACAAAACCAGAGAAATTCGGCCGTTATAGTTAGTTGAGCTAACTATAACTCGCGCCCCCGCAATGCACTGCTGATGACGTCACATATTACATCATTCATGACATGGTCAGTGACATCACTGATGACATCTCAAATGATATCACTGATGACATCACTGATGACATCATCCATGTGATAATCTGATGCACCTCCTCACACCCTAATATAACCTTTGATACACCTACTCTAAAATACAGACTACCATTTTCGAAACCATAGACACACCAATACCAGTTACTATATACCCACTCACTGATTCCTAGGTCTACACACACATCCACTCATTTACCCATACAGTCACTCATACATGCAGTCACTCATCAATACAGCACTATCATATGCACCCATACACCTATACAGACACTCACACACCGCCACTCATCCATAGAGTTACTCACACACCTAGTCAGTCATGCAAAGAATCAATCACACTCCCATTTACTCACCTATAAAGTCATACACACATCACCTCACTTATTCATACAGATACTAAAACATACTTACTCTCTTATACAATCACTGATACAAGCACACACTCATCCATACAGCCGCTCTCACAATCACTCACTCTCACATATAGTTATTTATATACTCCAACACTCACATATACTGCCTTTCACATATGTAGTTACTCACACATGTACCACTGAGACATCCATTCACTCACCAACACACCCATACACACACTCACCCACCCATACAACCCTTCACAGATATACTCTTGAACCCATACACCCAGTAAATCACCCACTCACACATCTATGCACAGAGTCACACACCCCCACCCACCCACACAGACACTCAGGCACCCATACAAATACTCAGACAACCAATCAATAACCCATATCGACACACATTAAGCTACTCACCAACCCATGCAACCGCTTACATACCAACTGACAGACTGATACCGACATTTACACAGTTTAGTCACTAACCCATGTATTCAGTAAGACACGTTTAATCACTCATTTATACAGACAGTCACGCACCCACTAAATCATCCATTCAGGCACTTATCCACCCACTCTTTCTTCAAAACACCTTGGCATATATATATATATGATATATATATATATATATATATATATATATATATATATATATATATATATATATATATATATATATATATATATATGTATAAAACATATTTAAACTTTACAGAAACATACATTCACTGGATGATGTCATTTGAGATGTCATCAGTGATGTCACTGACCATGTCATGAATGATGTAATATGTGACGTCATCAGCAGTGCATTGCGGGGGCGCGGGTTATAGTTAGCTCAACTAACTACAACGGCCGTATTTCTCTGGTTTTGTACGAGTGAAATATCCAACTAACTATAACGTCCCTGAAACCTGTGGTTTTTTCAGTGAATATATATACAGGTAAGTACAATTCCAAACGCACATAGACACTCACTGTGGTATGGAGCCTGCTCACGGGGTTACCTGCCATCCACATTTATTGATACCTTATATCTCAAATTTCTGAATGCACCAGCCGTCTGCTCCATAGTTGCAGTGAACTTGTTTAATTTTTCCATAACAGGTGGAGAAAAACCTGATATTTTTCAGCCTTGCTGAGGTCTTGATCACATGGTTGTGGAAAGATAAAACAAGTTCACTGCAACTATTATATTCACTGAAAAAAACAAAAGTTATAGGGACATTATAGTTAGGAAATATAACTTAAAAAGCCTTAGGTTTCACTCGCACAAAACCATAAAAATTCAGCAGGTATAGTTACCTGAGTTAACTATAACTTACACCCCTGCAATACACTGCTTGTGACCTGCTCGTTTCTGACCTTTATTTTGCCTCTTTCTGCTCATTTCTGATCTCTATTTTTCCTCTTTCTGCTCGTTTCTGATCTCTGTTTTGCCTCTTTCCGCTCGCTTCTGACCTTTATTTTGCCTCTTTCTGCTCATTTCTGACCTCTATTTTGCCTCTTTCTGCACGTTTCTGTCCATTTTTTTTCCTCTTTCTGCTCGTATCTGACCTTTATTTTTCCTCTTGCTGCTAGGCCTGGGCGCAGCGCTCAGAGTTTCACTCAACGGATTTCCGCGGTGTTGCTAAACTCTGCCAAATTCAGCGGAGTTCCGTGATTAGGCGGAGTATTGCTCCGCCACTGCTAAGTATGTCCCCTTGGATGCTGAGATTAGTTAGGGGTCAAGAACCACTCCTGTTACCACCAGTAAGTCCCCCACAGCGGGATTGCTGAGACCTCGTTGGAGGCCTGTGCCCCTTTCTCAACCACTCTGCAAGCACACCACCTGGCGCAACACTGGTTGTGGCATGGAGTCCTCAGTAAGTCCCCCACAGCGGGATTGCTGAGACCTCGTCGGAGGCCCAGCCCCCTATCTCAACCATTCTGGAAATGCGCCTCCTAGTGCACTACTGGTTGGGGGATGAAGTCCCCTTGGCTGCTGAGGGTTGTTGGGGCCAAGAGCCAGTCCCTCAAAGCGGGATTGCTGAGACCTCGTTAGTGGCCCCACCCCCTTTCTCAACAACTCTGCAGACGCGCCTTCTGGCGTACTACTGGTTGGGGGATAAAGTCCCCTTGGCTGCTGAGGGACTTTGGGGGCCAAGAACCCCTGTTGTTGCAACCAGTATGTCCCCCACAGTGGGATTGATGAGACCCCATTGGAGGCTCAGCCCCCTTTCTCAACCACTCTGCATATGCGCGTCCTGCTGCACTACTGGCTGGGGGATGAAGTCCCCTTGGCTGCTGATGGTCTTTGGGGGGTCTCTTTCTGCTTGTCTCTGATCTCTATTTTGCCTCTTTCTGCTCATCTCTGATCTCTATTTTGCCTCTTTCTGCTCGTTTCTGATCTCTATTTTGCCTCTTTCTGCTCGTTTCGGACCTTTATTTTGCCTCTTTCTGCTAATTTCTGATCTCTATTTTTCCTCTTTCTGCTTGTTTCTGTCCTTTATTTTGCCTCTTTATGCACGTATCTGACCCTTAATTTTCCTCTTTCTGCTAGGCCTGGGTGCAGTTCTCAGAGTTTTACTCCATGGAATTCCACAGAGCTCCGTGAGCAGGCAGAGTATTGCTCCGCCACCCCTAACTATATCTCCTTGGATGCTGAGAGCAGTTAGGGGCCAAGAACCCCTCCTGTTACCACTAGTAAGTCTCCTACAGCGGGATTGCTGAGACCTTGTTAGAGGCCCGCCCCCTTTCTCAACCACTCTGCAAACACTCCTCCAGGCGCACTACTGAGTGGGAGATGAAGTCCCCATGGCTGTTGAGCACCCTTGGGGACCAAGAACCCCTATTGTTGCCACCAGTAAGTCCCCCACAGTGGGATTGCTGGGACCATGTCAGAGGCTCGGCCCCTTTCTAAACCCTTCTGCAGACGTGCCCCCTGGCACAATACTGGTTGAGGGATGAAGGCCCCTTGGCTGTTGAAAGTCCTTGGGGGGCCAAGAACTCCTATTGTTGTCACCAGTAAGTCCCCCACAGCGGGATTGCTGAGACATCGTCGGAGGCTCCGCACCCTTTCTCAACCACTCTGCAAACGCGCCTCCCGGTGCACTAGTGGTTGGGGGATGAAGTCCCCTTGGGTGCTGAGGATCATTGGGGCCTCTTTCAGCTTGTTTCTGATATCTATTTTGCCTCTTAATGCTTGTTTCTGAACTTTATTTTGCCTCTTTCTGCTCGTTTCTGACCTTTATTTTGTGTCTTTCTGATGTCTATTTTTCCTCTCTCTGCTCGTTTCTGGTCTCTATTTTGCCTGTTTCTGCTCGTTTCTGACATTTATTTTGCCTCTTTCTGCTCGCTTCTGATCTCTATTTTGCCTCTTTCTCCTCGTTTCTGACCTTTAGTTTGTCTCTTCTGCTAGTTTTTACCTTTATTTTGCCTCTTTCTGCTAGTTTCTGATCTCTATTTTACTCTTTCTGCTTGTATCGTCCTTTTTTCCTCTGCTCGCTTCTGATCTCGATTTAGCCTCTTGCTGCTCATTTCTGTCCTTTATTTTGCCTCTTTCTGCTTGTTTCTGACCTTTGTTTTGCCTCTTTCTGCTAGTTTCTGACCTTTATTTTGTCTTTCTGCTCATTTCTGATCTCTATTTTTCCTCTTCTGCTCGTTTCTGATCTCTATTTTGCCTCTTTCTGCTCGTTTCTGACCTTTATTTTGTGTCTTTCTGCTAGTTTCTGATCTCTTTTTTCCTCTCTCTGCTTGTTTCTGGACTCTATTTTGCCTCTTTCCGCTCATTTCGGACCTTTATTTCACTTCTTTCTGCTTGCTTCTAGTCTCCATTTTGCCTCTTTCTCATTGTTTCTGACCTTTAGTTTGCCTCTTTCTGCTAGTTTTTTACCTTTATTTCACCTCTTTCTGATCGTTTCTGACCTTTATTTTGCCTCTTGCTGCTCGTTTTCGTCCTTTTTTTTCCCTCTTTCTGCTTGCTTCTGATCTCTATTTTGCCTCTTGCTGTTCGTTTCCTGTCTTTATTTTGCCTCTTTCTGCTCGTTTCTGACCTTTATTTTGTGTTTTCTGCTGATTTCTGATCTCTATTTTTCCTCTCTCTGCTCGTTTCTGAACTCTATTTTGTCTTTCTGCTCGTTTCTGACCTTCATTTTGCCTCTTTCTGCTCACTTCTGATCTCTATTTTGCTTCTTTCTGCTCATTTCCGACCTTTAGTTTGCCTCTTTCTGCTAATTTTTACCTTCATTTTGCCTCTTTCTGCTTGTTTTTATCTCTATTTTGCTCTTTCTGCTCATTTCTGACCTTTAGTTTGTGTCTTTCTGCTCGTTTTTGTCCTTTTTTTGTCTTTCTGCTCGCTTCTGATCTCTATTTTGCCTCTTGCTGTTCGTTTCTGTCCTTTATTTTGCCTCTTTCTGCTTGTTTCTGACCTTTATTTTGTGTCTTCCTGCTCATTTCTGACTTTTATTTTGCCTCTTCCTGCTCACTTCTGATCTCTATTTTGCTTCCTTCTGCTCGTTTCTGACCTTTACTTTGCCTCTTTCTGCTAGTTTTTGACCTTCATTTTGCCTCTATCTGCTCGTTTCTGATCTCTTTGCTTTTTCTGCTTGTTTCTTACCTTTATTTTGCCTCTTGCTGCTCGTTTTTGTCCTTTTTTCCTCTTTCTGCTTGCTTCTCATCTCTATTTTGTCTCTTGCTGAGCATTTCACACCTTTATTTTGCAGCTTTCTGCTCGTTTCACACCTTTATTTTGCCTCATTTTGCTCGTTTCTGACTTTTATTCTGCCTCTTTCTGCTTGTTTCGCACCTTTATTTTGCCTCTATCTGCTTGTTTCTGACCTTTATTTTGCCTCTTTCTGTTCATTACTGATCTTTATTCTGCCTCCTTTTCCTCTTTTCTGTCCTATATTGCTTTTTTCTCACCCATAGTTTCCTCTTTCTGCTCATTGCTGACCATTATTCTGCATCTTTTTGCTTGTTTTGATCTCTATTCTGGCTCTTACTGCGCGTTTAACATTTTTATTTTGCCTCTTTCTTCTCATTGCTGACCTTTATTCTGCATCCTTCTGCTTGTTTCAGACCTTTATTATGCCTCTTTATGCTAGTTTCTGACCTTTATTTTGCCTCTCTCTGTTCCTTACTGACCTTTATTCTGCCTCTTTTTGCTCGTTTCTGACCATTATTGCTTGTTTCTCAACTTTATTTTGCCTCTTTCTGCTCGTTGCAGAACATTATTCTGCATCTTTCTACTTCTTTTTTATCTCTAGTTTGCCTCTTTCTGCTCGTTTCTGGTCTCTATTTTGCCTCTTTCAGCTCATTTCTGCCATTTATTTTGCCTCTTTCTGCTCGTTTCTGACCTTTATTTTGCCTCTTGCTGCTCGTTTCTGACCTTTATTTTGCCTCTTTCTGCTTGTTTCTGATCTTTAGTTTGACTCTTTCAGCTCATTTCTGCCATTTATTTTGCCTCTTTCTGCTCGTTTCTGACCTTTATTTTGCCTCTTGCTGCTTGTTTTTGTCCTTTTTTTTGCCTCTTTCTGCTCGCTTCTGATCTCTATTTTGCCTCTTGCTGCTCATTTCTGTCCTTTATTTTGCCTCTTTCTGCTCATTTCTGACCTTTGTTTTGCCACTTTCTACTCACTTCACACTAGTATTTTGTCTGTTTCTGCTCATTTATGACCTTTATTCTGCCTCTTGCTGCTCGTTTCACACCTTCATTTTGCCCCTTTCTGCTCGTTGCACATCTTTATTTTTGCCTTTTCTGCTCGTTTCTGACCTCTATTCTGCCTTACTGCTCGTTTGACACCTTTATTTTGCCTCTTTCTGCTGGTTGCTGACCTTTATTCTGCCTCTTTCTGCTTTTTTCTGACTTTTATTCTGCCTCTTTCTGCTCGTTACTGACTTATATTCTGCCTCTTTCTGCTCGTTTCTGACCTTTATTGCTCGTTTCTCATCTTTATTTTGCCTCTTTCTGCTAATTGCTAACCTTTATTCTGCCTCTTTCTGCTTGTTTTGTATCTCTATTTTGCCTATTTCTGTTAGTTTCTGACCTTTATTTTGCTCTTTTCTGCTTGTTTCTGATCTCTATTTTTCTTCTTTCTGCTTGTTTCTGATCTCTGGTTTGACTTTCTGCCATTTATTTTGCCTCTTTTCGCTCATTTCTGATCCCTATTTTGCCTCTTTGTGCTTGTTTCTGACCTTTATTTTACTTCTTTCCTCTCATTTATCCCCTGTATTTTGCCTCTTTCTGCTCATTGCTGACATTTATTCTCTTTCTGTTGTTTCTCAACTTTATTTTGCCTCTTTCTGCTCGTTGCTCACCTTTATTTTGCCTCTTTATGCTCATTGCTCACCTGCCCCTTCTCTTTTTTAACTTTTTTCAAAACAGCTGCCAACACTTCCTTCTTGAACTGTTGGCAGCCAATCACATTTCAGCACAGGGACTGTTGGATCCTGGGAGGATCCGCATCCATACATATACAAATGTACGTTCCCCTTAATAGCTAAACAACTACTGAATGGATTTATGCCAAATAACAAAAAGGGTTCTTTCTGGACCAAGAGCTACCTTTCTGCCAAATTTGGTGTAATTCTGTCCAGCGCTTCGGGCTGTAGTTGCGACTAAAATCTCTATGGAAATTAACATGGGAAATGCACTTTTTTTTACCCCACCCCTCTTTTCTTGGCCCGCTTAACGGATTGGCCCTAAACTTTTCATGTGCAACAATAATCACTGGGGCACTTTTTCAGGCAAATTTCGTGAAGATATGTCAACCAGCGCTAAAGATATAGGCAAATCAAAAACGCTTTTCCTATAGAAACTGGGTCCTAACTATAACTACCTCCTGGCGACCGCCCATAGGTAATACACACACACACACACACAAGTATATATATATATATATATATATATATATATATATATATATATATATATATATATATATATATATATATATATATATATATATATATATATATTCACTGAAAAAACCATAGGTTTTAGGGACAGTTATAGTTACTTGGACATTGCACTCGTACAAAACCCGTGAAATTCCCCGTTATAGTTAGTTCAGCTAACTATAACTCGCGCCCCGCAATGCACTGCTGATGACGTCACATATTACATCACTCATGACATGGTCAGTGACATCACTGATGACATCACTGATGACATCTCAAATGACATCACTGATGACATCATCCAGTGACTGTGTGTTTCTGTAAAGTTTAAATATTTTTAAAATATATAGGAAAAGACGTATTGAAGAATGAGTGGGTGTGTAAGTGTCTGTATGGATGATTTAGTAGGTGCGTGACTGACTCTATAAGTGAGTGATTTAACGTATCTTACTGAATGCATGGGTTAGTGACTAAACTGGGTGTATGTCTGTATCCGTCTGTCTGTTGCTGTGTAAGTGGCTGCATGTGTTTGTGAATAGCTAAATGATTTTCTATATGAGTTATTGAATGCTTGTCTGAGTATCTGTATGGGTGCCTGAGTGTTTGTGTGGGAGGGGTGTGTGCAACTCTGTGCATAGATGTGTGAGTGGGTGATTCACTGGGTGGATGGTTTCAAGAGTGCATCTGTGATAGACTGTATGGGTGGGTAAGTGTGTGTAAGAGTGTGTTAGTGAGTGAATGTATGTCCCAGTGGTACATGTGTGAGTAACTACATATGTGAAAGGCAGTATATATGTGTGTTGGAGTATATAAATAGCTATAAGCAAGAGTGAGTGATTGTGATAGTGGCTGTATGGATGATTGTGTGCTTGTATCAGTGATTGTATAAGAGCGTAACAATGTGCTACTATTTGTATGAGTAAGTGAGCTGGTGTGTGTGTATAACTGTATAGGTGAGTAAATGGCAGTGTGTTTAATTATTTGCATGACTGACTAGGTGTGTGAGTATCTCTATGGATGAGTGGCGTTGTTTGAGTGTCTATATAGGAGTAAGAGTGCATATGATAGTCCTGTACTGAGTGACCGTAAGTATGAGTGACTGTACGGGTGAGTGAGTGGATGTGTGTGTGTAGACCTAAGAATCAGTGAGTGGGTATGTAGTTATTGGTGTTGGAGTGTCTATGGTTTTGCGAATGGCAGTCTGTAATTTAGAGTGGGTGTATCAAAGGTTATATTAGGGTGTGAGGAGGTGCATCAGATTATCACGTGGATGATGTCATCAGTGATGTCATTTGAGATGTCATCAGTGATGTCATCAGTGATGTCACTGACCATGTCATGAGTGATGTAATATGTGACGTCATCAGCAGTGCATTGCGGAGCGCGAGTTATAGTTAGCTGAACTAACTATAACGGGGGAATTTCACGGGTTTTGTACGAGTGCAATGTCCAAGTAACTATAACTGTCCCTAAAACCTATGGTTTTTTCAGTGAATTTCAAAGGTTTTTAAATGCTAATTTGTAACTATAACGTGTCTGAAACCTATGGTTTTTCAGTGAATTTCAAAGGTTTTTAAATGCTAATTTGTAACTATAACGTGTCTGAAACCTCTGGTTTTTTCAGTGAATTTCAAAGGTTTTTAAATGCTAATTTCTAACTATAACGTGCCTGAAACCTACGGTTTTTCAGTGAATTTCAAAGGTTTTGTAAATGACAATTTTTAAATGTATTAATTGTTATATTAATTTTTTCATACTGATTTACTACATTTTTAGAAACAATTTTTTTTACATATTTTATTTGTCAAATTACATTGTAATTACATTATACATTACATTACAAAAAATACTTTCTCAGAATGAATTACTTTAGTTTAAATACTTTGCAGATAGGCAATAGACTTTTAAGTACAGTAGTTACAGTTGTTGCAATGGGCAACACATTTTCAAACACAATGCAACATTCAGCTCAATGTGAATTTCTAGTTAAATGCAATTAGTTACTTTATGGATTACTTTTGTAACCACAGGACTGGATCCTAGATTCAGTCCTGGTACATCTCCTGTAAACAGTTGAGTAAAAGCGTTTTGGTTACAGTCGTGATTTTTAAGGAATATTATTGTATTTTAAAAGTTGACACTTTGAAACTTTTTCTCATAGAATCACCAATGTTATCCTATGGAAGGAAATTCACTTAGCAGGTAAAAACTGTTATCGTTACTTTTTCTTACTCAGTGTTGGATCCTGGATCCAGCACTGGTGCATCTCCTGTAAACAGTTGAAAGAATGCGTTTAAGTCATACAGGCGATTTTTAAGGAATATTTGTAGTTTGTGAAAATCAACACTTTGAAACTTTTTGCTGAAAACCAGTCAATGTTAGCCTATGAAGGAAATTCAAGTTACCGGTAAGTACGGTTAAAATTACTTTTGAGGATCAGTACTGGGCTGAAACATGCAGCACTGAGGTCTCTCCTGATAACAGGTGAGTAAATCGGAATTCGTATTTCGGCTGATTTTAGAGGAATATTTTAAAGTTCCAAAACTCCACACTTAGAAGAATTTCCAAGTGAAACCAGTCAATGTTAGCCTATGGAAGGAAATTCAAGTTACTGGTAAGTACGGTTAAAATTACTTTTCAGGACCAGTACTGGGCTGAAAGATGCAGCACTGAGGTCTCTCCTGATAACAGGTGAGTAAATCAGAATTCGGATTTCGGCTGATTTTAGAGGAATATTTGTATGTTTCAAAAATCAACACTTAGAAGAATTTCCAAGTGAAACCAGTCAATGTTAGCCTATGAAGGAAATTCAAGTTACCGGTAAGTACGGTTAAAATTACTTTTCAGGATCAGTACTGGGCTGAAAGATGCAGCACTGAGGTCTCTCCTGATAACAGGTGAGTAAATCGGAATTCGTATTTCGGCTGATTTTAGAGGAATATTTTAAAGTTCCAAAACTCCACACTTAGAAGAATTTCCAAGTGAAACCAGTCAATGTTAGCCTATGAAGGAAATTCAAGTTACCGGTAAGTACGGTTAAAATTACTTTTCAGGATCAGTACTGGGCTGAAAGATGCAGCACTGAGGTCTCTCCTGATAACAGGTGAGTAAATCGGAATTCGTATTTCGGCTGATTTTAGAGGAATATTTTAAAGTTCCAAAACTCCACACTTAGAAGAATTTCCAAGTGAAACCAGTCAATGTTAGCCTATGAAGGAAATTCAAATTACCGGTAAAGTACGGTTAAAATTACTTTTGAGGATCAGTACTGGGCTGAAAGATGCAGCACTGAGGTCTCTCCTGATAACAGGTGAGTAAATCGGAATTCGTATTTCGGCTGATTTTAGAGGAATATTTTAAAGTTCCAAAACTCCACACTTGGAAGAATTTCCAAGTGAAACCAGTCAATGTTAGCCTATGAAGGAAATTCAAGTTACCGGTAAGTACGGTTAAAATTACTTTTCAGGACCAGTACTGGGCTGAAAGATACAGCACTGAGGTCTCTCCTTATAACAGGTGAGTAAATCGGAATTCCTATTTCGGCTGATTTTAGAGGAATATTTGCACAATGGTGAAGGGAGGGGCGGGGCCTGAGGTGACATCTTTGCAAACGCGCCCCGTGGCGCGTTTTAAGTTGGGGGATTAAGTTCCCTTGAATCCTGAGGGTCCCTAGGGGCCAACTAGACCACCAGGAACCTCCAATATGCGCCAGGGGCTGCGTTGCAGAGACGTGTAGAGAGGCCACACCCCTTTTACACCTCTCTGCAACGCAGCTCTGTGGCGCTTTCTGGATGTACCTGTTGGGCTAGTTGGCCCCCAGGACCCTCAGGATTGAAGGGATTTAATTCCCCATCTTAAAACGCGCCACGGGGCCTGTTTGCACACATGTCACCTGAAGCCCCGCCCCTCCCTTCACCACTGTGCAAACGCGCCCGTGGCGCGTTTTAAGTTGGGGATTAAGTCCCCTTGAATCCTGAGGGTCCCCGGAGTCCAACTAGCCCACCATATACCTCCAAAAGCGCCACAGAGCTGCGTTGCAGAGAGGTGTAAAAGGGGTGTGGCCTCTCTACACCTCTCTGCAACGCAGCCCCTGGCGCATACTGGAGGTTCCTGGTGGGCTAGTTGGCCCCTAGGGACCCCCAGTATTCAAGGGAATTCGTTCCCCCTCTGCAAACGCGCCAGGGCGCGTTTGCAAGTGGTGAAGGAAGGGGCGGGGCCTGCGGGCCGATCGTTTGAAAAAAAAAAAAAATGTTGTCCCCTGAAGGGGGCTGTGTAGCTCCCCTTCCTTTTTCCTGTTTTTATGCCCTGGGGACCCCATCCCCCAGGGCCTTACCCCTTTTTAAATTTGTAATTTAAAAAAAACGGGAAGGAGGCCGCGTGGCCCCCTTCCCTGGGCCTGTATTGGCCCGGGGACCCCATCCCCGGGGCATGGCCTCGTTTTTATTTATATTCTTTGGAGGGGGCTGCGTGGCCCCCTCCTCTGGCCATTTAAGGCCCGGGGACCCCATCCCCGGGGCCGGCCATTCCGTTTTTTTAATTTTTATTTATTTATTTTTTGGGGAGGGGGCGCGTGGCCTCCATCCCGAGCCACTACTTGCCCCGGGGACCCCATCCCCCGGGGCCTGGCCTCTCGTTGGGGACTGTGGGGGTCCCCAATCCCCCACAGTCCCGCCGGCTCCCGCGTCCCTTGGGAGCCGGCATTGCTTTACACATGGGGAGCAGCTAACATGCTACTCCCCATGTGTAAAGCTGTCGGCTTTGGATATTGGAAGAGAGAGCAGGTTTCCTGCTCTCTCTTCCAATATCCAAAGCAAGTTTGCAATGACAGGACGGGAGCCGCGGGGAGGTGGTGGTCCCCGGGGCTCTGGGGGTCCGTAACGGACCCCCATATTAAAATGTTTAGTGCCCCGGGAGGTGGTGGTCCCGGGCGTGTGGGGGCTGGAGCCCCCCACACAGGTTTAATAATTTTTTAAAAAAGCCCGGGGAGGTGGTGGTCCCCGGGGCTGCGGAAGAGCTCAGAGCCCTCCCGCACCATTTTTAAAAAGCCCCGGGAGGTGGCGGTCCCGGGGCTTGGGGGGCCCTTGAGGCCCCCACACGTTAAATTATCCCCCACCATGCCCCCGGGACTTGGGCCACCCGGGGGCCAATTAGCTATCGAAGCGCGGGAGACCGCGCTTCGATTTTCCGGCAGGATTCGCGCACCTTGAGCGCATCCTGCCGATTTTTAAAAAAATATTTTTTTTTTTGCCCAGGGGGTCCTTGTGGGACCCCTGAGCAAACCTAGGGGGTCAGGGTGTTTCTACCCTCCCCTTTGTGCGCTTTGCGCACTTGTTTCTGTCCTCGGTTCTACCGAGGGACAAAATGGCTGCCAACATTTCCTGAATCGGAATGTTGACAGCCAGCTGACAGCCAATTAACATGCAGCTCGTGATCGGGACGGTGCGCGCAGGGTGCGCTCAGGGTGCGCGAATCCTCCGTGCCCATAGATATATATGTACTTTTACTTTTTGATTTTCTCAGCAACTACTGAACGGATTTACACCATTTAACAAAAGGGTTCTTTCTGAACCAAGAACTACCTCTTTGCCAAATTTGGTGTAATTCCGTTCAGCAGTTCGAGCTGTAGCCGTGTCTAAAGTTTCCTATGGGAAAATGCATGGGGAAAACGCGTTTTGGGACCCCCTTTTTCTCGGCCCCCGCTTGACGTATCACCCCGAGACTTTCAGGGTAGGAGCGGACCGGAGCACCCCACGAAGTTTGAAAATTTCGCGAAGATACGTCAACCGGCAAGAGAGTTATTTCAAATAGAATGTCGCGGATTTCCTATGGATAATAGGTTGTAACTATAACTATCTACTGGCGACCGCCAGTAGATAATATATATATATTTTTTTTTTTTGAAAAACGAGTTGCTCCTCCTGGGAACTCCGCCCGTAGTACGGTGGCGCGATGAAGCCGGTAGAGCAATGCCGGCATATATATGAGTCCACAGTTGCAAATAAGCACGCGCTCTCAGATTCCTATTAAAGGTTTTTAATGTTCAAGGTTTTCCTATAGAAACTGGGTCCTAACTATAACTACCTCCTGGCGACCGCCCATAGGTAATACACACACACACACACACAAGTATATATATATATATATATATATATATATATATGCACACACTGAAAAAAACTAAGGTTAAAGTAACATTATAGTTAGAAGAAAATGTACAAAACAAATAAAATTCACCAGTTATGGATATCTCACATAACTATAACATGTGCTCTAAGGTAAATATAATTAGCGCCTCCACGATGCACAGTTTTGTCATCAATAATTTTATTGGAAATGTTGAAGTAATATTATCAATGATGTCATAGAAATGCTGTGAGTGATGTAATATGTGAGGTAATTAGCAGTACATTGCAAGGACGCAAGTTACAGTTACGTTACAGCATGAATTATAGTTACTTGAGACTATAACTGGTGAATTTGAGCCCTTTGGTACATTTAAAACTGCATGTTTTCACTGACATTTTCAACAATAATGTCACTTTTTCAGTGAATTTCTAGTTTTTTTTAAACCTAAAGTAATATTTTATTACCATATGTAAAGCCAACCCTCCACTCCGTATGGCATGTGGCCAGGCCCTCCATCCAACCCCCCCTCGGATTGGCCCCAGTGCCTGGCCTCTAACCAGAGTTGGCTGCAGGGCCTGGCCCTCTGAGCATCTGACCTCTGAGCAGCCAATACTATGACACACACCCTTCTGCAACACCAAAATATAACACCAATAATTTTTATCAAATGCATATTTCAATAATTCAGAACACACAACGTTTTCTAATATTTAGTACTAAAAAAAGTTTATTAAAGTTTTATTAAAAATCATTTCTGTGTCTCTTTCCTTTTACATAGTTTTTATTATTACATTTTGTGGGTGAATATGTAAAAGTGAATAGTCAAAGACATACTGTTTTTCCTTGTTTTAAAAAATAAATAAAATAAACATGTCACAGAGTATTTCTTTTAACATTTTTCACCCTAAGAAATGCAATCATAAAAACAACCACAAGAGGGCTTTGTATATTTTTTTTTATACATCTTCAGCTCTCATAAAATACATCCATAGAACCAGCCCCTAAAGGGTTCTGCACTCCCAGCCAGGGCCGGCTTTAGAGCTGTTGGCGCCCGGTGCAGCAATCATTTTTGGTGCGCCCCCCATGACCATCTCCTCTGATTCCATCACAACCACCAGGCAAAAGTGCCCCTCATCTCTCCATAACCCCTCTCTCACATACATTTAATTTGTTTTAAAGCACTGGTAAAGGCTGACTTTACTAACAAGAATGTATATCTACCCAAACAAACACTTTTCAGCAACATTAGGAACTGATAATGAAAAGAGTGGGGGGAAAAACAGAACGTCCTAACCTATTTTATGCAGTTTGCATGTAGCTCTTTGAGGACAGTTCGTAACAGTCACTTTTCTATATTAGGGTTGTATCTTATGAGCGGCAGTAACAAAAGGATCTCTGTGACAAAAGCAGTAATCCACTCAGCTATCCACATAAAATACAGATCTGTGATCTGCATGGTGTGTGTTCTTTGCAGCAAGCTTATTAACCCTCTGCGCTACTTTATGGTGAGTCAAAACTGCCCCTAGACAAAACTCGTCTCTCTCTCTCTAGCATAAACATTAATTACAAAAGGTATCTTGACATTTTTAATGCTGCCTGAAAACTGGACGCACAAGGAACTCTGCTGAAGGTGTTTTCAAATCGTAAGTTATTTCTAAACACAGTCCCCCCACCCCCCAGGTTAGCGCCCCCTCCCCAGGTCAGCACCCAGTGCAGCCGCACCAGTCGCACTGCCCTAAAGCCTGCCCTGCTCCCAGCTGGACAGCAAAAGCTTCAGGTTGGGGAGTGCTTTAAAAAATATTGTAAGCTTTAGGAGGGTCATGGTTTTAATGACCCAGGAGACTTCGTGTTTCTTTTTATGTTGCCTAGGGGGCTGCTTCACTTCCTGATGCCCCTGATAACATTACAAAAATGCTTGGTAGTGCCCCTCCCTATTTTAGGGGCTAGACCAAGCTTGATTTTTTTTTCTTTAAAAAAAGCTCTTGCATGGCAGTATGAGGTGCTCTATGCTGGCACAGTGAATAATAAATGAGGCCCTATCCCCCGGAGCCTTTCTTATAAATAAAGGGGAGGAAACGTGCACCCCCTCCTGGAGCCTCCTTGGCCCCGGTGACCCCATCCCCTGTGGCATATTTTTTAAATGAAGGGGAGGGGGAGATCAGCCTCCTCCCCATTCCACTTTGGGCCCCAGGGAGCCCATCCCCAGGGCCAGAGGAGGGTACACCACCTGGGGCACCCACAGACCACTGGTTGGGGGCTGCAGGGAGGAGCCAGCATCTCCAACAGGGTCCTCGCATCCTGCAGGAGTCAGCATTGCTCCCACTCAGAGAGAGGAACTGTTTAGGTTTGCTCCTTCCGGGCGAGAAAAATCTGTGTTTCCCGGCCCAGGGGAGCACGGTCAGGGAAACAAATGTCTGCTCCCGCCGGCGGGAGCATTTTTAAATCTCCTGCCAGACAGAAGTAGACATGCTTTCACTGCCTGCGCTCCTGCATGCAGGAAAGGCATGTTTGCTCCCAACTGGCGGGAGGTTTAGAGATGCTCCTGCCAGGCGGGAGCAAGCATATGTTTCCCAGCCTGCACTGATGTGGGCAGGGAAACTACTGTTTCCTGGGGGTAGGCTTACCTAGACACAGGGGCCGATTCCGATCTCGGCCGGTAGCGCACCGAATCGGATTCGGCTTAACCGGATCCGATTCGGAGCCCTCTTTTCCGACCGCTTCGAACGCGCGTCCGGCCGAGCGAGTACGATGCGAGCGCACGCAAAATCGCCGACCGACTCGTACACGGGTCCGAACCGCACCGACCGACTCGCTCGGACTCGACTCGCACCGCGAGATGGAGACGTTCCCCGGCCGGGCAAGTACGATGCGCGCCTTGAGCAGTCCGACCGACCCGCACCGTCCGGCTCAAAACAGCTGTCGGAGCCGGACTTTGGGGGTCCGTGTCGGACCCCCCTGTACGCGTAGCCACGCGAGTCGCACAACCCCCCTACCTGTGCGTGTGCAGCACGAACCGCATCGACGCAAACCCGCTGTAGGGGGCGCCCTCGTTCGCCTCGCACCCATTGAGTCAATGGGAGCCCGCATATGCGTTGTACGACCGGCTCCCATTGACTTCAATGGGAGTCCGACCGAATCGAGTCCGATAGCATGCGTGCGCATCGTACTCGTTCGGTCGGACTGCTAGAGTCCGATTCGGTCGGAAATCTCTCCGGGTCCGGCTCGGTCGGGGAGATTTCCGGCCTGAATCGGAATCGGCCCCACAGTCTGTGAGCTGGCCCCCGGGGGATGGCGGACCTGGAGTCTTTTAAGGCTCAGAGAGGGGGGGCATATTGCCCCCTCACCTTTTTTTAGATCACTTTTTCAATATTGTTGTAAACAATATCGTTGAAAAAAAATATTTTGTGAAAAAAATCGCTTACCACAATATTGTGCATCCTATACTTATAATGATAAGTACAAAACTATCAGCCAAAAAATATTGTTAACACTAATGTCGTCTAAAAATATACAAAAATATTCATTGTTTTAATATAAATGGACTTTAAACTAGCAAATGTGAAATATTTTAATATATACATTTAATATAACGTACATTTAATAAATTGCACTAATATTTAATGCTAAATATAAATATATACTTACATAAACACAAAAACACATGTGTGTTTGTGTTTCTATAAAGATATAGATATATATAAATGTAATAATTATTAAAAAGTATTACAAATGTTTACTTTACATTATATTAATTTTTTAAATTAATTTATTACTATGAATATATATACACACACTCATAGTAATACATGTAAAATATTTTTTAAAGTAATATAATGCAAATAAGTATGTTTTATTATGTTACACTATATATATATATATATTTATGTTACATATATATATATATATATATATATACATATATATATACACACACACACAATAAAACAATTAAAAATATAATAAACAACTGAATAAGAAAAAATATATTAATGTAGAAAACAAATATTGTATCAAAAATTGAACAATGCAAAAACACTTTTGCAAAAAATACTATAAACAATAAAAAATGTAAACATAAAAACAAAAAATATAAAATTAATGCTATAAAATCTAATTAACCAATTTATGAAAGCTATTCAGTCCCCTCCCTTCTCGTCCAGGCCCGGCTTTACGTCTCGGGTTCTCTTTCCCCAAGCAGCTCAGATACGCTCACGTACCTCGTAGATTCACGCTCCTCCTGGAACGTGGCTGGTCTGCTCGCAGCGCCGAATAGGGTCCGGCTCCCTCTTGACGGTGGCTGTTGTAGCGCTCCTCCGGTTCTTCATTGTCTCCTGGGCCTCTCCTTCTGGCAGCGAGTGTCCGCCCTTCTCTTCTTCCGGTGGGAAGCTGCTAGGACTCTCGGCTCCGAATCCGGTCCTCGGCTGGAACTCTTCCGACTCTCCTCGGAGGGGAGGTCTCCATTTCTCCTCTTCCGTGTTGTCAAGCTCCGTGCTCATTGGGGCATGTGACCAGGTCACGTGAGCGGGGGACGAGTCCCTGAGCTCGAAGTCCTTAAAGGTACAGTCCAGGTCTTGTAGGTTGAAAGCAGACACTGACTGAAAATAGAGGAGAGGAGATGGAGATAGATAAGGGAGAAATAGATCTATATCGACCTCCTCCTCCATTACGTCTTGGTTTGGCACCTGGTGACACACTGAAAACTGAGAAGTTTGGTATCAAACTTCTCAGCACATTAAACCCACACTGATGCCAGTGTGGGATTTATTGAAAAATGCACAGAGGTCAACTGAGAGATGCCCCCTGAAAACTAACCGACCACTAGTGTCCAGGCTGAGTGGCTGCTTTCAGCTGCCACCACCAGACATGTTTCTGGACCCCTGGGTTGGCCTGAAACAATGCATATCCTGGGACGAGGTGCCAAGCTTCCTCCCCCAGGATGGGCAGGGTCCACGAAGGGGAAGCTTCAAAGGCGTGCCGCCTTTTTGAGCTTCCCCAGGCCACTTGCTGCTTTCAGCAACTGGTCCCCACTGGTTCTGACCCCCACTTTGGGTGGGAAAAACAAGTGAGGAAGAGAGGTGTGCCCACCTCTGCCAACTCCACCCCTTAGGTGGGGGAGGTGAGGTGAAGCACAACTCTCAGTCCCCACCATCTTGCAGATGGAGGGACTTGGCCAACAAGGGAAAGGCTCATGCCCCCCTCCCACTGGCGGGTGGCATAATAGGGGGTGTACCCACCACAGGGAAGGGACTCATTGGGCCCAACCTTTTACCTACCTGTAACGCCCCTAAATCTATTATTTAGGGACACCCCTAAACCTTGCTTCCTCAGACCAGAAGAAACTACAAGAAAAGAAGAAGAAGGACCGAACAGCCGTGCCGAAGCTAACAAGAGGAAGACGCCCACTGACTTGGCCCCGGCCCTACCGGCCTGTCTCCACCTCGAACCTGCTCCTGCGAAATCCCGGTGTGTCCTGCAGCCAGCAACCTTGAAAACCCCGGAGGACCTGCCTGTCTTAAACTACAAAGACTGTGTCTCCCGTGAACACCGGATTTGTTCATCTCCAACCTCTGGCTCCGGCCGGACACCGCGAATCCGCCCCACTCTGCACCCGCCGTCCACGGCCTGAGCTCGAGTGGACAAACACCACGAGGAGGTCTCCCCGGCAATCCTAATCCGAGATCCGGCGACCCCTGACTTGCCTCAAACCTCCAGCCGATGCCTGCAGCCTAAATCCGGAAGGTCCCCCCAACCGCGACCAGGAGCTGGTAAGAAGATCCGACCCTAAAAGGCACCCCTGCACCGGACGGCCCACAGCCTTGGGTGGCCCAACTGACGGTGCCTAACCAACCCCCAACTTCCCAACTTACCTCTCGAAGTAGTGGTCGCACCCAGAAGACCTTTGTCCCCAAGCTTGCAGTGCCTTTGCAAACCGGAGGTTCCCCATTGCAAACAACAGGGCGCTCGACGTCGAAACAGCACCGTGAACCCGGCCGCCCTAGTGCCGCTGAGGGTGCACCTTTGGTGCTACTTTGTTTCCCCATTTGCCCTGAGTTAAAGTCCAGGAGCTTTGCTCCCACAACCAAGTGGCCTGCTCGTCAGCAGCCACCAAGCGGAGGCTCCCTATCCCCCATTGGATAACATTGGGCCTCAGCACTCTGCACCCGGCCGCCCTAGTGTCGCTGAGGGTGTAACAAGAGGGCATCCATGACCCTGGAGGGCCCCTGAGTCTACCCCCAGAACCTCAACTCCCACTACCGAATACTTACCCTAAAACCGATAACACTATTTTCCTCCATAAGATAACATTGACTGTTTTTCTTGGAAATTTTTTAAGTGTGGAGTTTGAAAACCTAAAGAAATTCTTTAAAATTGTACTAACTAACAAAAACGATTTTACTTACCTGTTTACAGGAAATGTCCCAGTGTAGTAACTACACTGTGTAAGAAAAGTAATCTCAAAAGTAACTTACCTGTAATCTTACTGAAAATCCTATACAAAGTATATGTACTGTATTTACAAAGCATCGCATTTCTCAGAAACAATACTGTAAGACAAAACAAAGTGCATTTACAATTGCAATCCAAACTGTGTTACAAACTGTATATTTACTGCAAAGTACTTATCAGGCTTGCTTGGTTCTAGGAAATAAAATAAGTAAAAGAATATTTTTATACAAAAACCATTGGTCAGAAGTTCAGTCTTTAGTGTGTGAATTCATTTGCTGACTGAGTGTGTACAACAAATTCTTAACACTGTCCTCTGATAAAGCCTTACTGCTCGGCCACACTACCACAAATAGAGAGTAAGGTGCTATCTAACTTTACCTCTGCCTACCTTTGGGGTTCCACTGGACTCTGTGCACACTATACCTCACTTTGGTATGGTATACACAGAGCCAGCTTCCTACATTGGTGGATCAGCGGTGGGATATACAACTTTGCATTTGTTGGACTACTTGGTTACCACCTGATCACACGACAGAACTCTTAAATTGTCTTTAGAATTCAGATTTTTCAAATTGGCATTTTTTGCAAAATTACTAAAAGTCTTGCTAGGGTCTTTGTCAAGTCCCTGTAGAATTTTAGAAAAATAAAAAGTCACTTTAGCTAGGGTTAGAGGGGTTAGAAATCTTTTTTTTAACAATGTCTCAAAACAAGAACCCAGCTGTTAGTGAAAGTAACAACAATGCCATAGAGGACCTGGTTGAGGAGCTTGACCTCACCCTTTACCTTCACTTGTCTTTAAAGGAGGTAAGGTCCCTATGCAAAATTAAAAACATAGCCATGGGGTGCCGTCCCACCAAACAAAAGCTCCAGGAGCTGTTGGCTGGGTATGCTAAGGACCATCCATCTGAAAATGGTGAAGACCATTCAGATGAGGAAGAAGAGGGAGAGGATGACCAGGTAGATCAACCTCCCCCACTTCATAGAGAGAAAAGGGCCCCAGTGGCCCTGACTCCAAGAATCAACCTCTCAGTACCTAGATCCCACACAGGTGGGTCAGGCACTACTGAGGACATTGAGGAAAGCCTCAATGAGGAGGACAGCCTTTTAGCAAGGTTGACCAAAAGACTGGATCTAGAGACCAGGTTGCTGGCTCTAGAGAGAGAGAGAGAGAGAGAGCAGAGATGGGCCTAGCACCCATCAATGGTAGCAGCAATTTACTTAATAAGAATAAAGAGCAATCTTATGATCCTAAAATCCCCAAAGGGATTGTTCCTAAATATGAAGAGAGTGATGATATCACAAAATGGTTCACAGCCTTTGAGAGGGCTTGTGAAATGAGAAAAGTGAAGACGTCACACTGGGGGGCACTCCCTTGGGAATTGTTCTCTGGTAACTGCAGAGACAGACTCCTGACCCTTTCTGGGGCAGATGCTGGGTCTTATGACCTCATGAAGAGAACTCTGATTGAGGGATTTAGACTCACAACTGCGGAATATAGAATTAGATTCAGGGGGGCTCATAAAACCCAAAACCAATCCTGGATTGACTTCATAGACTACTCAGTTAAAACACTAGATGGTTGGTTAACTGGACACAATGTGCATGATTTCAATGGACTTTACAATCTGTTTATAAAAGAACACATTTTAGGTAATTGCACTAATGAAAAGTTACATCAGCATTTGGTAGACCTAGGTCTAATTTCTCCCCAAGAATTGGGAAAGAAGGCAGACCATTGGGACAAGACAAGGGTGACAAAAACAACCACTGGGGTGACCAAAAGAAAGGGGTTACAAAACCTCCCCAGGGGAAAGGTGGTGAGAATCCCCAAGATAAAAAGCCTAAAGGGTCGATTCCGATCTCGGTCGGAAGGCCTCCGAATCGGATTCGGCTTTACCGGATCCGAGTCGGAGGCTTTGTTTCCGACCGAGTCGTACAGAGGTCCGGACGCCCAAGTACGATGCGAATGAACGCGAAATCGCCGACCGACTCGTTTCCGGGTCCGAACCGCTCAGTACGACTCGGTTGCAGACGATCCGTACCGCGCAATGGAGTCGATTCCCAACCGAGCCAGTACAATGCACGATTCGGACTGCCGGATCGAGTCGGAGTCTCCGGGACGAAAAAGCTCCGGGAAGCGGACTTCGGGGGTCCGTGCCGGACCCCCTTCACTTGTAGCCTAACGAGTCGAACACAGGGGGGACCCAAGGGTCCCCCCTTCACATGCATGTACGGTGCGGATGGCACCAACGCGTACCCACTGCAGGGGGCGCCCTTTTGCGAGACGTACCTATTCAGCTGATGCGAGGCCATGCACGCGTCGTACGACCGGCTCCCATTGACTTCAATGGAAATCCGACCGAGCCTTGTCCGTCAGCATGCAGCAGCATCGTACTCGCTCGGTCGGACTACAGGGATACGGCTCGGTCGGAAAACACTCCGGATCCGGCTCGGTCGGAGGGCTTTCCGACCCAGATCGGAATCGACCCCTAAGTCTTCTAAAGGGCCCCAAAAACCTGCACAGGGGGTGGAACCCAAAACTCTTCCCAGTCCAATAATAGGTACAGGTGAAAGATCTTTGATCCTTTAAAGGCCTGGTGTAACAACTGTAAGAAGTTGGGACACTTAACTGGAGATGCTGCTTGCCCTAACAAGAAGCCCCCTAGTCCTACTACAGCTACTCCTGGTGTAGCAAGTCTCCAGATGGGATCAACAGTGTGCCCAGAGCAAATCGGGTTGCACACTGAAGCAGTTCTAGTTTCAGAAGGGGAAGTTGAGTTTGCCACTGTAGCTGTGTGGCCACCCAACTTAAAGAAGTATTTACAATGCCCTTGGATTAATGGAACTAGGATAGAAGCTCTGAGGGATACAGGTGCCAGTGTCACTATGGTGAGAGATACACTGGTTTCCCCTGAGCAATACTTGATTGGGAGAACTTACCCAGTCACCAATGCTGACAGTGTTACCACTAACCATGCAATGGCTATGGTGACATTAGACTGGGGGGGGGGCGGGTACTGGCCTGAAACAGGTAGTGGTCTCTCCAAAGCTACCAGTTGCTGTCTGCTTGGCAATGACCTGGAAACCTCAGCATCGGATGAGGTTGAACTGAAAAGCCATGCAGCAATGCTGGATATCCCTGAGATGGTGTGTCTAAAAACAAGAGCACAGAGCAGAAAACAGGGTGAAAAAGAAGTGTTGGAGCCTGAAAGTATGACCCAACCTGCCAAGAGGATAGGTAAGAAGACTGGGGAACCAGCTTCTGTACAGCAAAAGGATCAGGACCCCTCTCCTCAGGGAGAGGACTTGGACACCCCAGAGGGAACTGAGCCCATGGAGCTTGACCCTTACCAGGTTGAACTCTTGGGCCCAGAGGGACCCTCTAGGGAAGAGCTGTGCCTTGGACAGCAGGACTGTCCACCTCTTGAAAGCCTGAGGCAGCAAGCTGCTGCACAGGAAAAGGGAGATGTCAGTGGTACCCACAGAGTTTATTGGGAAGAGGGGCTACTGTACACTGAGGCCAGAGACCCCAACCCTGGAGCCACTAGGATAGTGGTAGTGCCTCAGAAGTACAGGGAGTTCCTCCTAACTTTAGCTCATGACATCCCTCTAGCTGGGCATCTGGGCCAAACCAAAACCTGGGAAAGGCTAGTTAGCTACTTTTACTGGACCCAGATGTCTCAGAAAGTAAAGGAGTTTGTCAGCTCCTGTGTCACCTGTCAAGCCAGTGGCAAAACAGGTGGACACCCAAAGGCATCCTTAATACCACTACTAGTGGTTGGGGGTTCCCTTTGAAAGGGTAGGTGTGGACATAGTGGGTCCACTTGAACCTCCCACAGCATCAGGAAACACATTCATACTAGTGGTAGTGGATCATGCCACTAGGTATCCTGAGGCAATTCCCCTTAGGACTACTACAGCTCCTGCAGTAGCCAAGGCCCTCATTGGTGTCTTCACCAGGGTAGGGTTTCCTAAGGAGGTGGTTTCAGACAGAGGTTCCAACTTCGGGGTCGATTCCGATTCGGGCCGGAAAAAGCACCGACCGACTCGGAGCCGGAATTTATTCCGACCGACACGTACCTGTGGCGCCCGACACGCCAAGTACGATGCAAGGCGTGCAAAATCCGACCGACACGTACTGAAGCCAAGCCGAATGCCCGAGCCGCACGGAAAACAGCAATCCGGCCGGAAAAACACGCGAATCGAACCGACCGACACGCACCCGGAACAAATCCAACCGAAACGTACACGCGAACTCCAAACCGCTAAGTACGATGCAAGGCGCGAAAACCACGACCGAGTCGAACGGAGGACAAGCCGTACGACCGACACGCATACAAAACTGCGAGCCGAAGTAACACAAAACTCCGCGACCGACGCGTACGCAGCATAGAAAACTGCACAAACACAGCGTGAACGAAGCGGAGAAGACCGTACGAGACAAATGCAGGGTCCGACTCGGTCACAAGAACGTTTCCAACATGCACAAAAAGTACTAAGGAAAAATACACAAAAAAAGGCCAAACAAGCAATTACAAAGCCAATAAATACTGGGGGTGGGGACAGAGAACAAAGACACACCCACAACTCCACCCATATAAAGGACACAAATCGCAACCATGATCCTTTGCAAATGCCATTCTACTGCCAGCACTCAACAGACAGCAACCACACACCCACAGCTCATCCCTCACACAAGCCACACACCATCAGCACACCAACAAATAGCTACCTCACATACACCCAGCAAAACACACACTCACACACCCTCACCTGCACACCAACACACACATCACTCACCATCACCACCCATCACCATGCCCCCCAAGAAGAATCACAAGTTCCTAGATTGTGAATTGGAAGTCCTGGTAGACGAGATCCTCAGGGTAGAGCCACAGCTGTTTGGCACACTGGTCCAACAGACCCCCATCTCCCAGAAAACCAAGATGTGGGAGAGGATCATCAACAGGGTGAACGCACAATCACCATGTCTGCGCACAAAGACTGACATCCAGAACAGGTGGTATGACGTGCGCAGGAGGGTACGGGAGCTGCTCAAGAAGGACTACCTCCTGAGCCAATACACCGGCAGTGGCCCTCCTGCCAAGCCAGTATACCTCAGGCCCTGGGAGGAGAAGGTGCGGGCCATCCTTTCGCCAGTGAGCGTCTATGGACTAGAGAACATCCCAGAGCGTGGTGAGTACACAACAAATGTACACAATATTCTGCCACAATACACACACACATCACTGTCAAGGGAGAGTCAAACCATGCACTCATAGCAATTACACAGCAACCAGAACAGAATCATCCCAAAATGTGTATGTCAGTCAGATAAACACAACACATGCCATCTCAAAGTTACATTTAACCGTGTCATCACATGTACAAACACAACTACAACTACAGCTAGGCAGTGGCACAAATAGAACTAACAAACACATCCAGACATGTAGCCACCACTACAACACCAACACACAGTGAAGACCACTGAAATGAAGGAATTCTGTGTATGCTGGGCAAGTCAGTGTAGCCAATAGCATCATGGGAGTCGTAGTCACACATATTGCTCACCCCCACAACTGTCCCATCAACACCACCATGAACCATGCGCACATCACAGGGAGTGGAAAAGGACTCACAAGATGGCTGACACTGGCTACTGCTGTGGGGAGCACAAGGCCCTGCTGGCAACTGTGCAACAACCAACAGCAGGACACCACTGACTGACATCCTGAGAGACAACTTCCACTCCCTGCAATGGAAGCACGTTCCATGGTGGGATATCTGGCTGGCTGGGTGGGAAGGAGGACTCGCAGCACTGACCATAGTCACAAGCACCTCCCCTCACACCCCCCCTCAACACAAACTCCACAGAACCCACCTGGGAGAATGCAATGCCTCACATCCTAACTCAAGATCCCACAAAGAACCTCCAACCTGGGTAATGTTGTGTGAAGCACAGGGACACTCTTGGGACTTTTAGCCAAACAACTGCCAGGACAACACTCCCAGCCATCCTGTCAGCACAGGCAGCCCACCCCACAGGGAAGCAGAGTCAAAAGGAAGGAAGCATGGGCATGCTGGGAAGGGGGGTGGAGGCAATAGCATGATGGGAGTAGTAGGCACAGATATCGCTCAGCCTCACAACTGGCCCATCAACACCACCCTGAACCATGCTCACATCAAGGGAGTGGATAAGGACTCACAAGATGGCTGACACTGGCTACTGCTGTGGGGAGCACAAGGCCCTGTTGGCAACTGTGCAACAACCAACAGCAGGACACCACTGACTGACATCCTGAGAGACAACTTCCACTCCCTGCAATGGAAGCATGTTCCATGGTGGGATATCTGGCTGGCTGGGTGGGAAGGAGGACTCGCAGCACTGACCATAGTCACAAGCACCTCCCCTCACACACCCCCTCAACACAAACTCCACAGAACCTACCTGGGAGAATGCAATACCTCACATCCTAACTCAAGATCCCACAAAGAACCTCCACCCTGGGTAATGTTGTGTGAAGCACAGGGACACTCTTGGGACTTTTAGCCAAACAACTGCCAGGACAACACTCCCAGCCATCCTGTCAGCACAGGCAGCCCACCCCACAGGGAAGCAGAGTCAAAAGGAAGGAAGCATGGGCATGCTGGGAAGGGGGTGGAGGCAATAGCATGATGGGAGTAGTAGGCACAGATATCGCTCAGCCTCACAACTGGCCCATCAACACCACCCTGAACCATGCTTACATCACAGGGAGTGGATAAGGACTCACAAGATGGCTGACACTGGCTACTGCTGTGGGGAGCACAAGGCCCTGCTGGGAACTGTGCACCAACAAACAGCACAACACCACTGACTGACATCCTGAGAGACAACTTCCACTCCCTGCAATGGAAGCACGTTCCATGGTGGGATATCTGGCTGGGTGGGAAGGAAGACTCGCAGCACTGACCATAGTCACAAGCACCTCCCCTCACACCCCCCTCAACACAAACTCCACAGAACCCACCTGGGAGAATGCAATGCCTCACATCCTAACTCAAGATCCCACAAAGAACCTCCACCCTGGGTAATGTAGTGTGAAGCACAGGGACACTCTTGGGACTTTTAGCCAAACAACTGCCAGGACAACACTCCCAGCCATCCTGTCAGCACAGGCAGCCCACCCCACAGGGAAGCAGAGTCAAAAGGAAGGAAGCATGGGCATGCTGGGAAGGGGGTGGAGGCAATAGCATGATGGGAGTAGTAGGCACAGATATCGCTCAGCCTCACAACTGGCCCATCAACACCACCCTGAACCATGCTCACATCACAGAGAGTGGATAAGGACTCACAAGATGGCTGACACTGGCTACTGCTGTGGGGAGCACAAGGCCCTGCTGGGAACTGTGCACCAACAAACAGCACAACACCACTGCCTGACATCCTGAAAGCCAACTTGCACTCTCTGCAATGCAAGCACGTTCCATGGTGGGATATCTGGCTGGGTGGGAAGGAGGACTTGTAGCACTGACCATAGTCACAAGCACCTCCCCTCACACACCCCCTCAACACATACTCCACAGAACCCACCTGGGAGAATGCAATGCCTCACATCCTAACTGAAGATCCCACAAAGAACCACCACCCTGGGTTATGTTGTGTGAAGCACAGGGACACTCTTTGGACTTTTAGCCAAACAACTGCCAGGACAACACTCCCAGCCATCCTGTCAGCACAGGCAGCCCACCCCACAGGGAAGCAGAGTCAAAGGAAGGAAGCATGGGCATGCTGGGAAGGGGGTGGAGGCAATAGCATGATGGGAGTCGTAGGCACAGCTCTACATCCCCCACCACATGGCCCAGCAAGCTCACACTCACGCATGCACATCCCACAGAGAGTGGAAAGGCCCATCAAAGATGTCTGACACTGTTGCTGTGTCGTGGGGAGCACAAGGGCATGCTGGGAACTGCACACCAACCAACAGCAGGACACCACTGTCAGCCATCTTGCCATTGCTCTCACACCCACACACACTGAACTCCCCACAAAAGCAAGTAAGTATGGGAATGCTGGGAAGTGGGGTGGAGGCAATAGCATGATGGGAGTCATAGTCACAGACATAGCTCACCCCCACAACTGTCCCATCAACACCACCCTGAACCATGCTCACATCACAGGGAGTGGATAAGGACTGACAAGATGGCTGACACTGGCTACTGCTGTGGGGAGCACAAGGGCATGCTGGGAACTGCACACCAACCAACAGCAGGACACCACTGTCAGCCATCTTGCCATTGCTCTCACACCCACACACACTGAACTCCCCACAAAAGCAAGTAAGTATGGGAATGCTGGGAAGTGGGGTGGAGGCAATAGCATGATGGGAGTCATAGTCACAGACATAGCTCACCCCCACAACTGTCCCATCAACACCACCCTGAACCATGCTCACATCACAGGGAGTGGATAAGGACTGACAAGATGGCTGACACTGGCTACTGCTGTGGGGAGCACAAGGGCATGCTGGCAACTGTGCAACAACCAACAGCAGGACACCACTGTCAGCCATCTTGCCATTGCTCTCACACCCACACACACTGAACTCCCCACAAAAGCAAGTAAGTATGGGAATGCTGGGAAGTGGGGTGGAGGCAATAGCATGATGGGAGTCATAGTCACAGACATAGCTCACCCCCACAACTGTCCCATCAACACCACCCTGAACCATGCTCACATCACAGGGAGTGGATAAGGACTGACAAGATGGCTGACACTGGCTACTGCTGTGGGGAGCACAAGGCCCTGCTGGCAACTGTGCAACAACCAACAGCAGGACACCACTGACTGACATCCTGAAAGACAACTTTCACTCCCTGCAATGCAAGCACAGTCCATGGTGGGATAACTGACTGGCTGGGTGGGAAGGAGGGCCGGCTGTCAACCAAATACAACCAATGCAGACCATGTTCACACCCCAACAAATACATAGAAATGCCCAAATAATGCAGGACAATGTGCTACACCAATATCAACCCCTGACTGTGACGACTTAGGACAATGCAATGTACAGGCCCGCACCCAGAGGCACAGTCACAACTGTCAGGTGTGTCAACCATTGATGCCTGCAGAAACATAACATACATTGTGTGTGTCTCCCAAAAACAGGTGATGATGGGGACACAGCAGCAGACGCTGAGGAATCCCAGTCCCAGGCTCAAGAGGATGCGGAGCTCACTGGTGTCGTACAGCCTCTGCCCTCCTCGGACGAAGAAGACCAACCTGGCACATCCGGTGCAAGTCAACATGCAGCACCAGCAGGACCACCAGCAGCAGCACCAGCAGGACCACCAGCTGCACCCCCTGCACCCACCCCTCCAACGACTGTCACCACAAATACCATCCCTGCCGACATGGACAGAACAAGGAGCAACACCAGCACAGGGACCCTGGACCAACGTGGGGCCATGGACACCACCACCACCACCAACCCCCAAGGGGGACCAGGGTCATCTGTGCGTGCCACTGCACGCACTGCACATGTCGGCAGGGGTGGTGGGAGGGGTGGGAGACAGAGGTCGCTGCTTGCTGGTGTGCATGATGACCCACAACTGGTACGCATAGCCGATGCGTACCAGTCCAGCACCGGAGATCTCAGCCAGGTAGTGGGGCTCCTCAGAGACATGAAACAGCAGCAGGCTGCCCATCATGCCCGCTTGGACTCACACATATCCCGCGTGGAGTCCAAGTGGGACGCACTGCAAGAGATGACGGCGGTGCACAGGGACATATTACAATGCCTCCGCCAGATGAACAGCAACCAGTCCACACCTCCCTGTGTGCCAACAACATCTGGTGCTGAACAAACTGCAACTGCCACAGGGAGGGAGGATGGCTCTGGCGGAGAGTCCCCTGCACCGCAGCAGCCTGTACTCGAGGAGCCCCCCAAGAAGAGGGGTCGTCCGAGGAGGGGCAAGTGAGAGGCCGATGGCCAAGTGCAACTCCCAGGAAGCCTGAACCTGTTCTGGATGTTCACCTTTGTGCACAAACTGTTCACCCTGTTGACGGCAACACAACTCCCACACATTACATGGGGAGTACAAGTTGGACCAATGTCTCAGACAACTGTGGCCCGATACTGGGGATTTTGTCTACCAGGACTTTCAATTCACCTAGGAACTTCTGATTGCAAGATATATGTACAGCACTAACCATCCTATGCACTATTCACACAAATGTATCACAATAAACACACTAATACACCATACTTGCCTCTGTTGTGATTCCAACGTGGGTGCTGTCATGGGGATGATGAACTGCAAAATTACACTGTGTATGCGAACTGCAACAGCAAGTACAACACAGGCGTGTGAGTAAAGGCAACGTGACACATATGAGGGAGACACACCACCAGGGCTACACAACACATACACACCTAGGCCATCTGACTCATTGCCTACACTGATGTTGCCAGGGAAGACGGTGCAATGCACAGACACCACACCTATTCCCAGTTGTAGTCAAGTAGCCCACAGGTGCAGTAAGCAAATGGCAGTCAAATGTGTGACCACAGACAACGCACATCACAAAGTGAAGCACAGGTTTATTACACAGTTGCAACATGTCGTAACCACTACAGATGCAAGGTAATCCCACCTGGCAGCGGGCACACAGTCAACAACTGTAGAAGGAAGGAAGTCCATGGTGTGGCGCACATCACCTATAGGGACACAACAGCTACCACCCTGGAAGTACAATCACGTCGTCGGTGGACACAGTTGACCAAACGAATCTGAAAGTACCCTGTGAAGGACAGAAATGACACACAGTCAAAAGCAATGGAGAACAGGACAGAACAGCAAAACACATGCACAATACATGTTACAAGATACCCACCCAGAACCAAGTTAGCATGTCAACACTGTTGGGGAGTACAGACCACCTGTAAGCACACATCGCTACACACATCCAGTCAAGTAGCCCATGGACACACTCCAACAGCACCAGAGCACCACCTACACATATCATGCCAACTCACATCATTGACATGACACCTCAGGATACTCACATTCAGCTAAAGAAGTTGGTGATGAGCTGTGTGCGGACATCACCCTCATCATCATCATCATCACTGGCATCGTGGTCAAGGCCAGGATCCTCCACAGGTGGCGGATGTTGGTCATTGTCATCCTGGATGAGAGGCAACTCCTTCCGCACTGCCAGGTTGTGGAGCATGCAGCAGACGATGATAATCTTGCACACTTTCGCTGGGGCATATGGGAGGGACCCTCCTGTCTTGTCCAGGCAGCGGAAGCGGCTCTTCAGGAGACCAAATGTCCGCTCAATCACTCTCCTGGTCCAACCATGTGCCTCATTGTAGCGCATCTGGGCTGGTGTCACAGGGTTCCTGAGGGGTGTCAGCAACCACGGCATGTTGGGGTATCCCGAGTCACCTACGGACAGACAAGTGCACATTAGCTGACTTGGAAAAGTGGGCGGAATACTACAGATCAGATCACACACAATGGCACAAAGTCAGTACACACCGACAAGCCAGGCACGCTGGTTCTGCATCTGTGCCATCATCCTGGGGATGCGACTACTCCTCATCACAAAGGCATCGTGTGCTGAACCAGGGAAATGGGCACACACGTGTGTGATGGTCATATCTGCAAGACACACCACCAGTGCATTGACCGAGTGGTAGTGCTTGCGGTTACGGTAGGCCTGCTCCTGGGCCTGTGGTGGTACCAAAGCCACATGTGTCCCATCAATGGAGCCAATGACATGCGGCATCCTCCCCAGGGCATAGAAGTCACTCTTCACGTCAGTGAGTCGTTGCAGTCTAGGGAAATAGATGTACCGGTTCAGGAATAGCAACATTGCCTCCAAAACATCGCGGAGCACACGGCTCAACATGGTCTGTGACATCCCACCAGCAGTCGCCACAGTATGTTGGAAGGTACCGGTGGCAAAGAAGTGTAGGGCTGCCATCACCTTCACCTTGGGGGTCAGCGCTGTAGGATACGGCCGGCCAGGCTGCAAATGTGGGGCCAACTGCACTGCCAAATCCTCAATCAGCTGCCTGGTGAAGCGGTACCGTCGGATGCTGTCCCGTTCCACCATCGTTGCCAGGTCTGGGAATGGTCGATGGACAGCAGGAGCCCTGCAGTGCAGAGGAGAAGAAAGCAAGATTGTCAGTCACCCCACATATGCGGCATTGAACACACTCAATATCACAATATACATCATTATGAGGCACAACTACATGAAGTGTGCAGTTCCGTAAGGACATGTATGGTACATACATGGCCAACATCTGTCATCACGGTTCAACAAGTGGCATCAATAAGTCCCAGGTTGGCCCATGGGATATCATGAGGCCGTGTCACAGTTCCCATCTCCTGCTGCCGTGTCACAATCACCCCCACAGTGACATGTGAGGACAGATGTGCCCCAGGCATCACAGCTCAACGACAGGTACATTCCCAGGGACCCTGTATTGCCACATGGACACTGGCATTACATGGAGTATCATGTATACACCACAGCAAAACAACCATGACCCCCACAGGTAGTGGTCCCACTTGCCACTGCAGGACAGACATGGACGTCTGTGACACACACACGCACAACATCAAAGTCCATGCACACACAACGTGGATGTGGAGACTGTCTCCCATTGTGCACATGAAATCAGAGACATTGTAAACACTACATGCACACAGACTGTGGAGGACCATCACTATTGTGCCACTGGGACACCCTGGCTCAAACATACCGTCCCACATGGGACTCGCGGGGTATGTGACATGACATACACATACACCACCGTGAAATGTGACCATGGCACATGCACAGATATGAACAGTTGCACATCACAGTGGTCATGTACACGTAACACCCAGGATCCTGTCCCCATGAACACGTGCACAGCCTGGGGGTGGCTGCCCCCAGGTGACACCCACAGGACAACATGTACACCAACATACACACAATAGGAAATGCAGCCTTACATGCCTTATGATACAGTTTGGACAGGCTGTCGTGTTGTAGGTGTGCCCCTCACTCCCTGGGAGCTATCTGTGGCTGGCATATGTTCATCTGAGACAGGCATGGTGACATATGCCAGTCACTTGTACAGGGATGCGTTGAACAGCAATGGACCGAACGGTGCCCCCGGCCTGCCCATTGCATTCAATGTGTGCGGGTACGCGTTGTACCCCTGTACGCGTTGATCAGCAATGGACCGATCGGTGCCCCCTGCCGGCCCATTGCATTCAATGTGTGCGGGTACGCGTTGTACCCCTGTACGCGTTGTACCGCAATGGACCGATCGGTGCCCCCGGCCGGCCCATTGCATTCAATGTGTGCGGGTACGCGTTGTACCCCTGTACGCGTTGTACCGCAATGGACCGATCGGTGCCCCGGCCGGCCCATTGCATTCAATGTGTGCGGGTACGCGTTGTACCCCTGTGCGCGTTGTACCGCAATGGACCGATCGGTGCCCCCGGCCGGCCCATTGCATACAATGTGTGCGGGTACGCGTTGTACCCCTGTACGGGTTGATACCGCAATGGACCGATCGGTGCCCCGGCCGGCCCATTGCATTCAATGTGTGCGGGTATGCGTTGTACCCCTGTACGCGTTGTACCGCAATGGACCGATTGGTGCCCCCGGCCGGCCCATTGCATTCAATGTGTGCGGGTACGCGTTGTACCCCTGTACGCGTTGATCAGCAATGGACCGATTGGTGCCCCTGGCCGGCCCATTGCATTCAATGTGTGCGGTTACGCGTTGTACCCCTGTACGCGTTGTACCGCAATGGACCGATCGGTGCCCCCGGCCGGCCCATTGCATTCAATGTGTGCGGGTACGCGTTGTACCCCTGTACGCGTTGTACCGCAATGGACCGATCGGTGCCCCGGCCGGCCCATTGCATTCAATGTGTGCGGGTACGCGTTGTACCCCTGTACGCGTTGAACAGCAATGGACCGATCGGTGCGCACCCATTGACAATGGCCTAGCCTGGCAACGGACGCGTTTTCGAAATTCGAACGAGTCGGTTGCTGGAAATTCAGTTGGTCACCCACAACAATGTTGCAAAATCATGTATGTCATGAAGTTGAAGATTTGAAGGATGCTGTGGGCGTGTATTGGTGCTGCTATTCCATGGATTGGCCAGATTCAGAAGATGCAAACGACTTGGACCTATCACTTTGGACACATGGGACAGTATCTGCCTCTCCAGCACATATATATTGCTGGCTGTTCCCCTGAGAGCTCACTTGCCTGCACTACATGCTCCAGGACGACATCTGCCACTGCACTGCTGCTGTCTCTGCCCCCTCTGGACCCTGCAATAGCACGTACTGTGGAGAGAGCCCCAGCCTTCAGCCTTGAGGAGAACCAGGCCCTGCTGGACAGCCTACTTCCACAGTACAGCAAGCTGTATGGGACACCAGGGGAGCAGGTGAGTGTTCTGTGCACTGCCTTTCTGAATGTGCATTTTGTCTGACTAGCAAGGCTGAAAGTCTGCACGCCACTGGCTAGCAGGCTCACTGAGTAGTTGTCACCCCCCATAGTGTGTAGTGACATGCACTGGACAGGTATGGTGCAGTGACAGTGCATTTGAACAAGGTTTTACTTCCCATGCAATGATACCATGTAGTGACTTCTGGCAAACTGTCCATGGGCAGCGTTGCACTGCCTGTGTACATCATGTGCCCCTGTGATTGAGACATGTATATACAACTGTGTCATGCACGGATATGTTGCATGTGTAGTAATGACCTTTTCACTTTGTCATCCTGACAGGTTAATGCCCATCGGAAGCAGGAGATCTGGAAGGACATCGTCCGGGCTGTCCGGTCCGTGGGGGTCTACAAGCGCCGGATCCGCAACTGCCAGAAGAGGTGGCAGGACCTTCGGGGCTGGACCCGGAGGATTGCACGGGTCCAGCTGAAGCTGTCGCCTCCTCGCAGGAGGGGCGGAACACGGACCCTGACCCCCACATGCTCCAGATCCTGGCGGTGGTGTTTCCAGACCTGGATGGGCAGCTGAAGGCCAGACAGCAGCAAGGAGGGGTGAGTCAAAGACTGCACTGTGAACTCTGTATTACATGCTATGTGCCCTCCTCTGGCCTGGTTAAACTGCCACAGTACAGCAGTCATGTTGTCCAGGAGCCATGTCCCTCTATTGTGCACTGCCCACTCCTCATCTGATACCCAGGTGTGGCCCTTACATTCAGGGAATTGTGTCACTTGGGACTGTGTCCTTGCAGTTTGCTTCACTAAAGGTGGGGGACAGCATCTGTTTCCCTAACTCTGTTGTGGGCATCATGGGTGGGTCCATTGTTCACACAACGCCTGTGTTCGGACATGTAATCTGCATGTTGCTTTGATATGCGGTCCACTTGCTGAGCTGAGCCACCACATGTGCCTGGGGTATGTGGCACACACCCATGCAGCGGTGGGAACAATGTTTGGGCCCCAGGAGTGTGCAGATTACGTGTGTCACACATACATAGCCAGCTATCCACTGTCCAGGGCTCATCCCTCATTCATGTGGGGCAGGACAGTCATGCCTACTCCAGGCCATGCAATGCACTCTGTACTCCCACTCCCGTGTATCAGCTGACACATTGTGCGCAGTGATTTGACCCCTCAGGTGTCTGCCTCTGTGTCAGTGTGCTGTGGATTTGTTGCCAGGCCTGCTGGGGTGTTTCTCGGTAGGGGCTCAGCATGCCACTGGAGATGTGACCATAGGAGACGATACTTGTGTGTCACATAGGTGTTTGATCAGCTGCCCGTGCAGACTGGGGTATGCGAATGTGAAGTTCAGGCAGCTGTTTCCCATTCACAGCAGATTGTGAGGGGCTCAGGTTCAGAGGGTAGTGTCACAGGTCTCCCATATGTCCAATCGGTATGACCTGGACAGATGAGGGTTAAGATGATGTGTTGTGTGGGGGATGTACATGTGCACTTGTGCAGCTCCAGGACTTGCATTCCCCATGACCTACTATTGTGACACAGTGCAGAGTGTTGTTGTCTGGCTGCCAAGTCATACATCACTGAGACAGTGATGTATGACTTAGCAGTCATGCCTCCGCCATGGCATGTGTCTACTTATTGGTGATCCTGCAGGGGAGTGACATGTGCTACATGCACACCATTGTGGCGATGGCTATCAGGACATGGGTGCATCATGGTGTCTGTCGCTGGTATGCATCACATGCATTTCCTATTTGACTCTGGGCATCCCTTTCATCCGGAAACCTGTACTGACTCAGTGGCAAGAGTTGTGATGTGTGCATGTCCACATGCTACACCGTGTCCTCTGCACTGTCCAACTACTGTGTAGGTGGTGCATGTGTCCACACTGGGGTGTTTCTATCCAACAGACACCAGACAGATGGGTGCAAGGCCATGTGGGATGTGAGTGCCATGGTTGGCATCAGACTGACAATTGGCTTCTCCTGTTCAGTTAGGGCACTTTTAGCAATGTTCAACTAATGATGCCAGGGCTTGCTCTGTAATGTGCTGTGCTCACAGTGGTGTGTGCGTTTGGTGCAGGTGACTGATGTCTGTCTGTTTCCCCATTGTTTGCAGATACATCCACGGCCACGGAAGGGCACAGCTCCACGGACCAGGAGGAGCCGGAGAGCCAGACTGGGTCAGCAGCCGAGGAGTGGTCGGAGGGACCCAGTGGGCCGGAGGGCGAGGGGAGCCACACCGAGGAGTCCTCAGCACCATCCACCTCAGCTGAGGACCAGAGCAACTCGGAGGATGACTCCCTTAAGGAGGCGGGTGTCAGCAGCCACCACACCCCAGCTAGTGTTGCTGTCCCCGCCACCACCAGCACCACCACCGCCCTCCCATCGGCTCCCATTCCCCAGGTCCGTGGAGGCTCCCATGTTCGGGAGCGTGTCTCCTTTGGGCCAGGCACCGCACCCCCTGCCCCTGTGTCCCCTGCTGCCCTGAGTGAGGAGTCTGTGTACCTCCTTCGCCAGCTCCATGTAGGGCAGACAGCCATGCTGAGTGTCCTCCATGCGCACACCGCTCTGTTGACTCAGCTGGTGTCATTCATGGAGGGCATCTCATCGGACATGTCTGACCTACAGAGGGGCAATAGGTCCATGGACTCCTCCCTGACAGCAGCAGTGTCCCTCCTCAGACAGTCCCTCACCCCTCCTGCCTCTGCTCCATCCACACTCCCCAGCACCTTACCCGTCCCAAGCACACACACACCGGCACAGGCACACACCAGCACACACACGTCCAGCACACAGACACACACGCCACAAACAAAACGCACACGCACGCACAGTCAGGGGACTGAAACCAGACTCACAGGGGATGGGGCCCTGGAACACACACACGCATCCACGAGCACTGCGCAGTCCTCAGTTGCCTCTCCCTCCAAAGCACCCTCCCTTGCCTCACCTGCAACCCCAAAGACCCAGCGGCTCTTCCTCAGTGACCTCGGCCTCTTCCCCTCCGATCCAGCTGATACAGCATTCAGGGGAAGAGGAAGCCCACCCACACGGAGCAGAGTGCCCTCGCCCCCGGACACCCTCCCCCAGGCGCAGACAGACTGAGGCCCCCACCCGCAAGTCCCCCGGAGTCATAAGAGCAAGACCCCGCCGCCGCCCTGCAGCTCAGGCACCAGGTCTCCTTCCTCCATCCCTCAGGCCCCCACTCCACAGGTGCCCCCCACACCCTGCCCCAGGTTCCCCCACCCACAGATATACCATCCCCAAGAGGATCCAGCCTTCTCACCCTGCCACTTGCTCTCCCGGCACCACACCCCCCGCTGCGCTTGTCTGTGCCACTGATGTGGTGAGGGTGTCCTCCCCTCTGTCCAGCCCACCTTGCCTGTTCCCCATTCTCCTCCCCTGGTGGTAGGCACTGCAGTGGAGTCCACTACCACCCTGTCTGACTTGGGCACTGCAGTGGCGGACCTGTCCACTCCATCTGCAGGGTCCACTGCAGTCGTGCCGGCACCCACAACATCTGAGTCATGCCCCCAGTTGTGCTGGCACACACCATGTCAGACACCTCCACTGCAGTTGTCAGTGGCTCTCCAGCACCCACCACCCCTCCCTGCTTCCTCCTGGTGAGCCCTGATCCTGTCCCTGCGGTGCCTGGCCTGCCCCCCCGGTTGCCCCTCCTAGTGGATTGTCCCTGGTTTTGTGCAGTGCAGGCATGCGTAGGGTGACATCTGCCACTGTCACCCTGTTTGGACTTTGACAATGGACTGGCCATTGGCCTTTGTGTTTTTTCTGGACTTTCAGTTTTCAATACACACATATGCTGAATAAAGCAACTTTCTGTTCTCTAGTGCTTATGCTTCTGATGTACATGTTGTTGATGATGCTAACCATGCCCTTGCTGCAGTGATGGTGATATTTGGTCTCATGATAATGAAGTGTTACTGTGCAGGAACCCATGTGGTCCAGGGGGAATGTGTCCTATCCTGTGGTGTATCCATGTCATCCATAGCAGCATCTGAGGGTGTCATGTGTTCAGTATTTGGCAATGGGATTTCCTACTTACATTAGCAATTTCACATCTGTGGCTTCCACCCCTGCACATCTGTTGTGCCTGCCATTGTTCAATTCGTCTACTTCCCTGACCGTGTGGCCATCTCCACTGGACATGCAGGTTTGGGCATCAATGGGGAAGGACTCATCTGTGTTGTCAGTGCAACATTGCTATACAAGTGTGTTGGATCTGTGCTGATGATTTCGTTGGCACTTCCATGACCAGGCTGATGTGACGGGAGCCTTCATTTGGTGCTAATTGTTGATTGTGTGACCAAGTGCTCAGCTGACATGATGGGGCCCTACTGAGGCAACATATGGCACAGCTTTCCTCACACAGGAGTGGAGTCCCCTCATGGCAGTGTGTACTCCTGTGACATTGCCTGCGCCCAAGGTGTGTGTTGTATGAGCATGTCTGTGTGTTCACTTCCGTTTAGCTGTGCATGCTGTGATCCCTAGTGTTGTACCTGTTTGTGATGCTTGCTGAGTTGACCTATGTTCCCCCAAAGTCTTCTCCCTGGGTTCTCTGTGATGTGGGTGCATGGCACATTACTGGTCATCAGGGTGTCACCCATAGGTGTGCTTGCTGTCAGGGCTGAGTTTGTGTGCAGACGCAGATGGGTCACAGTCAGGTTTCCCCTTGGCACTTGTTGTTTGCCCCTGTCATGTGATTTCCAGTTTGTGTTATCTTTCAGTGATTGTGACACGTTGTGTGTGTGACTGCTGGCACTCCTCAGGGTCCGGGCTGCAATGTTGGTTGTTGTCTATGTGTGTTCTTTGTGGGTGACCTTGGCTTCTTCATTGGTGTGTGACTGTGGCTGGGATCCCATTGGTTGGTGTGGTATTGCCGTCATGTCCATGTACAGCGTAGTGTGCAGTGTGTCAGACATTCAGGAGTCTTGTTGAGTGGCCATGTGTGATGTGTTTCTGCACCTTGGTTCCCACCCACCACCCTGGAATAGTCATGGGTGCATGTGCAATGTCACCAGTGCATGTGTGCTTCACTGCTGCACATTGTTGGAGGTCGAGGGGTGTGGTGTTGAGTGTGTGCAGATGAGAGTTGTTGCCCGGTTAGGCCCCTGCCTCCATGTTGGCCTTGGCTTACTGGCCGTGCTGATTGATTTGTGCTTGTGTAGGTATGATGGTAGTTTTTGCTCAGGACACATGACTGTGGTTCACAGTGTGAACGACATTTAGCTTTGTCATCACAGTGGGATTGTAATGCAGCCCAGGGTCACCACATTGTGGGGGCCCTGGGGGTAGTGCTGTGGTGTGTCTGTGTCTTGCTGTGTCAGTTGCTGTTCCTACGTGCCTGTGTGACATGTGTGATTTGTGCTCCCTCTCATCTGACAATGCCTGCTTGCCCACATAGGGGATTTGGATCCATGAGTTACCTTTGTGTGGCACTGTATGCACATCTGTATGATTGGTATTCAGGTCTCCTCATGTGTTGTGTGGTTGCCTGGGGACACTGGCACCCCCTCCCCCTCACCTGTTGTGTATGATGTGCAGTGTGGGTCTGCCTGTTTGTGTTTGTGCATCTGCACCACTGCATTGGCATATCTTGGGTGTGCCATTGGCTGTATGTAGTTTGGTGGGTTTCCCCTGCTGTCCCTGGGACTCCTAGGTCATCGGTCAGCACAATGATCATGGTTTGTGTGTCCCATTGCTGCCATGGTATGGTATCTGTTCACCTCACATCTACAGTCTCCACAGGGTATCTGCATTTGTGTGCCCATTGGTGCAAATATGTGGGTCTGCATTCTGATGGTCACTTCTGTCATTGTGTCATTGATGAATGTTGACAGTGTCAGCCCCCATGGGTGTTGTTTGTCTGCACATGGCCAAAGGTATGTCTTATTTGCACTGCAGTATTTGCCTCCCCCAATTTATGTTGCAATGGGACACATGCACTACTTTGCCACTGATGTGTTTTATGTTCTGTGACCAGGAATCATCCATGCAGTTTGGCAGTTGCAGCTTTTTCTTTGTCAACACTTACATTTTGGTCACTGTGATGATGGGGGTTTGGACCCCATTGCCACAATGTTCAAAATGTGCTACAGCTATGGACCCCACACTTACATTTTGGTCACTGTGATGATGGGGGTTTGGACCCCATTGCCACACTGTTCAAAATGTGCTTCAGCTATGGACCCCACACTTACATTTTGGTCACTGTGATGATGGGGGTTTGGACCCCATTGCCACACTGTTCAAAATGTGCTTCAGCTATGGACCCCACACTTACCTTTTGGTCACTGTGATGATGGGGGTTTGGACCCCATTGCCACACTGTTCAAAATGTGCTTCAGCTATGGACCCCACACTTACATTTTGGTCACTGTGATGATGGGGGTTTGGACCCCATTGCCACACTGTTCAAAATGTGCTTCAGCTATGGACCCCACACTTACCTTTTGGTCACTGTGATGATGGGGTTTGGACCCCATTGCCACACTGTTCAAAATGTGGTTCAGCTATGGGCCCCACCCTTACATTTTGGTCACTGTGATGATGGGGGTTTGGACCCCATTGCCACAATGTTCAAAATGTGCTACAGCTATGGACCCCACACTTACATTTTGGTCACTGTGATGATGGGGGTTTGGACCCCATTGCCACACTGTTCAAAATGTGCTTCAGCTATGGACCCCACACTTACATTTTGGTCACTGTGATGATGGGGGTTTGGACACCATTGCCACACTGTTCAAAATGTGCTTCAGCTATGGACCCCACACTTACCTTTTGGTCACTGTGATGATGGGGGTTTGGACCCCATTGCCACACTGTTCAAAATGTGCTTCAGCTATGGACCCCACACTTACATTTTGGTCACCGTGATGATGGGGGTTGCCACAATGGTCATGGCCTGCTTGCATTGTGGGGGCCACACACATATATGTGTGGCACATGTGATAGGGGGTCACATTGTATGTTTAAAGTCATGTTCAGTGTTGTAGGCATTTGACACAGTCTACACACGCTTGTCATGGTGTTGGGGGATGTCTTTTCTTGCATTCCCTAGGTTGTGGTGTGCTGGTTGTGTCATGCATTGTCCATCCTATGAGTGGGGGTGGTGTTGGTGGTAGGCATCCAGCCTCCCATGGGTAGAGGTGGTAGTAGTGACAGGCATCCAGCCCCCTGGGTAAGGGTGGTAGTAGTGGTAGGCATCTGGCACCCCCTGGCTAAGGGTGGTAGTAGTGGTAGGCATCCAGCCCCCCCTTGCTAAGGGTGGTAGTAGTGGTAGGCATCCAGCCCCCCTGGGTAAGGGTGGTAGTGGTGGTGGGCATCTGGCACCCCCCTGGCTAAGGGTGGTAGTAGTGGTAGGCATCCAGCCCCCCTGGCTTAGGGTGGTAGTAGTGGTAGGCATCCAGCCCCCCTGGCTTAGGGTGGTAGTAGTGGTAGGCATCTGGCATCCCCATGGCTAAGGGTGGTAGTAGTGGTAGGCATCCAGCCCCCCCTGGGTAAGGGTGGTAGTAGTGGTAGGCATCTGGCACCCCCTGGGTAAGGGTGGTAGTAGTGGTAGGCCTCCAGCCCCCCCTGGGTAAGGGTGGTGGTGGTGGTAGGCATCCAGCCCCCCTGGCTTAGGGTGGTAGTAGTGGTAGGCATCCAGCCCCCCTGGCTTAGGGTGGTAGTAGTGGTAGGCATCTGGCACCCCCATGGCTAAGGGTGGTAGTAGTGGTAGGCATCCAGCCCCCCCTGGGTAAGGGTGGTAGTAGTGGTAGGCATCTGGCACCCCCTGGGTAAGGGTGGTAGGCATCCAGCCCCCCCTGGGTAAGGGTGGTAGTGGTGGTAGGCATCTGGCACCCCCCTGGCTAAGGGTGGTAGTAGTGGTAGGCATCTGGCACCCCCATGGCTAAGGGTGGTAGTAGTGGTAGGCATCTAGCCCCCCTGGCTAAGGGTGGTAGTAGTGGTAGGCATCCAGCCCCCCCTGGGTAAGGGTGGTAGTAGTGGTAGGCATCTGGCACCCCCATGGCTAAGGGTGGTAGTAGTGGTAGGCATCCAGCCCCCCCTGGGTAAGGGTGGTAGTGGTGGTGGGCATCTGGCACCCCCATGGCTAAGGGTGGTAGTAGTGGTAGGCATCCAGCCACCCTGACTAAGGGTGGTAGTAGTGGTAGGCATCCAGCCCCTCCTGGGTAAGGGTGGTAGTAGTGGTAGGCATCCAGCCCCCCCGGGTAAGGGTGGTAGTAGTGGTAGGCATCCAGCCCCCTGGGTAAGGGTGGTAGTAGTGGTAGGCATCTGGCACCCCCATGGCTAAGGGTGGTAGTAGTGGTAGGCATCCAGCCCCCCTGGGTAAGGGTGGTAGTAGTGGTAGGCATCCAGCCCCCTGGCTAAGGGTGGTAGTAGTGGTAGGCATCCAGCCCCCTGGGTAAGGGTGGTAGTGGTGGTGGGCATCTGGCACCCCCATGGCTAAGGGTGGTAGTAGTGGTAGGCATCCAGCCCCCCTGGGTAAGGGTGGTAGTAGTGGTAGGCATCTGGCACCCCTGGCTACGGGTGGTAGTAGTGGTAGGCATCCAGCCCCCTGGGTAAGGGTGGTAGTAGTGGTAGGCATCCAGCCCCCTGGCTAAGGGTGGTAGTAGTGGTAGGCATCCAGCCCCCTGGGTAAGGGTGGTAGTGGTGGTGGGCATCTGGCACCCCAATGGCTAAGGGTGGTAGTAGTGGTAGGCATCCAGCCACCCCTGGGTAAGGGTGGTAGTAGTGGTAGGCATCTGGCACCCCCCTGGCTACGGGTGGTAGTAGTGGTAGGCATCCAGCCCCCCCTGGGTAAGGGTGGTAGTAGTGGTAGGCATATGGCACCCCCTGGCTAAGGGTGGTAGTAGTGGTAGGCATCTGGCACCCCCTGGCTAAGGGTGGTAGTAGTGGTAGGCATCTGGCACCCCCTGGCTAAGGGTGGTAGTAGTGGTAGGCATTCAGCCCCCTGGGTAAGGGTGGTAGTAGTGGTAGGCATCCAGCCCCCTGGCTAAGGGTGGTAGTAGTGGTAGGCATCCAGCCCCCCTGGGTAAGGGTGGTAGTAGTGGTAGGCATCCAGCCCCCTGGGTAAGGGTGGTAGTAGTGGTAGGCATCCAGCCCCCTGGGTAAGGGTGGTAGTAGTGGTAGGCATCCAGCCCCCTGGGTAAGGGTGGTAGTGGTGGTGGGCATCTGGCACCCCCTGGCTAAGGGTGGTAGTGGTAGTTGGCATCCGGCCCCCTGGGTAGGGGTGGTGGTGCGCATTCAGGCCCCTGTGTGCATATGTGGCATTGGTGATGGGCATCCCGCCCCTATGGTGCTGCTGTTGCTGGTGTAAGTAAATTCTGCATCCCTCTGTGTGTGTGTGATGTGTCGTGTACGTGTTGTATGTGTTTTGTGGTTGGTGTCTGACTTACCTTCTGCGCCGTACGCGTCCGTGCCTGTTCCGGTAGTAAATGTAGAATATTGGTATGATCGGGACGAAGGGATTCATGGTTGGTTCGTGTCGTTCGTCTTTCTCGTCGCTTCGCGTCGTCCTCGTCGCTGGCGTGTTCGCCTCGTAGCCGTGGATCATGTTGTGGCGCGAATCGGAGCTTATGTGCGCCTCTCCCGGTTGCTTTGACGTGCCGTGCGTAGCGACGGGTTCGGCGCGTACGGAAAGCGCATCGTACTTGTTCGGCCGGACGGGGCTGCATTTTCCCTTCCGTGCGACTCGATTCTGCGTTTCCGGATTCGCCTCGGTCGGAGGACAGGACCTGGATTGGGTGAGTACGACTCGGCCGGATTCTGTGCTGTTGTGCGCATCGTACTTACTCGTTCGGTATGCTGTACGGATCGGTCGGGAAACAGGCATTCGCATGGCTTTTTTCCCGACCGAATGGTATTGGGTGCGCCTCCAACCGAGATCGGAATCGGCCCCTTCATGTCTGCTTACCACAAAGACATGTGGAAAGAGTGTGGAGTGCAGTACAAGTTTACTACACCCTATCACCCACAAACCAATGGCCTTGTTGAGAGATTCAACAAGACATTGAAAGGCATGATTATGGGGCTCCCTGAAAAACTCAAAAGGAGATGGGATGTCCTCTTACCATGCTTGCTTTTAGCTTACAGAGAGGTGCCACAGAAGGGAGTAGGGTTTTCCCCCTTTGAACTTCTGTTTGGCCATCCTGTGAGGGGACCACTCTGTCTGGTAAAAGAGGGTTGGGAGAAGCCTCCCCAAGAACCCAAACAAGATATTGTGGACTATGTGCTTGGCGGTAAAGAGTCAGAATATCGAGTAGGAAATGTCGATTTGCACTAATATCGAGTGCAAAATATCGAGATACATAAATATTGACTGCAAGAATATCGTGGTCAAGAATATCGAGTTTCAGGTAAGAAATATCGTTTTCTAAAATATTGAAGTAATTAATATCGTTTGCAAAAATATAGTTGTAAAAAATATCGTTTTTTTAGTTAGTGTTATGCATTTTAGTATGTATTTTAAATGTATGTGCTCTATTTTTTTGTCTGAGTATTGCATTTGTTTTTCAATATATGTGTTAAATTTTTAGAAGTTATTAATTTTATTTTAATTAAATTTTGCGTTTTAGTTCCGTAGCGGGTTGTGGGTTTATAGGGGAATAGGGTGGGAAGTAATTTAATTATAATAAATTGAATATTATTTTTTATTTATTAGTATTTATTTATTTTTGATTTTATAGTGTTAATTGTGGGAATTAATGTATAATTAATTAATTAATAATTGGCTGTTAATTTTATTGATTAATTAATTGGTAAATATGTTAATTGTGTCATTTTTTTAGGAGCGGGTTGTGGGTTTATAGGGGAATAGGGTGGGAAGTAATTTAATTATAATAAATTGAATATTAATTTTTATTTATTAGTATTTATTTATTTTTGATTTTATAGTGTTAATTGTGGGAATTAATTTATTATTAATTATTTATTAATTGGTTGTTAATTATTATTAATTAATTGGTAATTATGATAATTGTGTTATTTTTTTAGGAGCGGGTTGTGTGTTGATAGGGGAGTAGGGTGGGAAGTAATTTAATTTTAATACATTTGTTAATATTTTTAATATAATATTTAATTTATTTTATTTTATAGGGTTAATTGTGTGAATTCATTTATTAATAATTATTTATATTTTGCTTGTTAATTGTTATTAATTAATTAATTGTTAATTAATTATGTTAATTGTGTCATGTTTTATGAAATTGGTGGTGTTATTTATAGGGGACTGGTGGGAGGTAATTTATTTATAATTAATCAATTATTTGTTAATTAATGCTAATTAATTTAAATTTTAAATATGCCAATTGTGTAATAATTTTGAGTTGTGAGTTGTGGGGTTTATAGTGGTAAATGGTGGGAAGTAATTTTTTTTAAATTAATTAATGATTTGTTGTTAATTGATATTAATTGGTTAATGTAAATTAGTTATGGAAATTGTGTAAATATTTTTAGGTGTGTGTTTTGGTGTTTTTGGGGTAGACGGTGGAAAGTAATTTAGTTTAAATTAATTAATCATTACTTGATCATTAATATTCATTTATTAATTGATAAATATTTTTGGTAATTGTTTAGTTTTTATTTTGTCTGAGGATTTAGGTTCAATAGCTGTAACGTTTGGTTTGTACATTAATTTTTACATTTTTAAATGTGTTTTATAATTATTAATATTTGTTAAATTGATAATTAATTATGTTAATTATAGAGGTACACTTTTTTGTTAGATGTGTGTTGTAAATTGTGTGGTGTTATAGGGTAGGAAAATAAATTTTTTGATTAAGATAAATTTCTATTACCAAAATATTTGTTTGTAAATTGTTTGTTAAATTTAAAAACTTAATATTTTTATGTCAATTTTAGATTTTTGCTACATTAAAATATTTTTATATGTTTTGTTAATTTTTATATTTTTATATATGTTTTGTTTCTGGGTTTTTTATTATATTTTGTATTGTAGTTGATATTTTGTTTGTTTTTAAATTTGAATTTTGTTCTGTGGGAATAGTAATTTTTACCCCTCGGCTATCCAACACTTTCCCTACTGTTGCATTCGCAGGAGTGGGAATAGTAATTTATACCCCTACGCTATCCAACACTTTCCCTACTGTTGCACTTGCTGGAATGAGAATAGTAAATTTTACCCCTCCGCTATCCAACACTTTCCCTACTGTTGCACTTGCAGGAGTGGTAATAGTTTTTTTCTCCCCTCCGATCCAACACTTTCCCTACTGTTGCACTCATTGGAGTGGGAATAGTAAATTAATACCCTCCGCTATCCAACAGTTTCCCTACTGTTGCACTCATTGGGGTGGGAATAGTAATTTGTACCCCTCTGCTATCCAACACTTTCCCTACTGTTGCACTCCCTGGAGTGGTAATAGTAATTTTATCCCCATTGCTATCCAACACTTTCCCTACTGTTGCACTCATTGGAGTGGGAATAGTAAATTATTCCCCTCCACTATCCAACACTTTCCCTACTGTTGCACTCATTGGAGTGGGAATAGTAAATTATTCCCCTCCGCTATCCAACACTTTCTCTACTGTTGCACTCGCTGGAGTGGGAATAGTAATTTTTATCACTCCGCTATCCAACACTTTCCCTACTGTTGCACTTGCTTGAGTGGGAATGGTAAATTATTTCCCTCCGCTATCCAACACTTTCCCTACTGTTGCACTCACTGGAGTGGGAAAGTAATTTTTACCCCTATGCTATCCAACACTTTCCCTACTGTTGCACTTGCTGGAGTGGGAATAGTAATTTTTATCCTTCTGCTATCCAACACTTTCCCTACTGTTGCACTTGCTGGAGTGGGAATAGTAAATTATTTCCATCCGCTATCCAACACTTTCCCTACTGTTGCACTCACTGGAGTGGGAATAGTAATTTTTACCCCTATGCTATCCAACACTTTCCCTACTGTTGCACTTGCTGGAGTGGGAATAGTGATTTTTATCCCTCCGCTATCCAACACTTTCCCTACTGTTGCACTCATTGGAGTGGGAATAGTAAATTATTCCCCTCCGCTATCCAACACTTTCCCTACTGTTGCACTCGCTGGAGTGGGAATAGTAACTTTTTACCCTCCGCTATCCAACACTTTCCCTACTGTTTCACTCCTTAGAGTGGGAATAGTAAATTATTCCCCTCCGCTATCCAACACTTTCCCTACTGTTGCAATCGCTGGAGTGGGAATAGTAAATTATTCCCCTCCGCTATCCAACACTTTCCCTACTGTTGCACTAAATGTAGTTTAAAATGTAGGTTTTAAAAAAAATACATATTTTAATATTTTAATTTATATTATAATTTTTTTTAATTTTTATGTTACAGGTGTATGTATATATATTTATCTTTATTTTTTAATATATTTCTAACATTTTACAATTAATTAAAATTATTATTTATTAATTATTTTAAGTAAATATATATATATTACATTTTATATATGTATGTTTAATTTCTTTTTAAATTACATTTATTACTTATAATTGTTAAAATTTACAAATAAATCTAAATATTTTTTTAAGTAAAATGTAATATTTAATTTATTTTACATTATTTATAATACATATAAAAAAACGATATTTTGTACTTCGATATTTTTAACAACGATATTGTTTTCTCACTATTTTTCTACTTACCATTATGAAGATAGGAGGTCGATATTTTTGACAACGATATTTATGTCACAATATTTCTGTAGGTCGATATTAGTGTTGTCGATATTCTGTCAGTGATCCGTGCTTGGCCTAAGGTCCAGAATGGCTGAGTACATGAAAAAGGCATCCAAGAATCTTGAGGCCAGCCAGGAGCTTGAGAAGCACTGGTATGACCAAAAAGCTGCACTGGTAGAATTTCAACCTGGGCAGAAGGTGTGGGTTTTGGAGCCAGTGGCACCAAGGGCTCTCCAGGACAGATGGAGTGGCCCTTACCCTATCCTAGAAAAGAAGAGTGAGGCCACCTACTTGGTTGACCTGGGCACAAGAAGGACACCCAAAAGGGTTATCCATGTGAACCGCCTGAAGCTCTTCCATGACAGGGCTGACATCACCGTGCTGATGGTGACTGATGAGGATCAGGAGACAGAGAGTGAACCTCTCCCTGACCTCCTCTCATACAGCCCAAAAGATGGGTCAGTGGATACAGTTGTCTTTTCAGACACCCTCTCTGCCCAACAGCAGACTGATTGCAAGCAAGTCTTGCAGCAGTATGCTAAGCTCTTTTCCTTGACCCCTGGTCAGACAAACTGGTGTACCCATGATGTGGACACTGGTGACAGTTCACCTGTCAAAAACAAAATCTATTGACAGTCTGATCAAGTCAAGGAAAGCCTCAGAGCTGAAGTCAGCAAGATGCTGGAGTTAGGGGTTATTGAACCCTCTGAGAGCCCCTGGGCCAGCCCAGTGGTTCTAGTCCCCAAACCTCATCCACAGGATGGAAAGAGAGAAATGAGGTTCTGTGTGGACTATAGAGGGCTCAACTCTGTCACCAAGACAGATGCTCACCCTATCCCAAGAGCAGATGAGTTGATAGACAAATTGGGTGCAGCCAAATTTCTAAGTACCTTTGACTTAACTGCAGGGTTCTGGCAAATTGGCATGGTCCCAGGAGCAAAAGAAAAGACAGCATTCTCTACACCTGATGGGCATTATTAGTTTACTGTTATGGCATTTGGTTTAAAAAATGCCCCTGCCACCTTCCAGAGGATGGTGAATCAGGTCCTTGCTGGATTGGAATCCTTTAGTGCAGCTCATCTAGATGATATTGCTGTCTTTAGTTCCACCTGGCAGGATCACCTGATCCACCTTGGGAAGGTTTTAAATGCCATCCAAATGCCAGATAGGGCAGGAAACTGTGGTGTACCTGGGCCACCTTGTTGGTGGAGGCCAAGTACAACCCTTACAGCCCAAGATCCAGGCTATCCTGGACTGGGCAGCTCCAACAACCCAGACCCAAGTCAGGGCATTCCTTGGCTTGACTGGGTACTACAGGAGGTTTGTGAAGGGATATGGGTCCATTGTGGCTCCCCTTACAGAACTCACCTCCAAGAAGATGTCCTAAAAGGTAAACTGGACAGTTATTTGTCAAAAGGTTTTTGACACCCTGAAAGAGGCTATGTGCTCAGCACCAGTTCTCAAAGGTCCAGACTATGCCAAGCAGTTCATTGTGCAGACTGATGCCTCTGAGCTAGGGATAGGAGCGGTCTTATCCCAGACCAATGATGAAGGCCAAGACCAACCTGTTGCTTTTATAAGCAGAAGGCTTCTCCCCAGGGAGCAGCGTTGGAGTGCCATTGAGAGGGATGCCTTTGCTGTGGTTTGGTCCCTGAAGAAGCTGAGATCATACTTGTTTGGTACTCACTTCCTAGTTCAAACTGATCACAGACCTCTCAGATAGCTAATGCAGATGAAAGGTGAAAATCCTAAACTGTTGAGGTGGTCCATCTCCCTACAGGGAATGGACTTTGTAGTGGAACACAGACCTGGGACTGTCCATGCCAATGCAGATGGACTTTCCAGGTTCTTCCACTTAGAAAATGAAGACTCTCTAGGGAAAGGTTAGTCTCATCCTCTTTCCTTTGGGGCGGGGGGGGTTGTGTGAGATAGTGCCCTCTTTCTGCATGGTTGCCCCCACTTTTTGCTGAATTGCTGATGTGCTTTGACTGAGTGTGCCCTGGGCTCCTGCTAACCAGGTACCCAGGGCCTATGTTCTTTCCCTAAAACTGCATTGATGCCTAAACCCAATTGGCATCTCTGGCCACAGGTCAGCCCCTGGTAAATGGTACCACAGGTACCCAGGGTACTGTGACCAGAGAAGGCCTCTAAGGGCTGCAGCACTTATTGTGCCACCCATAGAGGTCCTGTACCATTACACTCACACACTGCCTTTGCAGGCTGCGTGTTTTGGTGCAGAACAAAGTGAAGAGTCGACATGGCACACATCTGTGTGCCATGCCTACAACCCACTGCCCTGGCATAGATCAGTCACCCCTCTAGCTGGGTGCACTATACCAGTGGTGAGGGTACAGGTGCATGAGGCCTGTACCCCTACAGTGTCTAAGTCCATTCTTAGACATTGTAAGTGCAGTGCTGCCATTAAGAGTATATGGTGCTGGGAGTTTGTTATTACGAACTCCACAGCACCATAATGGCTACACTGAAAACTGAGAAGTTTGGTATCAAACTTCTCAGCACATTAAACCCACACTGATGCCAGTGTGGGATTTAATGGAAAATATACACAGAGGGCATCTTAGAGATGCCCCCTGAAAACTAACCTACCACTAGTGTCCAGGCTGAGTGGCTGCTTTCAGCTGCCACCACCAGACATGTTTCTGGACCCCTGGGTCGAGAGCCTGCTCTCAGGGGCCTGAAACAATGCACATCCTGGGACGAGGTGCAAAGCCTCCTCCCCCAGGATGGGCAGGGTCCACGAAGGGGAAGCTTCAAAGGCTTGCCGCCTTTGTGAGCTTCCCCAGGCCACTTGCTGCTTTCAGCAACTGGTCTCCACTGGTTCTGACCCCCACTTTGGGCGGGAGAACCGGCGGGGAAAACAAGTGAGGAAGGTGAAGAGGAGGGGAAAACAAGTGAGAGGTGTGCCCACCTCTGCCAACTCCACCCCTCAGGTGGGGGAGGCGAGATGAAGCACAACTCTCAGTCCCCGCCATCTTGCAGATGGGGGGACTCAGCCAACCAGGGAAAGGCTCATGCCCCCTCCCACTGGAGGGTGGCATAATAGGGGGTGTACCCACCCCAGGGAAGGGACCCATTGGTCCCAACCTTTTACCTACCTGTAATGCCCCTAAATCTAGTATTTAGGGGCACCCCTGAACCTTGCTTCCTCGGACCAGAAGAAACTACAAGAAAAGAAGAAGAAGTACCGAACAGCCGTGCCGAAGCTAACAAGAGGAAGACGCCCACGGACTTGGCCCCAGCCCTACCGGCCTGTCTCCACCTCGAACCTGCTCCTGCAAAATCCCGGTGTGTCCTGCAGCCAGCAACCTTGAAAACCCCGGAGGACCTGCCTACCTTCAACAACAAAGACTGTGTCTCCTGTGAACACCGGATTTGTTCATCTCCAACCTCTGGCTCCGGCCAGACACCGCGAATCCGCCCCACTCTGCACCCGCCATCCACGGCCTGAGCTCGAGTGGGCAAACACCACGAGGAGGTCTCCCCAGCAATCCTAACCCGAGATCCGGCGACCGCTGACCTGCCTCAAACCTCCAGCTGATGCCTGCAGCCTAAATCCGGAAGGTCCCCCCAACCGCGACCAGGACCTGGTAAGAAGATCCGGCCCTAAAGGCATTCTTGTTACGCTACTGGTGAGCTCAGGATGTGCACTGTACAAAAACCTATTGTAGCCACATATAGGGCACACATTATCATTGATTTGCCGCTTGGTTCACTAATAAATACCATTGTCATGAGCGAGGGTAGAAATTCTTCTCAGTTCCTGTTTAACATGTTTCGTTTTAAAAAATACTTTTCAAACAATCTGCTTGTAGTGCCCTGCTGGACACATTCTAGTGTTCCGCCTGTGTTGCACCCACACTGTACACCCACCCATCACAGGCGTCACCAGTCAGGTGACCCTGATAATAAATGGGGCCAGGCCCACGTGCCCTAGACCAGTTTTACTAACCACATACCTAGTGTCTGTGTAATGATTTCAGCAGTATGGGGGCCTAGGACCACCACACTACAATTGCGATGAGTGGTTCGATTCCCACGCGTGTGCTGGCAGCTACTTCGCTCGTCTTTAAGGGGGACAGTATAGCCCACTTCTAGGGCACCCCCTGCTGCCAGCGCAACATCCAGAGAACTGTGAAAGGGGGAACAGATGTCGCAGCACACATCCCGTTCGAGGAGCCCCCACGCTGCTGACCCTCACTGCAAGGGTCAACGACCCCACCCCGTACGCTCCTCAAGTGCCCACGCAGGCGAAGAGCCAACACCAACAGTGAAACAGCTGCAGTGCCTGCAGGTGAGCAGAGCATGGACCAGCACGGCTGCAAGCTGTATCAGAGTCACCGTCTGCAGCCATGTACATAGAGCCTGAAAAGCCAGGCACAGCCCGCAGCGCTAGGAAGGCTGCTGTGACCTGCATGTGAGGCAGCAGCCCCAACGAGGTCAATTTCAAGGTAGATGAGCCGCCGTGCCGCAGTCTGCAAGTTGAAACCCCCCCAAAGGCACCGGCCAAGGCGCGCTTCTGAAATGCCCGCACGGGCGTATGGCCTACTACCCTGGCCATGAATTGTTACCAGCGAAGGCCTGTGTGAATTGACGCCAGCATTGCGTAAAGGAGCTCCCTGCACCCGCAATGCCAGCAGCGCCCCTGGCTCCCAAATAGCACGAGCAGAGCTGTAATGTATTGCAGCCCGAGACCGCCCCTGCACAGACTGCCTCAGACGGTCCGGTCAAGCAGCACGAGGGGAAGACACAGGGCGGCTCTGTGAAAGACATTCCGCCGTAGGACCCTGTTGCGAGCTGCCAGTTACAGGACCTGAGACGCACTTGCATTTGCAGCCCGCATGCCGGCACCTGCGACCCTGCGGCATAAAGAAAACACACCTACAGCACGAGTCAACCAGTGCCCATGTGCCTACTTCCGCAGGCAAGTGCGGAGATTCATGTCGGCGTGTTGAAGTTTTAAACAAAGGAGGCCGCGCCTGCCAAGCACTCGCCTACCCTGCATCAGGTCCTGGAGGCCCGGGTCGGCGAGAGGACAAGCGACATCAGGGCAGCCACCAAGAACCCAAGCGAAAGGGTTATGCACCACCAGTCCCGACAGCACGAGGCCCGAATTGTTGAGAAAGCTGCCGGGGCTGAGAATAGCGCAGCACTGCCACCTAGTGGCCTCCCCGTCACCACCACAACAAGGAAAGGAGACTGCCAGCAGTGCCTCTTGGGGTAATGAAAACAGAAGCGGACCACGCATAAGAGCACCACACTGAGGGCATCGCCCAGCAACAAGTTTTTTACCCACCTGAGTACACACACAGGCGGAGGCTGCTCTCTGCTTCCCCCGCAGCACCTACACAGGGTGTCTCTCCCCACACCGGCACCTCCAGCTCCCACGAGGCATGCGGTGGTCAGGGGCAGCTGTAGTGGCCTCTCTCTAATCGCCAGCAGCGCCACCCAGTGGCCATCAGAAGGTACAGCAGAAAAGAAAAAGAACTGAACACTCTTGCAAAGAAACAGCCAGCACTGGAAACGTGAGAGCCACCTGCTGCAGGAAGGTCAACTCACCGGTTTACCTCCCATGCTGGTTTCACAGAGCCAATATTGCCCTCAGCATTGAGAAGGTGAGGATCAGCTAGGACAAGGGCTGAATTCACCACGAGCCCCGAGTGGCAGTAGGCCGCTATTGCACTACCATTACCAGATCTGAGTCTGGGCATCGATCCCCCTCACAAGCCCCAATGGCCTCATTTTCCTCACCTTCTGTCAGCTTGACACTTGACGACTATAGAGCGGAGTTGCTCCCTCGAGCCCCAATGGCCTCAATCTCATCTCCTACTGTCAATTCGACACAGGAAGACTCTAGAGCAGAGTTGCTCCCTCCAGCCTTACAGTCCTCTCTTATTTCAGATGATGTCCCCCTCCCCTACCCTATAACTCCGCCATACACTAGACTTGAGTCTGGGCCTCGATCCCCCCCACAAGCCCCTACAGGCTTTCTCCAAGGTTCCCCGTCGCCAATCGCTTTTCTCCCACTCCTTCCTCCCCTCGCCCAACACTCTGACTTGACTGCACGCCTTGATGATATATCTCTACAGCTACACCTTCTCTCCTCCGAACTACATGAGCTGAAAGCCCTCTCAAATGATCTCTTCCCTATGATCATTTCTCTCCTCACTTCTGCTAACTGGCCTAGAGAGGCCTCTAGGACTACTGATCACATGGTCCAGTCTTTAGCTCCCTCCACCCCGAAATTTACCCCACTACTCAACGCCAACGCCTGTCACAGTGGATCTGAGTCCCACCCTTCGACCACTGATCCACTTGACTCTCACAACTCTAGCATGACCTTGTCTGAAACTATCCCACTACTCAACGCCAACGCCTGTCACAGAGGATCTGAGTCCCACCCTTCGACCACTGATCCACATGATTCCCACAACTCTAGCACGACCTTGTCCGAACCTAACCTCGACCCTCCAAGACAAATTCTTTCCATTCTTTCTAACCCTAACAGGGAACCCCGTCGCAATCTTCGAAGTAGCAATACTGACAACCTCACTTGTGTGAACATCACCCAGACGTCTCCCCCCCCAAATCCAACCCGTCTTAAATGTGTACTACTTAATTGCAGGTCAGCCAATAAACACGGCACCGACATCTTCGACCTCATCCAACACAATGATTTAGACATTATCATCCTCACTGAAACTTGGCTAAATCCGGCTTCCACTCCTATCTTAGACCTCCTAGTACCCCCACTCATGACATAATTAGGCTTGACAGAGTTTTGAAACTGGGTGGAGGACTAGCATGTATTCACAGAAACACATTCTCGGTTTCTCACTCAGATTCCTCGACGCATGCCTCCTGTGAATACCTCTGTCTCACTATATCAAGTATGAACCTACCGGTTTGCAAACTTCACACCTTTTACCACCCCGAGTGACAATCTCCCTTTCACTGAGCAGCTAATGGAAATCATCTCTAGTAATGACGACTCAGCGGTGTCTCAAATCTTCCTTGGTGATTTCAACCTTCATTGGTCTAGCCCCAACGACCCGCTGTATCTTGCATTAAATCTTTCTTAATTGATCATGATTTGACTCAGCACTGTGTCCAACCAACTCATAACAAAGGAGAAACGTTAGACCTCATTATTTCTAAAGAGCAGACTATCTCCATAGATTCCATTACCCCTTGTGACTGGTCCGACCACCACTGCATCCTCTTTTATATCAACAGGGAGGTATTGATGAGGAAGGCTCAACCACTAAAATCTAAGATTTGGAAAAGGGACATAAGAGCAATAAACTCTGACGAACTAGCTGCCCATTGTAAATCTGCCCTCTCCTTCCAAGCTGACATAGTTGAGGTACAATCACTCACCGACGCCTACAATTCAACCATCTCCAACATCATGGAGAATATTGCTCCACTCCAACAAAAAAATGCTTCAACAAAAATATCCAAACCTTGGTATAACGAAAACTTAAACTCAGAACGCCGCAACCTTAGGTCATTTGAACGGTCCTGGCGAGTCAATCCCTCCTCGGACCAACTAAAACTCCTTCGAGATGCCAGGAGCCGCTACAACAAACAAATCAAGAGTGCTAAGGCAACTTACTTCAGACACCAACTGGATCAAGCAGCAAACCGCCCCAAGAAACTCTTCGAATTGGTCAAACAACAATCAGTCGTTGGGTCTAACCAATCTGATCCTGGTGGCAACCCACCCTCTTGCGATGATCTTGCCGCCTTCTTCACGGAGAAATCAAGAATCATCTCCATTGACCTCGCGGCTAAGAAGGCTCTACTACCTTCATCCATTGCTGCCTCACCCATTGACTCCTCTGTAAGGCATAAATCGACCTCCACGAATTCCAAGAACAATGCATCATGGGGCACCTTTACCACATTTAGTGAATATGATATCTTCAAGATTCTTCAGAATATCAACCCTTCCAACCACTTCAGCGACCCGCTGCCCCCTTCTATATTCAAAGAAATCAAGAATGCACTGATCCCCACATGGACTAGGATTGTAAATGCTTCCCTATCACAAGGCATGATCCCAGAATGCCTAAAAGCAGCTCAGGTATCACCCATTCTAAAAAAACCTAACGCTGATAAATCTGATCTCAATAACTTCCGCCCCATTTCCAACATCCCCACCTTAGCGAAACTACTTGAAAAATGTGTGCAATCCCAACTCTGTGCTCACATAGGGAATTACCAACTCTTAGACCAGCATCAATCGGGCTTTAGGAAGGGGCACAGCACCGAATCGGCTCTCACACACGTTTTTGATGACATTTTAATAATGCTCGACCAAAATGAATCCTGCCTCCTGATCCTCCTCGACCTTTCCTCCGCATTTGATACGGTTAATCATGACAATCTCCTATCCATCCTGCAAAATAGAATGGGTTTCTCTGATCAGGTGTTTCAATGGTTCTCATCCTTCCTTCATCACAGAACTCAAAGAGTCAAGGCAAACCACTCTCTCTCCCAGCCCTCTCCCGTACTCATGGGGGTCCCCCAAGGATCCGCTCTATCTCCTATTCTCTTCAACCTTTTCGTTGGAACCTCTTGCACATTCTCTAAATTCCTTGGACATTCTCTTCCACATGTATGCGGACGACACGCAACTATATCTGAAAATCTCATCCTCGGAAAACATCATCTCACTCAACACTACCCTAATGTTTACTCAAAACTGGTTAACGGAGAATCATCTCCTGCTCAACACTTCTAAAACGGAATTCCTGCTCATCTCCCCTCCGAACCTCATCCCCAAGCTAAACCTCTGGCTGAGTCACCTCACTGCTTTCAACTGTACTCCTCTCATTGTAGACGCAGCCAAGTCTCTCGGTATCACCATGGACAAGCACCTGAACATGAAAGGTCATATCAGCAATGTATGCAAAGGAGCTAACAACTTGATGAGATCACTCAGAAATATCAAACCTTTCCTTCCTCTAAATGATTTCAAGCAAGTGGTCCAAGCGCTTGTCTTGCCGAGGTTAGATTACGGCAGTGCTACCCTCTGTGGCCTTCCCAAATACGCCCTGGCTCCACTAAGGGCTTCACTTAACTCGGCTGCTAGACTGGTTACAGATACCAAGCTAAAAGATCATATATCCCCAGTCCTAAAATCCCTCAATTGGTTGCCCTTCGAAGCACGAATTCAACTAAAGATTGCTGTTCTTACACACAAAGCCCTTCACCTTAACACTCCTATGTACCTTGCGCAAAAACTTAAACTATCCTGTGGCGTAAGAGCTTCAAGAAGCGCCTCTACCCTCCTCCTGAAACCACTCATCCTTAATAAAAGAGAAGTTGTTACCGAGCCTTCTCCGGAGCTGCCCCTAAGATTTGGAACTCTCTTCCACCGGAAGTTCGCAGAATCTCCTCATTGACGGCATTCAAAGTGGAAGCCAAAGATTCCTAATGAACAAATTTGTACCCTAATAGGGTTAGACTCATGGGCCCGTTGTCATTGCTCCTGCTGCCTCTGTTCTTACATTTAATACAGCTCCCCCTTATTGTACACTGTGTCTCACCCTTGCTGCACGCCTACACCTGTTATTGTATTACCCTCCTAGTTGTATTTTGCACTGTATTTTCTTTACCTCCCTTCCTCTTATGGATATTGTTCTAGATATTGCTTTTGTCCTTCCTCCCATCATATTGTAAAGCGCTCTGTTATCCCTCGGGATCTTGTTCGCGCTATATAAAACTTTATAAATAAATAAATAAATAAATAAATTACAGCAGGCGGCTTGAGAAAAACCCTCTACGTCCCACAGTAACTCCACGCACAAGGCACGCTCAAGAAGGAAAGGAGCAACATAGTCTGCAACGTTGCCCTGTCCCCCAGGGAGCAATAGCACTGCAGCCAGAGACTGGCCAACAGAGGGCCACCCACCCCCTGTCTGTTTGCTCAAAGGGGAGAAGGACCAGGAACCCTTCAGAGAGCCACAAGAAGCTCACGGCTACCCCAACTGCAAATGCTGCCAGGAGTCTCGCTACACCCAAGCAGCACAGCTAAAGACAGCAAGTCCCGCTACGCTGCTAGTAAGCCACAAGGACCACTGTGTACAGCAGGCACAAACCCCCAGTGACCGTCTAACGCCATAGCAATTTAGGAAATTGTGCCACCCACCCTCAGTGGTGAACGGCCACCACCTCAAGAAAGAGCGGGCACACCAACTGCCAGAGGAGAGCACCCAAGTAGTGTGGAAAAGTATGTCTGTTGTCTTGCCATTAGCTCAGCCATTTTGCGCTTCATCCTCCATTGCGACCTCTCTACAGGGGTCACAAATGCTCTGTGGCTTCACATCTTGATTCACCTCACCTCTGCACTGCCACCAACGCCCTGTTCCTGACCTGACCTGCCGCCACCAACGCCCTGTTCCTGACCTGACCTGCCGCCACCTGCCTGAACTCATGCTAAACCAGCCAAGCAGGACTGTCCGTGCCCTTGTTTGCCACAATCTGACTGAACTCTTGCTAACCCCAGTTGAACAGGACTGTTCGCCTGTGCTTACTGTCCTCACCCTGCCCTTCGCCCTGCAGGGCTTGACAGCTACCATCTTCGGACTTATCAGATTGTCCTCTGCTTGTTGTGTAATTAAGGGTTTCACCTACACCCTGTAGGGGCCCAGCAGTGACCATCTGCTAGCTTATCAGATTGACCTCTGCTTGTTGTGTAATTATGGGTTTCACCTACGCCCTGCAGGGGCCCAACAGTGACCATCTGCTAACTTATCAGATTGACCTCTGCCTGTATAATTATGGTGTTCATTGTTTTCTGTATACATCCCCCCTTTGCATAATCATGGTGTTTTTTCTTTACTGTACACACATAGGGTGGGGATGAAGGGTATATAAGACGTGGAACCAAAGTGCTTGGCAGATTGCCTCCTCAGACAAGCTGCGGGTGTCTGTTGCTGATGCTCTCTCTCTCCATCTCATGAGATTGTAATAAATATCCTTTCTCTTGGCGCTCCAGTGTTAGTCTCAGTTTGTATCCCGGACCTGTGGACGAAGGGTGGACCCTGCACCTTTGGGTGGTCTTCCAAGGAGACCCCTAAATCCACAATTGGCGCCCAAACGTGGTCCCCATCAGTGACGCGGCTGCCCGGTCGAGGGGTCCCAACGAGGAAGTTTGAACGAACGGTGGTGGGGTATACCTACGCGAAAAGACCCTCGTCCTCGTAGCCACCACCTGACCTTCACTACATCTGAAAAGACCCCCGCAAGTGGCGCCGGGCCTGACTGGGGCCCCCGATAGACTTGGACGAGCTTTGCAGTAAAGAGACCGCCTGGAGAACGAGACAAAGGATTCTGGTAGGATCGCCGTTTGGCGATACCTTTTGTTTGTTTGGTTTGTTTGGTTTTGGTTATCTGGTTTTTGTTCACTCTTTGCAAAGAGCGAAGGCAATACGGGTAATGTGGACTTTTTTGTCCGGTTTAGAAACTTGTAGAGACGTTTTTGGTAAAATAATATAGAAAAAATATGCCCGTGTTTAGTAAGTTTGCACAATGGTATTTTTGTTGCTCATCTCCATCAAGGGTGCTGGAAGATAGTCAGCCGGCTCCCCGGAAGGCATCCCGAGTAAGGATATGTACATAAGATATGGTATTGCTCCCATAATATATAACTCATTGTCAGCGCTGAAACTATTCCTTTTTCCATACGACGTGCTTTCAAGCAATGACATGGAAAACTCCCATATGGATATATGCATTTCATCAAATTAATAACAATCATCTTTAGCCACGTCATAGTCTCAATGCTCAAAAGTCATCTCGATGAGTAACTGTTAGGATAGGACATGGCTAAAGGGATTAATGTGCTGTGTACTATGCGGGTAGAAAGACAAGTGTACTAATCTGCTACGCCTGTATATGGTTAAGCTGATGACTGCACTGAAGCTGCTGTGGTGGAGTAAGATTAAATAAATGAATGCATGAAATCTATGTTGATATATGCCGATCTTCCAAAGCACCTGCAAAATCGATTTTTGCATGAAAACCACAGGACAACCATAATCAATTCATTTTTTGGAGAGTTTAAAGAGTATTTATTCTTTATTTTTCAGACAAACAGTTAATGCACAAAAAGTAGAGAGTAGCTGAAGAGTCAAATACAAATGTACTTAAAGGAGAAGGGGTAAAATATACAATCACTAAGGAAACAAGTATCAGGGAAAGAAATTGGCAGAGGGAGAAAGCAGGAAAAGCCTTGGGTGTGATTAAAAATGTTTGTTTTTAAAAGTAGGTGAAGAGGAGAGGAGCGTAGCATGTCTAAATTCTATTTTAGTATACAGCATTTCAAACAAATCTTTTAAAATACGTTGCTTTGAATATGGAAGTGTGACTGACTTTTTATTCTGAACAAACATTATGCAAAGTATTATGGACAAACTCCGAATTACAATTTACAGGAAATTGTACCTTGGGTACAAATTATAGGGAATTTACATTTGTCTAGAGAGACCGAGCCCTTGAAAGACGTGTAATAATTGCTAAGTCTTTCAGAAAAGGATTGCAGCATAATATTATTTTTTTTACAGACAGGCCTCCCACAACAAGGAAGGCAAGTGATATCTTCTGTATTTTCATCGTGCACAAGCGTACCTGGTTTTTAATGAACACCATTCCATTCCATGTAATGAATATTGACCATTGTATCACATTAACATGGATATTGACATGCAATTCCACTTTGTATATCTTTTTCAGTATACTTTCATTTCTTACCTCTGCAAACATGTTTTGAGGAGAGCACTGGTCCAGCAATTCAGCGCAGATAATCAGTAATTACTGGACTATAATCCTAGGCTAAGGTATTATATAACTTGCACTTTCCCTTCTGTAATAGGGGTTAAAATCGCTTTCGCTGTAAATAACGAAAGCTAATGTGAGAATTACCAATTTCCCCAATCCTGTCAAACTTAAACTGCACCTCGTGGTCACACAATGCATCAGCAAAATGCAACCTGTAGTTAATGAGGGACACAGTGCCAAGAAGCTAAACAAACTGCAGCTGTTGGTGAGGGTAGAAGGCAAATAAAAGACACAACGAAGCCTACTGCAAATGTGAGGATAACAGACGGTAAAGCAAATGAGGCACAGCCAAACACACTGCATTGTTGGGAGAACAGAAAACCAAGAACATTAGATACAACCTAGGACGAGTGTGGAGTAGAAAGGAGAATGTAAAACGAATTACATGATGAGTAAGCCTTAGGGACTGACTTTATTTTCATACAGTTATTGTATTATGTACTTGGTACAGCCAGGCAGCAAACACAGCGCAGCCTGGCACACAGGCCAAGTGCAAACACTTCCCCATTTAAAATTTCACAATTAGTCCTTTTCTTGAACAGGATAATAGATTTAAGACGTCCCTGTTCTCACGTTCTAGGAAATTATGGCGTCGCTCGCGTTTCTCCACATTTACTGCACCACGTGCACATGGGCTATTTAGGTGTAAATTGGGAAGTACAGATTGGTGTAAGGGAGGCATTGCAGATGTTTTTGAGTCACCACGAAGTTGAAACTTCGGTGTTCGCCTCAGGTGCATGCCCTGCCTTCCCAGGACCATATCCCGCCTGAAACATTTGCACCCGGGGTAACACTTCCACAGGTGTAATTAAAAGCTCGGCATGAACACCTACACCGATCCGACATTTCAAAGGGACGGGTTCTGCCTGCAGAAGTGCCCACTCTTTCCACTGATATATGCTTGGAAAAGGTTTCTGGAATCAGGCCCACTATTGCTTACACTCCAAATAATAACTGTGCCATTTACTAACCCAAGAGTTATTTGTGCTGTGAACCCATGGAAACTACACCTGAAAATACTAAATATTACAACCTAATACAAAGCAGTCATGATTTTTTAATGTGGCTATTTGGCAAAACCCCTAAAACCACGCTGTAGGAATGCGAAATGTTCCTGAGACAGATTGGATGGTCTGAATTCAAAAACTTGTCATTTTGCATCCCAACATGGAGGCCTCGTTCTGGTTTTGTCCCAATAGTAATGGCTTGGAGTTATTCATTTCTTTTCCCTGAAACAGTTGTTCTTACTGGCCTCTACCGACAGTTTGCTCGTCCTACCTATTCCTTTACTTTTAAACATCTTGATCCATTTGCTTCAACCGTCTCCTTTACCAGCCCGTGTGTTTTAGGTTGAATTAATTTATTTACTTCAAATTGTGATGTGCAAGCTGATGATACGAAAACAACTTTCTCCCTGCCACTGTCGAGCGACAGAAATAAAACCGGAAATGCATGTAGGCACTGCGATGTAGAGCTCTCGTACAATCAAGGATCAGTTGTATTTCTTGGAATTAAAAAAAAAAAAGGGCAATATTGCTAAACTTTTAGAGTGTGATTGAAGCATCTTTTAGTAAGAATTAGGGGGAGAGGGGGCAAGTTAAATGATAGAAGCTGACACTAGAAATGACTTGAGCGAAACAGTTGACAAGGTACAGTAGTGATGTGTGCTCTAGCAAGATGGTGGAAGTTGTTTCCTCTTCCTATCTTGTCGCAACTGTTCCTTTTACACTAAAGAAAATTAGCATGAGTTTCAGGTTTGCATTTCGACGCTATTCCTCAGAATAACCTAACAATTCTTGTGTGAAACATCACAGTAGATAAAAAAGAAAAGGCTGCACCTCAACTAAAAATTCTTTTTAACAAACTTAACTCTAGCAAGTCTACTGGGAGCATAAACATATATGTTTCCTAAATTAAATATTTAAGACATTATTTTCTAGGTGTATAAATTGCCTGGCTATGTAGAGCTGTGTTATATACAGCCAAGCCCTTAAACAACAGCGCGACCAGATACAGTTACCACCCGGCGCTGTCCTCATTCAGTATGTAGATGACATTCTTTTGGCTGCGGACACTCCGGCCCTGGCTCGCACTGCCTCTCTTACTACTTTACACTTTCTGGCGTCACAGGGCCATAAGGTGTCCAAGAATAAGTTACAGTATTGTAGACAGCAGGTGACCTACCTCGGCCATCTGCTGTCTAAGGAGGGACGTACCCTCACACCTGACCGCATCCAAACAATACTACGCCTTTCTTCTCCTACTACCCAAAGAGATGTTCGTGCATTAATTGGCCTCACTTCTTTTTGTCGTCAATGGATTCCGAATTTTTCCCTCATAGTTAAGCCACTCCTTGCTTTACTTACAAAAGACACACCCACACCCCTCCCTTGGACACATGAACATGACCAAGCCTTTGAAGACTTACGTCACGCTCTTTGCTCTGCGCCAGTACTGGGCACGTCTGATTCAGATGGTACCACATCTGCTGCCTATGCCGTCACTACTACCAACACCATTATTGAAACTGCACGCATACCTCACCCGCGCGTGTACCCTTAGCCAGGATCTCGCTGTCACCATCTATACCGACAGCCAGTACTCTGGAGTGACAGCGGGAGCCACTTCATTGGAGAGGTAGTTGGACACATATTAACTGGACTAGGGGTCAAACAAAAATTCCACGCAGTCTTCCACCCCCAGTCAGCAGGCTTGGTGGAAAGATACAATGCTACCATCAAATCAAAACTAGCCAAAATAGTGGAGACTATGGGGCTTAGATGGCCCTATGCATTACCACTAGCACTCCTATCAATAAGGTCTATCCCACACTTTCGCACCTCGTTGACCCCATACGAGGTAATTTTTGGCCGCCCAATGAACATCTGGGGTGCCCCTCCGGCTACCACCTTGTCGGATTCTCCTTGTGAATTGCTGAGCGACTACTTGTCTGTACTTACACGAACTTTGTCTTCTATTAATCAGCAGGTTCAGGAAGCATTGCCCGACCGATCCACGGGGCCGGCCACCTACAAGGAAGTGCTGACGCACGACCACCCCGTGTACGGCCTCCAAGAACCAGAGCTTGAACTGTTTGAAGACAACACAGTACCAGCCAAAGAGATACAACCTCCGTCCTCGCACAACCTCTGGAGCTCCAGCGACTGGACAGGAGGGCTGAACAAAAAGTCGCAGGGCGGTAGTACAGTCTGGAAGGGTGGATTGATACTCCTTATAGTGGGGTATTAAGAAGCCTAGCCAGTGAAGCAACCACCAGCTACCGGCGACGCGTAGGGCTCAGCCTCCCTCTCCGACAGCTGTAGAGCCCAAAAGAAGATTGGCTATGCCTAATAACGCAGCCATACCACCCCTCGAGAAGAAGAAGGCATACCATAACAAACTGTATAACCGAAGGTCAATAGTGCTAACAATATTTCTCTGCCTCACGATCATTTTTACCATCATCTTCTGGATTATGGAAGAAAAAGCGCCGGCGAAAAGGAACCATATTGCCGACTGATGCCACACCTACTGAACACTCGCAGGTGTCCTTGCCCCCTTATCTCCAACACAGAAGACAAGACTTTTGGAACAACACTTTTATTCAAATGTTGCATCAGCATAATATGGTCCTGAACAAAACGAACTGTTGGGTCTGTGGTCTTCTGCCTCAATCCACGGAAAACCCAATATCGCTTTTTCCTTACCCCTACTCTGTACATGCCTCATGCCTTGCCTGGATGATGCTCATCATGGATGCCCAGCAGACTGGCAACATCGCTGATACCATTCTCCAGCAATTCCGGGACGAATTTTGGTGGAACAAGACAGGCAACACCATCAACCCTTTCTGTCCAACTAACAGTCCCATGAAAATATCGGAAGATGAACAAGAGGAAATGCTGATCTTCAACACCACTGACCGTCTTCGCTTTTCTAGCTTCAAAAGAAGGCCCCCGCCAGCGAACATTGCCCCTATCAGTTGTTCACATTCCTGGACTTATATGCATCAAAGGCTTAGGTACTGAGTACGTTGGGGACAGCTCTTGTGCCATAACAGCAACTCTGAACACGACATTTCCACCACCGCTTGTTGCCTACCCAAACACCTATTTCAGTGTGTGGGACAAAAGCATACACCTGGCTTCACAAAAACTGGGGAGGCACATGTTATATAAGCGTTTCTCCTTCCTCCTGCCTATATTGCTCCTCCTCTTCATCATCGCATCCGCCGCAGCAACGAAGTGGTCGACCAAGCAGACACTACCTCTCAACTGTTCCTGGATGCCATGAAAGGCATCCTTCCCTTCTGGGGACCGATGGAAAACAGCAGAACCATTCGCCACCTCATCAGGGTCATGGAAGCAACTGTCATCACAGCTGTTATTCTGGCCAACAACACAGCGGAGCTCCAAGCGGTACGCCTCGTCGTTTTACAAAACCGTATGGTCCTTGACGTCATCCTTACTGACCGCGGAGGAGCGTGCCGCATCATCAGCACCAGCTGCTGTGTGTACATCCCAGACCATTCCTCATCTGTCTATGAGGCTATTTCCACGCTTCATCGAATCACCTCTGATCTTCATCAAGATACCGGCTCATGGTCCCTTGGCCCCTGGTTGTGGCAACTTCTACTGACTTGGGGATGGAAAGCCCTAATGATCATCCTAATACCTCTTGTATTAATTTTCTTTTGCTGTCTTTGCATTCAATGCGGTCCCCCACTTTGGGGCCTCTGCGCAAGTGCTATCAAGCCAGTCCCTATAAATACTCATGTCGAGAACAATAAAATAATGATTGAACGTGAGATACAGCTATTGATGGACATTGCAATTGACTAAAAATGATTTCGCTTATGGCAAAAGGAGGGACTGTGGAAAAGTATGTCTGTTGTCTTGCCATTAGCTCAGCCATTTTGCGCTTCATCCTCCATTGCGACCTCTCTACAGGGGTCACAAATGCTCTGTGGCTTCACATCTTGATTCACCTCATCTCTGCACTGCCACCAACGCCCTGTTCCTGACCTGACCTGCCGCCACCTGCCTGAACTCATGCTAAACTAGCTGAGCAGGACTGTCCGTGCCCTTGTTTGCCACAATCTGATTGAACTCTTGCTAACCCCAGTTGAACAGGACTGTTCGCCTGTGCTTACTGTCCTCACCCTGCCCTTCGCCCTGCAGGGCTTGACAGCTACCATCTTCGGACTTATCAGATTGTCCTCTGCTTGTTGTGTAATTAAGGGTTTCACCTACACCCTGCAGGGGCCCAGCAGTGACCATCTGCTAGCTTATCAGATTGACCTCTGCTTGTTGTATAATTATGGGTTTCACCTACGCCCTGCAGGGGCCCAACAGTGACCATCTGCTAACTTATCAGATTGACCTCTGCCTGTATAATTATGGTGTTCATTGTTTTCTGTATACATCCCCCCTTTGCATAATCATGGTGTTTTTTCTTTACTGTACACACATAGGGTGGGGATGAAGGGTATATAAGACGTGGAACCAAAGTGCTTGGCAGATTGCCTCCTCAGACAAGCTGCGGGTGTCTGTTGCTGATGCTCTCTCTCTCCATCTCATGAGATTGTAATAAATATCCTTTCTCTCGGCGCTCCAGTGTTAGTCTCAGTTTGTATCCCGGACCCGTGGACGAAGGGTGGACCCTGCACCTTTGGGTGGTCTTCCAAGGAGACCCCTGAATCCACAGTAGTGGACGGAGCGCGTGAAGCCTGAAGTGTGCAAAAGACTGCACTAGCGGACCTGACAGCAAGGGCAGGCGCCCAGGAGAGAGACCTCTCCACAGAGGAGAAGAAGCAATGCTGAAGGCAGCAGGGAGAGCCTCCACATCTCCACTGCTCCAGCAAAGCCCTGCCAGCGGGCCAAAGACAGCAAAGAGTATCCTCCCTCACACTGCCTCAAGACGGAGTCACCAGTGTTCCAAGACAGGCAAGAGGAGAGCCGCACACTCCACGTGGCAAGCTGCCACCGCAACATGAGCTCCTACGACAGGCAACACATGGCCGGACGCCACATCGCACCGCATGCAAGGAGCACGTCACACGAAGTGACCGACCCCGCCAAGCATGCCCTAATGGAGGCAGGAGCAGGCGCCACGATGGCGCAGGCTCGAGGCGCAAGCACGACGCCCTCGAGCGAAGAGGTAATCTGCCATCCTGGCAGAGGAGCACTGCGAAAATCCCTAAGCAGGGGATGGGGCCGCGAAAGGTCCTCAAGGAGAAGAAGCAAGTCCTACCGACAGGACAGACCTGCAACAGGTAAACAGCAAAGAAAGGGCACAGTCCTAAGAACCAGACACGCCCAGCGAGATGTCCATGTGGCGCAAACATGAGACATGCAGCAGGATGCCACATCTGAGTGAGGAACCTGGTTGGAAGCAAAGAAGAGCATGGCAGGGTGCCACATCGCGAAGGGGGAGAACAGCGTGGCAGAAGGAGAGGCGAGTGGCACGATGCTGCAGGGCAAACAACCACCACAAGCACGCAAGAGGGAAAAGGAGAAGAACGATAGGACAGAGGACTCGTGTCAGCACTGGAGAAGGTGTTCATCAACACAAGCCAAACACCGGGGTGCAGAGACGTCACTGGACACAGCTCCGCAGGAGGACCAACCAAAAGTCGCTAGCAAGCGCAATCTGTGTCCAGGCCCCACGCTTCACAATGCGACCATCCACTTACCTGTCACTGGCTGCTGGGCATCGATGGCATCACGTCTAGCAAGTGCACCTGCCAGAAGAGAACCGTAAGTGGCCACGAAGTCCCTCCAGTCCTCCTCACTCCACAATGTCACCTAATGCAAGAGATCGCCGCCTGTTGCCCAAGTGTGAGAAAATGATCATATTCATCATCCAGGTGCATAATCACCAAGAACATCTAAGGAGCATTGCACCACCAGAGTGGATCCAAACACTCAAGACATCAGGAGTTAAACAAGACACTCCTGGCGCCGTGGGAGGCTAGCCACCCAGGAACCTTCTGTGTGCCCCCGTAAACCTGAGGCCTGCCGAGGAAGAGCATACCCGACCATTGAACTATCCACCCTTGGGGTTACACAAGGCTTGGCCGTGGCCCTGTTGGGAGTTCCGCAGCGACCCCTCAGCGCGGCCTACGAGAGGCCCGCACAGCCCACGCAGTCACGTGGCAATCCAGGGGCAAGGGCCTCGACGGAGTTCCCGTGAGAGGTGACTCCCAACTGGACAGATGCATCGGCAGCAGCTCCATGACAGGCACCGGGAATCATGGAGGTCGCAGATGGAGATTTGTCACCCCATGGCTATCTGAGGAAGGACCTCATCCACCAAGGTCATCCTCAGTCTTTGCTGGCTTGCCGTCCAACGGGGCCTGAGCGTCCTCAACAAGACCTCCAAAATAGACTCCACCACCACTCCCGATGCACCGTTATTTGAACTGTATAAATAATCTCCAACACTGCGAGACCGGGCCGGTCTGAACTACATCGCAGAAGCGGACCAAAGCCTCCTAACCATATGGTCCAGAGCTCCAGCACCGCCCGGCAGATGGCCTGAAGAGACTAATTGGTGTTGCGTATTGTTGTTTGTTTTCTTCATAGGTTGGACTTTTGTTTGTTTCTTTTTCATTAAAGTTTGGGAGGGATGTAGTGTCCTGCTGGACACGTTCTAGTGTTCCGCTTGTGTTGCACCCACACTATACACCCACCCTTCACAGGCTTCACCAGTCAGGTGACCTTGCTAATAAAAGGGGCCGGGCGCACGTGCCCTTGGCCAGTTTTACTAACCACATACCTAGTGTCTGTGTAGTGATTTCACCTAGGGCCCACCACACTACACTGCTGTACTAAGATGAAAAGCTTCCCTGTGTTAAAGAAATGCACTTTCTTAAATTTTGATAACACCTTATCAATTCTAACATGATGTTTGTTACATGATTTAAATCCCAGATATTTTCATGGCTCGGCGCATGCACTGGCTCTTAGAGCCAGAGCCCACCCTTGGCGTGGCTCAGGCTCGGCTGTCCCTATTAATTTATTGACTAACTCACGTCTTTTCAAAAACACTCTGATCGTGCGAATTGCGGGGTCAGACCACAAAACTGGTTTGTACATAGGGAACGCAGTTCCTAGGCTTCTAAAGAGGTAGCTTCGTAATCAAATCCCTTGGTAAGAGCACCATCTGGTGGATGCTAGTTTCCTTTGACCAAAAAAAAATACAACTTGGAAAAGTTTGCGAAGTACCTTTTATTTTCCATTACATTTACATATGTCGTCTACATTTCCTCAAACAGCATTTGCCTGGATTCCAGCCTACAGCATTGCACAGTATATCTGTATGTTGTCAAGCCATCATGTAAACGATTTAACAGTCTAATTAATTATAAATTCATTATGGAAACTGGATGATTTAGACGCCAAATTTCTTCTCCACACGGTTTTTTTTCTGTTATGTAGAATCCTACTCTGTATTAAACCCGCAATTGCAGGGGAGATTGAATTAGCCTGTAATGCTTCGATTTCTGGGGAAAGCAGAGTTTTTGGCGCGAACAAAACGAGACAAGCTTCTCCTGCAACTCAGAGTGCAACCTTTAATAACTGTGATGCATCTGCTCAGAGCCTCGATTCACAAAGCAACGTGGACGCATTCCAGGGATTGTCGTGCCTATGAAATAATGTGGTCTAATCTGTCTTCCAGAGGAATATACTTGTCACTGCTATAAATAAACAGGTGGCAGTGAGCACAGAACATGCAGAAGGATTTTGCAAAGAAGGATCAACCAATGGGGGTCACATTCTGTCTAATAATAAATATGACTTCAAAACACAGACGACGAAAGTCTCTCCTTTCACCCATGCGATGTTTAAGCCATATTTTAGAAACTTGCCCTTTGTTTTCTTATGAATGCCGACTGAGGATTCGGATGACATTGGGCTCCAACCCCACTTGCAAACACACAATGTATGATCCTCGTCAAGACCCATAGCTGCCAAGGTTTCAGATTGCCATGTGTGACATTCTTAAAATTTCAATGAAATTATGAGTGACATTTTAACGACTATGAGGGACACTTTCTCGCGAGCAAAAATCATGCAATGAAGACGAGGGAAACTTGTAAACATCAGAAATTACAGCCATTTGAGCAACAAGAAACTCCAAGAACTTCTTGAAACTGCTGCAGAGCACCAGAAATGGAAGGACACTAATCCTAGTGCTCCCTCCTGGTACCCAAGAAGGATGACAAGACAGAGCAGCCCTGCGGCCAGTGCTGAGATTATTAGTCTGTGACTGAATTTGAAATGAAATCTCAGATCTAGATGTAAACCTCAAGGATGACGAGACAGAGCAGCCCTGCGCCTGCAGATTTTACTGTGTGTCTCAATTATCAGATCTCATCTGCTATGCGTGGTGCGCTCCGCGCTGTGACTGAAGTAAGAACAACTCTGTGAACATGAGAGCGGACAGGGGGCCTCTGAGGAATGACGCTACCCCCTCGCTACCCCCTCCCCCGCCCGGCCCCAGTGCCGAGAGAGCAGAGAGAGCCCTGCCTGGTAAAACTGTCACGCACTCACCCGTAGTGACTGTGAAGATAAACCTTACTATTGGTGCCCAATGATAAGGAGACTCAGACAGAGCAGCCCTGCGGCCTGCAGATTTACTGTGAATTAAATCAGATGATCAGACTGCAGATAAACCAGGCTCACTCAGGAAGGATGATGAAACAGAGCAGCCCTGCCTGCTGCAGATGCTTTTGTGTGTGAAATTAATTTTTCAGATGATGATCTGATCATCAGACTCGTGCCGCTCCGCGGCGGCGCTGACAGTCACACAAGTACAATAAACCTCTCCATCCACTGCACAGTTGTAGGTGTGGGGGTTTGTCCCTGAATAGTGTCGTAACTCAAAATGATGAGGCCCTCGTGCAAAAAGTGGTAATACCACATGTAAAGGACTGTGAACACTTTAATCTCCCTGCCAGCCCAGACTGCCAGGAATACAAAAACTGGCTCTCTCAACAAAAGCACAGAACAATACTACTTGGTAGCTCAATACACGTATTGAATATTAGTATGCTGTTATGCTACTTAAAATAAAGTGGGCCTGATTCGCAAAAAAGGAGTACATCTGTATTAGTAAAAGCACTACAACAAACAGTTTGCCATTTTCAAACATTGCCAGTAGTACAACTGAAAAACTGCTAGCCACTTGCGTACTGCTGGCACTGTCATGTGACCTTCTTACATGTTGCTAGTCCCTGCACAGTATGTTTCTGCACTATGTTTCCACACTGGGAAAAGGTAACCCCACTGTTAAACTGTACGATTTTTTTTCCCTTCACTGGAAAATCTTTTTCCCCATGGATACACCACCCCTTCTGATACAACCCCAAGACGTTTAGGAGTGTCTGCTGCCTGCCCTTCACACAGCGTAAAATATGTTTACAGACAAAAATGGCTGTGTGAAGTGTATCCAGTAACTTTACGCTATTTTCCTTGCTGTGAATAATGAGGTGTTGCCAGGTCGTGTTTGCCATACACTACGACCAGCCAACTTACCCACAACACAGCATGTTATAGTAACACAAACACTGCTGCTTAAAGGCACTTCTTAATTAAGAAACTGGCAATTCTTTGTTTCCAAGGGTTGGCAACTGTGATAATCACCATAAGGGGGGAAAGCAGAAAAAACAAGCTTGGGTGTTGCTTGTGGTGATGCGATCTACCAATTTAATTGTGTCAGAGCAAGTCGTAATAAGAACACTGCTTCGGGAAGATTATATAAACACTATTAATCGACTCACATTGGGTGAATATAACGTGTCCCCTAATTCGATGACCTCTGCACCTTAACTGTCTGACATGACTGTACAGTACTAAGTCAGTCACGGCTCTGCCTGGCGCGCAGCACGTTGCCCGTTGGATGTAGTAACTTAAGTAACACTGACTCAGACTTACTTGAACTAGACGAGGAGTTCAGTCTGCTGTCTCTTCCCGTCCGTGACCGTCCGGCGGCCGTGGCATGAGCCGCACAGCAGGGACCCGCGGCCGCACAGCTGCAGCAGCACACTGCATGATGGTGCACTCTGCAGCAGTGAGTCTTCTCCCAGACACTGCCTCCTCCTCACTCGTCCCCCGCCCGGCCGCACTAGTACTTTGCGCCCGCGATTACTGATGCCTCTTGCGCGGCGGGCAGTCATGAGTCAGTGGGAGTCAGTGTCCGGTGAGTGACAAATATTCACTCTGGGTCTCGGGCCGGCTCCCCGCTGGTCTGGCAACGTGAACGCGGCACGCCGGGGGGGGGGGTTTAATATTGTGGCACTGCGCACCGCAGACTGTAGTCCAGTGCTGCGCACCCGGCAGAGGACTCCACTCGTCGACTCAGATTGAGTTCCCGCCGCTTCTGCCTCACTTCCTCTTCCTCCGGACGTGATGCCTGTTACGGTCACATCCAGACTATAATCCCGGGCCCCCATGGTGAGCCACAGCCACTAGCAAACACACTGCGGGCAGGTCCCCCCCCCTCGGTAATTGGCAGCAGACTTGTGTCAAAGCCGCGCGGCGCTGCAGGGATTAATCATACAGCCTGGAGCCAGGCGCGACAGGGTGGGCAGATTAATTGTTACAGTGTAGCACTCTCAGCCACTCCAGAGCTGAGAGCAGATGAATATTTAACTATTTATGAACTTACTGAGCCCAGCAAGCAGCTGCTGGCAGCACGTCTGGGAGCAGCAGAGCGGGTGCACAGGCGCCGCCGGTGGCGCGCGCTGGCGAGTGGCATTAAATGCGTGACAATGCATTTCACTGCGGTGATGCGGAACACCACACTGAAATGCGTGAGCGTCACACCTGATGCGTGATACTTGGCAGGCATGCTCAGTAAGTTCATAAATAGTTAAATATTCATCTGCTCTCAGCTCTGGAGTGGCTGAGAGTGCTACACTGTAACAATTAATCTGCCCACCCTGTCGCGCCTGGCTCCAGGCTGTATGATTAATCCCTGCAGCGCCGCGCGGCTTTGATACAAGTCTGCTGCCAATTACCGAGGGGGGGGGGGCCTGCCCGCAGTGTGTTTGCTAGTGGCTGTGGCTCACCATGGGGGCCCGGGATTATAGTCTGGATGTGACCGTAACAGCCATCACGTCCGGAATGAATGAATGAATGAATATTCGATTTGTAAAGCGCTAACTTAGCCCAAGGGCATCAAGGCGCTGCAGAGGACTAACATTCAATCGGATAAAATGCTCAAGCCAAGGTCTGAGTAAAAGCCAGGTTTTCAAGGCCTTGCGAAAAGAGAGTATGACTCAAGGCCCGATAGACCGTCCGGAAGAGAGTTCCACAGCCTAGCAGCAGCAGTGGAGAAGGCTCTGCCTCCCCATCTGACCTTCTTAAACCTAGGAACCACCAGCAAGTTCTTGCTGGCAGACCTAAGCTGCTTGGTCGGGATATAGCGTTGAAACATAGCTTTGATGGCATCAGGGCCAACTCCATAGAAGGCATTATGAGTCAAGCACAAAGTCTTGAACAGAATTCTTCGATCCAGAGGTAGCCAATGCAGCGAAATCAGGGAGGCCGAAACAGAATGATACTTCGGCAACTCCAACACCAACCTTGCTGCAGCGTTCTGTACCATCTGTAGCCGTCTCACCAAACCCTTGTTGATGCCCAAATAAAGGGCATTACAATAATCGAGTCTGGACAATATCAGAGCAATCACTGCCTGCTTTCGTGATGAAAACGACAGGAACTGTGAAATTTTCCTAAGCAGCCTGATTATGCCAAAACAGATGGAAACTGTTTTTGCTAACCTGTAGGTTCATGGACAACGAAGTGTCGACCATAACCCCCAGGTTTTTCCCATGGGAAACAGGAGAGGGACAGCTGCCCATGGAATCAGGCCACCAGTCATTAGACCAAATATCATGTTGGTTACCAAAAATCAAGATCTCAGTTTTTCTCCATTCAATTTAAGGTAATTCTCACCCATCCAAGATGAGACTGCCTGCATACAATCTTTAAAATTTGCGGCAGCTTCACTGATGCTGTTAGTAATAGATACCATGATTTGAGTGTCGTCGGCATAGGACAATACCTCAAATCCAAAGGCCCTCACCACCCTCGCCAATGGGGCAACATAGATATTAAAAAGGGTGGGGCTTAGGGAAGATCCCTGAGGAACTCCACAAATCAATGGGTTGGGAGAAGAATAGAATTGGCCCAATTTCACTATTTGTGCCCTATCACTAAGAAAGGAGGAGAGAAGCTCAAGGGCCGAACCCCCAATCCCTATCTCCTTAAGGCGTTCCACCAACCTTAGTGGAGACAGGGTATCAAAAGCTGCTGTAAGGTCAAGAAGGACCAGCAGGGTCGTATACCCTGCATCAACCTGGACCCGGATGTTATCAAAGACAGCCGTTAGTGCTGATTCAGTGCTATGAAGGCGCCTAAAGCCATGCTGAGAACCATCAAGCAACTGGTGATCCAGTAAATAGGAACTAAGTTGGGAATTCAAATATTTTTCCATAATCTTAGCTGGAACCGGAAGCAAGGAAATAGGACGATAATTTCTTAGTTCCATAGGATCTAAAGCCGGCTTTTTAACAGCGGTTTAACAACAGCAGTTTTCCAAAGAATAGGATACTGCCCCTTGGTAATGGCTATATTTAGTACTGAAGTGAGAAGGGGAACAATAACTTCCCTTCCTATTTTTAGGACCTTAAGGGGCAGGCATCCAGGGAGACCCGAGGTAACTCCATCCAAAAGATGACCAGTAGTTTCATGAGAAAAACAAGGGAAGGTAAGAAGCCTAGGTTCGTCTACCGTAGTAGCTGATAAAACAAGGTTAGTTTTAGAGGGAGCAAATATATCCTTTCCAGCATTAAAATCCTCCAGGGTGGAGTATATGTCTGTAATCTTAATGCGGAAAAATCTCTGCCATTCTATCACAGAGTTCTTGGGAAAGGTCAGATAAATCAGCAACAGGAGGGGAGACAAGAGAGTTAATAACCTTAAAAGCTCTCTAGAAGATTTTATAGATTCAGTGGCCTTAGAATAAAACAGTCTTTTCTCCTCCATAATCGCCATTTTATAGTCCCTCAGGTACTGTTTGTGTAGCTCTCTACCAGCCGGCGCAAGATCAATACGCCAAATCCTTTCCTGTTTACGGCAGGATTGTCTCAGCTTTCTAAGTCTATCAGAGTACCAAGGTGCAGAGGGTTTTTTTCTCGCTACATAGTGTTTTTTAACGGGGGGCCAAAGTGTCTATGGCTCCTAACAACCCTCTAGACAGTTCATCTGCAGCCAAATTAGCATCTGAAAGCTCAGAAAACTGAAAGTTCCTAAAATAATTAGCAAGAGAAACATTACTAATTTGGCTCAAATTTCTCTTTTCCTCCCCTCTCCCTTTACCAGCTGAGACAATGCTTAATGCTGAAGTCGAAAGAGGTAAAAGGGATAGCAAAGTGGTCCGACCAGGAAAGAGGTATGGGCAGTCCCACCTTGATCCTAGGATCGTTAGAAAATATGCCATCCAAAATATTTCCTGCAGTATGGGTAGAACTGGTAACCAATTGTGAAAAACCACAGCAGCCTAAGGTTTCCAGAAGAGTGTGGGTATCTTTACACTGAAGTTTATCTAAATGAAAATTAAAATCACCCAGCAGAGTGAAATTAGATCTTAACAAGTAAGGTTCCAAAAGATTACTAAAATCTTGACTGAAAGAAGATCTGGATCCAGGTGGTCGATAACATAAGACCCCAGAGAAACTTTCAGTAGGAAGAGTATTAATAGAGAAATATAGTGCCTGGTATTGGTCAGAAAGTGTGGTAAGAGGTTCAATGCGACAGATATAAACATCCCTATAAAGAATGCCCAGCCCTCCTCCCATTTTACCCACCCTATCCAGTCTAGCTAAGCTATAACCAGAAGGGATTGCTTCCACAAGATCAGGACCAGAGCAGTCCCTTGCCCAGGTTTCTGTGATAAACATCCAGTCAGGTTTACGAAGTGAGACAAAATCCCTAAAGGCAATTTTATTCTTAATTAGTGATCTGGTGTTAACAAGATATCCCACGAGCATCTGCTCATGGGAAGAAGAGGTAGAGTTTACTTTCCTCCGGAAGGGCGCAATCACCGCCTACCTGTGCTAGAGTAAAACTGCACATGGGACAGGCAAAATAAAAATTAGCAGTTAAAAACTCAGGGTCAACAAAATGACAACAAGAACCTCCACCCTGCCGTAGGTCCAGAAGCTCCTCCCTGAAGTAAGTCACAGTTGCAGTCTGTTCAGGTGCACATTCAACAGCTTCCCCTGCACAAAGCACGGTCTTGGCGCGGACGGGCGCAGACGGGCTTGCCTTTGGCGCGCCTTCGGCGCGCCGGCGGCACGTCCGCTGCGCGACGTGAAAGGCATCTGATATAAATAGTCAGCAGACTAGAAAGTCAACCTCCCAACTCCGCCCACAGCAACCGGAAATGAGTTCAGTAGAAACGCTCGCACCCTCCACATCAAGCGGGAAAACCCGTGGTGGACCGGGGCGCGAGCGAACAAGAAGAGGTAAGTGCAAAAATGCGGGAAAATAGCAGCAGTCAGATTTTTTTAAGAAAGCACACTAAGTTAAAAGCAATTAAAAATGGTACAGGCGCAATAGAAAAAGATTATAGCAAGCTCCCCACAGCGTTATTGAAATTAGCAATTTAGCAAGCTACCGTAACAGAACGCGTCCGCTGCGCGACGTGAAAGGCATCCGATATAAATAGTCAGCAGACTAGAAAGTCAACCTCCCAACTCCGCCCACAGCAACCGGAAATGAGTTCAGTTGAGTCCGGAGGAAGAGGAAGTGAGGCAGAAGCGGCGGGAACTCAATCTGAGTCGACGAGTGGAGTCCTCTGCCGGGTGCGCAGCACTGGACTACAGTCTGCGGTGCGCAGCGCCGCAATATTAAACCCCCCCCCGGCGTGCCGCGTTCACGTTGCCAGACCAGCGGGGAGCCGGCCCGAGACCCAGAGTGAATATTTGTCACTCACCGGACACTGACTCCCACTGACTCATGGCTGCCCGCCGCGCAAGAGGCATCAGTAATCGCGGGCGCAAAGTACTAGTGCGGCCGGGCGGGGGACGAGTGAGGAGGAGGCAGTGTCTGGGAGAAGACTCACTGCTGCAGAGTGCACCATCATGCAGTGTGCTGCTGCAGCTGTGCGGCCCATGCCGTGGCCGCCGGACGGTCACGGACGGGAAGAGACAGCAGACTGAACTCCTCGTCTAGTTCAAGTAAGTCTGAGTCAGTGTTACTTAAGTTACTACATCCAACGGGCAACGTGCTGCGCGCCAGGCAGAGCCGTGACTGACTTAGTACTGTACAGTCATTGTCAGACAGTTAAGGTGCAGAGGTCATCGAATTAGGGGACACGTTATATTCACCCAATGTGAGTCGATTAATAGTGTTTATATAATCTTCCCGAAGCAGTGTTCTTATTACGACTTGCTCTGACACAATTAAATTGGTAGATCGCATCACCACAAGCAACACCCAAGCTTGTTTTTTCTGCTTTCCCCCCTTACGGTGATTATCACAGTTGCCAACTCTTGGAAACAAAGAATTGCCAGTTTCTTAATTAAGAAGTGCCTTTAAGCAGCAGTGTTTGTGTTACTATAACATGCTGTGTTGTGGGTAAGTTGGCTGGTCGTAGTGTATGGAAAACACGACCTGGCAACACCTCATTATTCACAGCAAGGAAAATAGCGTAAAGTTACAGGATACACTTCACACAGCCATTTTTGTCTGTAAACAAATTTTACGCTGTGTGAAGGGCAGGCAGCAGACACTCCTAAACGTCTTGGGGTTGTATCAGAAGGGGTGGTGTATCCATGAAGAAAAAGATTTTCCAGTGAAGGGAAAAAAAATCGTACAGTTTAACAGTGGGGTTACCTTTTCCCAGTGTGGAAACATAGTGCAGAAACATACTGTGCAGGAACTAGCAACATGTAAGAAGGTCACATGACAGTGCCAGCAGTACGCAAGTGGCTAGCAGTTTTTCAGTTGTACTACTGGCAATGTTTGAAAATGGCAAACTGTTTGTTGTAGTGCTTTTACTAATACAGATGTACTCCTTTTTTGCGAATCAGGCCCACTTTATTTTAAGTAGCATAACAGCATACTAATATTCAATACGTGTATTGAGCTACCAAGTAGTATTGTTCTGTGCTTTTGTTGAGAGAGCCAATTTTTGTATTCCTGGCAGTCTGGGCTGGCAGGGAGATTAAAGTGTTCACAGTCCTTTACATGTGGTATTACCACTTTTTGCACGAGGGCCTCATCATTTTGAGTTACAACACTATTCAGGGACAAACCCCCACACCTACAACTGTGCAGTGGATGGAGAGGTTTATTGTACTTGTGTGACTGTCAGCGCCGCCGCGGAGCGGCACGAGTCTGATGATCAGATCATCATCTGAAAAATTAATTTCACACACAAAAGCATCTGCAGCAGGCAGGGCTGCTCTGTTTCATCATCCTTCCTGAGTGAGCCTGGTTTATCTGCAGTCTGATCATCTGATTTAATTCACAGTAAATCTGCAGGCCGCAGGGCTGCTCTGTCTGAGTCTCCTTATCATTGGGCACCAATAGTAAGGTTTATCTTCACAGTCACTACGGGTGAGTGCGTGACAGTTTTACCAGGCAGGGCTCTCTCTGCTCTCTCGGCACTGGGGCCGGGCGGGGGAGGGGGTAGCGTCATTCCTCAGAGGCCCCCTGTCCGCTCTCATGTTCACAGAGTTGTTCTTACTTCAGTCACAGCGCGGAGCGCACCACGCATTGCAGATGAGATCTGATAATTGAGACACACAGTAAAATCTGCAGGCGCAGGGCTGCTCTGTCTCGTCATCCTTGAGGTTTACATCTAGATCTGAGATTTCATTTCAAATTCAGTCACAGACTAATAATCTCAGCACTGGCCGCAGGGCTGCTCTGTCTTGTCATCCTTCTTGGGTACCAGGAGGGAGCACTAGGATTAGTGTCCTTCCATTTCTGGTGCTCTGCAGCAGTTTCAAGAAGTTCTTGGAGTTTCTTGTTGCTCAAATGGCTGTAATTTCTGATATTTACAAGTTTCCCTCGTCTTCATTGCATGATTTTTGCTCGCGAGAAAGTGTCACTCATAGTCGTTAAAATGTCACTCATAATTTCACTGAAATTTTAAGAATGTCACACATGGCAATCTGAAACCTTGGCAGCTATGCTCATGGGATCCTGGTCTCTATGAATGAATGGTGATCTATTGTCTGATTAGTGCACGCCCTTCCCCCGTGCTCAATCCACCACCGTGCACATCTCAAAAGTTCCAAATTAGCTTGAGCTACACTGTCGTCAAACAGTGTTTTTTCCGTCTGGACAGTGAGCAGCTATGCGTGGCCTAACTAGTATAGCATATATGTAGATATAACGTCAATGCTATATCTGCAGATACGCGGGGAATCTTGAACCCAGTCTGACACAGTGGCTAGGTACTGATGTATAGATGTGTACAGTAAGTGCAGTCTGCCAACAGCCATACTGCCCGCTGCAATGCCTGGTCATCCTGCTTTCTGGTGTACTCTGCGTCACTTCCCTTCGCTCAGTACACCACATCTCTCTCCTCTGTCACTGTATCAACCTCTGTAAATTTGCACGTGCCCCACTCAGTGCTACAGATACCCGCTATGCAAGCAGGGACCAGTAGTTGGCATTGCCAGTACCAACCTGCAGTTATAGGGATCAGTGAGCGATTAATGCTCACAGATGAGGTTTTCCAATGAATGCTACTCCGTCCAAGCGCAGGCAAGCCTGCTGAACCAGAAATCACACAACACATGGACCTTCCGCCTTTTAAAAGAAGGTGATATTTTTAATTTCAGGGACAAACGTTGAAAGGTTACTAAACAACTACTTCCACATCTACCCCTGTATAAACTCTACCATGGATCATTTCCCCACTTGCATGCAGTCTAAAAAAGGAAGCTGTACTCTCTGCTCTGAAGGTCAGCTGTCTTCGATATATGAGGTAAATCACCCATCTGCATTTTGGGATTTGAATCATCAACATGATTTAAGAGATTGTATTTTTGACCACTATTATAGCTACGTAGTATTGCTGACTTTGGTTATCGAAGAGTGCCAAAGACATCCTGGTACATTTGCATCTGGATAGTGGTAATGCCCTACTCCATGTCTCCAAGACTCCTTGCTGGTACCCCTTAGGGGCATCCAACATGTCGCAGAACGTCGCATCCAGATTCTAAAGAAATATGATCACATCACCCATATCTTGATGGAACTCCATTGGCTCCACTAGCAGGCCCACACCATCTTCAAAACCAGTTGTATCATTTTCAAAGCTATCATGACCAGCATCACTGCTTATTCTGTAGATAAAGCCACTACCTGTGGTAATTCTTGCTGCAGCCAGGACACCATCAAACTGCAGACAAAGGGGTCGATTTCGATGTTGTTCGGAAAGCTCTCCGACGGAATCGGTTTAGGGACGGTTACCGGCCGACTCGACCGCAAGCTTTCCGAACAACGGATTAGGCTACATTGCATGTTACACTCCTACCGAGTCAGTCGGAAAGCAATCCGCACGACCAAATCGTCCAGAAACAAGCCCGATGTGAGCGACTCGTTCGGAAACGCTGAAGAATAGCATTCCGGTTACGAATCAGACTCGGTTTACCCCACGACCAGATGACGATGCATCCGACGGGGTTTCGGAACCGTGTCGGTTTGTGTTACAAATGGCAATTGGAAACTCATAAAAACAGTCAAAACAAGCAATGCCAACGCCAAATTAAAAAAATATATATATATATATTAGCCACACCCACTAATCAACCTATATAAAGGGCCAAAAACATGACCATGATCCTTTGCTCTAACAGAACGGCTGCTAGGTCACAGGAGTCCCCACATATTCCCTGCTCTCTGCCTCATACACTCACACTTCACCCACCAAACAACTTGCACATATTTTTTTATTTTTAAACAATTCTTACAAACACAGACTCTTTTTCATATTCACACTCACCCTCACCTTCACCATGGCCCCAAGGAAGCAGCCACGGTTCACGGAGAAGGAGTTGGAACAGCTTGTAGATTAAATAGTCAGAGTAGAGCCACAGTTATTTGGGAACCTAGTCCAACAGACCCCCCTTTCCCAGAGAAATAGGATGAGGGACAGGATGGTCAACAAGGTGAACGCTGAAGCACCTGTCCTGCGCACAATGGATGATATCAGGAGTAGGTACTATGATGTGCAAAGGAGGGTCAAAAAACTGCTGGCCAGAGAACAGGCTCAAAGCCAGCAGACTGGCAGTGACCCTCCTGCACCACCTGTTCATTTCACTTCCTGGGAGGAGAAGGTGCGTGCCATCCTTCCGCCGGAGAGCGTCTATGGACTACCTGAAGCACCAGAGTCTGGTAAGTACCTACTCCACATTCCAATAAAGTTACCAATTACACCTCCATAGACATCACTGTAAATGATACAGTGATCCAAATGAATGTTTTTAAATTTTAAAAAAACCTAGAGGAAATGAGCATGTGATGTGTATGTCATATTGATAAACAACATACCTGCAATGAAAATGAAAATTCATAAAATTCCTACCATGTACATACTTCTTACAAACTCACAGCAAGGTTTTGTGCTCCAAACACCAGTTACCAGTTTCAGCCATCTTGACAACACATTTACACCCACTCTCAGGAAAGCTGAGTCACAGGTAGGCTGGTTGGGATGGCTGGGAAGGAGGGTGTGGTCACAGGCCCCATGGGAGTTGTAGTCACAGCAAACACTCCTTCTCCCACATAGCGCAACATGCCCACCTGGCACTTTGCTTTCCAGACAGTGAGTGGAAATGTACTGGCTAGATGGCTGACACTGCTGCATGGTGTCTGTAGTAGAAGGCCTTGATGGGAGTTGTAGTCAACTCAAACAACAGGCACCAGTGTCAGTCATCTTGATAGTAGGCTTCCATTCACTGTCAGGTAGCCATAGGCCCAGATGAGCTGGTTGGGGTGTGTGGGAGGAGTGTTTGCACGACTACATCTCACATTAGGCTCTGTACTACACACACCTTCCCACCCAGCTCAAACAGCACACCTGGGACTATGCTGTCCATGATGGTGAGTGGAAAGGAACTGGAATGTACTGGCAAGATGGCCGACACTGGGGACTGGTGTGAGGAGCACAAGGCCTTGATGGGTGTTGCAGTCAAGTCAAACAACAGGCACCAGTGTCAGACATCTTGAATGTACACTTTACTCATTGTCAGGACATCACTCTTCCTGCTGGCCTGGTTGGGCTGCATGGGAGGAGGAGTGTTTGCACTGACTACATCTACCATCAGGCTCTGTCCTACACACACCTTCCTACCCAGCTCAAACAGCACACCTAGGACTATGCTGTCCATGATGGTGAGTGGAAATGTACTGGCAAGATGGCTGACACTGGGGACTGGTGTTTGGACCACAAGGCCATGATTAGATTTGTGGTCAACTCTGACACCAGGCACCACTGTCAGACACCTTGAAAGTACACTACCCCTCATTGTCTGAAAAACACTCTTTCTGGTGTGCTGTCTGAGCTGTGTGGGAAGGTGTATGTGTGGGCCCATGCCTGATGGGAGTTGTAGTGACAGCAAACACTCTTCCTCACACCCATCACAAATAGCTCATCTGGGCCTATGGCTACCTGACAGTGTAGGAAATGTACTTGCAAGATGACTGTCACTGCTGCATGGTGTTGAACGTGAAGCCAAATCCCATCAAGGCCCTGTGCTCCAAACACCATGCAACAGTGTCAGCCATCTTGTTAGTACACTTCTATTCTCTGTCAGGTAGCCATAGGCCCAGATGAGCTGTTTGTGCTGGTTGGGAGCAGTGTTTGCCCTGACTACTTCTCCCATTAGGCTCTGTCCTACACACACCTTCCTACCCATCCCAACTATCTTACCTGGGACTCTGCTTTCCTGACAGTGAGTGGCAATGTGCTGCCAAGATGGCTGACACTGGGGACAGGTGTCTGATTTGTCCACAACTCCCAACAGTGCGTTGAGCTCCAAACACCAGTCCGCAGTGTCAGCCATCTTGCCAGTACATTCCCATTGACTGTCAGGGAAACACAGTTCTAGGTGGGCTTGTTGGGCTGGGTGGGAGGATGAGTGTTTGCACTGACTACGACTCCAAACAGGCTCTGTCCTACACACACCTTCCCACCCAGCTCAAACAGCACACCTGGGAGTATTCTGTCCATGATGGTGAGTGGAAATTTACTGGCAAGATGGCTGACACCGGGGACTGGTGTTTCGACCACAAGGCCATGATGGGATTTTTTGGTCAACTCTGACACCAGGCACCACTATCAGACATCTTGATAGTACACTACCCCTCATTGTCTGAACAACACTTTCTGGTGTGCTGTTTGAGCTGTGTGGGAAGGTGTGTGTGGGCCCAGGCCTGATGGGAGTTGCAGTGACAACCAACACTCCTACTCACACCCATCCCAAATAGCTCATCTGGGCCTATGGCTACCTGACAGTGTGGGGAAGTGTACTTGCAAGATGACTCACACTGCTACATGGTGTTGAATTTGAAGACAAATCCCATCATGGCCATCTGCTACAAACACCAGGCCCCAGTGTCAGCCATCTTGCCAGTGCATTTCCATTCACTGACAGGGACTACATAGTTCCAGGTGTGCTGTTTGGGCTGGCTGGAAAGGTGTGTGGAGGACAGAGCCTAATGGGATATGTAGTCAGTGCAAACACTCCTCCTCCCACCCAGCCCAACAAGCCCACCTAGAACTGAGTTTCACTGACAGTCAATGACAATGTACTGGCAAGATGTCTGGCACTGCAGACTGGTGTTTGGAGCTCAAGGCACTGTTCGGAGTTGTGGACAAATCAGACACCAGTCCCCAGTGTCAGCCATCTTGGCAGCACATTGCCACTCACTGTCAGGAAAGCAGAGTCCCAGGTAAGATAGCTGGGATGGGTAGGAAGGTGTGTGGAGGACAGAGCCTAATGGAAGATGGAGTCATGGCAAACATTCCTCCTCCCAACCAGCACAAACAGCCCACCAGGAACCATGCTTACCTGACAGTGAGTGGAAATGTACTGACAAAATGGCTCACACTGGGGACTGGTGTCTGGACAACTTCTGGGATTTGTGGACAAATATGCACCAGTCATCAGTGTCAGACATCTTGCCAGTACACTTACCACTCACTTTCAGGAAAGCATAGTTACAGGTGGTCTGTTTGTGCTGGCTTGGAAGCTGTGTGGAGAACAGGGCCTGATGGGAGTTGGAGTAATGACAAATGCTCCCACCCCCACCCAGCACAACCAATTTAACTGGGCCTATGGCTACCTGACAGTGAATGGAAGAGCATTAGCAACATTGCTGACACTGTTGCATGGTGTTTAGTGCACAAGACCTTGTTGGGATTTGGATTCAAGTTTAACATCATGCAGCAGTGTTAGCCTCCTTGCTAGTACACTTCCCCTCACTGCCAGTTAGCCATCGTCTCAGAGGAGTTCGCAGGGCTGGGTGGGAGGAGGAGTATTTGGAAAGGCTACAACTCACATCAGGCCCTGTCCAACATACACCTTCCCACCCAGCACAAACAGCCAGACTGGAACTAAGCTTACCCACAGGGTTTCACAATTTACTAGAAGGATGCATGACACTGGGCACTGGTGCCTGACTTTACCACAACCACCAACATGGCCTTGTGCTCCAAACACAAGGCACCATCTATGTAAGTACATATCCACTCACTCTCAGGAAAGCATAGTTCAAGGGGTGCTGTTTCTGCACGGTGGAAAGAGTGTATGTAGTACAGGGCCTGATGGGAGATCTGACCACTGCAAACACTCCTCCTCCCACCCAGCCCTACAGGCCCACCATGAACCATGCTTTCCTGACAGTCAGTGGAAATGTACTGACAAAATTCCTGAGACTGGGGACTGGTGTTTGGAGCACAAGGCCATGAGGGGAGTTTTTGTAAAGTCAGACACCAGTGCCCAGTGTCAGGCATCCTGCAGGTACATTCTGACACACTGTGAGGTAAGCTTAAGTCCTTAAGGTGTATGTAGGACAGGACCTGATGGGAGATGGAGTCAGTGCAAACACTCCTACTCCCACACAGACAAAACAGCTCATCTGGGCCTATGGCTACCTAACAGTGAAGGGATGTGCACTAGCAAGATGGCTCACAGTCATCCTTGGTGTCTGAATTGAGCACAACTACCATCATGGCCTTGTGCTCCAAAGACCAGTCCTCAGTGTCAGCCACCTTGCTAGTCCATTCTCCACTCATTGTCAGTTAGCCATAGGCACAGATGAAGTGGATGGGCCATGTGAGGGGAGGAGCGATGCCATTAATCCAAATCCCATTAGGCAATGCCATACACCCACTCGTCCCACCAATCCCAAACAGCACTCCTGCGATCCTGTTTGAATGTGAGTGAGGGAAATGTACCAGCAAGATGTCGACACTGGTGCATGGTGTTTGGAGCACAAGGCCCTGATGGGAGTTGCTTCAACACCATGCAGCAGTGTCATAAAACTTGCTAGTCCACTTCCCTTCACTGTGAGGTAGGCATAGGCACAGAGGAGTTAGTGGTGCTGTGTGGGAGGAGGAGTATTTGCTGTCACTAAAACAACTACCATGCATGGGCTCACACACACTTTCCCACCCATCACAAACAGCCCACCTGGGTCTCCACTTTCCTGAGAGTGAGTGGAAATGTACTGGCAAGATGACTGACACTGGGGAGTGGTGTGAGGAGCACAAGGCAGTGACGGGAGGTGGTCTAAAGGCAGACACCTGTCCCCAGTGTCAGACATCTTGCAAGTACATTGCCACTCACTGTTAGTAAAGCATATTTACAGGTTGGATGGTTGGGCTGGGTGGGAAGGTGTATGTAGGACTGGGCCTGGAGGAGTTGGAATAAAAGCAAACACTCTTCCACGCACACAGCACAATCACTTCATCAGAGCCCATGTATACCGGACAGTGAGTTGATGAGTTCTACCAAGATGACTGACACTGGGGACTGCTGTCTGAACCTATCACAACTAATAAATTTCACTTTGTGCTACAAACACCAGCCACCAGTGACAACCATCTTGCAAGTACATTTACCAGCATTGTCTGGACAACACTTTTCCTAGTGGTCTGGTTGGGCTGGGTGGGAGGAGGCGTGTACGTTTCAGAAATAGAGCCTAAACACTCAAATAAACAGATTGTGAGTGTGTAGGTAGCCACACCTTGGGAGATAAAGAGTACGTATGTCACCATGAATGTACAAATGTGGACAACACCAACCCACCTGTGTCATTCACAGTGTGTCATGAACCAGTCAATATCTATGGACATGTAATGTGAACTAAACACAACATGCCCATTTATGCACATAGCTGAACATGTTCATCAATCCCCATCTTGTCCAAATTACATTGTTCTGCAAAAACATAGGCCAGCATCATGGATGAAGGAGGCCAATCTATGTACATTAACTCATAATTAGGTTCAGTAATCTATGTAATGGGTATGATTTGAGGGGCAGTGGACATTCACATCAATCATTATATCTTTTATGTACCGACAGGGCGAGCTGGACAACCCCCGGAATTGACCAGGACAGCCAGTCCCAGACTCTGTTCGACCAGGAGCTCTCCGGCGTCGATGTCTCTCAACAATCCTCGGACGACGAGGAACGACCTGGCCCATCCGGTTTGGGTCACCAGACAGCACCAGCAGCGGCTACAGCAGGATCCTCTGCGACCACTCCCGCCTCAGCTGACAACATCCAGCTGATTCCTACCCTGACAGATACAGCAGCCCGAGCAAACACCAACAGCACAGCAACACAGGGCACTCTGGAGTTGGCGGACAACAACACCCCTGTCATCGAGGAAGGAGGGTCAGTGTTGACTGTGCCACTACCAACTGAGCCTCTTTGGGTGGGTAGGGGTGGTAGGAAGGGCCGTGGGGACCTGCGCCGTCATGCAGCTGATGATGCTGAGGAATATCACCCAAAAATATCCCGGATCGTCAATGGTTATGAGGGTTGCCAGGGAGATTTTGGCCAGGTAGTGGGGATCCTCCGGAACATCGAACAGCTGCAGGCAGCTCAAAATCAACGTCTTGACACTTTTATGGCTAAAATAGACAAAATGACTGCGGTGCACAGGGATATTGTCACCTGCCTCCGCCAGATCGCTAACAACATGTCCACAGCTCCCTGTGTGACCACAACATCTGGTGCATCAACATCTGCACAAGCCACATGGAGGGACGTGGACTCTGGCGGAGAGTCCCCAGCACTGCAGTCGGCTGCAGCTGAGGATACCCCCGCAAAACGTAGAAAGGGTCGTCCGAGGAAGAATCCCTGAGAGACAGATGGCAATCCATCATCCCCCAGGAAGTGACAATCTGCTCCTGATATCCTCTAGTGTGTGCAAAGCGTTCACTTTGTTGACTGTCATCAAGAACTGTCCCACATTGGATAGAGGGTCTAAGTTGGACTTGGAACTCAAATAACTGTGGATTTACCTCTGAAGATTTCATCCACAAACACTACCAACTTCCTATCTGCACTTTGTTTGTTTTGTTTTTTGTTGAGCACTACGCCATTGTGTGGAATGATCTCCCTACGTCCTGCACTAAAATAAATCACTTTTCACAAAATACTTGCTCATGTTGTGACTTTGAATTTCAAAGGTACAGATTGAAATGGTGCACTAAATCACAAAGAAGAAAGCGTCTACAACATTGGTAACAAATCACTTACAAAATGTCAACTAATGGCTTGTGAGCAAATGTACCTTGTCACAGCATGATAGATAGACACAACCAGGTTATCACACAACCCGTAGTACATGGTACTGATTCAATTTAAGTCTACTGTCGACAAAACTATCACCATTTGCAAACACAATCAACAATCATTTTCAGCACACTACATCATGGTACATGTTTTGTTACAAAATAATCTTTGGATGTGTGAAAACAGACAAGGCACACCTCAATGTGGAGCACAGGTTTATTCTCCAGATACAACCTGGCACCTTACCCCAAAATCAGATCACATCACACAGTAACAAAATGCTCCCAAGTAAAAAGAAATTAGCATCCGGTCTGAAGGAAGTGCATGCCAGGGATTTCCATAACAATTCGATGTTGAAGTATGTCACATCATCATAGGTCTGGTGAGGTTACAACTCTACGGTTGACATGGCAAAGTACCCTGGTAAGGAGAAACATGGAACAGAGTCAGGAACCAAGGACTAAGGTTCTTACATTTTGCAAAATATGTCATCAGAAGCACAAGAATGACGGAGCGGCTGTGTGAAAGGCAAGATGGCGGCTGTGTGAAGCTCTGCGATACACCACCCTTCAATGACTCCCGGGTTGTGCCAGTTAAACATGTCCTAAATGGCTTTTCTTTACCTATGGTATCAGTGGAAGAGATTACTGAGGAGAGCGCCTGAAAAATCGGAAAGAACTACTTACCCGCTGGTTCGGGCGGCTTGGAGATTCCTTTTGGCGGCGGACAGCAGCGGCTGGCGTTCTTGGCGGGCTGGGATGCCGCCGAAGCTCTCTAAACCTCAGAGGGACCGAGGTGATGCCGGTGCGGCGAGCGGCGGGACGGGGGTGGTCGGGACTCGGCGTGGTCCTCCTGGCTCCCGAGGGGTGTCGAGCGCAAGGAGAGGAGGAGACGCTGCAACTGTGGCAACTGTAGCGGCAGCGTCAGCGGCAGCAGGAAGTATGGAGGCGGCCCCTTCCAGACTGAGGGATGGAGGTCTGCGTGCAGATGAGGAGGCGGGCTCTGTTCCTGACAGGCAGCGGGTGATTCCAGGAATGTTCACCGGCCGAATGAAGATCCAGGAGAATGTGGCTGAGTCTGTAGTAGGGGCGGCTCTAAGCACGGAGGACTTTTCTTCACTTGCAAGTGCAAGTGGTTCAGTACCCTCAGATATATCATGTGCGGGACAAGGAGATACTCCCCTGGGAGAATCACAGCAACTGGAGATTGGTACGGGGGCAGTGAGCTTGGTGACTGAGGGGCAGGAATTGCCCACTAACGAGAATTTGATCTCTAGGCTTCCTTACTTACAGAGCGGGACCATAGGGACACCGGAGGGGGGAGATAAAAAAATTTCAGTAAATGAAGATTCTGAGCCGTCTATTGGTAGCAGCAATGCTATATCTATTCTAGAAGATTCGGAGGGTGGGTCAGATAGCTCAATATCCAACCCTAGCACGCAAAAGCGTCTTCCCACTTTGGCACGGCGGAATAGAAAAAAAGGGGGAAATATCCAGAAGGCAACCCTTACGGATTCAGATCAAAGCCAGTCCGGGCAGCTGAAATGGGACTATTCCACTACGCATATGGGCAGTGATTTTGGAGGGACACCGGACTATCAGGGGCAGGACGAGATCTTACTGAAACCCGCAGCAGGGGTTCCACCCTCAATGGATCTGATTTATTCAACCCTTAAGCAGATACAGTCGGAAGCCCGTCAGGAACATAAAAGGGCGCATCATGCGACTAAGATGCTACAAGGAGCTATTCGAAAAATAACCAAAACCTGTAGTGAAATTGTGGAAAGAACTACAGTATTGGAAGAGAAAGTAGGGACGTTAGAGTCTGGGGTTGGGGGTATTACCCAACAAATTTCTTCAAATGAATCCAGGATGACGGACGTAATGTGGAAGTTGGAAGACTTTGAGAACCGCCAGAGGCGTAATAACCTTAGATTGCTAGGTATTCCAGAAAAAGCGGAAGGGGAGGACATTAGAGGCTTTGTACTTCGATTATTGAAAGGAGGTTTTCCCGAGCTGGCACATTGGGATTGGGATATTGAAGTACAACGTGTTCATCGCTTTCCTCTCATGCTCAGACAAAAAAAGGGATTGAGCGACACGAATGATAAACCCAGAGCCATTTTAATTTTTTTTTGGCAATTTTCTGTTACGGCAGGCGATTTTTGAGAAGGCTCGCCCGGAAGCTAGGCGATCTGCTGAGGGGCATTCGTTCTTTGTTAGGCCGGACTTCTGTCACACGACGGTTGAGAGGAGGTGGAGGCTGCGCCAGCTTATCACTCCCTTTCAGAAGGTTGGCTGTGAGGTTTATTTGCTGAGCCCTGCTCGCCTCAAAGTCATCTATCGAGGAAACATCAGGGTTTTTCTTCTGAGGTTCAAGCTCAAGATTTTTTACGAGAGATTTCAGCGGTCACCCAGTAGGATGTTTTGGGTTTTCTGGACGATGTATCTGGACAGTAATGTCAGTTAATATTTTCTAGTTGTTTTTTTGGTCTTGTAGGAAAAGGGAAAAAAAAGATAATGGTGGTTTCATGGGGGAGCGTGAGGGGTGGTGGTGGGAAGCAGATCCATGCAGAAGGCATCACAAGGGTCTTCGGACCTTTCTTGCCTTATTGTGGGGTGGGAGGGGAGGGTTTCTGGGGGGGGTTCTTGGGGGGCCGGCTGGTCAATTGGGTAGAAATAGTTGCAAGGGTTTGAGTATTGGCAGAAAGAGACTGAACAATAGGGAATTCAATTATTAAAAATGGTAAGAGGTAAAGTTAGAATTGCTTCGATCAATATTTGTGGGCTGAATTCTTTACTTAAAAAGCGCAGAGTTAATATTGATATCCAGTATTTGAATGCAGATATAGTATGTCTCCAAGAGACACATATCGAAGCCGGGAGACAAAAGGCTGTGGAATTAGATGGCTACCAGCTGGTGTCCTCTACAACTCAAGATACTCGAACTAAGGGGGTAGCCATTATGGTTCGCAGGGGAAAAAGCCTGTGCTTTCCACGTTCCAAAGCAGATCATCTGGGTAGATGGGCAATAACGGTGTGCAAGGCAGACAATCTCTTGTTTACGCTGTGTTCAATTTATGGCTCTGTGTTTGATGACCCTGCTGTGTTTAATTGGTTGGATCAGGAACTGGTCGCATGGCCACTGCCAATAGTTCTATGTGGCGATTTTAATTTAAACCTGAGCGGCAATGCTATTAAATTGGGACCTAGGCTATATAGGGGTCGTAAGCCCAAAGTCTTTAATTCTTTATATAATGTATGTAAGACTCATGGACTAATGGATGTTTGGGCTTCACAAGAACCTCAGGATCCGGGTTTTACCTTTTTTCAGCCCCACATCAGACACATGCTAGGCTCGATTATTTCTTTGTTTCTCAGAGTCTCTCGACTAAGTGCCAGATTTTTAGACTCCCACGGGTTATGTCAGACCATAACCCGCTAATTTTAGAGTTTTCATTTCAAGCCTCAAGGAGCGAGGTCCCACGTTGGACATTTGATAGGGCACTGCTCTACGATCAGGGATACATTGAGCATATGAGAGCGTGGATTCCCAGATTTATCTCGGAAAATAGGGGTAGTGCCCGGGTTGATATTGTGTGGGATGCCCTGAAAGCAGGGATAAGAGGTGAGACTAACAGGTTTGGATGGCAGTCCCAGAAGGCTAGCAAACTTCATATGCAGGAACTTTACACTAAATTAGGAGAGACAGAGACACAATTAGTGGGAACTGTGTTAAATGGGGGTGATGTGGGACAGGCGCAAGTATGTGTAGCTCTTGCTAAATCTAAGATATTGGAAGTATCTACTCAGAAGGCAGCGGGGAAGTATACTGCCTGGCGTTCTAAAATGTATGAGTGTAGTGAGAGAGTAGGACACTTGCTGGCAGTCCGTATTAGACAACGGGTGACACAGGGGGCAATTCTTGCAATTGAGGATCCTCAATTCGGGATGGTCTTAGAGGCTTCTGATATTCGTAGGGCCTTCCAGCGGTTCTATCAACAGTTGTACACGGAAGAATCTATTGGGAGTAACCAGGAAATTCACGATTATCTGGCTAACATCACAGGGGAGAAATTAACTAATGAGGAAAGGGAAGCATTAGAGGTACCTATTACAGCTGAGGAAATTGTGAGTGTTATTAGCTCTCTGGCTAATGGGAAGGCGGCTGGTACCGATCTCATCCCGGGTGAATTTTACAAGAAATTGGCTCCCTGTCTCTTGGATTTAATGGTTGAGGTTTTTCTTGGAGCCCAGGCTGGCCAAAGAGCACCAGAGTCATGGGGATCGGCCAATATAGTGGTTTTTCCTAAAAAGGGAAATCCGTCAAAGAGCTTGGGTCTTACCGACCAATAACATTAATTAACTGTGACATAAAAGTGTACTCCAAGATTTTGGCCAATCGATTAGCAGGGGTGATCAAGAATCTAGTTTCATCTATCCAACATGGATTCGTCCCTGGTAGGAGTACAATCGATCATGTCCAGAGAGTAATAGCTCTTTTTGATGAGGCAGGGATTACAGGAGACCCTATCGGGCTGATTCTGCTAGATGCGGAGAAAGCCTTTGATAGGGTCTCCTGGCCTTTTATGGGCAACACTAGAGAGTAGAGGGTTGGGCATGGGCTTCATCAAGGCGGTGGCCGTAATGTATAAGAATCCGGTGGCCAGGATCGCTCTTATGGGCGATTTGTCAGGGCCAGTGTCAATCAGCCGGGGGACACGTCAGGGGTGCCCATGCTCCCCCTATTGTTCGCTTTATATATAGATCCTCTGATTCGAAAATTGGCAAACAATAATAACATCTTAGCTATACACAGTAAAGGAGGGAGCACGAAGATTCTGGCATATGCCGATGATCTCGCTATCTTGACACCCAATCCACTTAGTGCGTTAGCCGAAATTGAAAAAGAGGCACGGGCTTTTGGGCACATCTCGGGATATCGACTAAATTCTAATAAAACCCTTGTCATTGTTAGCAAGGGCCTTCAGATTAATGATTCTCGGGTTGTGCAGAAAGCAACGTATCTTGGGATTGAAATCGGGGCTGATGTGTCCAAAATTGCAGAAATGAATCTGGATCCATTGGTCCCGAAGTTTAAGGCAGAATTTAATCGAATAGATAATCTTAAATTGACGCTGGTCGGTAGATGTAATATCATCAAGATGGTTTTTCTGCCGAAAATTTTATATATTTTCAGGGCTATTCCGCTGGCCATTAATAATTCCTGGTTCATATCTATGAATTATTTGTTCACAAAATTTCTCTGGGCTAACTGTCGTCCCCGGAGAGCATTAAAATTTATGACGCTCCCGAAGGATAGAGGCGGTTGGGCAGTTCCCAATCTTTTGTTATATCATTGGGCTGCTCTACTTCTCAAAATGGGAAGTCTTATAAGGGTTGGAGCCGATCAAGGTCCGGAGGGCACGCCAGATCAATCAATTTATGATTTATTATTGGGGTCAGAGGCTAGGGGCTGCTTGGGACAGCATACTGATTTTAAGTATTACAAACGGGTCAAATTTAAGACGTTGATGTGTGCTTTTAAAATCTGGACCTCAGTCAGAAAAAGATTAGGTATGGGCCTCATTCATGCCTATACTCCACTTTATGGTAATAAGTCGTTTCCAACTATTTTCAATGATGGGTATATGAAAACTTGGCAGGATAAGGGTATTATGATGGTTGGAGATATTATGGATGAGACAGGGATGAGGACTTTTGATGCAATTAAGGATTCTTTTGTAATTGACAACCGACAATTTTTTAAATATCTCCAAGTGAGAGATTTCTTAGGGAGGAAAGTAGGGGGCAGTAGCGGCTTTGCTCGAATAGGTCTAGTGGAACTGCTTCTTAAGGGATCAGGTACCCTTGGGGTTATCTATAAGAGGCTCAACGAGAATATGAAGGACGATCTATCTAAGCATAGTGATCGTTGGCAGGAGAGATTTTCTGTTAGTTCGGGGGAACCAGAAGAGGCTCTTTTTATGGCCCAAACTTCTTTTATTGCTGCTAATCTTCAACTGCAATATTTTAAGACCTGGTTTAATTTATATATAACGCCAGAGAAGATCTCAAAATGGGGCGGGGATGTGGGCTCTACCTGTCCTCGGTGTAAGCTTGTAGCGGCTGACATTGTGCATATGTTTGCTACCTGCCCCGATCTGGTTGAGATCAAGAGGGAAGTGGGTGCAATGTTAGAATCTCAGATAGGACAGCGAATTGAGATGACATCGCAGCTGATTGTACTAGGGTTGAGTTGCCCTCAACTAGCTGGTCGGGTTCGGACTTTTCTTTTTATTGCAATGACTGTTTTTAGGCTCTGCCTAGCTACTCACTGGCTCGATCCTGTGCCACCCACAAGTCAACAATGGCTGGGTAGATTCTTGGCAGTTTTTAGGCTGGAAACTGCAGTATATGCTAGAAAGGGGCCAAGAGCCAGTGCTAAGGGGAGGGAAATTTGGGCCCCTCTCCTAAGATGGGTTGGACAATCTGAGCATTGAGGATGATGATGATGGCGATAGGTGATGAGTATATTTATGGGTTATTAGGGTTTATCAATATTATGACATATCTAGGATTGTAGCAAGAGGATGTCGGGGTCTATATATGTATATGTATATATATGTATTTGTATATTTGCTCTGCCTGGGAGTGTTTCTTCCTTTTTTCTTTTTTCTTTTTGTTTTCTTTTCTGTTCTCTTTCGTTTCTCATTTAAAGGGATATGGTTTTTTCTCTTTCTCTCGTTTTTTTTCTTGGCTTTCTGCCGCATCGACCAGCCGGGGTGGGGTGGGGGGGATAGTCCAGGGTGGGGGAGGAGGTTTTTCCCGGGGGGTGGTCATGGTCAGTTTCCTATGTGTGGTTTTTTCTGGTTTGTTTCGTCTAAAATTCAATAAAGAATTTGGAGAAAAAAAAAAAGAAGCACAAGAATGACAGTGTGAACAGTAGCAAGGCTTCATGGCAACACTGCACATGTTAACCTGCCCACTTAAAGGACACATCTTAGAAGAAACCTCAGTACAATTATCAGACACTCACAAGCATACATACACATTGTCCACCAGCAACACAACAACATACAATTGGGGATAGTCACTTCCTCTCACTGCATACTTACACTCATGACGAGATGTTGTTGTGAATAAACTGTTGTCTCAAATCACCGCCATCAGCACCACTGTCATCATGGCCGTTCCTGGATCCTCCCTCGGTGGCGGATGCTGGTCTCCGTAGTCCTGTATGAGAGGTATTTCCTTCCGTTTAGGCAGGTTGTGAAGCATGCAGCAAGCTGTGATGATCTTGCACACTTTCAATGGGGCATATTGGAGGGCTCCTCCTATGTGATCCAGACAGCGGAATCTGGTCTTCAGTAGTCCAAAAGTCCGCTCCACGACTCGCCGGGTCCTACCATGGGCATCATTAAACCACACTTCTGCAGGGGTGACAGGGTTACGGAGTGGCATCGGTAACCAAGGCTGGTTGGGGTATCCAGAGTCTCCTACATTCAACACAGAAAAAATATTTAGTTGTCTGACAACAGAGCACTATCTGACATACAAGCAACACACACCACAACATACCCATGCCACATCACCTACCAACAAGCCAGGCACGGTCAGGTTGCAGCTGAAACATCAAATGGAGTATGACTCTGTTCCTCAGGATATATGCATCATGTGCCGAGCCAGTTAACCGTGCGCAGATGTGGGAGATGGACATGTCAGCCAAACATACCACCTGGGCATTGACAGAGTGGTAATGTTTTCTGTTCCTATAGATTTGCTCATTTGCCTGTGGTGGGATCAATGCAACGTGGATGCCATCAATAGAGCCAATGACATGGGGTATCCGTCCCAAGGCATAGAATTCACCCTTGATGTCTGACAACTCTCCAGGTGTCGGGAGCTTTATGTACTGGTCCAGGTAAAGGAGCAGTGCCTCCAACACACCCCAAAGGACATGGCTGAACATTGTTTGGGACATTACACCAGATGTTGCCACTGTGTACTGGAATGAACCTGAGGCAAAGAAATGTAATGCTGACATAACCTTCACTTTGGGCGTCAGTACAGTTGGATACATGCGGCCAGGCTGCAAATGAGGTGACAACTGCTCAGACAACTCTTCAATTATTGGCCTTGTGAAACGGTATTTCCGTATGCAATCACGTTCTTCCATGATCTGTAGGTCTGTAAAGGGCCTGTACACTGGAGGTCGTCTGCGAAACCTATGTGTAGAGTGTAAACACAGTTGGTGTTAGTGCACAATGTATAAAACTACATGCATTGAGACAAACAGAACATGAAATCTGAACACAACTAAAACTACAGAACATTGGAAATACATATTTCTAGGAGAAAGGCTGGCCTTAGATACATATCACAGCATTGGTACCCTTCCCAGACATGTTACCAAGGTATGGTGACACAGCAATTAGAGTGCTGTAGTGTAAAAATCAGTAGTGTCTGTCACTGTTCATGTGACCAATCATCACATACTCCACAACTCCCCATAAAATAAGCCAAGATTTAGGTTGTGAGAAAATTTACATGTTTCAAATGTAGCCACAATAGGATCATGTAATGCCAGATATGTGGTACACCTAATACACATTGCGTCTCACAATGTGAATCATGCACACTACTGTCACAGGGTGGACACTGTCATGTTGTCATGTCTGCATTTCACATACTATCACATACACAAAACATGAACAATGTAGGAATTGCATATATAACAACATCTTTCACTTAAGTCTGGGACATAAATTACACTAGTAATTCACATAACAAACACAAGCTGATGTGGATGCATAATGTCATGGTCTACTCATTGAAATTAAATACTTGATCCATTACTTACACACAAAACATTTACAGTCAGAAATCACACAGATTGCACACTGGGTCACACAGTCCCCAAATGCAGGGAATATGTCAAGAATGGACTTTTATATCCCCAAAAAGTCATTGGCACTGTGACCAAGCTTAGGATGGTAAATGGAGTACTTTTGTATCATGTTGGTATTAGCCTCAAAATCAGTGTGTCAGGTGCCCCTCAAGGTTGGCTCCTCATGGGAGTATGACTTATTCATTTAAAGGTCCATTTCATTTTGAAAATACTGCCTCCACACATGTAATGCACATAAATACAATTATAGAAGTGCCTGCTCTGCTGACCGATTATTGAAAGGACGCGGTTGCCGCATCCGAACCAATTCACACAGAGACATAGGCTGCAAGTTGTTATGGTGACAGATGTGGGTGATTATTCAAAGGACGAGATAGCTGCATCCTAACTGATTCAGGCACAGCCATTGGCTGCAAGTTGTTATGGTGACAGACGCGGGTGAGTATTCAAAGGACGCGATAGCCGCATCCTAACCGATTCGGACACAGCCATTGGCTGCAAGTTGTTATGGTGACAGACGCAGGTGAGTATTCAAAGGACGCGATAGCCACGTCCTAACCGATTCAACACACAGCCATTGGCTGCTAGTTGTTATGGAGACAGACACGGGTGAGTATTCAAAAGAAGCGGTATCCACATCCGAAACGATTTGGACACAGCCATTGGCTGCAAGTTGTTATGGTGGCAGATGCAGGTGAGTATTCAAAGGACGCGATAGCCGCATCCTAACCGATTCGGACACAGCCATTGGCTGAAAGTTGTTATGGTGACAGACGCGGGTGAGTATTCAAAAGACGCGGTATCCACATCCGAAACAATTTGGACACAGCCATTGGCTGCAAGTTGTTATGGTGACTGACGCGCGTTTTGGGTTATGTCCTCATAGCGTGGAAACAGAGTCAGTAACCTCCCATCACCAATGTATCAAAATCACTCGCGGGCCGATGACGAGTTTTTGCACGTTGCGGTAGGCGCGTCGTCAGCAAGCAATGTAATGCATTGGACCGATTCGGAAAATGCGACCGACGCGAACCTATCACTTTGGATGCATGGATTGAAGACCGCCTCTGCTGTTTAGATATAAGTCTGTCTGTTCCCTAGAGACTTCACTTGCCTGCACTACCTGCATAATTCCTGCACCTCCCCATCTCTCTGCTGCTGTTACCACATCCTCTGGGAGATATTATGGCACGTACAGTTGGCAGGGCCAAAGCTTTCACAGAGGAGGAGAACCAGATCCTGCTGGACAACCTCCTGCCACTGTACAGCCAGCTGTATGGCAAAATAGAGGAGCAGGTGAGTTGATGATCACACTGCATTTTCAATAGACATGTGCAATTACCATGCACTACTACCATTAGGAATCTCATAGGCAAGCATGTAAACTGTTTTTTGTAAGTTTAAAAGTGTGAAGATAACTGTTCTGGGCAGGTACACTGCTGTAGAAGTGTGTGTACTGGGGTAAATATCTAATCACTGTTCTCATGGGACGGAGTCATTGAGCACAGGACAACTGCGCATTATGCCAACTGCCTACCCCTTAGACATTGTTGCCAATCTGACCCTGACCTATGTGTATAAGTGTCTGACTCAGAAACATGTTGCATGTGAACTAAGGGTCTGTCACCATGTCATCCTTACAGGTCTACTCCAATGAGAAGGCCACGATGGGGAGGACCATCGCCCGGAAGGTGCGCTCCGTGGGGTTGGAAACTCGGCGCGTCCGTCATTGCTGCAAGAGGTGGCAGGACCTTCGTGGCTGGACCAAGAAGATCACTGAAGTCCAGCTGGGCCTGTCACTTCCAGGCAAGAGGGGCGGGCGCCGAACCCTGACCCCCCACATGCTATGCATCCTAGTGGTGTTCTTCCCTGACCTGGATGGGCAGTTGAAATCCAAACAGCAGCCAGGAGGGGGTGAGTATCTGCTTTCTTTAACCATGCATGTTGTAGCATCTTAGCCTGCTAGCCCTTTTACAGGTCAGAAGTCAGCCAAAACCCCTGTTCAGTTTTAAAAGATGCATATGCATGAGGATTATTAGATGCACGGTTATGCCCCTTTCATCAGGGACATGTGAGGAAGTTATGTTCAGGGTAGTGACAGTAGTGCCATGCTCATGTGATCAGCACAAATTACAACATGTGCATGGAGATAACCTTCAGGAGTAATGCGAATGCTCGACATGTGTCAGCACATTGACTAATGTATGACCTGTTCTCAGTGTGGTCTCAACAAATCTGTGAAGTATGTTGTTATTGGAGCACTCAAGTGTGAAAAGTCCATGCTATACATCCTGGCAGCAGGTGACATCAATGTTGAGGCCTTGGTGAGTTTTGCTTGGTCAGTGTGCCAATGTTATGTCCCAGCCATGATGCTCAGTGTAATCAAATGTATCCCATGGGCCAATTTCAGGTATGATAACTCTGGTTACCTGTCACACTGCCCTTTCACATGATTGTGTGGAAGATTCCATTCACTCCATCCAAAATAGTGAGTCCATGTGTCTGACTCTATAACAGTGACAACACATGCCGTTCACTGACAAACACAGGTGGTCACTGATGGAAACATGGCTGATATTGTAAAGTATGATCTAAGATACACATTCACAACGGTTGACATGTGTGTAAATGCTCTTGAGTATTCATACTTGAGGGTTTTGAAAACCATGTGTATGATGCATCACTGTCAGATTGAGAGATGTCAAATATGCATCATTTTGGAGAAAGTTAACAAAATGAGATGGAAAATAAGAGAAATGTAAGCTGTACAAAGTGTGCAATATGTCTAATCAAAGTGAGGGACATTCAGACTTGGCCCATACAAATGGGGACTTCTGCAGTCTAGATAGGATTTGTACACAGTGTTGACTGGACTCATGAAGAATAGAGGTTTAGTAGTAATAGTCCGTACAGACAATCCACCCAGAAGGGCCAGTGGCATGGTGTTCCACCAGAAGCATTGTGAAGATGCAGTCATCGGACTTAGAAGTGTGTTGACCATTGTTCACATCTGAAAATGGTGACCTATTTACAATGTGCACAACATTCTGATACATCTTCATGACACTGTGCATAGATCACACAAGACAGTGTGCCATGTGCCTCTCACCCTAGCTATGCCTAATACCTTGGTGTCTCCGCAATAAGAGTCAGATTGTAGTATGGATTGTGGGTCCATTGTTGACATCTGCTAAGTTAGCATGAGCTTCGCTGCCATGAGGCTGCTTTTGCGCACGACACTGCATGCATAGATTTCGCAAGACTCTATCACATGAGAACTGTCTGCTTTTCTGGTTCTCTGCTGTGCTCTGAGGTATAGTCTGCACACGATGTACAAGGTCGATCAACAATGCCCCTTGTTATTCTGTTCTGGTCAGTCCATCGCACCTAGACATAACATGACACACAGCTGCACTACTGAAAATCGTATGCTTTAATATTGCAAGCTAACCATGTGGTGCGAGCACTTGGAGAGATTCCTTTCCGGAGAGAAGAGCTGTGCTTGTCCTGAGATGTAAACCTTTCATCTAGGCCTTGAGGTATGGGGTCTGCTGACAAAGCCCAGAGGTCTTCTTTTTTATAATAAACTATTTCTTACCACGGGGAGGGTGGTTAGGTATTGTAGCTCTTTTCCACTGTCTTTACAAAATGATATCCCCGTTTATATTCTATGGAATTGTGACAATGCTGACTATATTGTGTTTATGCATTTTGCTGCTAGTAATGGCACGCGTACTGTACCATAGAGCTCGTTAGTTAAAATAAACATTTTAAACTATACCGTGACTCTGATTACTCGCATTGTGGACAAGTATGAGTGAGTGAGTGAAAGAGTTGTCTTGCTCCCGCGATTCCTGAGAGAGTCGTGTTCTGGGTTGTCTAATCATTGGTAGCTTCGCTGTTAGTCGGAGAACGAATGAGACACTATAGCTAGTCGGTTTGGGATTATGGGTACTAATGTGGTAGGTTGGTACACCCCTATTCACTGAGGTCCCGATTTCCTGCGCATAGTTCTGTATATGTGCAGAATCCCTGCAACATGGCGCCCAACGTTTGGTCTGGTTCTTATCTGCGAGACGCTTGAGTAGTGCTTGTGCTTGTCCACAATCCCCTCACCTCTGTTTCCGGAGACAGTTGTGACGGTGTAACCTCCTATATTGATGTTTTTATAGGTTCTTTGAAGCTTGAAGTTTTAAAAAGGTTTTTCTTTCTTAAAAACCCTTTATTGTGCTGTTGCGCTTAAGGTTGTTATTTTTTCTTATCGGTTATGTCGGTCCCGATTCGGGCCGTTAATAGGGCAGCACTCACGGCTTATTTGACTCAGAATGGAGTCCCTAATGCTGGTGTTGCGCTGATTTTTGTAGTAGAAGCAGATGCGGCTTACCGCTTCGAAGTGTTTTATTCTTGGGTCACCTTTCCGGCGGTGGATGGAACAGATAACTTGTTTCACAAATATACGCCTACGGCCCTTCTTAATGCTTATCAGCCCCATCGGGCTCTTGAGGTTCCGCTTACAGCTTGGCAACACCAAATTTGGTTTAATGGCGCCCTTCCTCACCCAATAACGCCGGTAAGTTTAGGTCCTTTATCGATAGATGGGGCCACGTGGCCCGTTTTGGCTGGGTATACCCCTCACCCGTGTCGTTTGACAACGGCGACGCTTGCAGAACTCCGCGTGTTACATACGTCTTTAATACGCTTGCATAGAGCTGTTATACAGTTCATGTCGCGCAACTTTCAGGTGGGACCACCTGGAGTTGCTGCGCAACCTGCGGGACCTGGTGGTGTGGCCATCAGTCCCCTTATGGTAAATTCAGTAATGGGCAAGCGTCCACAGAATAAGGATGTATTACCTTATTGGCCTGCTGAAAAATTTGGACAAATAGAGGCTGTTTTTCCAAACACATCTCCTGTGGGGAAACACACACTAATACTAATACATTACGTCCTGTTGTCAATTACACACAGTGGGAACATTGCCCTGCACCATTAAAAGGTAGTTCGAAAACTCTTAGAGACAAATTTACAGAATTTACAGACTTTGATAGGTCAGCACCCGAGTCGTATTATTTTAAATTAAATGTTCCATCAACTCCCAAAGTAATGTTGACCCATACAAAATTAATTTATTCAAATTCTTTCAGACATGATCTGTCTGTCAAGGGTTATGATTACTGGAGGGCCACCGTTGATTTGAAATCGATCTGGGGTTCTAGGTCCTGGCAGGTGCGAGGCACTGAAGCCTTACATCGTGCCTGCCTCATCCCAACACAAATTTTGTTTTTAAATGAAACAGTTTACCAGACAACTTGCTTTCATTTGGCAACTGCAAAAAAGTTAAACGCCCCTGCCATTACCTCTTTAGCTGAGTATAATAATTGGCGCATATACACGAATTATACCATTGAAGCCTTACAATCTTTATTTCAAAATAACACTTTTGATGTGTCTGAATTGGATTCTTTAGGTTGGATAGTTTGGCAGACGAGTTCGTATGCCTGCCAACTTCATTTTCATAACACCACTTCGGGTTATATGCAAGACAGACCCGACCCAAGATTTCAGATACACATTCGGTAACAACCTAATCGGTTGGAAAATTATGTCAACAGTGGTTGCAGCAATCTACACTATCGTCCGTTAAACAACATTTATCGTTGTTGTCCAACAACATTAATTTGGCCGACTTTGTCTTGGGACCCAGGGTTCCTAGAACAAAGAGATTTTATTACGCAGCTTACAATGAAATATGGAAACTTTCCCAGATTGAAGCGGCGTCACGTCTGCGGGAAATTGACCAAGCGAACTTAGAAAAGGTTCTAGCTGTTGTCGATAATAGTATTAACACACTATCTTCCCGCATTTACACATTGGATAATATTGTTTCTTCTGTTGTTGATATTGTGCAAGAAGATGTGTCTCTGTTATATCATGGTCAAAATCAATTGCGTTCTGTCATGCAATTCGCATGGACTTTGCAAACTCTAAAAATGCGAAAAGTACCATGGGATTATTTAAATGCGACTGCTTTGTTTTTACCATTTAATTTAACTGACAAACAGCAGTTCATGTCCATGAAAGATGCAACTTACACTCTTCTACACAAAGAAAAAATAGACCCTTTGCCCTTTTCTGTAGCGGAAACTGACACTGCTGTTTGGCTAATTCATGGGGTCATATCTTTGCCTTTCTCGCTGTTCCAATTTAGCTCCTGTATGAAACATTACCCGTTAGGCCGCTTTGAACCCCTGGGTAGCGCTTTTCTGCATGAACTGTGGTCTTTGCCTTTTACCTACCGATGTTTGCGGGAAGAAACTGAAGTATACCTTACAGGGGAGGACTGTGATTCTACAGTGGGTCATTCCCTTGTTTGCAAAAATATCAAGTTGCACGGAGCATGTAATATGTCAGCTCCGAACCTTGCATGTGTTTTAAAAGGTAATCCAGTTCCCGCAATAATTCCCACGTTCACTCTGCTTACTAACGGTTGTTATCTTATTCTAAGTAACCAAGAATGCTGCGGCTTGCTGGCTGGTATACCATACATAGTAACGGTTTCACAGCGCGTAATTTGTTGTAAAAATTTGCTTTTTCCTCCCTTGCGTGGGCAGCTCGATAGCTCAATTTGGCCTTCCATACCAACTTTGAAAGCAGATTTCAACAAGTTGAGCAGATTAAAGGCGCTTTTAACCCAACAGGAAGTCACCCTTACGTCCGCACGAGAAACCTTCAACCTGCAGGTGGCTAGCGCTGCTAGTGAAATTCAAACACTTTTAACAACTAATCTTCCACTGCATTTTGGGGAGCTAATACACCGCATATTTAATGCGTCTGACACAAGTGGCCTTGCTCATTTTTTTAAAGCTGTTGGCTCTGGCCTTGTGACTTCTTTTCAGACAATATTTGGTGTTATACCTGCATTCATTCATTCTATCTTTTCCAGCGTCTTTGGTGGCTTCCCTTTAATGCTGGCGTTAGCTGCTGGGATCCTGCTTCTACTGTGTCTGCTGCGCAATGGCTGCTCCTCTTTTGGTACTGCCCAGACAAGATCGGCTGCATTTGCTCCGTGACCGTATGCATGAATGCTTCGGTACACTACCACTGGCAGCTCTCAGTGTGTCTTATGGGTTGTCCTTCTGCTTTCCATACTTCACTTGCGTGCAACCTGTCTTTTCTTGTCTACAATGTCCGTTTACATGGTCATTGGATTTGTGCCGCTCCAATTCGTCATGTCCGGACCCGGATTTCGACCAGCTGGTGGGTCCCTTAGTGGCACATGAGCAGGACTGTTCTGGGGTTGGCTTTATGGCGCATGCGGCTGCACTTGGAATCTTGGTTCAATGGGATGTCTGTGAGGCTGCGCAGAATCTCCTACTTCAAAGTTACATCGAATATCACGCAAGTTGTCCGGAAATGCTAATGGAAGCACCCGCATATGAGGAGCACATCTGTTCATTCGATTTGATGAACTGGATGGTGTTCCTTTTTTATACCAACAACAATGATTTTCTTCTGGAGGTTATTGCATTTTATTGCTCCTACACTCTGATGGATTTAATTCACCAGTCCTTGGTTTTCTGAAGCCCTTTAAACGAACTTACTTTTTTCCTAATAGTTTTTTTTTTCTTTCACTCACACTTTTGAACTCTGCTCACACTTTTGAACTCTGTTTTCGTACTATGTCTACATGCGCTGACCTTACCAGGGGGAGGGTGTAGTATGGATTGTGGGTCCATTGTTGACATCTGCTAAGTTAGCATGAGCTTCGCTACCCAGAGGCTGCTTTTGCGCACGACACTGCATGCATAGATTTCGCAAGACTCTGTTTGTGCTCTTTCACATGAGAACTGTCTGCTTTTCGCGTTCTCAGCTGTGCTCTGAGGTTTAGTCTGCACACGATGTACAAGGTCGATCAACAATGCCCCTTGTTATTCTGTTCTGGTCAGTCCCTCGCACCTAGACATAACATGACACACAGCTGCACTACTGAAAATCGTATGCTTTAATATTGCAAGCTAAACATGTGGTGCGGGCACTTGGAGAGATTCCTTTCCGGAGAGAAGAGCTGTGCTTGTCCTGAGATGTAAACCTTTCATCTAGGCCTTGAGGTATGGGGTCTGCTGACAAAGCCCAGAGGTCTTCTTTTTTATAATAAACTATTTCTTACCACGGGAGGGTGGTTAGGTATTGTAGCCCTTTTTCACTGTCTTTACAAAATGATATCCCCGTTTATATTCTATGGAATTGTGACAATACTGACTATATTGTGTTTATGCATTTTGCTGCTAGTAATGGCACGTGTACTGTACCATAGAGCGCGTTAGTTAAAATAAACATTTTAAACTATACCGTGACTCTGATTACTCGCATTGTGGACAAGTATGAGTGAGTGAGCGAAAGAGTTGTCTGGCTCCCGCGATTCCTGAGAGAGTCGGGAGTGTCGTGTTCTGGGTTGTCTAATCATTGGTAGCTTCGCTGTTAGTTGGAGAACGAATGAGACACTATAGCTAGTCGGTTTGGGATTATGGGTACTAATGTGGTAGGTTGGTACACCCCTATTCACTGAGGTCCCGTTTTCCTGCGCATAGTTCTGTATATGTGCAGAATCCCTGCAACAAGATGTGTGACCTGACAGTAGAGAACCTAAGTTATAGGACAAATGAGCACAATCACTGTTATCTGTGTGATATGACTCCTACAATGACTACGCCAGCTTAACGTTTGACAAGGAAGTCATTTGACCTATAACATTTGAGCTAATGCTTCGCAATTTGATGACTAGGGATTGCAGAATGGATGCAACACACTAACCCTGGGAAGTCCCAGGGGAGGGAACTAGAGGCACGAGGTATTCAGGGTGAGCTGGCCTCCAACCTTAACATGTATACATAAAAGAAGCTACCCTGAATGAAATAAACTGGGGGTTTACTAGGTACTTGGTAGAGTACCGGGCATCTCACAAAAAGTGAAGGACTGTCCTCACACACCACCAGGTGTCATGCTTCATCGTTGGCAGTCCTCGCTCTCTAGAAACTTCGTTTGGTAGAGAGCGGGCCTACACCTGGAGACAGGGAGGCACTGCTAAATCTAAGTGGGGGCCCGTAAAAGTGAGTGATTATTTAAAAACCAATGTAAATGCCAAAATACATTTATTTAGACATGCAACTACTTCGTATTAAAAATTAAAAATGGGGAATGGGGGAATTAGTACCCCATCACCACAGTGATTAAAGTCGTCGACATGTTTCTGCCTAAATGGCCTAAAGGGTCTGCAGCATTCATCAGGACGGGAATAAGAATGTGGGCTCCTATCTTACCAAAGTTGGTTCGATATTACTACTGGATAGGTTGACCTGTGTCAGACTCTACCTGAAAGAGTTTCCTTAAACCTGTAATGTAAAAAATGAGATTGCCATCAGAAATGAATAATATCCGGTCTTTTGTGTATACCTTGCAGAATGGATACCATGTCTCAATTCAATTACGTGAATTCTCTTTCCATTGTGAACTCTAAAATCCCTTGCAGGAGATGAAACAGGTAAGTCAGGACACAAGACTGTCAGGATCAAAAGACAATACATCACCTGCTACATAGTGAAGTAGTTGACATTGTGGTTGTGGCATTTGATGTTGATACACCCAATGTTGCAGATAACATCATGTGTGAGGGAGCAATGGTTAACTGGCAGATTCAGCTCCAGTGATGACTCCCCTGTGGTGGTGGAGGAGACAGGGACTGACTCCTCTGCATCGGAGTCCACCACCACAACTACCATCTCCACCCTCCCAGCTGCTCCCAGGCCCAGTGTCTGTGGCTGCTCCCGTGGAAGGGGACCCGTCCACTGCTGCCCTCCATGTGGAGGCCATTGACATCCTGGGGCAGATCTCTGTGGGGCAGACAGCAGTGCTGAATGTCCTCCAGGTGCATACCAATCATTTGGCACAAATGGTATCATTCCTGGAGGACATTCGCTCTGACATGTCTGCCCTACAGAGATCAAATCAGGCTCTGGCCTCCACACTGATGGCAGCAGTGTCCCAGCTCCAGCAGTCTCTCCCCACTCCTACCTCTTCCCCATCCACAGTCCCAACTACCCTCCCTGACCCAAGCACATGCAAACACACACATGCACACACCTCAACAGCCACACGCAGCACACAAACACACAGACACAAGGAGAAACCCACACACATGCACACTCAGGAGACACACAGCACACTCACCACCAGGGACATACCAGCAGACGACACACATGCATCCACAGACACTCCGCAGACCTCAGAACCCTCTGCCTCCACACCCCCTACCCTTACCTCTCCTGTTCCCCCCCACATCTCAGGCACCCCACCTTGTTCCCATTTAATTCTTCCCTACCCAATCCTACCCACTTCTTCCCAAGAAGCAACAAATCACCCCCCCCTGACCTGACATCAACACCTGCCCCCCCCCCCTCCCAGAAGAAACAATGTAAAAAATCAACCCCCCCAAGAAAATCCCCCCGGTCTCCCAAAAACAAATCCCCTCCAGCAACCCATACTTCCTGAGCCCAGCCCAGGACCTCTGTCCCCAAAACACCCCCTCCTAAAAAGACCAATCCCCTCCCTATTCCTGTCAAACCCCTTACAGACTTTAAAATCCCCAAATTGGCAAAGCCCACCCCATATCCCCCTCCATCTACCTCTCCCACTAAAGCTGCCCCCCCTAAATCTGAGCCAACCCCTGCAGTGGAGCCACCACCCCCTCAATCTGACCCTACCACTGCAGTGGACCCAGCCACACCCCTGATCCCATCACTCCCAAACCCCAACCAAGTCCTCCCTAGTTGTGTCCCTTTGGTGCCTGGCATGCCCCCTAGATGCCCCTCCCAGGGGAGGTGTCCCTTTGTAGGCTAAGTGCAGGCAAACAGTGGGGGCATATACATTTGTGGCCCTCAAAGCCATTGACTTTAATTGTACTGGCCTTTGGCCTATTTCTGTTCCCATCATATGCTGAATAAAGCATTTCATATTTATTTTTTCAAAATGTCTGTGTCCTCAAAATGGATTTCTTTTTAACTGTCATTCATGTGTAATATGTGATGTAAGTATACAATGATGTCAGTATGGAGTGGATTACATATGGTCCATGGGGTACAAGTACTTGGTCAGTATGTATCCTAGATTGTTATGGTACTTTGGCTAGATGTCAATGTCATAATTGGTTTTGTCTGAGTGTGACATGCAGCCACAAATTATTTTTTAGGAAACCACAGTTCAACATGGTTCATGCTTTCAGATGTCAACATAGTGCAAGTGTGGCAAAGTACAACAGTTTATGAGAAACATGCTGCATATGTTTGTAATGTGCTGGAAGAACACTGTCTCATCAATGCACCTGGATAGATATGGAGTTTGACAACATGGTAGTGAGTTTGGACACACCCATGTACACAAAGTAATGGAACATATCTTTAAGGTGACTTGATTAGGATAGGCAATGTCAAGTCATGTTCATACATTCTGTGTGTACAACATTTGTCTGTGCTTGGTGATCCAAAGACCCTTCAGGCCCCCTCATGTGACACAGCTTGAGGTATACCTATTCAGCATGACAATGCACAGCAACAATCCCCTTCTTGGCTCAGTTAATGGAATCAGTCTGAACCTCAGTTGTTGATACAGCCTTGTCCCAGGTTTTACTTTGCCCAACAGAGTCCATCCTGGGGGATGCCACTGGCTAAGTGTAAGAGGGATCCCTCAGATTGCTGAGGATTATCCACCTGGCTAGTACTACTAAGCTGGGGGTCCCTAATCTGTGGAGGAGGGGATTCTTCTTGGCAGTGGGCCCTGTGGGGTCCACTGCCATCCCTGCCCTCTGCAGCACTAGGCTGGCTGAGACCTGGTAGAGAGGTGCAGGATACCTGCTCCAGATTGGGTACCTCCTTGGAAGGTTCCCCTGCCCTCAGTGGCTCTGTCAGGCCAGACCTGACTACCTCTGGGGCAGTTTCTTCACAAGGGGTAGGGTCAGTTCCCTGAGGAGGCTGACCTTCACCTTAAGTCTGGGGGGAGAAAGACTTTTCTTCCTCCCTTGTGCTCTCTGAGGGAGCAAAATGGGCCATTCTTTCAGGGTCCACTGCTCCTAATTTTTCCTGTGGCTGGACTGGAACCCTAAGGGTCTCAGCAACCTGCTCAGGGAGGCCTATCATTTTTAAACAGGCCTTCAGTTCTACTTCAGCCCATGCTGAAGTTTCTAAATCATTTCCCAAGAGGCAATCTACAGGCAGATTTTGAGACACTGCAACCCTTTTAGGGCCAGTGACCCCTCCCCAGCTGAGAATGACTATGGTCATGGGATGATCAGTTCTAACACCATCAGTGTTGGTCACCTGGTACTGGTACTCAGGTAAAAGCTGAAGGGGGGACACTAGTTTTCCTATCACCATGGAGACACTAGCCCTTGTGTCTCTACAGGCTACAGCTTTCTGACCATTAATCAGAGGCTCCTGTCTGTACTTGACCAAGGTATTGGGACTTACAGTAAAAGTGTCAAAACTCATGCCACCATCACAGTCTAAGGTGGCCTGTGTGGGGGATCTGGCTAGGCCAGTATCCACCTCAGAACCCGGTGAGAACCCAACTAAACTTTTGGGTGCATAACTACTACCTGGGGGAATAGGGGATGTTGTAGTAGTAGTACTAGTAGTGGTTTTATTATCCTTATTGTTGGCCTTGGTACAATTAGAGTCATACGTCTTGTGGCCAGGTGTTTTGCAAACAGGACAATAAGGTTTCTTGCCAGGGGAAGAAGTTTTTGACCCACCCTCAGAGGAAGACTTTTGGGGACCTTCAGAGGACTTCTCTTTGGACTTATCCCCACCTTTCTCTTTGGAAGAATCCTTCTTTTGGTCACCACCACCCTGGTTCTTCTGCTTGACCCTGGTGCGACCAATTTGTCTGCCTTCTTTCCCAATTCTTGGGGAGAGGTCAGATCAGAGTCCACCAGGTACTGGTGCAAAAGCTGGTTCTGACAATTATTAAGGATCTGCTCCCTCATAATCAAATTGTACAATCCTTGGAAGTCATGCACTTTGCTTCCATGTAACCAGCCTTCCAGAGACTTAAAAGAACTGTCAATTAAATCTACCCAGTCCTGGGTTTGTGCCTTCTGGGTGTGTCTGAACTTAATCCTATACTGTTCAGTGGTTAAGCCAAACCCATCTATGAGAGCACTCTTCAGTACTGAGTAATATTATCAGCATCCTCTTCTCTAACAGTGAGGAGCTTATCTCTACCTTTGTCAGCAAATGAGAGCCACAAGATAGCTGCCCACGTCTCCTGGGGGACCCTCTGAACTTTACAGGCCCTTTCCAAGGCAGTTATCCATTTGTGGATGTCATCCCCAACATGGTAGGGAGGGACTATATTGTTCAGGTTCCTATGGTCAAACGAAGTTTCTCTAACTCTAGGGAGACTGTTGCTGCCACCATGGGATTCTAGTCCCAGTTTCTTCCTAGCTTTCTGGACTTCTAGGGACTCTTTGTCAAGGGCCAAATGCTCTTGCCTGAGCCTAAGCCTAGCTTTCTCAAGTTCAAGAAGTTGGTAGTCCCTATCAAAAGAGTTTTCCCTCTTACTAGAGATGGCGGTCCCTACTGACTGTCCTGAAGCATTGGATTCTACAGAGGAGGATCTAGACCTCCTTGGTCTACTCTGCACTCTCCCAGGAGGAAGAAAGGGGGCTGACTCAGGGCCACCTGCAGTATCCTCTGGGAGATCTGAGTTTTCCAGGTGGGAGTCAATAGGCTCCTCCTGGTCAGGGTTAGATTCAAGGTCATGGGGGGGGTTCCCCTCCTGGCCTATCTTCTGTTCCCCTGCCCACCCACTCTTTCCTGTTCATCTGACCCACTAGCTTTCCTTAGGCCATCTAACAGTAACACCTCTAGGAGGCGTTCAGTGTTAGCATTTTTCCCTGCCTTCAGCTTTCTACAGGCCCACAGTGCTTTCAGTTCTTGGAACGAAAGCTCACTGTATCTAGTTGGAAGAGAGCCACTGGCATCTCCTTTAGAAGACATACTAAGTGAGGTGTGGTGTTGCATCTACCTAACCTAGTGGGAACTAAATTCTCTGAGGTTGGAGAAAGGGTGTGTTAGACCCTTGACTACCTAACCCTAAGTTCAGTAGAGCTTACTATTCGAAGCTTGTATTATATGTGCCTAGTATTAGTGATGGTTTTTCAATTAATCACACCAAGATTTATCTGGCAAATCAATGCAGGCTTGAATCCCAACCGCTGCACACCAATGTGAGAGGCTGGCCTGGTATATGATGTACACTTATGTAAGTGGACACCTTGCACCAGTCCAGACAACCCTTATGGTGAGTTAAGAGGTTTTAGACAACCATAGAAAGCTCTCTAAGTGGTAGCTGTGGAGAGCAGCCTTCAGGCTTAGTCCAGAAGGAGAGTAAAGCAGCTTGTTTTACCAGAATGCAATCTTATAGGTATAGATTAAATGAAAAAGAACCACACAAGGTATCTATAAAAATATGTATGTATTATATAATACTCACTAAAACGTTTAGATATCTCCTACAAGGAGGTATCTAATGTTTTGTCTTATAAACATATTATTTTTTTTAAGCTACATATTCTTGCTGAGCTAAGCTTGAACTTCCTATCTATCGCATGTTCATACAATGCTGAAAAGAGAGTAGTCCATTGTAACACAGTGAAACATTGAATAAATGATAGAATGGGCTAACACATTAAGCTTCCCTGGGAACCAAGGTTAAATGTTCTAAGTTATACAAATGCCTAGTGATGTCTGTTACATATTTAATAAGTAGACTGTCGACTTTGTTTGTTTACTGTGGGAAAGGAAGAAGAAGCTGCTCACCATTGAAAGATTTCTTCCTATTGGACTGGAGTGATCTGACCAGATACATTGTTGATACATGTGTTCGTGTCTTTTATATTAGTGTGTGTTTCCAGTTAGTGATGGGGATTTAGGACCTGGAGCTGTGAGATTCTTGAGGACTTCTGATGAGATGCTCCCAGACCCAGAAACTCTTTTATAGAGTTTTAACCATTCTTTTTCCTTGACCTCCTTCCCTGACGGGCGTTGCTACTGCTGCACTTGTTATTCCATAATTTTTCCTTCTGAGGCTTCATTTGTACAGATTGCTACTGAAACTGTATGTGGATGCTCTTTGGATAATGAGACTCAGCTGAACTTCATGAACTACTCTTTATGGGGAGTTGGACTACTTGATTTGATTCTAAACTAAATGCTCCTTTGATCTCACTCTTTTCAGGAACTCTTTATGGGTTCTATTAACTTTTGATTCTGAACTCTTATTTAGAATAGGGACTAATTCCTTTGAGGAAAACACTTGTCATTTTTGTATTATTGTTGTCCTTAACCATGATTTTCTTGATATTTCCGTAAACGGATTTATCTGACTTACTAATTGAATAAAAAGATAAAAAGACTTTACTGATCTCATAAAGAGAATGAAGGTTTTGTAACCAATCTTAAACTCTCACTATTGACTGAACATAAGAACCGTTAATGATGATGCTGATTGATTTGATTTAATTTAGTTCCCATTCAAATACGGTGGCAAAGATCTGTCGCCTAGGAGAAGAACCTGGCACGGAGTTGGAGCTCATTTTTGTAAGTCACAAGTTGAACTCGTACTGGACTCTTACTGCAAACATTTTCTACAGTAACTTTATATCACTAATGCAATCACAAACGCATGCATCACAAAAGCATTATTTTATAAAATGAGTTAATGTAATACTCTATATGATCATGCAAAAAGCACCACCTAAGACATTACAAAATGTGTATTGAATCACAGGTTGCAGCACAGTATCAAACAGAGGAACATCAACATCGCACACCTTATGAAGACAAACCCTACCACAAGAATATGATTATTATGTAAGGTTTTCAAGAAGACAATAAGAGAAACACTGAATTAGATAGTGTGCACATAACCATGTGAACACTGTCATAGCATTTGACAGACAGCAAAGAATGGCAACTGTTAATACCTCCTGTTTCCTCCCATTACCATAACAGCATAAACAATTGCAGTTCAATTTAATAAGTAGTTTGTTTAGGTTTTGAAAAACACTAAACACGTTGGACATACAAAATATCTTTAAAAACGATTGTATCAATTTTCTAACTATTGAATCGTTCTACTTAAAGACATATGAAGTAGCTTAACGTCACACAAAATTGTGCCTCTCATTTTACTTAAGAGCCAGTGGTCCAAAATGTTGTTGCCACTGCGTGTAATCATATTTCTTAGGAGCATCAAGATCCTCACCCATTACCACAATCAAAGGATTACAAGTCAATAATCTATGCACAGCAGGCTCAGGTTGTTGTCTCTGCAGGCTCAGGTTGTTGTCTCTACAAAGTAAACAGCACTTGGTAGTTAGTGGCAGACTGCTCCACCTTCTAGCTGAATTCCTATAAGACAACTGGTGAATGCAATTCAGGGTGCAGTCCCTTCAAAAGTCAGTATCCAGTGCCAAACAGATGCATGGTTCCCAGATAAAGAATTCAACAACAAAACGTCTATGATTTTTGAAGAGTGAGAGAGGCAAGAGCTTCCTTAATTGACTAGGCATGTGTAGGTTATTTCAAAACAGATTTAAATTGAGCTTAGCTATCTGGGGATTAGTCAATAGATTCCACAGATCATTGTTTTCAGCCTATTCAACAGCAACCAACAGCATAGACACTTTCTGTACGTCTTTCCCAAGCATTGTACATTTTGGGCCTTTTTAAATTTTATTTCATGCAAGAGCTGAGTATGCGGACTGTATTCATTTGACTTTATTGTACAAAGAGCATATGGCTTCCACTTGAATTGAGTTTCTTAATCCAACCGCTTCTTTTATGTGTAAATATTCAACCAGTTCTTGCTATGTAAATTTCCTCTGGTTCCAAATAGCAGCACTGTAGACTAAAAAGGGAATCATTTTGACACATACTATACATGATAAAGTTGGAATAAGGCAGTCATCAATCAATATGCCTAATTTAACCAGAGTTCTCAATATTAATTTGGATATAATTATTTTTATAATCGCTGCAGGTTTCCAAGAGAGTCGGTCTTTGATGGTTAACCCCAACAAGTTCTATTCCCGGAGTTTCCAGCCAATATCACACAAATCATCCACTTTAGGTAGTGCATCATGCAAATCTGAGAGGAAAAGCTTAGAAAGGAGAGAAGCCAACAATCTTCCCTGTATGGATGTCCCTAAAAGTTGGAACTTCAACCAAGCTGCCTTCCCATTTTCCAATACGGACAGTGGCTCCCAAAATCCCTAAAGGCATCCCGAAATTTTCGGTTGTAGTCGGCAATATCGCAGCAGGAATATAGAGTTGCCACATACTCATGACCAAAATATCAAGTAGGTAAGTGTACAGAGGGAGGTATATATTTTCTGTTTTTAACTACACAGCTATGTACCTGGAATATCATCAGAGTACGCATTTGGAGTTAGGTATAGATTTTCAAGATTTGGCCCTTGATAGTCTGTTCACAATAGAGTGACCACTTTATATTCCTTCCACAATATTCCAGACTCGCACTCATCATTTGAAGTTTTGAAAAGAATACTGGTCTAATTACTATCAAATGCACTGTCCAAATTGATAAATGTGCAACATAATGAAGAGGAGTTATTTCATGCAAAGGGAATCAAATCCGTGAGTACAAAACCCTTAGTGATAGTAGACTGCTGTTTACACAATCCAGTCTGTGTATGTTGTTCTACTATTGTATAGCAAGGAGCAAAACCATGGCAAACTTTTTGATGGCAAGGCTCATTATTCCTGAAAGGTGATGGTAAATAGGTGACAATCTATCACCTAATCTGAGGCCACTGATTGAGCCTGTACTAGATCACATATGTGGGTTTGAGAAAATCAAAGTTGTCCCACTAGACATTTAGGCACTTAATATTCTTTCTATCTTTGCCACTTTTAGATTGGCATTCGGAATTCAATGCAAAACAGTCAGATTTTTTTTCAATTTTTGCAAACACTTCAAAGAGCCTATTGAAACTAGAATTCTAACATAAATGTTTTCCCTATGGTTCTGAACAAAATCAGAAGGGAATAGTGACATACCAAGTTACCACTCAGACCACAAATATGAGGACACCTCATTAGCCAATGGTTTTGCCCCAAATTTGATAGTACTATTTAGGAAAATTTCAATAACTGCAGGTAAGTGGTTACTTTTGAAGTGATTAATGATCTGAAAGTGTGAAACTTATTTCAATTTTTCTATACAGTTGTAAAGGATTTTGTTAATGTTCTTGATTAAGGAGCAATTCATGACTTGCATTTGTTGACTAATGGAGAGATTGAAAGTCCTGGGAGCGGACTGATGAAGTGCTTCACAGTAAGCTTGGAGAATGAAAAATAGTGTACAGACACAAGCACCAAAATAGGTCACACACAGACGTGGAGTGTGTATTTGTGCATATGGTTGTATGCATACGTTAGCACATTAAAGCCAGACCTTTTGGCTTTGCAAAGTTTGTTGTAAATGTGTTTGACATCTTTAAATTCTAGGCATCACTCTGGTCTCTCACGCTTAGAATGAAGTCAGGTTTATTGGGACTGTGCCACTTTTAGCATTCTCTTCCAGTGCCCCAACAAATTGTCTAAGGACACATTATTATCCTGGCTAGCTCTGGCTTAACAGTGCATCTGTCGCTAGACCTTATGTGATCAACAAAAAAAATCAGCTTTCAGAGTACCACTACTGAGAGTGGCTTAGGCTCAATCCATATATTTGGTACCCTGAGTAAAGGATTTGATTGGGCCGCAGTTGTGTGCTTCCAGTGAAGAGAGTGCTTCTATTGCAGTTTCTGCCTTGTGGCAAAGCTTATACTAAAAACAGCAGGACTGAGTTTATTACAGTGGCAAGACAATCATGGGTAAAGGCCTGATCGTTTTATTATGAGATGTTATAAAGACAGTGCGTCTGACCTATTTATTGTGAAAAGCATTTGTTAACATAAAATCATTTAAGGATGGATTGTTATTACTCTGTAAGAAAACCTGCGGCTGATGATTTTATTCCATGGAATCTCACAGAATACTGTTTTGGTCCTGGTTACCCCAGTGACAAACCATCAATATAGAATATTTGCTCTGTCAGAATGCATGTAAGGACCTTTTGGAAGTGATAGTATTTTGCTTATCAGACAGTAATTTGGTATACCTTTATAATGTTATGCCTGCGTGCTTGCTTGGTGGTTGCCTTATTGGAAAGCTTCTGTTCAAAACAGTATGCCTGAGTTAGTTATGGTGACAAGCTTTAGGCTTCACTGGTGCACTGGGATAAGTTATGTCTGATGCCATAGGTCTGAACTGCTTATTATGAAAAGTTATGACAAATGCAGTAGGGCTAGCTTATTTATTGTGGAAAGCATTTGTTGGGGGGGCAAAGTTTGCTCGCGACCAAGATGGCCGCTTGAGCGCGTAGCTCCACAACACCCGCGAACCATCCGTTAAATATTTGCCTTCAGAGGTGCCAAATACGGTCTGCCGCGGCGGGCATTGCAACCGGAACTGAAGAGGTGCGGAGCGCTCTTACTTCGACAGCGCCACGTCGCCTACTGACGGAGGGAGAGCAGCTGGAGTGAGGCGCGCGCGACTGGGCCTGGATCCCCGGTCTCCCCTGACTGACGGGGCCGCGTTGGAGCTGCGGTGACGAACTATTTCTGGCACCCGGTGCAGAGGTCCTCCCACCTCCCCCTCTGTGACTTCCGCGCACACCGTAGTGAACCCCCCCTCGGGGCCCGCGACCGCCAATCTTGCCTGGCTGGGCAGCTTGAAGCAGGGGGGAGGGACGTCGGCGCTCTCTCGCCTACGCCTTGACCTGGATCGTCACCGCGGCTGCGGCGGGAGGTGAGGTGATCTGGGGGGCCCGGCGCTGCTGGTGCTGAGTGCTGTAGCGGCAGAAATGACTTCTCTGTGGAGCCAAGAACCCGCGCCCTGTCCCGCCTGTCTGTGATCACCGCTGCCAGCCGCACTACATCTGGGCGCCTCGCAATCAGGGGCCGGAGACCGCCACATCAGCCTGCTGAAGCCCTGCCCTGCCCTGCCCTGCTGGGCGCGCTACCCTGAAGTGCGACGCGGTGAGGGTGCGCCTACCGCGAACACCTGAGTTGCTGGGGGGAACCCTGCGGAGTAGGCGCGGCTCCCTAGGACCAACTGCGAGCCCTCCCTGCCCTTCTACAACCTTGGGCATGAGAAGCCATCTTGCGGAGCCCCCAGCTGGCCACAAGAATTCCTGGAACCCCTGGGGTGGGGTTGCCCGGCCGCCATTTTGGACAGCCATAGCGCAGTCTTGCACCGAAAGACGCATAACTAAAGCTACAATTCAGTAGATTGCCCACCCTCCTTGCCCTGGTGTTCTTCTGCTGTGAGTGCTGGCCCGGATGAGCCCGGTCACGGACTGCTGCTGCTCTTCCACTGCCCACCGGTGGAGTAGTGCACTACTGCTGTGGAGTACTGGGCGATCCAGAACTGCGCCTGCTCGACGCTACGACCGGCTTGGTCTGCCTGGAGGCGACGATTTCTCGGAGAGTGCCTGGATACTGGAGTCCCCCACCCCTCCCGGCTGCCTGGCGCCTACGGTGAACGTTGAGAGACATACTAGCTGCGCCCCCGGGGGGGATTACCTTTTTTAAATTGCTGGACTGCGGGAGGATCTGGGCTGCCTTCTAACGTCTCTAGAACTGGGCAGGTGGAGACCTGTCCTGCTGCGGTGCTTGCCCAAACAGCTGTCATCAGAGCCTGACTGCCCACCTTCCTACACAGTGGTCCCACCACACTTGAAATGGGTAGAGTACATAAAACACAACCGAAGATCTCTTTCGACCAGAGGAAGTCTAAAGGGCGGCACACTGTGACGGAGGAGGCTGAAGACATGCAGGACCCGCCTCAGGAGGAACCAGAGAGCGACATCCGTACTATGCTTGCAGCAATGTAGAAGGGCCTACAGGGCAGCCTCTCGGTGTTGGGCACTAAGATAGACTCCCTCTCCTATCGCATGGATAGAATGTCCGAACGTATGGACAATCATGCGCAGCGCCTTGATATGGCGGAGCGCCGCGTCACTGAGGTCGAGGAGGCGCAGCAGACGCTGGATGTGGGCCACAAACAACTGGGGAAGGTTATGCAGGCCCTACAAGACAAGACGGAGGACTTGGAGGCGCGATCGAGGCGCAGTGACCTCAGAATCACGGGCCTTCCGGAATCCACCCCTACCGGCAACATGGAGCAGTTTATTGAAAAACTTTTGGTCACACTCCTTGGGCAGGAAACTTTTTCACCAATGTTTGTTGTTGAAAGAGCGCATCGATCCCTGGGACCAAGACCGATTCCAGGACCTCCCCCAAGACCGATCATTGCAAAGCTCCTCAACTATCGCGACAGAGACTCTGCATTATGTGTGGCCAGGGATAAACAACCTCTCCAGTTTGAAGGCTCTACTCTATCGTTGTTCCCTGACTTTACCATCAAGGTGCAGGAGGCACGCCGACAATTTGCACCCCTGAAGAAACAACTGCGAGAGAGCAACATTGATTATGCTATGCTCTACCCTGCCAGACTTTGCATCAATCGTCAGGGTCAATCGCTCTTCTTTACAGACCCGAAGGCCTTACAGAAGGCTATGAAGGAATGGGCCAGAGACAAGCGACGTGACCCGGACCGGCAGCTTCTGGGAGAGGCAGCTGGAGGAGCCCTTGAGAAGCAGGACTAGCAGTGCTCTCCTGTACCAGGCAGTTAAGATGACTATTGTTGGATGTGAGCGGGGTGCCATGGGATGTGGGCACTACAGTTTTGGCGGGATTGTGCTTTGTGCCTTGCTGATCTGGAGTGGTGGCGTGGAGCCGGGTAGAGGTGCGGGGACGGACAGAGGGGGGAGGGGCCGGCTTGATTAGGTACATTACTGGTAAAGATTGCCCGGATGCGGATTGCTAGATGTGGGGATTCTCTTATACAAAGCAAACCTCTACCACGTTGAGGGTGTGTGGCGCGGTGGCCATGGGTGATCTTCTTCACTTTATGACCTGGAAGCGAGCTACCTCTGCCCACGAGTGCGATGCACTACTGGGGTATTGTTTTCAACGGGGAAGGGGGGTAAGGCCTCTTGGCGCTGTACTGATGTTTTTGCATTTGCTATTAGCTTCTGGAGCTGCTCAGGAGGTCAGTTTGTCAGTTTTTCGACTAGGCCTAGTTGGGTTGGCCCGGCGTGGGTGGGGTTTCAAGTTAGGCAGGGTTAACGGGAGACGCCACAAGATTTGTACAGTTACTATGCACACAGCAGGATCTTATGGCTGATACAGACAGGGGCAACTCGGCAGGGTTTGACAACGCAGACTGCACCCCTTGCAGGGTGGACGCACAGGGCACTTTACGCGCACTCACATGGAATGTGCACGGTCTTAATGACCACCGGAAATTACATAAAGTACTGGCATACCTGACTAGACATGACATAGATGTTGCACTGCTACAGGAGACACACCTACCTCTCACTAGCCCGTTGTTTCGCAGCAGAGGCTTGAACGGGAACACGCACGCTGCGGGATTCACCACGCACACCCGGGGGGTGCTAACCTGGGTTCGCCCGAGATCGGCCTACACTCTGGAGCCCTTGCATACAGACGACAATGGCAGATATGTGATCTCCAGATGCAGGGGGAATGGTCTTGACTTGCTGATTATTAACGTATATGGACCCAACTACGATTGCCCGGATTTCTATGTGGAGCTGTTCGACAGAGCGCAGGCTTATGTGGCGGGGACTTCAACTTAGTTTTAAACCTGGAATGCGACCGCTCTGGGGGACCGGTCAGACGCGTTACAGCCTCGGCTCGCACACTCGCTGCCTCTATGCTACACACTGACCTGTGCGATGTATGGAGACAGCGATTTCCAGATAAGGGGGGGTTTACACATTACTCGGCATATCACAACTTGCACACACGCATTGATTACTGGTTGGTCTCTAGACGACTATATAATCAGGTGCGTACATGTGAGGTGCTTGCACGCACCCTCACGGATCACTCCCCGGTCCTAGTAGCCATCACTACTCCCTCTAATAAAATTCCTCCATTTACTTGGCGATTTCCCCCTTATTCTTTGCTGGACACGACGTTCAAGGCTGACTTAGCAGAAGCAATAGAAACATACTTCGACCAAAATGTGGGCTCAGTAGACAGTTTTCAGGTGGTGTGGGAAGCGTTCAAGGTGTATATCCGAGGAGTCACAATATCCAAACACTCAGGAGTTCTTAAAGCGCTGCGCAAGAGGCTGTCAGATCTTGAGGCCACATTGGCAGGCCTGGAGACGCGGCAGCACCAAGGTATGGATGAAGAGATGATGCGTGAACTCCAGACTCAACTGGAGGAATTTCACGATACTGCGGATGCCGAAATAAAACACCTAGGCAAATATGCCACTGCTTGCACCTATGGAGAGGGTGAGAGACCGGGTGGAGTTCTTGCACAATTGCTGAGGAATCGCCGGGCCCTCTCCGGAGTCGCAGTGCTGCACTCTGAGGAGGGGGACCCACTAACAGGTGACCTTGCTGTAGCAGAGCGATTTCGACAATTCTATTCATCGTTATATTCTTCACGTAGCACAGGCTCCGAGGAAGAAATCTTAGACTACTTGATGCACATTAAATTGCCCAGGCTGACCAATACGCACTGTGAATTTCTGATGCGGTCAATAGAAAAAGAGGAAATACTTCTTGCCCTCTCTGGTATGAGAGCGGGCTGCGCCCTGGGGATAGATGCCTGACAGTAGCCTTTTATAAAGCTTTCCTTGACCTCCTACTGCCGCACCTGGCTTCTTTATTTGATGATATGTGCGTGTCCGGTACCATGCCGCCCTCAATGAGAGAGGCTATTATAGTTACCATCTTAAAACCAGGTAAGCCGCCGGAGGAGTGTTCGTCATACCGCCCCCTCTCACTACTCAACGCCGACACCAAAATCTTCGCTAAGATTCTGGCCAATCGACTTGTCCCTCTTGTCCCCGTATTGGTTGCCCCGGAACAGGCCGGGTTTGTCCCAGGACGCAACATCTCTTATAATCTACGTACAGTGTTCGGCGCACTTCAACACACCGTTCCGGAGACTCGCGCGGTAGCAGTGTTTCTTGACATGGAGAAGGCATTCGACTCTGTTGAATGGCCCTTCATGAGACAGGTCCTGGAGCGAATGGGCATTGGTGAGGTTTTTCTACGGCTGCTAGGAATACTCTATAGCTCGCCCACGGCCCGCATAAAAATAGGAGATTTGGTGACGGACCCGATAGGCATCTCGCGTGGCACGAGGCAGGGCTGCCCGCTTTCTCCGATCCTTTATGCTTTGGTCGCTGAGCCTTTGGCCTGCGCTCTGCGAGAGTATTATAGATATAAAGGTATCCGTATCCCAGGGTATGAACTCATAGTCTCAGCGTACGCCGATGATACGCTACTTTATGTACGTGACCCGGAGCGACATCTATCATCCGTCTTGAGGGAGGTGGTGCACTTTGGGGGGGTGTCAGGACTACGGGTCAACTGGTCCAAATCCATTGCCTTCCCTATTACGCCTTCCACGGCTCAGTTTGACCTTGATTACCCACTGCAGTGGACGACAGATTCAGTACGCTATCTTGGCATCCAAATACACTCTGACTCGGACGTGGTGTTCCGGGAGAATTATGGTGTATTGGTGGGCAAGATGGAAGAAGAGGTGGACCGCTGGATACGCTTGCCTTTGACTCTTCTGGGTAGAATCTCAATAATGAAAATGGTGGTGCTCCCCCGTCTTCTGTTCCTCTTCACTAATGTTCCGATGGTCCTTCCTGGTGCCTTTTTTAAGAAACTCACTACTCTGATGGTTAGGCTAGCCTGGGCGGGCAAGCAGCCGCAAGTTAGTTGGCAAACTCTAACGCTACCTTATCACATGGGTGGACTGGGATGACCGGATTTTGATCTTTATTATAGAACCGCGCAGAGTGCTCATGCACATTCTTGGATACATGGTCCGCCGGATATCCCGCACCTACGCATTGAACGAGAGGTGGCTTCCCCGCGTCCGTTACCCATGCTGCTGTTTGCCCCGCGGGACCGAAGAACCTGTATCCTTGATTCAATCAATGCTACCACACATGCCTGGCACCACCTGCTAAAAATACAAGCAGGGGCTATTCTCTACTCACCTTTGGCACCTCTGGAGTGGTGCCACTGGTTGTCACCATGCAGAGATCAAGGGGTGGTACGAGCACTCAACATTATAGGGATTAACACCATAGGGGACCTATTTGAGGGTGGCACTGCGAGGGAGTGGGACTCTGTGGCTTTGGAGGGCGACACACCCACACTCCTCACTAGGTTTCAATTCCACAGGACGCGCCAGGCACTGCTGCAGCTGCTGGGGACTGATCTGACTGAACCTCCGGACGTGACTGCACTTACACTAATCATTAAAACACGGACCCAACAGGGACTGATTTCTAAACTCTACAAACAGGCTATGTCATACAGGGAGAATCATTATACCAAAGCCCGCTTGGCCTGGCAGAACGACCTCAATAAAGAAATAGATGATGATATGTGGTTATACTGCTGCCTTAGTACGAAACGGGTATCCCTTAATGGCAGGCACCGCCTGGTGCATTTTAAATTTCTCAATAGAGTCTACTACACCCCTGAAAGGCTATGAAAGTATGGACTGCGGGATAACTCGAAATGTGAGAGATGTGGCGAGCGAGTAGTGGACTTTGCACATTTGGCTTGGCTCTGCCCCGGGATAGCTAAGTTTTGGGGGCAGGTATTTTTGGAACTCGCAGAGATCACGGGGAGGGTGCTCACGCCGGACCCGGCTCTTGCGCTGCTGGGCTACTCCAAGCCCCTGCACAAGGGAGTATGCAGGCTGGTCGACATGGGCCTCTTGATGGCCAAACGTAGAGTGGCTATCTGCTGGTCAAGGGGCCCGCTCCCTACGTTAAAACAGTGGGCTTCTGACATGTTATATTGCTCTACCCAAACAGAATGCTATAGCGACCTCCTGCCCCCCCGCAATAGACCTAAGAATTTTTGGGCACTGTATACTACGTACCGGGCCAGACAAAGTAGTGAGGACGGGGACCCCCCGGGAGACGGGCGGTCAAGTAATACATGACTTAGTAATATACCATTCCTGATATAGCGAGCGGAGTTCCGGCTTGTTCTCACAGTGTTCTATGTCCACGTGGGAACGGGTGTGACACCACGAGATAGTGCTCTTGTATGTCAGTGGTGACGTGCCGCTTTCTGGTAGCCCTACTATGGGAGGTGGATAGGAGTTGAAGTGGGACTGTTTAATTTTGCATGTTCTAAACCCTGCCATGCTTTGTACAATTTGTCTTCTCATAAGGCTTAGAGTTTCACTGTCAAGATAATTGAAATGTTTCTGAAAAATGTGCTGTGGACCATGTACTTGGTGCTCCTCCTGTCACTGTTATAACACAATAAAAAATGTAATTAAAAAAAAAAAGAATTACCAAAAAAAAAAAAAAGGAAAGCATTTGTTAAAGCCAGTAGGTCTTTAACAGTGGGTTGCTACTACATTGTGTTACAAGCTATAGGCAGGTTTTTTAGTACATGTAATCTCACAAATTACTGAAGTAGGTAAATATTTGGGTGTTGGAAACCCACTCTGACAAACTCTGTGGGATTTCACAGCGTTGATTCTTTTTAGGCCCTATGAAGAGGGGTTGCATATTGTTTTCCAAACTGTATTCTTCTACATATTTGTAATATTTGTTATTTTATGCATGATGGTTGCTAGTTTATGTGCACTTCAATAGGCCTGTGTGTGTTGGTTATAGTGTCAAGCCAATGATGAAGACTATAGTCCTTATTTGTTGACTACTGGGAGCTGTTATACCAGATTCCAGAGGTGTGATCTATTTATCATGAAATCTTATGACAAAGCCAGTAGGCCTGACTTACTTACTGTGAGAAGCATGTGTTAAAGGCAAAAGGTTTTCAAGGGCTGATTGTTACTACACTGTTACAAAGCACGTAGGCAGGCATTTTGTTACATTGTACCTCACAGATTACTATAGTAGGCAAGGGTTTTGGGTGTTGGTGACTCACTGAACAAACAATGGAGATAGAAGATGTGCACTACGATAATCCTTATTAGGACGCAGTTAATATTGTTGTAACAACTGTATTTTGTTCACATTTATAATTTTATTATGGTATGCCTGATGGCTGCTGTGTGGGAAATCTTATGCCCAATAGGTCTGGGTTGGTTATGGTGACAAACCAATGATAAAGGTTATAGGTCTGACTGCTTGTTATGAAAAGTTCAAATAAAGGCAGTAGGCCTTACACATGTATTGCAAAAAGCAGGTTAAAGTCAATGGGCATTTGAGTGGGGATTGTTATTACTCTGTATTAAAGCCTACAGATAGGTATTTTGTTGCATGAATCAAACAGAACGACATAGTAGGCAAGGGTTTTGGTGTTTTTTATTTCCTCTGACATACAGTGGGTGCAGAAGATTTACACTGTAAGAATCCTCTTTAGGCCCCCTTAGGAGAGATATTTTGCTTTGACAACTGTTTTTTGTATACTTTTGTAATATTAATACTGATGGTTGTCCTGTGGGAAGGCTTAAGCTCAATACAATAGGCCTGAGTTGGTTATGGTTACAAACCAATGATAACAGCTGTAGGCCTGGTGGGTTCGCTAGGAGAAGGTATTTCAAATTGTGTTGGCTGCCGCCGCGTGTCCCAATTCAGGGCGCACCGCACAGCCAAAAACCCAGAATTGGGGAGTGAGGCCAAGGCAGGGGATGCAGTCTAGTTTTTTCCGTGTTCCCAGCGTCAGTCCTCTAATACTGGAAGCCACGCTAGTCGCAGTCAGGATTCTCGAGGGCGGCAGCATAAACACTGCACCCCAGAGTCGTCCATCCTTGCCTGTAATTCTATATTTCAGCCTGCTGCTACTTACCTTGTCCATGACGGTCACGCTGCTGCTTCTTACAGCGACCACTGGAGTGGATTCTAGCGCTTCTTCGATTGCTGCTCCTGATTTAACTGATTACTTGGCGTTATATCTGTTTGCGGAGTAATCCTTTTCCTGGACACCTGTGATGACAAAAAAGAATACCAAAAACGGTTTACCAACAGCTGACTGCTATTCTGAATTGTTAAGGTGCATGCATACAAGTATTTCTGGACCTATACTCACCGTCCGGTGCTGGAACTCCATAACCTTTATGGATGGTGATATGCGCATTCTGCAAAAGATGGAAAAGACTATTAATTGATGTGTACTCTACTAACGCATAGTGATTGAGAGTTCAAGACTATTGTTTATTTCTAAAGACTTTCTGGCGCACTAGGAGCATTACTCAATAGCTTTTCCGATGGATTTTGTTTTGAGAGACATTGAAGGAATTATGTAATTCCGGTCTTATATATGTTGTTTTAACCCCTATCTCTTTTGTTGTTTAGGATTTACACTTAACAATTTATATTCTATGTCTGGTCTTGTTCATGCTTAAGAGGTGAGGGTAAAAAGCTCATTATATTCTTGTAGACGCACAACGATACTAGACCACTGAAAGAATCTGCTGTGCGAGAATTGATGCAGTCACTTTGAAGGGACTCTAGGATGCCATCTTTAGTTTTTTCTCCACTTCCCCTTTCCCCTAGGTGCTGTTATCACCTGGAGTGCTATCCATATTTCAGGTAGTTAACGGGCTCTAAGTGGCTTAGGGAATCAGCGTCTGGTATTCACGTATCGCTCCCACAAGATTGCACTGCCAACTACTGAACTGGTTGTGCCTGGCCGTTACACAGATGCTATATGTCTGATCTGTTTATTATGAAAAGTAACAAAGAAGTCAGTAGGCCTGATTTATGTTATGTTATTTATTCTTGTATAGCGCATATACACCGACAGGTCTCTTAGCGCTTAGGAAGAAGCAGGACAGCGTCAAAGCGGGGAGGTCTCCATGGTATTGAGAGGTCTTACGTCGTATCTAGTACTTCCCTGAAGAGAACAGTTTTTAACTGTTCCCGGAAAAGAAGCAGGACAGGTTCTTTCCGGAGAGTATCGGGCAACTGGTTCCAGAGTTGTGGCAGGAGGACCGAGAAGGCTCGTCCCCATTTGGAAGCCAAGTTACCCCGAGGGCAAACCAGCTGGACGGCTTCTGCTGAGCGAAGGGCCCGCCCTGGCACATATTTGGTTAAGCGTTCCCTTATGTACCCTGGGGCATGTCCGTAGAGAGCTTTGTGGACAATGCAGAGTCCCTTGAATTTCGATCTCTGCTTAACAGGCAGCCAGTGCAGTTTACGCAGCAGAGGAGTGGCATGAGTTCTTCTAGGCAGCCTGAAGATCAGCCTAGCTGCATCATTCTGTACCACCTGTAGTTTGTTTGTGAGTTTCTGGGGGAGCCCGACATACAGCGCATTGCCATAGTCGAGTCGTGAGACAATAGTTGCTGATACTATAGTTTTCAGAGATGACACTGAGAGCAGAGGAACCAGTTTCCTCAGCTGTCTTAGAAGCCCAGTGCATGTGCCCACCACCGAGTTGACTTGATGGATCATAGAGAGCTCGGAGTCGATCTTGATTCCCAGGCTTTTTACCACTGGCGATGGGCTGGGAGGGGCCCCCAACTCTTGGGGCCAAAACAGGCCGCTCCAGGGGTTGTTTTTTGATGGGAAGGCTAGTACTTCGGTTTTATCTGGGTTAATTTTTAGGGAATTTGCAGTCATCCAGTTGACTGTGAACCTGAGGATGTTCTGGACTGATACTTGGGCACAGACCGAGTTATCGATCCTCAGGATGAGCTGGGTATCATCCGAGTAGTTAAAAACCCGGCAGTTTTTAACTACATGACACATACGTTAAAGCCAATTACCCTTTAAGGGAGAATTGTTTTTGCACCATGTTATAGCCTGCAGTCATGCATTTAGGTACATATAGTCTAACAGATTACTTTATAGGGAATTACTTTGATGTCGATTACTTCCTTCGACAAACTCTAGGGGTAGAAGATTTGCACTGAAATATTTCTTGCCAGAATCCCTTTGGAAAGTCTGACAGGCTTAGATGACTGCCAGGATCTCGTAATAAAAAAAATCATTAAATAATACATAAATATAAATATATATCTATATAGATACAAAGAGGGCCTTTGGGTCAGGCTCTTCTGTCATTGGTTGGTCTGAGGGTCATTTAAACTTTGCTTCTATCCATGACAGACTACTCCATGGGGAAATGGTTCAATTTGTCGGCACTAATTAACTAATTAAGAGGGTTGATGCACAAGTTCAGACTAAGGGGCCGATTACAATGTCGTTAGGAAACTGTCCCGAACGAATCGATTCCGGACTAGTTTCCAAACGAATTGGGTCCTGTGAGTCCGGACGACCGATTACGATGCCTCCCAGCATCGTTCGGTCGGACTTGCATTGACTTCAATGGGAGCCTGTGTCCCGAAAGCGACACAGGCTCCCATTGATAAAAGGGGTGGTTGGGGAAAACCTTGCATCCTGTGGCGGGCACCACATGGTGCCTACCACATTGTGCATGGTTGGGAAGAGGGGTCCATTGGGTACCCCCATGGGCCTCATTCGCCCGCCTCTGGGTGAAAGGGGCCCCGCAACGGACCCCCTAAGACAGATTCCAGCAGCCGTTTCGTCTCGGGCAAACCGAATCAGAACTGCTGTCCGAATCGGTCATCGTAATAGCTCGTCGGGAAACCTTGTCAATAGAGTTCTACGAATCGGCTCTGAAAGACTCTGGCTATCTGGATGCCTTTCGGTCTGCTCGAAAGGTTTCCGAGCATCGTAATCAGTCGTTGGGAAAACTGTACGATTCGGTAGGAAGCAAGGGTTTCAAATCGGATTCGACAATACCGACTCCCATCTGGAGCCCTTTCTAACGACATCGGAATCAGCCCCTAAGTCTTCATAAGAATTTGTGAGTCTTTGTAAGACTTAGCCTAAGTCTAATGAACATAGACCTGCACAAGACAGGAATCCAGGTTAAAACTTCATAGGTTTATTCAAAAATATATTACAGAAATAAAAAATAAATTAGTTAATCATGAATCATCTCAAACAAAATATTCAAAGTAATATTTTGCAAGAGTACTAACATAAGGTCAGCCTCTGTAGAAAACCTAAGGAAAGAACTAAGTATAAAGCAAATGGTCATGTTATATTCCCGAATTAGGCCCATGTAGCGAAGCAGCTTATTTCTTACATTGTCCTCACAAACAACATTTCCAGCTGTGACCTTTTGCATACATTTGCACGCATGACAATGTTAGATTAGTTTCTCTGAAACTAAACTAGTTTTACATCTAGCTTTGCACAACATTATCACAACGTCCTGAACATCATGTATAAGGTCTCGTTCCTTACTACATACAAATGTCATCACTATCTTCATCCACGGGGCGACAGGGCTATTTACATATCCACAACATCACTAATCTATGCGTACATCGCAAGGCTGCTTTCAATTATAAAAGATGAGCATCCCAGTAGATTAGTAGAGGAGGTACTTCTGCTGACACCGAGGGTCCATGCATGCTGAGAAATCACCACGCAGCGGTCTGACATCTCGTGAGGGGTGTCCAGTTTGTGACCAAGACGGGGTCCTTTACTCTATCCCATCAGGTAATGGGGTTGGATCGTCCCTTGGGGGAATTCTTGGCTCTATCCTTGCACACACTCTAGGTACACTTAGGGCCCAATTCTGATGCGGGTTGGAAAAGCTTCCCGACCGAGGGCCTGATTCTGATGCGGTTAGGAAGGCCTCCTAACGGCATTTGCTCCTTCCAAATCGCATCGGGAACGTGTCTTCCCGACCGAGGGCCCAATACTGATGCGGTTAGGAACAAATGTTCCCATTGAAGTCAATGGGAGTTCAACCAAATCGTATCTGGAAGCATCCGGATGCATCCTACTCCGCCGGTCGGACTTTCCCGATCCGAGTGGGTCGGACACCATTTCCCAACCGATTCGGTCGGGAAGCTTTTCCAACCCGCATCAGAATCGGCCCCTAAGAGTAGGGTTTGTATAGCAGGAGTACGCTAGATTGCTGCCTTATTTATATGCCTGCATATACAATTGTTTAGCACCATGATTGAACTATATTTACGCTGTTGGTGCTTGTAATCATGTTTATCTGCTTCTGTCTACTAATCATTGCAGCACACGTATATTATGCAAGAATAACGTTGGTTCAATAAATATTATTGAAAACGTCCCACTGTGTATTCTCTGTATATTTCTCTGAGAATAAGTAAGCACAAGTGACTGAGCGAAAGGTTCTGTACTGTTTCCATGATTCCTGAGGAATCAGGATTGTCATGTTCAGTGGTTGCCAGAAACCATTCGCTCCCTGGTAGGGTAGGGTGGCTTACAGTGGCACTGTGAGCTAGCTGGTCTATAGGCCAACATACCCTGCGGGGGTGTCTGGAATCAGTCTTGACACCAAGCCCTTAGTTTATGTTGTCCGAACAATACGCAGGTCCTATGGATGGGTAGGAACTACACGACAGTCAGACTGAAGGAGTCTGTTGCCAAAGAAGTTATCCAAAAAGCATACAAACAGATTAGTGCAGAGTCTATTTTCTAAGAAACCCCAGAAAGAATATGCTCATCTCTAAAATACAGCAGTTTTTATAATGTTCAGGGTACAGATGCCACACACACTTATGGTCTGATTATGACATGACAGAGTTGCCCTAGTTATGTTGCAAAACATATGGACCAAGTAATATTCTAGTAAATAAGATACTACTAGAGACACCTACTTCATCTCATACTTAGGCTACGCATAACTATTAAAGGAAATGAATTATTATTTTATGTAACACAGCAATTCAATGGTTTGTTTAGCTAATAAATGGCATACATAGAGCATCGGCAAGAAGCCTTAAAAAGTTACAGGGTAAAGGAACATCCTGAAAATTGCTTCCTCGAGCTGAACATAATTTTATTACAAACACCACAGTTGAGCCTTTTTTAAAGATGATTTTCCTGAAATGGAAAAACACACAAGCATACAGAGAAAGGGAAAGGCTTTGCTCACATAAAATAAACATCTTCTATTATTCTGCAAATATGAGTAGCTGTCAGTGCAAGCTAACTGAGGCCTATTCAGGCTGACTGAACCATGTCTAAACAAGGCATTTCTTCTAATTAGTATAGCTTCACCTACAAGTACACATCAGTCTTTGGCTCACTTGTCCTGTGAATGCATGATAGCATTTTCTCATCAAGTGCAGACCCACCTGAAAATGCATGCACTTCAGAGTCAGGGCTAGATGGCCAGTCTTTTAATTTTTAATTGTCTCCTTTTATAGTTCCCCTTTCAATTCTTTACTTCTTTTCTTTTTTCTTAAGAGGGTACTACAGCTTCCCGGGCAGTGCTTACAGCCCCTTAGTTGCTGCTCATTTCATCTACTGTGCACCGCATCCCCCGAGGCCACTTCCTCTCTAAATCAAGTAACCACTACGGAATACTGTTGTCCATAGTGTGTCATTATTTTACTATTCGAAGATATGCAACACATCGATTCTAAATGTGTCGGCCAGCATTGAACTTTAAAACAAAGATATACTATGTACAATACTACTACAAGACGGTCACCCGCTGCTACGTTTAGTTTTGTTATTGGTAGCATATGCCCGCCATATTTGGAAATCAACATGTTTTCTTTTTACTACTTGTATTCTTTTGCCTGCTCCAGTTAATGAATGGCAGCCATTGGATGACAGAAGGCCTACAGTATGGCTTAGTGATTGAGTGAGAGGCAGTAACCCTGTCACTCACACAGTTCAGTGTATCTTTTGACAGGTCAACAGCAAGAGAGGGGGAGAGTACAGAGACCAGGCCCATTAAGGCAGGTACAACTGCCTCTCTCCAAAGGAACCTGCCCTGAGGTTAATCAATCAGAGGGCATCTTCCTTGGTTTCATGCTGCCCGATTATTATTCTACAGCAGGTGAACAAGACTAAGCCTGCACTGCTGTAGCTACTGTGGGTATCTAGGGCCTGATTCAAAAAGCCTCCACACTCGTGGTAGAGGTCCCACAGATGTGGGGGAGTCTCCGCACTCACAGCCGAATCTCTGTAATGAGAATTCTCATTGCGGAGATTCCGCCACGAGTGCGGAGACTTCCCCCATCACTGCAGGACCTCCAACACGAATGCAGAGGCCCTTTGTTTTGCTGAATTGTTTCAGACAGCTGAATGGCGGCATTTGCACTTTACAACCTGTTCCATGCAAAGAGAACTCAGGAGAGTGCAGGGCCGTAGCTAGGAGTATTTGTTTCAGGGGGCATGGTCCCCATTAAAAACAACAAGCATTTGCAATGCAATCGGTCTCACCTTTGGGACCTTATATGTATTTAGCTATGCAGCACATTAGCCTGGGTGCTGAAACATCTACTGTTCTTTAACATGGAGGGAAAGTAAGCACCAAACTGCGTGACACGCCAGGTATGGGAAAACATGGAGAGAAATATTGCCTTTCAGCGGGAAATGGTATAGTCCAAAGCTCTGTTTTTAATATGAAATCAGGGCCTTCGGTGGTCATGTCACTGAAAATACAAGATTTGAAAAAAATATTATTGTCTACGAGTGCTCGTGGAAGACAATTTCCATGGACTGGAATCTAGAGAATGTTGAAGTGATTCTGGTATTTTACTGACCTCTGCTGGTCGTTTTCTATCAAGAAAGTTGAATAGAGGCAGATGCCAGAAAAATTAAAAAAGAAAGTCCCTCAGCAGAAAGCAATTCTGGTATTTTACTGACCTCTACTGGTCGTTTTCTATCAAGACAGTTAAATAGAGGCAGTTGAACAAGCAGAAAGCAATTCTGGTATTTTACTGACCTCTACTGGTCGTTTTCTATCAAGACAGTTAAATCGAGGCAGTTGAACAGAAAAAAAGTCCCTAAGCGCAAGCAGACAAGTCCTAGGGCTGATCTCCAGAGCCCACAAAGTACATACACATTTAAGTATATACTAAAGTAAATACAAGAGGTCTTGAATGCGCGACCTAAAAACAACATGAGAGTCCTATAGGCATAATGTAAAACTGCAACACATAATTCAGCTTTATAATTAATAAATACACTTTAATATCAAAATGTATTCAGCCATGTCATGACATAGCATAACTTAATTGGTTGGTACTGTAACTGTAGTTCATATATATATATATATATATATATATATATATAAATATATATATATATATATATATATCCAACTCTGTTTGTTCGTGCAGAAACCCGAGCCACCTTCAATGGCAGGCCGTGATGGGGTCGCGAGCCCCAAACATCAAAACAATATTGTTTTCCAAGAATCCAAGAAACAATATGCCACGGCCACAAAATATCCTTTCAGCGTGATTTTATTCTTTTCGCCAAGTCACTCTACGCGTTTCGGAGCCCTTGCTCCTTGCTCACGAGCATATACTAAAGAAGCCACGAATATGAAGCAACGTTTTAGAAAACGTGGTTACTCAGAAAAGGTCCTTACTCAGGCACATACAAAATTGCTAAATGTAACACATACAGATGTTCTTTTTGCCCCCAGAGAATTGAAAATGAAACAAGATAGTACCAGTAGCCCTCGCATGATAATGCCATTCAGTGCAAGATCAAACAAATTGAGGAATCTAATGGGAAAACATTGGGGCCTTGTGCAATCAGACATCACAATAGGCAAAACTGTTGGGAATTTCCCTGTTATAACCTATCGCAGACAGAAATCCTTAAAAGATAAATTGGTTCAAAGCTATCGCAATATTGAACCCAGTACAACATGGATGCAAAAAACACAAGGATTTCATAAATGCAATGCCTGCAAGGCCTGTAAATCCATTTCCAGTTGCAGAACATATAAAATGTACAATGGCAAAGATAAATGCATCAACAAATTCATTACATGCACTACTGAGTTTGTGGTGTATTTGTTGGAATGCCCACGTGGGTTGCGTTACACAGGCAGCACAAAACTAGCTTTAAAAAACGCATTTTGGAACATCAAAGAGCCATCACTAATATGGATTTTAATTATCCAGTAGCAAGGCACTTTTATGATGCACATAACAGCGATAGAAAACTTCTCAGTTTCTGTGGCATTGACAAGATCTATAAACACATTCGAGGGGGAGACCGTGAAAAATAATTACGTATTCTCGAGTCTAAATACATAATTGATCTTAACACAAGATCCCCCTATGGTCTGAACAGGGAGGAGGAATTGTGCACCCACATAAGTGTATAATGTACCTTGTGTTCATATTACTATGTTCGCTATTCATGAATATGACTTCGGTCCTTTTAAATCTTTTTCATACAGAGATACTCCTTTTCTTTTGTTCCACATTTTGGGTGTCCCATTGAGGTAAAGGTTTTTTCCTTTCCCTTACTATTTCTTTATAATTTTAACATAGGGTGCACTTGTCACTTAGGACTGTACTTAAAGATGTTGGACCAAGAGGCACTTGCTCCTTTCCGCCATTAGGCATGGATCCATTGGAACTTATTTGGCATTATGCATTGTCCATAGGATTGCATTTGCATGCCGGGACAGTATAATTTCCTTGATTATGTTTCCTGCAGTAACTATACCTTGTTGGGTATTTTAATTATATTTCGCCTTTGTCCGCTTACACGTCCCTAATATTCTAGTTGAGCACATGTTTATTATTCACACCCTTGCACTACGAAAGAATGATATTTTCACATGCTACACGCATTCCTTCATTTGTCACTGGTATTTAATTGTATAACAATTAAGACAATACTTTGGATTTAAATAGCAGTATTCAGTAACCTGTCTCTCATGAATTCATATATAACTCATATGTGTAGAATTGTTTGGTTATATAACAGGAATTATGTGCCACTTGGCATTGATTATGGTCATGTACATTTACGTGTCGATGCACCGAATATGAAATACGTACTTATTTTAACGTACTATAATTACATTTTCTATAAATAGAAATGTTTCATTTTTTGGAAAATTCGGAGTATGACAGGAATTTTGTGCCTTTTTAATATTGTGTCACGCCAGGTATTTTTTCCATTTCTATGATTTTAATTGGTAACGGCGTTTCAGTTTGAATCGGCATGTATAACTATGCGTTTGGGCACATCACATCAGAGTATGAAATATATATTTGTTTCTGCACATAATGAAATACTAATTTACAATTATGCATTTGTGAGACAAAAATTTCTTTTAGAAAATCATGGTGATTGTTAACCGTAATGTTTCTTCTATGTTAATTATGTCGTCATGGATACAAAATGGTGACCGAGAAGGATTGAAACAACTTGACAAAGGCCGATTTGCGGCTGAAACGCGTTGTTGTTTGGTGATTAAATTACCCGGTTCGAATTTTGGTGTGCCGCCTCATTCCTACCTAATGGATTTGAACTGTTGATGTTTTGTGGTTATCTGCCGCCACGGCTGGCACCGGCGCTTAATGGCGGGCGAACGGTGTTGTCTGGCAGCACTTGGTGGGTAAATCATATATATATATATATGCTCCCAAGGTTGCCCACGCTTGAGCAGCACTCCGCACAGATGAAAGGCTGTAAGTCTTTTATTGAAGGTACGGAAAGCGTCCTGTCTGTCGATACCATATGACAGCTGCTCCGTCCGTTAACACCTGACGCGTTTCGAAGGTAGTTCCTTCTTTCTCAAAGGTACGCTGATGGCAGTTCCGGTCTCATTTCCATACCATTTATGCCGATACCACGCCCCTGATGGGCTCCTCCTATGGCTGTGGAGCATTCTGGGAAATAGAGTTCACGGAAATTTCTGGCTTTCAATAGCCTCAATGATAACTGTCCATAACAGTGTGAAAGCTCATGATGAGCCTCGGCAGACAGGACACCTCCTCAGTCCTGTATCTGTGCTCCACGCAAACGGCCCAGTTGAATACTAAGTCCGGTGGCCCCCTATTTTTGCGGGGTGGTGCTCGCTCGACGGCGAGGCTGCCGCCAAAATATAAATGCTCCCAAGGTTGCCCATGCTTGAGCAGCACTCCGCACAGATGAAAGGCTGTAAGTCTTTTATTGAAGGTACGGAAAGCGTCCTGTCTGTCGATACCATATGATAGCTGCTCCGTCCGTTAACACCTGACGCGTTTTGAAGGTAGTTCCTTCTTTCTCAAAGGTACGCTGACGGCAGTTCCGGTCTCATTTCCACACCATTTATGCCGATACCACGCCCCTGATGGGCTCCTCCTATGGCTGTGGAGCATTCTGGGAAATAGAGTTCACGGAAATTTCTGGCTTTCAATAGCCGCAATGATAATTGTCCATAACAGTGTGAAAGCTCATGATGAGCCTCGGCAGACAGGACACCTCCTCAATCCTGTATCTGTGCTCCACGCAAACGGCCCAGTTGAATACTAAGTCCGGTGGCCCCCTATTTTTGCAGGGTGGTGCTCGCTCGCTCAAGCATGGGCAACCTTGGGAGCATTTATATGTGGGCAATATTTTTTCTGAATGCTGATATACAGTGTTTTGGGAATGTGTGTTACATATTTATTTATTTAGGCACATTTGTGCATTGATGAAATCATGTGTTTAAAAATATGTTTTGCACGTTACAAGATGTCTGCCATATATGGCCGAAGTTGCCTTTCTCAATGTTTAGTAAATTTGTAATTGACATAAAAGAGGGCCGTTTCTGCGCGCCATATTACCATCGATAAAGGCGTCTGCCGAAACGCGTCTGGTTACCGTGAGTCCTTAAATAAAAACTTTGGACTCGCCCCCGTGAGTGCTTTCTTTGTGTTTGGATGTAAAAATACGAAGTTGGAGCTGTCATATATATATATATATATATATATATATATATATATATATATATATATATATATATATATATATATATATATATATATATATATATATATATATATATATATATAGCCTTAAGTGCTACATAATGCATACAATACTTTTGTCCTATCTAACTTAAGGTTTGCATTGTTCTGGTGCGGGATGCATAGAAGGACTCAGCTTAATAGGGCACACGCTCTTAAGACATGCCAGTGATGACTTACCTTGGCTTGCACTGCTTCGAATGCTTCTCACTTAGTTGTTTCCACCAAAACTTCATACTGTTGCTTCATGTCTGCGATAGCCATTGAGAGATCCGCAGCTTGGTCATAGTTGTCGATGGAAATGGAGATTGCAGCCTTGGTGCCGCCACCAGAAATTATGGACTGAACCTCTCTCACTTTCTAGAAGCAGGATGAGAAAGGAATGATTAAATGACAACAAAAATACAAACATCCCTTTTCACCATAAAAATGGACCCTTCCAAATACAGGCATAAAATGTTTTTCATAGTTCCTTTGGTTCAAACATTTCGTCATATGACAGAACGCATAAAAAACTCTGATTAAGTTGAACGAATAGAAGTGAGAATTATATTTTTTTTAAATGGTTAGTGTAGTGAATAAACATTTTTGATAGAGTACCTTTGCAGACACCTTCTTTTACCGCGTTTTAACTAATAATTTTTTTAATTTTTTTTTATTTGAGAAAACAGAACCAGTCATGATAAGCCATATTTACCAAAGACATACAAAGCTGATACAGATATTAATATACAAAAGCCAGACACATGATACATGCAGTGTAGAGAAAAATAAAGAAAAAAATAAATAAAAGGCTAATAAAGAAAAAAAAACTGAGAAAAAAAACCATAGAGAGAAAAAAAAAAGGGAATGAGATAAAACAGACAGAGCTAAGGATCACTGCTTTAACCATTCCTCTAACGGGGCCCAGACCTTAGAAGCTAACACCCGCCGCCTTCTCCCCCTTAATAAAAAGACTGAAGACTCCAAATTATACAAAGCTAACATCCTAGCTCTCCAATTAAAGAACGTAGGGGCTTCAGAGCTTAACCATTGTGAAGTAATACATAAGCGAATCATAGCCATGACTACAAACAAAAAAGCAGAGGTATATCTCGTCCTTTCAACCATCCCAGTGCCTTCACACCCCATTATTAGCATCTCTGAAGAGATGGTAACCGGGATATTAAGCCTCGAATTTAAAAACCCTCCACTTCACACAAAAATTGCCCTAGTCTTGGACAGGAGTAAAACATATGTACAGCATCCGCTGCTTGAAGCCCACATCTAGCGCAACAGTCGCCCCTCCGGCCCCCCACTTTGCAATTTTCGCCGGTGTGTAATATAGGTCAAACATTGCCATATAGCTTTGAGTCCGTAAACTTCCAGATACTAAAACATAGTTTGCTAATTCCAATGCGGGCCTTATATCCACCCCAGTCTTACCCAGTTTACCCACCCACTTAGAGTTCTGTAAATCAAGGTCATCCGAAAATTCAGATAACAAACATTGATAAATTATACCTATTCTAGCCCTCCTATGAATTAATTCAATTATGGTATGCTTATCAAACATTGTATCATGTTGATATTTATCAACAAAACTTCTAATCTGAAGGTATTTGAAAAAATCATGAGTATTTAAATGAAACTTATCTCTTAAAAAAGAAAAAGAGGCCAACTGCCCACCAGAACATAAGTCACCTATATCCCGCAGACCCAACAGCTGCCATCTGAACACAAACTGATCCTGAAAAATAGGGGCAGAACTCGGACGGCATTAAAAGGCGTATAAAAATTAATATTCGGAATTGACCATTTGCGCCGAATTTTCCGCCAGACTGAAAACATAGCCCCAATAACTTTAAACCTTATTTTCTTAAAATAGCTCGGCTCAAGAATTCGCATTAGGATACCCTTGGCAGCCTCACCCAGACCTATCTCAAAAATAGAAGGTCTGTTAGAGAGCGGAACCTCTGCCCTATCTCCCAACAGCGGTGGCCCAAAATGTTGCAGCATGGCCGCCCAGTAATATAATAACAAATTCGGGACCGCCCACCCCCCACGAATCCTAGGGAGACACATCCACTTAGCTGCCCTGCGAGAGCGACGATATCCCCAAAGAAACCTATAACAGATCCTATCAGCCCTGGCCAAACTAACTTGCGAAAACTCTAGTGGAATAGTTCTAAATAAATACAAGAACTTTGGGAGAACCAGCATTTTAAGTACATTGCAACGACCATATAAAGAAAGGTGCAGATGATCCAGTCTTTCCAGCTTAGTATGAACAGATTGAATCACCGGGCGAATATTAAGATCAGGGATATTATCCACATTATTAGTAATTTTGACCCCTAAATAGATTGCTTCCGTAACCACCGGAACAGCAGAAGAACACATAGCAGCTGATTGAACAACCTGGGTCTTTGAGACATTAAGCTTATACCCTGATAACAGACCATATTGCTCAGCAAGAGTCTCCAAAGCAGTACAGGCAGAACAGACATCGCTAGTTAGCACAACAATGTCGTCCGCGTAGGCCAGCGTTTTATACTCTGTGCCATTGACCCTAATCGGCAGTATATCTGATTTGCGTTCGATCTTACTAAGAAAAGGATCAATGTACAGAGCAAAAAGGAGAGGGGAGCAGGGACACCCCTGTCTGGTGCCCCTGCTGATGTTAAAAGGCCTTGACTCCTGACCAGAAATACGCAATGTTGCAACTGGGAAAGTATACAATGCCTGAACCGCTTGTATAAATTCAGTACTAAAACCCTTCCATTGAAGCACCGCCCATAAGAACCCCCAAGAGACCCTGTCGAACGCCTTCTCGGCGTCCAACAGGATCACTCCGAGGGGAGAAGAAGTTACCTGAGCCCAATCCAATAAGGCAATAACCCGCCGAACATGGTCGGCCGTATCCCTACCTGGGATAAATCCATGCTGGCGTACAGAGACTAGTGGCGTAATTGCCTCTGCCAGTCTAGAAGATAAAATTTTAGAATATATCTTATTGTCAGTATTTATCAAAGAGATAGGACGAAAAGATGAAGGGTCTAGCTCAGGTTTATCTTTCTTTTTAAAAAGGACAATCGTGGTTTGCCGCCATGATTCCGGTATAACCCCCCCCTGTGCTGCCCTAAAGACTGATAGAATATCCTGACGGATCTCTGAACAAAATGTCCCGTAGAATTCCAACGGAATGGCATCAGGACCAGCAGCCTTTCCATTAGCCAACGATTTTATTGCTAACTCCACCTCCTCCCACATAATTGGGGCAGAAAGAGCCTCATTCTGTTCATCTGTAACTTTGAGGGTACCAATATCCGAAAAAAAGCCCTCAAACTGTGGCTCGGACTGAGATCTAACATTTTCTTCCATATATAGCGAGATGTAAAACTTCTGAAACACATCCATAACCCCCTCCTGCGTATCCTGTATAACACCCTGATGATCCTGAATTCTGGTAATTCGATTTAACAAACTTTTCTGTTGGAGCCTTTTAGCAAGAATTCTACCTGAATTTTCCCCATATTCGTACATTGTTGTACGATATTGCAAATACTTAGCAGCCAGATCCTGCCCAAAAAATTCCAACAATTTGGACTTGATTACAGCTACATTTTGCTGATTCTGATCCGTATTGAGACCCTCCTTAATATTGCGCGTTAATTCCAATTCTGCCTCTCTAAGCTTCTCGACACGGGACTTAATCTGCTCCCGAACAGTCTTCCAACGAAAGGCTGCATAGCTCTTGGTCTCCCCACGTACTGCAGCCTTAAATGTATCCCAAACTATGCAGTCAGAGGCAGTATTCCTATTGATATTTAAAAATTCGATTACCCACTTCCTCATATGATCCCGATAAACCTGATCAAACAATAGTTTTCTTTCGAATGTCCATGTCCTGGAAATTCTAACCTGGCGGACCCAGGGACACTCCACTACCAATGGGTTATGGTCAGATAGAATCCTTGGGGACACTGTGATAGAAACCAGCTCTGCCACCAGATCTGACATAAGAAAATAATCCAGCCGAACCATTTTATTATGGGGGGCAGAATAAAATGTAAACCCATCTTTATCTTTATTATGCCTATGCCAAACATCCATTAATGCATGTTCTTGAGCTAAAGTCTGAAGAGCTTTAAAAACCCTAGGTTTCCTACCAAAATATTTTTGAGCACTTGCCAGATTAAAATTGGCAGCCAAATTAATATTAAAGTCCCCACAAACCAGCATTGGATGTATCCAAGCTGCTAATTCTACATTGAAGCATTTTATCACTTCTGGATCATCTGCATTTGAAGCATATATAGTACATATAGACAATAGCCTGCCTTCAACCAGTATTTCAGCTATAGCCCATCTACCTGAACTATCCTCTCGGGCCTTTCTACAAAACCCAATGCCTCGCCTCAGCAAGATAGCGACACCTCTAATCATAGATGACTGTCGAGAGCAGGCAATTAAGTCATATCCAGGGACTTTCAGACACTCCCTCTTACCCCAAGGTATGTGCGTCTCTTGCAGACACAAAACATCCAGTTGCATAGTTTGGACAATTTTGGAAAACAAAGCCCGTTTTTTAGGATCATTTAGGCCACATATATTCCAGGAACTTATCCGCAATTTACCCTGGCCCATTTATACATGGAAAAAAAAAACCTTATTCTCCACTGCAAACCATTACTCTTTTTAATCATAAATACTGAGATACCATAGCTACTACAAATAACATTACCATGACTATAACATGAGTCCGGGACCTTAGTGACCCCCCTTCACCCCACCTCCACCCCCAACCCCTAAAACCCCTAAAACCCCCTACCCCAACCCCCCACCCCCTACACCCCTCTTGTAAGGCAACAGGACCGAGGTCCTTGTGATGAAGGAGCTGGCTTCCCCCACTCTCCCCTAGACCCTTCCCCCCATTGTTACCAACACCCTAGAATTAAGCCGATTGGAGTCCTACCCGAGAAAATCCCTTTTTTTTTTTTTTTTTCCCCTTTACTAATAAAAAAAAAAAAAAATACCAATGGGTTCAACCCCCGCTTATTCCACCTTCAAGCCCCTGACATGATAGAAAAAAAAGCGAAGACCAGCAGAGTTTACCTAGATACCATCCAAAAACTCCTTTGCCTGAACTTCAGAAGAAAAAAATCTAGTCTGGCCCTGATGAATTATTTTCAATTTTGAGGGATAAAGTAGAAAGGCTTGAGATCCCTTCGCTTGAAACGGGGCTATTAGCTGGCGGAGCTGCCACCTCCGCTCAACTGTTGCCGGACAAAAATCTGGCCTAACGAAGAATTCACAGTCCTTCCCCACCCTCTTCCTATCTGGCCTAGCTAGGTCATAAATCTTCTCCCTAGCCAAAAAATTGTTCAAGCAAATTAAGACTGCCCGAGGCTTATCACCAGCCTGCCCAGACCTCTGTCTCTGCTTAAAAGGGAAACGATGCGCACGTTGCACTTCCAGTTGCCAATCCCACTGCTTAACGTCTGGAAAAGCTTCAGAAAAGAGTTCCACTACAAACTGTCTGATATCCGACCCTTCTCTGCCTTCTGGAACCCCCAGAATCCTCAGATTATTCCTCCTGGCCCTATTTTCAAGATCAGTCAATTTCCAGAGCATGTCATCCCTTTGTGTTTTAATCAGATCCGTAAGGCCCTTCTGAGTGGCCAAATCATCCTCCAACGTCGAAATCCTTTCCTCAGCTTCGACAATTCTAGCAGCAATGTCAGAACAAGTCTTTGCGACTCTTCGGATAGAGTTTTGCATCCTACGGCATGCACCCTGCGTACGAACACTCTCCTGACGCGTTTCCTCACGATGCGCCATAATAGTCTGATAGATGATTGAGAGTGTCATCTCTCCAGGAGGAGCCTGGGGGGGGTCAGTCACGCTGCATCCAGCCAAAACTATAGCACTCCCCACAGAGCCAGAGTGTGTAGAAAAAGAGTAATCCCAAACCATTGAAGCTGACGACCCTGGGTCTTTGCTTAACAGAGATGCCCCTTGATCTTTCAGTTTTATTGCTTTTCGAACTGTATGAGGACCTCGCGAGGCTTCGCCCCTTAATACTTCATTAGGTCGCCCGTCCCCAGAATCACTGTCATCACCTGACCACTCCCTGTCTAGGTCATCGCCCTCTGACGAACCAGTGTGATCAGATAGTGAATAGAATTTGTCTCCCCCTTCAGGTTCCTTTACGTTTTTCTTTTTAGCCGCAGACACATCATTAGAGCCCACCTCTTGCAGCACTGGGCTTGCCGCCACACCACTTTGGGGAGAAACTCCGGGAATATATTGAGTAGGGATAGCAGAAATAGCCATGCTTTCAACATGTGGGACTACAACTCCCATAATTCCATCCCCCAGGAACGTCCGCATTGACTGAGGTTCCACATTCACTCCGGCTCGATCTGCAGGGATCTCCCCACTACCATCAGGCAACAATCTGGCATTTGTAATGTCGGCCCCGGTAGAGCCCTGAGACCTCAACTCAGTCTGAATCAGATTACCATCCTCCGTTGCAGCAGTGAGTGAGGCCATCGACTCAAGGTCAGTAGGGGTAGAGGCAGCACCTGTCACCTCCAAAACCGTAGCATTAGTCATTTCAGATGCCGCCAACTGCCCCAACTTATTGCTTCCTGCATTCACGGGAGTCTTCACCTTCCCAGCTTGCAGTTTAAACAAAGCAGGAAGAGTTTGCTTTCCCTTTCCAGCAGAGACAGATGCCGCCTGATTACTGCCCGTGCCTCCAGCCGCCGTCTCAGGCCCCCCATGGACCACGTAAGTCTCTTTCCCCGATCCAACAGCTTTCCCAGGGCTGCCTGCACGCACTATGGGGGCTCGGGTTTTTGCAGTAAGGTTCCTCGCTGAGACCTTCGGAGGCATAATCCCTGAAGAGCAGCCAGACAGGCGAAGGAGATGTCCAAGCCCGAAGCGATGCGGGGATGACCACAGCCAAAATATCCTGCCGGTAAGATTATTTTTCAAGACTCCCCGCAACATGTCACTCAGTACGTCTTTTTTTTGGAACTTCCATCACCGGCTTAAAAGACCTTAATCAGGGGAATTGTCCAGGAGAGGATACAGCGCCAGCTCACACAGCCGAGCGACCGGCCGCCATCTTGCCTCATTAACTAATAATTTCTAATAACTAAACCTGATTCAACATCTTCTTTGGTGCATCTTCTAATGTGTGATGGATCACTGATATATTGTACTTCCTTCTCACTTGGGCCCTGTTACGAGTGTGCCATAGTTTTCTTCCCTCTTCCCAAACTCCTGTTTGTGCAGGATTCAGAATCCTTAGTTGTGCAGAGTTTACTGTGCCTATTAATTACTGTGTGTGATAAAAACTAAGCCTGATGGAATTCAGCAGTGCGATAGGGAATGTTAGTTACCATGACGTGGATTTTGGTGTGGTAAGCACCAAAAGCTGTAAATTATTCCCCAAAAGGTCAGATTAAGAGCAAATTATAACACCCAATAAACTGCAAACCACAGGGAGCCAGCAGTTATGTTATGTTATGTTAAGCACATTTGTAGAGCGCATGGCTGCCCTAGCAACAGGGCGTCCCAGCGCTAGCAGAAAGGTGGCCAGAAAGCAGGAGGCTAGATGGAAGAAAAAAGCCAAGTTTTAATCAATTTTCTGAATGCCCAATGATCTTGCGTACTACGGGCAGCCAGTGGAATAGAGTTCCATAAAGCAGGGGCCTGAGCCTTAAAGGAGCGTCCCCCAGCTCTACACCTGCGCACCCGGGGCCAGATGCAGATCAGCGGAGCGCAATGCTTGCGATGGAACATATGAGGTGCACAGTCCCTGTAAAATTTGGGGACCCTGGCCATGTAGAATCTTATGTGTGGTGCAGAGGGTTTTAAACTGGACCCTCTGTTTGATTGGCAGCCAGTGAAGACGACGAAGAAGATTGGAGGTGTAGCAGTACTTAGGTAGGGCAAAAAGAATGCGTGCCGCCGCATTCTGTGCCCGCTGTAGTCTTTTAATAACTGTTTTATTCACGCCAAGCAGAAGCCCATTACAGTAATCCAAACGTGATTGGACTACAGATTGAACAATCAATTGGCGGTTAGGGGCATCAAAAAACCCCAAGATGGGTTTTAGGCCGCGTAGAAGGCCAAAACATGTACCAGCCACTTTTTTAGTGTGAGGCTCAAATGAGAGGGCGTTATCCATCAGGACCCCTAAGTCCTTGACTACAGTTTTCGGTTGGGGCGGGGTACCCAAAGCCGCGGGCCACCATTGGTAGTCCCATTTATGGGTATCGCGGCCTACCAGGAGCACCTCTGTCTTGGCGGAATTAAGTTGTAGATAGTTGTCCGCCATCCAGTCTGAGATGGCCAGGACATCCTCACAGAATTTCAGTTGGTCCTGTACAGGATTGTTAGAGAAAGTGAATACCAACTGGGTATCATCAGCATAGGATACCATATTAATGTTCCGTGCTTTGGCCAAAAGCGCTAGTGGGCGGACATACATGTTGAACAACGTGGGACTCAAGGCAGAGCCTTGGGGAACACCACAGCTAAGGGGGTGGATACTAGACAGATAGGGGGGGCATGGACCTGAAATGAGTGTTCGGATAGAAAAGAGGCTTCCTGTGACCCCGATCTCCTCTAGCCGTTGGAGAAGGATCTTATGTGAGACCGTGTCGAAGGCCGCACTGAGGTCAAGTAGAAATAGTGCCGAAGTGTTACCCTCGACTAGCGTGGCCCACAGCTGCTCTGTGACCGCCAGAAGGGCTGATTCCGTACTGTGCCTGGACCGGAACCCGTTTTGTGAACTGTCTAGAATCTCATTAGCTTCCAGATATTTGGTCAGAGTGACGTTAACATGGGACTCCATAATCTTTGCCAGGTATGGGAGCAGAGAGATTGGCCGAAAGTTCTCTGGCAGAGACGTGTCTAGTGTGGGCTTTTTCAGCAATGGAACGACCTTAGCATGCTTCCATGACTTAGGAATCGCTAAGGCGGAGGAGCGTGAACCCACTGCTTTTGAGCAGAGCAAAGTAAAGGACATATAAAATGATAAAAACTTTGAGTTATTAACATTTTATGTTTCCTTTGTGGGTGGGTGCGCGGGACTGCTCTGCTCTCGGAGCAGGGGAGGAGTGGTTTGCCCACTCCTAAGTGCGCAATGACTGTTTGGGCGGTCTACTCGGGCCGCCCAAACCAGTCATGCGCACTTTCCCCATTCTCCATGCAGGCTGCATTACAGCCTGCATGGAGAACATGCCCAGGCATCTATCCCCTGGCTGAGCGTCCAACCAGGACGCTCAGACTAATCACAACGCTGCACTGCAGCATTGTGATTGGTCAGGGAGCCTGGGTGTTTACCAATCACAACGCTGCATTGCAATGTTGTGATTGGTCAGTGGGGCCTGCTTCCTGTTCCTCGAGTTCCACGAAGAGAGCAGGAGCAGAGATGCGGGACCAGTTGGCAAGGTACATTTTTTTTCAATGTCTTTTTTCATATTCGCACCATGCGTGACCCTCCCACCGCTGCGCGACCTGCCCAGCCTTCACGCCCGCCACACCATCTGCGAGCCATGCCGACCGCCACTGGGGGCGATATTTTATCAGGTGCAATAAATAGCACCCAGCCATGTGGAGCACTCTTAGTTAGGAGTTTACTTTTCTTTTCAAAGAAGGCAATGTAAATTCACCCTGTTTTACAAACAACAGACCACACTTTGTTCACGTGAGTGTTAATGTACTCGAAATACCTCTACAGTACATGTAAAATTGCAGGAATACTGCTTCTAGAGGCAATGAGGAGAGTTTTTCACACTGAGCTACAAGATTTTGAAAAATTTCTGATAGTCTTTTCACATTATTTAAGATCCTAGTCTACTGCAGTGCCATATTACAAAGGCAAATGTCTTTACTTTACAAAACAAATGAAGTCAACATAAACACATTCTCCAAAATCATTAAAGTTACATTTAGGGGGAGCATTGTCACTTTTAGTAACCAACTGTAATACTTACAGCATCAACCATCTGTTTAGACAGAGTAATTTGGTCTTCAACGCCACCTAATTTTGTTTGAAGGTCAAAGATTGTCAAATACAAGTGATCCACATCCTAAAAAAACGCACACGAGAAAAACTCTTTTAAAACAGAGGTAAGGAATACAAAGTTCATGCTACAAGACAGCTTTGGATAGGGCGTCAATAAACAACTGTGGATAAAAGATCCAATTAAAATGAAGACCTCTTCAAGCAAAGAGTTTATATTGTTCTTATTTATAATGTGGAATATTAATCTATATTAATTAATTATGGAATATCTAAGTACTTGTTAACTTAGCTATTGATTAGCATTTTGTAGCACGCTAAAGCAGAGACAAGCAGCACTTCAGATACTCAGTTAGAGCTGAAGATTGGGGACCATGGTCAGCCATTGCCTGTTTATGAAATACAGTCCTTTGTCTTGGATGCAACCATTGAAAATTGACTGTTTTAATAGTAAATTTGATTAAAAGAACAGAACAAGTCAATGACCTAAGACTCCCGTAATCTGTGCAACCTTCGGCCGTTTTTAGAAATTAGAAGCATAATTTGCTTTTCTATCCCTTTGTTTAATTGTACCTAACAAATGTAATTTCATTATTTAGCAATTCTCTGTAGTTTGCCTGTATGCATGCTTAAAATTGTGCTGATCCTTACTTATTGCTATGTTTAGTATGATCTCACAGAAAAAAGTACATATTTTCTAAAGTTATGCCACTGCCCACAAGGGATTCTTCTGATGGCGGGCGGGAGTGAGTTCCATATTCTTGGTGTGGCCCCAGAGAAAGCCCGATTGTAAGTTTTCTTTTTCCTAAAACGTGCAGGTTGGAGCAAGAGGTCTCTGGTGGACCGCGAGTTTCTGGTTCCTCCGGATATCACGAGTTTCTGGGCAAGATATGGAGGGGAGTTTGAGTATAATGCCTTGTGCGTGATACATGCCATTTTGAGTTGAATTCTGGCCTGTAGAGGAAGCCAGTTCAGAGCTTTCAGATGTGGTGAAATGTGGTCGAACTTCCTTGAGCCTGTTAGTAGCCTGGCGGCCGCGTTGAGGCAGGCTTTTAAAGGTGCCAGGGAGATCTTGGGTAAACCCGAGAGGGTAGAGCAGCCATATTCCAGTCTAGAGATGACTAGTGCCTGGACTGCCATTTTTAGGTCGGGAGTATCAAGGAAGGGTTTCAGTTTCCTTAGATAGCTCAGGTGGAATCTGGCTGATTTGGCCATCAAGTTGATGTGGTCCCGCATGTTCAAGTTGCAGTCCAGGGTTATTCCAAGGGATTTGGCCGAGTCCACGATGGTCGGAGGCCAGTTTTAGGCTGTGATAGCCTTAAGCCTTACCTGAGTATCAGGGTTGGTTTTGGGTGGGGAAATTAGAAGAAATTCTGTCTTCTTTGCGTTGAGTTTGAGTTGATTGGAGGAGAGCCATTGGACAGTCAATTTCAAGGCTTCATTCAGGGAAAGAATCTCCTCGAGACAGGAGATCTTGATGTAGATCTGGGTGTCGTCAGCGTACATGTGGTATGAAATATTCACGGTGTGTAGTACTTCGGCAAGCGGTTCTAGGTAAAGGTTGACGAGGGTGGGGGACAGGGTTGATCCTTGGGGGACTCCAAACGTGACCGGGGAGGGAGCAGACAGGTTACCGTTAATTTGGAATCTCTGTGACCGGTTGTGGAGGAAGGACCTAAACCATTCAAGAACAGAGCCATCCATTCCCATCCTGAGTTTGAGGCGTTCGAGTAGTTTCTCATGGCTGACCGTGTCGAAGGCCGAGGAAAGATCTAGGAGGATTAGGAGACAGGTTTTGCCTTGGTCAAGGGCTTGGAGGGCATCATCCACGATGTGGAGAATGGTGGTTTCCGTGCTGTGCCCAGGCCTGAAACCGGATTGGAAGTCATCTAGTAGGTGGAAATTGGTGATGTGTTGGCTCAGCTGCTGTTGCACACACTTCTCCAGAACTTTAGCTAAGAGTGGGATGTTAGAAATAGGTCTAAAGTTGTCAGGGGAGGCAGGATCCAGCGACGTTTTTTTTAAAATGGGGAGTACTTGGCCGGCTTTCAGAGAGTCGGTATGGATCCCTGAAGAAGGGAGGCGTTAATTATTGCAGTCCAGCTAGGAATGATGGATTGGGCGGCGGCAGCTGGGCAGTTGGAGGACAGTGGGTCATTAAAGTGGTTGTTCGGGTTTAAGGTGGAAAGGATTTTCGAGACGGAGTGTTCGTCATAGATTTTGAAATCGGTCCAGTGTGCTTGGTTTTTGGGTGAAGCCTGTGGAGGCGGCACGGAAGGAGGAGGCAGATCTGGAAGGGGTTGAGAGTAAGTAGCGGATCTAAGTTCGTTTCCTAAGGCTGTGATTTTGTCAGAGAAAAAGGAGGAGAATTCCTCAGATGATATTAGTGACTTGGGGGTTTCTTTCGATGTTTTGGCCAGTTTGTTTGATTGGTGTTTGACCAGTTCGAAGAGTTTGCGGGGTCTGTTCTTGGCGTTCCCCAGTTCAGATCTGAAGAATTCTTTTTTTGAGTTGAGGATGTTTCTGTTGTAGGCATTTCTGGCCTGGCGGAGAAGTTTTAGATGTGCGGCTGAGGGGATGCTGTCTCCAGATTCTTTCTGACTGCCGGAGGGATCTCCTCTCGCTGTTGAGGGACCCATTGAACTAGGGGTTTCTGTCTTTGATTTGGGTTCTTTTTAGTTTTAGCAGGGCAAGGTCATCAAGAATGTTAGTTATAGTCACAGAGTAATGATCATTGAGGTCACTGACCGTTGTGATGTGGAGGGGGGGGAAGGTCAGACTTGCAGCGAGCTGCCAGTTCCCTGGGATCAATGTTCTTGGTGTCTCTAACCCAGCGTTTAGGAATCACCTGTTGCGGTGCTTTTGTCTTGCGGGTGCCAGGTAGTAGGAAAGTGATAGCGTGGTGGTCAGACCAGTCACAAGGGTCTATAGCGATAAGCGTGACTGTTGCTTCCTTAGCGATGATCCAGTCTAGAGTGGCGCCTTTCGAGTGTGTAGGGAGTGAGCAGACTTGGGTTAGGGCTTGGTCGGTCAGGAAATCTTTGATGGCGTTGACATGAGGATCCTTGGGGTCGTTCCAGTGCAGGTTGAAATCACCAAGGAAAATGTCTTTGGAGTTGGCGGAAACCTTGGCTGTGATGAGTTCCATGAGGTGGTCAGTAGAGGCGTCATTTGTGCATGGGGAGTGATAAAAGATGTGCAGATTGCACAGTTGAGTGGTGTTGCTGCATATGGAGAGTACGAGGTATTCACAGGAGTCTGTGGTATCTGCCAGGAGTTCCGTGACAAGGAGGTTAGAGCGGAAAATGCAGGCAATGCCTCCCCCTTTTTTGCTAGATTGCTTATCCAGCCTTGCAATGTTGTAGTTGGGAGGGACTAGGAGGTCCAGGCATGGAGATGAGGATTCATTGAGCCACGATTCAGTCAGGATTGCTAAGTCAAGGTTTTGGCTCAGTATGAGATCTGCGATATCGGTGGCATGCTTAACTGCAGAGCGGCAGTTAATTAGGAGGCCAGACAAAGGGGGGTCGGAGAGAGTGTCGTGGATGGGGCGGACAGGAGTACTGGCGCTAGGTTGCTATCAACCACACTTCTGTTGCGGAGGGTAGCTGATCTGTTGGGGTTGATTGCGACCGTGCGTATGGCATGTTCGACATTCACGTCTAGTGGACTAGGGGATGCTGGGGCCGAGTTGTAGGAAAGGAGGATGGCTAGAATTTCCTCTTCAGTAAGGTCTGGCGGACTCGGGGTGGCAAGGGTAGAGTTGTAGGAGAGGAGGCGAGCTAGAATTTCCTCCGCCGAGAGGTGGCATGGTTGCTTGCGAGGGCGAAGGTGTCTCAAGGATAGCGGTAGTGGGTGAGTGGGGGGCTCTGTGATAGGGAGGGGGGTGGGGTTCCACGGAGGCTTGAGCTTAGAGAAGGCGAGTTCAGTGAGGTGAAGGAGGTTCTTTAGATCCAGAATGGAGATATGGATGCTCTGCGTTAATTTGGCTGCTCTGTAGTGCAGAGTTTCGATATCCATATAGGAGGGAGGCGCTTGAAGGCAGGGGAACAGTGGTTTGGTGGCGGTTCTATTGACATGCGTTGGTGGTAGGGTAGAGGGGCTGGGTCGACTTGTGTCGTAGGCCAATGGAAGAGTTTCAGACTCAAAGTCAGAGGGAGGAGCTGGCGGGGAGGAGACCAAAGGTCTGGGAACGATTCTGTTGGTAAGCCCAGGTGGGGTGATAGAGGGGTTAGGTTAATCTGAGTTGTGAGCCCTTAGGGAGGTGGTTTGTGGGTGGCTGGGCACGCTAGTCGGGGGGTCGTCGGGGCGAGTGTTTGTTAGCCTGCAGGTGTCGTGCACATGGTTTTTGAGGAGGTTAAAAAGGTCCGCAAATTTATTGAGGTTTCTGGTTGTAGCTTGGATCAGGACGATGCCGTTTTTGTAAAGGGTGATGGTGAGGTCAGCTCGCAAGATTGCGGAGGGCGCTATCGTGAGCTTGGTCCCGTACGGTTTGTTCCTGGTTCCGTGTACATTGAGGAGATGGGCGATGGTTTTGCGCCATGAGGATGTTCTTCTGGAATAGAAAATGAGGTCATTTATGATTGTGCCCTTGTCAGCGCTGTATCGTTGATCAGAGATCAAGGTCTCAGGGTGAGATTTCAGGGTGGAGTGCTTGAGAGATTTCGCAGCGGTTTTGGAGAGTTTGGGAGGATACACAAGGATATAATAGTTTTCCCCAGTAGCGGTCAGGCCAGGTCCTGCCATGCTGGCTAGGGTGGGGCCGTATAGGATCGAGAATGGGTCACTAAGCAGCAGGAAGGGTGATTCTCCTCACAGGACGTTGGGGAACTATGGAATCGGAGTTGGTCTTTTAAAAGCAGAAAGGGTGAGTGCCCACCTCACAGAAACGTTGTCAAGTTCAAGGGCTGCAGCGGAGTCCGAGAGGCCGGGCCAGCCTCAGCGCTTCAGGCCCAGGGCAACGCCTGGACAGACCGGGACCCCAATAAGAGTCGGCGCGCACCGGACCCAAAGGGAGTGCTGAGGCCATGCTCATGGCAGCGCAGCAAGGCACCAGGGGATCACTCCGGAGTACATCTCCTCAATCACCAGAGAGGCACCCAACTCTACTGCCCAAGCAATGAAGGTGTCTCCGCTGTCCCTGGTATTATCAAGACCGTCATCAAATTGGCAAAGCAACAAGTCTAGTAGAGTACCTGCATGCCACAGTTTCCAGCTATGGCACATATGGAACCAGAGGTTTGAGCCCATGCCTAAGCACACAGTAGTCGCACCCGGGGTGCCCCTCTGGTGGACGCAGAAACCAGCTGACTCGGGAACGGTCGGGCAGTGGGCGGGGGGAAGAGACTCACCGGGTACTGAAAGGTCGTATTCCACGCCGGCCGCTGCACTCCAGGCAAGTCTCGGACAGCGCAGGACACCGGGAGAGGCTGTATGAGGCGTCATGAATGAGGGACCTCTGCTGGCATCAGGGGGCCTCGAATCGCTCAAGGCAGGTCGGCAGGCACCGGGTCAGGATAGGCCCACAGCGGGCAGCCGGTCTCCAGGCAGGTCGGGCGCTGCAGCGCGGGGGCCTCAGGACACTAAGGGCCAGCCGGCGCACCGGGTTGGAATAGGCCCCCAGTGTGCAACCGGCCTCCGGGCAGGTCGGGGCGCTGCAAGGGGGAGAAGCCACAAAAAGGCGACGGAGCCCAGCTGGCCGATAAGACGGCGCCACCCTGCTGGTCTTAGAGCGGGACGTCAATCTTACGGGAACGGAGGGGGAAGGACTTGCCGGCCGAGTGCAGGCCTCCAGGCAGGTTCACATGGCCGGGCGCTGCAGCGAGAAAGGCCTCAGGTCACTTAGGGCAGACCGGCAGGCACCGGGTCGGATGGTCTCACCGCAGGCAGCCGGCCTCAGTATAGGTCCGAAGGCTGCAAGGAGGAAAAGCCACAAAATGGCTGCGGAGCCCAAATGGCTGCTGAGACAACGCCACCCCGCTGGTCTCAAAGCGGGACACCGATCCTCCGGAAGCGGAGGGGGAAGGACATGCCAGCTGAGTGCGGGCCTCCAGGTGGGTCCTCGGGGCCGAGGATCGTCGTCACTGCAGGCAGCAGGCCTCAGTGTAGGTCCGAAGGCTGCAAGGAGGAAAAGTCACAAAATGGCTGCGGAGCCCAAATGGTCGCTGAAACAACATCACCCCACTGGTCTCAAAGCGGGACATCGATCCTCCGGGAGCGGAGGGGGAAAGACATGTCGGCCGAGTGCGGGCCTCCAGGTGGGTCCTCGGGGCCGAGGATCGTCGTCAACCAGGCGGGACTCGTCGCCGGTCACGTCTGCAAACAACGGGAGAGTAACCACAATGGCACCGGCATCAGAGGACTTCGCTCCGGGTAACAGGCATGCACAAGATCAGGGGAGCCCAGCAGCGGACGATTACATCGGCGGCTCGTAGCGGTGGATGTGCACCCTCTTGTGGCAGATTGGTCGTGGAGCAAGGGACCAGCCCAGCTGTGCTGGATTTCAGACAGCGAGGGTATGGACCAGTGTAGCAGCGGCGGTCGATCTAGCAGGTGAGTTGCATGTCGAAATCAGCCTCCGAGGTATTTCCCAGAGGGGGTGAGCAGTCTGGTCCTCGGGCAGGAGGGTTGGAGGCCGGTATGAGCAGTTTTAACTGGGATAAACTACCAAATGGTAAGCCCCAAACCGGGAGCTCTTCGGGAGGCTCCTACTCGGCGGCCATCTTGGATTAATTTTGGGGAAAGAACATGCAGGAATCATTTCTTCTTCATCAATCCTTGCATGTTTCCCTACTCAACATATTGACTGCCTCCTTTTATTGATTCTCCTAGTGCAAATTGGGGACTTTCATTTCAGCAGAGGGAGAAAGGGGTGTTAGTGGGCTGGGGGCGGTGTTGTTTTTAGGATTGGGGTCGGGGTTGCTTTTAGGGCTCAGGGTTGAGGTCGTTTTTAGGGCTTGGGGGAGTCAGGGTAGTTTTTAGGGCTCGTGGGGGGGTCGGGCAGTTTTTAGGGCTCAGAGAAGGTTTGAGGCAGTTTTAAGGGCTGGGGGCGGGATACCTTAGGGCTTAGGGGGGTCGGTAGTTTTTAGGGCTTGGGGGATACGAGAAATTTTTAGTGATTGGGGGGTCGGGTTAGTTTTCAGGGCTCAGGGTGGGGTCGGGTAGTTGTTAGGGCTAAGGGCAGGTGGCATAAGGTAGGATCTTTACCACACATCCCTATACCAGTCATGCCTTTACCACGAAATTGTGTGGTAAAGGCATGTATGGTAAAGGCATGCAATGTAAAGGAATGCATTGTTCAAACGCATTCGTGGTTTAGGCAGCATAGTAGAGGCACAGGTGGTTTAGCCATGCGTGCCTCTGTCATACAACCGGAAAAGAATTGGTAATCGGTACTGCCCTTAAGCTTATCAACCACAGAGCAGCTTTTTCAACGTTGACAATCTTCATTTTGAATTAAAATTTGTAAATAACCTTATATTATTGGAGCCAATATTACTTCTCAGGCCTGGTAAAAAAAAAGCTGGGTTTGTTTTAAAAAGAAGGTATAATTTATATTATTATTGCACTATGAACTTAAATACGATAGAGAGGTGTTTTTGTGATAGCTGTTACATTCGTTCCCCTTTCACAGAAGAACGTGACTTACTTGGCTGTGATTTCTTCAATGAGTTTGCTGTAGTGGTCGATTTCTGTCAGCATGGCTGCCTTGGATTGAGTGAGGGTATCCAGCTGTGCTTTGTAGCCGGCTGTGGCTGTAGTGGCCACCACTGCTGGGTTGCCTGGGCCGAACTGGTCAGTGGTGGTGTACACGGAGATCTGGGCTCTGATGATAGCATTCTGCTGTTCTAAGCTGCGAACCTGCAACGAAACGATCATAGGATTTACAACACAGCCTGCAACAGTACCAGCCACAAGGAACTAGAAACCTGCATATACAGTGCCAGGTACACAGCACTACCACGAGGAGCAGCATTAAAGGGTATTTGCATTGGCAATGGGCCCCACAAAGCTGTCAAAAGAACAGGAAGGGATCTTTTGTGTTTTGCAATCTTTTTAGCGGATCCAGCAAATTAGCAGAGTCGGAGAAACACTGTTGTAAAATAAAGATTTAAGCGACGATACACATTGAGAGGTTTGTGGGTCAATGTCTTCAGTCTCTGAGCCTTAAATGTCAAGGCAGCCTCGTGGTCTTGTTAAAAAATAAATAAAATCAAGGGTGAGGTTGATGAATAGATTTTTGCCTAGGCATGAAATGGAAACAATTAATTAATATTTTTAAGAATGTGACTACAACATGTTGCAGTTATATGCATCTTTTAAAATATATTTGTTTGAGCAGCGCAGCCGCCAGGTCCATTTCACGGAGATCAGTGCAGTGCAGTAGTCGTAGGAAAACAGTTCAGTTACCAAAGCCTGCAGCTGAACAAATGATTAGCGGTGAGCACCTAACTTTATTTACAAGTTATGACGAGACGAGAAGGTGTATTGGTAGAGAATATTTTGTGCAGTTAAGCGTACGATTTAGCCCTAAACGCAGTGTTGCGTCAGTATAGAGTATCCGTCTGGGAATCTCCTCAGTGAGGAATGGATGAGGAATAGACGACGGGCTAATACCCCTGAACAAGACCACGACTTAAGGTCCCAAAGGAGACCACCACTTACTGAGCGAATAAAGTCTGTGCAGAGACCTAGAACCAGAAACTAAACTCTCAGACTCGATCTAAAGTTTGTGAATGAAGTCCCAGAAAAGCCCGAAGCGAGGGACTAACATCCTAATACACTGCTATGGTGAATTAAACTTCAATGGAGAATAAGATCTCGCGGTGGAAGGATCGCACATTACCGCCAACCCATCCACCCCACAGATGGACTTAAGACAGTCCAAAAAGGTGCCTCTCCGGTGTCCACATGCCCCCTGTGTTGTCTTCAGATAGTACCCATGGGAAAGCCGCCAAATCACAAAATAATCAAACGCAACGAGCACCCCAAGTTCAACGGTAGAGCAGTGATCCATGCCTCAGGACTGCTCGATGAGCTTTATACGGTCTGGCGCCCTGAAGCCCTTTCTGTGGCGCTACACAACATTGCCGAACAGATTGCTAGTTCAGTCGGACATTAAAAAAAAGCCTTCCTGCAGACTAAGCGGCTTACCTCAAGACCTTCCCCACAGCTTCTAGGAGCATTTTGCAACTTAACCTAGTCTTGGAGCTGGGAGAGAGTCCGGGACGTTCCCCGCTGAAGTAACTGTGATCGCCGACCATGATAGGGAGAAGGAGCAGGAAGGGGGCTCGTGGGCGGGGTGGGATGGGGACAGGGGGAAGCAAAGCCGAGGGGAACCAGAAGGCTCAGTGGTGGCGCGGAGTCTTAACAGAGCACGGATCCCAGCACCCCGTTCCCTTCCCAGAACTTGTTCGACTACCTTCGTGCTGGAGCAGCCAGCCGCAGGAGGGTTGGCCCGGCCCCCCGCCCGCAGCCAATGGTTGGAGGAGGAAGAGGAGAGAACGGGAAGAAGGTGGGGGAGGAAGGTGGCAAAGGCAAACAACGGGCCTTATAGGGATTCTGCGATACAAAAGGGGATGATGGACGGAACGTTTGAGCCAATCAAACACTCACCCCCAGTCAACAGATCTGGGTTTAATCCATCATCATTCTTTAGCTCACTCCACCACCCCAGTTCAGACATGGCCATATGCAAATCAGTCTGACCCTGTGCCTCATGGGAACAGTCCAGCCGAACTGCCAAGCCATGTCTTTCCTGGACCGGAAACAAGCATCCTAGGACCGGTTTCTGGCATTCCAGCCGTCATCAGCCAGGCTTGCTTGAATCCAGTGGCAAAGTGAGCAAGGGACCCACGTCTGGGCATACCCGCCAACTTAGGGCGAACAAAGCGATACAAAAGGGGATGATGGACGGAACGTTTGAGCCAATCAAACACTCACCCCCAGTCAACAGATCTGGGTTTAATCCATCATCATTCTTTAGCTCACTCCACCACCCCAGTTCAGACATGGCCATATGCAAATCAGTCTGACCCTGTGCCTCATGGGAACAGTCCAGCCCGAACTGCCAAGCCATGTCTTTCCTGGACCGGAAACAAGCATCCTAGGACCGGTTTCTGGCATTCCAGCCGTCATCAGCCAGGCTTGCTTGAATCCAGTGGCAAAGTGAGCAAGGGACCCACGTCTGGGCATACCCCCGCCAACTTAGGGCGAACAAAGCGATACAAAAGGGGATGATGGACGGAACGTTTGAGCCAATCAAACACTCACCCCCAGTCAACAGATCTGGGTTTAATCCATCATCATTCTTTAGCTCACTCCACCACCCCAGTTCAGACATGGCCATATGCAAATCAGTCTGACCCTGTGCCTAAGAATGATGATGGATTAAACCCAGATCAGTTGACTGGGGGTGAGTGTTTGATTGGCTCAAACGTTCCGTCCATCATCCCCTTTTGTATCGCTTTGTTCGCCCTAAGTTGGCGGGGGTATGCCCAGACGTGGGTCCCTTGCTCACTTTGCCACTGGATTCAAGCAAGCCTGGCTGATGACGGCTGGAATGCCAGAAACCGGTCCTAGGATGCTTGTTTCCGGTCCAGGGAAGACATGGCTTGGCAGTTCGGGCTGGACTGTTCCCATGAGGCACAGGGTCAGACTGATTTGCATATGGCCATGTCTGAACTGGGGTGGTGGAGTGAGCTAAAGAATGATGATGGATTAAACCCAGATCAGTTGACTGGGGGTGAGTGTTTGATTGGCTCAAACGTTCCGTCCATCATCCCCTTTTGTATCGCTTTGTTCGCCCTAAGTTGGCGGGGGTATGCCCAGACGTGGGTCCCTTGCTCACTTTGCCACTGGATTCAAGCAAGCCTGGCTGATGACGGCTGGAATGCCAGAAACCGGTCCTAGGATGCTTGTTTCCGGTCCAGGGAAGACATGGCTTGGCAGTTCGGGCTGGACTGTTCCCATGAGGCACAGGGTCAGACTGATTTGCATATGGCCATGTCTGAACTGGGGTGGTGGAGTGAGCTAAAGAATGATGATGGATTAAACCCAGATCAGTTGACTGGGGGTGAGTGTTTGATTGGCTCAAACGTTCCGTCCATCATCCCCTTTTGTATCGCTTTGTTCGCCCTAAGTTGGCGGGGGTATGCCCAGACGTGGGTCCCTTGCTCACTTTGCCACTGGATTCAAGCAAGCCTGGCTGATGACGGCTGGAATGCCAGAAACCGGTCCTAGGATGCTTGTTTCCGGTCCAGGGAAGACATGGCTTGGCAGTTCGGGCTGGACTGTTCCCATGAGGCACAGGGTCAGACTGATTTGCATATGGCCATGTCTGAACTGGGGTGGTGGAGTGAGCTAAAGAATGATGATGGATTAAACCCAGATCAGTTGACTGGGGGTGAGTGTTTGATTGGCTCAAACGTTCCGTCCATCATCCCCTTTTGTATCGCTTTGTTCGCCCTAAGTTGGCGGGGGTATGCCCAGACGTGGGTCCCTTGCTCACTTTGCCACTGGATTCAAGCAAGCCTGGCTGATGACGGCTGGAATGCCAGAAACCGGTCCTAGGATGCTTGTTTCCGGTCCAGGGAAGACATGGCTTGGCAGTTCGGGCTGGACTGTTCCCATGAGGCACAGGGTCAGACTGATTTGCATATGGCCATGTCTGAACTGGGGTGGTGGAGTGAGCTAAAGAATGATGATGGATTAAACCCAGATCAGTTGACTGGGGGTGAGTGTTTGATTGGCTCAAACGTTCCGTCCATCATCCCCTTTTGTATCGCTTTGTTCGCCCTAAGTTGGCGGGGGTATGCCCAGACGTGGGTCCCTTGCTCACTTTGCCACTGGATTCAAGCAAGCCTGGCTGATGATGGCTGGAATGCCAGAAACCGGTCCTAGGATGCTTGTTTCCGGTCCAGGGAAGACATGGCTTGGCAGTTCGGGCTGGACTGTTCCCATGAGGCACAGGGTCAGACTGATTTGCATATGGCCATGTCTGAACTGGGGTGGTGGAGTGAGCTAAAGAATGATGATGGATTAAACCCAGATCAGTTGACTGGGGGTGAGTGTTTGATTGGCTCAAACGTTCCGTCCATCATCCCCTTTTGTATCGCTTTGTTCGCCCTAAGTTGGCGGGGGTATGCCCAGACGTGGGTCCCTTGCTCACTTTGCCACTGGATTCAAGCAAGCCTGGCTGATGACGGCTGGAATGCCAGAAACCGGTCCTAGGATGCTTGTTTCCGGTCCAGGGAAGACATGGCTTGGCAGTTCGGGCTGGACTGTTCCCATGAGGCACAGGGTCAGACTGATTTGCATATGGCCATGTCTGAACTGGGGTGGTGGAGTGAGCTAAAGAATGATGATGGATTAAACCCAGATCAGTTGACTGGGGGTGAGTGTTTGATTGGCTCAAACGTTCCGTCCATCATCCCCTTTTGTATCGCTTTGTTCGCCCTAAGTTGGCGGGGGTATGCCCAGACGTGGGTCCCTTGCTCACTTTGCCACTGGATTCAAGCAAGCCTGGCTGATGACGGCTGGAATGCCAGAAACCGGTCCTAGGATGCTTGTTTCCGGTCCAGGGAAGACATGGCTTGGCAGTTCGGGCTGGACTGTTCCCATGAGGCACAGGGTCAGACTGATTTGCATATGGCCATGTCTGAACTGGGGTGGTGGAGTGAGCTAAAGAATGATGATGGATTAAACCCAGATCAGTTGACTGGGGGTGAGTGTTTGATTGGCTCAAACGTTCCGTCCATCATCCCCTTTTGTATCGCTTTGTTCGCCCTAAGTTGGCGGGGTATGCCCAGACGTGGGTCCCTTGCTCACTTTGCCACTGGATTCAAGCAAGCCTGGCTGATGACGGCTGGAATGCCAGAAACCGGTCCTAGGATGCTTGTTTCCGGTCCAGGGAAGACATGGCTTGGCAGTTCGGGCTGGACTGTTCCCATGAGGCACAGGGTCAGACTGATTTGCATATGGCCATGTCTGAACTGGGGTGGTGGAGTGAGCTAAAGAATGATGATGGATTAAACCCAGATCAGTTGACTGGGGGTGAGTGTTTGATTGGCTCAAACGTTCCGTCCATCATCCCCTTTTGTATCGCTTTGTTCGCCCTAAGTTGGCGGGGGTATGCCCAGACGTGGGTCCCTTGCTCACTTTGCCACTGGATTCAAGCAAGCCTGGCTGATGACGGCTGGAATGCCAGAAACCGGTCCTAGGATGCTTGTTTCCGGTCCAGGGAAGACATGGCTTGGCAGTTCGGGCTGGACTGTTCCCATGAGGCACAGGGTCAGACTGATTTGCATATGGCCATGTCTGAACTGGGGTGGTGGAGTGAGCTAAAGAATGATGATGGATTAAACCCAGATCAGTTGACTGGGGGTGAGTGTTTGATTGGCTCAAACGTTCCGTCCATCATCCCCTTTTGTATCGCTTTGTTCGCCCTAAGTTGGCGGGGGTATGCCCAGACGTGGGTCCCTTGCTCACTTTGCCACTGGATTCAAGCAAGCCTGGCTGATGACGGCTGGAATGCCAGAAACCGGTCCTAGGATGCTTGTTTCCGGTCCAGGGAAGACATGGCTTGGCAGTTCGGGCTGGACTGTTCCCATGAGGCACAGGGTCAGACTGATTTGCATATGGCCATGTCTGAACTGGGGTGGTGGAGTGAGCTAAAGAATGATGATGGATTAAACCCAGATCAGTTGACTGGGGGTGAGTGTTTGATTGGCTCAAACGTTCCGTCCATCATCCCCTTTTGTATCGCTTATAGGGATTCTGGCAGCCACCGAGGCTGTGCAAACACGGGGGCTCAATTGCCTCTTTCACCGGGGGTGCGCAGCACAGAGGTGGTTCTGTGGTCGAGGGGTGGGGGGCAATACCACGCGGCTAGTGTACGTAACGCACTGCCCTACGAGCCGGAAGCTGAAAAGTTACTGTGCGGTTCTGAAAAACAAGCATTGGCAATGCAATAGGACTCGCATTTACGCGAGACCTATTGCATTGCAAACGGGAATGCGTGCGGGCGACAAGGCTAGAACGGGGGGGGGGCGGGCGAGAAGGCATCCGACTGCGGGAGGGGGGGCACGGGAAGAAAGTAGTCTGTGCAGTAAAGGGGCCAGTAGCCATGGAAGGACACAAATGACAACATGGCCGTCATAAGGAGGGACTAACAAGCCTACAACCAATCGGAAGGCAGCATTTAAGACACAAGCCAATGAAAAAGATGGGCGGAGAGTGGGCGGAGCTTCCACAAAGCTTTCACGCTAAACTGAATACTGCATGCCTCGCAAAGCGAGCAGCGCATGCGCTGCAACGCTAGGCTCGACCTAAAAATGAGGAAGGTTTGGGGAAGAGGAATGCTATCTCCTTAACATTTTTTGATCTAATACTGCAGCACTAGGGAGATTTTAAAGCATATAGTACATTGTGTTGTATTTTTTGACTATAGTACTTATCTCCACCAACCTTTTTTGGGAGGAATTGGGGAAAAATTGTGTATTTTAAAGAATGTTAAGTCAAAAATTAATATAGTTTGAAGACAATTTTACAGAAGAGCCGTCCCTCCAAGCAATTGCTAGGAAAATGCTAGTTCTTTGTTTGGCGTAAAATATATTTAACATCCTTGTGAAAGATAGAAAAAGTTTATGGACAACTTTACATGTGGATTATGTGTCCTGCCTCAAGGGAGTTTTTCAAATATCATGGAAAATGATGCATCAAAAAGCACATTTGACCCACAACATTAGTGAATATTGAATTGAAAATAAGTTAATACAAGTTTATAGGAGACTTTGGAATTATCCCTAAGGAATATTTGAGAGAATTAGTGGACAAATGATCCACAATTTTGGTACACATTTAATAAATAGCCAAGCACATCAAAGATTTAGCTATGCATTACCGCGCAAGACAGTGCACTCAGCAGGTGTTCTAAAGACATGATCCGTAGGAGGAATGGTTTAGATGTACTCCAGAATCAAGGCCAATAGTGTCATGGGTTTGGGAATGCACTTGAGAAACAGAAAATAGCATGCAGGAATTAAATGTTTGCTGAAGACATGAACAAAAACATCTGGTATATAAGTGTTCACTGAGACTTGGGGTATAGGGTCTTGTGCTTATGTGTGACCTGAGGATTTGGCTCATAATGTAAAATGTTTAAGTGTGGATTTTTTTCAAAATAGTTTACTACAGCCTCAGTGTTAGAAATGGGGGTCTATAGTTGGCAAGGGTTGGCACCTTTGTCCAAGTAGGGACCCTTCTTCCTAGTCAGGGTAAGGGAGCTACACTCCTAAAATAACCCCTGCTCACTCCCTTGGTTGCTTGGCACGAGCAGTCAGGCTTATTTCAGAGGCAGTGTGTAGAGCATTTGCACATAACCAACAGTAATACAGTGAAAACACTACAAAAGGACACCACACCAATTTATATAAAATATCCAATATTTTTATATATCCAAAACCAGACCAAAACGACAAAAATCCAATATACAGTACTTTAAAAATATGCACTTTGCAAGAAAACTTGAAAAACACAGTTCCGTGGAGTCGGTAGCTCCGTCCGATGCTACCTCGGTGCTGTAAACAACAGAATCCAACAGTTCCATCTGACCGCGTCAGTCAGGGGTGTCAATAGACTCGTAAACAGTACCTTTTGTGTTGCGGCCGACACATTGGTGCGGGCCAGTCGTGGCAACCGTCGCCGTTGTGGTGTGAAGCGGAGCGATGCGCCGTGCGGTGCCCTCAAGTCGCGGTGCAGGCAGCGGCTTGGTGGCGGTCGTCCAGTGGCGTCAGTGAGACCAGGCCTGCGGTGCAGAGTTAAGGCGGTGCTCGTTGCGGTGCTGACAGATCACAGTGCAGGCGACAGAGCCTGTTGCGGGAAGCTGGCGTTGGTCAGTCTGGACTGCCGTGCGGGACAGGGCGGTGCGTCGTGTGACTTACGAGTGGTGCCCCCAAGCCATGATGCGGTTACGGAAGTCGCGGTCAGTGTGCAGCGATGGCGTCGGTGAGACTAGGGCGGCGGAGTGAAGCGAGGCGGTGCGGAGTGCAGTGTCCACAGGTAACCGTGCAAGCAGCGGCTCGGTGGCGGCGGCGGTCGTTATCAATGAGACCAGGGTTGCAGTGCGAGATGCGGCGGTGCCCTCTGCGGTGCCTTCAGGACAAGGTTGCTTTTCCCTTCTCTGTGGCAACTGAAACACTGGTTCCAGAAGCGGTACCCAGAGGTTGGTGAAGTCTTTGCAGTCCCTGAGACTTCAGAAAAGGAGGCCAGCTCTACCCTTGGAGATACTCAGCACAAGGAAAGAAAGTTCAGTCCAGTCCTTTCACTGACCAAGGCAGAAGCAGCAACTGCAGGCCAACCCAACAAAGCAACAACACAACAAAGGGTCAGTACTCCTCCTGGCAGCTCTTCCAGCTCTTCTTCTTAGCAGGTTCCTTGATTCCAGTGGGTTCTAAAGTTCTGGGGTCTGGGACCCAATATTTATACTCAAAATTACTTTGTTCTCTCAGGCAGAGAGTGTTTGTGCTTAGTCCAAACCAGTTTGGTCCTCTCTGACCCAGCTTCCCAGTAGGAGGTGGAGACAGCACTGTCCAAGGCAGACAGGGCCTATTCAGGTGCAAGGGAAATGTTCTCCCCCCACTCTAAATACAGACCAGGCCTATTCAGGTGCAAGTGAAAACTCCTCCCACTACTCTGAATGCAGACCAGGTCTATTCAGGTGCTAGTAAAAACTCCTCCCACTACCCTATGGGACAGATAGTCTTTCCATAGTGAAAAACGAATTACACTGCAATTCACTACTAGGACATGCCACACACATCATTACATGCCCTACCTTTAACATACACAGCACCCTGCCCACAGGGGTACCTTGGGCCTACCTTAGGGGTGACTTATATGTAAGAAAAGGGAAGATTGGGGCCTGGCAAGTGGGTGCACTTGCCAGGTCGACATGGCAGTTACAAACTGTGCGCAGGCCCTGCAGTGGCAGGTCTGAGATACCTTTTCAGAGCTACTCATGTGGGTGGCACAATCAGTGCTGCAGGTCCACTAGTAGCATTTGATTTACAGGCCCTGGCACACTCAGTGCACTTTACTAGGAGCTTACCAATAAATCAAATATGCCAATCATGGAAACACCGATCCATAATAACAATTTACAACAGGAGCACTTGCACTTTAACACTGACCAGCAGTGAAAAAGTGCGCAGAGACACTAAACCAGCAAAAACAGAGTCAAAACCGGGAGGTCAGAAAGCAAAAAGACAGGGGAAACACGCCAAAAGATGCCAGGTCGGGGGCGTTGCAGAGCGGTCCAACATGGCGGACGCGCTCTAGACGAGCTCCGAAGGCCCGCCAACGTATCCTTCTGATATCCTGCCCCATCAGCTTTTCTTTTGCTCTAGCCCCTACCGCCTTGTGCCTGCCTATGTCCGGTGTGCCGTGGTGGTGTCGGGGGACTTAATCGCCGGCGGTGGAGCCGGATTGCGGGGCCGCCTCCGGGCCGGGCTCTGATGCTGGGGCCTCTGCCGTGCTGCGCCCTGTCTCCGGCGGTTCCTGGCGGCCGGACTGTATCCACGACCTGCCGTCGGGTGGGGAAAGACTCCGGAGGCCGGCCTGCGTAGCTTCGGCGGTGCGCCGCCATATCCTCATCGCGGGGTGGACGCCCTGCTGTAGCTGCATCATCCGGTGAGCCCGTGCAGGGTGGCGCATGAGCGGAGGCCGGGGGCTCGTGGACCTGTACACCCTGCCGCAGGCCCGATACGTCTTCCCTTCCTGGGGTCAGAGAGGCGGCGGCAGTCTTTGCCTGCTTCCCCCGGGCAGCTAATTGTCTCCTGCTGTGCCGGTGGTGACTCGCGCTGGGTCGGCCTCGCGGCTCTATTGAATTGCCCTTGTGGGCCGCCATCGCAGACGGGTGTGACGCCTGCCCGGCCTGGACCTGGCTGTTGGGGATTGCCGCGATCTGGACCCCTTCGGCGCGGCTCTCTATAGTGGACGTGGGACAATCCTAAGGTCAGTGTGCGGCCCCTCCCCTAGCCCTGGTCCTGACTTGGAGGCCCCTGGCTGCCCCATGGAAGCACTGTGATCCTGCCGGGGCCTCCCTATTCTGCTCTCTGTGGGATTCCCTGGAGTCTTTGGTGGTCCTCATATATATTCCTGGTGGCTGTGGAGGTAGTGGTGTGTCCTGGCCCCGGCGCACGAGATCGGGCGTGAGGCCCGGTATATTGACTGATCTGCCCTTGAGGCCCCCTGCATGCCTTACCACCGAGGCCGGGGACTTCTTCTTGGATTTAGAGCCCCTCACACAATGCTGCGGAGTGGTGGGGGCGGGGGGCCTGACTGTTGGCTCGCACTTGGCCCCACACACGACTGCCAGTCTGCATGGATCCGGCCAGAGACCGGCCCCTCCCCCTTCTACATCGGGTAGCGCCTTTTGTATACATCGCCTCTGGAGCACGCTGGTGGCCAATGTGCCGTTGCCCCTACGTCTACGGAATATTCCCTGCCACCATACTACGCTTTACAGAGGGACCATCACCTGGCAGGGGCACCCATTAGGGGGGTGGGGAGTCGCCTGTGAGCGGAAGTGGCCGGGCTAGGTCCTGGTGCGGCTTGTGTGCGGGTTGCCTCTCCACCTGCCTTCCTGCCTGCTTCAGACTTGCCGCATGTAGCGGAGGGAGCCTCTCCATCTCTCACACCCCTGGGTGCTTCCACTGGCGCGGCTGTGGCGCTGAGGTGCAGGTGTCCCACGTATCAATCCATACAGAACTTCACTGGCTTGAGGGGACCTAACTGCTGTCACTCACCATGACTCGTGACAAGCCACATGGCGCTAAACAGAGTACGCTTGATCGCTATGCCACCGATGGGATGCAATCACCGGATCCAACGAGTCAGAGCCCTTCTGGCCCCGATAACGCCGCATTGATGGCGGCGATCACGCAGTCCCGGGCTGCGCTGGAGGCACAGATTGGGGCGGTAGGCTCAGACGTCATGCTGATCCGTCAGGACCTCCGCAACGCCTTGGACAGAATAACTGAAGCCGAGACCGGGATCTCCACTACAGAGGATACAGTCGCTTCCCTGCAAAAAAAGGTGTCCTCTTTGGAATCCATCACTAAGTGGCTAGCGCTTAGGGCGGAGGATGCCGAGGGCAGGGCCCGGAGGAACAATCTCCGTTTTGTAGGTTTTCCAGAGGGGTGCGAGGATAATAATGTGGGACGATTTCTCCTCACGTGGATACAGAGCTGGATTCCTCAGTCGTCTTTGTCTCCATGTTTCATTATTGAACGTGCCCACCGTGCCCTGATGCAAAAGCCCCCACCAGGGGCCAGGCCTCGGCCCATTATAGCGAGATTCCTTAACTTCCACGACCGAGACGCGGTTCTCGCACAGGCTAGATTGGCGGGCCGGCTTCAACATAATTCCCACCCTATTCTCATCTTTACGGACTATACAAGACTGGTGCAACAGCGTCGGCAGTCGTTTACGGCTGCCAAAGCTCGACTGTGAGAGCTCAAGCAGCAATACGCTTTGCTTTTCCCAGCTCGGCTGAAGGTCATATATGAGTCCCGTACACTCTTCTTTGACACTCCCGAGGAGGTCTTTGCCTGGACAGATGAACGATGGAAGCTTAAGCCACACACTCTGCCACGCTTTGATTCAGAGTCGTCATCCAGTGAGGCCACGTCGTTGCTCCCTAAGACTAAAGGGAAAATAAACAGACGATCACGCTCGAGGCGTCGTTCGAAGTCTCAAAGTGCCTCCAGATCCCGGAATGATGGGGGTGTACGTGACTCAGCGCCAGTGCACAGTGGAGACTGAGGTCTGCGTGACAGGTCCTGGTGCGGTCCGGACAGGCTGGTGAACTCTAACTAATTTTCCCTGGTTCCTATTTCTCATCTGGTCCTCCTATCCTAGAACTGGAACTTGAGTACTTAGATGGGTTTGTCTAAAATGCTGATGGTATTTAACATGGGCCTACGGGTGGCCTTCTCCCCTTCCTTTTCCTCTCAGCATTTGAGAATTTCACGTTTCTTTGGGACTGTATTATGGGGAACCGTTGGTATGAGACAGTGCCTTGCCCTCGTTGGGGTAGTGGTATGATACTCACCGCAACAGATACTTCTACTGTTTATGAGGTATTAGGTGGGGTGGGTGGGGGAGGGGAGGGGTTATTTGTTCTGGTTGATGTTCGTTATTTTTGCAACCATGTCTTTCATTCTCTGTACTTTGAGATTGCTACTGTCGTCCATATTATCAGATGCTTCAATGTATGTCACCACCGACTATGTCACAGGATTTAGCCAGGGTCGGGAGTAGGGAGCACCGAATCCTCAGTTGGAATGTCAATGGCCTATTGTATAAAATTAAATGGGGTGCTGTATTGCGTCAGGCAAAGCGACACAGGGCAGGTGTTCTCTTCCTACAGGAGACCCACTTAGCGGGCACCAAGGCACCGTGTTTGGGACGGTTCGGCTTCGTACACACCTACCATGCTGGCTTCACCAGAGGTTCTAGGGGAGTTGCAATACTCATACATCGCAGTGTCCCATTTGTTCACAGTCGCACGTGGCTGGATCCGCAGGGAAAATTTATAGTGATTTATGGGACGCTCTATGGTGAGCCCATTGTTTTTGGCAGTGTCTACGCCCCTCCCCCTCTCTCGTGGTCCTTGGTGGAAAGGCTGACGACACTCTGGACCGACCTTCCATCGGTGTTAACTATAGTTGGGGGTGACTGGAATGATGTTATGTCCCCGTCACGGGATAGATGGCACGCCACGGGCCGAGTTACAGGGACCCCTGACTCCAAACTGTTCCCCCTGGTTCAAGGCTTGGGGTGGGTTGACACATGGAGGACTCTACATCCTGACACACATGCATACACCTATTTCTCTAGGCCACATGATTCCTTTTCCCGTTTAGTTTATATTTTCCTCACGGCACCGCACACCCATAGACTGGCCGATGCTGCAATCGTTCCCAGGGGGCTGTCTGACCACTCCCCGGTGTCCATCCTCCTCTCCCTAGACCCCAGAAATACTCCATTTTGGTGGCGTCTGTCGCCGTGGTTGTTAAAAGATGAGAAATATCGGCCGCACATGCATACCTCCTTAGCGGACTATCTACTGCTTAATACGGGATCAGTGGAGTCACTGGTTACCTTGTGGGAGGCTATGAAACCCACTCTTAGGGGATCGGATATTGCCTTCTGTACTGCCTTACGCAAACAGCGGCGCGACAACCTACTCAGAATTGAGGCTCGACTCCTCGATTTAGAGCGCGCCAGTAGGGACACAGCGGGACAGGCTGTGCGTAGACAACTAGTGACGACACAGCAGATGTACGCTAGTGAGCTTCTCAATGAAGCCCGTCTTTATTGGCTCGCTACTCGTAGCCGGATCTACCAGTGGGGGGACAAATCCAGTGCTCTGTTACATTGTCTCTGTCAGCAGACGCTGCGGCCCCAAGCGCTTCCATGTATACGTGGCCCCGACGGGACCACACTTACAGACCCTTTCGCTATTGCGGATTGCTTTGCTTCATTTTTTGCGGACCTCTACGCCCCCCAGGAAGTATTGCCTGCTGCCCTTATACAGAAATGTATTGATGATTTTCCTCCCCGCGCCTTGTCGGACACGGCCCGTGAGGAGCTAGATGCTCCTCTGTCGGTAGATGAGCTTTTGCCTGCACTATTAGATATGCGAGTGGGTAAAGCACCAGGCCCAAATGGTTACCCTTGCGAGTTCCTTCAAAAATACCACCCACAACTGTTAAAACCCTACTTAGCGGCCCTGGATGCTTCCTGGGAGCATGGTAGCCTTCCGCCAGATTGGCGTCACGCCGAGATCGTTGTGTTCTTGAAGCCGGGCCGTCCACCGGTGCACTTCTCGTCCTATCGCCCGATCTCCCTACTCAATGTAGAGGCTAAGCTTTTGGCCAAGGTAATTGCCAACCGTCTGGTCCCATATATCATGGAGCTGATCCACCCAGATCAGGCAGGATTTATGCCGAACCACGCCACGCGACACAATATTAGACGTGCCCATAATGCTATTGCCGCGGTTGGTAAGCTGGGCACCCCTGCCGCGCTTCTTCTGGCAGATATGAACAAGGCCTTTGACTCACTCAGCTGGACCTATCTCTTTGCTAGGTCGCCTTAATATCGGCCCCCGATTGCTTCGCCTCATTCGCCTGCTTTATACCGACATCACTGCCTCAGTCCGCGTGGCCGACTCGGTCTCTAACCGCTTTGCTGTTGGGCGGGGGACGCGCCAGGGCTGCCCCCTCTCCCCTTATCTGTTTGCTTTAGCTATGGAGCCGCTCGCGGCTTGGGTATGGATAGACGCACACATGCGTCGGTTTGAGTGGACACCGGGTATCTCCGACCGCATAGCGCTTTATGCGGATGATGTATTGTTCTTTCTTACTGATCTTGACCGGACTGGCCCGCGCCTTCTACGCATCATGCAGATCGGGGAAAATCCTTCTTGTGGCCATTGCGGGGTGGCGTTCGGCTGGGTGCCTGGTTGCGGGAGGTGGTCGTGACTCCAGATGGCTTCAAGTATTTGGGTGTACATCTTTCTTTGTCTCAAGCCATGTCATGGGACAGGAACCTCGCCCCCCTGTGGACGCAGGTGGGAGACCAGACACGCGTGTGGTCTCACCTACCTCTATCTCTGTTTGGTAGATCCGCTATTTTTAAAATGGTTTCCCTACCTCGTCTCCTCTATCAGCTACAAAATCATCCCTATCCGATAAAACCAACATGGTTTCACCAACTCAATGCTATCCTTGCTCGGTTCTTGTGGGGGGGGGTGTATCGCAGGTGGCCTTGAGGACCTGCTTCCAGTCTACATACTCCGGCGGTGTGGCCACCCTAGATGTCCAGGCATATTATATGGCCTCCCATCTACTGGTTCTTAATGACTGGTGGTATGGTGATCGTGGGGACCCGGCATATGCGGTGGAGCGCTGATTGCTGGGAGATAATGCCCTCCACAGGGTTCTATACTCGGCAGCGATGCGTCGTGAGCTACCACCTGCCACAGTAACGATTTTTACGATCTGAAGGGTGGCACTCCGTCAGATGGGCTGGTGGGGGAGACTCACTAAGGAGACTCCATTGTGGAATAATGGACAATTGCCGCAGCTGACATATCTCTCCGGCTTCCGAGGCTGGGATGCCATTGGAATAGATACGGTGGGGGCAGTTGTATGTGGATGTACCCTCAAGTCGTTTATGGATCTCCAAGCTGAATACGATATGCCCCACACACAATTCTACCGCTACCTCCAGTTCCGTCATGCCTTCACCCCATACATATCTCATTTAACCAAGATTCCTGACTTTAATCCCATTGAGGCGAAGGCCTTCATGGGAGACTTGGGGACCATAAAATCACAAAAATCTATCGAACACTTATTAACAGCACTCCCACTACACTCCATAAAACTAGGGAGGCGTGGCAGCAAATCTGGGTCCCCTGGAGGAGGATGACTGGGTGGAGGCCCTGGAGTCCCCTCGCGGCATAGCAATAGCGGCTCGCCTACGCTTTATCCAGTTTAAATATTTACACAGAGCCTACTATACCAGGCATAGGCTATGGCGTGCTGGACTCATCACATCCCCGCACTGCTTGCGCTGCAAATCTATGGAGGGTACATTTTTACATACTGTGTGGGCCTGCCCAGCACTATTGAAATGGAAGGGGGTGTTCACGTGCCTATCGGAGGTTGTGGGATGGGTTGTTGCTCCCTCACCGAGACTGGCTATGTTACACATTACGGAAGACATAGGTGGGAATAGGTACAAGCGACATCTTCTCTTTCTGGGTCTAACACTGGCCAAGAGAGATATCGCCCGGGCCTGGAAGGATGAATCCTCGCCGTTGCTTGGGGTGTGGAAGAGGGGCCTAGATTTTTGTATGGGCCTGGAGCTCCCGGTCTTCGAGGCAAGAGGATGCCCCCGTAAACATTATAAAATTTGGAAGCGGTGGGCTGACTATAGGGGAATATATCTGGAGCCTCCTCCCCCCCCATGATGGTGAACATATCTAATGACCTTGGCTCTGTGGCATGTATGTAGTACTAGTGATCGATTTGATTGCGGATGGCAGCACCTTTCTCGCTATTCTGGATTCGTATATTTGTTAAAGGGAAGAAATGTGGCACAGTTGACTTTTTCCACTTTCTTTTGGCCTTTTGTATTTTCAGTTTCTATTGCAATGTATCTTCTGTGGAACCAATCATTTATTGATGCCGAAAATGTTGACCCATATTTTTTGTTTTCATGTATATTTCTATTGGGTGCTCGCTGAGGCACCTATGCTGTCTTGGCTGTCAACAATAAAATTATGTTTTGAAAAAAAAAAGATGCCGGGTCTTACACTCAATGTAGTCACTGGTTTAGTATGATGTGCAACTAGGGCACTTAAGTGTGCTCTGCCGTGTTGCCTGCTGTCATTTTAAAAGCCAGCCCTGCTTTGCAAGCTGCTTTTTAAAATAGAAATATGCCCAAACTCGACTTTGGAATTAAAGGTACTTCCAAAGTCTTGAACTACCTTATTTGTACATATAGGCAACCCATAAGGTCTGCCCTAGGTGCCCCAATGGTAGGGTGCAAAGTTAAAATAAGCAGGGACATTATAAAATATGTTTTATATGCCCTGCTGAGGAAAAAACTGCCAATTTAGTTTTTCCCTATTGCAGTACATTAGATCTGTAGGCTAACATTGGAATAATTTAATAAAGTATAACTATTGACAGGAGTGAGCTAAAATAAACATTTTAAGACGTAAAAGAATAGTTATGATAAATCCAACCACTTGCCATGGTTAGATTTAATATAATTATTACAGAAAAGTTCTAGAACTTGCTTTTCTGATGTGCCAAAATCCCTCCTGATTGGCCAGCCTTTGACAGCCTAAGCCAAGTTGCTCTGATGAGGTGTGAAGTGGCCTGCATAGAGACAAAGGATATCTGGTGGGAGGAGATCTGCAGCTGCAGAGCAAAAGGCAGGATAGAGGTGGAGTAGCCAAATAGGTCAAAAAGGGAATAACAGTTAGGATAGGAAACAAGCTCACCCCCACTTCCTGCACCCCAGCCAGACACGAGCCCCAGTAATTGAATTAGCAGAGGGGCAGGAAGGGGAGTGTTAGATAAAGTCATCCATGCCAGTGGGTTGGCTTAGCCCGCTCTTAACCTCCAGGAGAGAGTTTTTCCATTTTGGATTTTGCCAAACAGTGCTTTCTGGGACAAGAATATGCCACACTTTGGAGGAAGCTGTCATACTTCTGGGAGGCACCCTGTACCCCATTATTCAGGGGTACCCCCCTGCTTGTCGCCCAAGATCACTGGATATGGGAGAGTTGCCAACTCAGATCCCTGCCTTGAAACTACAAGAAGAAGGACTGCCTTGCTTGTCCCCTGGACTGCACAAGAGAGGACTGCACCCATAAGGCCTGCACCTGCTGCACCTGCTGCACACTTTGCCCTTCAGCCTAAAAAGGACTTTGCCTTGCTGTGAAAGTTGAAAGAGTGGACTCCCTGAAAGCAACAGGTTAAATTAGCTCCACATTCATTTTCTCCAACAAGAAGAACCCAACTGACCACCTTCAACTGGAATTTAAACGATTTGGCCAAGTGTACTGTGGAAACTGTAGTACCAATGTCCCAAGGGGCAACTCAAAGATTCTGGAACCTTGGATTGGTGTTGTGGACACTTTGGAACCACAAAAGATTCTTCTGGAAGACGATCCAGAAGTTTGAGATCATTTGGAGAATTTTTGTCAAAAAGCCGCCGACGTTGAACCGTGACCCAGCCTGAAATCCACGTTCATCCTGCTGAAACCTCAGGAGCTCTAAGACTTCCAGGACTTCACCAAAGCCTTGGGCTGGACCAAGCAGCGGTTGTCGACTCGCAAGCTGGCCTGACAAGGTGCCTCGCTCGACGTCGAGAGAAAAAGCTTCAGAAAAACGACTAAGTCAGAAGGTAAAAACTTGACCGGCCCTAACGCTCATTGTATCTGACCCACACTCCATTGTGGTTGGCCTCCAACTTTGACTTTGTCCCGGTCCGGCGTGATCAGATGTCCCAAGTTGGCACTTTTCGGTTTTTGGCACTATAAGGTATTTAATCTTTAAAAATTCATATCTACAGGTTCCCTACATTGAATTTTTGTAGTGTTCATGTCATTTTAATCATAAAATGTTTTCCTATTTTCATACATTGGTGTTGGATTTTTAGTGTGTTGTGTCTTACTTATTTAATGTATTGGTGTTTTTAAATGCTTTACACACCTGTCTTCTAAGTTAAGCCTGCCTGCTCGCAGCCAGCTACCAAGGTTTGAGCAAGGTAATCATCTGTTGAGACCTTGACTGGGCCATATATTGCGCTTGTGGCCTTATTACTAGTGGTAGGTACCTACTTACCCCTACTAATAAAACACATTCCATCAGCACACAATTCTAAACCACCACCTCTCCTGAACAGTACCACCAGAAAAAGATACCAATGATCGATCCACTGCAAGGACTCATTAGGGTCGGGCACCTGTGACGAGGAGGGTTGACTGTTGACTGCTCAACATTACATGCAACAGTTATCAAAGATCAACTTCCTGCTACCGAGCATGCCAACCAAAACCACAGCCAAAGACCAATACTAAGCAAACACCATCTTACCGCTGTTGGCCAGTTTCAATGCCTGGCATAACCACAGAAAGTTCCATTGGTGGAGAAGTAATAATGTTGGACAGTTCCACTACCCCTACTGTAAGGAACTAATGAAGAAAGGGTCTACTACGTCATAGAACTACTGAAAAGGTAAAGGCTAGGCAAGACAGTGTCAAGCTACTAACATAGGACAGGTTTACAAAACTCACCTCGCAGTACTCGCTACAAGCTAGACAGGCCCACTGTCCCAAACACTGCTGAACACAATGCTAGTCGACACCAAATGCACAAACATCTCAGTCGACTTCAGGGATTTCAGGGTGTTGGGGGAAGGATAAGGTATTTACCTGTTATCCTAGTTCTCTTCCAGGGGTATCCTCATCAAAGTCATAAGCACTGAATATTCCCACTCATGCACAGGGACCCCGGAATCTATAAAAAAATTATATATGAAAACATATATATATATTTATACCCGTTGACCAAGGAAGATCGTGAGGTATTCAAACTCGGGACAGCCTAGTCATTTGTCTGGCTTCCACGGGCACCTCAAGGTCTGTTATCCAGCGGCTGTGGCAAGGGGTCAAAAAGGTACAAAAAGCAGGAGTGGAGGGGCTGCATGAACGACATGGCTAATTGCATGCTGCGGACATCGTGACCAATATCAGAGTCAGCCCATCGTGGAGAAAAATTGGAATTGGGACATTTTGGCCGTTATCCTGACTTATTTGATCGCTGATTAAGTTGCAAATTTCAACAGCATGAAGATTAAAAATATGAAAGTGAATCTTCTGCAGCCCTTCCGTTGGCCCATAATCCACCAATGAGGATGATGGACAGATGTTTTAAACCTATCAGCTACTTTGTACCTCTGCATTAGCAATTTTTAAAGCACGGATGAAGGCTAAACGCCGAAATGCGTCTGCGGATAATTGGGGTATTAAATGTTGAGATAAATCCCGCGAGTGCTACGTACCTTCTTTTGTAGTTGCTGTGTAACACGCGAGTGCCACCCTATATATACAGCTCTATATATATATATATATATATATATATATTATTTTTTCACACATCAATGCAGCCTCCTATAAGAAACAGCTAATCAATGTACTGAAAACTGCTTTTGCAACCATAGAATGTAGAAAATAGAAAACAGGAGGACAAGCATCACTTGAACTCTCTTTAATGAGTAGAAGAGACTCAATCTGCAAAACAGCAGGCATTGTTAGCCCATAGGCGGCATTGAAAATCCAATAGCATAGAAAATGAAAGCAATTGCTAGCACAAAAAACTGGCACCGTGTCTTTAAGGCAGCCATGACCCCTAGCTTCCCATCATGCCTCAGGGGTGAAAGTTAGGTCAGTTGTTCTTTCCGGCTCCTTCAGTCAGGACCCTGGAGTTTTCAGTTCTGACAATTTTTGACTTTTTGTCCCATCATGCCTCAGTGTTGACAGTTAGGTAGGTTGTTCTCTGCGGACACCCGAGGGGCAGGGCACAAAGATATGACTTAAAGATGTCTCATTTGCCTGGGGAAGCGGGTGGGTTGCTTATGACTAGGGCTCCCGGTTTTATGGTATTTACTTTTTTAACATTTCGGTCTGTATTTATCCATATTTATTTTTGGACCATTCTATCTGTATTTATCCATATTTATTTTGTGATTTTTGTATAAATGAAGTTGTAAAACTGTACATTTCCATATTTATTTAACTGAGAGATAAGCACTCATTTTTTGATGTCTGTCACGATTTAGCTATTTAAGCTGCCAAATATTACGTAACTCTACATCCACTAAATATTAGCATTATCCACAAATGTATGTTGACATATGCCATTATTTAAAGAAATTTCATCTTGTTTTTCAATTTCCCATGCTGTCCATCTGCTCAGCTGTTGGGCTAGAATTCATGAAAGACAGCACAGCGAGTCACTTAAAAGAAGCAAAGTTTTCTGTATTTATCAATTTTTTTTAAATAAATGCAGACAGAAACCACATTGTTTTCTGTCTGTATTTATCTGTAAAAATCCGTAAAAACAGAAAACAGGGAGCCTTACTTATGACTTTGATGAGGATACCCCTGGAAGAGAACTAGGATTACAGGTAAGTAACTTATCCCTCTCTTCCAGGGGATCATCAATAGTCATAAGCACTGAATCGAATAGCAAGCCCATCCTCCGCCTGCAGACAAATGAGAAGCAACCAAAAAACCATCATAGCTGATTTCAGCATTGAAACAAATTTCTCAAGGAGGCCTTGTCTACTTGAGTGTCTGCTCTAGTATACGAGTTGAGGCAATAGTGTCTCGTGAATGTATGTATCGATTTCCAAGTAGCTGCCTTGCAGATCTCAGCAATCAGTACATTGTGCAGAAAAGCCACTGTAGCTGCCTTCCCTCTAGTGGAATGAGCCTTGGGAGTAGAAAAAAGTGGCTTATTTGATAACTGATAAGACAGTTTGATACATGACACTATCCATCTGGAGATGGAACGCTTAGAGGCTGGGAAACCTGTTCTGATGGAACCATAATATACAGTTGATCAGATCTCCTAAGAGCTTTAGACTTGTCTAAGTAGAATTTTAAGACCCTTTTCAGGTCCAGAGAGTGAAGAGACCTCTCAGCTGGTGTAGAGGGATCAGGAAAAAAGGTAGGCAGTGAGATGGATTGGTTAACGTGGAAGTCCGACACCACCTTCAGAAGGAAGGAGGGGTGGGTCCTTAGAACTACTCTGTTGTGGTGAAAAAAAGTGTACGGTTCATTAGAACAAAGTGCTTGGATCTCGCTCACCCTGTGAGTGGAAGTGGTTGCTACCAAAAAAACGGTCTTCCATGTAAGGTGTTGGAGGGATGCTCTGTGGATAGGCTCAAAGGGGGGACCCATGAGCTTGGAAAGGACCAGATTTAGCTCCCAGGGAGGTGAAGGAGGTCGAATTGGAGGGTAAACCTTCTTTAACCCTTGCAGGAAATCCTTGACCGCCGGAAGTTGAAAAAACGAAGGTTGAGAAGGTGACCATCTGTATGCCGTGATGGCAGCAAGGTGTACCTTAATGGAAGTGAATTTTAGACCTGAATTGGCTAAGTGGAGGAGATAAGATAAAATTACCTCCTCTTGCCCCTTGGTAGGATGGAAACCATTCTGTACACACCACAATTAGAAACGTTTCCATTTAAACGCATAAGAGTGCCTTGCAGAAGGCCATCTAGGCTCTTTGAAAATGCTCATGCAGTCCTGAGGAAGTGCTAAGTGTCCATACTGGAGGACCCAGGAGCCATGCTGCCAAGTTCAGCGAGGGAAGGTTGGGGTGATGAATGCTCCCGTTCATCTTGGACAGCAGGTCCGGTCTGCACGGCAATCTCCTTTGTGGGCACTCCGAGAGATGCAGAGTGGCCAGTCTGGTGCGATCAGAATCATTCTCACTTTGGAGTGGGAGAACTTGGTTATGACCTTCGGGATGAGAGGAAGAGGGGGAAAAGCGTACACAAAGCCCCCTGACCAGTTGATCAAAAGGGCATTCCCTTTCGACCCTGGCCGGTAAAACCTTGACGCAGTATTTTTTGTTCGTATCGTCCGCAAAGAGATCGATGCTTGGACGACCCCATTCTCGGGAAAATTCCTTCCACAACTTCGTCGTGTAAAACCCAGTCTTGTTGATCGTCGAAGTGACGACTGAGGGAATCTGTTTGAGAGTTCTGCTCCCCTGGCAGGTGTATTGCTGTAATCGATAGTTTCCTTGCTAGGAGCCAATGCCAGAGTGCTTGAGCCTCCAAGAACAGAGAACCCGATCGAGTCCCTTCCTGTTTGTTTAGATATTACATGGTTGTCGTATTGTCCGTCTGGACTAGTATGGAGCTGGTCTGAATGGAGGGAAGAAAAGCCTTGAGGGCTAGATGCACGGCCCGTAGCTCCAGCATGTTGATGTTATACAATTTGTAGAGCGCATGGCTGCCCCAGCCAAGGAGCGTCCCAGCGCTAAGCACAGACAGCAAAAAGGAAGACCCGGCCGAGAAAAACGCCACAACCAATTAATCACAGATCAAATAAGTTTTTATAGCCTTACGGAAAGCAGTATGATCATGAATGCTTCTGATGTTCACTGGAAGGAAGTTCCAAAGTTTAGGAGCTAAAGCTCGAAAAGAGCGTCCTCCGGCTCTGGCTCTCTTAGCCCGCGGGATGACCGCCAGGTGCTGATTGAAAGAGCGCAGGAGGCGAGTGGGCGTGTACGGTATGAGGAGGTCTGCAAGGATTTCAGGGGATTGGGCATTAAGAATCCGGTGAGTAATGCACAAGGTTTTAAAAAGAACACGCTTTTCCACAGGGAGCCAATGGAGTCTATTAATGAACTCTGAGGTATGACAAGGCCTGGGGAGCCCAAACAACAGTCGGGCTGACGCATTCTGTATCCTCTGGAGGCGCTGTATCTCTGCTCTATTCACTCCCAAATATAGAGCACTGGCATAATCCAGCCTAGACAATATGGTGGTCTGGATGATAACCTGCCGGATATTAGCCTCAAAGAAGCCCAGCAGAGGTTTAATACCTCGAAGGAGTTCGAAACAGACTCCGGCCACAGCCTTGGTTTGGGGCTGGAAGGAGAGAGCCGAATCTAACCAAACGCCCACATTTTTGACTGTTTGCTTAGGTAAAGGTGGGGAACCAAGGACAGAAGGCCACCATTGCTCACTCCAAAAATGAATGTTTTTCCCCACCAGCAAGATCTCTGATTTGGTGGCGTTAAGTTGGAGGCAGTTTGATGTCATCCAGTTTGCGACCACTGTTAAATCCTCTCTGAACTTAGCAGCATCCCGAGCGGGGTTGTCGGATAGGGCGATAAGTAACTGTGTATCGTCCGCCTAGGAGACCACAGTCAAGCGCCTATCTTTTGCCAACGCTGCCAGAGGTCGGATGTAAATATTAAAGAGGGTCGGACTCAGGGCAGAGCCCTGTGGAACGCCCTGGTGCACACTGTGCGTCTGAGAACAGAAAGGGGGGGGCGATCACTTGAAGGGATCTCTCCAAAAGAAACGAGGAAAGCCACCCTAGGGCAGTGCCACTGACGCCAATGTCCTCTAGGCGCTGCAAAAGAAACTGGTTGGACACAGTGTCAAATGCAGCACTTAAGTCCTATAAAATCAGAGCAGAAGTGCCTCCAGAGTCAAGAGAGTGACGAAGATGTTACGTGACCGCCAGGAGAGCCGATTCCGTACTATGACGCGGACGGAAACCATTCTGAGAGGGGTCCAACAGGTTGTTAGTGTCAATGTAACTAGAGAGGATGGAATTGATAAGGATTTGATGATTTTGGCCGTCAAAGGGAGGAGGGAGATAGGACGAACATTTGCAGGCTTGGAATCATCCACTGTGTGTTTCTTAAGGAAAGGGATCACTTTGGCATGTTTCCAGGCCGTGGGGACCACAGCAGGCGTTAGGGACAGATTTATGAGGTCACAGAACACAGGCAATAACTGCGGTAAAAAAGCCTTAAATTGGTCAGGTTTAAGGGGATCAGCCGGAGATCCAGATTTGAGTTTGCTGCAGATAGACTGCATGGCTTCCTGGGAAAGCACCGGAAAAACAGAAAGTGATGGACCGGTGACTACCAATGGTAAAGGCCAACCTATAGGGGGTGCTATGTGGGAAAAGGTTTTGTAGATATTGTCCACCTTTTTAATAAAAAAGGCAGTGAGGGTCTCACATTGCTCGTTGGAAGTGAGAGGGGATGAAGTTGGTAGCCCAGAAGTTTTAAGATCCTTGAGAAGGGAGAATATACATTTAGTGGGATTGCTGCTGTTTTTAATTTTCTCCAAAATAAAGTCCGCTCTCACCTTCAAGATGGACTTATGGTATTGTTTGATGCATGCTCGATATTGGAGTTTCAGGACAGGGTCGTACTGTCTTCTCCAAGCCCTTTCCAGGGCTTTACACGCCCTCCTAGCCTGGGCTAGTTTGTCATTGAACCACGTTGTTCTTTGGCTGACCACCGACCTTGAGTTTGGAGGGACGCCATGTGCGCTCCCCAACCCTGGAGGGAAGCATCTGTGATTAGAGATTGTGTCGGGGGAGACTGATGGAATGGAACTCCCACCAAGAGGTTTTTCTGTCGCATCCACTATGGGATAGATGATTTGGTTGTTTGCAACAGATGAATCTTGTCGTCCCATCGAGCAGTCCGTTGATCCCACTTGTCCTCCAGGTCCTGCTGTAAAGGACGCATCCTCCAGCCTGGTGTTGGGGACGAGAAAGATGCAGGATGCCATCGACCCTAGGAGAGAGGCAACCTGTCGGACCGAAGGAAAGGTAGTGCAAAGGATCTGCTTGCACTTCAGAGTCATAGATGATAGTCTCTACTCCGAAGGAAACACATTTCCTTTTGCGGGGTCTATTGTTGCACCCAGATAGTGGATTCTTTGAGTAGGATGTCGAACTGACTTCTCGAAATCGACATGAAGGCCCAGCCGTTGACAAAGGGCTGGACATCGTTGGTAGTGGGTCCTCACACACACTGGGAAGATGGACCCTTTAGAAGCCAGTCGTCGAGGTAAGGGTAAACAAACAGTCCCTGGTGCCGTAGAGCAGCTGCTACTACTGCCATACATTTGGTAAACACTCTGGGAGCTGTCTTCAACCCGAAGGGAAGAACTCTGAACTGGTAATGCTTGGATCCAACCATAAAGGGCAGGATCTTCCGGTGACGTCCGTTGACTGGGACTTGAAAGTATGCATCTTGCAGATCTATCAAACACATCCAGTCCCCTTGCTGGAGATGAGGATATATTTGATGGAGAGCCAGCATGCAAAACCTTTCCTTCCGGATGGATTTGTTGAGAGTGCGCAGATCCAAGATAGGACTGAAGTCCGACTTTTGACCTTTCTTTCTCACCAGAAAATACCTTGAGTATACTCCTTGTCTTCGTTGAGAGACAGGAACTTCCTTGACGGCTGATTTTCGTAGGAGAGTGGATACTTCCTGCTGTAGTACTTGCAGCTGGTGGCACGCGGCTTTCACTGGCGCGATCGTCGGGGCGGATGACCATCCTGCAATGTACTTAACACCCATAGATCTTTTGTTATGTTGCGCCACTCTTCCAGGTGGTTGGCTATATTTCCCCCCACTGGAGTGGGAAACGGTTTTCACTGTTTTAATGGGGTTTTTGCCGAGGTGGTAGATTGGCATGGGGCCCCTCTCTCCCTGGAGGTGCGATGTCCCTGATAGTGGGTTCTAGTTTGATGCTGCTGCTGATGGTGCCTCTGCCACTGAGGGGTTTGAACCCTCTGATGGAATGGCCGGTGGTCATATGGCCTGTATCTGCGGCAGAACTCCTTTTTCTTTTCAAGGCCTACCGCCTTCAAGGTGTCTAGCCTAGTCTTCATTTTGGCCATTTCGTCGTCCGTGTGTGTACCAAATAAGGAAGTTCCTGAGAAAAGGAGATTCAGGATTTGCTGCTGCGCTTCGGGCTTTAGTGCAGTACGCCGAAGCCAGGATAAACGTTTGGCACAGATCCCATGTGCATAATAATGAGCAGACAGGGTTGCTCCATCAGCTGCAGCACTAATCATCTGATTAGCTACCAAACCTCCTTCTTGTAACACCTCCTCAAAATCCCTGCGATCCTCCTTGGGAAGTTTGTCCTTAAATTTCTCTAAAGAGGCCCACAGGGCCCTATCATAGCGCCCCAAAGAAGCTGAGGCACTGGAAACCTTCAATATGGAAGCTGAAGTACCACATACTTTTCTTCCCCATGAGTCCTGTGCTCTGCTTTCCTTATCTGGAGGTACTGTTGAGGAGGCGGCCACTGCGTGCGTCTTTTTAGCTGCCGCGATGATTACAGAACCTGGAGGTGGATCTGCTCTAAGGAATTGTGGATCCTCTTCTGGAGGCCTTTACTTTTTCAAGATCCTAGCTGGTGCGGTCTTGAGTGTTGCTGGTGTGAGTAACACATCCCTGACAGGCTGCAGAAGCCCAGGTACCAAAGGCAATAAAGGCCTAGCCGCTGATCTTTGGTGCAATGTTTCAAAAATCACAGAGGATGAGGTTTGGGGGGTAGGCATGTCAATGTTCAATTTTGTTGCCCCTCTGGAAAGTACACCTTGAAAGGTACTGACATCATCCACTGGAGAGACCCTCGAAGGTGGACTGTCTGTTAAGGTAGGTGAATAGTACCTTTTTGAAGACTGAGTCGAGGAAGATGACCATGTAGGTGATCTGCGTCTTCTCCGATGACCACGTGTTGCGGACCTCCTTCTTGTGGAAGGTGTTACTGTTCGAGCGTGATCTCGACCCCTCGAGGGAGTGGTTGGAGAGGATCTACTGTCTGTACCAACCGAGCTAGTGGTGATCTGTGTAAGGGGCTGGAGTAGTCCTGTGGTTCTCGTACCTGCCCCGTTGTAGATTTCTGCCAATGATGCAGTGGCAACATTCATCTAGGAGAAAGATGCACAGAGGGTAATGTTTGCCCCCTTGTCTCTTGTTGTACAGGAGGCTCTGTCACTTGTGGACGGGAACGCTCAGGAGAAGAAGCTGAGCTGTCCGACGTCGGGACGATAACCTCCGGCGACCTCGAACTCGACGACGCCGTGCATCTTGACCTTGATCGGTCAGATTGTCTTCCTGATTGATGAGTCGAAGTCGACTGAGGCGAATACCTTGACGTCGAGCGTGGAGTCACTGCTTCTTGAACCACCGATGGTGACTGAACTCTCGACGTCGTGAGAGATGTCACTGACGGAGAGTGAAGCTTTGACGCCGGCTGTGTTTAGCCCTCGACGGCAAATGCCTCGACGTCGGTCGTGAAGTCACTGACGGAGACTGAAATCTCGATGTCGTGCGGTGAGTCGACGACGGTGAACGTCTTCTGCATCTTGACCGACGTCGAGAAGGTGTCAGCGCGGATCGAGGCCTCGACGTCGACCATCGCCTGGTTGACGTATACGGAGGGGTTCCTCTCGACGTCGAACGTCTATGAGCTGATGCCAACCGAGACCTGTGCCTCGACGTTGAACGTTGAGTCAACGCCAACGGTGACTGACTCCTCGACGTTGAGCGCCACCGAGTTGAAGTCAACGGAAGAGGCTGAATGACACCTGTGAATGACGGTGATGAATCGACATTGAACTTGCCGTTTTCTGTGTAGTCTTCGACGTCGTGTGGTGCTCCGATACCGTCGACGGCGGAGGTCTCGTCGACGGGGACACTAGTTTCTTCGTCACTGGAGGCATTTCCGACAGCGAGCCCAACGCCGAAGGAGAACAGATTGAGACCTTACTTCTCAAAGTTGATCTGGACCTCTTCTTCTTATGCCTCACTGGAGATCTTCCTCTTGAAGTAGATTTTTGTTTCTCTGAGACGCCATAGAGACGGATTCCCTCTCTCTCCTTGAGAGCACGCCTAGAAAGCTTTTTACAGTGTTGACAAGCCTCAGAGGAGTGAGACTCAGGAAGACAGAGTTTACACACAGAGTGTGTGTCAGATTTGGCCGCCTTCTTGCCACAGGAGGGTCAAGGGTCAAAAAGAGAAGGCATGTTGTGACAGAAAAAAATCATGTTTCTTACTCTACAAGATGAAAAACGTCGAGTGAAAGGTAAAACCAGATAATTAAAGATGAAATTATTGACAAAAAGTCAAAAATTGTCAGAGCTGAAAACTCCAGGGTCCTGACTGAAGGAGCCGGAAAGAACAACTGACCTAACTTTCACCCCTGAGGCATGATGGGAAGCTAGGGGTCATGGCTGCCTTAAAGACACGGTGCCAGTTTTTTGTGCTAGCAATTGCTTTCATTTTCTATGCTATTGGATTTTCAATGCCGCCTATGGGCTAACAATGCCTGCTGTTTTGCAGATTGAGTCTCTTCTACTCATTAAAGAGAGTTCAAGTGATGCTTGTCCTCCTGTTTTCTATTTTCTACATTCTATGGTTGCAAATGCAGTTTTCAGTACATTGATTAGCTGTGTCTTATTGGAGGCTGCATTGACGTGTGAAAAAATAATATATGTATATATATATATATAGAGCTGTATATATATGTTTTCATATATATATATATTTGATAGATTCCGGGGTCCCCGCGCATGCGGCGGGAATATTCAGTGCTTATGTCTATTGATGAGGGTCCCCTGGAAGAGAAAAGTCCTTTACATGGTAAAAGATGTGCACCCCCTGCCCGGAGTGCCCAACTGTTCTGTTGCATGGATCTCTAATGCAGATTTTTTTGTCATAGGCAAACACCGATCATGCATGTGTAGCATGACATAGGCCAGTCTCACGAATTGTGCTCTTGTTGGAACGGGAGCGATGCCCAAAGCGCTACTGTCATAGTGGTGGAAAACTACCATCTTCACCAAAAGTTAAGCAGCACGAGTGCTGTGGTGGCAGCATACTGTGTAGTGATCAGTAGTATTGAACGGGTCCTTTTTACCGTGCCACTGGAGTGAGGCCTACAAGCTCGCTTACCATTTTAAAAAAAGTTAAACTGCCGTGTGCTTAACTCACCCATGGCCTATATCAAGTGGATGTGGAGTCCTGCGCGGCGCAGGAGTAGTGACTCTACACTGGATTTAGGTGTGCCTGGGAAGGGTACAATACAAGGATAGAGCAATATTGTGTAGTACATGCGGGATTAGTGCATGTACTGAGATATGCCTGCGAAAAATACATGACATGAAAGTGCTGTGCAGTGCATGCACAATGAAAGCATATGCTGGGTGTATGTGTGCTTGTGTCATAATACAATACATGAAGCGTGTTGTGCAGCGTGCACATGGTGAATGTGTGTACTGTCAACATGTTTGTTTGTAAATAGCACACCCTGGTACAATACAGAAAGTCTACAGTACTGAGCAGTGCGTGCAGACTGAATGTGTGTGTTGAGTGCTAGTGTGCCTTCAATGCAACACTACATGGAGGACCCTCGGTTCCATTTTGAGAAGCCCAGGCCTTCCTACTGAAGACATGAGGACGAATGGAATCCCCCCAGACAGATTTGAATATTGCTGCATTCCTGTGATCTGGGTGAGACGCATTGAGGGAAGGGACTCTCCCTTTACACTTCAAAAAGTTGCACTTTGATTCAGTGATAGGTGACAAGGGAAGGGCCTGGATACATCTCAGGAAAGGGATGGGGCTGATAATGGAATCATAAAGGGTAGGGCTAGGAGCCTGGGATTAACCTTTTGATGCACATATCACTGTGACTGACATCCAGGTGTGAACTCTGGTCACTCCCATTAATTTTGCTGTGGGTCAATGAACTTCGGAGTCTTGCCTTCTGTGACAGATATGCCTTCAGGAGGAAAGAAGAAAAATACACTTCAAAAGAAGCAGAACCCCCAACATAAAACTCCAAAGACTCAGACCCTAAATCACACTGGGTGTCTGGAAAAGGACTATAAGAAGGGGAGGTTGAGACTCCAAAATGTGTAAACTGCCAAGCAGCCAGACGTGCTGTGTGAGGTGGGGAAGCTCTGCAAGACTTCTGCCTGGTACCGGGACTGGGGGTCACAGCAAAAAAAGAGGCCATGAGAGACCCAGACACAATCCAACTGATAAACATCACCAGCCAGTGAGTAAAACCAAATAGAAGGAAGAGAGGGGAAACAGGACATAAACCATGCCAATGAACACTCATGACAGACAGGAGGCTAAGACATCCAGGTCCAGTGACCTATGTGCACCAACAAATACCAGGGCAAGTCACTGAAAGCAGGAGACACAACATGGCTACCAAAGAGAAAGTATCCCAGTCAAGAAGCAAGAATAACCTGCTCATGCAGGGGGAAACCCACAAACCATGAACAAATAATTCTAACCAATTACAGTACAGGAGACCAGTACATCAGAACAATTTCAACTGAAACCAGAGCGGTGGACATATGCCCGCAATCCGTGGGATGAGCAGGGACTCAACCACCCACTCAAACACATAAACACCACTTACCAGAGAAATGCAAACACCAGAGGAGCTAAAGCAAATCCAAATCCCTCCGAAAGCGGGACATAAACACCAGAGCGAGAGACTGGAGATGTGGAGAACCCAAAGAAAGAGCCACCCACCATGGTGGGAATGACAAAGCCATTGTGGTGGAATGTTTGCCTCAGGCTCAGACACCAGCGTTATGACCAAGAGGCTGTTAATCAAAAGAGAGGATCTGTCAAGGTCAACACCAGCAGCAGTCCAAACAGAGCAAGCAAACAAACCCATAAAGCAACACAATGCACAAACGTACCAGGATTGCGAGCCTAGACCATATAACACCAGCACACTATGCCTGAGATAGGTGTGTAGATGGGCCTCAGGGTGGCCTCAAAGTTGCAAGCTAGGGACAGAAGGAAGGATGGAAAATGGAAAGAGCTAGCAAAAACCCTAACCTGGCCATCAGGAGCCCTGACAGGGTAGGAATAGCTGAAGGTAGTGACAACAGGTACCATATTCCAAAGGGCAGTGAGGCAGACAAGCCCACCACAGCCAGGCCGAATGTAAGTGGTGAACAAAGTGTTAACACCCAAGGAAGAAGTCATAGGGGCAGTGGCCTAAGGAAGGCAATGTTTCAGAGGCGTATATTAGTGGAGAGTGATCTTTATCACCCCACTTAGTGGAATCCTCTCACCACAGTCTGGTAAGAGTGGAGCCCGTTTTTCTTATTGTTTAGGTCCTGATGAATGCCATGGACCCTTTTGGGCCACTGGGCAGAAACATGTCGACCACATTTACCACGGTGGGGGACAATAGAATCCCCAATACACCGATCACTCATTTTTAATCACCATATAGATGCCAGTTATATTAAAATTGGTTTGACATCTATAATGGCTTTTTAAAACTCACTTTTTTGTTTAGGGCCCCCACTTAGTTTAGAAGTGCATCCCTGTCGTCAGGTGTATGCCCGCCCTCTATCAAACCAAGTTTTTAGAGGGCGAGGACTGGTCAATGATGAAGCATGACACCAGGTGGTGTGTGAGACCAGTCCTTCACTTTTTGTGAGATGCCTGTACTCACAAACTAACACTTTAGCACATAGGTCACCTAACTAGGAGCAACTCTTTTTGTGATAAACAATGTTTCCGAGGCCTCACCGACCACCGAATGTTAGGCTTGCTCCGCGCACGATTGTGTGTGCAGACGGAGTGGAGCAAACCCAGCATAAAGACGGACGGCACAGGCGGAAAAAGGCTTCGTGTTCTTGTTGACGCGCGCGTGTCTTCCCCCCTGCCCTTTCCCTTACCTGTTCCTTCCGGATCACCTCACATCGCGGTCGGCATCCCTTTGACGAGCTGCAGTGCAGCGGCTCATCTTCCCTCTCTCTTCAATCCCATTTCGTTTCGCCTGTCTTCTGCGGTGACGCCTGGCTAAGCCTCTGAAAACCTGTGGAAAAGAAGAAAGATAATAAAACGTCTAAAGAATCAACGCTTACTAGCAAGTCGTTAATGCACTCTGCGCAAGCTAAACTTTGGGTTTTACTTATCTGATGTAATTCTCCATGGCGCTTTGGGATTCCATTTCCTTATGTGCATTTCTAGAAACTATATATAAAAAAAGAAAGGATTAGTTAATCCTGAAGTTAAGGAACTAATCCCTATTTTTTTTTAGCCCTGCACATTTTTGTGTAAAATTCCTGGTCTAACTTCTAGGAACATTTGCATGTGGGAATATATTGTTTTTTGGTTCTCCTTTTGGTATGGATATTTGTTTTGGGCTTTCTCTGATTCCATACTAGATTACCCTTATAGGTTAGTTCATATGAAAGTTTCACTTCATATATACGTACTCTGCTCTGATTACATAAACACCTAATTTTACTCTCTTACTTACATAGATGGTAATCTGATGATCCTACATCTACCACCACTATTTCATAAGTGGAAGAGGGGAATTTAACAGGTAGTTACTCACTGACTGTGAATACTTTTATAACAGGAATGTGTGGTATTATATCAAAACCATAAACATACACTAATACTGTGTGGTATTATATAAAAACCATATACATACACTAATACTGTGTGGTATTATATCAAAACCATATACATACACTAATACTGTGTGGTATTATAGCAAAACCATATACAGACACTAATACTGTAGGAAAGTGCCCCCTTTTGCATGGTTACCCCCTAACCTTTTGCCAGATACATGATACCAACTTGACTGAGTGTGCCTTGCCAAGCAGGTTCCCAGGGCCTGTGTTATTTCCCAAAACTGTACCTTTGTCCTGTGTGCCATGCTCACCAACACTGTAGCATGGGTAAGTAACCCCTCTAGCAGGCCTTACAGCCCTAAAGGCAAGGTGCACCATACCACAGGTGAGGGCATAACTGCCTGAGCAATATGCCCCTACAGTGTCTGTGCCATTCACAGACATTGTAAGTGCAGTGAAGCCATTTTGAGTTCCTGGGCTAGGAGTTTGTCAGCACAAACTCCACAGCTCCATGATGTATTTACTGAAGACTGAGAAGTTTGGTACCAAACTTCTCAGCACATTAAACCCACAATGATGTCAGTGTTGGATTTAATGTAAAATGCACTCAGTGGGCATCTTAGAGATGTCCCTGAAAAACGACCAGCCCTGGTGTGGTTCCTGAATGGCTACCTACCATCTGCTACCACCAGACAGATTTCTGGACCCCTGGGTAGAGAGCCCTTTGCTCTCTGAGTCCTGAAACAAAGTACATCCTGGGCAGAGGTATAATGCCTCCTCCCCCAGGGTTGGCAGGGTCCACGAAGGGGAAGCTTCAAAGGCTTACCGCCTTTGTTAGCAACCCCCAGCCTCTGCTGCTATCAGCAGTTGGCTCCCACTGGTTTTGACCCCCACTTTGGGTGGGAGAATCGGAAGGAAAAACTAGAGAGAAAGGGAGATGAGCCCACCTTTGCGAACCCCACCCCTCAGGTGGGGGAGGCGAAATGAAGCACACATCTCAGTCCCTTCCATCTTGAAGATGAGGGGACTCCCCCAATCAGGACGAGGCATATGCCTCCTCCCACTGGAGGGTGGTGTAAGAGGGGGTGTAGACACCCCAGGGAAGGGACCCATTGGTCCCAACCTGCACACCCTTGTAATGCCCCTAAATCTAAGTATTATGGGGCACCCCTGAACCTTGCTCCTTAGATTCGATACCCTAAGGAGAAGAAGGACAAAGAGCTGTGCTGCACAGAAGAGGGCGACGACAACTGCTCCCCCCTCGACTGGAACCGGTGGGAAAAACTCAACATGAAAAGACACCCCTGCACCCGCAGCCCCTAGGCCTTGAGCTGCCTGACCGACGGTGTCCTGGTGTCCAGCAACTCTCCAACTTCACCCTCCAGTCATTGTTTCCCTTCATCTAGTCTTCTGGCTCAATCCTGCAGCCTTTTTCCCCGACGAATGAACTCCATTGGTTTCCATTGGGAACCCGACGCCTACTTTGCACCCTGCCACCAGAGGTGCGCTCCTGTTGCCAACTTGTGGCCCCCTTTGTGCTAGTCATTGATCCCTGGGACCTGGCCCAGAAACCACGCGGAACCTACTTGCAACCGGTGCTATCCTGAGTACCCCCTATCTCCATAGCCTTGGATTAGGCCCCAACCTCCCCTTTGACCTCTGCACCCGGTGCTGCTGAGGGTGCACCCTTTGTGCCTTTTTGACCCTTGCCCATTGTAAGTGCCACAAACCCCGAGACTAAACTCTCAAGTCAAGTACTTACATGTAAGTTACTTACCTATCTTTCCTCCCATAGGATTGCGTTGCATTTACTCACCTTGCATTTAAATGTGTGTGTTCCTATAAAACAAAAGTGTGCTAGATCTAAATGAACTGTACTTACCTCCTTTAAGTGTTGTTTGCAAGTGATCACAGCTTACCCTGTAAAAGTATTGCATTCTGAACTGTAGTTCACAATAACAGCATTACACATATTTGCACTGTGTTGATACTGCAACTAAGTAACTTGGTTCTAGAAGATAAACCAACAACAAAATAGCTTTTTATACAAACCAATTGGTCTGGATTCAGCCTTTAAGCGTGTGCTATCATTTCTTGCCTGAGTGTGAACAACAAATGCTTAACACTACCCTCTGATAAACCTAACTGCTCAGCCCAGCTACCACTAAATTGAGAGTAAGGTATTATCTACTTTAACCTGTGCCATACCTTTGGAGACTAACTGGACTCTGGGCACACTATACCTCTTTTTGGTATGGTATATACAGAGCCAGCTTCCTACAACCACGTATACTCTTTTCTTTACATGCTGGAATCACATAGAAAGATCCTGAAACTTACCTTTCATCACTGAATGCGCTGTGGACGTGAGTCTTTTCTCTTACTGTTTTCCCCTCTTCCCCCAACTCACCATTTGTGGCTTTAACATTGTTGGGCATTCTTGGTAGGTGAGGGAAGTTGGGACCTTGCTTGAATTTCTTTTGCTTTAAACTTGAATCTTGCCCCTGCGGCAACCTCAGGTGAGAATTACAGAACACGAAGCCCACGTTTACTTTCTGCCCGGGTAAGATGTAAGAGCACCAGATAACCTTGGCAGATTTAGCCCATATGATATGGTATCTGCAAAAGGAAACTCAAGCCCTTACACTTAGGGTAGACACTTTACAGCAAGGCTCTAGTCCTGCTACAGCAGCGGGGTCAATACGGGGGCGACTGGTAATTTGTTCTTCCCTGCTCCTTCCGCTTTTAGTACCAGTCATCCTGTGTTCCATTTAACCACTGCTTCCACTATACCTTTAGCTCCTCCTGAATGGTTTATGGAAGATCGGTCTAAATTTGCTACATTCATAAACCAGTGTCAATTGGATTTCATGTGCGAGGCTTCATGCTTTCCTACCAAACAAGCTAAGGTAACCTTGGTTTTGTTGTATTTAAGCGGAACTGCTGCCACTTGGTCCATTCCATTAGTAGAAGGTAATGACCCTTTACTTTATAATTATGCGGACTTCAAAGATGAACTACGTAGATTGTTCGATAGACATTCCTTTATGCAATCTGTTGATACTGAACGTTTGAATTTGAAGCAAGGTACTAAGGATTTAATGACGTATATCTCCAGCTTCAATAGATTAGCAGCAGAGGTAGGGTGGCCTGAGGCAAAGCGTAGTGCTCTCTTTTATAAAGGACTCAAAGATGAGTTAAAGAATTTATTGGCCCAGGTAGTGGATCTCCCTGGATCATATAATGCTCTTATAGACCTAGTAGTCAAATTAGGCCATCGATTACATGAGAGAAGTCAAGAAAAATGACGTCTTGACCCTAAAATTGTGATATATAAAGAAAACAAAGTAGAGCCTGAAAGCCTATGCAAATAGGAAGTATTAGGGGCCCTCTTACTGATGAAGAGAGACAACGGCGCAGAAATTATGCCTCTATTGTGGGAAACAAGGGCACTTTTTACGTGATTTTCCAGTAAAACCCAAGAAACGTAGCGAGTCGGGAAACTAAACTATTTCAGTTAGATCAGGATGAATCATCTCCCAACTCCTAGCTCAAAATAACTCCCTGTTCTCTCTCCATAATTTCTTTGTAAAAGCCCAACTCCAATGTGTAGATCAGTCCATTGAAGTTCAGATAATGATTGGTTCTGGCACTACAGAGAATTTCATAGACATACAATGGGCTAAACAAATAGAGCTCCCTTTAGTGTCCAAGGCTGTGATAGACGAGGTCAAAACCATTGACGGGAGCAGTATAAAAACTGGCCCCATTACCCATGCTACCAATGAGTTGAGTCTCCTTATACATGATCAACATAAAGAAACTGTACAGTTTGATCTCATTCAATCACCCCAGTTCCAAGCTACTTTGGGCATTCGCTGGTTAATGCAACACAATCCAGATAAAGATTGGAAAAACCATTCCTTGTCTTTTCGTTCTGAGTTTTGTATGTCCCATTGTATTCCAAGACAGGTACCTCAGAAAGAAATAGCAGTGATTACAGACTTCGTTATACCAGAACTCCCCGCCTGCTACCATGATATGGTGGATGTTTTTGATAAAAAGGCTTCTACCCACATCGACCCTACGACTGTCTTATTGATTTAATTACAGGAGCACAAAGAGAATATTTGGATGAAATGCTCCGTTTAGGGTTTATCAGACCTTCTCGCTCACCGGCTTCCTCTTCTCTTTTCTTTATTCCAAAGCGGAAGGGAGGTCACAGTTGCTGCATTGATTATAGATCTCTCAATGATTTAACTATAAAAAAAATCTGTACCATTTACCACTAATCCAATCCTTGCTTGACCATGTTAAGAATTCCAGAATTTTTACCAAGCTAGACTTGAGAGGAGCATATCATTTGGTGAGGGTTCAAAAGGGCGATAAATGGAAAATTGCATTCTGCACTAAATTTGGATTATATGAGCATCTTGTAATGCCATTTGGCCTTTGTAATGCCCCTGCCGCCTTTCAATTTTTTATAGATGAAGCCTTGAGAGGCATGCTGGACATATGTGCTATAGCATATATAGATTACAATCTAGTGTACTCCTCTACTGCAGCAGAGCATATTGGACATGTGAGGGCTGTTCTGGAAAGATTAAGAGACAACCAACTATATGTAAAATTAGATAAATGTAAGTCAACAAGTCGGAAGTCACCTTTTTGGGATCTGTGTTATCGCAGGGTGGGGTGAGTATTGACCCTCAAAAAATATCTGCAATAACACACTAGCAGTCTCCTCATTCAGTGAAAGAAGTACAGAGCTTTTGGGGATTTGCCAATTTTTATAGGCGTTTCATTGATAACTGCGCAGCCTTGCCATCTCCCATCATTAAACTGTTAAAAAAGGGGGGTTACCTTCTGTTGGACTTCTGCTGCTGAAGAAGCATTTACTAAATTGAAAGACACTTTTGTCACTGCCCCCATATTGAAGCATCCCGACTCATCCCAACCCTTCATAGTTGAGGCTGACGCATCCCAGGTTGCTATTGGGGGAGTTTTGTCCCAAAGAGATGAGGAAACAGGATATTTGCATCCTGTTGCCTTTTATTCTCATAAATTGAATCCCGCAGAACAAAAACTACTCTGTAGGAGATAGAGAGCTCCTTGCAATAAAGCGTGCCTTTGAAGAATGGCGCCAGTATCTGTTGGGTGATCTACATACAGTTACCGCCCTTACAGATCATAGGAACTTACAATTTTTTAAAGGAGCCCAAGCTCTGTCCATGAGACAATTGCGCTGGACCCAATATTTCAGCGATTTTGAAATACAATTCCAAGCCTTATGTTCTGAAGAGAATTTTATTAATGAGGTATTACAAGCACAAAACTGTAAGGACATTGAAGATCTAGAACAGAAACATAATGGCGTGAGAGTTCAACACCTTCTTTATATTCAGGGGGTTTTAGTCATTCCCACAACACCTTTACAACAACAAGCTTTAGAATGGTGCCACACACACACACACATCTGGGCATCAGAGCTACAAGAAATCCTTAGAAATACTTAAAAAGTCCTTTTGGTGGCCCACCATGGCTGATGATATGAAACAGTACATTCAAAGATGTCATACATGTGCTCAATGTAAGAGCTCCCACGAAGCTCCAGCTGGTCTATTAACTCCAATGCCAACAGCCTCCTAGCCCTTGGTTCTATTTCCATGGACTTTATCGTGGAACCACCAAAGATCACCCAAGGTTTTACATTAACTCTGGTCATAGTAGACATGTTAACTAAGATGTCTCACTTCATTCCATTGAAAGCTCTGCCTACATCTAAAAACGTAGTCACTGTATTCTTACAACACATAGTGAGATTGCATGGCCTCCCTTCTGTGATTGCATCGGATCGCGTTCCCTAGTTTGTATCTAAGTTTTGGAGGGGGTTGGGTTCTTGTTACAGATTGATGTTAGTCTTTCATCGGGCCATCATCCTCAGACAGATGGTGAGATGGAGAGAGTGAACCAATGTCTTGAGCAATACTTACGGTGCCAATTGCTATACTTCTCTTCAGTCTGGGACACCTTCTTATGGGCAGCTGAATTTGCTTTCAACAATGGGATGCATTCTTCTACTGTTCTTTCTCCCTTTTTCTGTAATTATGGATTCCATCCTCGTTTCTTGCTTTTACCTCCTCCTGTTTCTACCCTTACTCCTGCTGCTCCATAGTTTGTTGCTCATATACATAATACACAAAAGACAGCTCAGATTAATTTGGATAAAGCTAAGGTTGTGTACAAGGGAAACACGGATCTCCATCGTCTCCCATCCCCTGATAATGTGATTGGGGACAAAGTGTGGTTGTCCACACATAGCATTGCAGTGAAAGGAACACACAAGTTCAAGCTCCGTTTCATTGGTCCCTATAAGATCATAAAAGTGGTTAATTCTGTAGCCATGAAATGCAAACTTTCTTCCACTCTAAAAATCCACCCGGTTTTTCATGTTTCTTTATTGAAGCCGGTGGTGTCAGGGATGAGATTACCTGTCCAGCCCCCGTAGTGGTTGATAATGAGCCCGAATATGAGGTGGGGGCTATTGTGGATTCCTGTGGAGTGAGACGTAGATTGCAATATTTGGTCCATTGGAAGGGGTATGGTCCGAATCACATAGAAAGATCCTGAAGCTTACCATTCATCCCTGAGTGCGCCATGGATCTGTGTCTTTTCTCTTCCTTGTTTTCCCCTCTTCCCCCATTTCACCATTTCTGGCTTTGACATTGTTGGGCATTCTTGGTGGGTGAGGGAGGTTTGGACCTTGCTTCGGAACTTGCAACTCACCCCTGTGGTAACCTCGGGTGAGAATTACACCGAACTCTTACTAGCAAACGTCCCGGGTATTCACAAAAGCCAGTCTAGAGGTTGCTTCTTCTCATACATCGAACCTAAAGCTTGGAACGACCTCCCACTTCATATCAGAACCTACTCCTCTCTTCTTGAATTCCGCAAGAAGCTGAAGACTTGACTCTTCAACTAAGTCCCTCCCTCCTCAGGGCTAGCCTCACACATCTGTGAAGCACCAGGATACCCTCATGTTCTATACATATACATACAACATAACGCAGCTAGGCAGCTCCAAATGCACACAAATGTAAGGTGCCGCAGAGTAACTTGTGTGACACAGTGGGCCAGAAAAGAGTCCAGGAGAGGCCAAGGTCACAAAGAGGAGGCCACAAGCACCGACACATATGGCAAACAGCAGTCATAATCAGTACAAAATTACCAGAACATAATTTGTTAAGAGAGACAGCCAAGCGGAGTCCCTTTTCTTCCTCTAGGATGAGGGATAGAGCGCAAGCCCCAGGAAGAGGAAGAAAGGCCTGGCCCAAAAAGAGAGCCAGGGAACTAAAGCAATAAGCGAAAGAAGACACTCCCAGAGAAGAAGAGGAGGAATCCCAGAGAGGAGGTCAGGCAGGGAAATAGAGAATCCTACCACCTCTATCAAAAATACCCATGTCGCTATGGCAGAGACAAAGGTAAAACTGTCTATATCCACCCTAAACACCACTAAGCACAACCAAGCAGTCATGTGCAGGCGAAGCCAAAGATAAGATCTATTAAGGCAGACCTCCAAGCCCAGGCCCTAAGCAAACAGAAACTGAGCCCAGCATCAACGAGAAGACAAAAGATTCCCAAGAGCCCAGAGAGAGTGAGCAAACATCCGTCCAGGTGTGCTCACAAAGAGCTGTTCACTAGAAACCCAAAAAGAAAGGGATGGATCTTTAACACACTGGTGTAGGACCACACTCAGGCCAGGTGACACCCCCCATCCCCAGTAAAGCCATACATGACAAAACTCTCAATTTAGCAGCGGCTCCTCCGTTATGGCGAAGGAGCATCGCCCCGCCTGCTGCCAGCGCAGCAAGCACACATTCATAAAATGGTAATAAATACCATTTTATTATCTGTGGCAGGCTAGCGCTGCTTCACGTGCGGGCAGGTGGCGGGTTGATTAGTGCATTGCATTTACGTCAGCCCCCTGCCAGTGCGCATGAAAGATTGGCCAGCTGTCTACAGCCGACCAATCTGTCATGCGCACTTCAAAGCCTGCAATCCCAGGGCTGAAAAACCAGCCGAGGGATTGCAGCCGCAGGCCCCCAGCCTCAAAATGAGTGCTGGGTTAGCCTGCTCCAACGGATTGGTTGGATTCGCGTGGCAGAAGGGAGGATGTCCCTACCTTTCTGCCAGAGTCCGAGGAGAGTGCCGGAACGAGAGACGGCGACCGGAGCATGTGGCCAGCAACATACATATGGTGAGTTTTTGGGGCATCGCGCGTCACCATATTTTTATGTTGCTGGCCGCTACTGCAATTTAGGCAAGAGAGTCCTGAAGTTTGTAGCAAAAAATATAGGCTTTCTCTAACTTAAAACTTAGTGCATTTAAATGTAAGTCAATAGGGAAATTAATGTTACCCGGTTTTGTTCCTAAATTTCCTTCTCATCAGTCCCGATATGTTGGCTGCATATATGGCACATCTAGTGAGCTCTGCACCAACTAAGGCCAAGCCACTGGGCCACCCCGGGGGGAGCCTGAGGTGCAACATGCCAGCCTACTGAAGGAGAGTAATAATGGGATACACCTAAGAACCGCACAGCTAACAAGCAGCCTAGAAAGAAGCAACCTGCTTCTGGCTGGCGACAGAAAGAACAGGATGTAAAGGGGCCAAGTGTCCTTGTGCAACCGTGGGGGCAAGCTAAAATACATAATTGTTTTCTGGGGTGTCAAAGAAATTAACTGGCTCCAGGGTGAAACTCAACCTTAGAATAAAGACTGGGGTGGGGAATGTAGACCGGAGGTAATGAAGAGATGAATTTGTGAGTATAAGGCTGGAGAGAGGTCAAAAAAGTCACATGTTTATGACAGTATGTATTTTTCATGATATCGTCTGGGTCACGAGCCACAGGATAATTTCCTCTGATTTGGGTATGTGATGTGATTTTCTGTCATGTTTAAACTCTCTGCCTTCTACTTTGACTGCTCCCCTTTATGGTTGCCCACTGCCCTTCTCTCCAAGCCTATACACTGGCCTCCTGAAACGCTGTCATTCTGCCTGCTTGCTGTCCAGTGGCGGCCGGCATGGCTCGTGGGTGGTGGGTGGGTGCCGGGGAGGGGGGGGCGTTGTGGGTAATGTTAAAAAAAAAATAACCATTTACCTTACCGCCGGGTCTCGTGTCTCTGCTACTGCTCTCCTCGCCTTGACTCGAGGAACAGGAAGCACAGCGTTGTGATTGGTCTGAGCGTCCTGGTTCGACACTCAGCCAGGGAATGGGTGCCTGGGCATGTTCTCCATGCAGGCTGTAATGCAGCCTGCATGGAGAACGGGTAAAGTGTGCATGACTGGTTTGGGCGGCCCGAGAGGGCCGGCCAAACAGTCATGTGCACTTAGGAGTGGGCAAACCACTCCTCCCCTGCCCTGCTCCGAGAGCAGAGCAGCCCCGCCCAACCGCCCGCAAACTAAGCAGCACAGAAACATAAAATGATAATAACTTAAAGTTATTATCATTTTATGCTTCCTTTACGTTGCACTGCTTAAAAGCAGTGGGGCGACGCTCCTCCGCCATAGCAGAGGAGCCGCCACTGCTGCTGTCTATGCTTTCTGTCCTCTTTTTATTCATTCTGCCCTTGATTTACTCTGCCTTTCATGTCCTCTTTCCTTCCTGAACTTTACACTTTTTCCCCTCTACCCCATAAACCGTCTACCTTGCCTTCCCTTTACAACTGCTGATCACTAATACGAGATAGCCAACTGTCCTCTTTGTTACCTTACACTTCTAGCATTTTCTCTTCTCTACTGACCTCTTCCCGGTCTGCCCTCTACCGTTCCTCTCCATTAGCTTTCCTTCCATTCTGCTCCCTACCCCACTGACTTCTCCTAGTTCACAGCACAGGCTCCGTTTGACTAAGCCGAATTCCTTTAATTATTTATTGGTAATTTCCACTAATCTGATTCTTTCTTCCTTGACCCAATACATACTATTTGTGATTTGCACTTCCTGGCAGTCACCTTTCTTCCTCTCTAGTTAATAAAAGCACACACTCGGAGGCCCTTCTAAGCATGTTACCCCTGGTGGTAGCCATAAAACCAGGTCCATGATTCTCCAGTGGTACCATCAACCCATATAAGTCTTAAGCAAGCAAGTCTTTTGGGAGAAATTTGATACTATGTTAGGAAAAAGCATCTAACGCAGCTCCTCCAAAGAATATTCAGTAAATCGGGCCAAACAACATGTTTTTTCAAAGTGACATAGCAAGGGTGCCACGGACCCTACCACAAGCAAGGAAATCGCCCTCCCTTGCCACTTGTTGGTAATAAAATACATAACTAATATTGGTTCAATGAGCCCCTCAAGCTTCCGCGACTAGTGCTGCTGCACCGCTCATAGCTACGTCACTGTAATGTCATTTTCACTGACCTCATCAGTACATGAAACATGAAAATCTTAAATCTTTCTGGTCATAAAATGTTTGCATGTTATGTGCATGCACTGAAGCAGTAAAGCAGAATCTCTGTATCCACTCCAAGACAGCACCAAAAGCATAATCAGCTGTAGTGGACCAAGTGACATGACGCAGACACACATGAATGAATCCCGACGCCGCCCCCAGGCGTTGTGTCCTTGAGCCCTGTTTCAAATTGGTGACAAGGCGATAGGATTGTCAAGTTAACCCCCGTGTTTCAAATGAAAAGCGTGTCCACAGTGAAATAACTGCTGCTTGCAAGCAACAAGCCCGAGCAACGCATAGTAACCAGAAACAACTGGGTCCCCTCAGCAAATTGAAAAGTGTCAAACCTATCTTTATCTGACACTTCTGCATCACACTATTAGGCGACCCACTCAATGGCCAAAGACACTGCAAGAAAGCACCAAAGCAGCGTCACATTCAAGGCACCGCAAGAGTGGCACCACAAGCAACGAGACACAGTAATAGACCAAGCAGACAACAGAGGTGCTGCTCTTCACCTCTCTACAGGAATCTAATCTCCAGGATCCCCCACAGGACCTTGTTCCCGCCAAAGCTCTCCTCTTCCTTATAGGCCACACTTGTCTTGGAAAGCAGGCAGGCACGGGTGCTCAAGGCAGGTGGTGTTGGATTCTCTGGGTGATGCCCCCCTCACCCAGCTGGGAGACTGATAGGCCTTGGCCCCAGTCTGGTCTCAGGCATGGTCTAGCACAGCATCTCCTCCTCACACAGTCCGACTGGCTGCTTGGCAGTCGACAATTTGGGGGGCCTCAAGCACCCCTTCTACTTCTCCTCCTCGCACAGCCCAACTGACTACTTGACAAACAACAATTATGGGGGCCTCAAGCTCTCCTTCTTCCAGCCCATTTCCAGACATCAAATGTGATTTAGAATCTGAGGGCCTGATTACGACTTTGGCGATCCTACAGTGGAGTGGCAACGCACTGTCCGCTGTAGGACCGCCAAATCCGTGGTGCGACCGCCTGCCAGATTAGGAGTTAAATTCTGGTCTGGGGAGCGGTCCTGCGGCAGTCCGATGGCGACTGATGCTAGGCTCATAGATGAGCCTAACATGCAGACCGCTGCTGTCAGAGTGCCGACTGCACCTTCCTGCCCTGTGTGGAATACATGCCACACCGTGCAAGAACTGGGGGTGCAAAAGCAGGTGGGCACTAGATGTGCCCCCCCCCCACACTCACCCCAGCTCCAGGAGCAGTAGGGGGACCTCTTAGGGCGCCCTTAGGTGCCTCTCTGCCACCCTTTTCATGGCGGACTCACCACCATGAAATGAGCGGTGAACAGGCAACCTATAATATTTATTTATGCATTTTTATATATCGCGACCTTTACCCGAAGGTGTCAGAGCACTTTACAATAGAGCCAGTTACATAACATAAGGACTTCAGAGTACAAGAATAACATAACAGATACAAACAGATAAACTCTAAAATCACATAAGAATGGTAGTAAGTACATAAGTCTACTACAGATACTAGTGATTAGAGTTACATATATACAAGTTGCAAATTCACTCAAGATTACATTTTAAGAAGAATTGAAGAGATTAGGGTTGGACAATTATATTTTACATATTTACTGAGCATGATTTTCTCGCCATTGCTGGGGTTCTTGCGGTGCTCGTTCAGCCAGGCCTTCTGGGTGCTGTTGCACTCACAGTTGGTGTTCTTGAGCCTGGAGGGATCCCCGAGCTGGTGAAGGCCGTAGGGGTAGAAGGCCGGGTGGTGGTGGGTGGAGGCAGCATGCTGGATGCCGGGGCTGCTCCCCCATCTGTCCGATTGGGAAGGGAGGTCGACTGCCCCCAGGGCACACGTCCCAGAGAGCCGCTCCCCCACGATTTCTCGGCCGCTGCCACACGGGCAGGCCGGTGGGGTCTCCACCCTGAGCGCACCAACCTCTGCGGCAAGCCGCTGTGCCTCCTCCGTCCCTCCACCTTGAGCTGCGATGCTCAGGGCAGGCGGATCCGTGCCACAAAGTCAGGCCTCTCGCCGGGCTCAAGCAGCCACAGCGCCACTAGGTCCCGACCTCCACGCCTCAAGGTCTGTCCCCGAGGCACCCCTCAGGGGGGTCTCTCGCTACGCCATCACTCCTGCCACTAGTCTCAGGCTTCGGGCCTCTCTCGGCAGCAGGCCTCCAGTGCCGATGGGTCTTGCTTGGCCACTAGTCACAGCCCTCCTCCGCCATCTTGAGGAATATGCTTGGCGGAGGTGCAGCGGCACCACCTGCATATTGCTGCCACTGTCAGCACTGCCTCCACTGCATGGGATCCTTGATCCCGGTGCAGCCGGCGGCCTTGGGGCGGTCTGACCACCACACTCAAAATACTGCGGGCGGACCCGCAGTGTGGTGGTCGGACTGCCACCACGAGTATGGCGGTCCTGTGGACCGTCGTACTCATAATCAGGCCCTGAGTCTTTGAAGTTTATGTTAGGGATCTGCTTACTTTTGACGTGCCCTCTCCTCTGCCCTTCTTCCAGAAAGCAGTTTTTCACAGCAGGAGCGACTCAAAATCTGATAGCCCCACAACATAGGCCATGGAAGTGGCTTACTTTTGAAGTGCCATCTCGTCTGCCTTTCTCCAGTAAGCAGTCTGTCACAGCAGGAGCAACGCCAATTCTGATAGCCACACACCACAGGCCTTGGGAGTGACTAGAGGTTCACATCTGGATGTCAACTACAATGATATATGTATCAAAATGTTACCCCCTGGGCCTCAGCCCTACTGCTTGATTCTCTAATAAGATCCATCTCCCTTCTGAGATGTGCGCAGGCTCTTTCCCAGTAACCAATCTCTAAATCAAACTGCGCCCTTTGAACCATATATATATATATATTTATATATATATTTATATATATATATATATATTCACTGAAAAAACCATAGGTTTCAGGCACGTTATAGTTAGAAATTAGCATTTAAAAGACCTTAGAAATTCACTGAAAAAACCATAGGTTTTAGGGAAAGTTATAGTTAGTTGGACATTTCACTCGTACAAAACCAGAGAAATTCCCCCGTTATAGTTAGTTCAGCTAACTATAACTCGCGCCCCCGCAATGCACTGCTGATGACGTCACATATTACATCACCCATTTTATTTTTATGGTGGGGGGCTGCGTGGCCCCCTTCCTGAGGCCTCTACTGGCCCCGGGGACCCCATCCCCCGGGGCAGGCCCTATCCATTGAGGACCGTGGGGGGAGCCCCAATGCCCCCACGGTCCCGCCGGCTCCCGGCGTCCTGCGGGAGCCGGCATTGCTTTTCCACATGGGGAGCTGCTGACATGCAGCTCCCCTTGTGGAAAAGCAATCTGCTTTGCTTCATTGAAGCGAGAGCAGGTTTCCCTCAATGAAGCAAAGCAGTTTGCAATGACAGGGCGGGAGCCGCGCGGCACCCGCCCTGTCATTGCAAACAGCAGTGTCCCGGGGGTGGGCACCCCGGGACACTGCAGGAGCCGGCCCTGGGGGGTGGCGGTCCCCAGGGCCATCACGGGCTCCAGGAGGGGGGCCGCGCGGCCCCCCTCCCTTCAATTGCAAAGCCCCGGGGAGGTGGTGGTCCCCGGGGCTCGGGGGTCCGTAACGGACCCCCAAATTAGCATTTTAGTGCCCCGGGGAGGTGGCGGTCCCCGGGGCGTGTGAGGGGGGCTCGAGCCCCCCCACACAGGTATATTTTTTTTTCTAAAGAAAGAAGCCCCGTGTGCCCCCCGCAAATAATTAATGAAAGCCCCCGGGGGTGGCGGTCCCCGGGGCTTAGGGGGGCCTTGGAGGCCCCCTCACGCATTTCCAAATGAGCCCCGGGGGGGTGGCGGTTCCCTGGGCTGCGGGGGGGCTGCGTATTAATCAAGCCCCGGGGAGGTGGCACCCAGCACGAATTTGGCCGATTTTTTTTTTTTTTATGCTTTTTTGGGCCCTGGGGGTCCTTGTGGGACCCCCTGAGCAGGCCTAGGGGGTCAGGGTGTTTCTACCCTGCCCCCTTTTCTTTTTTTTCGCGTTTCTTTTTCTCTTTTCTTGTGATTCGGTTTTGAGATTTTCTCAGCAACTACTGAACGGATTTACTCCATTTAAAAAAAGGTCTCTTTCTGAACCAAGGGCTACCTTTTTGCTACCTTTTTGCCAAATTTGGTGTAATTCCGTTCAGCAGTTTCAGCTGTAACCGTGTCTAAAGTTTCCTATGGGAAATTGATTTTCCGACCTCTATTTTTTAATTTCTCCGGAACTACTGAACGGATTTACCCCATTTAAAAAAAAGGTCTCTTTCTGAAACAAGGGCTACCTTTTTGCCAAATTTGGTGTAATTCCGTTCAGCAGTTCGAGCTGTAGCCGTGTCTAACGTTTCCTATGGGAATTAACATGGAGAAAACACGTTTTGGGTCCCCCCTTTTTTCTTGACCCCCGCTTGCTGAATCACCCCGAAACTTTCAAGACAGGAGCTGACTGGAGCGGGCTACGAGTTTTGAAAATTTCGTGAAGATTCGTCAACCGGCGCCAAAGATATTGAGAAAACAAAAAACGAGTTTCCTATGGAAACTAGGTCCTAACTATAACTATCTACTGGCGACCGCCAGTAGATAATATATATATATATATAAATATATATATATTATCTACTGGCGGTCGCCAGTAGATAGTTATAGTTAGGACCTATTATCCATAGGAAATCCGCGACATTCTATTTGCAATAACGTTGGCGCCGGTTGACGAATCTTCGCGAAAGCTTCCAACTTGTTGGGGCGCACCGGTCCGCTCCTACCCTGAAAGTCTCGGGGTGATACGTCAGCGGGGGCCGAGAAAAAGGGGGTCCCAAAACGCGTTTTCCCCATTCATTTTTCCATAGGAACCTTTAGTCGCAGCTACAGCCCGAACTGCTGAACGGAATTACCCCAAATTTGGCAAAGAGGTAGCCCTTGGTTCAGACTGGTGCCTTTTGCTAAAATGGTGTAAATCCGTTCAGTAGTTCCTGAGAAATTCACAATTAAAATCACATATATATCTATGGGCGCGTCGGATCCGCGTACCCTCCCGATCACGAGCTGCATGCTAATTGGCTGTCAACACTCCAAATCAAGAAGTGTTGGCAGCCATTTTGTCCCTCGGTAGAACCGAGGGACAGAAACAAGTGCGCAAAGCGCAAAAGGGAGCAGGGTAGAAACACCCTGACCCCTAGGTCTGCTCAGGGGGTCCCACAAGGACCCCCTGGGCAGAAAAAAGCATTTTTTTTTTTTTTTAAATCGGCGGGATGCGCTTAGGGTGCGCGGATCCCGCCGAGAAAAAAAAAAGAAACAAGTGCGCAAAACGCACAAAGGGGGCAGGGTAGAAACACCCTAACCCCCTAGGCCTGCTCAGGGGGTCCCACAAGGACCCCCTGGGCAAAAAAAAGCATTTTTTTTTTTTTTTAAATCGGCAGGATGCGCTCAGGGTGCGCGCATCCTGCAAAAAAAAAAAAAAAAATCGAAGCGCGGTCTCCCGCGCTTCGATGTAAATTTGCCCCCGGGTGGGCCAAGTCCCGGGGGCATGCTGGGGGGGGGTTTATTTTATGTATGGGGGGCCTCTAAGGGCCCCCCAAGCCCCGGGGACCGCCACCCCCCGGGGCTTTATTTGAAAAAGTAGCGGAAGGGCTCTGAGCCCTCCCGCAGCCCCGGGGACCACCACCTCCCGGGGCTTCTTTATTAAATTAACATGTGTGGGGGGCTCCAGCCCCCACACACCCCGGGACCACCACCTCCCGGGGCACTAACAAAATTGAAAATGGGGGTCCGTTAAGGACCCCCGAGCCCCGGGGACCACCACCTCCCCGGGGCTGTGCATTTGGATGGGAGGGGGCCGCGCGGCCCCCCTCCTGGAGCCTGTGGTGGCCCTGGGGACCGCCACCCCCCAGGGCCGGCTCCTGCAGTGTCCCGGGGTGCCTACCCCCGGGACACTGCTGTTTGCAATGACAGGATGGGAGCCTCGCGGCTCCCGTCCTCTTTGCAAACTGCTTTGGATATTGGAAGAGAGAGCAGGGAAACCTGCTCTCGCTTCCAATATCCAAAGACAATTGCTTTTCCACATGGGGAGCAGCATGTTAGCTGCTCCCCATGTGGAAAAGCAATGCCGGCTCGCGCAGGAGGCGGGGAGCCGGCGGGACTGTGGGGGGTTTGGGGACCCCCCCACAGTCCCCAACCAGAGGCCAGGCCCCGGGGGATGGGGTCCCCGGGGCAAGTAGTGGCCCGGGAGGGGGGCCACGCGGCCCCCCTCCCCAGAAATAATTTTTTTTTAAAAATAAAAAAAGGCCTGCCCCGGGGGATGGGGTCCCCGGGGCAAAAGGAGGCCTGAGGAGGGGGGCCACGCAGCCCCCCTCCTTAAAAATTAATGAAAAAGTGTGGCCATGCCCCGGGGGATGGGGTCCCCGGGGTAGGATTCGGCCAGGGGAGGGGGGCCACGCGGCCCCCTTCCCGTATAATAAAAAAAAAAAAAAAGGGGATAAGGCCCTGGGGGATGGGGTCCCCAGGGCCCAAAAATAGGAAAAAGGAAGGGGGGCCACACAGCCCCCCTTCAGGGAAAAAAACAAAAAAAACAACAAAAAAAACGATCGGGCCGCAGGCCCCGCCCCTTCCTTCACCACTCTGCAAATGCGCCCCTGGCGCGTTTGCAGATGGGGAAGTAATTCCCCTTCAATACTGGGGGTCCCTGGGGCCAACTAGCCCACCAGGAACCTCCAGTATGCGCCAGGGGCTGCGTTGCAGAGAGGTGTAAAGAGGCCACGCCCCTTTTACACCTCTCTGCAAGGCAGCTCTGTGGCGCTTTTTGGATATACCTGTTGGGCTAGTTGGCCCCCAGGGACCCTCAGGATTCAAGGGGAGTTAATCCCCCGACTTAAAACGCGCCACGGGGCGCGTTTGCACAGTGGTGAAGGGAGGGGCGGGGCTTCAGGTGACATGTGTGCAAACAGGCCCCGTGGCGTGTTTTAAGATGGGGGATTAAGTCCCCTTGAATCCTGAGGGTCCCTGGAGTCCAACTAGCCCACCATGTACTTCCAAAAGAGCCACAGAGCTGCCTTGCAGAGAGGTGTAAAAGGGGTGTGGCCTCTGTACACGTCTCTGCAACGCAGCCCCTGGCGCATACTGGAGGTTCCTGGTGGGCTAGTTGGCCCCCAGGGACCCTCATGATTAAAGGGGACTTAATCCCCCAACTTAAAACGCGCCACGGGCGCGTTTGCACAGATGTCACCTCAGGCCCCGCCCCTCCCTTCACCATTGTGCAAATATTCCGCTAAAATCAGCCGAAATACGAATTCCGATTTACTCACCTGTTATCAGGAGAGACCTCAGTGCTGCATCTTTCAGCCCAGTACTGATCCTGAAAAGTAATTTTTACCGTACTTACCAGTAACTTGAATTTCCTTCCATAGGATATCATTGCCTGCTTTTTGCTGAAAAAGTTTCTAAGTGTCGATTTTTGAAACATACAAATATTCCTCTAAAATCAGCCGAAATACGAATTCCGATTTACTCACCTGTTATCAGGAGAGACCTCAGTGCTGCATCTTTCAGCCCAGTACTGATCCTGAAAAGTAATTTTAACCGTACTTACCAGTAACTTGAATTTCCTTCCATAGGATATCATTGCCTGCTTTTTGCTGAAAAAGTTTCTAAGTGTCGATTTTTGAAACATACAAATATTCCTCTAAAATCAGCCAAAATACGAATTCCGATTTACTCACCTGTTATCAGGAGAGACCTCAGTGCTGCATCTTTCAGTCCAGTACTGATCCTGAAAAGTAATTTTAACCGTACTTACCAGTAACTTGAATTTCCTTCCATAGGATATCATTGCCTGCTTTTTGCTGAAAAAGTTTCTAAGTGTCGATTTTTGAAACATACAAATATTCCTCTAAAATCAGCCGAAATACGAATTCCGATTTACTCACCTGTTATCAGGAGAGACCTCAGTGCTGCATCTTTCAGCCCAGTACTGATCCTGAAAAGTAATTTTAACCGTACTTACCAGTAACTTGAATTTCCTTCCATAGGATATCATTGCCTGCTTTTTGCTGAAAAAGTTTCTAAGTGTCGATTTTTGAAACATACAAATATTCCTCTAAAATCAGCCGAAATACGAATTCCGATTTACTCACCTGTTATCAAGAGAGAACCCAGTGCTGCATCTTTTAGCCCAGCACTGACCCTGAAAAGTAATTTTAACCGTACTTACCAGTAACTTGTATTTCCTTCCATAGGAATCCATTGTCTGGTTTTCAGCAGAAAAGTTTCAAAGTGTCGATTTTCACAAACTACAAATATTCCTTAAAAATCGCCTGTATGACTTAAACGCATTCTTTCAACTGTTTACAGGAGATGCACCAGTGCTGGATCCAGGATCCACCACTGAGTGAGAAAAAGTCACGATAACACTACTTACCTGCTAAGTGAATTTCCTCCCATAGGATAACATTGGTGATTCTATGTGAAAAAGTTTCTAAGTGTCAACTTTTAAAATACAATAATATTCCTTAAAAATCACTACTGTAACCAAAACGCTTTTACTCAACTGTTTACAGGAGATGTCCCAGGACTGAATCTAGCATCCAGTCCTGTGGTTAGAAAAGTAATCCATAAAGTAACTAATTGCATTTAGCTAGAAATTCACATTGAGCTCAATGTTGCATTGTGTTTGAAATTGTGTTGCCCATTGCAACAACTGTAACTACTGTACTTAAAAGTCTATTGCCTATTTGCAAAGTATTTAAAGTAAATTAATTCATTCTGAGAAAGTATATTTGGTAATGTAATGTATAATGTAATTACAATGTAATTTAAAAAATAAAATATCTAAAAATAAATAGTTTAAAAAAATGTAGTAAATCAGTATGAAAAAAATAAAAATAACAATTAATACATTTAAAAATTGGCATTTACAAAACCTTTGAAATTCACTGAAAAAAACCATAGGTTTCAGACATGTTATAGTTAGGAATTAGCATTTAAAAACCTTTGAAATTCACTGAAAAAACCATAGGTTTCAGACATGTTATAGTTAGAAATTAGCATTTAAAAAACCTTTGAAATTCACTGAAAAAACCATAGGTTTTAGGGACAGTTGTAGTTACTTGGACATTGCACTCGTACAAAACCCGTGAAATTCCCCGTTATAGTTAGTTCAGCTAACTATAACTCGCGCCCCGCAATGCACTGCTGATGACGTCACATATTACATCACTCATGACATGGTCAGTGACATCACTGATGACATCACTGATGACATCAACCATGTGATAATTTCATGCATCTTCTCACACCCTAATATAACTTTTGATACACCCACTCTAAATTACAGACTGCCATTCTCAAAAACAAAGACACTCCAACACCAATAACTACATACCCACTCACTGATTCTTAGGTCTACACACACATCCACTCACTCACCCGTACAGTCACTCATACTTACGGTCACTCAGTACAGGACTATCATATGCACTCATACACCTATATAAACACTCACACACCGCCACTCATCCATAGAGGTACTCACACACCTAGTCAGTCATGCAAAAATTTAATCACACACCCATTTACTCACCTATACAGTTATACACACACCAGCTCACTTACTCATACAAATACTAGCACATTCTTACGCTCTTATACAATAACTGATACAAGCACACACGCATCCATACAGCCACTCTCACAATCACACACTCTCACGTATAGCCTTTTAAATACTCTAACACATATATATACTTCCTTTTACATATGTAGTTACTCGCACATGTACCACTGAGATATACATTCACTCACTAACACACCCATACACACACTCACCCATCCAAGCAGTCCATCACAGACGCACTCTTCAAATCATGCACCCAGTGAATCACCCACTCACACATCTATGTACAGAGTCGCACACACCCCACCCACACAAACACTCAGGCACCCATACAGATACTCAGACAACCAATCAATAACTCATATAGACACTCATGTAGCTATTCACAAACCCATGCAGCCACTTACACAGCAACAGACAGACGGATACAGACATTCACCCAGTTTAGTCACTAACCCATGCATTCAGTAAGATAAGTTTAATCACTCACTTATACAGTTAGTCACGCACCTACTAAATCATCCATTCAGACACTTATACACCCACTCACTCTTCAATACGCCTTTCCCTATATATATTAAACATATTTAAACTTTACAGAAACACACAGTCACTGGATGATGTCATCAGTGATATCATCAGTGATGTCATTTGAGATGTCATCAGTGATGTCATCAGTGATGTCACTGACCATGTCATGAGTGATGTAATATGTGACGTCATCAGCAGTGCATTGCGGGGCGCGAGTTATAGTTAGCTGAACTAACTATAACGGGGGAATTTCACGGGTTTTGTACGAGTGCAATGTCCAAGTAACTACAACTGTCCCTAAAACCTATGGTTTTTTCAGTGAATATATATATATATAAGAGCTTGGCCCTATCTTGTAAAGAAATTAGTCCACGAAATCCAGACAAGATTAACTAAATATGAACAAACGATTAAAGAGAGAAAGGCAACTAAGTTTCAGAGAGACAGGAATGATTATCTAAATGGGAGAATCTATACTTTCTCAAGAAAGTTCGACAATATTCGCCGACAACAACTTTCCTCTGTTAAGGACAGAACAATGCAAAATGCCACACCAAGTGAATCAGATCTCAGTTCTGAAATAGAGTCAGACCTTGAAGGCGCCTCAAGCAGTAACCCGACCCTCACGGTACCAACACCAGTGCAGGAATTTGGTTTTTTACGGCTAGAACGAGTAATGAGCCTTCGTCCCCGGCCAAATCGGCAAGAATATATAAGCAAAAAACTAAATCAAACAGAAGAAGGCGCAAAGACAGGCGCTGGGGCAAAAGAGGCGCCAAAATCGACAAATACAGCTTACAGACGGAACAGACGGAGGTAGAAATACCTATGGACACTGAAAACACAGTTATAAATCTTTCTTCAATGGAGCTGACTTCAGAAGAGCAATGTATTTTATCGCGTGGACTGACATTCTGTACTAAATCTAATTTTGACTATACTCAAACCCGTATAGATTTTTACCAATTCATGCGGAAGCTTAAATTGCAAAAATATTATTTTTACACAAACAAATTTGGGTGCGTCCAGCCTGAGGAGCAGGATAATGTGGAAGACCTATGTGTGGCAGACATGAGTCTTCTGACAGACCTGGTGCAATTAGAATGTGATACAAACCAACTTCCTATATCTGTACAAGATGCTGCACTTAGATCAGATCTAGACATTTATCAAAGCGTCAGGACACCATTCAGACCTAAGTCAGTGTTTACACCTATGATGCCTAAAGATAATTTAGACATTTTTGCGGAGAACGTGATTAAGGACCTTAAAAGATTGGCGACTTTCAGCAGCTTTGATTATGTCAAAAACAATTCAAATCAAAGGGTGGCATATGACAAACTGATTCATAAACTACAACAACGTCAAGACATTGTAGTAATATGGTCTGATAAGGGGGGCAATATAGTTCTGTGGCCCCTAGATAAATATAACCAGGAAGCACTTTTACAGCTTCAAGACAGAGATTGCTACACACGTATCAGTAACACCACTATCTTGGGAATAAAAGAACGTTTCCATGCGGAACTGTACAAATGGCGAGGACTTGGACTCATCTCCAAATATGAACTGGGTTTCCTTAAAAATGATTATCCGATGATACCGCAATTATACCTCATCCCTAAGATTCACAAAAATCCTGTATGCCCGCCGGGCAGACCAATCATATCTGCTATTGGGGGTCTTTTTGAACACACGTCCAGCTACATAGATTATTTTTTACAGCCTTTTGTACAAGAACTTCCGGCTTATTTAAAAGATACTGGGGACTTTTTGAGGAAGATCTACTATTGTAATTGGAGTGATAATTGTGTACTAATGACACTTGATGTACAGACTCTTTATACCAGTATCAGGCATAGGGATGGTCTCAATGCACTTAGACACTATTTGGGTAAACGACCGATCAGCTTACATCAACATACCATGATGCTGCTCCAAATGTCGGAATGGTGTCTTGAAAACAATATATTCTTGTTTGATAGACTACATTATAAACAGATACAGGGGACAGCCATGGGTACTTGCTTCGCCCCCAGCTATGCTAATTTGCATATGGGCTGGTGGGAGGAGCAGGTACTCATGATGGAACATAAGGAAATTATGACAAATAGTGTGAATCTGTATGTGAGGTATATTGATGATATTTTTATCTTGTGGCAAGGGTCCGAGGTAAATGCAGAAGAATTTGTCAAAGTAATCAATAATAACAACCTTAATTTAACCTTCACATGTACTATCAGTAAAAAATCTATCCACTTTCTTGATCTTGAGATCTACATTGAGGGCAATAACATCCAATCCCGCACATATAGAAAGCCTACATCTGGAAATGCCATCCTGCATGCTAGCAGCTTCCATCCCACCAATCTTAAGGAGAGCATACCATATGCAGAATGCCTCAGAATGATGCGTAATTGTAGCACTCAAGAGGGGCTGCGAGACTCTAAAAAATGCCTCTTTGATAGACTTAGATGCAGAGGTTATAACGAAAAAACATTATCTAATGCTGAAAAAAAGTGTGTGAGTACTAACAGGGAGAATCTATTATTCTCCATTAAAAAGGACCCCAAATGTAAGAAACGTTTCCACAATGGTACCCCAAGATTAATAACAGGGTATAATGCATACCACACTAATCTCAGGAAAATACTACACAGACACTGGCGTATTGTCAGTTGTGACCCAGTTATTGGCTTAACTAGTAAAAAACTCCCACAGATTACATACAGACGAGCCAAATCCATGCGCCAAGAACTTGTGAAAAGTGCCCCAGCTCTTGAAAAAAGTACTAACTGGCTGAAACCCCAGAAGGGATTTTTCAAATGCTATAAATGTAAAGCGTGCAAGCACGGGATTAACACCAAGTCTGTTCCACTGCCTTTCAGGAAAACTCCTTTTGAAATCCGTGGTTGTTTCACATGCAAAACGGATTTCGCTGTGTATGTTTTACAGTGTACATGTGCCAAGCAATATGTAGGGAGTACTATACACCCTGTGCATGTGAGAATACTGCAGCATCTTAGAGCTATTTCTAATGATGACCATACATACCCCGTGGCACGACATATTAACACCTGCCACGTGATAGACAGTGTCCCCAAAAACATCAGAGGGGGCAATAGACAGCTATCACTCAGAAGATTGGAGTCCAAATATATCATTTTGTTGGACTCCAAAATTCCTCAAGGGTTAAATGCTGATGAAGCCTTAAATGTGCACCTGTAATTCATATATGCCGCTTGTCCCGCTCTTTTCTGTTTTCCCTCCTGTAACGTTAGGTTTTTGCACTTTTTATTTTCTATATTTAATTTAATTTTTATTTTTTAGTTATTTAGCACACCCCTTCTTTTACTACAGCGAGCTTAGAGCGATGCCCCCCATGCTTTAATTACCATTAGTAGATTTTGCCCACTTGGGCGTTATATCACAGTAAATACCCTTTTCTGTGCTATAATTATAAAGAGTTCGGGTCTAGGAAGTAGCTTGTATGGGCATTATTCTTTATTGATTATTTTGATCCATGTGGGTGTTACTCCTTAGTGTTTATGACTTGTTGCATTATATTTATAGGGAGTATAGGTTTAGGATCTAAGCCCACTTGGGCAGTATCCCGCTTTCCCACTGACACCATCAACTTATGTCTTTGAATAAAGCGCAACTACATCCAGGCGCAGACATCATTTAAAACTTCCCAATTGAGACATTACTTGATTCTCACAGATATAAACCTTTTGGGTATGGATTCATATAATAATGACATTTACATATGAGTATTATATATCATATGCTGTAATTTTTATTTGTCGATATATGACTTAGCCTAATTTTAGCGTTATTTTGCTATCTCTCCTTGCTTGCGGTTAGTGAATAAGTTAAACACTCACTTATTTGTAATTAAATATATAAATATTTATTTGAGTGTTATGTTAAATGTGAAGGTAAATTATCATTTCGTTATTGACAGTGTTTATGCTTTTTCTAAAAAAATATAGAAAGGGTTTTCTTTTTGGTTGTTGCACCGTTATTGCATTTAGAGAATATGTTTTCTGTTTCTACTACACAGAAGTGGTTTCTATGGCAACTGCCTTAAGTGTGCTTTACCAATCAGTGTATGTGTGTGTATATATAAGTGTAATCATTTGTTACCTGGCGTAGTGAGCAAGGCGGTCCGCCGCCGAAACGCGTCTTGGTCTTCAATTGGAATAAATCGTTCCGTGATATACTCCCACGGTGTCAGCGCCTGTGTTTTTGTCGACATACAGGATTGGAACTATATATATATATATATATATATATATAAGAGCTTGGCCCTATCTTCCTCCAGTGTGTCCCACCCAGCTCACAGGAATGTAGCAATCCACAAATCTATCTTGGGGGAACTCTCTACTCTCATGTTCCTCCAGTTAGAACGGGGTCTCCCAAAATCGAACCCAAAATCTTCCATGGATTGATCCATTTACAGGCACACATACACACAGCACATGTATACAACACACACACACACTACAGAGCAATGCATCATCCCAGTATTGTACCATTCACAGGCACACATACACCCAGCACATGTATATAACACACACACTACACACCAAACCAATTTAGGCCAAGATGAGTTAAGCACACAACTGCAGAACTTTAAATAAGTGATCCTGTAGGCCTCACTCCAGTGACACAGGTAAAAAGACTTGTCCACTTGATCCAGCGCGAAGAGGCCAGGGTTGGATATTTTACACGCAAAAACTGAACTTTTCAATGGGCCCATATACCTTTATCCGAATACCTTTATTTGTATTTTCCCTGGCCAATTTCCCGCTAAAAGGGGTTTTTGGTTTGAATAATTCCACAAATTTTGATTCGTTATTTCCTGTAACCACAAATCAATTACAGTATCATGTCTAACTAATCTTCACGAATCAACACTCTTCCTCTGGTCAATGGACCATTAGTTGAGTTAGTTGATGGTGATATTAACAACTTCTTAACTAAAATTCATAGTGAAATAACCACAGACTCTGAATATAATAATACGTTTATCTAAACTTTCAGTCATTTAGTTGAACGCTCATTAATTACAAATACACAGTGCAAGCTCCTTTTTCTCAAAAATGGGAGAGAGAATGATCATGAAGCACAATACATTCAATTTCACAAGCTTTCAACAAATCAAATGCACAAGAGTGGATAGATGTAGAGACAAAAGGCACATTTATAATACATTTGCAAAGAAATATGCAAATACTGAATAGAATGACATTTACCTAATGTGGATAACTGGAAAACCACCCCTCTGGCCAAAGGACTGGTGGAGGTCCCCTGACTTAGGATCAGGAGACAAAGATTAAAGGATAGGATCAGGACAGATCTGATACTTACTAGACTTCTCTACAATCCGACGCACCAGGGCGATTCTCTCTCTCTCTCGCTCTCTCCCTCCTCGATATTCTTCCGCAATCTTCGAATCTATTCAAGCAGTAGTCTGGATCTTCTGAGCCTACACTCGTCTTCTCTCTATCTTTCTCTCTCGTACTCAGCTCCCAGCAGCGTAGTCAGCTTCGCATTGCATACTCTTCTTGATTCAAATCACTCTAGTTATAGTCTTTATTCTTTCATGTCCCACCCTGAAGTGTTGCAGCTTTACTAAATTACGGAATATGATTGGACGGGGTTAGGGGTGTCTTCATCATCCCAAACTGACGTATTCATTTTATTAGTAAAACCTGTTGTTTGTTAACCCTGCCCCTTCTACTCATTCATATGTTCTATTAGAAACATGCATATTTTGTTGCAAATGCCATAATTCACTTAATACAGGCTTCATAGTTGACTGTTACATCTTCTTCTTTTCCCATCCTTTCTGTCCTTGGATTTTGGCAGGCTTTCAGCTCCCTCTGTGTCATCGGTCATTTCATGGTTTCACTAGGCATGCGCAGCTTTCGCCATTTTCTTTTTTCGGTCATGGGTTAGCAGGCCCAAATATACACTATTAATAAGAGTCAAAAACAAATGTTATTTTCTTGAACATGTAATTATCACTGTTCACCACCCACTTCTACTCTATCCCAAGTGATTATTATTTCTCTTGGGCATAAGCGTTAAGTGCAGCAGCTTCTTTTCAAATCAAGAAGGCATATGCCGAGCTTGCGGTACCTCAAGACCGCGTTTCAATTCTTCTTGCGCATGCGTGAGAGGTTTTCCCTCTCAAAGCGAGTTAGTCACATTATTTCATGCGTCATTCAGGTTTGCACATGAGAAAAAGCATTTTAGCAAGTTAAAGCGGGGTTTAATCGTGCTGCGTTTTATTTCTCATTAATTCAAGCATGCGTGAGCTTTTCTCCCCATGTTTTCTGTGTTGTGTGCATGTTAGTTTCGCATTATCTACTAATTATTGATTAATAAAAGTTAATGGAAGATTCGATCGAGCAAGTCTCATTTTCTCGAGTCCTTGCTCCATCAATCCCCCCTCTGATGGCATTTTTGAGCCATTATAAAATAACCATCATTACCGAGTGCCAACTTTATTCATTTTGATTTTTAGCGTCTTCTTTTCTTTCTTCTAATTTTTCTATTTTCCTTTTCATGTCTACTCCTTTCATTTTGTCATATAAACTCCCTTTCATCTCTTCCAGTTCAATCTCCTCTTTGTTTCTCTTTCTTCCCATTCTTTTATTCTTTATTTTAGTCACCATTCTTGCTTTCGTTTTACTCTTACAACATCTGTATGTCATTATCATCAGCAGAGCTACTATTGTTATATAAATTACTGGTGTTAGAAATGGGATCTCTGGTTGGCTAAGGCTTGCACCAAAGCCAGGCAGAGACCACCACTCTAGTCAGGGCGAGGGAGTTACACGCTAAAGATAACCCCTGCTCACCCCCTTGGTAGCTTGGCACGAGCAGTCAGGCTTATCCCGGAGGCAATGTGTAAAGCGTTTGCGCAACACACTCTCACAGCAGCAACACACTAGGCACACCACAAAAGGAAACTCCACACAAGGTTATATAAAAATAGCCTTTGTATTATAAAAACACATTAGAATATAATCACACAAGGTACACTGTGCCAACTGGCACTAGGCAGTATTTACAGGGGATTATATACAGGACCGGGCCAATCGGGCCACGGTCAGAACCATCAGAAAAGGTAAGTACATATAAAACACAACCAGTCACTACTGGCACAATAATGACCTTAGCATTATCACATTGGGCATAAAACCTATTAGGCCCACCTCATCAGCATAAATCACATTACGCAATAACCACAGTAGGCATCAAATCGCAAGATGCACTGGGCATCGCAAGCCTAACCGCCTTAGGCAATAATTAGCATGAACACAGTGTGCCCCAATCGGGGGCACAACACACGGAAACTGGCCCCAGGCCAACTGGCCTCTCTCAGGGGCTCAAAAGGCCCTATGTCCAGAATGTCTGGGCTGGCTGCACAGGCAGCAAAGGCAAAGTGCGCAATGCCCTGGCCTAAACGTAGCAGCTGCCCGCTAATTGCGGTGCAGCTGTGCAGGCAACAAAATGTGGGCACTGGCAAAACGGCGCTGGGCTCTGGGGCCCGGCTCTCCCAATAAATGTAGCCCAATGGGCACCAACAATGTGCTCCGAGCGGCACCACTGTGCCTTTGTGAGCCCCACTGGGACTCTGACAGAAAAGATGGCCCACACGTTGCAGCTGCCCACTGGAATACGGGGCAGCTGTGAGAACAGCCCGGGCACTCACGGTGCCCTAAGTGCGACCACAGGGGGGGGGAGCGGGCAACGACAATGTGCCCCGACGCACCCCCCCAACAACCAGTTCAACAATGAGCCCCACTCACCGGGCTCTCTGCTGCTGCGAAGTCTCTGCTCTCTCCGCAGCTCGGGGCAGGACTCGGTTCTTCACCCGGTCCCTCTCCTGGGACCGGGACGCCTGCAAGGCTCCGGACGTCCTGGGTTGCTCGTGGGGCTCCTCCCAACAACACGGGAGCCCCGCTCGGGCCGGCAGCCACCTCCTTCCTTCCGATGGCCTCCGGCTCCACTTCGGCAACAGAGCACGGGGTAGGCTCCCGTCCGCTTCCTCTCTTCTTTGGGGCACCGGAGCAGCACACGCGGGGTTCTCCCTTCACCACGGGAGCCCCGCTGCTCAGCTGCCATCCCTCTTCTCTTCTCCGGCGGCTTTTGGGGCATTTGCCAGAGCGGGGTAGGCTCCCGTCTGGCTTCTCTGCATGCGCGGGGTCGGACCACACGCGGGGCTCCCTCCGGTACACGGGGGCCCCGCCTTCCTCATCCCAGACTTCCTCCTCGGCCGCGCGGCTACTGGCCGGCCGTCGGGATCCTTTTCCGGCCCCGCCCACAGTCAGGCGGCGCTGGCCTGACTTCCTGGTTTTGCCGCCCGATCGTGGCGGCCGGCGGTTTCTTCTCTCGGGCAATGCGGGGTGGGCTCCCGCGGTTTCAGCAACCGCCACAGCGGGGTGGGCACCCGCTTTTCTAAGAAGAGTGATGCAGGGTGGGCACCCATTTTTCTACGCACAACGCAGGGTGGGCTCCCGCTTCAATAAGGAGCTCTGGGGGGAATCCCACATGCTGGGATTCCCTCGCAGCCTCGCGCTGCAGCAGGGCCAGCTCCTCTCCCCTCAGGCAGCCAAAACACAGCGCTCACGAGGCACTAGGCCATAAAGTCCTTAAAAGGGCAGAGATAAAAGAGTCTTTGGTGCTGGGGAGACCACAGCACAGCGCAGCCCGGCAGGCCAGCACGCAGGGACCCCTAGGAGACAGCAGCTGGGTCCCGCGGCGGTTCCTCCTGGCAGAGGGTCCCCTCCAAGCAAGCACAGAGCAGCTGAACATCTTCATGGGGTCACAGCCCCTTCTTTTATACATATATCCCCCTTTGTCACACAGCACAGGGCTGGGGGAAAACCAGATGCAACTGGTTTGGGGGAGCTTTGGAGCACTTTGTTGCGCTCAGCTCCTCTCCTCTTTGTCAGGTGGGGGCTAGGTGCTCAGACGCCCCACAGGGGCGGAGCCAGCATTGTGGAGGGAAGGCACAGCCCTATTCAGGTCCCAGGTGCAACTCCTCCCTCCCATCTAGATGCAGATCTCTCTATTCAGCCCTGCGCTGACTCACCCTGCCCCTGTCACTCACAAGCCAGACATGCACTCCACATCAGGCAGGCAGACACACAGCACACAGAAATGCCAACTTCTAAAAGTGGCACTTCTCCACTAGTCACAATAAATCTGTGCACACCATTGCGCAGCATTTATTCTCACGAGTTCGCACATACTAAACTCGCCCCTGCACTCCTCTCACACCAGGAATTACCATGGACACACATATCCCCCATGCATTCCTATGGGAGGGCAGGCCCATCTCACCACATGCACTCAGAGTGCGCACGCACTTTACACTGGGACACAGTGCTAAAGTGCGCAGAGGCCTAAAACCACCAACACTACACAGGGAAAAGGCTAGGAGACAGGCAAAAAGTTTAGGGGTGAACCTGCCAAAAGGGCCAAGTCCAACACAACCCCTTCCAGCCAAAACGCAGGGCAGACCAATCACCACTGTGATGGGCTTCCCTGCTTGGGGCGATAGAACACGGACGCGGGCCCGCAACTGCAGGGACACCCTCCTGTTCTACGCCACTGTGAACCCATGTGGTTCCTTCTGAAAAAGCTGTCCGGAGCAACTGGGCTACCCCACTGGTACTCCCTAGCTGTCCGCAGCCAGGACCAGGCCCTAGGCCACCCAGATGCCACTGGTCCTTGCCCATTCACAGAGTGGGGGGTAGTAACCCCTGGCACATAGTAGCCATTCTCCACTCTTCCCCTCATCAGGGCAGGTCTAGACTGCCACTGATCCTCCAGCCTAGGGTCTGCACCCTCAGGCTGACCAGAAGTCATGGGCGAGGCTCTCCTCCCCCTACCTCTCCTTCTAGGGTTCCGCGCTCTCCTCCTTGGAGAGGCACCCTCAGAACACAACTCTCCCACCAGTTCAGGACCTGTCTCCAAAAACTGGTCTCCCAACCTAGGGTTTAACCCCTCAGGTTGCACCGGGGTCAGAGGCGAGGGCTCCCTCCCTCTGCACCCCCTTCCAGAGTTCTGCACCCTCCCAACTGGAGCGGTACCCCTGGAAGATGAACCGGTCAGGACACTGGTTACAGACGTCCTTCCCTCCAGGTCAGGCAGATCCTGAACCTGGCCTCCCAACCTTGGGGCTGAACCCCACGGTTGAGCATTTGCCTGGCACACCAGGACTTCCGGGGGCGCACACAGCAGCCCTCCGAGGGTAACACATGACTCGTGTTGTGTGACAGTCTGCGTGGCGCAGACCTCCCGACCCCTGTCCATCTGACAGTGCGCAGAGATCCCCCACGACAGAAGTGGTGTCACCATGGTCACTTCTATGAGACTCAGCCCTTCTGGCTGATCCCTGACCCACTGGCTCTTCCACTGGGGAACACAGCTCCATGTCACCCCTCTCTCTGGACTTCTGTACCCTCCCAACTGGAGCGGCACTGCCAGACACCAGAACCACTGGAGCTCTATTTACAGACGCTCCAGGTTCTCCAGACACTAGGAGATCCTCCTCAAATGGACTAACAGGACAGCCTAGGCTCCCAACCTGGTGTTCCCTGAAGAAACCATCCAGGTTCTGAGACTGGGTTTCGGGCACCTGGGGACACTCAGTCCCACACTCACTCCTACTACACTGAGACAGGACGTGAGCCCCTACACCCCTCCCACTACACTGGGACCTAGCTGGGCTACCCTGAACCTCTTCCCCAATACAGGACTGGAAGATACCTGAGCCACTACTTTTGGGATCACTCCCCAATGCCTCTTCAGAACCTCGGGCCACCACCCAGAGGTCTGCTTCCCATGCAAGATCCCATGGATCAGGGTGCCCACACTCCAACAGGTGTTGGCGCAACCCTGGAAAACAACAACTGAGCAGGTGCTCTTTAATAACCAGATTGAACAGTCCTTCAAAATCCTGTTCCGTGGTACACTTTACCCAGTCACTCAGTGCATCATTACAGTCATCCACAAACCTCCCCAAGACTGGTGAGACAGTTTCCTACTGCCCCTGAACTTCAACCTGTACTCCTCTTCCTGGGAGCCAAGTACCATATTCTGGGAACTGGGAATGGGACTTCCTGCACTGGACTCCATATTGCTGCCACCACTGGATCCCACCCTCACTGGTGAATCCAGACAACTAAAACTACACTCAGAGGACGTACCAAGAGCTAATTTCTCCTTGGTGAAGGCCCTCTCAGCCTCCGCCATCCTCTCCTGCGCTAAGACCCTTTCGGTCTCTAGCTTTTCTCCTCCACACTCAGCTGCGCTATCTCCTTGGTATGCTCTAACCTGAGCTTCTCCAAAGCCAGCTGATGCTCCCTTTCTTCCCTCCTATCTACCCACTCCTCTGGGGACAGGGAAAGGGATGGGGCACTGCCCCCGACACTGGACCCAGCAAGGGACTCCCCATCCATGGGGTCCTCACTATCTACTGGCGTCCCTGTCCTGTCACTTTCTTCCTCCTCTTCAGACTCCTCAGGGCCCCCCTCAGACCCACCACCCTCTTGGCATGCGGCCAGGGCCCTCTTCTCCTCATTGCGCTCACAGTCCCATTCATCCTTTTGCCATTGGATCAGGTTGTCCCTAAGTTTTGACTGGGTGTCTGACCCACTCACTGCTATGTCTCTCTCCTTACAGAAATCCACCAACTTCCACATACTGTATCTAAACAGACCACAAAAATTAAAAGCAGACTCCATTTTGGCAGGATGCTCAGGGACACGTGCAACACAGGAGACCTAGGTGTCTGAGCTGAAGCAAGAGTATACAATTTACAAATGACACTTTTAGGAGAAGAATTAAAATAAAACTCAGAACAATAATCCCCAAACACGTGATTATCTAAATGCAGAGTTTTGTAGAGCAGCCAGTTGTCGCTGTGGTACTGCGCAAACGCAAGTCCTATCCTCACCGCTGACAACCAATGTTAGAAATGGGATCTCTGGTTGGCTAAGGCTTGCACCAAAGCCAGGCAGAGACCACCACTCTAGTCAGGGCGAGGGAGTTACACGCCAAAGATAACCCCTGCTCACCCCCTTGGTAGCTTGGCACGAGCAGTCAGGCTTATCCCGGAGGCAATGTGTAAAGCGTTTGCGCAACACACTCTCACAGCAGCAACACACTAGGCACACCACAAAAGGAAACTCCACACAAGGTTATATAAAAATAGCCTTTGTATTATAAAAACACATTAGAATATAATCACACAAGGTACACTGTGCCAACTGGCAATAGGCAGTATTTACAGGGGATTATATACAGGACCGGGCCAATCGGGCCACGGTCAGAACCATCAGAAAAGGTAAGTACATATAAAACACAACCAGTCACTACTGGCACAATAATGACCTTAGCATTATCACATTGGGCATAAAACCTATTAGGCCCAGCTCATCAGCATAAATCACATTACGCAATAACCACAGTAGGCATCAAATTGCAAGATGCACTGGGCATCCCAAGCCTAACCGCCTTAGGCAATAATTAGCATGAACACAGTGTGCCCCAATCGGGGGCACAACACACGGAAACTGGCCCCAGGCCAACTGGCCTCTCTCAGGGGCTCAAAAGGCCCTATGTCCAGAATGTCCGGGCTGGCTGCACAGGAAGCAAAGGCAAAGTGCGCAATGCCCTGGCCTAAACGTAGCAGCTGCCCGCTAATTGCGGTGCAGCTGTGCAGGCAACAAAATGTGGGCACTGGCAAAACGCCGCTGGGCTCTGGGGCCCGGCTCTGGGGCTCTCCCAATAAATGTAGCCCAATGGGCACCAACAATGTGCTCCGAGCGGCACCACTGTGCCCTTGTGAGCCCCACTGGGACTCTGACAGAAAAGATGGCCCACACGTTGCAGCTGCCCACTGGAATGCGGGGCAGCTGTGAGAACAGCCCGGGCACTCACGGTGCCCTAAGTGCGACCACAGGGGGGGGAGCGGGCAACGACAATGTGCCCCGACGCACCCCCCCAACAACCAGTTCAACAATGAGCCCCACTCACCGGGCTCTCTGCTGCTGCGAAGTCTCTGCTCTCTCCGCAGCTCGGGGCAAGTCTCGGTTCTTCACCCGGTCCCTCTCCTGGGACCGGGATGCCTGCAAGGCTCCGGACGTCCTGGGTTGCTCGCGGGGCTCCTCCCAACAACACGGGAGCCCCGCTCGGGCCGGCAGCCACCTCCTTCCTTCTGATGGCCTCCGGCTCCACTTCGGCAACGGAGCACGGGGTAGGCTCCAGTCCGCTTCCTCTCTTCTTTGGGGCACCGGAGCAGCACACGCGGGGCTCTCCCTTCACCACGGGAGCCCCGCTGCTCAGCTGCCGTCCCTCTTCTCTTCTCCGGTGGCTTTTGGGGCATTTGCCAGAGCGGGGTAGGCTCCCGCCTGGCTTCTCTGCGTGCGCGGGGTCGGACCACACGCGGGGCTCCCTCCGGTACACGGGGGCCCCGCCTTCCTCATCCCAGACTTCCTCCTCGGCCGCGCGGCTACTGGCCGGCCGTCGGGATCCTTTTCCGGCCCCGCCCACAGTCAGGCGGCACTGGCCTGACTTCCTGGTTTTGCCGCCCGATCGTGGCGGCCGGCGGTTTCTTCTCTCGGGCAATGCGGGGTGGGCTCCCGCGGTTTCAGCAACCACCACAGCGGGGTGGGCACCCGCTTTTCTAAGAGGAGTGATGCAGGGTGGGCACTTGTTTTTCTACGCACAACGCAGGGTGGGCTCCCGCTTCAATAAGGAGCTCAGGGGGGAATCCCACACGCCGGGATTCCCTCACAGCCTCGCGCTGCAGCAGGGCCAGCTCCTCTCCCCTCAGGCAGCCAAAACACAGCGCTCACGAGGCACTAGGCCATAAAGTCCTTAAAAGGGCAGAGATAAAAGAGTCTTTGGTGCTGGGGAGACCACAGCACAGCGCAGCCCGGCAGGCCAGCACGCAGGGACCCCTAGGAGACAGCAGCTGGGTCCCGCGGCGGTTCCTCCTGGCAGAGGGTCCCCTCCAAGCAAGCACAGAGCAGCTGAACATCTTCATGGGGTCACAGCCCCTTCTTTTATACATATATCCCCCTTGGTCACACAGCACAGGGCTGGGGGAAAACCAGATGCAACTGGTTTGGGGGAGCTTTGGAGCACTTTGTTGTGCTCAGCTCCTCTCCTCTTTGTCAGGTGGGGGCTAGGTGCTCAGACGCCCCACAAGGGGCGGAGCCAGCATTGTGGAGGGAAGGCACAGCCCTATTCAGGCCCCAGGTGCAACTCCTCCCACACACATATCCCCCATGCATTCCTATGGGAGGGCAGGCCCATCTCACCACACGCACTCAGAGTGCGCACGCACTTTACACTGGGACACAGTGCTAAAGTGCGCAGAGGCCTAAAACCACCAACACTACACAGGGAAAAGGCTAGGAGACAGGCAAAAAGTTTAGGGGTGAACCTGCCAAAAGGGCCAAGTCCAACAACTGGTATTAGGATTTTTCCTAATAAACTACTCCCTAAAATGGAAAACCAACTACCTATACTGGAAATACTTTTACCAAGTCTTTCCCATACACCGTCAACCTCCAGTTGGCTCAAATCATCATGAATCTTTGTAATATTCTTAATATATCCCTCAATACCTTTACTTTTGTCTGGGATATATGTACAGCAATGTTGGACTTTCAACATGCCACAGACTCCACCCTCTTTTGCCAATAATATATCAAGAGCAAGTCGATTTTGCAAAACCATAGATCTAATTGCAACCATTTCAGTATTAATCATTAAGAATCCCCCAGCAGTATCTGTCGATAGACGATCAACTACTATTGATAATTTGCGTATCTTATGTGAGTTCAGTATGACTCCAACTGACGGTATCAGTGCACCAAATATATCACCTACTACTTCTGAAAAACTTGTTCTTTTAGTTCGTTTTAGTCCTTGACGTATTACATCCATTTCATTGTTCTTAGTAATGTGGTACACCTTTGGAAATACTATCCCAAGATAAAAACTACCATACCATTGTGTTGGCAACATATAATAGGCATTCTTACCACACACATAATATATTCCTGGAAAAACAGGATCAGTTCCACCTTTAGTCTGGTTTTAGTCTATGTAGACAGAATTTTCCCAATTTTGACAAATCTAGCGACATTGCAGCATGAGTCTCGCCTTTCTTGTAATCCCCTTCCTTATTAGTCCATGGAGGTACATGTGACTTCTGTTCAACAGCCTTCTTTTGAAAATCCTGTCTTCTTTCTTCTACTAAATTTAGAAAATCTTTTTCTTCATCTCGTAACATACAGGTTAAATTACTCTTATGCGCATATGTTATGTCTATTGGGCTTGTTGTCAGGAAAAACTCGCCCATAAATTCTGCATCTTTAGCACTAAGTACTGGGTTTAGGTTTCTTCTAATAGGAATCTCTGGGAATACTAAATCCATATTAGAATAATAATACTGCAATTTGCCTGTTTTATCGAACTGACTGGACACAACACTACATGACACACCATATGTTAAAGGAAGATGGTGATAAGTCACCCCCTCCGAGACAGACGAAGGTAATTTCATGCAAACATAACAGTCACTTACATCCATTGTATCAACATATTCAAAAAGAAGTTTAGTAAATACATTTAATGACGAATCACTATTTGATCTGTCATGTTGAAACATAGTCTCATCTATTTGTTCTAAATTAGTAGCAGTCATTCCTTTAGTACCTGTATTCACTTGATTACTTATATTAGTATTATTTTTGTCATTATTTATCATCAGAATAGGTATCACAACTGTTAGCAATAACCACATTAACCCCTTCGCTGCTAGGCCTTTTCCCCTCCTGTGCTAAGCCTTTTTTTGGCTATTTGGGGTAGTGCGCGCTTAGGCCCCTGTAACTTTTTGACCACATAAGGTATCCATGCCAAATTTGCGTCCTTTTTTTCTAACATCATGGGGATTGTAAAGGTACCCAGGGTTTGTGGATTCCCCTGGAGGGGACCCAGAAATTAGTCAAAATACAGCTAAATTTTGTTTTTTTGGGAAAAATGCGAAAAAAGGGCTACAGATGAAAGCGTCTTGATTTTTCCCTGCAAATGGCATCAAAAAAGGGGTTGTGGTGCTGAAATCACCATCTTCCCAGCTTTCAGGGACAAGCAGACTTTTGTCAGAAAACCAACTTTTTTTACACAGTTTTGGCATTTTTCTGGGACATAGCCTATTTTTGCTATTTTTTGTGCTTTCAACCTCCTTCCAGTTAATGGTAGAAATGGGTATGAAACCAATAATGGATCCTGGAAAGCCATACATTTCGGAAAAGTAGACACAATTCTGAATTCAGCAAGGGGTCATTTGTGTAGATCCTTAAAGTTTTCCTTATAGAAACTAACAGTTAAATAAAGGAAAAATTGAAAATTAGTTGAAAAAAACAGCCATTTGTGTCAACGTTTTCACCTGTAACTTCTTCTAATTATGACAGCTATTTGAAGGCAATATACCGTTATATCCGCTGGACCTTTCTGGTTGTGGGGATATATAGGACTTGTAGGTTCACCAAGAACCCGACGAACCCAGAGCCAATAATTGAGCAGCATCTTGCAATGGTTTTTTATTATGTACCGGGTATATAGCAATTATTTTGGGAAAATGTATACATGGAAAAATTGTTATGAAAGACACCTATGTATTTCTGAAATGGGAACAAAATGTAGATTTTAGAAACAGTAGATATTTGCACATTTCCGAAATTGGGAGTACCCATACTAGCATGAGAATTATAGGTCATTTTTCAAAATGACTTATTTTTTACACATTGTCTTTCATTTGGAAGGCAGAAATGCATCGAAAGTCAATAGGTAATAACAGTTGCTCTACAATTCTGTGTTACCCTAAGTCTCCCGATAAAAATGGTACCTCACTTGTGTGGGTAGCCCTTGTGCCCACAACAGAAAATGGCTCAAAATGCAACGTGGACGTACCACATTTTCACAATGAAAAATTACCCTTTTTTTGCAAAGTGCCTAGGTGTAGTTTTTGAACCCTAGCTCTGCCGGCACCTAGGGAAACCTAGCAAACCTATACATTTTTGAAAACTAGACACCCAGGGGAATCCAGGATCGAGTGACTTGACTGCCTCCCACCAGGTTCTGTTACCCAGAATCCCTTGCAAACCTAACAAATTGTCAAAAAAAACACATTTTCCCCACATTTCTGTGGTGGAAAGTTTTGGAATATGCGTGGATCCACAAATTTCCACACACCCCGCGTTCCCCAAAGTCTTACGAGAAAAATGGTACCTCACTTGTGTGGGTCGGCCTAGTGCCTGCGACAGGAAACGGCGCAAAACGCAACGTGGTCACACCTCAATTTCGCAGTGAAAAATGACCCTTTTGGCAAAGTGCCTAGCTGTAGTTTTTGAACCCTAGCTCTGCCGGCACCTAGGGAAACCTAGCAAACCTATACATTTTTGAAAACTAGACACCCAGGGGAATCCAGGATGGGGTGACTTGACTGCCTCCCACCAGGTTCTGTTACCCAGAATCCCTTGCAAACATAAACAATTGTCAAAAAAACCACATTTTCCCCACATTTCTGTGGTGGAAAGTTCTGGAATCTGCGTGGATCCACAAATTTCCACCCACCCCCCGTTCCCCAAAGTCTTACGAGAAAAATGGTACCTCACTTGTGTGGGTCGGCCTAGTGCCTGCGACAGGAAATGGCGCAAAACGCAACGTGGTCACACCTCAATTTCGCAGTGAAAAATGACCCTCTTTTGGCAAAGTGCCTAGCTGTAGTTTTTGAACCCTAGCTCTGGCGGCACCTAGGGAAACCTAGCAAACCTATACATTTTTGAAAACTAGACACCCAGGGGAATCCAGGATGGGGTGACTTGACTGCCTCCCACCAGGTTCTGTTACTCAGAATCCCTTGCAAACATAAAAAATTGTCCAAAAAACACATTTTCCCCACATTTCTGTGGTGGAAAGTTCTGGAATCTGCGTGGATCCACAAATTTCCACCCACCCCGCGTTCCCCAAAGTCTTACGAGAAAAATGGTACCTCACTTGTGTGGGTCGGCCTAGTGCCTGCGACAGGAAACTGCGCAAACCGCAACGTGGTCACACCTCAATTTCGCAGTGAAAAATTACCCTTTTTTGGCAAAGTGCCTAGCTGTAGTTTTTGAACCCTAGCTCTGCCGGCACCTAGGGAAACCTAGCAAACCTATACATTTTTGAAAACTAGACACCCAGGGGAATCCAGGATGGGGTGACTGGACTGTCTCCCACCAGGTTCTGTTACCCAGAATCCCTTGCAAACCTAAAAAATTATCAAAAAAACCACATTTTCCCCACATTTCTGTGGTGGAAAGTTCTGGAATCTGCGTGGATCCACAAATTTCCACCCACCCCGCGTTCCCCAAAGTCTTCTGAGAAAAATGGTACCTCACTTGTGTGGGTCGGCCTAGTGCCCGCGACAGGAAACGGCGCAAAACGCAACGTGGTCACACCTCAATTTCGCAGTGAAAAATGACCCTTTTTTTGCAAAGTGCCTAGCTGTAGTTTTTGAACCCTACCTCTGCCGGCACCTAGGGAAACCTAGCAAACCTATACATTTTTGAAAACTAGACACCCAGGGGAATCCAGGATGGAGTGACTTGACTTCCTCCCACCAGGTTCTGTTACACAGAATCCCTTGCAAACCTAAAAAATTGTCCAAAAAAACACATTTTCCCCACATTTCTGTGGTGGAAAGTTTTGGAATATGCGTGGATCCACAAATTTCCACACACCCCGCGTTCCCCAAAGTCTTACGAGAAAAATGGTACCTCACTTGTGTGGGTCGGCCTAGTGCCTGCGACAGGAAACGGCGCAAAACGCAACATGGTCACACCTCAATTTCGCAGTGAAAAATGACCCTTTTTTGGCAAAGTGCCTAGCTGTAGTTTTTGAACCCTAGCTCTGCCGGCACCTAGGGAAACCTAGCAAACCTATACATTTTTGAAAACTAGACACCCAGGGGAATCCAGGATGGGGTGACTTGACTGCCTCCCACCAGGTTCTGTTACCCAGAATCCCTTGCAAACATAAACAATTGTCAAAAAAACCACATTTTCCCCACATTTCTGTGGTGGAAAGTTCTGGAATCTGCGTGGATCCACAAATTTCCACCCACCCCGCGTTCCCCAAAGTCTTACGAGAAAAATGGTACCTCACTTGTGTGGGTCGGCCTAGTGCCTGCGACAGGAAACGGCGCAAAACGCTACGTGGTCACACCTCAATTTCGCAGTGAAAAATGACCCTCTTTTGGCAAAGTGCCTAGCTGTAGTTTTTGAACCCTAGCTCTGCCGGCACCTAGGGAAACCTAGCAAACCTATACATTTTTGAAAACTAGACACCCAGGGGAATCCAGGATGGGGTGACTTGACTGCCTTCCACCAGGTTCTGTTACCCAGAATCCCTTGCAAACATAAAAAATTGTCAAAAAAACCACATTTTCCCCACATTTCTGTGGTGGAAAGTTCTGGAATCTGCGTGGATCCACAAATTTCTACCCACCCCGCGTTCCCCAAAGTCTTACGAGAAAAATGGTACCTCACTTGTGTGGGTCGGCCTAGTGCCTGCGACAGGAAACTGCGCAAACCGCAACGTGGTCACACCTCAATTTCGCAGTGAAAAATGACCCTTTTTTGGCAAAGTGCCTAGCTGTAGTTTTTGAACCCTATCTCTGCCAGCACCTAGGGAAACCTAGCAAACCTATACATTTTTGAAAACTAGACACCCAGGGGAATCCAGGATGGGGTGACTGGACTGCCTCCCACCAGGTTCTGTTACCCAGAATCCCTTGCAAACCTAAACAATTATCAAAAAACCACATTTTCCCCACATTTCTGTGGTGGAAAGTTCTGGAATCTGCGTGGATCCACAAATTTCCACCCACCCCACGTTCCCCAAAGTCTTCTGAGAAAAATGGTACCTCACTTGTGTGGGTCGGCCTAGTGCCCGCGACAGGAAACGGCGCAAAACGCAACGTGGTCACACCTCAATTTCGCAGTGAAAAATGACCCTTTTTTTGCAAAGTGCCTAGCTGTAGTTTTTGAACCCTACCTCTGCCGGCACCTAGGGAAACCTAGCAAACCTATACATTTTTGAAAACTAGACAACCAGGGGAATCCAGGATGGGGTGACTTGACTGCCTCCCACCAGGTTCTGTTACCCAGAATCCCTTGCAAACATAACAAATTGTCCAAAAAAACACATTTTCCCCACATTTCTGTGGTGGAAAGTTCTGGAATCTGCATGGATCCACAAATTTCCACCCACCCCGCGTTCCCCAAAGTCTTACGAGAAAAATGGTACCTCACTTGTGTGGGTCGGCCTAGTGCCTGCGACAGGAAACGGCGCAAAACGCAACGTGGTCACACCTCAATTTCGCAGTGAAAAATGACCCTTTTTTGGCAAAGTGCCTAGCTGTAGTTTTTGAACCCTAGCTCTGCCGGCACCTAGGGAAACCTAGCAAACCTATACATTTTTGAAAACTAGACACCCAGGGGAATCCAGGATGGGGTGAGTGGACTGCCTCCCACCAGGTTCTGTTACCCAGAATCCCTTGCTAACATAAAAAACTGTCAAAAAAACCACATTTTCCCCACATTTCTGTGGTGGAAAGTTCTGGAATCTGCGTGGATCCACAAATTTCCACCCACCCCGCGTTCCCCAAAGTCTTACGAGAAAAATGGTACCTCACTTGTGTGGGTCGGCCTAGTGCCTGCGACAGGAAACGGCGCAAAACACAACGTGGTCACACCTCAATTTCGCAGTGAAAAATGACCCTTTTTTGCAAAGTGCCTAGCTGTAGTTTTTGAACCCTACCTCTGCCGGCACCTAGGAAACCTAGCAAACCTATACATTTTTGAAAACTAGACACCCAGGGGAATCCAGGATTGGGTGACTTGACTGCCTCCCACCAGGTTCTGTTACCCAGAATCCCTTGCAAACCTAAAAAATTGTCAAAGAAAACACATTTTCCCCACATTTCTGTGGTGGAAAGTTTTGGAATATGCGTGGATCCACAAATTTCCACACACCCCGCGTTCCCCAAAGTCTTACGAGAAAAATGGTACCTCACTTGTGTGGGTCGGCCTAGTGCCTGCGACAGGAAACGGCGCAAAACGCAACGTGGTCACACCTCAATTTCGCAGTGAAAAATGACCCTTTTTTGGCAAAGTGCCTAGCTGTAGTTTTTGAACCCTAGCTCTGCCGGCACCTAGGGAAACCTAGCAAACCTATACATTTTTGAAAACTAGACACCCAGGGGAATCCAGGATTGGGTGACTTGACTGCCTCCCACCAGGTTCTGTTACCCAGAATCCCTTGCAAACATAAAAAATTGACAAAAAAACCACATTTTCCCCACATTTCTGTGGTGGAAAGTTCTGGAATCTGCGTGGATCCACAAATTTCCACCCACCCGCGTTCCCCAAAGTCTTACGAGAAAAATGGTACCTCACTTGTGTGGGTCGGCCTAGTGCCTGCGACAGGAAACGGCGCAAAACGCAACGTGGTCACACCTCAATTTCGCAGTGAAAAATGACCATTTTTGGCAAAGTGCCTAGCTGTAGTTTTTTAACCCTACCTCTGCCGGCACCTAGGGAAACCTAGCAAACCTATACATTTTTGAAAACTAGACACCCAGGGGAATCCAGGATGGGGTGACTTGACTGCCTCCCACCAGGTTCTGTTACCCAGAATCCCTTGCAAACATAAAAAATTGTCAAAAAAACACATTTTCCCCACATTTCTGTGGTGGAAAGTTCTGGAATCTGCGTGGATCCACAAATTTCCACCCACCCCGCGTTCCCCAAAGTATTACGAGAAAAATGGTACCTCACTTGTGTGGGTCGGCCTAGTGCCTGCGACAGGAAACGGCGCAAAGCGCAACGTGGTCACACCTCAATTTCGCAGTGAAAAATGACCCTTTTTTGGCAAAGTGCCTAGCTGTAGTTTTTGAACCCTAGCTCTGCCGGCACCTAGGGAAACCTAGCAAACCTATACATTTTTGAAAACTAGACACCCAGGGGAATCCAGGATGGGGTGACTGGACTGCCTCCCACCAGGTTCTGTTACCCAGAATCCCTTGCAAACCTAAAAAATTGTCAAAAAAACCACATTTTCCCCACATTTCTGTGGTGGAAAGTTCTGGAATCTGCGTGGATCCACAAATTTCCACCCACCCGCGTTCCCCAAAGTCTTACGAGAAAAATGATACCTCACTTGTGTGGGTCGGCCTAGTGCCTGCGACAGGAAATGGCGCAAAACGCAACGTGGTCACAACTCAATTTCGCAGTGAAAAATGACCCTTTTTTGGCAAAGTGCCTAGCTGTAGTTTTTTAACCCTACCTCTGCCGGCACCTAGGGAAACCTAGCAAACCTATACATTTTTGAAAACTAGACACCCAGGGGAATCCAGGATGGGGTGACTTGACTGCCTCCCACCAGGTTCTGTTACCCAGAATCCCTTGCAAACATAAAAAATTGTCAAAAAAACCACATTTTCCCCACATTTCTGTGGTGGAAAGTTCTGGAATCTGCGTGGATCCACAGATTTCCACCCACCCCGCGTTCCCCAAAGTATTACGAGAAAAATGGTACCTCACTTGTGTGGGTCGGCCTAGTGCCTGCGACAGGAAACGGCACAAAACGCAACGTGGTCACACCTCAATTTCGCAGTGAAAAATGACCCTTTTTTGGCAAAGTGCCTAGCTGTAGTTTTTGAACCCTAGCTCTGCCGGCACCTAGGGAAACCTAGCAAACCTATACATTTTGGAAAACTAGACACCCAGGGAATCCAGGATGGGGTGACTGGACTGCCTCCCACCAGGTTCTGTTACCCAGAATCCCTAGCAAACCTAAAATATTGTCAAAAAAACACATTTTCCCCACATTTCTGTGGTGGAAAGTTCTGGAATCTGCGTGGATCCACAAATTTCCACCCACCCCGCGTTCCCCAAAGTCTTACGAGAAAAATGGTACCTCACTTGTGTGGGTCGGCCTAGTGCCTGCGACAGGAAACGGCGCAAAACGCAACGTGGTCACACCTCAATTTTTTGATAGGCAATGTTGATGTTGCCTCAAAACGTTTTGTGTCCTTGCATGTCGCGGGTACTTGGGCCTCCCACACAAGTGAGGCACCATTTTTATCGGGAGACCTGGGGAACGCTGGGTGGTAGGAAATTTGTGTGAGGCCAGTGATGCCACACTTTCCCACACAAAAATGTGTGAAAAAAGTGATTTTTTCAGCTAAAATTGAGGTTTGCAGGGGATTCTGGGTAAGGAAACGTTGGGGGATCCACGCAAGCCATACCTCCCTGGAAGCCCCCGGGTGTCTACTTTTCAGAAATGTGTGGGTTTGGTAGGTTTCCCTAGATGGCCGCCGAGCACGGGGCCAAAAACCCAGGTGACCCCCTTGCAAAACCAGGTGGTTTTGAGATAGGCAATTTTGAGGTCGCCTCACTACGTTGTGGGCCCTTGCCTGTCGCGGGTACTTGGGTCTCCCACACAAGTGAGGCACCATTTTTATCGGGAGACCTGGGGAACGCTGGGTGGTAGGAAATTTGTGTGAGGCCAGTGATGCCACACTTTCCCACACAAAAATGTGTGAAAAAAGTGATTTTTTTCAGCTAAAATTGAGGTTTGCAGGGGATTCTGGGTAAGGAAACGTTGGGGGATCCACGCAAGCCATACCTCCCTGTAAGCCCCCGGGTGTCTACTTTTCAGAAATGTGTGGGTTTGGTAGGTTTCCCTAGATGGCCACCGAGCACAGGGCCAAAGACCCAGGTGACCCCCCTTGCAAAACCAGGTGGTTTTGAGATAGGCAATTTTGAGGTCGCCTCACTACGTTGTGGGCCCTTGCCTGTCACGGGTACTTGGGCCTCCCACACAAGTGAGGCACCATTTTTATCGGGAGACCTGGGGGAACGCTGGGTGGTAGGAAATTTGTGTGAGGCCAGTGATGCCACACTTTCCCACACAAAAATGTGTGTTAAAAGTGATTTTTTCAGCTAAAATTGAGGTTTGCAGGGGATTCTGGGTAAGGAAACGTTGGGGATCCACGCAAGCCATACCTCCCTGGAAGCCCCGGGTGTCTACTTTTCAGAAATGTGTGGGTTTGGTAGGTTTCCCTAGATGGCCGCCGAGCACAGGGCCAAAAACCCAGGTGACCCCCCTTGCAAAACCAGGTGGTTTTGTGAAAGGCCATTTTGAGGTCGCCTCAATACGTTGTGGGCCCTTGCCTGTCGCGGGTACTTGGGCCTCCCACACAAGTGAGGCACCATTTTTATCGGGAGACCTGGGGGAACGCTGGGTGGTAGGAAATTTGTGTGAGGCCAGTGATGCCACACTTTCCCACACAAAAATGTGTGAAAAAAGTGATTTTTTCAGCTAAAATTGAGGTTTACAGGGGATTCTGGGTAAGGAAATGTTGGGGGATCCACGCAAGCCATACCTCCCTGGAAGCCCCCGGGTGTCTACTTTTCAGAAATGTGTGGGTTTGGTAGGTTTCTCTAGATGGCCGCCGAGCACGGGGCCAAAAACCCAGGTGACCCCCCTTGCAAAACCAGGTGGTTTTGTGAAAGGCCATTTTGAGGTCGCCTCAATACGTTGTGGGCCCTTGCCTGTCGCGGGTACTTGGGCCTCCCACACAAGTGAGGCACCATTTTTATCGGGAGACCTGGGGGAACACTGGGTGGTAGGAAATTTGTGTGAGGCCAGTGATGCCACACTTTCCCACACAAAAATGTGTGAAAAAAGTGATTTTTTCAGCTAAAATTGAGGTGTGCAGGGGATTCTGGGTAAGGAAACGTTGGGGGATCCACGCAAGCCATACCTCCCTGGAAGCCCCCGGGTGTCTACTTTTCAGAAATGTGTGGGTTTGGTAGGTTTCCCTATGTGGCCGCCGAGCCCCGGGCCAAAAACCCAGGTGACCCCTCTTGGAAAACCAGGTCATTTTGAGATAATGTGTTGTTTATTTCTGCAGCGTGAAAATTTTGGCACAATATTGCAAGGAAAATGTGACAGACATTTTGAGGTTTGCAGGACATTGTGGGTACCATAACTTGTTGGGATCCACAAGAGAGATATCACCATGTACTCCCATGGGTGTTTCGTTTACGACAATATCTACAGTTGGTAGGTTATTCTTAGACGGAATGTACACCTTGGCAGACAGACTAAAAAGACAAAGATTACTGCACAGCCATCTATTCCTCAAGCACACACACATACTGGTTGGATTTGGCACGAGGGCAAGTGATGGTTCAGTATATACAATTTTATTAACAAGAGATTTCACAAAAATGAAATGCACTGTCAATAATTGAAAGGACAAAAACGGAACCAGTGACTCGCAGCTCGTGAGCTGTAAAGCCACGTCAAGCCCCAACCGCTTTACAGGCCATTCACACACCTTTCATACGTGATACACACAAGACCATTCACACCCCCAGGCACGAAACAAACACATTACAACATTCACAAAAAGGGACAAGGTACACCCTGCTTGAGAAAGACAAAAAAAAATATTACTGCACAGCCATCTAATCCTCAAGCACACACACACATACTGGTTGGATTTGGCACGAGGGTGAGTGATGGTTCAGTATATACAATTGTATTAACAAGTGATTTCACAAAAATGAAATGCACTGTTAATAATTGAAAGGACGAGAAACTGAACCATTGACTCACAGCTCGTGAGCTGTAAAGCCACGACAAGGCACCAACCTCTTTACAGGCCATTCATACACCTTTCATACGTGTGACAAATACAAAACCATTCACACCACCAGCCGCGGGCCCATCACATTACAACACTCACACCAGCAGACAGCGCCATTCAAGGGCCCATCACTTTCACACGCCCACATTCCTAACACAGCAACCACACAAGCTGATGGATTGCGTGGAGTGTCGCTCGGCTAGCAGTGTGTGTAGTGACCAGCAGCAAGTCACTACTCACACACTGCCAGCCGAGCACCAGTCCACGCACACCGCCAGCCAAGCGCCACTCCATGCACACCGCCAGCCAAGCGCCACTCCACGCACACCGCCAGCCAAGCGCCACTCCACGCACACCGCCAGCCTAGCGCCACTACACGCACACTGCCAGCCTAGCGCCACTCCACGCACACCGCCAGCCTAGCGCCACTCCACGCACACCGCCAGCTTAGCGCCACTCCACGCACACCGCCAGCCAAGCACCACTCCACGCACACCGCCAGCCAAGAGCCACTCCCCGCACACCGCCAGCCAAGCGCCACTCCACGCACACCGCCAGCCAAGCACCAGCCTACACACACCACCATCACATTTAGGATTTTTTTATACAAAAAAGAAAACACAAACAAATTGCAAATAGATACAAATCTACTAACACAAAATCAGAAACTAAATACATTGCACTAATGCCAACCTTGAAACAGAACAACAATTCTTAAACATTACAGACCAGGCAGTTCACTTTACCACTCATGGTTGCTCCCAATAATTCTTTTGCTTGTGGTACGCTCTATAACAAGCAGGCACACACAGCCCAGGGTTAGAAGGACACTCAGGGCAGTACATACGAGTCTCCTTCCGCGTACCTCTTCGCCAACAGACTCTACATCTCCTAGTGGGAAAGTCTTTTGAGGGTGTAGGAGGAATGTGATCAGGAAAGTGGCGATCTTTCAATCGAGCCACATCCTCCACCACTCCAACTCTAGGAACACTTGCCTGTTCCACAACAACAAGGCTGCCTATGACAGACTCCTGAAACTGAACAAAAGTCAACTTTGACGCAGGAGAACACTCCTTGAACACAACAAAAGCATTGAAAGTTGCTAAATTGAAGAGATGGATGGCCAACTTCTTATACCAAATGTAAGACTTACGAATAGCAGTGTAAGGTTCCAACCTCTGATCTACTCTATCAACACCACCCATGTGCTTATTGTAGTCTAAAATGCACATCACCAACCGACCCCTGCCCTCACCACGTCTTCAACAAGGCCGACGCCGTCATCGCACCCCACCTCCGGGACATCATCAACACCTCCTTCGTCACCGCCACCTTCCCAGAGAGCTGGAAGCACGCCGAACTCAGCGCCCTACTGAAGAAACCGTCAGCAGACCCCACCGACCTCAAAAACTACCGCCCCATCTCGCTCCTTCCTTTTCCTGCCAAAGTCATCGAGAAGACCGTCAACAGACAACTGGCCGCCTTCCTCGAGACGAATGGATCCCTCGACCACTCGCAGTCCGGCTTCCGGGCCAACCACAGCACCGAGACCGCCCTCATCGCAGCTACCGAAGACATCCGAGCCCTGCTCGACAACGGGGAAACAGCGGCCCTCATCCTCCTGGACCTCTCCGCAGCGTTCGACACAGTCTGCCACCACACCCTAGTGCAACGCCTGAACAACGGCGGAATCCAAGAGAAGGCACTGGAGTGGATCATCTCCTTCCTCGCCGGAAGAACCCAGAGAGTCCGCCTCCCCCCGTTCAGTTCCGAGGCCACCGAAGTCATCTGCGGCGTACCACAAGGATCATCACTCAGCCCCACCCTCTTCAACGTCTACATGAGCCCCCTCGCAGCCATCGCACGCCAACACAACCTCAACATCATCTCCTACGCCGACGACACCCAGCTGATCCTCTCCCTCACCAACGACCCCACAACCGCCAGAACCAACCTACATGAAGGGATGAAGGACGTAGCCGAGTGGATGAGGAACAGCCGCCTGAAACTGAACTCAGATAAAACGGAAGTCCTCATCCTAGGATCATCACCCTCTGCCTGGGACGACTCCTGGTGGCCCCCTGCCCTGGGCAACGCACCCAAACCAACGGACCACGCACGCAACCTGGGCTTCATCCTGGACTCCTCCCTCTCAATGACCCGACAAATCAACGCCGTCTCCTCGTCTTGCTTCAACATCCTATGCATGCTGCGCAAGATCTTCCGGTGGATCCCCACCGAAACCAGGAAGACGGTCACCCAGGCCCTCGTCACCAGCCGACTGGACTACGGCAACTCCCTCTACGCCGGAACCACAGCCAAACTTCAAAAAAGACTCCAACGCATCCAGAACGCCTCAGCTCGACTCATCCTGGACATCCCCCGACACAGCCACATCGCCGGACACCTGAGAGACCTGCACTGGCTCCCCGTCAGCAAGAGAATCACGTTCCGACTCCTCACCCACGCACACAAAGCTCTCCACAACCAAGGCCCCAGATACCTCAACGACCGTCTGACCTTCTACACTCCCACCCGCCAGCTACGATCGACCAACCACGCCCTCGCCGCCGTCCCCCGCATCCGAAGAGCCACAACGGGAGGAAGATCCTTCTCCTACCTGGCTGCCAAGACGTGGAACTCCCTACCCATCCACCTCCGCCTTACCCAAGACCACCTCTCCTTCAGGAAGCAACTCAAGACCTGGCTGTTCGAACAGTAGCGGACCCCCCTCCCCCAAGCGCCTTGAGACCCTCCGGGTGAGTAGCGCGCTGTACAAATGCTTGATTGATTGACACAGGTTTGCGCACTTCAGCAATCTGACCCCAAACAGCCACAGGTGAAGTACTCTCATCATGGATGGTAGTCAGCATGTACACATCCCTCCTGTCCACAAATTTCACAGCTAGCAGTTCCTCACTACGCAAGGCACTGCACTGTCCCCTCTGAAGTTTTTTGCAAACAAGCTCTTTTGGATAACCTTTACGGTTAGAGCGGATTGTGCCACAAGCAAAAGTGTCCACTTTGAACAATTCCTTAAACAATTGCACAGCAGTGTAGAAGTTATCAAGGTACAAATGGTGGCCTCTGTTAAACAGTCCTCTAGCAAGATCCCACACAATTTTCTCTGAAACTCCAAAAGTGGACGGACAACCAGGGGGTCAATAGTGGAATCCCTACCAGTGTACACACGCAAATTAAAAACATTTCCTGTCCTACTCTCAGACAACATATACAGCTTAATTCCATAGCGTGCCCTCTTGCTAGGAATGTACTGCCTAAAAACCAAACGGCCCTTGAACAGGACCAAAGACTCATCAATAGATATTTCTTTCCCTGGAGTATAGATCTCTGAAAATCGATCTACAAAGTGATCAAGAACAGGCCGAATCTTAAAAAGACGGTCACATTCAGGGTGATCTCGTGGCAACGCCAAACCATTATCAACAAAATGCAGCATCCGAAGCAAAAGTAAATACCGATCACGAGTCATAACTGCAGGAAATATGGCCGTTGCCATCAAGGGACTGGTAGACCAATATGAACCCATGGACGGCTTCCTTATCAAACCCATCAAAAAAGTCAAACCCAAAAACTTCTTCCTCTCTTCCAGATTTGTGGGACTCCACCGGGTAGCTCTAGAATGGGGCCTAAGTCTGGCACTGTTGTCCCTCAAAAACTGTTCAGCATACAAATTAGTCTGCTCAACAATCTCACCCAAAAATACATCATCCATAAACAACTGAAAATACTGTATAGGCAAATAATGTTCACAATCCACTCTACACCCTGCATAACCACTAAAGGCAGGCAACACCGGCTGCACCATGTTTGGATCAACCCAGAGTCCAGCACTTCCAGTAGGAAGCCTAGCAGCCCCAGGCTGCAATCCAGATGCCTCTTGCACCATCGGCACAGTAGTATCCTCCTCTAAATCAGGCACTTCATCTGCACTGAGAGTACCTTCATCATCCGATGATTCCATGTGGAGAGAAAACTCACTGCCTGAATCTTCCCCTCCCTCCTCTCCCTCAGACGCACTGTCAGTCTCATAATCCTGCTCAGAGGAAGATTCAAGAAGCAAACCAACCACCTGCTGAGCAGTAATTCTACGGCTAGCCATAATGCTTACTAATAAAGGTTACTTGTCAAACAAGTCAACAACAACAAACCCTTTGTAAAAAAAAGAAATAAACAAAATGTAGCTTTATCACAAAGACCTATATACTCCAACACTATACCACTCACGTGACAGAAGCAGCTAGACTCACCACCACCTACAGTGCACAGACACAGTAAGGATCAACAATATCCCACTAAAAAAGAAGAAGAAAAAAATTACACATAAGACAATGCAAAACATCGCAAAGAATTTCATGCTCTGAACACTAACAAATATGCTGCCATTATGGCACCACTTACAAAAAATTCATTCATGCATGACAATAATACTCATTTGGAGTACACACAACAAAAATATTTTTCTTACCAAATAAATGCAATTACGCAAAACTGCAGAACCACCACTGCCGAAACCGCAAACAGGAATCAAAAGCTTTACACTAGAATAAAAAGGAGAAAAAAAACATTACAATCACATATGCAAATAATGCACCAGTCCACACACAATCCACCAGCCAAGCTAAGGGGTAGGTGGGCCTAACAGTATAAATAAAATATTCACCCCCGTAAAGGGGAGCAACCCTTGCCCTTTTGGCCACTCCCCAACACAAAAATTAAAAAAAAACCTGGTGTCTAGTGGCTTCTGCCCTCCTTGGGGGCAGATGGGCCTAAAAACATACTGCTATTCTGCCACCCAAGGGGTCACTCTCCACAAATAAAAGCCTGGTGGACTAGTGGGAAGATACCTTTATCTTCCGCACACGATCTCTCACTACTCAACTCTACTCTCAACTCTATTCACAACTGGATGTTAGCTCACCAACTCATTCTGAATCCCGCCAAAACTGAATTCCTCCTCCTCTCTACCTCTCTCTCACCTCCTCCTGTTCAATCTTGGATGGATCAGCTGAACCTACTCAACAACAAACCCATCATTGTTGACAGCGCTAAATCCCTAGGTGTCATTCTTGACAAAAGACTCAACCTAATCTCCCACATCAACTCTATTGCTAAGAACGCACGTTACCAGTTGCGCCTTCTACGGGGATCCGTCGGTTCTTCCCGGAGAAAGACTTAAAAACCTTGGTACAATCTCTGGTTCTCTCAAGACTGGATTATTGCAATTCTCTTCTGACGGGCCTACCCAAATCCCACCTCTCCCCTCTCAAATCCATCCTCCATTCAGCAGCTCGCCTCATTTCAGGGTCTAAACGAAGCGACGACGTCACTCCTATCCTCTCTTCGATGGCTTCCGATCGAGGCAAGATCGATTAACAAAACTGCCTGCATCACACACAAGCCTTACACACCTCCTCCCCTCGTTACCTGGCAAATAAATTGAAATTGTCCGGTGGCTCTCGCCCTTCTCGCAATGCGGAAAAGCTTCTGCTTGAGCCCACCCCCCGTCTTCAAAAAGGGAAAGATCGATGGCGCAATCCTTCTCAGGAAATGCGGTGAGAATCTGGAACTCGCTTCCCCCATTGCTCCATGCCACCTCCTCTACCCGGATCTTCAAAGCTGACCTCAAATCTCTTCTCTTCCAAAGACACTTTCAGAACTAATACTTTCACTCTCAGCCCCCTCTAGGAAGTTCGCTCTTCATTGTAAATTTGTACTTTTTCCTGTACATTCCTCACCCTTGCGTGCTGGAGTTTATGTACCCTTCTACCTATACACACACAGTGTAGATGTAGTTCACAAACGCAGATATATTCTAAATTTACCTAGTCCAGTCCACATAACCTGTGTCTCTATGTAGGCAATACACGTGTCCTGCTGACACTCCTCATGCACTGACCAGCACCTATATAAATCCCCCGTGCACACAGTCAACATGCATATGCATTGTACAAAAATCCTGCAGCGCAAAGCTGAACACCAGTGCACATTAATTACCCACCTACACAATACGCTCACCGGTGTGAATTGGGAGCAGTTTGAATTGACGCGTCCTAGCCACATACTAATAATAACTTTGTGGTCTACTGCCCATTTACATTTCATGGAGAAGCAAATTAAAATAAAATAGAAGCTGGGGTGTACACACACACACACACACACACACACTCTCTCTCTCTCTCTCTCCCTCCCTCCCTCCCTCCCTCGTGCCTAGTGGGCATTCCTGCTGCACGATCACATGATCGTGCAGCAGGAATGCACAAAAGAGGCATCGGGGGAAAGGAAAACCCTTTCCTTTCCCTCGATGCCTCTTTTGATACAAACCCCCCTCCCTGAGCCAAACCTCACCTGATTTCCGGACGCGCTGGAAGCAAATGGCTTCCAGCGCGTCGGGAAGAAAGGGAAACCCTCAATGATGTCAGCGCGCCTCGCTCGCTGACGTCATTGATCGAGGGAGGCAGGGAAGCCCTTCCCCTGCCTCCCCCAAAAAAACTAACGATCGGATTCCCACGGGGGAGCGCCAGCGCTTCCCCGTGGGTAGTCTGATGACGAGCTGGACTCATCATGAGCACACGAGCACTGTGTGCCATGGCGAGTCCAGCTCGTCATAAGCACCGAAGGGGATAAAGGGTCAGAGCAGGATCTCAGCGGCAGACGAGGAGAAGGAACCTCCTGGTCACAGGAACTACACGAGCATTGCGCTCGAGAAATTCAAGGATACAAAGACCTCCATCAAGGATTACAGCTAACTTTTCAGGGTGTAAATGGAGAGAAGCCACATCTGCTTAACCACGCTCACGAATTCTACACGAGAATTGCGCTCGAGAAAATGAAGGATGCAAAGACCTCCATCAAGGATTACAGCTAACTTTTCACGTTGGAAATGGAGAGAAGGCACATCTGCTTAACCACGCTCACGAATTCTGCACACCTGCCCTGCATATTTATCCAAGAAGATGCCACCGTTTTGTGCAATACCTCTACTCAACTGTAGTACTGTCTACTGGCTAATCAGTAAGTGTTACCTCATTGGGTAAATGTATAGTGCCTTTCCTACACTACAGCTGTGTAAAGGACCAGAAGAATTGTCTCCAGTGACCTGTGTGTCTGTAATTTTGCCACCGCGCCGAAAGCGCCGGGAACCTTTGATTAAGCTGTCCATCATAGTGGGGAAAGGGCGGGCAGACGTTGCATACCGCTAGTGTATGTGTGGCGGGGCCAAACGGGCGGGGCTTCTAGGCCCGTTCACATGCCTCTTGTTTATAAAGGGTCAGAGCAGGATCTCAGCGGCAGACGAGGAGAAGGAACCTCCTGGTCACAGGAAATACACGAGGATTGCGCTCGAGAAATTCAAGGATGCAAAGACCTCCATCAAGGATTACAGCTAACGTTTCACGTTGGAAATGGAGAGAAGCCACATCTGCTTAACCACGCTCACAAATTCTACACGAGAATTGCGCTCGAGAAAATGAAGGATGCAAAGACCTCCATCAAGGATTACAGCTAACTTTTCACGTTGGAAATGGAGAGAAGGCACATCTGCTTAACCACGCTCACAAATTCTGCACACCTGCCCTGCATATTTATCCACGAAGATGGCACTGTTTTGTGCAATACCTCTACTCAACTGGAGTACTTTCTACTGGCTAATCAGTAACTGCTACCTCGTTGGGTAAATGAATAGTGCCTTTCCTACACTACAGCTGTGTATAGGAACAGAAGAATTGTCTCCAGTGACCTGTGTGTCTGAAATTTTGCCACCGCGGAGAAAGCGCCGGGATCCTTTGATTAAGCTGTCCATCATTGTGGGGAAAGGGCGGGAAGACGTTGCATACCGCTAGTGTATGTGGGTCGGGGCCAAACGGGCGGGGCTTCTAGGCCCGTTCTCATGCCTCTTGCCCTCCCTCCCTCCCTCCATCGTGCCTAGTGGGCATTCCTGCTGCACGATCACATGATCGTGCAGCAGGAATGCACAAAAGAGGCATCGGGGGAAAGGCAAACCCTTTCCTTTCCCTCGATGCCTCTTTTGATACAAACCCCCCCCCCTCCACGAGCCAAACCTCACCTGATTTCCCGACGCGCTGGAAGCAAATGGCTTCCAGCGCGTCGGGGAAGAAAGGGAAACCCTCAATGATGTCAGCGCGCTCGCGCGCTGACGTCATTGATTCGGAGGGCGGGGGGGCAGGGCGGGGGAGGCAGGGGAAGCCCTTCCCCTGCCTCCCCAAAAAAAAACTAACGATCGGATTCCCACGGGGGAGCGCCAGCGCTTCCCCGTGGGTGGTCTTATGACGAGCTGGACTCGTCATGAGCACACGAGCACTGTGTGCCATGATGAGTCCAGCTCGTCATAAGCACCGAAGGGGTTAACATTAATAACAAAATACTGCACAAACAACATTTAACACATCTTCGCTTTAAACTAGATTTTGGATGTTTAGTCACTTCTGTTTCTACCATTTTTAATATTCTAAATTGACCTATCTCTAACTTGTCTTCTATACCTTTAACTTATGTTAAACTAAAATATGTATAAATCTTTGTGTGATCCCACACTTCAACGGCTTTTATCTTTTACTTTCCCCTTTGTCTTTTAATTTCTTTTCTTCATCTGGTTCCTTTATTTTCTGTTTTACTTGTTTGTAAATTTTCCACTTTTTGTGTCACAGTCTTTCTCTTAAGGTGGTCTCAATTTTCTTTCATCACGTCTTTCGTTAGTAACATTTTCTTGTTCTTAGTTTAAATCGAGATTCTCAAAGGACTCAAGGATAACATAGGTCCATTCAGGAGCCTTATATTTTCTATTTGGAGCTCTCACTCTTGTTGATTTTCGTAAAGATTTTCTTCTTGGATGTTCTTCTTCTTCAGTTTGACTTGATATTTCGTTTACTTGTTCTAATCCTTTCCCTGTCCTTCTTTTCAAAACATATCTCAGTCCTTTTACTCCACTTGGCCAGTGAACACCCTTTCTGATTCTTTTTGTTTGAACTGCTTTTTCACCTTCTTCACCAATTTCTAACGTTCTTTTAATTTCCTTTTCCTTTAGTTGAGCTTGTTCTGAGGTTTCTGATTTTTGTCTTTCTGTCGATTGAATTTCTTCTTGATCTTTTAATTCTTCTTTTTCTGATTCTGTTTGGACTTGATCTGAGTCTTCTGCAGCAGGTTCTTCTGTTGACGGAATTTGTTTTGAACTTATCAGTTTCTCATCTTCTTTTTCTTCTGATTGAGCTTGATCTGGATTTTCTGTTTCAATTCGTTCTGGTCTTTCAATCTCTTGCTCTTCTCTGGTCACTACAGCAGTTTCTTGAGACCCACTATCCAGTGTCCACCCTACTTGACTTGTACTTGGTTGTTCATCATCGATATGTTCTTCAGAGACTGGTTCTCTGATTTCTTTGACTTCACAACTTTCAGCTTCTGGTTCTTTTCTTTGTTCCACCAGTTGCTGCTCTGGTCGTTCAGGAGGATTTGGGACTCTTTTGGTATGACTGGCATGTATCCAATTTGGCAAGCAAAACACTTCACTGCTGTTGTTGTTGTGACCAATATAATTTGTAGCGGTCCTTTCCACCTGGGTTCAAGACACGACTTTCTTGTGTACTTCTTTATCATAACCCAGTCTCCTAGACACAAATTATGAGCTTGATTCGGCTGTGCTGTGGTTGCATCTTCTCCATCCTGGTGAGACACAGAACGTACCAGATCAGCTGATCCTTTACAATAGTCCAACACTAGATCATCAGTTATAGTCATCAGTTTGTTTCCAGGTACAAATGCTTGTCTCATTGCTCTTCCCATAAGAATTTCATGAGGACTCAATCCTGTTCTTCTGTCAGGGATGCTTCTAAGGCTCATCAAGACAAGGGGCAAAGCATCAGGCCATTTCAGTGAGGTGGATGCACACACCTTTCCTAACCTGGATTTTATTGTACCATTTAGCTGCTCAACCACTCCAGATGCTTCTGGTCGATAGGCACAATGTCGTTTCTGTTCAATTTTGAAAGCCGTACAGATTAATCGAATTATCTCATTGTTAAAATGAGGTCCTCTATCTGATTCCAAAGTGACTGGAAATCCGAACCTAGGGATGAGTTCTTGTTGGACTTGGCCCTTTTTCCCTGAATTTTTCGCTTTTGTGGGAATAAACATGTCATGTTGATGAATCTGAAATGCAAATGTTAAATACTGCGCAATGGTGTACGCAGGTTTATTTTGACCACTGTGTAAATGTTACTTTCAAAATGGACGCCATTCCTGGCTGCACATGTGCCGCCTGTCTGAGGTGAGTTGGCGGTCTAGCTGTCTGCTTCCCACCCCCAGCTTTTGGAGGGAAGCCTGGCACCCAGGGTGCTCTACACCTCCCCCTAAACCAGTTGGGACCGGTTCCCCAGGGAACCTTCCAGAAGCTTCCAGCCCTTTCTGGTAGGTGGGGTGAGGGGGGCTGTGCCTCCATGTGCTCAGACTGAGCGTGGACCTGAATGAGAGGGGACACTCTGCCAGGAGGTACCGCCACATTGGGCCTGTGTGCTGGCCCCTGTGCCCATCTGCACCCCTCCGCTGTCCACAGGGCCAGTGAGAGCCCTTTACTGGAGTGAAGACTGCTGTGTCAGGAGGAGTGCCACTTTATGGGAGATGACTGCTTCTAGGAGCTGCTGTCCTGTTCTGATGAGTACCCACTGCCTGCTGATCTTGCCCAGTATTGCCTGCCTGCTCTCCTGCCGTCCTAAGCCAGCACCTGGTGAGCACTATATCTTACTGCCAGCTGCCTGCTGCCTAGCACCCTGTGAGCACGTGGTCTGCCCAGGAGAAGAGAGGAGCTGATGCCTGCAGCGCTGTGCTGCTAAAGCGCTATAACTGTGCCACAGGGGAAGAGGAGCGCTGCAACTTTATTTTGTGGGACTTAGCGCTACAACCTTATTTCTGCACCAGGAGAGCGCTGCCTCCAGCCCTGCCCAGGAGAAGAAGGTGCGTGGGTCCTGCAGCGCTGGGCTGCCGGAGTGCCATATTTGCATTGACTGTGCTCTGCTTGCTGCGAGAGCGCTATAACTGTGCCCAGCAGAAGAGGAGTGCTACATTTGAAGTGACTGACCATCCCTGCCTGCTGGCTAGTGCCTGGAGAAGAAGAGCGCTTTATCTTATTGCCCAGGAGGTGAGGAGCTGACATCTGCAGCGCTGTGCTGCGAGAGCGCTATATTTCCAGTGACTGTGCCTTCCTGCCTACTCCCTAGCGCCTCGGGAGGGCTATATTTCATTGCCAGTGAAGGGGAGCGCTACCACTTTATGGTGTGGGACCTAGCGCTTTGTGGGCGCTACAACTTAATTTCAGCCCAAGAACTTTCCTGCCGCCTAGCGCCTCGTGAGCGCTATATGTAAATTGCCAAGGAGGAGTCCTGCGGCGGAGGGGGCCCGAGGCACATTGTCGGTGCCTGCCTCTCCGCGCTGCTGACGGGGAGAAGGCTCTGCTGAGGGTGAAGCCAGGAGGGGTCCCAGAAGCGGGACCTGTCGGGGCACATTGCCGGTGCCCGGAGACTGCAGAGACATCCAGAGGGGCCCCAGACTGCCGGTGAGTGGGGCTCAGTCATCCTGTGGTTGGGGGGTGTGTCGGGGCACATTGTCGGTGCCCTCCCCCAGTGCCAGTATTCTTTGGAGGGCATTGGTTGTGTTTAGAGTCCCATAGGAGGGGGGCTCCAACGTGCCCAGTACTTGTTTCCTCCCTCAGCTGCACGACAGAGGCATTTTGGGAAATTCTAGAGTCTCAGAAGAGGGGCTCCACCGTGCCAGTGTTCTTGTGGGCAGATTCCTGTTAGAGCCCGGAGTGGGGCTCCCATCGCTGCATTGTTGGCGCCAGTGCTTGTTGGGTTTACCCAGCTACCCCGCAGGACAGGGGGCAGCTGCCACGCATTGGGGGCATTGGATTACCCAGAAGGGAAAGAGAGAGGAGTGAGGGACCCTCCTACCCTAGCGCTTTGCGCACCTTTGTTTTCGCTGCCCGTGCAGCCAGCCCTGACTTTGCGGGATATAGGGCTTCTGAGCCCCTGAGAGAGGCCAGTTGGCCTGGGCCCAGTTTCAGAGTGTTGTGCCCCCGATTGGGACGACTGGGGCTTATGCTTGTGAGGCCTAGCGCCTCTTATGATTTATGTACAGGTGATTTATGCTAAGGCTATGCCTGCGCTAAGGGGTCTACGCTAATGCATTTATGCTGGTAATGTTTTCCCCCCAAATTGCTAATGTGTTGTTCATGCTTTCATCCTAATGGTGTCGCCTCCATGCCCACATGTTGGTGCCGAAAGCTCTTTTCTCATGTTCCAATGCTGTTTATGCTAATGGGTTCTTTCCCCCCCTGGTGGTGTTTCTAGGGTGTACATTGCTGAGGTTTATGCCCCCCCTAAGGTGGCCTACCCCTGATGAGAGTGTCTCCTATGTTTCCATGCCTAATTGTTGCCCACAATGTGTTTTTATGCATGTTGAGATGCCTCATGCAAGTTGCTTAATGTTATGCCCACAAGGATCTTGCCTGTAAGTGCGGGTTGTTACACAGTTACTGATGCTCGCACATTTATCCTGTGTACTTGTGATGATTCCGGCAGCGGCCCGATTGGCCCTGCCTTGTAAATAGTCCCCGTGCAAATTGCTACCCAGTGCCGGTTGGCACCATGTAAATGCAACTGTGATTACATTCTGACGTGTTTAGTTCACAATACACAAGTTATTTTCACATCCCTTGGTGTGGTCTCTTTCTGTAGTGTGCCTGGTGTGTCGCCTGTGAGTGTGCTGCGCAGATGCTTTACACATTTCCTCCGGAGTTTGGCCCGCCCGCTCTGCACCACGCTACCCGGTTCTAACAGTTCTCTTAAAAGCAGTTTGGCAACCGTGAGCCTGTCATTCTTTCTTGTTGGATAAGCTTCCACCCAACGAGAAAACAGACACACAATGACAAGGACATACTTCAGACCGTTGCATGGTGGCAACTCTATAAAATCAAGCTGCAGTCTTGTAAATGGTCCTTCTGCCTTTCCTATTTTTCCACAACTGACAAAAGTTCTTCTACCTGGGTTCTGCTGTTGACATATCAAACAGCGCTGGCAGAGACTCTCTGCAATAAGCCTAAACTTGGGATTGTACCATGTCTGCCTAAATTGTCTAATCATGGCATCCCTCCCAATGTGAGTAACTCCATGATATACTCTTGCCATTTGTGATAACATACTGTCTGGCATTATCGGTCTTCCATCTGGACACACCCATACCTCATCATCGGTTCTTCTTGTGCAACCTGTGTTGGTCCAGAATTCTTTTTCCTTTACGTCTGCCTCATCCTGTAACTGTCTAACTTCGTCCCATGTTTCAAAAGCAGAGAAAAACATTAGTTGGCAATCGGTAGTTTCTTTTTCCAACCCCCTGTTCAAAGCCATTGTATTTCGAGCACAAAATTGTGCAACTTGGTCAGCATATTTATTGCCTTAAGTCACATAATCATTTTCTGACTTATGTGCGGCACACTTGACCACTGCAATTTCTTTTGGCAATTGTAACGCTTCCAATAATTCTTTGACATTTTTACTGTTTCTGATAGGAGAACCTGAAGAAGTCAGAAATCCCCTTTGCATCCTTTTTTGGCCGAAATCATGCACAACCCCAAAACCATATTGACTATCTGTAAATATGGTTATCCTCAAATTTTTCCCAATTTTGCAAGCTTTTGTTAAAGCTACCAATTCGGCTATTTGTGCAGACTTGACTCCTTTTAGACAGGTTGCTTCTACAATAGCAGATATAGTACAGACAGCATAGGCAGCACTTAGCTCTCCATCTTGCTTTCGCAAGCATGACCCATCAACGAACAATACATAATCTGATTCTCCTAATGGGACGTCTAAAATGTCTGGCCTAGGCTTTGTACACATTTCTGTTAGATCCAAACAATCATGATCAACTTCTTCCTTCACTTCTTCACAGAATGGGTCCGGCAACAGGGTTGCTGGATTTACTGTTGTGCATCTTATCACACTTACATTTTCAGCTCCTAGGATCACTCTTTCATACTTAGTCAGCCGACTAGGGGTCAAGTGTTGTGTTCGAGTCCTTGTTAAAAGGATCTCGACAGAATGTGGCACATACACTTTCAAGGGATGTCCCATAACAATAGATTCACTCTGTTCCAGACTCACACATGTAGCAGCTACTGTTTTTAAGCAGCCAGGCAATGCTGCGGCCACAGAGTCCAGAGTGGCTGAAAAGTATGCCACTGGACGTCGCATCAATCCATGTCTTTGAGTTAATACTGAAAGTGCACATCCTTCCCTCTCACAACAGAACAAAGCAAAATCTTTCATGTAATCAGGCATTCCCAATGCTGGTGCCTGATACAAACAATCCTTTAATTTTATGAATGCATCTCACTTTCATCATCCCATTCAATTGGGTCCATCACATCTTTTCGTGTCAATTTTATTAGAGGCTTTGCAAGCAATGAAAATCCACTGATCCACTGACGACAATATCCAACCACTCCCAAAAACATTCGTACTTCCTTCTTAGTTTTGGGTAGATTCATCTGTCGAATGACTTTTATTCTCTCTGGTGACACTTTTCTAACTCCTCTTTCTATCTTGTGTCCTAAATATTTGACTTCTTGTAGGCAAAACTGCAATTTTTCTCTCGACACTTTGTGTCCTCCTTCTGTCAAATGGTTCAGTAAAGCAATAGTGTCTGTGACACAAGCCTCTCTTGTTTTTGATGCGGCCAGTAGGTCATCACTATATTGAACCAAAACTGAGTTTCCTGGCATAACCAATGTTTCCAAATACTTTTTCAAGATGTGGTTGAAAATCGAGGGACTGTCTGTATACCCTTGAGGAACTCGGCACCATGCCAAAACACGGTCCTCGAACCGAAACGCTAAAAGATATTGGCTATCTTCATGCAAAGGAATCGAAAAGAATGCTTGACACAAATCAATCACTGTATACCAATGTGCATCCCAAGGTATCTGATAAAGAATTACTGCTGGATTTGGTACTACCGGACAACAAGGTACTACTATTTTGTTGATTTTCCTTAAATCTTGTACTATTCTATATTTGCCATTAGGCTTTTTAAGCCCCATAATTGGTGAGTTGCAAGGACTGCCCATTATTTCTGTCAGAATACCTTGTTCAACCATTTGGTCGATTACTGGAGCAACTCCTGCTTTTACTTCAGGACTCATTTTGTATTGTTGGGTGTTTGGATAAATTGCACCTTCTTTCACCATTATTTTAATCGGGTCTACATTTGACATCAGACCAATTTCTGTCCTGAAAAATACCATACATCTGATCTCACTGTTTCTCTCAACTCATCAGGTAGACTATTTTCAGTTAGAAGTGAAAACATCTCATCCACTTCTGTTCCTTGTTTTGCTAGCATCATCTTGAAAGAGATATCTTCATCGGGTGTTTGAAAAGCAATACCACCAGGGGTACAATAGATGGTACAATTCATTTTACACAACAAATCCCTCCCTAACAAGTTAACTGGACTTGAATCACACACCACAAACCAATGCATGTCTTTGAAATTTCCAATATTTACTTCTATTGGTCTAGTAAGTGGGGTTTTTATTTGCTTATTTGAGACTCCTACAACTTGGATAGTTTCTCCCGAGAGGGGTAGGTTTGGAATTTCTGCTGCTCTTACAGTAGAACGGGTAGCACCAGTATCCACTAGGAAAGTGATGTCATTACCTTCCACTTTTCCATCAATAAATGGACCTGACTGATCTACCGCCAAGGATGCGCCAAGCATGCATTCTTCCTCCCCCTCAGGCACCGTCATTGGGAAACATCGGAATCACACTCGTTACTGTGAATCCAATATTGTTGAACTGATTGTGTATTCTTACCACTCTCTCCATGGAATCCGGTGTTCACAGTGTATCTCTTCACTTGAGCGTCCATACAGTTGGGCATAGGGGCTTGTGGCACCTGTAACTGTGGAGTAACTACCTGTTGCTGCTGGTTCACAACCACCTCATTCTGCATCTGTGGATTAAAATTTTGATTTACCCCATTATTCTGTTGAACGTTTCTACACTCCTTCTTCCAATGCCCATGCTTTCCGCACGGATGACAAGAAAATTTCTTTTTCGCTTCTTCTCTGCTCATTCGCCCTTTTCCTTTGTTCCCATTCAATCCTTGACTATTCTGATTTTGGTTATTCGACAGATTTTCATTTTGAGAACCAGTACTTGCCTCTTGATGTTCTGCTAATTTCACTTGTGCCCACATCATCTTTTCTTTCAATTTCTTATGTTTTGCGTCAATATCGTCACTGCAATACTTTGCTTATTTTAAAATATCATCAATGGGCTTACTCTGCCAGCAAAGCATATGCTGTTGAATCATTTGACTAATTTCCAATCTCAATCCATACACAAACCTATACACAAAATGTCCCATATCCTTGTAACCGATATTTTCAAATCCACTATACTGCTTAAATACCTGTAATAACCTCTCATAATATGCATGCACTGACTCCTTTGGTTCTTGAGTTGTTCTATCTATTTTAACCCAATCCGTTTGTTTTGGAGGGATTTTCCCTTTCAAGAAAGTAATTACTTGCTGATATTTCTTCATCACATCTTCTGAAAGTGCACCTGTCTTTGCATCTCTTGGATATTCTTCAGTTGGCCAATCAACCGTAATCTTACATTCTGTCCATAAATCAGCTCGCACCATTATATCAAACAGAGCATCCAAATCCTTCAACAATACTTTTGAAACTTTCACAAACCTCTCTACCTGCTTATATCATTCAACTGGCTTCTCCCTTAATCTGGGGAAATCATTTGTAAAAGACAAAATATCCTGTCTGGACCAAGGAACATGAACATATCCACCACCAGGAACTTCTCTCATGGGACACACTCTTTCAACCTGTTCTATTTCTCTTAATGGGTATGCAGATGCCTCCTTTGTAGCTGCTTCATCCCTTTTCTTTGTCCATCTACCTCTCCATCTGTCTACATCTCCCCATTTCTTCAAAATATTCATTAATTTTTTGATCTGTAATCTCCTTCCTGACGCATTCAAACTTTCTAAATCCTTGTCAGTAAATTCTGCCCTATATGGTTTCTGCAGTAATTTCGATTTTTCTACATCTCTTCCAAATTCTGAAGCAACCTCTACTATTTTCTCATGCAGATTCTTTGCTCTCCATGTTATACTTTTACACAAAAATAACAATTCATCATCTCTGTATGTACCTAATCTCTCTGGGCTTATTGTTCCAATGATCACTTCTTATAGATCCACTTTTAATTTGGCCACATCTATATTTGGTGTCTGAGGTCTCTTTTTGTCTAATCCTTTTGCCCACTCCTCTAGTTCTTCTGGCGAAAATCCTTTAGAATTTCCTGCTACAGGAGTGACATTCAGTTCCTTTCTCCTTTTATTTACTGGTGAACCTCTTTTCGGAGTCTCCATCACTGTTTCAATATTAGGGAGATCTAGTAATGATATATTTGAAACAGTCTCACTGGTTAGATCTTCTGACATCGCTACCTCTTTTCTGACATTATTTTGCAGGATTGTCACTGTTTGTAATCTCGGGGTGTCTCGTTTATCCCCATATAATGGAATAACCGGACCTATCGTTACTGGCACTGTCAAAGCTTCGGCATTTAAACCTAACTGATTTATTTTCTGAATTATCTCCTCTTTTGTTTTATTTAATGCATCCCTTTCCTTTTCCTGTAATTCTTTGGTAACTGTAGGATCATATAAAACCTGCGAAACTAAGGGAGTTCTCATCATTGGTGCACTTGGAGTTGCCTCTCCAGCACTTTCTTGATAAGGTGGAGGTCTTTTAACTAAAATGTCCTCTAATAACTCATCATCTGTTTCATCACATTCTGTTCCTGCCATACCTATGCGTTTCAATTTTTCTTTGCATTTACTCCCTACTTGATCTTCAGCCATCAATACTGGATACAACCCTTCTCTTACTACAGCTCTTCTCCATCTTTTCATCTCATCTCCTCGAGTATCAAACGGATATCTTGGCAAAAATCCCCTATTTATTCTTCTACCACCTCTGTATTTCTCTCGCTCAAATGCCTCAACTTCCCATTCCTCCAAAGCTTCATACTGCGTTAACCTAGGACTAGGTTCTAATGTATTCATCCGATTTCTCAAATTCTGAAGAATCCTTACATTAAAGGTACCATTTTCAGGGAAAGCTAAAACTCCATCACCTTTCGTATATTTCACCCAATTTTCCAACCAAACACACGTATGGTATCCTCGTTCCAACATCATAAAGGGAGCAGGTGTATTAGGGGGTGGCATACGAATCCCTTCTCTGGTTACTACACGCTTATCCTTTTTAAAGAAATTCTTGATTTTATTAATCAACTTCATTTTCCCAATTCCTGTTTCTAAGAATTTTCAGCAAGTTAAAACTAGAAACTCTCTTCCGTATTCTCACGTATCCTGTTTCCCAACACTCGTCCTATACCAGCGCGACTCACACCAACGGTCCAATCAGGGTTCACTATGTATTTTCTTCCACAACCAATACCTGCGCAGCTATTGTTTACCAACCAATCAGAGCTTTGCACACACCCACTTGTTGCAACCAATACCAGCGCGGCTCTTTGTGACGTCAGTATTACTCCTACTACTGACCCTCCCTTTACAATCGGCACTTGTTACACGCCCACTGTCTCAACCATTACCAGCGCGGCTCTCTGTGACGTCAGTATGACTCCTCCTACTGAGCCTCCCTTCACAAGGTAATACGGCAGTGTTGTCTCTAAACTTTTCTTAATATCTTTTCTGTTAGTAACAACGTAAAAACTGCGCTTACTCTGTCTGCTCCGCTAATTCAAAAGATAGTTTATTCACTTGCTTCAAGAGAAAGTACTTCCTTATACTACGAGTAAAAACCACTGTTTACCCTTCACTTAAGCTCGGGAAAACCTATTACTCCTCTAGGGATACTCCTCCTTCGGGTAAGGCCAAAGTTTCACAGGTAGACCCTTCGCTATCACTCACACTCTACTCTTATACGATATAATCACCAAACTAATCAATAATAACCATAACTCTGCTACCAGAAAAACTGATCCAGCGCGAAGAGGCCAGGGTTGGATATTTTACACGCAAAAACTGAACTTTTCAATGGGCCCATATACCTTTATCCGAATACCTTTATTTGTATTTTCCCTGGCCAATTTCCCGCTAGAAGGGGTTTTTGGTTTGAATAATTCCACAAATTTTGATTCGTTATTTCCTGTAACCACAAATCAATTACAGTATCATGTCTAACTAATCTTCACGAATCAACACTCTTCCTCTGGTCAATGGACCATTAGTTGAATTAGTTGATGGTGATATTAACAACTTCTTAACTAAAATTCATAATGAAATAACCACAGACTCTGAATATAATAATAATAATACGTTTATCTAAAATTTCAGTCATTTAGTTTAACGTTCATTAATTACAAATACACAGTGCAAGCTCCTTTTTCTCAAAAATGGGAGAGAGAATGATCATGAAGCACAATACATTCAATTTCACAAGCTTTCAGCAAATCAAATGCACAAGAGTGGATAGATGTAGAGACAAAAGGCACATTTATAACACATTTGCAAATAAATATGCAAATACTGAATAGAATGACATTTACCTAATGTGGATAACTGGAAAACCACCCCTCTGGCCAAAGGACTGGTGGAGGTCCCCTGACTTAGGATCAGGAGACAAAGATTAAAGGATAGGGTCAGGACAGATCTGATACTTACTAGACTTCTCTACAACCCGACGCACCAGGGCGATTCCCTCTCTCTCCCTCCTCGATATTCTTCCGCAATCTTCGAATCTATTCAAGCAGTAGTCTGGAACTTCTTAGCCTACACTCGTCTTCTCTCTATCTTTCTCTCTCGTACTCAGCTCCCAGCAGCGTAGTCAGCTTCGCATCGCATACTCTTCTTGATTCAAATCACTTTAGTTATAGTCTTTATTCTTTCATGTCCCACCCTCAAGTGTTGCAGCTTTACTAAACTACGGAATATGATTGGACGGGGTTAGGGGTGTCTTCATCATCCCAAACTGACGTATTCATTTTATTAGTAAAACCTATTGTTTGTTAACCCTGCCCCTTCTACTCATTCATATGTTCTATTCGAAACATGCATATTTTGTTGCAAATGCCATAATTCACTTAATACAGGCTTCATAGCTGACTGTTACATCTTCTTCTTTTCCCATCCTTTCTGTCCTTGGATTTTGGCAGGCTTTCAGCTCCCTCTGTGTCATCAGTCATTTCATGGTCTCACTAGGCATGCGCAGCTTTCGCCATTTTCTTTTTTCGGTCATGGGTTAGCAGGCCCAAATATACACTATTAATAAAAGAGTCAAAAACAAATGTTATTTTCTTGAACATGTAATTATCACTGTTCACCACCCACTTCTACTCTATCCCAAGTGATTATTATTTCTCTTGGGCATAAGCGTTAAGTGCAGCAGCTTCTTTTCAAATCAAGCAGGCAAATGCCGAGCATGCGGTACCTCAAGACCGCGTTTCAATTCTTCTTGCGCATGCGTGAGAGGTTTTCCCTCTCAAAGCGAGTTAGTCACATTATTTCATGCGTCATTCAGGTTTGCACATGAGAAAAAGCGTTTTAGCAAGTTAAAGCGGGGTTTAATCGTGCTGCGTTTTATTTCTCATTAATTCAAGCATGCGTAAGCTTTTCTCCCCATGTTTTCTGTGTTGTTTGCATGTTAGTTTCGCATTATCTACTAATTATCGATTAATAAAAGTTAATGGAAGATTCGATCGAGCAAGTCTCATTTTCTCGAGTCCTTGCTCCATCACACTCCTACTGATCACTACACAGTATGGTGCCACCACAAATGTTGCATTTGTGTGTGTCTATTCATACTATGCAACTATAGATATACACACACATATACGTGGCCCCATTTAGTGCCCACTAGAGTAGCTAGTGTGCCACGGACCCTAGTGCATAGTAGGAAATAAAATCCCTGGCTGCTATTTGAATTATAAAAATACACCAATACTCATGGTTCAGTGAGCTCCGGTGCTGCTGCAGGGTCGGAGAGGCTAGGCTACCCAGACCTCAACTCATTTACCCTACCTGTAATGTTTCGAGAACTAAAGTGCTCACTGTAGCAGAACAGTTGTGTCGTACTGAAACACTTCAAAAAATTATCATTGAATAAATAAAGAAATGCAAACATTTGAAAAACTTTTCCCTGTCCCGTAGAGAGCACCACATTCATGCCAACATTTTGAACATGGTAAGAGCATAAATGCCAACATTTTAGAATAAGAAAGTGGAAGATTTTAAAACAATAATCGGGAGAATACATTTCCCCTATTGAATGAGAGGGAATTTCAGACGGGAGAGAACCAAAAGAAAGCAACTGTTTGCTTACAAAATCTGGTCTATGTGTGTAAGAGGGAGATTTTTTTTTTAAACGGGTAATTAATTTTCCACATCGACTTACATAGAAGAGCAGAAGACACCTAAATTCAAACCATTTTCGGCTGAAATAAAGTCGGGAATCTCCGGGCTGAATCGCCTTTGTTGGCACATATGCACCACAGTCCGCGTCTCCGGGATCCTGGGGAGGTGATCAGTGAGCGGAGGCTGAGATCTGTAAACTCATCAACAGTTGTGACATTCTTTAATGAGCACCACAGGCACACAGCTCGAATTATCTCAGCCCATGCCAGCTCCCTGGGGTCGGGCCAACTTAAGGTCTTTTAGCCCAAAGGGCATTTCGCGCCTGCTAAAAACAGATTTGATCGATTTAGTATTTACAATCGGTTTTTCATCATCGGGAAACTTCGACACTACAAGATGGCTGCCATCTGAGAGCTATGGGCCCTTTTCTATGTCTATGAATCGCTTAGTTGCACTTTGACTAAAAGGCTGGGTTTTTTTTCCATTTCCCTTGGGGGTTGGGACGCTATCTTTACTTATGCTCGGTTACCTCCATAGGCTTGGATTAAAGCGTTCCTAAAACGACATAGCTATAGCGTTATAGTTTTTGGCAGCCACCCTATCTGGATGGAAACACTAAGACTGGCTGTAATACATAGTGTAACAGTCCATAAAAATCGAAGTAAAGTGACCGATTCCTGTCCGTGCCGCACAGCGATTACATTTCCAGCTCCCTTACAGACTACTCCTGACCTTCCAGGGGAGTGTAACCAAGCTCCATGTTTCTCCAGCGGTGCAGGCTACGAATAGCCGGTCCGTTGTGCAACAGTAAATCGAAATGCCTGGCCAGAGGAAGGGGGTCTGTAGGGGCTTTACATGACCAAGAAACACTCGTGAAACAAGCAGCTCTTGGCAGGTGTTGTTACAGCAGGAGCACTTTTCATGGGAGCACGTCAAGTCCCCATACCAGGCACAAACACCACTCGAGCACTTTCCCGGTCATAGATGGAGAACTCCAACCCATTCACAGACATGTCTATGAAGCAAATGTCAGGAACAGTGAACGCTGTCAGCAAAGGTAAAATGACAATACTTGATTTTTATTATGTATATGCACCCTAATCAGGGCTTTAAGTGGGCCGGGTCTCACCGGTGCTGAGCACCGGCAGTTTTTTTAAAGGGGGCCTCGAAACGGGTCTCTATCGGGCTCTGTTTTGTGCCCTGGCGGTCCGTTTTTTTCCGGACTGCAGCGACAACAGGCACATCGATATGCGCGTGCTCACTTCTCACTAGTGGAGAAGTTACGGCATGACGTCTTGCCAGGTGAGCGTTGTAGAGGAAGGGAAATCCTTTAAAGAGAGTCATTTTCTCTCTGGATTTCCCTTCTCTGTTTGAAACTCAGGAGCAGCAATTGTCGTGGTGTCATCAGGGCTTTAAGTGGAAGCTTTTTCACTATTATATACAAGCCATAGTTGCTGCCTATTTATCTTATGCAACTAACAGCCATTGACAAAGCCAATAGTCCTGCCTTGTTGTAGATATGAGGTTACTTGTTGTATCATATATCTGAATGCAATGACAGACGAAACAGCAAGTCGGGCGGTACACTATGCTAAGCACAGATTTTTAGCTTGTGTGTTTTTAAGCCACGCCTTTAATTACATTGGCCATGCCCCTTTGAGAGACCCCCCAGTTTTTTCATCCCACTTAAAGCCCTGACCCTAATGATCATTCCTATGGGAACTCTCCGCATGTAACCCATTGTCTCTGGGTCCAACTTCAGCGGACAAAGTCGGGTATTTTCCTCTTGCTAGCTAATGTTTCATTCAAACGTACCAGAACATTGTAATTTCAGCTTTGGCTAGCCTTTGTTAACTTGGTACTGAGTGTTTAATGAAATTACAAGTGCCCCCACCTTACTGTTATGGTTGAAAAGAGCCAATAAACTAAACTCACTATGGTGTGCAGAACATTTCATGAAACAGTTTCTTGTATACAAAATGTACTTGTTATATTGGCCATATACAGGCCTAACCAGCTGGGAAAACGGTAATTGCCAATTAAGTCTCTTCAGGACTTTATAACTTGGGTAGTGCTTTGAGATAGCATGCAATCTGAAGACACAGGACTGTAGAAAGAAACAGCATACATTGTATGTAAAGGTAGTGCTATATTAAGTACTGTTCATGGACACTAGAAACAGACAAAAGTCCGTCCACTGCTTGGCTACCATCAATCCACTGCACCAGCAAAGACAGCGGACCAACTCAGAGAGTGGAAGCATAAAGTAATGGCATAGGGAAATACGGAGAGCTTTAGGCTGTGCTTGAAGGTTGCAGTAACCTCAAGATCATGGCAGTGAGAGAAAATATATGGGTAAAGCAGATATTGAGAAGGAGATTTTCCAAATTTTGGAGTGGATGTCTGGTGCTGTTCATTCTCAAGTTTGGCTCACAATATTAATTATAAAAGCAAGAGGGATCCATTTTCATGTCCCTGGTTGTGGCACTGCTCAAGAGGAGGGCGCAAAGCTAGCTTCCTCAGCCAGCGGAAGTGTATTGCCTTCATTCCTGTGGCTGGAGGGTGGAGTTCCAGACACCAGGTGGAGGAGGATGGTGACTAGGCTCTGTTTAGAAATTAAATGAAGACTTTGTTAGCAAGGGGATGCAGAATAAACATCCTGAAGTGCTGCTCTTTGGTAAATGGTAATGTTGCAGAGAAAGAAAGAGACGGCACAACGTCTGTTGGCAATATAGTATAGAGTTTATCAAACACGCGCTGTAGGTCAGCGAGCTCAGTGGAACTGGAAACTGAACTCAACTACAATGTAACTAGCAATGTCTTATATAGTGTGAAAAGCTCATACATCATACATTTCATTAGCATATCATATCAGCGCTGGCTCAAACACATCATTATCTCTTATAATTTCAGCAAAAAGCAATAGTTTCTGCAAAAATATCTAGCCACACATTTATGGAATGCGACTCAAGTGTACATGTTACTGATACAGTTTCACGCTCCCTGCACTACCGGTGCGCCCTTGACTGTCTCGTACTTTGAAGCCTAGCAATGCCCTACTCCCTACGCGTCTACTGTTCTGTAATGCCTAGCCTATCTACATATTTTCTCAGAGATGTGTCTTTGCACTGTGTGCCTGTGATGCATATTGTAACTTTCCCATTTCTGCTGTGTTTACTAATTATATTTCTCTATTCTACTAAACTCGTGTCTGCTTCCCCCCAGGCCCCCACTCTATTCTGGCTCTCTATTCTGCTTTTGTAAACAGCTTGGGCCTATGCTCTTTCTTTACTATGTACATTTCTACACTTCTTTCTGCTGATGCTTGCATTGACATGAGTGGGCCTTCTCCTTTTTCTACTCCCCCTTTAGTTGAAATTTCAACTATTTCCTCACCTTCCCTTTTATTTGGAGACATTAGTGTGTATATGTTCTCCTCAATGTCCTGCTTGTTGTTGACCAATCTAGTGGTGAACATCCCTTCCAACTTTTGGCTAACCCTCTTGCAGCATCCTATCGCTATCTGGAAAACACAGTACATCAGTAGCACTACTGCAAGGAGAAGCAACAAGGCCTTAAATAGTCATGCCATCCAGTATGGTACCCAAGTAAACCACCCTGAGAACCACTCGTTGGGGACACCCCTCTCCCCCCCTCGTGCACCATCTTCTTTTGCAAGGTATGCAGAGTTTGTATGGCCTCTGTTAAGGTTCCATTATCTGTATCATTAGCTGGGATGTAAGTACAACAGGCAGTTTGAATGTTGGCACATACTCCCCCCTCCATGGCCGTCCTTAAGTCCAGCTCATACCTATGCTGCATGAGCATCACTCTCTCATAGCTCGCAACTCTTCTTTGACTACATTGAAACCATCTTCGGTTGCATTAATCGCTTTCATTAGTTCCCAGCTGTTTATCTGCAGCAACCGTGCAGTCTCTTTTGCTTGAACGAACGGAAGGATGCTCCCGAAAAACAGTTGAGCATCATTAAACAGCCTCTGCTCCTGCAGGACGTCTTCCCATGCTGTAGTACCAAAATACTCTGTAGCTCTCTTCCTCAAATGATGGTGTAGCAAGGTCGTTGGACGGCTCATGGGATGTTCATGTAGTTTGGATGTGTCCACTCCTGGAATCACCAGGGAGGGGGTGTGCACGGCACTCAAAGAACAAAGACCACTCCAATCTAAAGGAAGTTGCGTATACAGCCACTCTCCACAGTTCCATTAGTATTTAATTAGGCTGGAGGTGCCCCATTGTATGTCAGGACTGTACATTGTGGTGTTGCAATTGATGTTGTTCCCCACCGGGACCGTTCCATTCCGCCTGAAACATAAAGAGAAAATAAAGGGATTTTCTACCTGCTCAAAGAGTTGTAGGTGTTTCTACCCAAGTTAATCTAGATATGTTCTCATCCCACACTGCCTGGCACTTCTGTTGTGTGCTATTGTCACTCTGGTTTTCCCTTCATAAAGAAAGGGCCCTACACTCAAATGTGGCGCCATGGTGCCAATGACCATGAACACACTGATCCACTTACTCAGAAATATGGCCGCTCTTGACAATCATGGGGCTGGGGAGTGGCAGAGTAATTCTTACACAAAAGTGTAGGTTGGGACACCTCTAAAAATCCCTGTTGCAATATTTTAGCTCTCCATGTTTCATCTTTGTACCCCATAATTCCTGTCTTGGCTATTGCATCTAACTTCACTTCTAGTTCTTTGCATTCTGTTAGGACGTTTGTTATATCTGCTAACTCTTTCTCATATTGCGTGATGTTTACTAGGAAGGCTCCCTGTTTGACTTGCAGGGGTTGCTTCTGCACTCGTATTCTGTGAAGGAAAAGGTGTAACAGACACATGGTAATATTCAGAGGTACCTCTTTGGATAAGTGTAACCTGTCTGAGTCGATGATGCGTGGACTGAAGGAACAAATGAAGCAGGACTTATTAGAAGTCTGCGTACCTATCTCCGTCATATGCTGATACCACATATTATCTAATAAGCTAGCATGGATACTATGGGATATATTTTTCTGCTTGGGTACTGCTCCCTGCAAGAGCATGATATTTTGATACGTCCAAAAGGTGGATCCATGATTTTTTATTACTAGGGCGGTGCAGATGTGTTGAAATACTGCATTAACAAAGTGATGCCCCTTATCGAAGCAGATTTGCTTCTGGCACACCCCACCTAGGTATTATCGGTCTCCTCAGAAAGCTGGCTGCTTCTTTAGCATCATTATGTACACAGGGTCCTGCTTCAATCCATCGTGAGAATGGGCAATTAATTACTACATGATATTTGTAACTGTTACATCTTTCTATCATGTCGACAAAATCTAAGTGTTGATTTTTAAATCGACCTGTTAAGTGTGGTATTGTTGAGGTGATCACTTTTAATGTAGGGTTAGGGCTATACTGTTGACATACTTTAGGGCTATACTGTTGACATACTTTACATTCTGCTATGTACATAGTGATCATTTCAGATAGTTGTGGAATAAACCAATCTACCTGTAATGTTGCAAGAAGATACTCCTTTGCGGTGTGTGCTGGGAGATGTAGTTGCTCTAGAACCATGTACAACAGGGCTTGTGGCATTACTGGCTTGCCTATACTCTCTTTTTTTGTTTAAATCTGTTTTTATTAATTTGTTGTATCTCTTCATAAAAGACAAATTACATTGTGTAATACTAACCATATACCAAACCATCTAACAGTCGAATAGACATGGCAATTGGATCAAACATTACATATAAGCTGTATCGATGACATAATGGGTTCAAGAACCAGTTGAGGCTCCGCATTTAGTCCGTTCCAGTTGGAGCAAAAGGTCACCGTTCAATAGTGGTTTGGTTCCGTTAGTGTGGTGTACAGAGTCTTTGAAGGACAATCCGCATAATCAATTAAACAGATTTTATAGGTAAAAACAAACAGAACTCAGAACTAGTAAAAACAGCAGCATAGAACAACACCTATGTGAGCATCCCTCACCCTGCCCCCCTCCCTCCCCCCTCCCTCTTCTACATCATCGCTACGGCAATGTCTACCCATTGGCTACGGCTATGTCCGTGTTCAAGGTCAGATGGTGTATGTGTGCACTTATTGCATGTCAGGAATCTACAGACAGGCTACCCGTCACTCACTACAAGGGCGTCTCCCTCGTTCTCTGTTGGTCCCTCAAGGCTATCCCCTTCCGTTTGCTTTAAGGCCTGAAGCAGTCCCTCCCACTGCGCCGCTATAGGTGTTTGTCGCAGCCCCACCGTTTCCTCCCGTAGGATGGCAATTCCCTCTGCTTTGGCCCATGCTAAGAGCGAGTATCTCCATGCCCGTATGTGCGGCGGGTCCTGCGCCTTCCATCGCTTAGTTATAAGTCGCTTAGCCACCACTATACCCAAGTCAAGGAATCGAGACAAGACTTTAGAGGCCGGGGTTCTGTGGAAGTAATGTAATAAATAAGTGGGCCATTCAAAGGGTATGCTACGGCCTGTGCACGTGTGCAGTAGTTCACTTACTGCTCGCCAATATGTCTGCAGTTTGTGGCAGCCCCATAACATGTGTACCAGTCCAGCCCCTGGTTCGGTGCAGCGAGGACACACCGCATCCGTGCGGTGAAAATACCTATTGATCGTCTCGGGTGTAAGATATGCTCTATGGATTATGAACAGTTGTATTTGCCTGAACCTCATGTTTCTAGGTATACGTGTTGGGCTCCCTATTATCTTACCCCATTCCCTGTCCCCAAGGTGTCGCTCTAGGTCTGCTTCCCACTTGCGGCGCAGTGGATCTAGACTTATCGCTGCATGTGTACGGAGGGACGCCGCAAACCAGCGGATTAAGTGTCTGCCCCGCCCCATGACATGGAGGTACTGTACTGTGAGATGTTGGCTCGGTTCCGCGGTCATGTCTCCCCAACGGGAGGTTAATGTCGCAGTCAATGAGCGGTGTCTCAGGAACTGCCCCGGTGACAGTCCCGTTTCCTCAACCAAGGATTCAAATGGTATAAGCATGCCATCTCGGTATAAGTCTCCCAAGGTCTGGATATCGGCCTCGTGCCATTCCGTGAGTGCAAGGGGTGTAAGCACCCCAGACCCGCTGGGGGAGCCCTCTAGTGGTATGGCCGGTGCATATGGGACGAGTTTTCTGGTGAGGTATAGACAGCGACGGTAGCATTTGTATGCCACCGCCAGGAGGAGTGGTGCTGGGGTCGCAACTCTGGTGGCTGGGTGAAAAAGTTTGGTGATATGGGCCAAAGAACTAGGAGGCAGTGTGGTCGCCGTGTCCTCCCGACCTCTGTCTGCGAGCCAGCGGGCGATCCACTGTAGTTGTGCCGCCAAATAGTAGTGTTCGAAACAGGGCGCTGCAAGGCCTCCCTGATCGGTAGGCAGGTACAGTTTCGCCAATGCCATCCTGTGTCGTGCGTTGCCCCACAGGAAGTCCCGAAGCATCTTGGTAAGTGTGGAAAAGAAGGATGCCGGAACATACAGTGGCAGGTTGGCAAAGTAGTATAGGAGACTGGGAAGGATCACCATCTTGGATAGTGCAACCCTGCCGGTGACCGTTAGCGGGAGCGTTTTCCAAAATTGCACCTGTGACTTGATGGCTGTCAAGGCCCGTCCCAGATTACCGTCAAAGAGGTCCTTCGGCTGGCGGTATATCTGAATTCCTAAGTAGCGGAAGGTGTCAGCCTTCCACTGTACCCTGGTACCCTCTAGTATGTAATCCGGGTTCTGGGTCTCCCCCCTGAATGCATAAAGACAGGACTTGCTCACGTTTACTCGGAGTCCCGAAAGGGCAGCGAAGTCCCGCAGTGTGTGTGCCAACTGGGCTGGTATGTTTCTTACATCTCTCACAAAGACCAGCAGGTCGTCTGCGTACAACGACACCTGGTGTATTGCATCTCCCAAAGGTATTCCATCTTCCAACGTCGCCCGCAATGTTGCCGCCAGCGGCTCGATCGCTAGCGCGAACAGGAGGGGCGACAACGGGCACCCCTGCCTGGTGCCCCTGCGTATTGGTATGGTGTCTGATATGTACGGCCCAATTCGTACCCGGACTATGGGGTTTTTGTATAATAGGTCAATCATTTGGAGAAAGCCCAGACCCAGCTCGTATCGCATCAGCACTGCTGCAAGGTAGCTCCATTCCAAGCAATCGAAGGCCTTCTCAAGGTCCAACACCAGGCAACCTGCTCTGGGCCACACCTGCACACTATCCGTCGCCACCCTAAAGAACCTACGCAAGTTCAGTGATGTGCTGCGTTTGGGTACAAATCCATTTTGGTCGGCGTGAACCAGCTCGGGGACCACCGGTGCCAAGCGCTCCGCCAACACCTTAGCGTATATCTTGTAATCCACGTTTAGGAGTGCCAGGGGTCTGTACGAACCCAGATTTGCGGGGTCCCTGTCTGGTTTGAGCAGGGACACCAGGTAGGCCTCACACATTGACGGGGGCAACATCCCTTCGTCCAGGGCTGCGTTGTAAAGGGCGTGCAGACGCGGCACAAGAGTCTCCCGGTAGGCTTTATAGTATTCGGCCGGGAGACCGTCCGGTCCCGGTGTCTTACCCGATGCCATAGACCCAATTGCCTCCCCAATTTCCTCTAGAGTAAGGGGACCATTGAGTGTCTCTTGGTGTGTCTCTGAGGCTGTGGGCAACTGGATAGGCTCTAGAAAACTCTCCAGGTCAGGGCCGGGGCAGCGCCCCCTGGATTGATACAATTTCATGTAGTGATCTGACATCACTTTGTGTATCTCACGCTGTGTATATACCAGGGTCCCCTCCGGCGTGCGTATGGCTCCAATAGGTATGTGGTTATGCTCCTGCTTGAGTAGCCAGGCCAGGAGACGGCCTGCTCTGTCCGCCTTAGCGTGGGTACGAGCCGTGTGGGCTGTATAATTGTGACACCTCAATCTCTCCATGAGTTCTGCATGTTGTGTCCTAAGGCCCTCCAGTTGGTCCGAATGTCTGCCCCCACCCTCTCGATCATATTGGAGCAGCTGCGCTTCTAGGCGTGTGAGTGCTATCATAAGCTGTTTTCGTATGTTCCAGGTGGCACCGAGACAGTGTCCTCTAACAGCGATTTTGTGGGCATCCCACTCCACCAATGTCGTACTTGCCGTTTCCTCATTGAGTTCGAAGTACTCAAGAACGGCCGCCCCCAGTGATGTGCGGAATTCGGGGTCTTCCAGTGCGGGCGGCTGGAGACGCCAGGTGGGTATGGGAGGACGATCTGCCTCCCATGTGAGCTGGAGTCTCATAGGGTTGTGGTCAGAGTGCGTCCGTCCCAAGTACTCGGACACCTCAACTAGTGGCATAAGGGATTGGGAGCCCACAACCCTATCCAGGCGCACATGGAGGTCGTGTACTGCCGAGTAATAGGAATAGATGCGTTCATTGGGGTGGAGGACCCGCCACATGTCTAATAATGCCCAGTGTGAGAGCCAGTCCGTGAGAGCCTGCGCGTTTGACATCGCAGACGTCTTCCGAAGGGGTGGAAAGGATCTGTCCGAGTGTATATCAAGCACTGAATTAAAGTCACCGCCCAGTAACCAGGGAAGCCCAGCATGAGAAGTCAGCACTGTGGACAATTGTGTTAAGAATGAGGGTTGGTCTACGTTCGGAGCGTAAACTGAGCCCAACAGTATTGGTTGGCCGTTAAGTGTCCCTCGCACTAAGGTGTATCTACCTTCAGGGTCTATCATCGTGTCCTCGCAAATGAACGAAGTGCCTGCTCTCACCCAGATTAGGGTGCCTCTCGCATGTGCGGAGTATACCGTGCCATACACCTGTCCCCTCCAACGCCTACGCAGTTTGTCTAATTCTGGCTGTGTCATGTGTGTTTCCTGCAGTAGGGCAATCCCCACCGAGTGCCTTTGAAGGTATGCGAATATGGAATAGCGTCGCTTGGGTGTGTGCATACCACGTATGTTCCATGTAAGTATGTTAGCCCGTGCCATTTCTGGGGATTTTGATCAACGAGGGTGCCAAGGGCGGAGCGCGCCACAGGGGACGGGGACCAGGGACAGGGACAAGTGCGTCACTCTGCTGCAACAAAAACAATGAATGAACCCTTAACATCACAACATTTAGGGCGGACATTTCGCAACGTCCGTCCAAACCTCTGTAGCAAGTGGGTGATACAAACTAGGTCAGTGTGGTACCTGTTGGGGTGTGCGTACTAGTATCGATTTACTATAATCGCTCCTCCCCATTGCCTATGTATGTAGTATGCCATCCAATTAATCGTCCGTATAAACGTATGAGACCGGCAGCATGTAGCCCTGAATGTTAAGACAGGTGTTTGCATTTCCCCCGGCAGCGTATTTAGGTGGCCAGGTACGGGCCCAGTGGCATTGTATCGACTCTGCGTGAGGTGTGTTTGGTGTGCTACCTCATCATCCCACCCCGTTATACAGTGGTGTGCAGGACCACAAACATTAATCATGAGTGTTCTACTTGCGTGAGCCGTTTGTGTCAGTCTATCGCATCAGTCCTGGTTCAAATAATGCCATCGGCAGTTTGCGGGGTTATCTTTGGCAGTCCGAGTTCTTCAGATATCGCAGTCGATGGCGACGAGGAGCCACTGGTCATCAGCGCACCGCGTGTGTAAGGGTCCGGTCGTTCTTTGGGATGTGGGGAGCCCAGGGTCATGACCGCTTCCAGGGCGCTTTGTTTCTCCCGTCGCATGTTCTCCGGATTCGGGACTGCAGTTCCCCCTGTCGCGCCTCTTGCTGTCCCACGTCGTCTGCGCCGCCTTGTCCTCCGACCTGCTAGGTTGTCTCCGTCCGGATTCGAAGGCCTCACACCCGTCCACAGCCCTGACTCTTCCAGCCAGTCCCATGCCTCCGTAGGAGAATCAAAGAAGCGGGTCCCTTCCTTCGTGACCACTCGTAATCTGGCCGGGAACAGCAACGAGTAGGGCAGTTCGAGTATTCTGAGCTGGCGTTTCACTGCTACATAGTTACTCCTGCGACGTTGCACAAGGGCGGTGTAATCTGGGAAGAGCATGATTGGGCTTCCATTTACTTTGAGACCCTCCATTTTTCGTGTTTCACGGAGCACCGCGTCTCTGTCCCTGTAGTTGAGCATCTTGAAGATAAGCGGACGTGGCCTGGCTCCTGGCTGGGGTCTCTGGGCCGGCACGCGGTGGGCTCTTTCTATTACAAATTGTGGGGACAATGTTCCCTGGGGCAGAAGATCACGTAGCCAGTGCTCCACGTATTGTTCCGGGTTCCTACCTTCCTCGCCCTCCTGCAATCCCACCACGCGTAAATTATTGCGGCGGGAGCGCCCCTCCGCATCCTCCGCTCTGTCTTCGAGAACGTGAACGCGGTCGATCAGATCTTGGAGCACAGCTGTGTGACTTTGCGTGACAGGCTGTAGGTCTTTCAGTGTTTGGCCTTGTGCGTTTACTTTGTCGGCCAACTTGCGATGGTCCGCATGGAGGAGCGTGAAGTCCGAGGTAACCCCATCTATCCGGGCTTCCAGAGAGGTCCTGGTGTGTTCCAACGCAGCGCCAATTCTCTCTACCGCTGCAAGTACTGAGTCCAACTTGGCCGCCAGGGCCGCGGTCGTTGGCTCCATTTCTGCACCAGTACCCACGCCTATGGGATCCAGGCCTCCCGCGCGGAGGGGTCCCTGTTGTAGCTTAGCTCGCATCCGGCCCATCACGAGTTGCTGTGCCGTGGGCATGCGGGGCTCGTCAGCGAAAGAGCCGCGCCCTGGTAATGATGCCACCCAAGGGGAGTCTCACGCCCACGTGGGTCACTCAGGAAACTCCGACCCGGCCGGGCTGCCCGCAGCAGTCTCCCCATTTGACGCCGTCTGTGGATAAGGCTGCTCGTACCGGCCCGTGAGGGTCAGTTGTTACCTCTGCCTCGATAGCTTGCCAGTGGGGTAGATCACCTGGATCTCTGATTATGGTTGGGTGTCTAGCTGCGTCGGCGTAAGTGCAGTGTGATGCAAGCCCGTAGGGTCACTCGGTCGTGAGGCGGAACAGTCGGTACTAATGCCCCCAGAGGCTGTCATCCGTGCCAGTCCTGCCTCTTCACAGGATCACTCGCGTCGGGGCGCCGGATCCACAGCCGCCATCCCCAGACAGCGCCACCTCCACCTCCACCACTCTCTGCAGCCCATAGAATCGGCCACCGCAGACAACACCAGGCCTAGTATCCAGAGGGCGGTCTCTGCTTCCTTCGACTTACACCGGCACCGGCCCAGCACCTCCCAGGTCTCTCACCTCAGGGGTTGCGTATCAGTCAGTATTTCCTCGGCAGACATAACCTCTCCAGTGTGCGCTCTGATCTCCCCCTTTACTCCGTTTTCTACTACCGGGCTGTAGTCGACAGATCCCCTCAGCATATGGCGGTCTCTCAGGTCCGTGCCACAGCAGCCCGACTTGCAGGGACCCGATGCTCCGAACCACCAACACCCCGGCACCACGGCCCTCGCGTCGCAGCTGGGGTCTCAGCTCACCAGGATTTGGGCCTCTGGGCCGATTATCGGCGATGGTCTCTCCGGGCGGTGTGGATTTCGGCCTATCCAGTCTACGCCTATCCAGGGCCTGGCGAGTACGCTTTCCGCACCTCACCCCGGTCGTTCTCCGTTGCCGGTTGGGTGGCCTCAAAGGCCTGCGCGGCCTGGTAGTCCCAGGTTGCTGTTCCTCACAGTTACCGCCCCCGGGGGTAGAGCGGTGTGAGCCTGTGTGTCTCCGCTTGGAGCGATATCGGTGGTGGCTGGCCTCCCGTGACAGCAACGGGAAGGGACGTCTCTCACCTCCGCTCGCCGTCAGCTCCGGGGTCAGTGGGCCTCTGTCTTTCTCACCACGGCAACCGCAGTCCCAGGCAGCGGGGGGGAGGGGGGCCCCCGGTGGTACACCTCCGAGTCCCCGGTCCGCGACGATATTCCTGTTGTTTGGCTCTGGGTACGCTCTAGAGATTAGTTCTCTGCCTCCGGGGCCGCCGCCTGATCGCGGGCGGCCATCTTCTGACACAGAATGCCTGTGCACGGCCTCGTAGCAAACCCGCTCCGTCCTTCCTCACCACCGCCGTCGCAGTCTCGGTGGCCAAAAGGACTCAGCTCCGGGCTCATCGGACGCAGCAGGTCTTTAGCCGCCCGGTTCTACTGCCGTTGAGCGTGGATGGCGTACCTACAGGATAATTACGACGGATCTATGGGGGATAGTAGCGCGAGCGCTAGGGTTTCACATCCTCCATGTTGGCTGGCTAGACACGCCCCGGCTTGCCTATACTCTCTTGCCTGTAAATGAAATCTTTTGGTGACTGGGTGCAGCCTCGGTGTTCCCACAGCTCCCTATCATGAGGTAATGCTTGTTGTTGCAATTCACACAAATGTAACTTTGCTGTCTCTGTATATGGGGGTGGTAATTCCATAGCATCCTGTTGCCTGCTTGTTATCACATCAAATGTGTGTTCATCATATACATTTTAATTTGGGAATGCTTTAGCTGCTTCTTTTGCAGCCCAATCTGCCAGAGCGTTACCCCTGGAGATAAGGTCTTGCTGATTGGTGTGCGCTGCACACTTTATCACTGCTACTTTAAATGGAAAAGTTAGAGCTTTTATTAATTGTGCCAATAAATCTTTGTGCATCACGGGGGACCCATCAGATTGAGGAAATCCTCTCCTTTCATATCTGCGAATGCTAAAATGTACAGTGGTGGTGACGTATCCTGAACCTGAGCAAATGGTGACCTCTAGTCCCTCTGCTCGCTACAATGCTTCAATAATGACCACTAATTCTGCCACCTGTGCTGAAAAATGAGACTGTAGTGGCATCCGGATAATAATTTGTCAGATGTTCCTTGCTGTTCAGCTCTTAAAACTGCTGCTCCTGAACATATAATCCCAGTTTCCTGATCTATGAAAGCGGACCCATCATCAAAGAACACCATGCTCCCTGGGATGGCATCTTCTCCCACCTTACTTCCTTCATCTGGTATGTAATTTGCACAGTCATGTACTTGTTCATCGTCAGTAACTGGCTATGCTTAGAATGTTGCTGGATTAACTGTGTGACAGTGGACCACTTGCAATGATGGTACTGAAAGTATTACTTCGTACCCAGATGCCCTCTGAGTTTTGAGGTTGCTCTTGCTTCTTTGTAAGATAGCAAATAGCACATGCTCTACATGCAGTGTTAAAGGTGATCCCATCACTATGGTGGTGCATTTCTGGACCGCAAATGCTGCTGTAACCAGCGCTTGCTCACATGGGTAGTGACCTTTCATGATGGGATCTAGCAGCTCACTGTAGTAGGCAATTGGTATGTGTCCCATGGATGTCTTTTGAGTCAGTGATTCCATCATTGTCATTCCATTACAGTGACAGAAGAGGTAGAATCTTTTGCTGTAGTCAGGTGTACCTAACACTGGAGCATTTGAGATTGCTTTCTTTAGCGCCTGAAATGTTGTCTCTTTCATCAGTCCAATTAATGTTATTCTCATTGGTATGGGACTCTTTTAGAGCATTCAGAAGTGGTGCAGTCAAGGTGACATAATCAAATACCCACTGTCTTACCTAATTGCAGAGTCCTAGGAACTTCTGCGTTTGTTTTGTGGTGGTGGGCTTGGGCATGTTTCTGATACTCTCTGCTCTGTCAGGTGTCACCCTCCTCCCGTCTTTGGATATCATCTGTCCCAATAATGTACATCTGTCTGCACATATTGTAATTTGTCTTTGTCCACTTTGTATCCTTTTTCTGCAAGCATACGAAGGAGACCAATATTGTCATCTCTGCATATTTTTTCAGTGGGGCTACATACCATAATGTCATCCACATACTGGAAAAGGGTGCCTCTGCATTTTATGTTTGCTAAATCCTTTTTCACAGTCTTGTTGAAGATACTTTGGGACTCACAACAGCCTTGAGGAAGCCTTCTATAGCAATACCAAGTTTATCTGTTTGTGAATCCTGTTAAATACTGACTATTTGGGTGCAATGGAATGCTAAAAAAATGCATTATTCAAATCAATCTCCGAAAAGTGGGTGGCATCCGTAGGAATGTATGTCAGTATGACTGACTGGCCTGGTACCACAGGAAATTCTGGTATTGCTATATCGTTCACGGGGCGGAAATCTTGAATCTTCCTCCAAGTTCCCTTCTTAGCTTTCTTGATCAGAAAAATCAGGGTGTTACAGGGTGATGTTCTCTCCTATATTACTCCCTGCTCAAGTAACACATGTATTGTGGGAAAGATGCCTTCTTCCACTTCTTTGGACAGGAGATTCTGATGTACCCCGGGCGGTATCGCCCCCAGCTTTCAGTGTTCTTTTCACAGGCTCAACTCCTTTAATCAGTCACACGTCATGTGGCTCCTTTGTCCACAGACTTTCTGGTACCATTGCCAAATCCTTTTCTCTTATTGTACTGTCTTGTCTCTATTTTGGCACCGTCCTGAATTGCAGTTGCACTCTAATGGGAATATCCATTTCAAATACCACTGTTTCAATTGATGGGCTGTCATCACACATTTCTTCATCTTATATGTCTTTCAATTTGACCCCTGGATCCGCAAATACTACTGATGCCCAAATTTTCTGTCTCCTGTCAAATGTATCAACAATGCGTAAATTGGCCTTACTTCAAGGGCTACTATTTTGAGCACCATGTTAGGTTCTTCTATGGGATCCACAGGCCTTTCGGGTCTGAACAATTGTTCTTTTGGTATCTGCACTGTCTTCCCCAATGGTGCTGGTGTATGCAATATCAAAACATATTTACCACGCAAAAAAGCCTCTGTGTTCACAGGAATTGCTCTGACCTGTTGTCCCAAGTCCTCATGAGCTACGAGTGATAACATCCTACCTTGTGTGATACCAGGTGTGTGGCATACCATTGACCCATGAGAGATGGTCAGTTTGAGCTTACTCAGTAGGTCTCGTCCGAGAAGGTTGACCGGCGCCACTGAAGAGTATAACAATGGTCCTTCAATTTGTTTATCTTCGACAATTGTGCTCACTGATTCAGTAAAAGGAACCCTCCTGACAGCCCCAGAAAACCCTTGTGTGTCCGTTGAGTTGTGAGAAAGTGGAAGTGTTCCTTCCCTTATGAAAGATTTGGTGGTCCCAGTGTAGATTAGAAAACTATAGGGGGAGACCTTCTATGGCTACCGTCACATTGGGTTCCTCATCTGACCTGTGGATTACCAATAGTATTGGACACATTATGGTTGTCTGTGGGCTCTTTCATTGAGTATAACTGTTGGTCGGTTTCTCTCCGGACATTTGGGGTTGCGCATAAAAGGGATTGCCTCCTTGTACCGTTACTCCTCCCATCTGGACCTGTGTTGGTCCTCCTGTAGTAGTTCTGACAACCTGGGGTATGTTCTATGGCATTTGCCCCTTTTGTGCAGTCCACTGATCCTGAGGGACCTTCAGGGGTCCCTGTGTTACTTGTTGTTGGGGAGCCCATTGCATCTGTTGCGGCCTCTTCTGCCTCCGCAGGTTCTGTCCTCTCCTTATCCTTTTCATGTTTTCGCTTGAAATAATGTATTATATGGGCTTGTATTTTTAGCCACAGTTTAGCCTCCATTCCCACTACTCCATCTAGGTTTACTTGTATATCTGTGGGCAGGCCCCGTTTCAATATGTTACAAAATAATAATGCATTCCCTCCCGTGTTTTCCCAGTTAGATCCTAATTCCTGTGCCAATTGTTTTATCATTCTGGTGATAAATCCTACAATGTCTTCAGTTGAGTTTATGCTCTCTGCCATAAGGGCTCCAATGTTTGGTCTGTCTGGGTATGTCCACCGTAGCGCATCCCAGACATATTAAAGGATGACCCCTCAAACTGTGTATTTATCAATGTTATTTGAGGCAACGCTTCTCTGATAAAAATGATATTTTCTTCTTCTCCCACCAGAGAACTTAACAAGATTTTAACATCGCCCAAGGTGAGGTTCACTCCAATAGTGTGTTTTTATAGGCATCCTATCCATTTTCCCGCTCCCTCAGACAGCGGAGGTAGTGCCCTCTTTATCCGTTTGTGGCCAAGGTATGTATGTGGGCACTTGCCACCCTTGAAAATGAGGGGTAACTGAGTTATTGGTTGAGGATTTACTGGAATTGGGCCTAACCTTGGATCTAGTCTATTGCTTCAAATCACTTCAGTTGGTTTGTCTACAGCATACTCCTCCCAGACCATGAGGCACTCTTGCATACACGGGTAATTGCACTCTGGATTGCCCTGTCCCTGCCGTATACAATCTTTGGCAGTTGCTAAGTCGACGGGTTTAAAAGACCCTTGTTGGGCCATAGCTTTCTCCCCTTATTTTTAGTCCAACTTGCCAATTAATCTGAAAAAGGTTGGCAATAGTAACTACCCTCCTTTTTGTTCTATTTTTATAGGTGTTAAATCTGACCTACTAGTTTTCTAAGATTGACTTCTTTCTCAATCTGCGGTGTCCCTCATTGCCATTAGTAACCCCAGTGTAGGACGCAGGTGAAAATGACATGGTCTTCGGTTAGTGTCCTGCTCATCTGCACCCATGTTAGGCCTTTCTTCCCACTCATTTTCTGCCTCTGCCCCTGCTACATCTTGTAACTAATTTGGGGGTTCATTATATTGTTGCGTCTCTATGTCCGTTTCCCATCCTTCTTCTCCTCTTATCCATTCCTCAGCTGCCTCTCTGAGTCTCTGCAGAAGTATCTCCTAGCCTAAGAACAACATGTCCCATAGTCCATTGTCCTCGGAGGGGGGCTAGGCTGCTAGAGGATTCTGGCTATTCTGCTTATCTGAGTGTACTGCAATTCAATTGAGCCTTCTCTTTGATCCAGTTTTGGACCAGCCCGAGAAGTTGTAGCTGTCGGGTCCGAAGTTGCCTTGTTTCCCCATGATTTCTGTTTCTCCTCTTAAGGTGCAACTCTGACTGCATCCTGGTACCGTACAGTTGGCAAAATGGGGTGAACACCATAAGGCGGGTGCTTCTCTGGGGACTGTGTTGTTGCTTCTTCGGGGGCTGTTGGTTTCACGTTTGTTTTTGTGTATCACGGAATACCCGCCATAATAACAGGGTAGCTTCCCTTTACTGTATTTTCTTTCTTTTATACTTGGAGCGAATATAAGTCAATGTAAGTTTAGTAATGTCTTCTTCTTACTTATTAACCTGCACTTGAAGTTTTTATTTTCATTTCAGTCGTTTTCGTTATTCTACATGATTACATATCCCCTGAAAAAGTTCCCTGCCACAAATGCATTGGGATATTTAAGGCTTCAAATTTAGAATGTTCATGTATATTCAATTGGAATCATATGGAATGCTTCAACAGCATATATCTTTGAAAGAATTCGCTATTCAAAAGAATTAAATTTGGAGTACCAGTGACTGGCCTACCGAGTGTTTAATTTCTTGAAAGGAATTATTGACTAATTGGAGTACCTCCCGCATCAGGGACCAAAGTAATGCACGAAGGGGATGCTTCTCCGTCTGGGGGGCACAATTAATTTATCTCCTGCCATAACACATATGGCATTCTGCACCAATGCTACACTTTCCTGGCAGGCAGTTTGCCTAGCAATGCAGTGGTCACAGTGAGGTTTCACATGCTCTATGCTGTGTTCGGACAGAATATCGAAATAAAATTATCATGATACATAAATATTGTGTCAAGAATTAAACGGTTTACTTTGGAATATAACTATTTAATTTTATAATTTTAGTGTGAAATCCTTTGTTTAAATTGTATTTGTATGTAGTAGAGACAGCTTATTTAATTAGTATTGTTGGTGTCCAGAAATATAATAAACAGGTAATTGCATGTTTGTAATAAATAACCTCAATCATTACATATTTTTATTAAATAAATACATGTAACACATTTTTCAAAATTTATTTTTGTTTTCAAAGTTTATTTAATGTATATTTTTAAATTTTTAAGCATACATTTCAACTTAAAAATAACCATTTATATATAAATAAATAAAACCTTTATTGTACATTTTTATTACATAAAAATGTAAATCATATTTAAATAGTATTGTATGTTGCATAGTTTCCACTTTTTCCATTATTTAATTTTTTGTTAACATTTTTTAAATTGGTTTATATACATATTTTCAGTCATTTTAACATAAGTTTTTTTCAGCATATATTAAATAATTGTATACATTTTATGCTATCATTTAAGTTATACTCTTACACATTTGTTGACATGTTTTACATGTTTAATAAATGTATTCAACATTTGTAAATTATTTCCCATTCATTTTTATGGGGGACTATATAGTCTTTTTTTTAATTTCATTAAGCGGCCATTTATTTTCTACCGCTACCTTCTACTTTGTAGTCTGCCTGTGTCATTTTTAGTCTGTTTTCCAGGCTCTAGGTCGCAGTATGGTGCTGCTCTCCATCGGAACAGGTAAGTCCTTTTAGAAGGTTTTTTTAATGCATTTGGAGAGTAGGGTAGATGTAATGGGAAGGTCCAGAGGTCAGTTATAGTATTGTTTGTAGGTTTTTGGTACATTTAGGGCCTCATTATGATGTCGGTCGGAAAGCCTCAGACTCTCAGTCGGAATCTCCTAGACCATCTCGGAACCCATCCGCCTCGGTCGGAAACAATTCTGACCGACCGATTACGATGCAGGGGAACAGTTCTGGCATTCCGAATCGGTTCCGACCGGCATTCGGAGAGTCAGTCGATCTGAGCTGATTCGTACAGCTCTACGAACCACATTTCCGACCGACCGATTACGATGTCGGATTCTGACAGCCTTTCCGACTCGGTCTGTCCGACACCAAAAGGCTGTCGGAAACTGACTTCGGGGGCCCCTAGAAGGCCCTTCTTCATTCTGAGGCCTCCGGTTGGGGGTCAAGGGGGTACCCAAGGGACACCCCTCTAAAACCATGCACACTGTGGCGGGCACCATGCGGTGCCCGCTATGGGGTGCAAGGTTTCCGCAGACACCCATTTTCCCCATAGGAGCCTGCGTTGTCGGTCGGAACACAAGCTCCCATTGAAGTCAATGGGAGTCCTTCCGAACGGTGTTCGGAAGCATCATAATTGGTCGGTCGGAACCGCGAGTCGGTCGGAACCGAATCCGACAAGGAGTCGGGTGGTTTGGTTTCCGACCGACATCGTAATCAGGCCTTATGTTGTTTTACACTAGTGTGTAGTTTTGGGTTTTCGCACACTGTTTTAGTAATGTATCACTATGTTATGTTATATTGTGTTATGTTTCTTGTTTTATGTTCATTAAGTGTAACGTATATGTATTTATGGGAATGTAATGTGTTTTACAGGTGGGTTTTCTTGTTTACTTTACAGGTTTTTGTCTACAAATGTGTCCTATGGGTATTGGGAACGAATATATATATATATATATATTTTTAAAAACTCACTGTTGGTTTATAATAAGCCAATATTTTTAATTTTGATTTCCTTTTTTCAGGTTTCCAGGAGCGTTTATTTTTTTAAACACTTCTTCGGATTCTTATGGTTTCTAGATACTGTGGATTACTTTTAGAGATCTTGATTGGATTTGTTTTATTTTTGCATTTTTTGGGAGGCTTTTTGGAAAATCTTTTTCACGTTTTTGGTGGAGTATTATTTTGGACTCCATGGATACAGAGAAAGATCTAAGGCTACAGAACAGGATGTCATATTTATTTTATTTGTTTTGGGTGGGAACTGGTATATTTTATTGTTTGTCTAAATATTATGTGATTGTTATTTGGAAATGTGTTGTATGTACTTTACCTGACAAATTGAGTTTGTTCTTTGAGCTTTTTGGTTGGTGAGGTTTAGGTTTTTCATGTAAATAATGTATATATTTTATTAGCCCAGTTTTATTAAACATTGGAGTTTTATTTAATGTTTAGACTTATATAAAAAAATAATTTGTGATGTTGTGTTAGATTTTGTGACAGTTTTTGGGACTTTTGTAGGTTACTATTTATTTTGTAATATGATTTTAGCTGTTATTTTTAAATAATCTGTTCCTTTGTTTATGAAGATTTTGACTTTACATTGTAGCATGTCGTACATTCTTTTGGTTTGTTTACTAGGTTTAAGTACAATTTGGGTAACAGTTTGCTCCATTCATAGTGTTGGTAGCTTTGCTTTTTTTTAATGCCTCTATAGATTTATAGAGAGTAGGTTGAGTATTGCCCTAGTGTGGATTAGAAGGCATTGTGCCATCCTTCCACTGCATTTTTAGGTCGAGCGTAAGCCAGCGCTGCTCTGCAAAGAGCTCTGGTAGTTCAGTACAGAGAGAAGTTCTTCCCACTCCCCCGCCCTTATTTTTCATTGGCTTGTGCGTTTGTCCTTTGTAAATGCTGTCTTCTAATTCATTATGAGGCTTGTTAGTCCCTCCTTAGTAGGGCCATGTCGTCATTTGTATCCTCCCATGGCTACTGGCCCCTTTACTTGGTTGTTACACGGGGCGTGTACTATTTCCTTTTGGAGCCGGAGCCCGCCGCAGGAGATGGATCAGGTAAATGTGTGTTTTGGTGCCTTCTACCCCCCTCCCGTTGTCGTGCCTTCTTCCCCCCTTCACCCTCCCTCCTGTTGTCCGTGCCTTCTTTTCCCCTCCTCGCCCTCCCTCCCGTTGTCCGTGCCTTCTCCTCTCCTCCCCCACCTCGCCCGTTCAGCCGTTGTCCGTGCCTTCTCCCCCCCGCCCACCCGATATCTGTGCCTTTTCCCTCCCTCCGTGTTGTCCGTGATGCCAAGTTGCAATAGGTCTTGCGTAAATTGAAGACCTATTGCTTGTTTCTTTAGGTGGGCGATCCTCCTCAGTTGTGTCCTGCCACCGCCCCCAGTCAAGCTCCTCTTCTGGTGGCCGTTCTCAGCACCGCACTACCGCTTGGCTGTCGGGGCAGGAACCTTCATGGGTGTTATTTTGGCAGCCTGCCCCTCATGAGTGGCTGCTCTGTGGTGGCTGCATGTGAGAAAAGCACTCCGTGAGCGGGAGACTCCGAGGCGGCGATGCCAAGATGGAGCCAGGAGGGAGCAGTTTTCGATATCACGCTTTAGAGAAGTTTTTACTGCACACTTGTGATTTTTAGGACCTGTGATACGTTTGCACACTCTCATTGGCGCTATACTATTTTCTTTGTGTGTTTTTTTAAGCTCTTTACAGAAGTTGTTACCGTAATTCCAGTAAACTCTGCTAACGAAGGAAACTTTCTAAATTGAAGTTATGCTTAAATGTAGCTGAGGTATGCGTTCTGTGCGTGGAAAAAGGCTTTCACATTAAATAGTTACTCTGAACGAATGGCTTGGATTTACTACCTGTTCAGCTACTTTACCAAGCTATGTGATCCTGGACATTTCACTACATCACCCCTTTCTGGCTCGGTTTCCATTCTGCTGACATCAGGAAAGTTTAGAAGTATGTTGCACCCGGACCCAACCCCCACAGTCTGTAGGAATCCGTTACAACTGTGCTCCGCACGTTTAACGTCCAGCTACGTTCAGGGTCTGTCACACCAGGGTATACCTGGCGGATGTGAAGCAGGACCCGGAAGGAGAAGGCGCTAGTTGCAGCTCTTGCACAACCGCAGAAAAACAAGTTGGCACTGGTCGCTTTATGAATTTAGGGAAGGTTTGCTTAAGGCCGAAAGGGTCTGCCGCGCGTGAAACGGGCGCACCTCTGTGGTGTTCTGTCTGGTTCCCCTGCTCTCCTTGCTGTGTTAAAAGGTGGCAGTGACATATTATTGTGTATCCAGTTAAACCTGTGAAAAAACAAAAGCTCTTAGTCTGTGCTGATATTTACATGCTTCGTTGTAATTTTTTTTTCGGGCTGAAACTTTCTTCATCTACCTATTGCATTTGCATATTTGCTTTTGCCTAGCGGTGCGAGCTTTTGTATGCGGCCTTTGTGTTGACTTTAAACAAACAGCCAGCGGGGTTGGTTACACAAGTGATGAGTTTTGCTTCTTCTTCCCGTTTGGCATCAAACGTTTGGAAAGCAGGTACCCGTGGACAGTTTAGTTTTGCAGAATTGCGCCCCTCTGAGTGAAATAATTGATAGCCTTCAAATGATAGAAACATTATTTGTGGAGAGTGGGGTGGCATTTTATTGGCTTTCGTATTCGCACAGCACGTTGCTACCGCTGGTGGTCTTCACGCACTGCACAGATGTTGTGCACTTGGTTTCTACAGTGCTTATTTATAGTGCGTCCTTTGTGGGAAGCATTGGATGTCGTGCGTGAGATCCAGAGGGGATCGCCATTGTCACTGCAGACTTGGCACTGTGCTTGATTTGTGCTGGTGGTTGCAGGTAGTGGCCACTGGCACTCCTTTCTGGGGACCAAAATTTATTTGACCATATCAGGCTTTCACTGAGAGCAGGAGAGGGAAATGTAGACAATGGTGACAAAGGAGGAAGCGGGGATGAAAAGAGTTTGAAAGAGTTGCCCATCTGGTCATTCCAAACCATATATTCGTGTTACGGCCCCAGAGAGTCAAATCAGTGCTGTTCATGGAGAGTCTGCTCTGTGTCAATTTTCACTGCTTCTCCGCGTGAGATATTCATTGGTGCCCGTGAGGGAAGTCTTAACCAGCCTTACACCTCCCTTCAGGGGATATTTCACTAGGATTCTCTCTCCTTAATTTTTGATTGGCTTCAGGTCGGGCGTTTGAAATCCAGGTCTATTAGAACATTTTTGTGGGGCCTGGGTCTCTTCAACATCTAGCAAGGCCCCTTTATGGCCACCTAGCCTTTAATGTCAACCCATGCAGCTAGTTTTCAAACACTGCTACCTTTTTCACCATTAAATTGTAAATTTTTGTTATGTGCTCCCTTGGTTTGGTCGAGTGCTCCAGTCATCTGTGGGCATGTCTGTGTTAGGTAAAGACGAAAAATACATGAATTATTTTCTATGTACTTTTATGTTTGCTTTAAGAGAAAAAAATTATGAATCTACACTGTCAGAAAGTCCCCGGAAATAATAACTGTGAAATAATTTAGAGCTCAACTGCCATCACCAAAAACGTAAAGCTGTCCACACAGTTCCGCGCCACACGGTTCAACCCCACACATTTCCAAACCATGCCACATAATTCGATACCAAACAACATATTACTCAACAACACAATTGCACAACACACCACCTATATCCAGTCCACACCACACAATTCCACACCACACAATTCCACATTGTCACACAATTCAACAGCACACCACATAATTAAACTCCACTACATACCACTCCACAACACAAAATTCCATTCCACATAACTACACTCTATAAAACACAATCCCACTCCACATAATTCCAGAACACTCAATACCACACAATTACTATCGACATAATTCCACATCACTCCATGCCACATAATTCCACAACGCAAATCCACTCAACACCACACAATTTCACGCCACACATTTACACAACTAATCCAATCTAAACCGCATAATTCCAAAACACACCACATACATACACTCCATAACACAGAAGTAAAAAACATTGCCATTTACAATCTCAAGAGCTCTAACTCAAGGAAATGCAAGACCGATTGCATTTCCAGTGCTTGTTTGTTTTGGCTTCCAGTACCAAGGTGCTGTCATAGACATTACACCATGCTATTTGGACTTTGGGTTGGCATCTCTTTCCGTAGCAATGCGGTCTGCCAATCCAAGTGCCTTCAAAATTATCCAATAGGGGGCTTAGTTTGTCTTCATTTTGTTGGTAGAAAGGAATTTCTATTAGTAAATTGTAGTGGTTAGTTTCCTCTGTGACAGGGACATAGACTAGTGCTATAATTTTTTATTTCAAAGGCAGACTGGCTATTTGTAGCATATTCTACACTTGGGGCCCGATTACGAGTTTGGTGGTCCGACCGCAACGGCGGCGATCCCAAGCCGACTGCTGCAGCGTCAGTCTCCCACCCGCCTTATTACGAGGTTCCTGATGGGCCGGCGGCAGTGTTTCTGACGGCGGTGTCTATTGATATGTGTCAATGCAGGTGTTTATTTTTTGACTGCAATGTACACATATGCATGACACATGGAAAAATACCTACTGCGAGTACTTTCCCATTGCTGTAGTCTGGACCATATGTGTCCAGTTCAGTCAATGGGTAAATGGTACAAAACGGACTTGCCTGGATTTCAGCGCCAGCAGGGTCGTTTTTCTTTGGGGACAAGATGCTGCTGTGAAGGGGAGCCCTGGAGGAAGGTATCCACGTCGGTGACTGAAGTGAGGAAACGGAAATGGGCGAGTATGCACCCCAAATCCTTCGGTTCCACTGACTCGAAGCAGGCGGTCCAAACACCACGGTCAGCTCGTCGAGGAGCCAACTTGTAATTCGGACGGCGGTGAACGTCTCTGTACTGCCCTATGACAGCCGCTTTTCCCTGACCGCCATTGTTGCGGTCGGCGATTTGCTGGTGGTATCAGTGGTCTTTCGTTCAGCAAACCACACAACTCTTAATATGTCCCTTAGTGCAGATTGTTGGAGGTATCACCATATGCTTTGATTGAAATGGTAGTTACAGATTTGTATGGCTGTGTAGGGGTAGATTTTTAAAATGGTTTGAATCATGACTTGTTCAAAGTTTATGATTCTTTTTTGTGGTTAGTAGTTATTTGTTTAATGTAGTTTAAGAGTTTGTAATAAGTGCTGCTTTGTTTATTTGGTAGTAGGGCGTATATAAAAGGGATATTTGTGTTATGCTAGTCACCATGTATGGTGTATATCTGAGTAAATGGTTTGGGACACACTTTGAAGGTTCCATCCAACATCCAGGTTTGACAGTGGCTTAGTTATAGTAAGTTATCTGCTGTAGAAAATATTAGGATTCATTTATCATTGTTTAGGTTGTCATGCAACAGAAAAGGTTTCTCAATATGTGTCCAGTCCTCCTTTTTCAGACAGCTTGGCAGTAGAGCAGTCCTTCCTGCAGACAGGGCAGCAGAGTAGTCTTCCTTGCAGCAGGGCAGAGAGCAGTTCTTTTTCTGCAGGCCTCATAAAAATGTTGCTAGACCTGCAGGTATATTAATCTGAATAATCTACTCTACCTAACTGGAATGTACTTGACCCTTAAACTGGTCTCATATTGTGTGAATATTTTATTTTACAGAGCTGCCTTTTTCTTCATTATCACATATGAGAGCACCTTCAAATATGTGAGTTCAGCATTTTTGCTGTACAAAAAACCCTTTTGTTTGATTTAATAGACCAAATGTTTGCTCCATGTATAATAAGAATCTAGCTCCCATATTGGGTACACATGATCTCTGACGTGCCTTTTAGTTTTAGGTGTTCACTCTTCTTTTAAGGGTTGTTTTAACCTAATATATGGCTGGTGTGCGCACTCTCTCTACTCAATTTAGCCAACGGTTGACTCAGGATTATGATGCTTTCTATAACCTGGTAGGAATACAGTGATTAGAGTTGACATCGTTGTGATCATTAGTAATGGATTTGAAGCTATTGGCATCTTTTCAGGCGACACACTGCCTCTCACTAACAGCTCAGCAATACTTTCCGGTCTGGAACACTATGGGAGAGGTGGTCCACTGTGTCATGGGAGTCACTAGCTAACTTAAGACACAGACACGCGTTGTGATGTTTCTCACCTCTTAATGACGGAGCAAAGCAGCAGATCCAGCTCCTTCTAATCAAACCCGGCGTACAAGGCAGAAAGCAGTGAACGCACCGCCACCTCCCAGCTCGGCTAAGCTGCTCCCTCCGCTGCCATCTCTTGCACTTCTCAGATCGCTCTGCAGTGCCGAAAGTGACATACCTGATATAGCATCGGACGTCCGACGCAGTGCGGGTCACCTTTTTGCTGGCGCTCACTTGCTGAAGGTTACTGCTGTAAATTGACTTTAACCTTTCCAGGCTTATTACGAGTTTGACAGTCTTCGGCTAGGACCGCCACTGCCGCGGTCTCAGGAAGAACGCCAAGCCCGTGCTGCACCCGCCAGCCGGATTATCAGTTTAATCCAAGTGGTGCTGTGGCAGTCTCACGGCGGTGGTATGTTAGGCTCATAGGAGAGCCTAACAAGAATACTGCTGCTGTGAGAGAGCCTGAAGCACTTTCCTGCTCGGTGTGGCATGCACCATGTTGTGCATGCCACAACGTGCAGGAACGAAGGGGGGGCACAGCATGTGCTCCCCCCTGTACCCCATGGCCAGATTTGGACAGGGGCCCTAGGGCCCGCTTACCTGCGTTTACACCACCCTTTTCATGGCAGGGTCCCAGCCATGAAATGGGTGGTGAAAATGCAGGTCGTATTATGCTCGGCGGTACCAGCATCGGCGCCGCCAGCCTTTTCGGCACTTTGAAGATTGCTGCTGTAGCAAAATCCTCAATCCCGGCTGAGGTGGCGGTATTGTGGCTGTCCTACCGCCACACACGTAATAGGGCGGACGGGTGGTGGTGGTCGGACGACCACCGCAAGTATGGCATTCCCAAGACCACCGTACTTGTAATAAGGCCTTTAGTGTTGATGTTAAGAGAGCAAATGAGAGTGCTGCAAGCCTAATGCGGAACATCACACAGTTCCCAGAACTGCAGCGCTGCCATCTAGTGGATGAAAATGACGTTGATTTTAAGATAACCAATATGGCATTCACAGACTGCAACACTGAGTCACAAGCATGGCCTGGGATGACAAACTCAGGACCTCACTGGGGAGCTCCGATACCTTGGGTTGGGGTTTGTGATACTGTAAATGTTTTATGTACCAAAAGCACATAAATTAAAAATACGTTAACATGGATAAGGGGGAGCGATATCTCCTGTTGTGAAGACGCACTGCGAGGTGATTTGAAAATGAAAATGTCCTCAGCTAAGCGAGGAATCGCGTTGGCTTGAGTGCGGTTGTTTGACCACCCCTAAAACCCAACAATTCAGAATCCTGGGGAAAGGCAAACAAAAAAAAAAACCCAGTAGAAAACAACATAAATACACACAGGAGAAAGAATATGTGAAAGGTTCAGTCGCCATCAGTATGGCAAACACACCAAAAGCAGGAACAAATGGCACCGATTCTCCACACACAAGAAAGACCTTTCGAAAGGCACGCGAAGGAACCAATAAAAAGCGATGGGCGTGCCGAAAGACCCTCTTTTCATCTTCCAGAAAAGGCCACCGATGCTCCCATTTCCTGAGTCCAACAGTTCCTTTTGCCTTTACATCATCCTAAACATATATAAAACATTTTAAAAGACTTTGGGGGGGTGTATGGGGGGGGGGGAATTTTGTATCAAATAAGAACATTTCACCAATAAAATGTCCAACTTAAAATATTCCTGCAGGGGTGTGGAATTCTTATAGCCTGACTCCCAGGACACATTGTTTAGGGTCATGGACAACTAGTTTTCATGTTTAGTTTGTCCTTGGGACAAGTAGGCCCAGCCCCCTGCAGCACAAACACTTTGTCTGCCAGTTTAAAGTACCACATTATGGATCAGGGAAGAGCATTGTCTGCAGTTAAGGTAATATATGGATACAAATAATAATGCTGTTCGAACTTGTATTTATGGTTCATTAATACAAAGCCTTTCTTATTAGGGTGAGCACTCTAAGGAAATGTTGTAAGTTCGGACTGCATTACTGACAGTGGTTCCAGTGTACAAATGTGTAGACACGTTTGCAAAGTTTAACCATATGAGGCTACGTACAGTGCCCCCCGAATGCTCTCTAATTAGATGCAAATATCTGCAGAAGCTTGAAAGCAAGATTGATGATAGTTTGCTTTCAAAATAAAATGTTCATAAAAAAATGCATCTTGGAAAGAAAAAACGTCTTGCTAAACTACTGTGAAATTGTGGGTAACATTTCTTTGAAGCATCATTTAGTAAAATATGTTGATGCATGCTAATATTTCCAAACAATATTCATAATGGAAAATCAGTGCAACCGGTTTCAACAAGATAATGGGAAACATGAAAATAACCAAGCATTGGCAAAGCCAATAGGTCTTATATTGGTGGTCAGCCTTTTGGTTTTGTCATTGCTTGTCTTGCTTTGACAAGGTTTTTGTAAGACTTTGTGGAAGCTGCCAGACCTTCACCATTATAACAAACATTGGCAAAAAGCAATGATATGTTTTGGTCTCAAAAAGCACACATTGCTACAGTAGTCCCTGGCACTGAACAAAACGACTTTGTGTGCCGATATGCTTCTTGTGAAAGAGTGGTAGCCAGTCGAGAGATGGAGCGATAGAGAGATAAAGAGATAGATGGATAGATAGAATTTTAATAAAAACAAAAGGTCTTGGTGAACTCCAGACCTAATAATGGTCCCAATTCTTAAATAAAGTCACAAAATTGCACCCATGATATATGTCCTTGCATTAGTACAGATTTATGGTTTTCATGAATCCACAACAATTTACAGAATTAGGCCAGGCAATCGTACTTCTAGAAAATATTTGTGAACTGCTTTTTAGCAAGAGCAAATATGCAGGTGTACGTTTGCTCATGCGAAAATCTGTTGAGCGTTTATAAGTTCACTTTTTCTCCAACCACTTTTTTTTACCAATTCTGGAAGAAGTTGTACTTCTGCCATTGTCAGGTGTAAATTTCCAGATTAGAGAAAAGATGGCGAAAACCCCTAAAACATGCAATTTAGTAGGTTTGCACAGACTCAATAGGGCATTACAAACCCTGGAACTATTGCTTAATGCTACCTCCATCCCCAGTTTGTAGATCTATGGAAAGATGGCAAAATAAGGAAATTGCTAGAATTCAAACCCTACTATAGTATGATCCCTGGTATAATCAGAAAGGCTAATATCAGAGATTTTATATAATGAGTTTGCTGCCGTAATTTGTCGGTGCACTACATGGTACCAAAGGGACAGGTGGATTTTTTTCCAGGACAAGATGGTTTATGAAGCAACCTGTCCCTTGAACAAGTGGATATTTTATTCAATTCCACACCCCTGTTCCTGTGAGAAAGGAGGTCTATTATGTGTCCCCATATAGAGGGCAGCACCTGCCCCTTCACAAATGGTAGAATGTCTGTACTATGCACCCTTGCCTATTATTCAGGACTTGTGACACTAGAGCAGATGTGAAAAGAAACTCATTGTTGGCAAAAGAAGAAATACATCTTATTTTATTTATTTATAAAGTTTTATATAGCGCAGACTTGACCGTTGCGAGTATCAGAGCGCTTTACAATGTTAAATGACATAGGGAATATTCAGAACAACATAATTATGAAGGGCAGAACATGTTATGATAGAAGCCTCAAGAGTGACCACCACAAAAACATGCGAGGGGGTAGCATGCGTGAGAGACTAAGGGGGATACATAGTGTTCAGGAGTGGAGGTCCTATGACAGAAATGTATTCATCAGTATTACTTTAACTGCTTTCTTGAATGAAGCAGTTGAGGGGTTCAGTCTGATTTAAGGGGGTAGGGTGTTCCAGATTTATTGTGCAATACCTGAGAATGTTTGATTACATGTTTTCGTTTTGTAGAATTTTAGTGTTTTCAGCAGTAGGGTGCTATTACCTCTAGAAGCTCTACAGCCACCCGATATCTCCAATTGTTGTTCAAGGTAACTCAGAGTGTTGAAGTGCATGGCTTTGTGGGTCATGCAGGCAATTTTTAAGTGAATCCTTGCCTCATATGGGAGCCAGTGTAAAGATTTCATATCAGGATTGATGAGTATTTCTTTTGGATCCTTTGATGAGTCTAGCAGCAGAGTTAAGAGAGGCCCTTAGTGGAGCAAGCTTAAATCTGGGAAGACTGCAGAGTGTTGCACTCCCATAGTCCAATCTGGGAATCACTAGGGCTTAAACAGCTGACTTGAAGTCATCACAGGGAAGGAAGAGTTTCATTTTTCTAAAGTTGTGCATTTGGAAGTTAGCTCCTTTGGTACTAGAGCTGATGTGCTCGTGCATGCTCAGGTTCTTGTTGAGCGCTATTCCCAGAGATCTTGTTGAATAGGAAGACAACTTGATGAGCCTAGTACATGAATATTACAGGACTCTTAAGGTCAGATAGGATTCTCTTTCTTCAGAGATTTATCTTGGGAAGTGTGGTATGACACTATGTTGAGGTTGGAAATATCGACTTACATTGTTGCACCCAGTATATTGCCTATTACTACACGGTCATAATAATTAGATTACTATTTCCTTCACCACATTGTCTGCCTAACCTTATTAACTACTATATCCATGTATAATTTCCTGTGCTACCCTTGCAATGTAATGTTTAGGTCAATGCAATGGGTGTTATATTACAGTTATGTAATATAATGCATACAACACAATGGGAGTATATACCAAGTAGGAGGGGCAGTGAGATATTTGTACTTCTGGAAGCCAGCAAAAAAATATAAGCGATTTGTTAAGTTTACTTTTAAGCAAGACAGGTTTCATGTTTTTTTTAAGTACAGAAAAGTTAATTATCATGTTGAGTCCAAAAAGTTAATTCACTGTAAAACTAGGCAAAATGCCTAGGAAGTACTCAATTAGAAATGCACAGATAATCTTGTCAAATTCACAGAACTTAGGGTATAAACTAAGCCCACGGTCCCCATGCTTCAAGTGCTGAGAGTTAAGTGTAATTCATTGTAGGGATCATTTTCTTCCATTTACACCTGCCCCCATTGTACCTTGGCTCAGCCACAGACCTATGGTACAGAGACACAATATCATCCCCAGTGATCTTCTCTGTATCCAGGGGAAGAACCAAGGCCCAACAGGCCTTCAGCCTATATTAACATGCCTGATTACCAGTCACTTGATCGGCAATAGGCAGACTACTAGTTATATTTGACATCTTTCCATGTTCCATCCCGTCTGCTGAATGTGGATTCCATGTTGGGTCTACATTGGCACTGCTAGAAACACATCCACCTTCTGTGAACCTTGGACAACCTTCAAGAAGTTGTCCTACTGTAGTTTACACACAAGTCTTTTCCTCACTGGGGAGATGCACGGATCTAAGGCTGCAGTATTTAGCCTTACCTAAAGGAATTTTACTATGGTCAGTTGGTTACACAGTTAGGATAGGTGAACAGCCCCCAGTGGTCTACAATAAGGTCTTTTATTTAACCACAGACCTCAAAGGTGATTATAGCTCCTGCCAGCCAGCGGTGGCCACTCACCTGCTGGAACCCACTCTGTAATTCCACTGGACTGTAGGGGACACAACATTGTACAATTAATACCGTGTACAACAAGATCCAACCCTAAATTTTAGACCAACTTTGAAGCTTATTGTAACACACTTGGAAGTGGTTTCCTTTTACAGCTTTTTGATTAATACATTGTTTTATATTGCCTTTTGTCACACAGACTGTTTTCTTTATTTACGGTTTTGGGTTGCATAAATTTCTTTCATTCCAAACGCCTTCTGGGGTTATTTATTTAACCCGAGGCAAGCTCGAAAAGGACTGAGGTATACCTTAGTGAGTCTCAGTGGTACAAACTTGATTACAGCGCACAGAAGTCTACTTTTACACTTCTACTGACGCAGCCAATACCTCAGGCATGGATAACCTACATAATACAACCAGAAAATCTACCGTGCAGCACTCAAAGAGAAGTGCACAACTAAACTTGGAAGTGGAAACTTCTGTGACAGTGTTTACAATACAGCGCCCTTGATAGAATCATGAGTGAGCACAAGCCCTATCTCAGGTTCATTAATGTGCGAGAGACTGTTTGCTGTTGCTTAACTATCATAATCAACCACAACACACAACTGTGCTACTGAGTTTTATGTTACACTTGCTCTTAGTGGATGAAAAAGGGTACAGTTTGGCATTATTACTATAATCTTCAAGAATATCCAGACAGTACATCTCAAGAAAACGCAGACAAGCTCCAGGAGAAGTGCTGAGGCAGAAGGGACAGGAGCAGCTCAGATGTATGAAAGCATCTGTGTTCAGCCCCACAGAAATGTGGTTTATAAATAAAAACTAGACAACCGGCTCGCAACCCCTTCCTCACTTCGTCATGCCACCTCTACAACTTTTACAGCACAGCAACGTGTCCCGTTTCGTCACGTACAGCAATGCTGAAAACCAAAGACAGCGGAAGCAAAGACTACGATGCAGCGCACATGAATTTGTTCACACACTCTTTCTATTGGCTACGGGCATTTACTAGATCCCGCCTCCATAACTACGGTAGATGCGACTGGTAGAAATTAGACGACTCAATATCATCAGGGACTCATCCTCTCTTCAGACTGGATGGCTTGGATTTGAGATGGTAGTAGAGAACACTGTTCAGCACAATGGGTAGGAAAGAAAAGCCTTTTAAAATAGTGGGGAATTTACTACGGTTCATAAAAAACATAACCCGTTGCTGCCTCTGCTCTTCACCCTGTGACCTCGCAGCACAGCATAGCCCTCTGTGCTTGAGGGAAGCCTTTACCTATATAGTTGTCTCGCTTGACGTTCAGCTGGAGTGGGTGCCAATAAACACTGATGAGCGCCTCAGTGTGCGCTTCCCTCCGTAAGATGACTTTAATTACTGTTTTATTCTGGGAATCACTAGGGTCTGCGCCTGCTACGGCAGGGAGAGCAGTGAAACCTGATGCGCTGTGGAGATGCGTGCTTGGGCTTACGGTGCCTTTAAGCTGCCACAACAGGAACAAGCATTTGCAATGCAATAGGTCTCGCATTTACGAGAGTTTGAGCTATTGGCATTGTAAATGACAATGCCTTTTATTTATGCGTTCTTAGAACAGGTAAATAAAAGACATTGTCATTTACAATGCCAATAGTTTAAACTCTTGCGGATGCGAGACCTATTGCATTGCAAATGCGTTCGTGCTATAAAATGTTTTTAAAAAGAGTTAGGAGAGAGCGGGTCCTGGGTGCCACAGCAGGCATGAGAATGCTATTTGAGGGAAATAGTGCTCGGAGGCTGTAATTAAAGCCTACAGAGTAACAACACTCGTAACAATAGGTGTCGCCATGGGAGGTTACAAAATGACACCAGGCGGTACTAAGGAAGGACCACTAAGCCTATTGACCAATGAACAGCCACAGATTACAGTGGACAATGACACAAGCCAATTAAAAATATGGGCGGAACTTCAAGTCCCTACCTGAACACAGCATGCCTCGCAGAGCAGCGCATGCGCTGCCCAGGCTCGACCTAAAATCTGAAACAATAGTCCCAGATAACAAAGCGCTAAGCATCAAAGTGGACCAACAGCAGTAGTTGGGCATTGCGCCGTGGGAGGAAACAAATGAGCACAAGGCGGGACAAATAGGAACAATTACCCAGTACCAAGCAATCCGTTTTAAAGGACAATCAAAGGAACAAATGCAAAGGGAATGGGCGGGCTGTAAGCCCACTGAGTGATTACTGCATATCTCAAAGAGACAGAGTATGCTCTGCCTAGGCTTGACTTAAAAATATGAGTGCAAGCCTACCTTTCCAGCAACAAAGGGAAGTTCTCCTGCCTTTGGGTACACCTGCTGCCGCGGAGGCTCTTTCAAGTCTGCATCCTTCTTGGCTAAACACATTTTACCGTTATTCATAACTGAAACAGAATGCAACTGCATTCTGGGAAACGCATTAGACTGGTGGGCCACTGAGGTAGGAGCAGACTCACCTGCCCCACCCCCATTTCGCCTGCAAGTCTTGTGCACTGTTTCGTTCCTTAATGTTAAGTGACAAAGGGTTAAAATACACTGTGCAGCGAGGCCACCTGTATTTAGGCTGGAAATTACATTGAGCCACAGCTGATGTCTCCCTGCTGTTTGAGCACTTGGCAACAGACAAAACCATACAAATAGTGTGGGAAGGACCTGCTGCCACACCACTGAGAAGGAACAAACACTTTTGGTTTTTTTGTGGCACCGGTGCATGAAAATGCGGCATTGCGCACCTTGGAGAATTTTGTGGTAAAGTCTAGAAAAGCTGGGGGGAGGGGGGGAGTTCTGTCACAATGGCGGGAAGGCTTTGGATCAAGTTGGTTTGGCTTTTTTTAAATGTATTCTTGTGAACGTTGGTCTAGGTGACAATATGTTTTTATGTTTGGTCCAATTACACTTAAGCCCTCAGCGAGGATACTGGTATACAGTGAAATTAGTAGGGACCTGCAACAATGTGTGCCTTTTAGCTCTCCTTCTCTTAGATCTGGCAATTAATCCCTTAGTGCTTAAGACGAGGATTGATGACATTATGAAGGACACTATGTTTGCAAGGGACCTGTATAAAGTACACCTCTTTGTGGATGACACTTTCTCAACTTTAGAGGAGCAAGAGAGCTTTTAATTTGACCATATAGAGGCCCCCACCAGCCAGAGTAAACAGATTTGTCTCCATTTTGTTGTGTATATGGACAAATTACATCCTGGGTGTTTATATTAGCATGACAGTTGAGGGACTAGGAGTACCTATCATCCTGTGGATGCTGGAGAATTAGAAGAGAAATTTGGAAAGATGCCATTCATTTGTTGTATTGTGGCTGCGTAGGGTGTCTTTGCAAAAATTGGACGGGCTGCAAAAGACTTTTATACCTTTTTTTTCAAAGCCATTCCAGTGTCTGTGCCTCAATACTTGTTGGTGATGATAAAGCAAACACAAGGAGATGATGGACGGAGCGCTGAAACTTTTCAGACACTCACTCCCAGTCACAGATCTGGGTTGAATCCATCATCCTTCTTTAGCTCACTTAGCCACCCCAGTTGAGACCCAGCCATATGCAAATCAGTCTTGTCCTCATGGGAACAGTTCAGCCCGAACTGCCAAGCCAGGGCTTCCCTTGACCGGAACCAAGCATCCTGGGACCGGTTTCGGGGTAACACTCCTCATCAGCCAGGCTAGCTTGAATCCAGTGGCAAAGTGAGCAAGGGACCCATGTCTGGGCATACCCTGCCAACTTAGGACTAACAAAACAAACACAAGGAGATGATGAATGGAGCACTAAAACTTTTCAGACACTCACCCCCCAGTCACAGGGTCAAGACTGATTTGCATATGGCTGGTTCGAAAAAGGCTACATCAAGTTGTTAGGGTCAGAAGGAAAATGTTTCTTACTATGACAATCTTGCATGGACCTAGGAAAGAAGGCCATATAATCAGGAGCAGGGAATTGAGATAGACAAGAAAGCCACTGAATCATGAGTAAAGGGAACACCCAAAGCCTGCTTTAAGTCTGTGTTGGCTACAAATGATCAGCTGTCAAGAGAAAGCTAAAGCTTCACATAGTTTAAACCTAAAGATTAATGCACAAAGCTTCTCTATCAGTGCCGGCTCAACTAATTGAGGTCAGAGGAGAAGAAAAGCACCAGGATTCTTGGGCTCAAGGAGAAACCAAGATGTTCAGCTTGCAGTAATCAAGCTGAATAGGTTGGTTACCTCCATCTAGCTCATGCCTAGGGAGGACATCAACAAGTGGCAATAAGGCACTGGCCTGAAATCCAGCACCTACTCGTGGCACTGACAAAACAAAAATCCTCTGCTTAACATGGACATCAGGATCAAAAGGTCCAGTAGTGCTAAGGCCACAAAACAAAGGACACCGGGTTATCCCCTCAACCTGTGATTCCGGGGTATCCAAAGTTATTCCTCTACAGAGACAGTATAAGGGAAACATCCATTGCCTCTGAGCCGTGCTGGCACCTGAAAGTGGAAACGCAAAACATCAATCAGCAATTGTCATTCTTTGGAACCTGGAAGAGGGGTGCCCTCAGACTTATCTTCTGATGGTTTATCTATCCAGACTGATTTGCATATGGCTGGGTCTGAACTGGGGTGTCAAAGTGAGCTAAAGAGCGATGATGGAGTCAACCCAGATCTGTGACCCGGGGTTAGTGTCTGAAAAGTTTCAGCGCCCAGTCAATCATCTCCTTGTGTTTGCTTTGTTTCCCCTAAGTTGGCAGGGAATGCCCAGACGTGGGTCGCTTGCTCACTTTGCCACTGGATTCAAGCTAGCCTGGCTGATGAGGGGTGTTACCCCGAAACTGGTCCAGGATGCTTGTTTGCGGTCCAGGAAAGACCTGGCTTGGCAGTTCGGGCTGTACTGTTCCCATGAGGACAGGGTCAAGAATGATTTGCATATGGCTGGGTCTGAACTGAGGTTATTAAGTGAGCTAAAGAATGATGATGGATTCAATCCCGATCTGTGACTGGGGGCGAGTGTCTGAAAAGTTTCAGCGCTCCGTCCATCATCTCCTTGTGTTTACACTATTGTGTCTGCAGCACTTATTGTGCCACCCGCTTAAGTAGCCCTTTAAAACATGTACATGTCTCATGCCTGCCATTGCAGCCTGTGTGCAGTTTTAAACTGTCAGTTGGACCTGGCAAAATAAACCTTTTGCCAGGCATAACCCTTCCTTTTTAGGTCTCGCCTGGCGTTGCAGCGCAAAGCGCTGCTCGCTCGGCGAGAGATATTGTGAGAGAGCAGATTTCAGAAGGGGACTTGAAGCCCCGCCCCTCATTTCCATTGGCTTGCGTCACCGTTTATGCTAAACGGTGGCCTGACATTGGAAATAGGGGTTTTTGGCCACTGCCCTTTCTCCTTTTCAGACGGCCCATTCGGACAGGCTCGTCTGCTTCACGGCTGTCGTGAAGCACTTTCTTATCTTTATGGGGCCATGTGTTTCTAATTAGCGTGGAGGAGCGCACTGCCCCCGACCTCTCAAAGGAAAAAAATCTTGGTTTCGTCAAGATTTTTTCCTTTGAGAGGTCGAGGACAGTGCGCGCTCCACACTAATTAGAAACACATGGCCCTAAAGATAATGTATTTAAATTCTGAATGCTTAACATATATTCTAAAAATGACTTTCAGTTCAAAATATGTTTGAACGGAGAGCTATGTTCACTGCAAGCATAAGCGAGTTAAAAATACGCGTTTAAACAGTTATAAGATAATCACAGAGCAGACAGAGGTAAAGCTACAATTTCGCTGTGATCGGATTTTACACAAAAAAACTGAAATGAAAGCATAGACCAACACAGAAAAGAGACAACATGAGAATCCAGTGCACAGATCGCCCACTTGTGTACTAATAAAATGTGGAAAATTGCAAGCAAACTTCACACACCGAGAGAGAGCACTGTCTGCGCAGCGAAATAATTGCTCACTAATAAGGGCTGCAAATCAACCCTGCAAGACTACAATGGGGAGAGTCGTATTAATTTCGAGATTAGGCCTGGATACCCGACCTCCAGCATGCCGCAACAGGGTACATCTGAGCCAGGGCGAAGCCATGCCTCTGCGAGATCCCAGTTACTCGGCTTGTTCTGTTTACTTCTCGGTTCTGTTCTCGCCCATCAACGACCCAGCTTTAGCTCAACATGCCACTTTGACCAAAGCCATGGATTAATATGCGACCAGTGCCCGCCAGACAGCGCTGCGAGAGGTAAGATTGCTGTTTACTTCTGACCTGTTTCTGTTTTGAAATCCACACCAGCTGGTCTGTCACAGTAGTCTGTGGCACAAAATCTAGTTTTGCTACCGTTTCAGTGCTCATCTTAACTCATGCTGGGCCTTGGGAAAGTACAAAGTCCACAACCACATATACTTATTATCCGCACTTTTATTGTAACCATTCGCTCCACTCAGTGCAGACACACCAAGTGTAATAAAATGTTGTCTGGCTATTTTTTCGTTGTGAATTTCTTTTGTCATTGTACTGTAGTAGAACTAAGAACAAGCAGTCGGCTTCAACAAAAAAGGGACCAGCAAAAACCCGTAGGGGCGGCAGGAGGGCCAAAGGCAGGTATAGGCACATGTCGGGGAACTTGGAACAAGGGGAATATGGGAACCAGACCCAAATGATGAATGATAATATGATATGCAATTTGACAAGATGTGATGATACATTTGATGAAAATGACTTGAAAATTGTAAATTTGTCGAATAAAGTGCTTGACAAGTATGAAATGTCCATTCTGGGCAAAGGGTTGAATTTTTGTCCAACTCAGAGTGGGGATCTGATAAATGTCCATATTGACATGGATAGGTTTGTTAGAGTGTTGAAGTTAAAAGATTACTTTTCACAACACATTACTAAAAACACAGAGCATAATGAAAACATGTGTGCTACAAGCCAGACAATTGGTGAAATCCGCAATGTACAATTACTGCTGAGTCTGGATGGGGATACTAGTCCTGAGATGTCAACATTGCTAAGCAATTTTGAAATAGAACAAGAACCAAATACTGATAGTGGTCTAAAACCTAGGTCAAAATTTGTGCCTGCTTTTAACTATCATCAGAACATCGATACTTTCTATGATAGTCACTAAGGATTTACATAAAATGGAGATGTCTAGGAAGACGCCTATATCCATTAACCACAACATTACCGCCAAAGAAAGGGAAGCCTTGAACAGACTTAAATCTGATAACAGTATTGTGATAAGGGAGGCAGATAAGGGCGGTAATGTTGTGGTGATGAATTTTTGTGATTACATGTCAGAGATAGAACGCCAACTAAATGACCCACAGTGTTACAAGAAAGTATCTTTTAATCCCACTCAGAACCTTACACAATTGATCAATTTGAAATTGAGCGAATGGAAGGAGATTGGTCTTTTGAATAAGGATGAATTTGAATACCTTAGGGTATATTGTCCTACTTACCCTTGTATTTACGTGTTGCCCAAAGTACACAAGGGGGGGCCCTTCCCCCCTGGGCGTCCGATCATTTCAGGGGTGGGATCACCTACTGAAGAAATCTCAGAATTTGTGGACTTAAGGCTACAAAAACATGTTGTGAACCTTCCATCGTTCATCAGAGACAGTAAAGACATACTCGTCAGACTAAAGGACTATCAGTGGTCTGAAGATCTTGCCTTTGCCACTTTTGACGTTGTAGGTTTATACACCTGCATACTCAAGGAATTCGGGATACTGGCAGTGAGGACTTTTTTGGATAAAGAGAGTGCCAATATGTATGAATTTAATGAGATGATCATAGAAATGATCATTCTCATTTTAGATAACAATTTCTTCCTGCATGACAATGGCTGGTTCCAGCAAATACTTGGGACTGCCATGGGCTCCAGGTTTGCTCCCTCGTATGCCTGCCTATTCATGGGCTGGTTTGAGAGGGAGTATGCCTGGGGCCGACATGCCTCCCCCTGGACTGAACATATTGTTTACTGGGGGAGGTACACAAGACGATATCATCTGTCAATGGTCAGGATCCAGTGAACAGCTGCAGCAATATTTTTCGTATCTCAATGCCAATAACTTTAACGTTAGGTTCACTATGAACTGGGACAAAGTTAGAATTAATTTTCTTGACATACAGTTCTATATCAAGGACCAAGTGATTGAGAGCACCCTTTACAGGAAGGATACAGCATGTAATGGGGTTCTCCATGCAGAAAGTGCCCATTCGCGGTCTGTTATTAATAATATTCCGTTTGGGGAGATAACACGAATCCGTAGGAACTGCAACGAGGAGGAGACTTATTGGCAAAATATACATGAATGCGAAAAAAGATTCCTAAAAAGAGGATACAGAAAAGAGATTGTCAATAAAGCAATAGTAAGAGCTAAGCATCTAACGAGGGAAGACACTCTCCGGTATACGCCAAATAAACAAAAAGAAATTTTAAATGAGAGAACAGTGAGTTTGGTTACACAATATAACACCCATAGCCATAAAGTTCAGAATATCCTCAAAAAGAACTGGGGTTTGTTACTAGATGTACCTGGTTTGAAGAACTGTATCTCTGGTGCACCCACACTGACCTACCGAAGGGGCAAAACGTTACGCGATGCTTTGTGTCCGAGTTATGTCATTAATAAGCAAAGTCAGAATTCCTGGCTCCCCCCTAAACCATTAGGTTTCTACACATGTGCTTCATGCAATGTCTGTCCGTTTGGTCGTAATAAAACTACCAGTTTTACATATAATAACTCTGTGCCTCAGAACATTGCACATTTTATAAATTGCAACACCACACATGTAATCTATGTGCTAGGATGTGAGTGTGAGATCATTTATGTGGGTAGCACTGTACGCCCATTAAAAATCCGTATACAGGAACATAGAAGGGCAATACTCAACAAAGACAGTCGTTACCCCCTCAGTGACCATTACAGGGACATACACCCCAACAATAACACTTTCTGGTTCCATGGCATTGATTATATCCCTGTCGGGAACAGAGAAGGAAACCGAGAACTCCTGGTTAGACAAAGGGAGGCAAAATGGATTTGTCGTCTTCAAGCTACTGTGATGGGACACAACACAGATAGGGAATTACACCATTTCCTAGGTTAAAACTTGGTTTGCTTTAGCATGTGGCTTTTATTGAGGTACAGTGAAATTATGTCATAGGGTATATTTCATCCATTACTCTTACCCTTGGACCTCTGCGTACCTCCCCCTTGCTAAAATCCATATAGGATTCTTTATTGTGACTCCCTTTTACCTTCGTTTTTATATTCTCAAATTTACCTATTTATTTATTTTCACTGATGGTTTACTGTAGAAACTCTCAGGCCCTCGCGTTACTGAGACTGGCCATCAAGTATATTAGGTTTGGACTTGGAGCTTTGGCCTTGTATTGTCATTCGCTACTGCATTTTTACTTGCCTCGCTTTTTGGCATGAAGACTCTTTATTGGTTTTATTGTAATTTTTCTTGGGTATGTTTTGAAATTGATATATTATGCCATCTTTTCAGGCGTGAACATCTTGTGTCGCTGTTGCTTTTGTCCTTCTTGGGCACTCTTGCCATGGTATATTGTTACCAATACAGTTTTCAAGATATAGATCATATTTACACTGGGGTCTACTGTTATCTCATTTTCGCTTGCCATTTTATTTGGCGTGAACTTCTCTTATTATTGTTGTTAATATTTCTCTTGGGTACTTTCCCCAACTTCTCTTATCTATTGCTGTTTATATTTCTCTTGGGTACTTTCCCTATTGTACACAATTATCTTTTTACTTTTAATTATATAAGCCATATTTATACTGGGTTATAACTAAACAAACAAATGGGGCCCTGATTATGGTCTCCTTGGGCAGTTTGTCGATCGAAGCTTTGACCCTATAGACCTTAACAGGATGTACTCTGCCGCTTATTGCTCTCTGTGTTATGATAATCGGAGGTAACTCTGAGATGGTCATGTCCGTCACTTTCATAATTCTAACATTTGGATTAGGGTCACGAATTTCAGGTTCTCTCTTGTTACTTTATGAATATTGGCTTATCTCGCCGTGTTCTTGCTTCTTTTCGTTTATTTATTTTTCTTTCCTTTTTTGTAGAATATTCTTCTTTATGTATTTCGTTTGGTTTTGTCTTCTTATTTGTGATTTTGTCTCATTGGCCTTAACTTTTTATCGTGTCTTTGAGTGGTAGATTTGGTATTCATTAGCCACTCCAATATGGCCACTGTTGTTCTATCCTTGGACGCTTGATTTATTTGACGCTCCCCTTTTCTCTCTCTCCACCCCCATGTGACCGTATCTGAACGCAGTACGTAGCGTTTGCTTCGGTCTTTAAATAATGGCGCGATGTTGTTATCATCAGTCTTGCCGGTTATCATGCCGTAATACATGCAACCATGCTGTTCTCAAGGTAAGCTAAGGGTTGGTTAAATTCGCAGTATTAGCGCTTGTGTACGTAGTGGCTTTTTTTATTATTCTCGCCGTATGCACGCTTTCTTAATACGCATTTTTTCTATTGTGGTCGTTGTGCACATATATTGGGAATTTATCTTTGATTTTACGTTTCCCCATGGTTGCCCTTATTTTGGCACAGCGATGGGATTCGTTTTACCACATTTTCTAAAGGATGCCGTTTTGGGGCAGTTATTTAGGATTTTAAATTAGCGGCTTCAGCCCGGCCATTCAGCATTTTATTATATACTTGAATACATGTCAACTGGACAGGTTATATGACCGCTGTAGCTTCTTTAGTTTTGGCTACGCGGAAGGGTTTTCTATTTTAACGCTGTCCAGACCGAGTATGCTGTTTTGTTTCTATCACCCTAATGCTTTGATCACGTATTATTAAGTTCATTGTTGAGCTGTACGCATCATTGCCCGTCTTTCTTGGGTTCTTGATATTTGGCTAGCTGTCATATGTTGATACTTACTGTTAACAGATATGTGGCTTACATGCTAGGGAATGCCCGGTTACAAAGGTGGTTTATTTATCGTTATGGTGTTTGATGTGCAAACATGGTTTTGGATGCTTTACATCCTAAATTTTTATAACTTTTTTAATATTATGGGTAATGGAGGCAATGAAATATGTTGTATTTTTTCTGATTATTGTTATCTTTAATCGGCAGCATATAGACCAGGACCGCATAGATAATTGGTCCCCTGCTGGGACGGTGTTGACTGGGATTTTTGCATACTTCAAATTACAGAGCTCGGGATACTTGATACCCTACAGCCTATTGGGTGCTAGGTGAGTTTACTCGCAGTTAATACTAGGCATTAATTTTTGGTATATACGCTTTCTTACCATTATGCTTTTTGCCTCTCTTGTCTTTGGTATAAATCATGAGGCTGCATTCAACAATAGAATATTTTAACCTTTATAATATGTAATTGCCATTAGACTATCCTTCCTATTGGCCTTAAGCTCTATTATGGCCAATTGTGGTATATACGCTTCCTTATTATTATGTTTGTTGCCCCCCTTGTTTTTGGTATAAATCATGAGGCTGCATTAATCATAGAATGTTTCAACTTCTATAATATGTGATTATCGGCGGGTTATCCTTTTTATTGGTCTCAAGCTCTATCATGGCTTACGACCATTGATTATCTTTCTTCTTTTAGATTTTCGTGAATACATATCACCACTGAGGATATATCTTGCCTCTGAGGACTTGATTCATTAATAATATTTCTGAAAACAACTTACCAACTTTTTATTGATGAGGTGAGATACAGCCCACATTATGATGCAAACTTAGTTGGAGTCTCTTTATATGTGTAACTGACAAACTGGCAAGTTCAATTTTTAGTCCCTCACTACTATACAGGCAGGGTGGGGACTTTTGGCAGCCAAATTCCTCACTTATTGTTATTGCTTATAGTTTTCGGGGTAAACAACTACAAAGGGAGCGTATTAAATCATTTACTTCTTAATAGTGGTATTGTTCATAGTTGGGTGTACATAATTATTGATATACACGCGCATATAAAATGCTGTTTTTCTTTGAGACGTTTCTGTTTATTAGAGTTGAGATTGTGCAGTTCATATTGTTATAGGAGTGCATACATTTATTCATTTACCAATAGCGTGACTACTTTAAATATTTAGTTACTATTGTTGGGTTACTACCCTGTTTTCAACTCGTGGGTTTTAATGATTCTGCTATAATGCATTTTTATTATATATGTTTGTTTTATGTGAGATTTTGTTATATATGTATGTGTGTCATCTGTAATCATTTATTGTCTTTCAGATGTTTATCAATGTGTTATGTGATGTTTTGTTTTCATAAGTTTGTGGGCCATTTGTAATATATTAATGTTTTTTCAATGTTCGTTGATGTGGTATTTATTTTATGTTTTGTCTATGATGTTACAGCCCTGATGAAGTTCCCTCTGGCAGAATTGGGAACGAAACGCGTTGGCTGTGTGCCAGTTTTTAATAATCAAAGGAATAAAAGAAGTATTTTTGGAACATATCTCTGCTTGCTTTACTGACTCCACAAACGAGTGCACCTTCCATCTTTTTTGAAAAATTGGGCTATTAGTGGCACCTCTGGACGGCGGGTGCAGGAAGTGATTGCACCATTTTTTTACTCTATTGTACACACGGATTGAATGTGCTTGACCTTGGTCTGCCGTTTGTTCTTTCTTTGCTTGCTGTTTACTTCTGACCTGTTTCTGTTTTGAAATCCACACCAGCTGGTCTGTCACAGTAGTCTGTGGCACAAAATCTAGTTTTGCTACCGTTTCAGTGCTCATCTTTCAGTGCAGACACACCAAGTGTAATAAAATGTGGTCTGGCTATTTTTTCGTTGTGAATTTCTTTTGTCATTGTACTGTAGTAGATAAATCATGGTTTTGGATTCGCCTCTACAGTTTCCATAATTTGATGTCTGTTTTTCCTGTTTCCATATAATGAAGAAGAGCACTGTACTTGAGACGCCGCGGCTCACATACTGCACTGTTTGCTATGAAACCGTACTGATGAGTAAGATAAAAAATGAAAAATTTTGTGGAATAAACCGTATCAAGGCAGAACTATTTTTATTTTAATGACCGTATGACGTGATCGCGCAATTCGGCACTCGTGTTGAGTTGGATTGCAATATTGGGTGGTAATACTGGCCTGTGTTACTAATTCTATGTGGGATCAGCACACCAATTTCACCCATTGCGAGTTTTTTACCTGCATTGTGCAGTAGCGAGAATACCAGAATTACCAGGACCTTTGCCATATGATTCGCAAATCCCTACATTTTAAAGTGAGCATTAAGTGGGCCCGGTCCTGCCTGAGGTGAGCGGCCATCGGTTTCCAAACAGCTGCAACAAGTAAACTACCCCAAACACGTGGGAACAATGAGATTGTATCCAAGTCCTGTTCACTGATTGCATTTGAACCGAAAAATAAAGCGCTTGCTGTCACTTTGAGGCGCTGCTAACAGAAGCACCTCGCGAGCCATTGTCTCAGAGGAGAACAGTGGGGTGCAGCTCGCGGGAGAGGGGGTGTTGGGGTGCACTTGTTCGGCACACGAGCACGGGATGCACTATCACCAGTGCAGCGGGTGCAGTGGCAGCGGGATGCGGGAGATGAGGGCCACACTGCCCCTCGTTTACTTTCTTCAATTTTCAATGAGGAGATGTTTTGGGGGGGGCATTCACAATTGAAATAACCATTTTATTGCTAGTGGTTGTGAAAACAGTCCTCGTGTAAGTATGTAATCCCTGTGTTTTGTCATTTCTGATCTTGAAGTGACCACCTGGTTGTTTCCGTTGAAAGAGAGGAACTGTATTTTCGGGAGTTGGGGTGGCGCTTCTTCCGCCTTTCACTGTCTCTTACTCTGCCCCCCCCCCTCCCCTCTTTCTGTACACTGCCTTCTTTTTTTGTTTTCTATAGTGCCGACATAGTTCGCTCGGATGTGAAGTCTTTTACAAAGAAGCGAGAGCAGAACAACCTGTCAAACACCAGAATGCAATGATTATATTTAAATGTATGATCCGAGAGGTACCAATCAATAACTTCGGTAGAGGAGGCAAGTTTATAAAAACAATAAGTCTTTAATCTGATTGAAGGCGTGAATGTAAGTTGTAAAAGGGCAGCTTGGGTCAGGGTGCCGTGGCACAGCTGTGGAGCTGCATGCTACCTCGGCCCCCAATGTAGTCGCTGGCCCCCCTGCTGTCAGGCGCCACTTATCTCGCTCTGGGCCCACACGGTCCGCAGCTCCCAAGGTCCCCGCCGCAGGATCAAGCCGCCGCTTCACTGGGGGAGCACTGAGCTCATCGGCTGTCGGCCGTTACCAGGCGCCATCTTGGATTCCACCAGCCGCGAATCGTCACTCGCCACTGCTCCGTTCGCAGCCCCGGAAACCTGCCGCAAATCACCGCAGCCCGTTGCCGCCGCTTTCCGATGCCGCCTGATCGCTGTAGGTGGTCTGATGGTCCTCGGATAATGCCGGATATGTGGGCTAGCGCACCAGCTGCTTGCGCAGTGCGATCAACAGGCAGCCATCTTCCGCGGCTGCAAGCCACGCCCACCTTTTTAAATTATTGTAAGCGGATGAAGTGCTCCACGCAGAGCGCAAGATCTTTAAAGAATGTAAGCCGCATGTCTTACAAATTCGGAATATACCGGCCTATCTAACGTGCCTGTGCCTTCCGGCAACGTGCTGGGACACACTTCATATGCGGGTTATTAAATTGCTTTGCAACATATACAGGTTTTTAGTAGTGTATTTCAAACGCACCTATTAAAAGAGTGCTTCTTTCGTACACCATGGCTCATCTAGGGAAGGACTTGTTCCCAGTCTTTACTTTGTTTGAAACATAGCTGAGAACTCCGCTCAAACATGCAATATGCTTATGATAAAAATTGTGGGGCTTTGCTTAAAAAGAGACTTTAGGGGTCTTTTGAACAATAGTCGGCCCAGCAGGAGAGTTACTTCCCTACTATTTAACTTATTGGCATACAAAACATTCATAGAAGCACCAAATACCGCTTATGGCTGGCTAAAAGCGACCCTTTTTTGCACGCAGCACGATTACAACACGGACCCAGATACAGCTAACATTTAAAAAGCTTCTGGCAGGCGTCTGTGAAGGCCATAAACCCCTCCCCCAGGGATTGTAAACATCAAGGGGCCTTCATGTCGAGCTCAAAGACCTCATAAATCAGGTCTTATCTCCGGGAAGCTCATTCCTTAGCTGCCCTCTATGCAGGGACAGGAAGGCAGGATTACGGTTCCAGCATGAGACAAGCAATTGCAATGCAATAGGTCTCGCATTTAAGCGAGTTTAAGCTATTGGCATTGTAAATGACAATGCCTTTTATTTATGTTTTAAAAACAAAAATAAAAGGCATTGCCATTTGCAATGTTAATAGCTCAAACTCGCGTAAATGTGAGACCTATTGCATTGCAAATGCTTGTTAATACATGTAAGTCACCCCTAAGGTAAGCCCTAAACAGCCAATAGGGCACTGTGCATTGTATTACACAAATTTGACATGCACTTTTAAGTTTTACATGTCCTGGTAGTGAAAAACTCCCAAATTCATTTTCACTATTGTGATGCCTACCTCTCCCAAAGGATGACATTGGGTCACCTTATTACATTTAATGATTGATAACCTATGTTTAGAAACAGGTAGAAATGTCATGTTTGATCTTAAAAGAATTGTCATTGAAAATCCTCTTTAATGGTAAAGTCCGATTTTAAGTCACAATTCTGAAAATGGCAATTTTAGAAAGTAGGTTTTTTCTTGTCTTAACCATTTGGTGCCCCCAGTCTGTGTCCTGGGTCACATGACTTCGATTAGAGTTTCAGTTGGCCTTTGTATATTCCTGTCAGACAGTGAGACAAAGGGGACACTCAGAAGGCCTCCTTTGTACTTCAAAGGACTGCCCTGCTGCTTGAGGCCTGTATTGTACCTCAGAGGACTGCCCTTTTGCTACATGAGGACTGCCCTGCTATTTGAAGCCTGCTTTGTACCCTCTGAGAACTGCCCAGCTGCTTGAGGGCTGCCTTGCTGCTTGAACCCAGGACTAAATGAGTGACTTCAAGGACTATTTGGCTAGTCTTCTGTTCTGAGCTACAGGGACATAGAAAGCTCCAACAACTTGAACCCTGCACCTGGACACTCCCTGAAGTCAGTCCTACCCTTTAAGTGGTGCCCACCCAGTCCTGGACCCTTGGAAGTGGGGCTAAAGGTGTCCAAACAGCCAAAAACCAAAACTTGGGACTTGGAAAATGTTCCACTAAAAAGTGGCAAGAGAACCGACTGGAGACTGGGACCTACCTGCTCACTGTTCTGGCCAAGGTGCAATGCTGGTTGGACTTACTTCACGGTAGTTCCCACTACTTTCTTCTTCTAAATCTTGACTGCAACTTTGTCCAGTGGCTACCCGATGACGACGACTCCTCATTGGACATCTTCAGCTGTCTTGCCCAACTTCTCAGACATTTTTCTTTAAAAATTCTTAAAAGTCCAAAGGTAAGCAGAGATCGAGCTCAATCCACTTCGTTTATCCGAACTGTTACCCATCGTGGTCGGACAGAACTTTTGACTTTGACTTTGACCCAGTCTGCGCAACTAGATGCCCACAGTAAGAGATCCTTTCGATGCTAGTTTTTACTAACAACTTAAAAAATGTATAACTCCGGTTCTAGTGATTGAATTTTTGTTGTTCTTCTAAATTGATGTGAGATTTTTCTTGTGTAACATTTTCACTTTGACTGTTTGAGCGCTGCATAAATACTTTACACATTGCCTCTAAGTTAAGCCTGGCTGCTTTTGTGCCAAGCTACCAGAGAATTAAGCACAGGTTTATTTAGTGACTTTTGTGGTTCCTCTTGAGAGAGATTGTGGTTGTTGCTTGAGAAGGGTTCACTCTCCTCTAAACCAAAAACCCAATTTCCTACAGTTATATTTAACAGAGTTGCAATATGAGCTTACACAGTTGTGGTAGAGGAGTGGGAACCTCCAGCAAGGAAAGATCGGAGAGTAGGTGTTTGGGGAATTCTATTTAAAACTTATTGAACAGAACCAGAAACTTGGTAGTGCTTGAGGTCGGTGGGTAGACCGGATATAGTGGTACGGGCAGACATGAAGTGTTGGGGAAAGGAAAAGGTTCTGATGTCAGAAAATACTGGAGCAGTTAGTTAAGGCCTGAGTGAATATATTTATTCAAAAGATTTTGAGTTTGTTCTAGGGCGGAGCCAAAGACTTTATGGTGTGTATGGCTGGGGAGAGGGAGTTCCAGATTCTGGTTGCACTGCCTGAGAAAGATTAACCAATCATGCACTCTTTCCTGAATGTAGAGTTGCTCAACTGTAACTTTTATTTGACTGGTCACTGCAGCACTCTGATAAGAAATGGGTACACATGGTAGTGGCAGGTATGGCCGTATGGGACTTGATCGGACTATATAATGATAGGCCTAAAAACCTGTATGTGAGTGATGTTGTGTCTGCTGATGGCTTTTTGGGATGAAGCTGTGTATGTTCCCATTCTGCACACACCTGTTCATCATTACCTCCAGTTCTCCCTAGTGCTGTTGCCTGGAGCTTTTGATATCCAGAAAAATTGGGGCTGTAGGTCCCTGGCAGACATGTTTGCAGGTGGTAAGATCAAGACATGTGTGAAAAGGAATTTTGGGAATCTGGAAGGGACAGATTGAAATTACAATTAGACAGCAGGTTCTAGCCATGGAAAACAAATAAGCCGTTATATGACCCTTGGCCCTTTGAAACACTATTTGACTATTTTACATCTGTTGCCGCCATGGTTCTCTTGGTTCACACAGTTTATTATTTTTAATTTTATTAAAGTAAAGGTTTGCTGCACAGGACTGTCGGGGGGGGGGGTAGGGGGAGAACAAGCCCCATGTAATACATGTAAACTGACAAAAAACTTGACTGTTATATCAGTGTCATAAATCATACGGTAGACATGTAATGTAATAACTGTGCATCGCAGCAATAAAATCAGGAAAAAAAAATATATATTTTACATCTGCCATGGGACTATTCTCGAGTAGCAATTGGACTCTTGGCACCAGTAGTGAAATGGGCTGGTGGGAAAGAGCCTTGGGCCTGGAAATTGATGCAGAACATTGACAGCAACTGTGGGGAGTGTTCTAGGGCACTAGAGGTGTTTCCATTAAATAGTATACAAGTATTGATTCATTGGTGCATGACTCGGATGAAGCTGCAGATAATGTATCCTAACATGAGTGGCAGTTTATAGAAGGAATGCTGCCAAGAAGGTGTATCTGGGTTTATTGCCTCAGGCTGAGACACAAGTGAAAAAGGTTATTGGCAACTCGATAACAGGAGATTAGTCAGTGGTGATAGCTTGATACTGGAAATGCAGGATCCACTTACCGAAGACATGTCAAAACATGATAGAATATTATTGTTCTATATGCTACTTTCCAGCAAACTGGAAATTGTATACCATTAGAAAAGAAGGGGGCCCATCCCTCACTGTTACTTGGACATCTAAAATGTGGGAAATTATAGCAATGAAATGTTGATATACAATATAAATGGTTCCTATAAGATCTTTGCAAAAATATGGTGACTCCTGCTGTCTCATTTCAATGAGTAGTCTCCAGAATTACCCTACCCCAGATCTGAGAGGAGTTTTATAGTTGTATTGAGGTGAAACTAGATTTGGCCTCATGGGGTTGAAAGTAGTGCTGGGACCAAATGTCTTATGGGACTGAGTTTTGACAGAGTATTGTTGACATTGTATCATGTTAGGGGTAAGGGGTGATCTGTCTTTTCCGTCTTTCCCCCAGAGGGTCGGTATTTAGGGGAAAGGGTTGGTTTTATGGGGTTGCCCCTGCATTCTATACAACATAATGTTGAGATTTGATGATAATTGCCACCCTTTAGGGTTTATCTTCGATGTTCTTTATTTTTTGTACTGGATAATGTGTTGAAATATAGTAGAAAGGTTTGGAAAAAAGAATGTTTATTTTATTTCACATGTTGAGTGTTATTTCCTTAGGGCTGACCCGTAAATGCATGTTAACCTTTTCATGGTTAATATGTGTTGACCGAAACAAAGTTGATGAGTAAGATACAGATAAATTGCAAATTTATAGTGCAAGAAGAATAGAAAATCAAAAGGGGGTTTGACGGACATGCTTAAAGTAATTTGAATCTTATATGTTACAATACTGATTTATTTGTTCATAGTTTGTTAATAAATAAATATAGTGTCATACACTCAAATACATTTTGTAGATCGTGTGATCCTATAACTGAACATTCACATCTATGTGTGGGTGATGGAGGTTGTCTCTGTATATTGCTCAGTTCAGCAACTAGTAGTCTGACATTGTAGAGGCATTATGCTTTATTTAGGGATTTTGAGAAGAGATCTGAATTTTCCTAAATGAAATATACTTCTGCATATCATTTTTTAAAGGGCAAAATTCGATTTATCTTTCAGTAATCTACGAGAATGAGATACCCTCTCCTGTTAAACCATAAAGCAAATGAAATACAGTAAAAGAGTGAAGGAGTGGGGAAGGCGCTCGATGTGAATAACCTTGCCCCTTCGCACTCAGTACGACCTTGCAAGAGTCTCTGTAGGAACTGATGTAGAAACAGTGAAGTGATGATTGCATATTGTCAGAGCTGATGGAATGAAAAATTAACACATTCCTGCAGTGCTGTTGGAGTATTAAGTTCAGTATTAAGGCTGAAGTCTCCAAGAACCAGTACTGGTATATCTGAGGTCCTAGTGCTTCTGGTAGAGACAATGGGAAGACTGCTTTTATCCAGTGTCAATTGTTGGTTTTAAACAGTCCTAAAAGCTCCTTGGAACTCTGTCATAGGAGCTTAAGACTGTGACCAGTAAACAGGGAGGAAAACCATGGTGGCGTCACCCATTATTGGGACCAGGAATCTCCAGCTTACGGCATTCTAATTCGGGAACATGGTCTTTACTTTTATTAGCAGGGTGACCACTGTCTTTAAGTCTTGCACTGTGATTCCTGAGGCAGGTTGAGGCGATGATTTTCTCCCAGTGTCTTGGTAAGTATAGCAAAAAGTAATGCATGAAAACACTAGAGAAATAAATTAATCTTCAGAAGAACTGGCCATCCTGACTAAGAAAAGCCTTGTGCGGAGAATGTAGCAGCTGTGGTTGATGCCTACACCACAAGTGACCACCCCAAGGACACCTTCTCTGATAACAGAAATGACTAAACATCTAAGGAGCCAGTCTGTGGACATTGCATCCTTCTTCAAACTCCATCCATGGCACTGAACTTTACTCTGCAAATAACACTAAGTGCAAAAGAGTAATTTCTCTTGCAGTCCAGATCCCTTCAATATGCTGGCTTGACTCTTTCAAAGATTGTTGGAGAACCAGAAATGTTTTGCCCTATGTATTTCCAGCCACAAATATTTGTTATTGTGTCCAGTTTGCGCATTGCAACACTTGTTTTTCAGTTAAGTGAGGTGTTCATGTGTCAGTCAGCTATACTGCTGGGATGAAGGAAGGAAAATCGAATATGAAATACACATCGGATTGGCATTTTGGATACTTGTCCGTGATGTGGTCCTATGGATTGCTAGGCCACTCTGGATTAGGGGCTATCTTCATAGCCATCTTGAAAGAGGGGGTATGTGAGGCCCTCTGGCATATACCAATCCCTCCTTATTGCACCTTATTGTCAGTTGGTTGATCTTGGTGGCATTGCACAATTTGAGGTTTTCGATCTAAGGTGAAATGAATCTTTGTAGACTGTACACAACATCCAAATATAACTTGTTGTGCCTCATGAGAGTCACTGACATTCATTCAAAGCAGCTCAGATGTTTCATGTTTCTCGGGTCCAGGCATTGCTATATTATCTGATTCTGAATCTTCTTTCAGTAGTCCAGACTGTAGTAGCGCCCTTCTGATTTCACTCTGAGGTTTCAAGTGTAGAAGCACGAGTATGCTTCTTAGCTTCATAAAATGGAGGTTGGTTCTTTTTACTACAACTGTATTCTGATCTGTGAAGATACGATCCGAGATTAACTAGATGTCATACTTCATAAGTTTCCACTTTGGAGTTAGGGCTGCTCCCAGCTGTTGAGGCTATCTAAGCTATATGACGTTCAGCTTTGTTGCTTTGTCACTAGGTGTTTGACCTGGGTTCCTAGCAGGTAAGAATGTTTGCTACCATTCAGTAGTAGGAATGCATTTGAAAGTCTAATTTCCTTCTGAATTACAGGACCATCCATGTTTAGGTGGATGTATACATCATTTGGAACTACAGCCAATATTTCGTGATCAACTTCCCCAGGTACGGGTTGTAGATATTGAAAAACTGGAGTGACCTCAAAAATCCTTAGACTAAACTGCAGATTGTATTCTTCACTGAAGAGGTTGCAGCGCTTAGTCTCACCTGATGACTGTTTAAAATCCATGACCAAAGAGAATGTGTGTGAATCCTACGAGGTGTGCGCGAACTACTAATCTTGGGCTCTGAGTTCTGTACCTTGCTACATGCTTAATCACCTTCTGCTAAGTGAACTGATCCCACCACTGAAGCTGTGTTAGAGTAATAGTTCTCAAATTAAGTTCCTGTTAAATAAGGCAATTGGATTCAACCCAGTGAACCCCCTGCCATTTTCCCACCCTTTCCAAGAGGATGTCATTATCCACTGTCCCTTAAACTGTTGACAAGTTGGGCTGTATCAGGGCTTCATGCTGTCAATGTGTTTTGTGAGGAGATTCTCCCCCATATCAACTGGTTGATGCCCAGTTCAGAAAAGAAACGGGATTGTTGAGCCTGAAAGAGTTTGTGTTATTCCTGAAAACTTCAAGCTGCTACTTGACCTCACATTTCATTCTCTTTCTTTAGAATATGTGGATATAAATGGGCAGCGGCCGGCCCTCCTGTTTCCATCGGGTTATTTTTTTAATCTAGTTTTTTTTTGTTTTTTTAGCCTTTTCTTAACTTGTTTCTGAAATTCTCTTCCTAGAGATTTGTGACACTCCCAATTTATCAAGTTCAGAAATCTTAACTGTTCTAGCTGGTGCTCTGTTCTCTTGTAAAACCTGTGCCTAGGTGTAGAGCACACTTTGTATAATTATCAAGGTCGGGGTAGTTCCTCATAGGCCAGGTGGTCACAAAGGGTGGAACCACGTGGCTGTTGCTGCTGTTGCGAGAAACCTGAAGGTCCGATCTTAATGCCCTCACACACCTGTTAGGGTGTCATGCTTCATCATTGGGCGCTCCTCGTCTGGCCGGCGCTGCAATGCCTGACGGGCCAGGGGGGCTCTTTGTCGGAGATCTTGTGATCCAAAGACGCCGTTTAGGTGAATGCATGTAAGAGGGCTTAACAAGAGTGTAACAAGTGAAAAAGAGAAGGATGTCTAAAATAGGCTCTGGTATCCTAAAAACTATTTTTTTTTTATAGGGAGAGGGTACCAGGACTAAGTAAAAACAGTGGTGCTAGTGTGTAGTCTCAATGTACCAAGATAGCTATTTACAAAGTGAGGTCAACATGTTTCGTGCCTGGAGAGTCCAAGGGTCGGGCGGCATTTCGTCAGGACCAGAAATATAGTGATTTGTTGCCCCAATCAGTGGCATGAGACCTCCTTTCGAATAAAGGATGGTAGTTCATAGTTAATGATACTGCACCTGGATGGTTGCAGACCAACAATTCCACCTAGAGGAGAGAGAGACAAAAGGTGGTAAAGCATATGCGACAGGTTGTTAAAAATACGGTCCTATTTATAGAGAGGGGGGACACTAGGAGCTAATTATTAGGTCCAGTGACCCTTGCTCCCGAAAAGTAACTAGTACACAAAGGGAGTCACTGTTCCTTGTAGAGGAAGAAAAGGAAGAAACCTTTGTCGTGTGCTACTCTATCTGTGGGGGACAGTGTGTCCTCCTCATAATGCCCTCACACACCCCGAAGGATGTCCTGCTTCATCATTTGGGCTTTGCTCCTCGTCGGGCCGGCGCTGCAATGCCCAACGGGTCCCCCGAAGGGTCACTTTATCGGAGATCTTTTGATGAAAAGCCGTTTGGGTGCGTGGGTGTAAGTGGCAGTGAAGTCTAAAGTGGTGTATTTAAAAAATGACTGGAGGGAGGGTGGGTACTATTTATTAGGGTGATCCCTCTGTCATTGTTAAAACAAAGTGTGTGGTGCTGCTCTAGGGGATATTATGTCCATCTGTAGCTGGGTATATGTCCCTAATGGACATATATAACGGTCAAACGGCAAAGCAAAGCCCAAATGATGAAGCATGACATCCTTCGGGGTGTGTGAGGGCATTATGATGAGGACACACTGTTCCCCACAGATAGAGTAGCACACGACAAAAGTTTCTTCCTTTTCTTCCTCTACGAGGAACAGTGACTCCCTTTGTGTACTTGTTAAAAATACGGACCAGTATCCACTGCATTACTACAAAAGTACATTGACGAAAAACACTCAAAAGTAGTGGTGTGAGCCTGTTTAGCTAGAAAATGATGTGAAAGTTTCTCAAAACAAAAGCTGAACAGGCACTCATTAAAAATTCTGCAACACTTAGAGGCACCATATAGATGATGTCGAGGACTCCAGCATCAGACAAATTCACGTGGTACGATCGCTGTCAGAGTACACTTTGTAAACATGGTTATTTAGTCTTATTGTATATGATTGGGCACATAGTGTCAATGAAGTCCTTGAGGAATGCAGTGTAATCTTTGAATGCTGTAACTTTCCCTGAAACTCAGAGGACTTGATAGAGGCTTACTGACATGAACAAATTACTTGGCGTCTCTGTCTTAGATGCTTTGACAAAGTGAAGGCGAGACTATTCATGGTTGTAACAAATTTAAAAAAAAGGTTTTCCTCATATACAGTCACAGACATAGTAGTCTTCTGACCCTTGCAAGCCGCCATCCCTGTTATGGTGGCCAGTCAGTGGGAGTCGCATTGTGCAATGTACCTCATCAGTGTTAATGAGGGAGCTCAGATTGCGGCCCACTTCAGTTTGGAATTTTGGAAGCCGGCCTATCGGTACATAGGTTGGTTCGCAAAATTCAACATTGGCTGCAAATTGCGGCCAGTGTATGCGACTAGTGTTATAGTAGCTCTGTCCCTAAAACCATTTTGGGTGGGTTATTCTAGGTTTTCTTTGCTTAATTGGATTACTGGTATTTTCTGCTTCCTGGTATTTTGGAATTCACTTTTTATCTTATGAATTGTTTTGTATTATGTAAATGCCAGAGCCAAAGTCACACTGAATGTGAAACTTAAATTGATATGCCTGAAAAGCGTCTTTTGCTAAGTACTATTTGTTGGATGTAGGCGCTCTGATCTCATGTAAGTGCTTTTTGTTTTGACATTTAAGCTGCTGTTTTTCTAATTAAGCTAGCAGCACCATATACGCAACACAACTCGTGTGCTGTGACTAAAAGAAGATAACATTTTAGTCTTCAGGGAGTTATTATTGAACCTAAGGGACTTGTCTGCAGTGGCAAGGTAATTTGCAGACTCTAGTCATATCAGCCTCCTGCTGGGTTACACTGTTTAGTTCACCGTAACTCTCCAGAAAGTACAGTTTGATCTATCAGAAACTCCCCTTCAGCTTACTGGTCAAAAGTAAAATATTTAGGTACAATAAGGGCCATCATCAAGGTAAAAGTTTCCAAAATGTTGTCCCTGGGGGTGATTTAGCCCTGTAGCAGTCCCTGGGCTAGCCCAGTGGTACTGGTGCACATGGCCCACCCGAAAGGTGGGACCCCAGAACTCAGATTCTGTATGAACTACAGGTTACTGAATGCCGTCACCAGGACTGAAGCACACCCTGTACCCAGGGCTGAAAAGCTCATAGACCGGTTAGGGGCTGCCAAGTATCTCAGCACCGTTAATTTAACTTGGAGGTACTAGCAGATTACCATGGCTTAGGGGGCAATGGAGAGAACAGTATTCTCAACTCTTGGGGGCCAATTGCAAGTAATGCCCTTTGGGTTGAAGAATGCCCCTGCCACCTTCCAGCGGCTGGTGAACAGGGTACTGTCTGGACTGAATACCTTTAGTGCAGCATATCTTGTAGATATTGTGGTCTTTAGCTCCCCCTGACAGGAACACCTGACCCATCTCAGAGAAGTGCTCCCGCAACAGGCAGATCTATCAAGGTCAGCAAGTGCCAGGTAGGGCAGGCGTCTGTAGTGGCCACCAAGTTGGTGGAGGACATGCACAGCGTCTCCAGCCTATGATCCAAACAATCATGGTGCCTGAAACCCAGACTCAGGTTAGAGCTTTCCTGGATCTGACAGGTTATTACAGGATATTCATCAAGGAATATGGTATCATTGTAGCCTTCGCTAACCCTGAAAGAGGCGCCGTGTACAGTTCCTGAAATCATGGCACCTGATTTCAGCAAGGAGTTTGTGTTCCAAACGGATAGTACAGAGCATGGGATCGGGGCAGTATTATCAAACATAAATGATGAGGGTCAGAATCAGCCAGTTGCCTTTATCAGCAGGCGACTACTCCTGAGAGAGCGGTATAGAAAACAATGGTCCTAGACTACTTCTAGTTGATGTTTAGTTCTGAAAGGTATTCATTAAGTCAAAATCCATATACATGGTACACATAGAAATCAAATTGCATCATAAATGTACCCCAACTCTTTCTCAATTCAATTTAAATATATCCTCAGAATGACACACAAGCACCATAAATAGCTCCAATAGTGACTGTTTAATTTCACAGTTATTATAACAGATCACTGTAAACAATGCTTCAAAAACAGAAAAAGAGGTTGCTCCAAGGGGAGTGTGAAGAAGAAGAGTGCTCGTGAAATAGAACAGATATATAGAGGGGGGAAATCAGAGGATAAACTAAACAATCAATTTAACATAATAATGTCCTTAGTTAACTGGTTGTGGTTTACAGTAGCACCAGTCTTACAATTGGGCCTGCCTCTCATGGATTAACAAATGTTTGCTGTTTCCTGATGGCGCACAGAGTTTATTCATCTGTGAAAAAGGGGAGGGCTAGGGTGAAGTTAGGTACAGGCCCACTGGGGGAGAGTGTCGACGTTTCGACCCTTGCGCATGGAGGGTAGTTTTAATCCTCTTCAGGCGGGTCTTCCTCAGGACGGGGGGAGGGGAGACAACCTATGATGAAGTGAAGTCAGGATTACAGCCCCTCAGGCGGCAGTCCGCATTAATTCAGCGGTAAAGTGAAGTTTAGTTGGAAGGAATCAAGGCTGCAGTATTGATGGAATCAAACACCGGGGAGTAAATCACACATGGCATCTCATTGGTATTCAAGGTGCAGTCCGGGGAATCCGTGCTGTACTCCTCGAGTCAGACTCTGACTCGAGGAGTACAGCACGGATTCCCCGGTGTTTGATTCCATCAATACTGCAGCCTTGTTTCCTTCTAACTAAACTTCACTTTACCGCTGAATTAATGCGGACCGCCGCCTGAGGGGCTGTAATCTCGACTTCACTTCATCATAGGTTGTCTCCCCTCCCCCCGTCCTGAGGAAGACCCGCCTGCATAGGATTAAAACTACCCTCCATGCGCAAGGGTCGAAACGTCGACACTCCCCCCCCCAGTGGGCCTGTACCTAACTTCACCCTAGCCCTCCCCTTTTTCACAGATGAATAAACTCTGTGCGCATCAGGGAACAGCAAACATTTGTTAATCCATGAGAGACAGGCCCAATTGTAAGACTGGTGCTACTGTAAACCACGACCAGTTTACTAAGGATATTACTATGTTAAATTGATTGTTTAGTTTATACTCTGATTTCCCTCACTATATATCTGTTCTATTTCACGAGCACTCTTCTTCTTCACACTCCCCTTGGAGCAACCTCTTTTTCTGTTTTTGAAGCATTGTTTACAGTGATCTGTTATAATAACTGTGAAATTAAACAGTCACTATTGGAGCTATTTATGGTGCTTGTGTGTCATTCTGAGGATATATTTAAATTGAATTGAGAAAGAGTTTGGGTACATTTATGATGCAATTTGATTTCTATGTGTACCATGTATATGGATTTTGACTTAATGAATACCTTTCAGAACTAAAAATCAACTAGAAGTAGTCTATAGGACCATTGTTTTCTATACCGAACGTTACCCAGGTCCGTGGACTATTGTGGGTCACCCCATTATTTCATAATGGTACTCCTGAGAGAGCAGCATTGGAGTGCCATAGAGAGGAAGCCTTTGCTGTGGTGCATTCTCTGACGAAGCCGAGACCCTACTTGTTTGGGACTCACTTTAAGGTACAAACTGGTCACAGGTATCTCAGATGGCACATGTAGATGAGAGAGAAAAACCACAAAGTGTTAAGAACTGTAAAGTCCATACCCTGAAGGGAGATGGACCAATCTCCCTTCAGGGTATGGACTTTACAGGAGGACACCGACCTGGGATGGCCCATGCCAATGAAGATGGTCCTTCCAGGTTCTTCCACCTAAACGTTGAGAACTGCTAAGGGAATAGCTGAATTGCTCCTCAACTTTCATCATGTAACAAAATGCCTCGTCTTGCATGATCACACCCCATTTTGTTTTGGACTAATGCTGCTGTGTTTTTTGACTTTGCACTGAGGTTCAGCTAACTAGGCCCCAGTGCATAAGCATTGACCCCTAAAACATGTCAAAATTGGCTATACTCCTAAGTGGCACATTTAACTTACCCATAAGTCCCTAATATATGGTGCAAAGTGTACCCAGGGCCCCAAAGTTAAATACCACAGTGGACTGCATCACAAAAGCGACAGTGCAAAACATGACTGCTGGCCTGCCACCAGGAACATGGTTGTGCAGGTTTAAACTGCAAATTCGGCGTGCCAAAATAACCCCTTTTACAGGACAAAACCATCCTTTTAAGTGTTAATGAGTCATCCTAAGTAAGCCTTAATGCCTAATATGTTGGGGTGGCTGATATTTAAAAGTTGGACATGTAAAAATGTAATGTAAAACATGCCCTTATAGTGGCAAGGCCCCAAAAGGTACTTTCACTGTAGGGTAGCGGGGTTAGCTGTTCGATAGGAAAGCATTGAGAGTTAATATTAACTTTAAATCAGGTTATCTCCGTCTAGGGAGAAGGTAAAAAGTTCATTCTTGGACTTTTTAAATATTTATTACAAATCCAATGCATTGGTAAAGTCAGATTTGTACTAAATATTTTATAAAAGTTACTTTTAAAACTCTTTTTTTTTTTTTTTTTTTGCCTGCCTAAAGCCTGTAGGAGCCTATTTGCATGATCTTCCAGCTGTCACCCAGGAGCTGAATAGCTCCTAGATGATTGATGAGATGTGACCTTGCTCCCAGAGCTGAGACACAGGCCTTGGTTGTGAGGAGATGTTCTGTTCCTCTGACAGGCTGACTAATAGAGCAGTGCCCAGGAACTTAATTACCTTGAAAGAGGCCTACCTGTGGGCCTGCCCCTTGCCTTTATCCCCCCCCACCCATTCAAGCTCCAGGCCCAGTGTGAGCAGCATTCAATAATGGACTTGAGAGACCAAAGAGGAGGGATTGCTTATTTCCCTGGCCATACCTCTAGGGTGGGCACAGGAGCTCTCACGGGAGAAGAAAGGTTCTGCTGTCTTGGGTTTAGGTAGAGCGGGGCACTGAGGGATTATCTGCAGCAGGGCACACAGAAACTGCTGCAAAGGCGGGGAGGGTTACCGCTGGGAATGTTTTCCTTATTGGATAGGGAGGGTCCAAAGTCATCCCCACCCACGGGCTAATACCAGGCACAAATTTGGCACCCTCTTCAGAATACTACTGGACCTGTGGAAGACAGAAGAAGGACTGCACCTGCTATTGAGACTTGTGGGGGTAAACCCTATTGGTTAGACCTGCTCTTACTTGTACCCAGGGCAAAGAAGTGGCCTCCAAGGGTCAGTTGGCTGACTTCCTGTTAAGCTACAGGGATACAAAAGGTGCAAGAAGCCCGGTTTCCCGGAAGAGCTCAGCTGACCGGTTTCAACTGGTCCTCCCCGGACCCACATAGTGGAGCTGTTGGAGTGAGTCCTGGCTCCCAAGTGCTTTTCCTGAGGTCCTTGTGTCGGTGTACTCCTCCTGCCTAAACCTAAAAACCGTTACTTAGAAACTTTTTGCATGGAGGACCATTATGGAACTGGGACCAGCCTTGCCAGCTGATCCACCAAAGGTGCATCGCCGGTGTTCCTAACTTTGCCGCAGCTCCCGCTACGTTCTTCTCCACAGCAGAGAGTCTGATGACGTCAAACCGTCTTCGGCTACAGTCTCGTCCCACTGAGGAAATCTGACTTCCAGAAAAGAGTGTAAGCCCAAAGGTAGAAAGCTTCACAGGGCCCCGTGCTGAGCAGCATCCAATCATGTCGACAACTTCCTGGGAGCGAAATGTGGATTTTCCTTCTCTGAGTTTCCCATCTTCATTGTCTCCTTTACCAAGACCTTGTCCTTTGTCAACCCGTTGTCATCGACGAGCCCGTCTTCGGATCCAACCTACAGCCTTGTCCTGCTGAGAAGTCTACCTCTTGGAAATTTTCTAAGAGTAAAGGTAACTTTCAGACTGGGACAGATCCGACCTGTGTATACGACTAGCTCTCAATTGCGGTGGCCCTTAAACCTTACCCTTGTTCCGGTCAAGTGCAAATAGTTGCCTGTGGATGGCACTTTGTGCTTTTGGTGCTGTTTTTATTCAAAACTTAAAAAAAATCATATCTCCAGGTCCCCTTATTGAATTATTGTTGTTTTGGTGTCATTGTGTTCATTAAAATATGCTCTATGTATATAAATTGGAGTGGAATTTTTATTTTGTTGTGTTTTTAACCTTTCAACTGTTTTGGTACTTCTAAATGCTCAAGGGTGTTGAATTCGTATAGCTTGACCCCAGGACATATTTTTTGCAGTCAAGGACAACAGGTTTTTATGTTTATTTTGTCCTTGGGACAAGTAAGCCCAACCCCCTGCAGCACAAACCCTTTGGCTGCCAGTTTACAGTAACACACTATATATCTGGAAAGGGAATTGTCTTCTGATAAGATATTTGTGTCCCTGTGTTAATGCTATTCGAATTTGTATTTATGGTTCATTAATACAATGCCTTTATTATTGGTGAGCACTCAGAGGAAATGTAAGCTCGGACTGCACTACTGACAGTGGTTCCAGTATAAAAATGTGTACACATGTTTGTAAAGTTTAACAATATGAAGCTACATATAATGCTCCCAGAATGCTCTCTGATAAGATGCAAATATTTGCAGTAGCTTGAAAGCAAGATTGATGATTCTTTGCTTTCAAAATAAAATATTCATAATCAAATGCCACTAGAAAAAAAAGATGTTTTGCTAAATTACTGTCACATTTAAGGTACTATTTCTTTGAAGCATCAGTTAGTGAAATGTGTTGATACATACTAGTATTTCCAATAAATATTCATAATGGAAAATCAGTGTAACCAGTTTCAACAACATTATGGAAAACATGAAAATAAACCAGCTTTGGCAAAGCCAAAAGGTCTAACATTGGTGGTCAGCCTTTTGATTGTGTCAATGCTTGTCTTGTTTTGACATGGTGGTTGTAAAACGTTATTCTTGTAGGAGCTGCCGGGCCCTCACCATTATAACAAACATTGGCAAAATAAAAAAACATTGCGACAGCAGTTCCTGACATTAAACAAAACTTTGTGTGCTGATATGCTTCTTGTGAAAGAGCAGAATGCTATCGCAGTGAAGCCAACCGATAGAGAAAGAGATACACTTTCAATAAAAACAAAAGATCTTGGTTAGCACCAGACCTGATTATATGCCTAATTCTTAATGAAAGTCACAAAGGTGCATCAATTGTATATGCCCTTGCATTAGCACAGATTTACAGCTTTCATGAATTCACACAAGTTTACGGAAGTATGCTTGGAAATCATATTCCTAGTAAATATTTGTGGAGAATATTTGTGAACTCCATTTTAGCACGAGCAAATATGCATGTGTAGATTTGCTCATGCAAAACTCTGTTGAGCGTTTACAAGTTTACTTTCCCCTCCAACAACTTTTTTACCAACCCTGGAAGAAGTTTTACTTCTGCCCTTGTCAAGGAGTAAATGTCCAACCTTTCTCAGTATGGGAGAGGATTATAGAAGAGCTGGTAAACTCCTAAAACATGCAAGTTAGTAGGTTTGCACATACTCAATACGACATTCCAGCCCTGGAACTATTGCTTACCGCTACCTCCAATTCACGTATGCAGATCTGTGGAAAGGTGGCAAAATAAGGGAATTGATAGTATTCAGACCTTACTATAGTATCAGCCCTGGCATAATCAGATAAGCTATTATCAGAGCTCTTTTATAATGAGATTGCTGCCATAAGTTGTCACTGCACTACATGACACCAAAGGGACAAGTGAATTGTGTTACAGGACAAGTAGATTTAAGAAGCAACCTGTCCGATGGACAAGTAGATATTTTGTTAAATTCTACACTTTTGATGCTTTACTCATTTTCTCAAGTTTCTGTCTTCTCTGTGCCATAGCTACTAGGGATTGAGCTCAGGTTTAAACTACTGGACCTAACAAGAATAGTGACATTAGGGGGGGCGTGGCCGGCCGGCACCCATGATGGCCGCTTTGGAGTGAAGCTCCGATCGCCGCTTAATTAACTTCCCCTACATCCGTCTCAATAATCCGTTTTGACCCATTAAACCTGTGGATCGGTGACTCCTGAAGGCTGGGAGCCGTCCGATCCGAGAGCGGTGGAAATCCAACCACCTCAGCTGAAGTTACGGGCTCCGGAGCTGCCAACCGTGAGGAGGTTGAGAACCTGGCCGGGACGTCGCGCGGCTTGCAGCTATGCAAGACAGGCGTGCTGGAGGAGGGCCCGTCGGCCCTGGAGGGTGATCCCGAAGTGGGGCCTCATCTGTGGCTGTTTCCTGAGTCATCCCTCCCCTGGAGTCCGACGCGGGTGGACCCGTGCGGGACCGCTGCGGGGGCCCCCGAGCATTTCTGTTCTCCTCGACGTGCCTAGTGATCTCCGGTGCATGCGGCCTGCCTGGGGTCTCTCCCCGCGATTTCACCCATCAATATGCGCCTGATTCCCCCCCCCCCCCCCGAGATGCTTTTGAGCGGGGGAGCGCACCGCAACGGAGGGGGGCTGAGAAGTTAATCACTCCAGGGCACACATCAGCTGTTTCTGCAGCGCTGCCCCTCACGCACGACGGACGGCCCGGGGATGGCCACAGGACACTCTTCCCTGCCTGTTCAGGGCCTGCACGGATCGGGGGGCAGCAGAATGTCTCCGGACTGGAGAGCTCTTTTGGAATTTGAGGGACATGGTGGTGATTGTGGGTCTCGCCTGACGCTGTACATCGGCGATTTCGCACAGGAGGTACGGGCTATCACCGGGACGTTGGGCCACGGGATGCAGGGCGCTATCATAGACTCCAAACCCCCAGGGCTCTGATGTTTCGCTGCTCACAGTTTGCGTCTGCATAAGGAGTCATAGCAAGGTAGCGATCAGCTACTCAGTTGGTCGGCTTTACTGTCTGGGACCCGTTTTTTCCTCCGCGTTTGAGCTCTCCTCTCAGCCCCCACGCGGGACTCAATGGCCGCAGCAAAAGGCTCCAAACAAACCCATGTGACAAAGTTGGCGAAGTTCGCTCACTCTAAATCCGACGCTGCTGATGGGAAACAGGATGAACTTGAGGCGAAACAGCGAACTGACGAGGGGGCTCCAACGCTGGTGGATATCATGGAGGCGATCCAGGGAGTACGTTCGGCGCAGGAAAATAAAATAGACTGCGTATATAGAGGTCAACCTTATCCGCGCCGACCTGAGAAATATGGGAGATGGGGTCAAGGCAACTGAAGACTCCGTCGCAACTCTTCAACACTCTACGACAACGTTGGAAACGACGGTCGAGCGTCTGCAAGCCCAAACATCAGATTTAGAAGCAAAGTTGGAAGATTATGAAGGCCGCGCGCGCAGAAATAACGTACGCATTCTGGGAGTCCCTGAACGGGCGGAGGGGCAAGCTGCGGACCTTTTTGTGGAGGACTTAATTCAGACTCACTTACAGCCCCGCTCCCTCTCAAAATATTTTTCAGTCGAGCATGCCCATAGGGTGCCCCCGAGGCCGGGCGCTCCGCCGCGTCCCCTCCTGGCGAGGATCTTCAACTTTCGGGATAGGGACGCGATCCTCCAGGCAGCGAGAGCCAGCCCACCACTTAAGTTTGAGAACTCGACCATCACCTTTTTTCCGGATTTCACCTATCAGGTGCAACAAAAGCGCAGGTCCTTCTTAGAAGTAAAACGGGCGCTTAGGAGCCATAACTTGAAATATGCAATGCTTTTTCCAGCTAAACTACGAGTGCAGTCGGACGGAAAGTCATGGTTTTTCCAGTCCCCAGAAGCCGCCTGGGACTGGTTGGAAGGTTGGTGCTCCTCCAGTTCTCAGAACCACTCCTCTCCTGATCGCTCACAAAGGCAGGAGGGTCGTTTGGAGAAACCCGCCTGACACGACAAAGTTTGAATAACAATAGACCCTAACCTGCTGTGAGGGACTGTCAGACCTTTCCTGCCCTGTCGAGACTCTGGATATCAAGCTGACTTTTGTGCATTTGTTAGCCCACCGGGGCAAGGGTAACTATGCTTGATGAACGTTCGCTTGAGGCTCACATCCTTATTTTATAGTTGGTCTTTACGGGACGTAGTAACTCACTGCTGGGGTCCAGGTCCCATCTTCATAGACCATGGTTGTGGTAGAAGTGGTTCGATGTGGGCGGATGTATGCCGCCTCAATTATAATTACTGTGGTATAATGTTTTTTGATAATCAATTTTATTGATTTTAAATGAACACATATGCAGCAATAAAACATAGCCAGCTTTTCGCACAGTTAGCAGCACAGAACAGTGACAGATAAAACAGGGGGGAGTAAGGCTCCCAGGTACATGAGTCCGACCAGGAATAGCAAGCAACAATGTTCATAACCATGTCCATAAGGAAGCCTCAAGAAGTTCAGTCTTCTACCACCCTGACCCATTTACCCCACACCCTTCGAAACTTTTTGGGGCAGCCGCGGGCAGCATACATTGGGCGCTGCTGCGCACCAATCTACCCCTCTGCGCCACCGTGTCATGGAAGGGGCCAACGGATCCAACCAAAGGGCTGCAATATCTCGTTTAGCTACCATCAGAGCCGTGGTGAGACAAAGCTTCTCAGCCCTGTTCCCGTCCAAACCATCAGCAACACCCAAGAGTATGGTCATCGGGTTCAGCGGGACCTCCCAGCCCAGGACCTCAGTAAGTTCCGCAGTCACTAACTCCCAGTACTGCGTAATAGCGGGACAGAGCCATACCATGTGATAAAAATCTGCTTGGGGGCAGTGACAGCGGGGACAAGAAGCATCAGGCCGGAGCCCAGAGCGATGAAGGCGCAGTGGCGTGAGGTAGGCCGCGTGTAAATAGTATACTTGAACTAATCGGAGCCGCGCTGACGCTGTAACTATTTTAGGGGCCATCAGGGCATCCCTCCAATCAGCGTCATCTAAAGGACCAATCCAACCCTCCCACTTATCCCGGAGAGAGGAAAGGGAATTGGGGGTGTTATTTGTGAGGGAGCGATAAATGCGGGAAATACCCCCTTTCCCCAAATTGCCAGTCATAACCTGTGCTTCAGGCGGGCTATATTCGGGCAAGGAGGTCGCCTCCGAGATGTGCATATGGAGTGCATGGCGCAGCTGAAGATAGCGGTAGAACTGAGAGGCGTGGAGGGAGAACCGGGTCTGCAGGTCTGAGAATTCGCGAATGCGGCTCCCGCTCCAGACATCCCCAAGCTGAGAAATTCCGATGAGGTCCCAGGCTCTAAAACCAGAGAGAGTGGCAACGTCTTTAAGCTGTGTTCCGCACCACAGGGGGGTATATTGGGTTAATCTGCCTGACCAGCGGGTGTGGCACAGGGCGGCACGCCAGGCCAAAAACACCCCACGAGTGACTTCCGGCAGTGTGGGGGATAGCAGTCCCATAGAGCATTCCTTGAATACCGGAGAAACCCAGGGCGTGCAATTCCAGGCGGTAGGCCGCATCTGCCCAGCCGCCATTGAACCAATCATGGACCGTAAGAAGCCTGGTCGCCAGATAATAGAGATGTAGGTTCGTCATTCCCAACCCCCTGTCAAAGGCGGGAATCCTGCATTGATTGAGGGCCAGTCTCGGCCTCCGACCCCCCCCACAGGAATTTAGTGGCCAAGCCATCCATCTCTCGGAACCAGGACAGCGAGAAGGCGAGGGGGGTGTTTTGGAGCATATAGAGGAAACTGGGCAGGACCATCATCTTAAAAAGAGCGATCCTGCCCATAAGGTTCAGTGGCAGCGTTTGCCATCGAAGGAGATCAGCGCGAACCCGTTTCACCAGAGGGCTGACGTTGAGAGACCAGGCGAGATCCGAAAGGAGCGTCACCCAGATCCCCAATTACTTGAACGACTGCCGCCAAAGAGGGATCGAGGTCTGCCAATCAAAACACTCAGGTGTAGGGCTCGGAGACATCGAGGCCCCGAGCGGGGTGGGTCCGAGAGAAAGATCAGGACGTCATCGGCGTAGAGAGCAATCTTGTCCTCCGCCATACCAGGCCATTGCCACCCCGTGAGTAGCGGGTCCACGCGAATGAGAGAGGCAAAGGGCTCCATCGCTAACGCGAAAAGGAGGGGCGAGAGGGGGCAACCCTGCCTCGTGCCCCTCCCAATGGGGAAGGGGCGCGAGAGGGCTCCGTTAACCATCACCTGGGCCCGTGGCTTGCAGTAAAGGGTCTTGACCAGACTACGAAAGGGGGCCCCAAAGCCCATCTCCGACAACATTGCCTCCAGATACCGCCAGTCCACGGAATCAAATGCTTTCTCGAAATCCACGAGGAGCAAAGAGAGATAGGGAGTCAGTTGTTGTCGGTGCGCCAGAGCAAGGTAGAGCCGTCTGAGGCAGTGCCTGGTACCCCGGGCGGGCATAAAGCCGCATTGGTCCATCTGGACCAATGTACTCAGGTGAGGGCGTATGTGCTGTGATAAAAAACTGAGGCAAATATTTTGAGCTCCAAGTTGATAAGGGAAATGGGGCGGTAATCAGAGCAGTGGGCAGAGGGGGGCTGAGACTTAGGAATCACCACAATGGTGGCCAGATCCGTTTCAGGACAGAAGGAGCCGCGATCCACCGCCTCATGGTACAGTGCCAGGAGATGGGGGATCAGCGCGTCCCGGTAAGAGGCGTAGAACCCCTGTGGGAGGCCATCCGGTCCCGGCGTCTTGCCTGCCGCCATGCGGGAGATAGCGGCATTAATTTCTTCGGGAGTAATCGGGAGATCAAGGCCCTCCGCTTCAGCGGCAGTGAGCCGCGGGAGGGGGAATCTTTCACTCCGGAGGAGCTCTGAGAGTGCGAGGTCCGGAGGTTGGGCAGAGTATAAAGAGGCATAGTATGAAGCAAAACACTGGGCCACCGCCGTGGGGGTCTGATGGGTCTCCCCATGGGAATCGATCACTTCAGGGATAATGCGGTTAGCCATTGGATACGTGGCTAAGCGGTGGAGGAGCTTCCCATTTTTATCTCCCCACCCATACACTCGCGCCACGGAGGACCTCCACAACAGCTTAGCGGATGCCATGGAGGCCTGTCTGAGCTCATCCCTGAGAAATGCGAGCTTCCGATCCTGAGCCTCCGATCGTTCCCCAGGCGGCTGGGCCTCCAGCCGGGCAGCTTGGGCCTCCAGGAGCGTGAGCCGGGCCTCCTGCTTCGTGCGTTGGATTTTAAGTTGGCCTTTAGCAAAACCGCAAATAGTTGCCTTAGCGGCCTCCCATAAGGTACCAGGGGACGAAACCGAGTCTTGGTTAGTGGCGAAGTAGTGACGCAGTTCGAGCCCTACGTGTTTCCGGAAGTCCTTGTCTTGGAGAAACCAGGCGTTAAGCCGCCAGATCGGGCGGGAAGAGGCCGGGAGATTACCCAGGCGCATAGAGAGTGGGGGAGTGGTCCGATATGCCTCTGGGAAGGATAGCGATGTCCTGGATCGATCGACAATCCAGGGCTGGAAGAAACAGATAGTCTAACCTGGCCTGTGTGTGGTGGGCCGCCGATGTGTGAGTGAACATACGAGTAGTCGGGTGCCAGTCGCCAGGCATCTCCCAGACCCAGAGTCACGGCCCAGTTCGAAAGGATTGTGGAATGGGAAACCCGAGAGACCGAATGGACTGCAGTAGAATCAAGGTCCGGGTCAATAACCGCATTAAAGTCCCCCCCAACTACAGTGATCCCCGGGGGCAGGGCGGCTACCAGTGGAGCAAGGCGCCGGAGCGTGGAAGACAGCAGAGAAGGGGGAGAGTACACGGTTATCAGGTTCAAGGATTGGGTCCCAATGTTCCCCTCCAGAATAACATGGCAGCCTCCCAGATCATGTGTTACTTTACGCTCTACAAAAGGAAGGGCGCGGCGCAGCAGGACCGCCACCCCGCGAGATCCCCGGGTAAAACCAGAGTGCCAAACCCCACCGTAACCATAGCGTGCCAGGAAGGGGCAACGGTTGCCAACCAGGTGGGTCTCCTGAAGCAGCAATATGTCTACATTGTGTCGTTGGGCATACCGCAGGGCTGCCGTGCGCTTAACCTTATCTAGGAGGCCGTTAACATTCAATGACATAATATGAAGTGAGGTAAAACCGGTTCGGTCGTCAGACATGGAGAGGCTGGGATGATGGTCGAGCACCCGGCATGCGCAGAGAGCGTAGCGGTGCAAGCGCGTGAGGTGTAGGACCTAGAGGGACAATGTCGGTCACTGTATGGATTTCGCAAAATGAGGCAATAGTGCTGGCATAAGAACAACACGAAAACAAACAAAACCCGGTACACCGGACCCTCCCCCCCACCCCCCCATCTGAACCCAACCCCCACCCTATACTTCAGGAACGAAGGATCTGTCGCCCTAACAGTGGAAACTAGCAAAAAACCAAACTAAAACGCTCGGAACTGGGAAACGTGGAGGACCCCTCCTCTTTGCAGGATGTGCATAGTTACGTTCGTCTGGAGTTGGAGCAGTGATGAGCCAAGCCGCCATCTCCGGCTGCGGAGCCAGGCCCGGCAGGCAGAGACAGGCTCATGCGGGGATCCCTAAGGAGCAGCGGGCCGCGCGACAGGTCAGTGTCGGGGAGGTCCAGCGGCGAAGGCCGGGGCGAAGTGTTTCCAGGATCCAGGTGGCCCGAGGAGCCGGACCGCTGCACACCCGAAGGCCCTCCAGGAAGCGGAGCCGGCTGCTGAGAGGAACCCAGCGGAGAGTCTGAACGGGCCCGCCTCTGGCCCCAGCGTCTTCGCGATCGGTTGCGTTGGGGCCGGGAGCCTCCCGGGAGCCAGACCCACCAAGCACGCCTCCGGATGATGGACGTCGGCCGTCAATCTGCAGGGAACGTTCCTCCGTGGCCCAAGTCCAAGCCTCCTCAGGGGTATCAAAGAACAGGGTCTTGTTGGAGAACACCACTCGCAGGCGTGCCGGAAAAAGGAGCCTGTACTGTATGTTGAGGGCACGCAGCTTTTGCTTAACTTCACCAAATGAGCGGCGCTGACCCTGGACCTCCCGCGTATAATCAGGGAAAATCATGATGGTGTGATTCTCATAACGAAGACACTGCTGTTTGCGGGCCTCGGTCAAGATGGAGTCGCGGTCCTTGAAATTGAGGATTCGCATGATGATGGGCCTGGGGGGGGCCCCGGGAGGCGGTCTAGGGGCAAGGGAGCGGTGTGCTCGCTCAATCGCGAACCACGGGGAGAGGGAGCCCTCGGTAACCCACGAGCGGAGCCATTTTTCCATGAAGTCCGCTGGGCGACCCTGCTCCACCCCCTCCGGGAACCCCACCAGGCGGAGGTTGTTGCGGCGGGACCTATTTTCATCGTCTTCGGCCCTCCGATGCAGCTCTCGGGTGTGAGACTGAAGCCGGGTGACTTGCGCCTTAAGCTGCTGGACATCGTCCTCCACCGTGGAGATGCGTGACTCGGTCTCCGTGATCCGGGCCACCGCATTCCTCAGATCTTGCCGGATGAGGGTAATGTCCACTCTGACCTCGGCAATCTTGCCCTCCACAGAGAATTGTGAGGCATATAGCCTGGAGGATGGTAGTCAGGTCCGCGGCCGGTGGGGCTTCTCTGTCCACGTTTCCCCCAACCGCCCCGGCGTCCGTGGTGGTGAAGCGGTCCATTTTGGTCTGATTGGCCGGGGTCTTGGCCGCTCTGTCACGACCCATGGTCGTCATTCAATGATGTCTGAGCCCTACCGTTCCTCTAGACCGTCTCCATGGCAGGGGCTTCCAACCAAGGTCAAGGATGCACAGTCAAAATGTGGATCAGTTCGGCCACCTCCGACGAGGCCCCAGAGCAAGTGAGAGGTTTCCGCGCCAAGGGCCCCGAACCGTGCCAGGCTCCCTCAGAGCAGAGCAAGACAGGGGGATAGCAGAGGGAATGCACCGTTAGTCCTCACACCGTGCAATAGTTGCTATCAAACGGATCTCCTCCGGGTCACGGTCGCGGCAGGAGGCAGCACAATGGAGGGCCAGCCCAGGTCCGTCAGCCAGGGCCTCCGAGCGGAAGGATCCACAGATCCCAGCAGGTGCCCCAAGGCAGGTCAGGAGGTGTTGAAGGGGGCCATCCTACAGGGCCTCACACCGCTCGGTGCGTGCGGTCGAACACCCACCTCGCCCGCGCCGCCTCCCCATAGAAGCGGGGTAGTGATGGCTGGGGTGCAGGCCGGCGAGGGGAATCCAGAGATCAGCAGGCCCAGGGACAGCACCAGGAAGGCAGGCCAAACCGTGGACAAGGGCGGCAGAGGGCCCGTTCCAGGAGCCCAGCAGCAAATGCAGGCGGCACCCCCTCACCGGGTCCCCGCCAGGCAGAAGTAGTGACGCAGCCCCAGGATGACGGTGGGCAGAGTACCAGGGCCCAGGAGGTCGGACTCGCAGCAAGCGAGGCGGGGGGCGCAACAGGCTGAACCACGTGCAGCACCTCACAATGTCCAGATCGCACAAGCAAGCCAGGCGCACGGGGGGTCTCCCACAACAGTTCCAGGAACCCCCCCCCCGTTGCCAGGACTCACCGCTCTCCAGTCCCGCCAAGTGCCAGACCTCCACCTCCTCCAGGCCGCAACCAGGCTTCGAGGCCTCTCACCGCCGCAAGCCCCGGCCCCCCCGCCGCCTGATGCGGCGGCCGGTACCGCGGCAGCGCCGCAGGGGGAACTGGAGTGCAGCTGCAGGTGTCTCCGCTGCAAGGGACCATAGGGGCGCCTCACCGCATGTGTGTGGATTCCGGCAGCAGGGAGCCGACCCCCACCGCAGACGAAGCGGGGCGTCCGTCCGGCGAGGAAGGAGGAGGGGGCAGACAGCGTCGAGGCCCTTCCACAGGCCACTGCCCAACTTCTATGTCCCAGCGCCGCCGCGCCTCAATACCCGGTCCAGGCTCCCGCCGTCCGAGGTGACGGGCGATACTGTGGGAGCGTCGCAGGGGAGCCAGGCGCACCACCGCAGATATCCCAGCCGCGGGCGGAGGTCAGAAGGCAGCCTCGCGCCCGCGATCACAACAGGAAGGAAGAGGAGGAGGCAAACGGCGTCCAACCGCTGCAACACCCCAGGGGTCGTCTGATCCCCCGGGGCCCCCCAGGCCGGCACGGATCCCTCAGCCGGAGCCCAGGCAGCTCACTCTCAGGCGGGAGGCAGCGAGTAGCACGAAGGGGCAGCCGCCATTTTGGAAGCAAGCGCCGACCGGACTGTCAGGCGATCGCAAGAAAGCGCCGGTGCCCAGAGTCCCCAGAGCCAGGGCCACCGTCAGGTATGTGGCAGGAGCAAGGGCGCCAGATTTCAGGGCTGGATGGCAGCCAAGACGGGCAGATTGTGGGCGGATAGCGGAGGGGTCCGGAAGCACACTCAAGGTGCGACCGCCATCTTAGCTCGCTAGGCCACGCCCCTCTCACTGTGGTATAATGTTAGCTGTCTGGGGCAAATGTAAATGTTTTTCTGGGGAAGACGGCCATGTTCATGGGTAGTTAGGCTGAGCAGCGTCCTCTCTACATAGTTTCGCTGTTTGTGGTACACAGGCGCTCTGCAAGATTGGGGGGTGGGCAGTTCTGAGTCCACGTTGCAGGGAGGCAGGTTGGGGGGGGAGATCCAGGGTTTTTCACTGGGGTTTGTTACAGTTTTATACTGGGTTGTTCGTGCAGTATGCCTATAAATGTCGCCTACAATGCCTTGTGGGTCGTTACGAAGGTATGGGTCAATTTTCTTTGTAGCTTTTTCTTGTATTTTTGGTGCAGTCCGATTGCTGAGGTCGCTTCTACAGCCACTTGGGTCACTAACACTCGATCTCAAAAGTCTCTCACGGTCAAAAGTGTAACATGCCCAACTCGAGTCCGGGCTCTTAAGTGTCGTATTGTTATTCATTGTTGCTCCATTGTCCTGGATCAAAGCAAGTCCCCTGGTTATAAATACAGATGTGTCGACCATAATACAACTTCAGTTCTGGGTCGCCTTAAATTACTCTTGTGGAATGTGAATGGACTAGGAGACCGGATTAAGAGGGGAATAGTCTTACAATATTTGAAACGGCAGGGCCCTGACCTAGTATTACTTCAAGAAACACACATACAAAGTACCTCCTACTGTGCACTTAATAGGTGGGGTTATAAACTGATAGCTCACGCAGGTTTTACTCGCGGATCCAGAGGGGTGGGCATCCTGATACACAACTCCCTCCCTTTCTGGGTCCATAAAACCACTTGCGACCCTCTGGGCCGCTTTGTCACGGTCTCTGGACAGTGGGAGGGTAGGCCTCTCAATGTGACCTCCTTATATGTACCCCCCAAGCTGCATTCCTCTACCTTGATTGACCTAGATACACACCTGCTGGGATTGCCCGATGGAGACATACTGATGGGGGGAGACTGTAACGCTGCCTTGAACGGTGAACTTGACCGCCAGCCATCCAGGCGAGGGGAACCCCCGGGAAAGTTATTGGCAGATTTTCTGGGGGCCGTGGGACTGATAGATGTATGGCGAATATGCCACCCTTCTGACAGACGCTACACCTTCCACTCCGGTGTCCATGGGAGTATGTCCCGCATTGATTACCTTTTTAGCAAAGCCACCCAACTTCCCATGTTTGGCGCGATCTCCTTTCTCCCTAGGGGTATCTCTGACCACTCGCCCATTATGACTTGGTATGGTGGTGCGCCACCACACACTCACCGTGAAATGGTTCTTAGGCCTTGGTACCTTAGAATAGCAGCGATACGGGATAAATTGAAGGAGGCCACCAAACACTATTTCGAAGAAAACGATGGCTCGGTTGAGTCGGATGTAACATTATGGGAGGCATACAAGACAGTGATCCAGGGCTGTGGGGTGGCCGCAGTAGCAGGCCACAAAAAGGAAACGCGTAAATAGTTGGAAGACATTGAGAGAGAGGTAGCTCTCCTTGAAAACGAATTGGTGACATCTGCATCGCCAGAAGCCTCGCATAAATTGTCCGTCAAACAAAAAGAATACAGAGATATCGCAGAAGCAGCGGCCAAGGCCCAATACCGGGCCACTCAACACCGGGTGTATGATATCGGTGATAAAGCTAGTAAGCTGTTGGCATGGCTAGATAGGCAAGAGTTAGCCAATAGATGGGTGGCTGAAATTGTAGAACAAGACGGAGTGAGTCAACGTGATACCAACGGGATTGCAGAGACATTCGCTAAACATTTCGAGCGTGTTTATGTCCCCACATCCACTCGAGGAGGCGGCATAATTGCTCTCCACTCTGCCCCTGCCACTGTTAGATCCGCAGGACGTAAAGGAGCTCGACGCCAATTTGACTCCTGAGGAGGTATCTAAGGCGATCGGTGCATTACAATCTGGGAAAGCCATGGGTCCGAGTGGCCTCCCAATTGAACTTTACAAAACTGTCTCCTTGACGATCGCTCCGTTTCTTGTCCGACTGTATGATGGGGGTGTCGCTCAAGGGATCCTGCCTGAAACGCAGAGACTGGCAAATATTGTCGTTCTACATAAAAAGGGCAAACCCCCGGAGCGATGCGGTTCATATAGACCTATATCTCTTCTTGACCCAGAGGTTAAGATATTAGCCAAAATTTTGGCTCTCCGCCTGTCATAAGGTTTCTGCACATACAGAGCTATGCACAGGATAATAGGACCTCGGAATATAGTGGTGAGCCAACCATAAACCTTAGCACCCAAAACCCCAACCCAACTAGCCTTAGCGTCCCATTAGCACCAATGTACCAATGCTTAGACAACCCAGAACACGGTATCTCTCTCTCAGGACTCGCAGAGGCAAGAACACTCTTTCGTCTCATTCGTACCTGTCCACAACATGCGTATGAAGAGACACTGTATAGGTTAAAATGTTTATTTCAACTTACGTGCTCTAAGGTACAGTACACGTGTCAGTACTAGTAGCATAATACATAAGAACAATATAATCAGCATAGTTACTACTCCATAGAATACAAACGGGGAAAGCATCTCATAAAACAGTGGAGATATGTCTAACTAACATTAGCACCCTCCCCGTGCTGGAAGCCAGTTTATTATAATAATAGAAGACCTTTAGGCTTTGACTAGCGAACCCCCATACCTCAGTCTCTTGACGCAAAACTACATCAGCAAACAATCACAGCTCTTCTCACTGGAAAGGTCGTCTCCAAGTGCTATCTTAGAGCAAGCAAGCACATTATTAAAAGCACACTAATTTCTCAATGGCAGCTGTACAAGTGTTATGTCTAGGTGCGAGGGACGGGCCAAATCAGCATAAACCAGGGAGTTGTTATTCGACCTTGTAACTGTTGTTCAGACTGAGCCCAAAAGGGAACAGGAGAAAAGGTGAGCAACAGAATATGCAGACTGTTGCAGAATCACTTGGCAATAACAGAGGGCGAAAGAACAACATCCAATAATAACGTGCGCAATAGTCATCATGGCATCCAGGCCTGCGGAATATGGCCAGACCATCCAGGAGGCCATGAGCCACAAGACACCCTCCCCTGGACAGTCCATCGGCCGAAACAAAAACGAAGACAGAGTTCCAAACACCTGAGCAGAATTGAGGCTGTCTACTGAGAACTAACGGCAAGTCAATCAATCCAAAAATGTGAATGAGCAGAAAAACGCTATACCGTCCAACAGGACATCATTGGAATCGTCAAAAATGTAGACGCCATCCAGTCCAACAGGTCAAAGCTGCAGGAATGTTCTTCAGAGTATGGAGCATCCAAAAGCAATGCGGGACAGCTTGCGTGATATTCAATGTAACTTTGTTGTAGGAGGTCCTGAGCAGCCGCCCAGATATCCCATTGTGCCAAAATCCCTAGTGCAGCCGCACGCATCATAAAACCAGCAGCGGAACAGTCCCGTTCATGGGCCTCTAAGGGACCCACCAACCGAACAAAATCCGGTACCGACAATGACGAATTGGAGAGGCAATAATCCATGGTCCATGTAAACGGACATCGGATGCAAGACATCACAGGTTGCACGCAAGTGAAATACGCAAAGCGAAAGGAAAGAGTGTAGGACACACTGATAGTTGCCAAGGGCAGAACATCGAAGCCAACCAGGAGTCGCTCACGGAGCAGCTGGAGGCGTTCGGGATCGAGAAGGGCCCAGTGGAGTGCAGCCATTGCGCAGAAAACAGACCAACAGCAAGACACCGGCCGCCAAAGCGAGGATTAATGGGAATCCACCAAAGACGCTAGAAAAGATAGAATGAATGAATGCCGGTATCACACCGAAAATAGTTTGAAAGGTGGACACGAGGCCAGACCCCACAACCTTAAAAAAGTGCACCAGGCCCTCAGTGTTTGATGCGTTAAAAATACGATGAATTAACTCCCCAAAATGTTGGGGGAGGTCAGTGTTCAAAAGGGCCTGTATTTCACTGTGGGTGCTCGCCACCTGGAGAATGAATGTCTCCCGGGCGGATGTGAGCATAACCTCCTCATTCAATAATAGGGCCTTTATTCTGCTCAACTTATTGAAATCTGCCTCCATGGTAGGAATGGAAGGCCAAATAGAGCTATCAACGATGTCGTGAGGGGGAGGAAAAAGCACATTCTTGCAGCAGACAACTCTGTGCGAGACTGTAACAACATACGGAATGCCAGCCTGCAGGCCACAACAATTCTCGTTATTTAAAAGCAAATAGCTACCGTTGGTAAGCAAAGTAAAAGTAGGAGAAATAGCAGGAGCAGGAATACCCTTCAGGACACATGCAAGATTTGGAACTGAAACGCTACAAGCCCCGTGCAATTTAATATGTTTACAAATAAGCGAATGACCCACAGTTGAATCACAAGACTCCCCCGTGAGAAATACTTCCTTGCCATCTCTAAGGCATTTATACATGAAAGGCAAGGACCAAAGTTCATGCAGGAAAGCACCACCCAAAGGCTGGAAACGGCCCACAGGATAATGCTTCATGCACGAACTGAACTCAAATAGGGAAAAAGGTAAAGCTATAACCCCATGAACTAGCCACACCGCAGAATCTAGTTCTGCTACAGAGAACGGTAAAGGATCCACTTTTTCAATATGTAACAAAGTGTAGGATGCATCTTTCATGGACATGAACTGCTGTTTGTCTGTCAAATTAAAAGGCAGAAAGAGGGCAGTGGTGTTTAACAAATCCAAGGAACTTTACCCAACTTAAGAGTTTGCAAAGTCCATGCAAACTGCATCACTGAGCGCAACTGATTCTGACCATGATACAACATAGAGACATCATCTTGTACAATATCAACAACAGAGGACACAATATTGTCTAATGTGTAAATGCGGGAAGACAGGGTATTTATACTATTGTCAACAACAGCAAGCACCTTTTCCAAATTTGCTTGGTCTATTTCTCTAAGACGGGAAGCAGCTTCCATTTGTGACAGCTTCCAGAGCTCATTATACGCTTCATAAATGAATCTCTTCGGTCGGGGACCACGAGGTCCCAAGATAAATTCAGATAAGTCAATAGTGCCTGATAGGAGGGATAAATGGTTCTTAACAGAGTCTAAGGACGAATGTTGTAACCATTGTTTACATAATTTACCGACTGAATACGTGGTCACAGTACGAGTTTCAGTAAATCTTGGATCAGGCTTGTCCTGTATGTAGCCAGGAACTGTGCCATGAAAACGCAGTTGGCATGCATTAGATGATATGGGCCATGCCAACCAGGGTGACTGTATCAGTGCAGAAACGTTAAAGGAATTATTCTGAAACTGAGCCTGTAACGTCATAAGGGACATATTAAAATGCAAACTATCATTTGGCAGACTCGACAAGGATGGGATGGTTGGCGCATTTAGTTGTTTAACGGTAGCCAACCCCCAACACGTGGTCTGATAAATGGAAGCATTTAGAAATAGAATTTGGGCTGGGATAAGGCAAGCACGGTGCAAGGCCTCAGTGCCTTGCACCTGCCATGGCTTCGAACCCCAAATTGATTTCAAATCCACTGTGTCTTTCCAATATTCATAACCACCCACCGCCAAGGCGCTCAAAAAGGAACCCGAATATAATAATTTAGTATGGGTCAACATTATTTTCTGAGTCAATGGAGTTTTTAATTTAAAATAATATGACCCAGGGTTCGATCGATTAAAATCAGTAAAATAGGTGAATTTATTTCGAAGAGTTTGGGAACTACCTTGTACGGGGTTTGGGCAGTGTTCCCATTGGGTGTAAGTAGCAGGGCTACGTAGTGCACTTGGCTTGTGGAGAAAATGATTTCCCCAATGTTGGTAACAATACAAATCGGCATAATTCGCAGAATTCATATACAAGTCTTCAGCATTAAAAGAGGCATAATATTTTAAATCAGCAAACAATGCTTCAACTGCATGCACATCCCAATCATCAGAATGAATATTACTTTTTACTACATCACCCATCGAGACTCGAAGGACATTTGGTACATTAATAATTTCTGTCGGACCATGTATTTGAAAGTTCACCGCATCCCATACTATGCCATCAGCAACTGGAAACGCTGAAATGTTCACAAATGTGTGGTCACGCTTCATGATGTGTGAAGAGGAATGTGGAGCCATAGTTCCAGCAACACTGTTCACAGCAGAGCGTTCAGGTAAATAGTGACCATTGATGAGTAGAAAGAACACTGTGACAAAGCCAATGGACATGAACAAAAAAACCAAGAAAAGTACCATCCAAATGTATGTCCAAGGTGGGATCAAAAAATTGTCTCTAAACCACGATACAAAAAGACTAAACTTGGACGGGACTTGTGATGAATTGGATTCTGAGTCAAAAGAATAACGTGTCGGACTCAGTGGCGTTGTTGGTTGGTGTGCCACCGACTCTGTGGCGGGATAAGTATATTCGTCCTCGTCTATGCAGGGTGATGCAGGGGGTTCAAATATATTTTCAGGCAAATCAACCATCTCCATGGTAACATCAGTGACTGTACGTGCAGGCGTACCTCGAACGCTTGTCCGATAAATGGCAGGACAAGAGACCGCTGGTGTGACACTATTTAGGATCGGCCAGATGTTGTAGCTTGACATTTTCCACTGAGATGTATCTGTTTTCCTTGCGACCGGGAAGCGGTGGTAAGATGACTGTACGTGTTCCCTTCAAGCCCAGCACTGGAACCGGTGCACGAAAAGAGGGGCCGAATTCTTTTTGTTCTCCACCTTCTCTCGTACCAGGTCGCCAATCTTCGGAAGCCAGCCGGCAACCGGAATCTGCAAAGCAGGGTCTGTGGCTGAAGGCAAATGTGCAATTGCTAGTTTGTCTCGGGCTTCTTGTAAGTCCTGTAACATAGTAGAATGATTATCTACATCAAACTTGGCGGATTGCGCCGCCATGTCTAGACCATCAAGGTCAGGCACAAACATTCGTATGCCAAAGAGCATTTCGTAAGGGGTCCGCCCACCCAGAGGCCTTCTAGGGAGATTATTAAGTGCACGTTGAACAGTATACAAGTGGGCCAGCCAGTTCCTGCCAGCACCTATAACTCTAGCTGTCAAGGATTGCTTTAAGTCACGGTTCATTCGTTCAACGATAGAGTTGCCCTCAGGCCTATACGGAGACGAAAATTTCACCCGCACCCCTAAGGAGCCCATTGCGTCCTTGTAAGCCTTAGAGGCAAACGCCGGACCTTGGTCAGAATGGAAGGTGCCGCATGCAAAAATTCCCACAAAGACTCGCAAATCCCTAATGACATTTCGTGCGTCAGCACTCCGTTGTGGCCAGACCCAGATGAACCGTGTGTACGAGTCCACTGCCACTAAGATATATTTATAGGCAGTGTCTGAAGAAAATGGACCGCAGTGATCCAAGTAAACACACCCAAAGGGTCTGTTCGAAATTGCAAGCGAGGTCTGCGGTGGTCTTGTGACTGTCGAAGGCTTGATCTGTTGACAAACGTCACAGGAAAGCACATAAGTACGTGTATCTTTGTATAAACCACGCCACCAGTAACGCTGCTGCAAAATGGAAATTGTCGCTGACACACCAGCATGCGCCGAAGCCATGCCTTCGTGTGCCGCTGCCATCAAGGAAAGTCTGCGGTCCGCGTTGGGGATCAGCCGAACCCCAACGTTGGGTATTGTTACATAAGGAGCCTGATCGGGACCTATCTGGTAAGAATATTTAGAAGGGAAACCTCTAGGGTAGTTAATTCCTCTTTTGTTGCAGCAATAGCTGCCAAGATATCAGTGTCTATTTTAGACATGGATCTAGTAACTGCTGCTACTGAACACGTGAGTACTGCTGATCTGGCAGCTTCATCTGCTAGACTGTTACCAACAGCGTGTGCGCCCACTCGCTGATGGCCTAGGGTGTGAACCACCTGTGTGAGTGGCAGACGTCTTTTTAAATCTGCCACCCTAACCCAAAGCATTTTATGCTTGATTGTGTTGCCTTTAGCGTCTCTATAGTCGTTTTGCGACCAAAAGAACAGATTGTCATTGTATGATTGAACACAGTAGTAAGAATCGCACACGATTAAAGTGGTCACATCAGGATTTACGAACTCAAGTGCAAGCACCAAAGCACGCAACTCGGCTAATTGTGCGGTACTATCCCCGAGTGCCTGCGTATGCACCACAGTGGATTTGAACTTTCCATTCACAAACGTACCTGCAACAATAGCACATGCGGCTGAATAAGCATGCTTGGACCCAGTGGCCGGTTGTGCCGAGCCATCGGTGTAGATCACACAGTCGTAATCCTCAAGCGGCAATAAGGACAAAGGAGGAGGATGAATAAATTCATACTGTAAGAACTCCTGAGTCTGAAGAGAAGAGTCGAAAATGAAAGTGACATCCGGAGACGTCAAAGATGTTGCCCATTGAATCCAACGGGGGTGCAAGGCTTTAGAGTTCGGAACACTTGCTTTAGTCACTGCCTCTAGGGCAGGATAGGGTGTCACCACCAGAATGCGTTTTCCCTGTGCCAGTGCGCGCTCCTTCAGGATCGCCATTTGCACTGCTGTTAGCACTTTCTCCACAGATGAGAACCGCAGAGGTGTATAGATGTGACTTGTATGCGATAGGTACTGTGTCTCCTTCATTAAAGGTTAGATACGTGAAACCCACTGCCCCTGGAATGATTCTAATCACCAAGTTTGTGTGGTTATCACGCGTCAAAAGGTATTTAGACTCAAGAAGGTCTGTCTGCAGTGATTGCAGAATGGAGGTATGCTCCGGAAGCCAGCAAGACTTCGAAAAAGTAGGCTGTATCAAGGCATACAGTGGCTTGATACGCTGGGCATATTCGGGAATGTATGTACGTCCGAAATTCAGAAAACCCAGCAAAGACTGAAGCTTCTTCAGATTTGTAGGAGGGCACAGAAGTGCACATTTCTCCAGAAAATGGGGGCTAAACCCTTACCTTCATTGTTGAGCTCATAGCCCAAGAACAAAACGGTAAACTCAGCAATATGGGATTTTGCAAAGTTAATTTTGTATCCCTGAACCGCAAATTCAAGAATAATGCGGTCCACTCGCCTCAGATGCGGAAACAATTCATCGTCTGTCAGATAAATGTCATCCACATACGAACAGGCGTCTGGATCTATGCCGTCTAATAAAGAGACAACACGAGCGGCAAACACTCCTGGACTATTTTTGTACCCCATAGGAAGACGCCTGAATTTGAACATTTTACCACCGGAAGTAAAGGCACACCATTGGCCACTCTCCGGGGCTAAGTTGTGCGTGTAGAATCCATTTGAAAGGTCAAGAGTTGTTTTGTATTTTTTACGAACAAGACTGTCTACAAGCGCAGAACTATGGGTATTTTGCACCGCAAAGGTCCGACAATGAGAGTTCAAATGCCGGTAATCCAATACTAAACGGTACGATCCATCGGGTTTAGAAACCGCGAAAAGGGGATTGTTCATAGGTGATACGCAGGGTTCAATTACTCCCTGATATTCCAACTGTGTCAGAATTTCGGAAACGGGGCCTTTGGCTTCACGTTTTATGGGATATTGGGGTTGTGGCTGCGGCAACGATCGCAAAGGTATTTCATGGGGGGGAGATTCTTCATCCCAACCCACGTGATTGCGTAATAACGCTGGAGCCAGGGACACAGCCCATTCTGCTGCAAGAGCCTTTGCTTTGTCCTTTGGGACATGTCTAGAAAAGCTCGGAAGGATTACCTCCTCACCTTTACGCGCTGTAAGTACGAATGGGGGTGGCCAATCCGCCTCTGCCAATAAAATATCATATGAAGAGGTCAGATTTTCCCAAAAAATCCCTTTAATTACACGCTGTATATCACCTTCAATTTGGAGGACTATATTAAATAGTCTATCAGGGGTGCCACTCTGGTGTCTGCTGTTTCAACAGTAATGAATGTTTCAGTTGCTGTCGCCTCCATATGAGGACGTAGTGCCTCCCGCACTATGGTTACTTCCGCGGCGCTGTCTAGGAGGGTTACTGCCCACGTCCAATTCAGGAGTCTCGTTCTCACCGTTTGTGGCATATTTCGCTGTTACAGCGGCAACTTTCTTCTTCTGAAATTGGGGTCGAAAACGTTGAGCGTCTTCTTCTTTTCCTCTGACTTGTTGTCGAGGCTGGTCTCGTCCCTGTGGGGCCTCACGGGCCCTTCCTCTATCCTGGCGGTCTCCTCCACCGGCCTGTGACGAAGTCTGTGCCTGTAAAGAACGAGGAGAACGCGTATCAGGGATCTGAAACCTATCCGGAGACTTAATTCTCGCTCTATCGCGTAAATCATAAGTACGTTCAGAAGAAACTGAAACCGGGGATGCGCCGCGCGATCCCGGCTTTGTTTGTTGCTTACCCTGTTTTTTCAGCCTCCAGCTCTTTTTAGTGAAGACTAGTTTCTCATCCTTCTCAGATTGAGATTTAGTTTGTTGCTGTTGTGGTTGCGATTGTGTTTGCAGTTTAGCAAAAGGCTTGTTACCCAGGCTGTTTCTGCCAATAGTTTTGTAAGCCTGGGTAATAATTTTCGGTAATTCGCGAGGCTTGTCCAATTCTGGGACCAAAGCCAAAGCGTTCGCTACTTGAAAGTTCACTGCATCGCCCTTGACATTCGCAAGGATCAGTTCAGCTACTACTTCAAACACTCCCACTAGTCTCATCCCTAATTCCACCGCCGCTTCAGGGCCGTGTTCATCCTGTACTTTTTTAATTACAGAGGGGAGAACTGTCATGGAAGGCGTACCAAAACATTTAGAATATACTGCTGCGAATACTCTACCCCAGTTGTCACATGCTGTCAACTCGGGAATTAAGTCTTTTGGCAAACTAATCGTCAAAATACGATGTTTATCCACTGGAGATGTATGTGGAAAAACTGCCTCCAACTGATCAAATTTTTCTGCAAGCCAATAAGGGAAATCATCCTTATGTTGTGGACGTTTGCCCATCACAGAATTCACCATGACAGGACTTATGGTTACTCCGGCTGCACCAGCTGGATGGCCTGCAACTCCAGGAGGGGCTCCCTGGATGTTGCCAGTAACATATTGCACTAAGGCTCGATGCACTCGTACTAAAGCCGAATACATGGTGCGCAATTCCGCGACTGGTATCGTCATATATCGCGGATGTGGGGTGTACCCGGCCAAAACAGGCCAAGTGGCCCCATCAATAGATAAGGGGCCTAAACGAACCGTGGTAGTCGGTTGTGGAAGGGCGCCATTAAACCAAACACGGTGTTGCCAAGCCGTGAGCGGTACCTCAAGACAAGAATAAGGTATATAATTATTAGGAACTGCGGTGGCTGTATATTCATGGAACAAATCATCAGTCCCATCCACTGCAGGAAAAGTTACCCATGAGTAGAACACCTCAAAGTGGTAAGCCGGATCGGCTTGTACCACAAAGATCAGTTCGACTCCAACATCTGGCACTCCATACGCCCGTAAGTGTGTTCGGAGTGCTCCGCGGCTATGCGCCGCAATTTGAACAGCCATTTACGGCTAAAATACTTCGACAAACTAACAGGAGGCAGCACAAGTAGGGTTTTAATCAAGAAAAACCTTTTCTAATAACTTCAAGCTTGAAAGAACCTACAATAACTGTAATATAGGAGGTATCACCATCACACACGCTTCCGGAAGCGTACGTGAGGGTTGTGTGGACAAGCACAAGTACTACTCAAGCGTCTCGCAAGTAAGCTGCCCCACTTGTTGGTTGCGCCATGTCATAAGGTTTCTGCACATACAGAGCTATGCACAGGATAATAGGACCTCGGAATATAGTGGTGAGCCAACCATAAACCTTAGCACCCAAAACCCCAACCCAACTAGCCTTAGCGTCCCATTAGCACCAATGTACCAATGCTTAGACAACCCAGAACACGGTATCTCTCTCTCAGGACTCGCAGAGGCAAGAACACTCTTTCGTCTCATTCGTACCTGTCCACAACATGCGTATGAAGAGACACTGTATAGGTTAAAATGTTTATTTCAACTTACGTGCTCTAAGGTACAGTACACGTGTCAGTACTAGTAGCATAATACATAAGAACAATATAATCAGCATAGTTACTACTCCATAGAATACAAACGGGGAAAGCATCTCATAAAACAGTGGAGATATGTCTAACTAACATTAGCACCCTCCCCGTGCTGGAAGCCAGTTTATTATAATAGAAGACCTTTGGGCTTTGACTGGCGAACCCCCATACCTCAGTCTCTTGACGCAAAACTACATCAGCAAACAATCACAGCTCTTCTCACTGGAAAGGTCGTCTCCAAGTGCTATCTTAGAGCAAGCAAGCACATTATTAAAAGCACACTAATTTCTCAATGGCAGCTGTACAAGTGTTATGTCTAGGTGCGAGGGACGGGCCAAATCAGCATAAACCAGGGAGTTGTTATTCGACCTTGTAACTGTTGTTCAGACTGAGCCCAAAAGGGAACAGGAGAAAAGGTGAGCAACAGAATATGCAGACTGTTGCAGAATCACTTGGCAATAACAGAGGGCGAAAGAACAACATCCAATAATAACGTGCGCAATAGTCATCATGGCATCCAGGCCTGCGGAATATGGCCAGACCATCCAGGAGGCCATGAGCCACAAGACACGCCTTTCGCCATATCTCCACAAATTGATTCACCCGGACCAGTCTGGATTTATGCCCGCTAGGAACATTGGCTCAATCTCTGTCGCCTCTTCGGGGTACTCGGTAGAGCTTCCACCATACAGGAAGATTCTGTGATTATGTCTCTAGACGCCAAGATAGCCTTTGACATGATAGAATGGCCCTTCTTGTTTGCCTCGCTCGAGAGTTACGGATTTGGTGAGCGGTTTTTATCCTGGGTGCGTCTCCTTTACTCAAAACCCCTGGCCCGGTTAACGGTGGCAGGTCTCCAATCTTTGAATTGGGAAAAGGTACAAGGCAGGGCTGCCCCCTGTCACCGCTGTTGTTTGCTTTGGCTTTGGAGCCCTTGGCCCTATGGATTAGGGGCGACCCCCTTTTTCAGGGACTTAATTGGTTGCCAGGGTGGTCAGATAGAATCTCCCTCTACGCTGACGATATTCTCCTTTACCTAGCCAGGCCCCGATTCTCGATCCACAGAGTATTACATATTTTTGTCCTCTTCCAAAAATATTCCGGTTACATCATCAACTGGGACAAATCTTTGGTATGTGTTTTAAGCGGGGACCCCCCGGTTCTCCCCATGGGTTGTGATGCCACCATAGTCACAGGCGGTTTCCGATATCTGGGCATATATATTACGAGAGACGCAGAGGTTTTCTACCAACGGAATCTCCTACCTCCTTTACATCGTCTCTGGACCGATGTACAACATTGGAAAACACTACCTCTTAAGTTGTTAGGTAGGGCCGCCCTTTACAAAATGATGGCACTTCCCCGTTTCCTTTACGCCTTACAGAATAAGCCATATTCAATCCCACCTCACTATTTTCAGTCGGTTGATTCCGAAGTACGCACTCTACTTTGGAACAATGGCACGCCCCGAATCGCTCTTAACAAACTCACAAAAAGCTGGTATGATGGGGGTATCGCCTTGCCGGCCATCAGATTATACTATTGGGCCTCACAGTTAGTGGTCCTTAATCATTGGAAACATCGTCCCATTACTGACCCGGCATACCGAATGGACAGATATAATATGGTTGCTGGCAATCATCTGAGGGCGCTATATGGAGGGACGAGATACGCACCTAAATTTACCCCGACTTCTACTACGGTTTCCATCTGGCACGCGGCAACTGTTGCCTTAGGCTGGAGGGGTAAGAATACGCGGGTCACTCCACTGCTGGAGTCCTGAGCACTTGGGTATGCTTTCAAAACAGCAGGGATTTGACAAATGGGACCTGATCGGTCTCACCACAGTAGGGGACATGTGGGCAAAGGGCAGGGTTGTCCCGTTTGGGGAGCTACAAGCACAGTATCAGTTGCACGAGGGGGAAACCTTTAGATATCTTCAGGCAAGAAGTGCATTATATAAAGTAATTCCCAAGGGCTCCGACCCACCTGTTTCCTCGCCTTTAGAAGATAGGCTTTTGGACGATTACCTCCCAGAAAAAGCCATATCACTGACCTATCGTAAAATCCTCAATAACTTACCTGAGACTCACAATAGAATACGCATAAAATGGACGGACGATGTGGGGGACATGACCGATGAGGACTGGAGGGAGGCCCTAGGTGGCTATCCGCTCTCGTTTCAAACTTATACAGCTTAAAATACTTCATAGAGCCTACTACACCAGTACAGCACTTGTTAAGATGGGGCTTCTTGGATCCCCGGCTTGCCCCCGGGGCTGTGGCTCTACCGGTACTTTTTTACATCACTGGTGGGAATGTCCTGTCCTCCAGCGCTATTGGGGTAGAATAGTGTCCACTATGTCTCAGATACGTCGGAAACCCATTGAGGCATCCCCTTGGCTTTGTCTATTGAACATCTGGGAGGCGACAGATCTGTCGAGAACAGAACAAGTTTGGGTCTCGCTGGGTTGTATGGTGGCAAAGCGCAACATCGCCAGAACATGGAAGGGAGGGGTCGGGCCCAGACATGTTGATTGGGAGTCAGACATGGACTGGTGTATGCAAGCGGAGAGGGTGGTCTATGAAAGCAGGGGATGCCCAGGCAAATGGACGAAAATATGGGGCCCATGGAACGAGAGTAGGGGTTTGCTCTGTACCCCCTTTAGCGACACTTCCCCTTTCCTTATGGATAATGAGACACCGTAGTGCTCTAATGGAAAAATGTGCCCGTGATTTATCTGTATGTGCTCCTGACCCACTGTATTGTCTTGTATTTATTTGCAATTTAGGCTGCTCATCTTTTAATATCTCAGATACTGCTTTCTACTGCACCCGTTTTTCTTTGTATTGTTTTATGTTGATTTAAAAAAAAAAAAAAAAAAAGATTTTCCAAAAAAGAATAGTGACATTATTACTTGTTGGAGACTTCCATCCACCCCCAACTAATAATCCACTTTCTCACAGTATTTAAGGCTTTCTTTCATAGCAAAAACAATAAAGTGTCTGGAGGCATTCAGAAAAGTATATTTGTTTTAGAGTGGTACTGTACTTTTTCCATTGCCACTGTTTTTACATAGAAGGTCAGTAGTACATTTGTCTGCATTCAAAGTGGGAAATTTAGATTCACATACTTGCTAATAGGGAGTGTGTTTATAAAGTTCTGATCTGCATTACTTAGTTGATGAATCAAAGGTTCAAGCGGGAAGACAAGGACTGGTAAACTACTAATGGGGAAAAGTAACCGAAAATCTCTTTAAAAAATATTTAAACCTTGCCACAGCCATGTACAAAGTATATGGACTTTTGTTTCCCAGTTGAATACAATACCTCTGTAAAAGAAATATAGTGATACCTGGAAATGTTGTCCTTAATATGTTGGCAATGTCTTCCCAAAAGTAAGAAAATATAGCGTTCATTGTGTTTTGTGTGCACCTTGTTGCTCTGCTACTTTTCATCAAATGTGGCATCAGTATTCAAGGTAAATTTTATAGGGAGAAAGTACCAATGAGGGTAAGCCTTGTCACCCCTTGTCTTTTACTGGCTGGTGACCTGGTACCTCAAGATTTGGTGCTGTATTTTTCTCTTCATTTTAAAGTTATAATAACTCCTACGGGCTTGCTATCTCTTGAAATAATTGCATATTCGAAATATATTGTCATTAGAGTACAAAAAATAAAAAAAATAATTTGGTTCTACTGTACCTTGTGTACTAAGCTCATGCAACCTCTTATGGTCTGTATTGAAAGCATTGTAAATATCGCTGGTGTAAGCTGCCCATTGTTGCCTCTCCATGGGTTGTGGTACCTGAATATTGTAGTTGTAATCTCCTGACATAAATGTTGTGCCCTAAATACCATGTACAAAAATACCTCTCCATTGGATTTAATATTTGAAAATTTACACCCAATGGCACTTTATTTTTGTAAACCATATTTAATACATGGTATTTATGTCAGATATTTTTGTGTACGATAACATGCACTGATATTTGCACTTTGATTGCCTGTCATATATATGTGCTAACAAGCTACTTCCCAATACATCTTAGCAAGTAAATGACTCTTTTCTGCCCTCTGACAGGTATTCAGAATTATATGAGACGGTCCTCAAAGGAGGAGGAGAACATGCGATTGCGCGTCACACACAGAGAAACAAAAAGCTGCTTGTTCGTGAGCGCTTGCGGATGATTCTGGATAACGATGAGCCTTTTCTTGAGCTGTCTCCTTTGGCTGGACTAAGCTTACCGTATGGTGATGTTCCATCCGCTGGATGTGTCACTGGTGAGGGTTTAGTTTTTTTTTTTTTAGTTTTACTTCCTAATGTAAATGCTAGTCTCATTGAAAACTTGTTCCAGCTTAAAACGTTTTACCATTTTTTAAGTTTATGCTGCTGTTTGGTTAAAAAAATAACACCCTCAATTTATACTCCTCCAACCCTCCCTATGTGACGAGACAAAGGTGGTATATTGAGTTGGGATTTAAAATGTATGATAGAGAACACAATCTCTCTCGATAAGAAATTAATAACATTTATCTTTGGATATAGTTTTGGCAGGAAACCCTTTAGGTTGTGTAAACTATTCTAGTGTGGCATTGTAGAATTGTGATAGTCCTCCAAAATATTTTATATCCATTTCCTTCAAGAGGGTAACATTATCTGCTCTGCACTAATTGATTAAGGGTCACTCATTGGTTTGTGCCCCAAATTGCGCTTGACATGCTTTTTTCATTTCTAGGATAGTTATTAATGCTTGATTGTTGTAAAACGCTTGTTAAGGTAACTTCTTTCAGAAGTCATTGATAACCAGTCACATTCCTCTGAGAAATCAGGACGATCCTTTTTTCCAGTGTCTTTGAAACCATTCCATATGTGTTCATTCATGTATCAATTGCAGAGGGCCGCATCCTGATCAGAGCATCCTGTAGCTCTTTCCGAAAAGCTATACATGCAATTCAGGGCACCTTGTTAGATGTCTCCCAATTCCTTGGATTTATGGGTACTGAACTTGTGCCAGTGGCACAATCTTCAGGAGTAAAAAGTCTCTGATCCGCACACCCATGTGAAGTCATTTGTGAAATTGATTGGCAAACGTGGCTCATCTCCCTAGCACTTTTCTAGTGATTAATTAGTGACAACTGCCTGGTCGCAGCAATAACTCGTTAAAAAGCTCAGTTTCTCCTTGTCTTCAGATGTAAAACATGAATATGCTCTGGTTAGAGTTCCATCATAGCTCGAACCCCCGATTTGTCACCTTGAAAGAAAAAACAACAAGTGATGGATACTTCTAACCTCAATTCCTCAGCTTTAAAAAAATTCAGGTCTCACACCGGAACTGGAAAATTCTCTCAGTACCAACTTATGCTCTCAGACAGGTGGTGTCATGTGGCTCCTCAGCGATCTCATAGTGGTCCATAAATGAAAATGTGGGGCTCCATATTTGTACCACCCTTACATGTTGAAATCTGTTCATTTCTTTCCATGTCCTTCTGCAGGGATATAGAGTTCTGCTCCCAACTTTCTTGGTTCTCCGACTACTCAAACTTTCAAGGTGGTAGACTGTTGAAGATGTGTCCCCCAAAGATGACAGAATTGAAGCTGTGCCTTAATGCAGAAAGCAGATGTTTGCTACAGACCTGCACGTCATGCGTCTTTAGTGCCTTGGCTTTGGGCACAATTCATTCATGTGTGAAATGTGCCCTCATGCACCTGGAGGTAGTGAGAGAGCAGGATGCGAAAAGCTAAATGGCCATGCAAGAGCTTAAGTAGAGGTTGTTTTCAAAACAGTGGTCTTGCTCCTGCTCTAAGCCGCAGAGCTGCTCCCAAACAAAGGCATGCTCTCACTCAAAGCCTTCAAATAAGTCAAAGTAAAAAACATTTATTTAGCGTAAGAAAGCCAAGCGGGACTTGACTGGATCCTGCAGCTTAACTCAGGCAAGAAATGCCCCTTCTTGCCTCTTACAGCAAATTGCTGCTTACATGGAGGCCATATTGCAGATCTTTCAGATGCTGCTGGCTACCTCTTGCGCGTTCTGTCTTCCTTGGAACACGGGTCTCCTGTATGTATTCCCACCATTACTTCTTCTGCCTTGAGTTTTGAAGACAGTCAGGACAGACCTGGCTCTAGTCAGCTTGATAGCCTTGAATAGCCCTGCTTTCGGCCAGGCGGATGTGCTATTTAGATCTCTTGAGTCTGAACGTCTGTCCTCCGATCCGGCAACCTCTACGAGACGACCTTCTATCTCAGCAACAGGGAAGGGTCCTACACCAAAGTCTTTGCTGCCTACACCTCTCTGCATGGTGATTGAGGGGCAGCAGTCTTTGATTTGCCTCCTGATCCTCTGCAGACCAAACTTTCTAATATATTGTTGTTTGTTTTGTCATTGTCCCAGCAACGCCTTGCAGCGTTCACTTTGTGGGATTACTCGTCAGCCAGTTTGGCTTTTTTATGTTTGCCAGGTCAGTCTGAAATGTCTGAATCGCATGTTTACTCTGAAACCTTTTACCATGCCACAGCGGGACCTTAATTTGGTACCACCATTCCTCATGTGCACACCGTTTGAGCTGATGCATTGTTGCTCTCTACAGCTTCTCAGGTACCAAACTAGTCTTTCTCAGCTTGATCACTACTGTGTGCCGTGTAAGTGAAATGTAGGTGCTGTTGATGCAATCTCCCTACACCACTTTCTTTCCACACAAATCGGTACTGAGGAATGAGGCTGTCTTCCTGCCAGATGTGGTTTTGGTTTTTCATGTTGGACAGTTCATTTCCCTGCCAGCCTTTTTTGATTTGACACACCTTGAAAGAGGAGGAAAGGCCGCATTTGCTGAAAGAGCACTAGGCTTGAACATTGAATGAAATGTACCTCATGGATGGCCAGCACTGTGTGACTTTCGTGGGGGGTCAGGGGGAGAGCAGAATAGTGAAGAAGAGGATTTTGTCAAGGTGGATAGTGTAAAGATATGTTTTCACACAGCCACTACTGCCTTGTCAGCCAAATCTGTACAGAGAATCATTTTGCCTGCTCGGTCTCGCAAGACTTTATGGTCTTGTTAAGACCCGCTACCTTTAGATGATACTGCTATGGTATCTGTTTTAAAGGTGAGGAATCTGGGGGTAGATGTGTTCATCAGAAGAACATGTTTGGTATCTGGTAGATACTCTTATCTAACCACAAATTCCTCACTACTCTCCTACCTCCTAGTTCTCTGGGGAGGACAACTGCACAATGTAATAAGGTCCAAAGTTAGATTTCGGCACTCTGTCACCTACAGTTTGTTTACATTTATCCACATCTGAGGGCACGGAAGGAGAACAATTAATAAACTGAAGTCAACATGTAAGGGTGGCGCCTGTATGAAACCCCACACTGCCACTTCTGGGGGGGTATGAGATCACCACAGAGCCACATTTTACCTCGTTTTGGTGTGCAGGAGTCCCTGCTGGGAGAATTTTTCGGATTCACTCCAGAATCTATGATTACTCTACCAGCAAGAGCATTATCAAATGTAAGGAACTAGTTCTCCAGGACTGCTACCCAAAGAAATTAAATCAAAGTAAAGTTTCTGAAAAGTATTTCGCTGGCAGGATGTAGGCACAAGGAATGAATTGAGAGGTACTAGGTACAGAACTGTCTATAGAAGCTTGTTTTTGAATGAATTTGTAATTGCAATTGTAATTGCATTTATATAGCGCTTACTACCCCTGACGAGGCGTCGATGCGCTTTTTCGGCGATTAGCACGCTACTCCGGAACCCATAAAAGATTAGTGTTGAATTAGTATAGTGAAATATGAAAGTAATTTGAGTGGTTAATAGGTTAGTCAGTTATTTGGATTCAGAAGGATAGCGGAGGGATAGAAGAGGGAAAAAGGTTTGCATTTATATAGCGCTTGTTACCCCTGATTATGTCTTGAAGCGCTTTTTTGGCAAGTAGCACGCTACTCCGGAACCCATAAAGGATTAGTGTTGAATTAGTATAGTGAAATATGGAAGTAATTTGAGTGGTGGATATGTTAGTTATTTGGATTGAGAAGGGTAGGGGAGGGATAGAAGAGGGAAAAAGGTTTGCATTTATATAGTGCTTGCTACCCCTGATGAAGTGTTGAAGCGCTTTTTTGGCGAGTAGCACGCTACTCTGGAACCCATAAAGGATTTGTGGTGAATTAGTATAGTGAAATATTATTTTGATTGAAAAGGATAGTAGAGGGATAGAAGAGTGAAGAATTAAAAAAAAAAAAATTGGGAGGTCTTATCAGTAGGAGGAGGCTTGAAATGTGTAAAAAAGGGATGTGGAATGGAAGAGTTAGAGGGAAGAGTTTAGAAAGGCTTGTTTTGGGGGATCGGTATAGTAAAAGAGGTGTCAGATGATGCAAGGAGGAGTAGAGAAGGGTAGAGTCTAGAAAGGTTTTTTTTGGGGATCATAGTATTGGTATGGGGTTTGGGCTGAATGAGAGAGTGGATGTAGAGGATATACTGATAGAGTTATAGGGTGAGAAATTGGGTAGTCATTGGAAAGAGTAGTAGAAAGAGGTTTGAGATGAGTCAGAAGATATATTGAGAGAGGCATAGGGTGAGAAATAGGGTAGTGCATTGGATATCATGAATTAGAAGAAAGTAATAAATATATAGATTCATAAGTACATGGAAAGTATATAGATGCACAAAGGAAGTAAGTATATGTAGATTAAAGATATTGATAGAGGTATAGGGTGAGAAATAGGGTAGTGCATTGAATATGCTTTTTTTAGGCAAAAAGTAATAAATATATAAATCCAAGTACATGGAACGTATATAGATGCATAAAGGAAATAAGTATATGTTGATTAAAGATGCATGTTTTTTTTTTTAAAGCATAATTATTCTACATGTTTGTACAAAGCAATGCACATATATAGGTACACATCTATAGTACAAATAAATGCTTATATACAGAGGGATATTCTGTATATTTCTGTTTGCGTATGGCGCTTATATGGGGAAGAGCCAATTCTTGAGTAGTCTTCTGAAGATAAGGTGGTTGTCCGTGGATCTTATTTTGGGCAGTAAAAAGTTCCAGAGTTTGGCTGCTTGTACAGAGAAGGATGTGCCACCCGTGGTTTTTTTCTTGTATCTTGGGATTTTGAGGTGAGGTGCCACTCTAGAGCGGATGTTCCTTTGTTGAATGTGTTTGGTGATTTTATTCCTAATGAAGTGGTCCCATTCCATGTATCGCTTTGTGGGTGATACAAAGCAGCTTGAACGTGGATCTTCTGGCAACTGGTAACCAATGCAGGGCTTTCAAGGCAGGGGAGATGTGGTCTCGCGGTTTGATATGCAAGAGTAGTCTGGCAGCCGAGTTCTGAAACCGTTGTAGTCTTTTCATGGTCATTAAAGCTGATCCGTGGTAGAGGCTATTAGCGTAATCGAGTTTGGACAGAACAAGGGAGATGGTAGCTTGAACCTTGTGTGGAAATCCCAAATGGGGGAAGATTCGTCGCAGAGTTTTTGTTGGTAACAAAGCCTGATCATGCTAGTTAGTCCACTTAGGCATTCATCGATAGCTTGGAGTCCATTGTCATTCTGAGGTTTCTTACTTCCTTCAATACTTTAGGCGGTGATCCCAGTTCATCAGGCCAGGCGGCAAGTGGGTCATAATGTTTCCAATCGCCACACGTGAGTATTTCCGATTTGGAAGCATTCAATTTGAGATGGCTCCAAGTCATCCATTGATCCACAGCTCTGAGAGAACTGAAAACTGGCGAGTTTCCAATGTCTTTGGGGCATTCCAGTTGAAGGAGTATTTGTGTGTCATCTGCATAGTTATAGCGCACGTGAGGTGAAATTGATTGATCAGTACTGGTAATGACTTCATGTAGATGTTGAAAAGCATGGGCGAGATGATAGAGCCTTGAGGGACCCCTGCTTTTGTGGAGTATGGTTTGGACGAGAAAGGTGGAGTATGGATGACATTAGTTCTGTTTCGAAGGTAGGACGCAATCCAGTCTAGAGCAGTCTCCTCTATACCAGCTTCGTAGAGTCTTTGTATCAGAGTGTCATTGTCAACCGTGTCAAAGGCAGTCGAGAGGTCCAAGAGGGGTAGCGCAGCAACCCCAATGCGGTCAACTGTGTTCTTCAGGTCATCCCAGATGGCAAGGAGGGCAGATTCTGTGCCTCTTCCCGGACGGAATCCTGTTTGGAAGTCTGAAAGTATGGCATTCTCTTCAATGAATTGTGACATCTGGGTGAACGCTGCTCTGTCTATCAGTTTGCTCAGGAAAGGTCCATTTGTAATGGGTCTGTAGTTGTCAGGGTTCAGCGAGTCCAAGTTTGTTTTCTTCAGTAAAGGGCGTATGTATGACTTTTTGAGTTCTTCTGGAAATATTCCGGTAGTTAAGGAATCGTTGATGATTCTTCTTACTGGAGTGGCAGCAGAGGTTGTTAGAAGAATTGTCTTGAAAGTTTGCGGTGGACATGGGTCAAAAAGGGCTGCCGGCAGGCCTTCTTGCTTTGACCAGGTCCATAAATTCATCGTGTGAAATGTGTTGGAAGGAACGGAGAGGCTGGGTTAGAGTATTCTTGGATTGTTGTTTTGTAAAAGGGTTAGTGCTGGTGCTTTGTCTCTGTTTTAAGTATGAGTCCAACGTGTCTGCTTTGTCTGTGTAATGATTTGCCAGTTAGTCTGTGAAATCTTGAGTAACGGTATGAGTTCCTTTTAGGCAATTTGGTTTACGAAATTCATTGAGTATTTTATAGAATTATTTATTTGCACATTTAGCATTTCGAATTCTGTCTGAATAGTATCTTTTCTTTGCTTTTTTGATAGCTGACTTGTATAATCTGTTAATTTTCTGTAGGCGAAGTTTGTCTTGATTGGCGTTTGTTTTAAGCCAGGCACATTGCAGCTTTCTAATTTGTTGTTTTATGTCTTTTATCTCTGTATTTTTCCAAGGTGCTTGTTTTCTTTTGTTTTGTTGTGTGGTTTTGAGTGGTATCAGGATATCAAAAGCTTCCTGTAGCCACTCATATAGTTTTTGAACAGAATTTGTTTCCAGATTTCTACTGGATGTTATTTGTGTTTCTAAGTGTTCCAAATTGAGTTTGTTCCACGGTCAATAGGTGGAAGCACGTAAGGTGGTTTTAGGTGAGTCGCTTAGTGTTGTTTTATGTTGGAAAGCAAGCAAATGGTGGTCTGACCATGAGACTGGATTTATAGTTTGAAAGGTAACTAGTTCGGTATTAGCAAAAATGACATCTAGGAGTCCAGCGATGTGTGTGGGTTTGTGGACGATCTGATGCAGGTTCAGTGCGTCTAGTCCAGTGATTATTGTTTTCGGATGGGGCATATTGGGTTTGTCAAACCAAATGTTGAGGTCACCCAGAACGCATAGGTTGGAGTGTATTGTTATCAGGTTTGAAACTGTGTCTAGAAGTGTGTCTGGGAATATCGCCTTGCTAGGTGGAGGTCTGTAAAGGAGCAGTAAGTTACAGGAGGAAGACGGTGTAGGATTGCATCTGGTGAGAAGTGCCTCACAATTATTTATGGAGATGTCAACTTTAGTGATATGTAATGTTTGCCTGAACACAACAGCTAGGCCACCTCCTTTTTTGCCTACACGATTTTGGGCGATCATTTGATAGCCTAGAGGAACGGCTTCATGCAGGACTGGAGCCATATCATCCCCCAACCATGATTCAGTTATGAATAGTATGTCTGATTTTGCATCAGTTAGAAGGTCGTAGATGTGATGTTTGTTTTTAGAGAGCAATCGAGCATTTATTAGTAGACCGTTTAGAGAATGTGCTTTGGTGACAGTGAGTCTTTGTTTTGTAGAAGAGTGATTAATATTGTGTGGGTTTGTAGCAGGTGTGTTTTTAGTGCTGGTATTAGCTGTATTAGGATAGCAATTGTGTAGCTGTTCTGTAATGTGGTCCTCGTGTAGCAGGCTCAGAAGGCATTTTGATGGGTCTGCGTGCGTAGGTGGTGGAGACGGTGTTTGAGAGTGAGTTGGTGTGCTGCGTTGTTTTTGTGGTGTAACCTTGTTGTGCAGTAGACATGGAGAAGCAAAGTTGTGATGTGTGGCACGTTGCTTATATTGTTTGCGTGTGTTTAGGGCGGAAGGTGTATGAGTTAGGGGTGGTGGTGCAGCATGTGGGTCATGCAGGAAGGTTCTAAATTGTCCAATGGATGGGAGGCAGTTAGAAGAGAGTTGCTGTGTTGCCATATGTGTGTTAGGTGTGGTGGAAGAGAGAAAGCTTGGCACTGTAGTTTGTTCATTTGTGTAGTTTGAAAGGTTGGTGTATGATTGTATTTTGTGACTGTAAGTATTATGAAGTGTTGCGCTTCAGAGATTTTGTCGTGCTGGTGTGCGTGATATGTTTTGTTTTTGAGGAGTAGTGAAAAGAGTTGCTGATGTATTTGTTTTATGAGATGGATTTGTTTGTATAGTGTTTGCGAGTGGAAGTTGTAAGGTAAAGGGGGTGGTGATGTGTTTGTGAGTAGAGTGTATGCTGTGTGTAGGAGGGGATGAAGTAGAGTTAAAACTGTTTGTCTTAGACTTGTTTGCTGCAAAAGTTAAAAAAGTGTGGTGCTGTGGAGTGTAAGTGTTGTGTTGTGTTATTGTGGTAGAAAGAAGAAGAGGGTGTTGGTTGGACAAATGATGGAAGGCTGAATATAGGTTTGATAATGATAAAAGGGGGTCTGTTAGGAGTAATTAGAGTGGGGAGGGTGTGTCTGGATGGGTTGTAGTTAAGTATGGTATGGATTTTAGTTGTGTTAGTGATGAGTGGATTGGTTAGTGGTATAGGATAGAGTTGTGTACTGTTTGTAGGTGATGGTGGAAATGTGTGGTAGCTGGGATAGAAGGGTATATAGGCGTGATTTGTGTGGTTTTGTAGTGTGTGCTGGTACATTGATTTGTGCATAGGGTTGGTTTGTAGTAAATGTGTGGAGTACATTTGGTGTGAGTGTGTTACTCTGTTTGAGGATAGTGTAGGGTTGGTATTACTGAATGAGAAAACGGGCAGCATTTCTGGCCCTGGTCCCGTCCAGTCTCGAACAGGCACTCACCCTTGTCCTCTCCACCCTTAACCTCGATGCCTGGGCTGAGACCCCCTAAGCCTTGGCCATTTATAGCCCTAGTAGTCAGGTGACCCCTTCAGCCAATGGGAACCCTATCCAATCACAACACTAGCCCTAAACTCTAGAACCAATAGGAGACCAAAACCTTACAGCCAATGATAGCGCCAGTCCAAGCACTCAATCACACAGGAAGCCCTAATCCCTACTTCCAATAGAAGGCCTAACCTTAGTCCCACACCTAGTCCAGCAACCAATCGCACAGCAAACCCTAAACCCTATTTCCAATAGAAAGCCTAACCCTAGCCCCAACCCTAGTCCCAGCAACCATTCACACAGGAAGCCCTAATCCCTACTTCCAATAGAAGGCCTAACATTAGTCCCACACCTAGTCCAGCAACCAATCACACAGCAAACCCTAAACCCTATTTCCAATAGAAAGCCTAACCCTAGCCCCAACCCTAGTCCCAGCAACCATTCACACAGGAAACCCTAATCCCTACTTCCAATAGAAAGCCTAACCCTAGCCCTAGTCCCAACCCTACATTAATTGAATCACTGACCTAGGAATCCAATCAGAACCCTCAAATACCCAACCAATGAAAACACTAACCCTCATCCAATAGAAACACCAGATACAACCACCAATCAGTGCACACATGTACCATCCAATAGCAGACTATATAAGGTCCCAGCGACCTCAGGCAAGGTTTGCTTGCCAGGGAGTTAGAAGCTGCTCCTCTATTCAGAATCTCCTAGGAGACAGACAGGTTCAATCCACACTTTGGACGTCTGCAGGTAAGGGACTAACAAACTTTGTCCTCTAACAGTACTGTTTGTATAAAACTTTACTCACTCTCCTAAAACGAGTGCACAATCCCTATAAAACACAGCTTAAACAGCTCACAGCAGATCACTGCTGTCTCAGAGCACCCTCTGTTCACTCTCTGATGTAGAAAATCCCTGTTGCTGGAGGGGGGAAGGGGGATCTGGTTTCACTTACTTGCTAACGCAAAATGGGAGCTGGGGGTGGATTGCTTAACATACAGGTCTGAGCACAGAGCAAGTGAGAAATTAGGAGGGAAAAAAAGATAGCCATGGGGAATGAGAGGGAAAAAAACTACAGAGTTTGGACTGCAAATCCCACAATTCAACAGGTTAAATGAAACCAGTCACGGGCAAGTAAAAACCACAAGTTTAAACACAAAACAAGTGAGAAATTATGCAATCACGGGCAGGTTAAAACTACAATTTTTAAACTGTAACAAACACAAGCAAAGACCGTTACTGCTGCTTCACTATCCCCACCATAGGCAAAAGACTGTGACACCGGAAGCTGGTGCGCTTCCAATTTGGAGAAATGTTCCCCCTCCCCCCCAGATGGAGGTGCTAGCTGCAGTTTCTCCCGGCAGCCAGCCGTGGGTGCACACAAGGCACCACAAGACCCATCGGACTGAGGCCACGTTCAGGCACTGTCGTCCTCCCGATATGGAGGTCGGAGACGGTCTAGAATTCCAGCTCAGGTCCTGTGGATTCGGCAAATGTCCCCCAACACCCCTCGGACACCACACGCTACAAAGTGCAAGCTAGCCCAAGTTTCCCATAGCAAGCTCGAGCAAGCTCGGGTCCCTCGGACTCCTCACATTACGGCCCCCCCCAAGTGGGCCGCTGATATTTACGAACATACTCCTCTGCACAGTGTAATTACTGCACACATCAGGATGGTCCTTATCCTAACCAACGATAACTTCCACCCGTTTCTGCCGCACCCTGCGTGGTCCTTATGATCTCGTGGAAACATGGAGATACTTTCTGTTCCTAGTATCTCGTGGACAGGAGGCCTGCCAACAAACCCCTGGAGAGTGCTTCAGGACCCAGGCCATGACAGTTGAAATTAGCTGCAGGCCAGCAAATCCAGGCAAAATCTGCCAAGTGATAATCCCCTTCCTGGAGCATGACAAGCCCCAGGCCAATCCAGTTGCTATCCCTCCTTCCCCAATGGTTCCTCTTGTCAATGTCCTAGCGTCGAATCAGCATAGTATGGTTCCAATCCCAAAAGCGTCTCTAAACTCCTGAGAACAGTTCTCCAGTAGTTATACCCACAAGGGTCAGGTCAAAAGGCTACCTTTGAAATGCACAAGCCCCCTCTAATTTTTGTCCCCTCTGCCATCCTTCCCTAGGCGGCTTGATCAATATTTTTAGTGGGGCCAGGACGCTGCCCCTTGGATGCAGGTGCCAATTCCACCCCCTCCTAACCGTCCCTGAAAGTCCCCACGGAGTCTGAGGTCTGTAGTTTCCCTTGAGCCCCTAGTTTATGGCTGTCTTATCAGCAATGCACAGATGTAGCTGTCCCCTAGCACTCAGGGCTGGGTTGGAGACATGCTGACAGGCACGCAGAGAGCCATGAGGACAGAAATGTCCACTTTTTCAAAATGGCAATTCCACATTTGTAATGTCAAATCCACTCACACTACCGGGGTGGATTTGCCATTACTCATCCATCGATACCAAACACCATACTGCTACTTTTTTGCATGTAGGAAATACAGCTCTAGAGCCTTTCCAGAGATCCCTCATGTTAATCAATACGAGAAGCAGGCCTCACCCACACTGAACACACCATCCGCTGTCATTCACTTCTAGAGCACATCACACACGTGCGCATGCCCTACCTCTTCCCGACACCGCACCCTGCCCCCAGGGAGTACTCTGATGTAGCGAGAGACATGCAGAGACTTGGCAAGTAATTTTTAATTTAAATGCGAAGCTGAGTAACCATAACCTGCACACACTGGCCCGCTATGGCATACCTGTGGTACGTTTGAAGAGCTACTTCCGTGGGTGGCACAACCAGTGCTGCAGGCCCATGGAGGAACATTTGAGTTATATGCCCTAGGTATATGTCTTACCAATAGACACGGGACTTACAGGTAACTCAAATCAGCCAATCATGTATACACCAATCACCAGTATGTATATGACAAGCACAGTGCTTTGGCATTGAATGGCAGTGTCAAAGCCCTCGCAGTTCTAAGGCTAGCACGTAGATCAGCGGAAGGGAGAAATGCAAAAAGTCGAGAGAAAGCACCTTAGAAAGGGCCATTTCCAACACCTGAGCTAACTATAACTTATGCCCCCACAATTAACTGCTTATGACCTCACATGTTACATCACTCATGACCTGGTCAGTGACATCACTGATCACATCTCAAATGACAGCACTGATGACATCATCCAGCAAAATAAACTTCAATATACCTCTTAAAATGCAATTTACATTTTTTCATAATAAGAATACAAAACAGGTGAGAGACGTGCAGCACAGAGCTCACTGCAACCTTATCAACTGCTACACTCCCTTATCACCTAAGAGACAGTTCTCAGCGGATAGCCCTTTCGGTCCTGAACCACTATTCTAAACGCATCTTTTTGCGTTCAGATTCCTACTCTAAACACTAATGACCAAATTAAAATGTCTAACTGCATAGACTAGTCTATTGCAAACCCCACAACTCTATTTGTGAACCTGGAAATAAGTTTTAGTGCAAATGTCAGATTTAGACAAACCACTACAACATACAACAAGTAGAGAGGTCTTAGCGGACAGGCCACTGTGTCACAAACCACTAGTAAAATTATTTTTGATCCTGGAGAAAGGTGTGAGCAGAGAGGTGAGTCTGTTGTAAATGTCTACTACACTGAAGAGCCATCACCGTAGAGAAAGGTCCTAGTGAACAGATTCATTTACTGTAATGTACTACTACAGTCATTCATCACAAAAGAAAGCGAGGTCTAAGGAAACTGCTCAGTATGCCATAAAACAGAAATATACTTAGTCATCACTGTGGAGTTAAGTCTCATGAGCAGCTTAGACTGCCACAAAGCACTACCATACACATACAAAAGCAAGGACATGTCAGTGTAGAGACCATTTCACTGATAAATAGTAAACCAGCTTTAAAAACGGGATAATAGATCAGATGACATATGTTGCAAATAGCATCAGTCATTACTCCTGGACAGTCTGCTGTCCACTACTACAAATGCAAAAAGAACAATTGATGGACAGAATGCAGAACAATGTCATACATTCACTCCAGTACAGAGATCTGGGCTTAAATCCATCGTTTTTTTGCTCACCATGCCATTCCAGTTTGGACCCAGCCATATGCAAATCAGTCTTGACCCTGCGCCCAATGGGAACAGTCCAGCCCGAACTGCCAGGCCAGGTCCTCCCTGGACTGGAAACAAGCATCCTAGGACCGGTTTCGGGCTTTCAGCCCTCATCAGCCAGGATAGCTTGACTCCAGTGGCATGGCGAGCACGGGACCCACGTCTGGGCATACCCGTCCCACTCGGGGTGACAAATGCAAAAAGAAAAATTGATGGACAGAATGCAGAACAATGTCATACATTCACCCCAGTACAGAGATCTGTGCCTAAATCCATCGTTTTTTTGCTCACCATGCCATTCCAGTTGGTCCCGTGCTCTCCATGCCACTGGAGTCAAGCTATCCTGGCTGATGAGGGCTGAAAGCCCGAAACCGGTCCTAGGATGCTTGTTTCCAGTCCAGGGAGGACCTGGCCTGACAGTTCGGGCTGGACTGTTCCCATTGGGCGCAGGTTCAAGACTGATTTGCATATGGCTGGGTCCAAACTGGAATGGCATGGTGAGCAAAAAAACAATGGATTTAGGCCCATATCTCTGTACTGGGGTGAATGTATGACATTGTTCTGCATTCTATCCATCAATTGTTTTTTGCATTTGTCCACTACCACAAAGCATTTCTTTTCCTTGTAGCGCATAATCGCGCCGGAGTTGCATGGCTCCGTCACTGTCGGGAGTCATATTGAGGTCAGGCTACCCTTTGTGTGCTTGTATGTGTTTTTAAATATGTCACCTGTTGTTTTAGTTTATTTTTATTTACCAGGTATCCTCCCTGGTAGGGTAGCCTTCAAGGAGGGAGGGGAGTTGCCGGGCTCTAGTTTGTTTTTCTTCTCCCCCTCCCCCCCCCCCAGTTTTCGGCCTCTTTCGCCTTGGCCATGCCCCCTTGAAGGTGGGCTATTTAAAGATGGTGTCTCTGCATCCGCGCAACAGGCGCGCCAAAGGCGGGCCAAAGGCAAGCCCGTCTGCTTCCAGAGAGCGCCAGGGGACAGGTCCCCTGCCTGTGTGACCGCAGCTATCACGCAATACTCTCCAGCAGCTCTGAGGATGTTAGCAACCTGGCCCCACTGTGCCTGTCCTCAGACGCTGGACCTGGATAGCAGGAGCCGGGCATGTGAGAACTGTGGCTTTGAGTTCTTCGCGACGCTCCCAGCAGTCCTCAAGTTAAGCACTGGCTGGCAGTAAAAAATTACTTCCCAGACCACATCCAAAGCTTCCTTCTTCTCCTTAAACTGTCGCTCCTTAGTGAAGCACAAACTTGAAATATTAGATTTTAAAATGTGATCATGAGCCTAATGCCATTTTCGTGAGACATGGCTCGCTGAAAAGTGCAAGCCTGACATTCTGGCAGCAGTTCCATCAGGCTAAGGGTTAGTAAGGTGGGATAGGCAACTCCAGCGTGGGGGGGGTATCGCTATTGTCTACAAACAATCTTTGAAGTGTAACTTCACCACAATAGCCATAGCTGGTCACTAGGGCCGGCTCCTAGTTTTATATCTTCTCTAGCAGACATTCTGCCCCTACTAATCCTACACTATTCTAACTTCACTGTGGTTGGGGACAATCTTCATTTTGAAGATTTGATGTGCCCTTTAGCTTCAGCTATGGTTGTGGACTTGGCCAGTCTTCAACTGCCCCAGCTGGTCTCTGAGCCCACTCAAAAGTGTGGACATACGCTAGATCCTATTTTTTCTAATCTTACAGACTTAGTGGTGGGCCCCTGTCACTTGTCTAGTCTGATCATAGGGCTATTCCCTTTTGGATCTCCCAGAACATCTCTCCCACTGCTCCTTCTGGAGTGAAGCTGAAAACTCTGAGATTTGCAAAGTTTACCTCACCAATTCTCACTGCAACACTGGCTGCAAGCCGACCTATACTTGACCGCTGTCCCACTACAGCCAATAATCAGGCTGACAACTGGATTTTGGGAGCACTGGATTCCATTGCACCTGTGGTTGAAATGAGGGCTCGCAGAACCAACCCTATGGCTGATTGGTTCAATGAGGACCTGGCCACACTAAAAAAAACAGTAAGCGCTGCGAGCGCAAATGGCGTAGGTCTTTCGACCAGACCAGTAAGGAGATGTATCGATCTGCCCTAAAAATCTATCACCATCGCATCAGGCAGGTGCGGCGTGAATTCTATGCAAATAAAATTGAGATGGCCCAAAACTCCTCCAGGGAGATCTTCTCTATTGTGAAAGCATTAACTTCGCTGGATCGAGTGTCTGCAGTAACATTATCATCTAAGGAGAGTTGCGACACACTGGCAGAGTTTTTCTTGAACAAAGTTGCCACCATTTATTCCTCCTTTACAGAGGCAGCTAGAAATATTTGCTACAATGACACTTAGTTTGAGCCTTCTAATAATGGCAACCACCAGCTCCAGTTCAAACCTATTTACGAGGCTGAGCACATAAACTAATAACATAGGAGAGCCAGCTTCCACAGCCGCCATTCCTCTACAACAGATCGAGTTAGAGGAGGTAATATCGGCAATCGATCAAATGAAACATGGTAAGGCTCCGGGACCCAACGGGGTTCCAGCCGATGCATATAAAAATATACGCAGCTATGGGCACCTATATTAACTCCGGTCTGCAACGCTGCATCCCTAATATATGGACAGACAGTATAATCGTCCCAATATTCAAAAAAGGCCATAGGGGGAAGCGAGATGCTACCGCCCCATATCCCTCCTAGATTCATCAGTAAAGATTATGGGACGAATAGTACTTGGGAGATTGGAGGCATGGGCCTCTGATAATAACATCTGGACAGAATCCCAATATGGTTTTAGGTGGGAGACGGGGACGGTAGAACAGTGCATTAATTTGAACTTATTGGTAAATACACGCTGGCCAAGGAAGAACATATCCATCTATGCTTTGCAGACCAGAGCTCTGCTTTCGATTGTGTAAACCATACTAAATTGTGGTAAACAATGACTGATATGGGCGCCCCAGACGACATTGTTTCATTTTTGTCACAACTATATGCAAGACTGACATCCAGAGTAAGGTATGGGAGGGAGGGAGAGTGCACCCCAAGTTTCAAGGTGTCCAGGGGAATTAGACAAGGCTGCGTCATTGCACCCCTCCTTTTTTCATTATATATTAATGGGATTGATAAAACCCTCCAAGAACTGAATACTGATGCCCCGAAAGTAGGTTCCCACCCAACCCCTCTGCTCCAGTATGCAGATAATGCAGTCTTATTAACTAGAACTGCAAATGGTCTACAACAACTGATTGAAGCCTTTGCCACATACATGGAGCATAGAGATCTAAAATTAAATCTGACCAAGACATTTGTGGTGGTCTGTGGACGGGGTAGGGCCAAGAATAAGATCTATCGTGTGAGGGAACATAAGTTGACTGAAGTCCAAAGTTTCTCCTATTTGGGTATTTTATTTTCCTATAATAGCAATTGGGGCCGTCGGATAGACCAGACAAAATTCAAACTAATCCGAACTATGGAGGCCATTTTCTGATTTTATAATAAGATAGGTAGCAGACCTATATGTGATATGCTTAAATTATATGGCAGCAAATGTTTATCAGTAGCAACCTATGGTTCTGTAGTGTGGGGCGCAATGCAAGTGTAAAAACATCACAAACTTGTGAAAATTCCTTTTTTCGCCATATGTTGGCTGTACCAAGGTCTACCTCTGTATACTTCCTACACAAGGAATTGCATGCACCATATATTACTGATTTAATACAAGCTAGAGCTTTATGTTACTGGCATAATATTTGGTGAAAGGAGGGAACAAAGTTTACCAGGGATATAATTAAGGATTGTTTAGTATTGGAACATTTTAATAAAATCCCATGGTTAGCGTATATGGATAAGCTACTAAAAGAAATTGACAAAGATCTATCAGTGATAAAACCTGTAGGAATACTGCAATACGGCAAAAATGAAATTAAAAAGATTTATATGGTGAAACAAAGTCAAGAAAGAGCTAGTAGAGAAGAGAAAAAATTAAGTGTTTCAAGATACATGACTAGTATAATGTTGTCTGGCCTACCTGAATACCTAGTCAAAGTTACAAATACTCAAGATAGATTTTATTTGACTAGGCTACGACTGGGCATAATCCATGAACTGGTGGCATTCCCAAAATATGAAAATTGGCAGAAAATTATTTATAGTTGTCCATGTGATGGGAAAACCACCCAGTCCACGATGCATTTTATGTTGTTCTGCAAGTTTTATCGAGATATTAGGTGAACATTTTTACGACCAATGTTTATGGTAAAGAAACTCTTTTTACTATAAGGATGCCATGAACTTTATATGTACCCTTGATAATGAATTAGCATGTCGAGCTGTTGCAGGATACATAATTTGGGCTATAAAAAGAAGGAAATCCCTTGTATCTTTGGACAATTTAGTTTATGAAGATGACTAAAAGATGACTCTAGGCTGATAATTTTAATTCTGAGAAAAGTAGGATTATTTTTACAAATGGAGTATTAACAATATATAGAATGAGTTCTTGAACTGTATTGTATGGTATCATGCTTTTATTACATGATGTTTTCTCTTTTTTTAATTTATGTACTTTTTTGGATCGATAAAAGGATTCAGAATAAAGTTATTTGATTGATTGATGAGGCTAAGTTGAAGGGGTGCATGTCTTCTATCAAGTTCTCCTTTTAGGATTGTATCGATTTTTATTTTTGGATAAGTATACAGCGTAATCATTCGCCTACATCCAACAGCCGGCGAAGAGGAGAGGGAAGGAAGGGGTAATTAGTATAGGGTTTTGACAACAGTAAAAATCCAAGAAAGTAAATAAAACAAAACATATCATGCTCACATATAATGACGCAATTATCAAATCCTGTCCACCGTGCAAGGGTATTAAGTATCGGGCTGCGTGCCGGACGTGAGGCATAGGACTCGAAAATAGATTGGACAAGAGACTTCTCGGAAATATTTCAAACAAGGGCCCCACGTTTTCTCAAACTTAGGTAAGGTTTGGTTTACAATCGCTGTCAATTTCTCCATACTAAGCAAGTCCCAGAGCTTTTGTGTCCAATCTGTGTGCATGGGTATAACGTCCGTTCCCCGTCGTGACAGCAAGACTTGCTTTGCAGCGCACTGTGCCAAGGTTATGGCCCTCCACCTGGGGGAACGTAGTGGATACGTTAAGGCATTGTGCAGTCCCAGTAGGCTGTAGGTAGGGAAACAAGGCAATTCGGTGTTGAACATGTAGTCGATATCTGTAAGAACCTTCGACCAGTAACAATGCAGCTTCGAGCAATGCCATAGTAAATGGGATAGAGTGCCGGAATGGTCACAGTGACGCCAGTATCTATCGTCGCTCCCGCTGTTCCACTTAACAAAACGGGAGGGCGTTTAATATCAATAATGAAAAATCTTGTGGAGAGTTTCCCTCCCCGAGGCTCTACAGACTGAAGTGCAGGCTCGATGCAAAATGTTGGTCTATTCCCTATCTGTGAATCGGTGCGCACACTCCATCTCCCATCGCTTTCTGGTTAGTGAAATCAATGGTTTGGCAGAGGTATTCAAAAAGGCATAAATGTCCGACAACAGGCGTCAGTCGTCCGGCCTTGACAAAAGCCAGCGTTCAAATGGGGTGAGCGGTCTACTTGCGTGAGGTCGTATTGACGGATGGGTCACCCAATGACGAATGGCGACATAGTGCCAGTGTTCAGAGTCCGGGAGGTCAAAGTCCTGCTGAACCCTTGGAAACTCTAACAAACCCTGTGCGTCGAAGAGGTCTCCTATGCGTTTGCAATTTGCCTCCTGACACTGAGAATATGCCGCCCCATGCAATGCCGGTGGAAAATCTGCGTTCCCTACAAATGGGATAAGAGGCGAGATAGGAGTGGAAAGGTGGTAAAGAACACAAAATTTATCCAAGACCCCAACCGTGGGCGGTTTCGTCGCGGAAGCCAAGGAATCTTCCGTATATGGATCCCTGCCACCGCCTGGTCCAGGAAGCACCAGTGTTTCTCTGTATATGGATGCTGCCATTCCACTAGGAACTGCAGCTGAGATGCCTGGTGATAGCGCAGGAAGTGTGGTATGCCCAATCACCTATAGCTACCGGGAGATTTGCACGTTCCCTGGCTATTCTAGCTCGCTTACCACCCCAAATGAAAGATTCTATGGAGGTATGGAATTTCTTCAACATAGAGAGGTGCGGTTGTAGCAGCATCACCTGCATGTGATATAGGATCTTAGGCAAGAGGGACATTTTGACAGCGGCTATGAGCCCCGACCAGGAGAGGAGGCCCCATGCCAGGACTGAATTAGGGATCGCACCATAGCCAGCATACAGCGTAGTTCTGTGACACAGATTTTTCTACAGTGGAGAACAGTTGAACGCCCAAATAAGAAATTCCCTGCGCAGCCCATGAGAATGAGAATGTCATCGCCAGGTACGCCTGCTCATCCCATGGAACGGTGAGCTTAAGGGCCTGAGATTTGGTGGCATTCACCTTAAAGCCGATGCCTTCCCAAATAGTGTAAGTTCCTCCAACAAGGGGGGCAACAACTGGCAAGGCTTTGTAATAGCTAATAGCACATCGTCCACAATGCTATCTTATGGGATTGGCCACCCATCCCAACCCCTTCGATGAGGGGTGTCCCCGAATGCGCTCCACCAGTGGCTCCATATATAGCGCAAACAAGAGCGGGGAGAGGGTGCACCCTTGGCGCGTTCTCCTAGAGACAGGAAAGGGGGAGACAGCGAGCCATTGACACGTATGAGCACCACCGGATCTGCTTAGCTAGCCCAAATCCATTGACGAAAGCGGGGCCAGGCCGACAGCCTCTTGTACCAACCTCAGAAAGGTGCAATGCACCCAGTCAAACGCTTTTTCAGCGTCGATCGAAATGAACAGCGTGGGAATCTGAGAACGGTTACTTTTGTCGATTAAGTGGAATAGGCGCTTTGTGTTATCCCCACAGGTGCACCCGGGGATAAAGCCCAATTGGCCAGGGTCTACCAACCCGGGCATATACTGTCCCAGTCTGTTGGCGAGAATCCCAGTGAATATTTTTGCATCTATGTTTAGTAATGATATGGGGCGGTAGGATGTGCAGTGTTGGGAGCCTTCCCCTGTTTTGGCAAGACCTCTAAGATAGCTGATTTCATAAACTCTGTGAGGGTGCCCTGGGAGCTAAAAATTGTATAGCCGGGCCAGTACGGCGGACAACTGCACTGAAAATGTTTTGTAAAATCTAGTTGTAAACCTGCCCTGGTTGGGAGCTTTGTCCAGTTTGAGCCTCCCTTTTGCCTCGAGAACCTCCTGTGTCGTGATGTCTGCCTCCAACGGTGCTGCTGTGGGTTCTGGCAATTTCGTTAGAAGGGTCTGCTGCAAGTATGCGGAGCAATGCGTGGGGAGTAGAGGCTCTGTGTTGTATAGCTGGGCATGGAACCAGCCAAATTCCGCCGCAATGTCCCCATCTTGCGTCAGAAGACGCTGAGTGTGATCTAGGGCAAAAACGCAGTGGGTGTGGATCTGCACTCGCAGTCTGTGGGCTAGGAGCCTTTCCAATCTTTTTGACCCCTGCATAATGTTTTTGCTTCGTGCGGACTAGGGCGTATTCTGCTGCGTCCATATCGAGGGCCCTAAGTCGTTTCCTAACAATGGTAAGTTGTCGTCTTACCCTGTAGGAGCCTGCCTGACTATGCGACACCTCCAATTCCTTCACTCGCGTCTCTAGCTCTATGCATTTGGTCCTTCATTCCCTATTGAGCCGCGCCGCTATAGCTATATAGGTCCCCCTCACCACCGCCTTGAGAGTGTCCCATAAGGTTGCTACTGAGGTATGGGGTGTGTCGTTGATATCCAAATATTCGTAATCACTCCCTTCACTTCTTTAATGGTGGGGGCATAGGATAATAGTTTTGGGTTAAGGCGCCACATCCTAGATCCCGGGCAGCTATGTAGGAAGGTGCAGTGTAAGCTTGATGGGACAGTGGTCCGAAATGGAGGCCACCTCTGTCTGCCTGGGTCACCATTGGTAAGAAGATGGTAAATACTAAAAAGTTATTCGATTCTGGTATAAGACTGATGCGCAGCCGAGAAAAAAGACTAAGACCTCATGGAGGGGTTCAATGACCTCCAAACGTCCACCAGCCCCTCATCTGAAAGCCATGGAAGTCCCTGCGGGGAAAGTGCTCCTGTTAAACCTGCTCTTTGAAGGGACTGATCTAAAAGAGCGTTAGGCACCAGGTTAAAATCCCCCACCTATCAGGACTTTGACATCCTTGTAGTAAAGATGGTCCCAACAGCCTGGCGGATGAAGGGCTCCTGATGATCACTGGGTGCATAAAGACAGGCAATTGTGAAAGTGTGTTCGTGAAGGGAGATTCTCATACACAGCATTTGGCCCGTGATTTCAGAGTGTATCTGGAGAATCTGCCCCTGAAAGTGTGTGGACACTAGAATTGCTACCCCAGCTTTCTTTCCCAGTCCTGCGGACCAGAACTGATGGTCGAACCATTTCGACCGCATGCGACCCCAATCCTTTTTAAGCAAGTGTGTCTTTTGTAGGAGGCATATGTCGCACTGTGCGGCCTTCAGTTGTGATAGCAATGCTATTCTCTTCGCTGGTGCATTGAGGCCCCTAATGTTGAGACTAACTATCTTCACCATAGGGAATTGGAGCCAATATCCGCTGTAAGAGCCCAGCCAGGGTAGAGGAGCGCCCGCCCGTCCTATAGAGATGGTGAGGTGTAACATTGTTGCATATTGATAAAGCATGAGAGCATTTGTAAAAGGAACTAAACATAAAAACTTGAATAACAGAGTCAACAATTGGTGAAGAACAATGAGTTGCGTAGTACGGGTCCATTTCGTCGGTTGTCCGTGTCGAGCCGCAAGGGGGTAAAGTGTTACAGGAATACTCCGTTGCACCTTTTCAAACTGACCTCAAAAGCAAGGCAGACCCAATGTTCACGCTTGTGCCACCAGTGTCAGCGAGGGTGGCCGAGGGGCCAATATAGCCAAAAGCTAAACGTTCATCGACAGCCAAGGTGAGCGTATACTTTTGGGGCTCCCATCCTCAATCCGTTCACTCATCCGCCTGTTCTGATGACTGGTCCCACCCGGTGAGATGCTGCAAGAAGGCCGAAATCTCCCTAAGTCTCTCCCTTTGTGGTCGGCTTGCTCAGCTTCTTGTGGGAGCAGGTCTTAGATCGCCTCCGAATGTTGGGCCCCTGGAAGGGTGCCGGGGAACCCCGAGATAGCGTGGGATTGCATTGCTCCAAGTCCAGCCCAAGATTGCCTCCGCCTCTGGGGGCATACAACCATTTGTGTTTTTCCGTCACAAAAAAAAAAAAAAACGGGAAGGGGTGACCCCACCTGTATCGCACCCCCACCTGTATCGCACCCCCTTATCTCTCATAATTCGGTCACTGACTTCATGTTGCGGCGTCGGTGCAACGTGATGGGGGAGAGGTCCTGGAACAGACAAACTTTTATCCCCTCGAAGGAGACATGAGGCTGGTCTCGCACTGCGTTCATGATGAGTTCCTTCTGGTGATACTTATGGAGACATGTGAGAATGTCCTGCGGGTTTCCGGGCACTCGAAATGGACGCCCGCTCTGTGCGTATGATCAAAAAGGAGCTCCTTCTCTGCCAGCTTCAGGACAATGTGATGGAAGAGTCGGAGTACATAATCTTCCAGGCGGCCCGCATCTGCCCGTAGCGGAACACCCTTAATTCTAATGTTGGATCTACGGGATCTTTTCTCAAAGTCCTCCAGATAATAATTGAGGTCAGCATTGCGGTCTTTAAGTTCGAGAATCTTGCTGCGGCAGGCCTCTAGTTAGGGTTCTCCTTTTGACCCGACCGCCCCTAGTATCCTGGAGCGGGGTACTATGGACCTTCTTCCTGTAATTAAGGAATTGCTTAACAGGTCCTTTGAGGCAGCACAGGTACATCTTAACTGGAAACATGACTCTGTTGTTCCCTTGCAAAAAAAGCCCTCTCTTGATCTGGCTAAGCCAGAGAATTACAGGCCCATCTCCCTCCTTCCCTTCTTATCTAAAATAGCTGAAAAATATATCAACAAACAAGTGTCGGGTTTAATTGAGAAAAGGGATTTTCTACATGGGACACAGTCTGGTTTCTGCCTCCGATACAGCACTTAGTCGGCTCTTCTGTTAGCCTAAGATTCCATGCACCAGACGATGGACAATAAGGACACTGCAGCTTTACTCCTACTGGACCTAAGTGCGGCCTTTGACACAGTGTCCCATGGCCATGTTTGTGGAGCGGTTATGGAGTTACGTTGTCGGCCATAAAGCCCTAAAGTGGTTGGCATCTTTCCTGGAAAACCGTACTTTCCAGGTCCTCCAGAACCCTTTCTGCTCCAAGGTGGTTCCTTTGCCTCAGGGAGTTCCACAGGGCTCCTCGCTTAGCCCTACCCTTTTTCATTTGTACATCCGCCCCCTGTCAGACATCATTGTGTGACATGGCTTTGAAATAATATCCTACTCCGACGACACTCAGCTGATTGTCACCTTGTCCCAGAACTCAGCTGTTGCTTCCGTAGATCTGGGGGCCTGCTTGTCTGAGGTATCCCACTGGATGGACCTTAACTGCCTGAAGTCAAACGTAGGTAAAACGGAGGTCGTGATCCTTGGCAAGCAGCCCTCAATCTGGTCCTTAGCCAGAATCCCTGGGTGCCTTTCACCAGCCTAACCCCAAGGTTAAAAACGTGCGTGTTTGATTTGACGATAAACTTACTTTTGAGAGTCAAATCACAGCCTTAGCGGGCAAGGGTTTTGGCATTATTAGATCTCTCAAACGTTTTATGCACCTCCTACCATTCTCAGCCCAGAAAACTGTGATCCAGGCTTTAGTGGTCTCTCGGATGGACTACTGTAACATCTTATACCTGGGAGTCTCTCAGGGTAGAATCAAGAGACTCCAGCGAGTACAGAATTCTGCGGCCCGTCTGCTGCTCAAACTCCCCATGCGTGCATCTATGAGTACAGCACTTCAGAAACTGCACTGACTCCCGGTAGAAAATCGCTTTTCTTTCAAGGCCCTCTGCTACTGTTAAAGGATCCATAGGAAGGCTGGGCCGACGCAGCTCCACTCTATTCTTGCCCCATATTCTCCTAGAAGGTGCCACAGGTCCTCAGAGGCACTACTTTTGCAAGTGCCCAGAATCAAGAAAGCTTGCGTTGGTGGCAGATCTTTTTGCTTTCTTGCTTCTAAACTCTGGAATTCATTTACGCTGCGGCTGAGGCAATCCCCGTCAGAACCTCAATTAAGCAAAAACCTCAAGACTTGGCTTTTTTGGGCCCACTCGTCCATCTGTCTCCTCAGCTTCATTCTGACTGCTCAGTGCTGGGACACTCCTTACAGAAGTAGCTATGCGCTCTATAAAACGTGTATTATTATTATTATTATTATTACAGAAAGAATAGTGACTTAACTTATGCAGTAGCTTAGTATATATCTTTAAGTCTCAGAAACGTACTCTCTGGATGATGTGAGTGATGTCATCAGTGATATCAGTGATGTCATTTGAGATGTGATGATTGATGTCACTGACCATGTCATGAGTGATGTAATATGTGAGGTCATAAGCAGTGCATTACAGGGGCCTAAGTTATAGTTAGCTCAGGTAACTAAAACTGCTGAATTTCTGTGGTTTTGTGTGTGTAAATTCTGAGCCTAGCTATAACGTCCATGTAATCTTTGAGTTTTTTCTGTGAATTTCTACTGTGTTTTAACGCTATTTCCAACTATAACGTCCCTGTAACTTGGGTGTGTGAGTGGGTGTGTAAGCAGGTGTGTGGGTCTGTGAGTGGGTGTGAGTGGCTGTATGGGTGTGAGTGGTTGTGTGAATGGCTGTGTAAGTCTGTGAGTGGTTTTGTGGGTGTGTGAGTTACTTTATGGGTGTGTGAGTGTATGGGTGTGTGAGTGACTGTGTGGGTGTCAGTAGCTGTGTGAGTGACTGTATGGGTGTGTTAGTGGGGATGTAAATGTCTGTGTGGGTGTGTCAGTGGTTTTGCTGTGTGAGGGGGTTTATAAGTAGCTGTGTGGGTGTCTCAGTGGTTGTATAAATGGCTGTATGGGTATGTCTATGGCTGTGAGACTGGCTGTATGGATGTGTGAGTGGGTGTTTGAGTGGTTGTGTGTAAGTGTGTGGTGGGTATGCAAGTGGGTTTGTAAGTGGCTGTGTGGGTCTGAGTGTAGGTGTATGACTGGCTGTATAAGTGTGTACATCGGTATGTGAGTGCCTGTGTGGGTCTGAAAGCGGGTGTGTGAGTGGCTGTGGGATTGTGTGAATTTGTATGAGTGGTTTCTGGGTCTCTGGGTGTGTGAGTGGCTGTATGAGTGTCTGAGTTTGTGTGTGAGTGGTTTTCTGGGTCTCTCACTGTGTGCGAGTTGTAAGTACATGTGTGGGTCTGTGAGTGGTTGTCCAAGTGGGTCTCTGAGTGGATGTATAGGTGTGTGAGTGGGTGTACGAGTGGCTGTATGGATATGTGACTGGGTGTGTTAGTGGCTGTATGAGTATATAAATAAGTGTGTGAGTGGTTTTCTGGGTCGCTCACTGGTTGTGTGAGTGCCTGTGTGGGTCATAGATTGGGTGTGTAAGTGGTTCTCTGAGTGGCTGGATCAGTGACTGTATGGATGTGTGAGAGGGTGTGTGAGTGTCTGTATGGGTGTGTGAGTGGGTGTGTCAGTCGTTTTGCTGTCTGGGTCTGTGAGTGGGTTTGTAAGTGGCTGTATAGGTGTGTGTGTGTGTCTGTGTAGGTCTGTGAGTCGTTCTCTGGGTCTGTGAGTGACTGTATGGGTGTGTGAAAGGATGTGTGAGTGACTGTATGGTCTGTGAATGGGTGTATGTATATGTGAGTAGGTGTGTGAGTGGGTGTATGTTTTTATATTTAAGTGTTCGCTGGATCCGTGGATCCGCCATGGATTCACACTGGGGCCAACCTGAGCGCTGCAATGGATCCGCAGATCCTCGCATGCAAAAGAAATTGTTTTCAACATTTCCTTGCCCATGAGGGGTCCTTCACAGACCCCTCAATTGGTCCGTTGGGGTCAGGATAGCTGTATCCCGACCCCTTATATCCTATTTTTACTTTATCACCCATGTCACCCCCCCGGGAACCGTGTCCCAGTTCTCAAAATGGCAGCTGCACCCTTCTCTCAGATTGTGGTCCGCCAATCACGGCATTGCTGGTGGCACATGGAAGATCCTACACAGTGGTACTACTGTGGATCCGCGTCTCTATATATACATAAATCTTTTTCTGTAATAACGCCAAACCTACGGAACAGGTTTACACCAAATCACAAAAAGTGTTGTTTCTGGACCAGGATCCAGCTTTCTGCCAAATTTGGTGTAATTCCTTTCAGCGGTTAAGGGCTGTAGTCGTGTTCATAATCCCTATGGGCAATTGCATGGGGAAACTTGTTTTGGGACCCCCCCTTTTTCTCAGGCCCGCTTGATGAATCACCCGGAACTTTCCAAACAGCAGCTGAAGTGAGTGGCCTTGGTTTTGAAAATTTCGTGAAGACAATTTTTGGCGCCGCCAAAGTTATTAGCAAAATAAAAAGTGCTATTCCTATGGAAACTAGGTCCAAACTATAACTACCTAATGGCGACCACCATACACATTTTTCTTTCACTGAAAAAACAAGGTTAAAGTAACAATATAGTTAGGTGAATATGTCAGTGACAACATTAATGTTTTGAACTAAGAAAAAAACACATAAATACAACTATATCTTGCGCCCCCACCATGCACTGCTTAGGACTTCACATATTATATAATTTATGACATCACTGATGACATCATCCAATGAGTGTGCTAGTTTGTTTTATAGTTTAGATAGTCGCGGGTAGTTACCATATTACTTTTCTACCTAATTTTGTACAGCCTGTGTCCAGGTACTGGGTGTAAGTGTTTTCAAAACGGATGTGCCTTTAATGCACCATAGGTGTGTAGAGGTATTGAACATGTTATAAATCTTTGCTTTGATGAGTAAATGTATGCGCAGGTGACAGTTGACTACTTGTGTTCATTATTTTCCACGCAAGTTTTTTGTTACTTGCAGAAAAGATTCTACATCCTACATACTAAGTATTGTTTGCAGCCTTGAGTTAATAGACAGAATCCTCTTATCATGACAATTTCTACTTAACATAGAACACTGTATGCACCAGCTACTAACCTATGTACATGTGCTTGTTTTGCTTCAGAAGATGGGTCATCTGTAGAGTTTTCACCACAGAGTGAAGGCTGCAGGTAGTATGATCTTTAGCACCTTCAGACCTTGGTTATTTTAAGTGAATAGTTGCCCTTTGGACAAGGTTTGCATAGAGTGTACACTGTTCTTAGTAGATATTTTTTAATACTCTGTGGTGTATTTCTCATGAGAGTTTCACTGTCTGCAAACAGTGTGATACAGAGCAAACTGTCTCCATAGAGTAAACACTGTTAACAGTACCCACTGTTCTACTTATATTCACCTCATTTCTCAATTTAGATTCAGTGACTGTCTGGGGTTTGATACAGGTAAATACTGTCCGTAGTAGGGCATTAGTTATGTAACAGGGCTTGAGTATCTGCAGGAACATGTTTTCCCTGAATAGTTGCATACAGATTGAACACCGTGTGCAGGATAGGTTACCCTTTCATCTGTGGTTCATAGTCAACATGAAATAGGCTACCCATGAAGTGTATGATTTTGGGCAGTATTGCACACAACACAAGCTTCCTTTACCTATGAGGGTTGTATGTATGATTGCTTCATATTATTCTGAGCTATTATGCACTTACTTTATACCCGTTTATAGAGCAATGTGCACAAAAGAAACTTGAATGATGTCATCAGTGATGTCATTGGAGATGTCATCAGTGATGTCGTAAATGATGTCATACATTGTCATGAGTGATGTAATATGTGAGGTCATAAGCAGTGCATAGCGGGGAGCACAAGTTATAGTTAGCTCTGCTAATTTTAACTGATTAATTTCTGTGGTTCTTTTTTTTAGTTCAAAACGTTAATGTTGTCACTGACATATTCACTTTACTATAACTTTATTTAACCTTTGTTTTTCTTAGTAAATTTTAGAGCTTTTTTAACGTAAAGTAATATTTTAGTACCACACATAAAGCCAATCCCCGCTGCACATGGCCTTTGGCTGTGCACAGTCGGGGGTTCGCCACAGGGCCTTATGCTCCTAAAAGGGGAGGAAGGCCAAGTGCCCCCCCCCCCAACCTTATTAGGCCCTGGGGACCCAAACAGCCCAAGCCTTTATTTTATTTTAAAGGAGAATGGGGCCACATGGCCACCTTCCTAAGCCTCATTGGGCTCTATGGACCCCATCCCCCAGGGCCATTTGTTTTTTTTATTATAAGGGGAAGGGTGGCCGCATGCCCCCCGAGCCTTTAAAAGGCCCTGGGGACCCCATCCCCGAGGGCCATATCTCTTTTAAAGGGGATTGGGGCTGCGTGGCCCCCCTCCCTGAGTCTCATTAGGCCCTGGGTCCCCCTTCCCTGATCCTCATTAGGCCCTGGGGTGCCTTCCCGAAGGGCCTTATGTAATTTCCAGGGGAGGGGGTCCTGCATGGCCCCCCCCTCCCCATGCCTTGTTAGGCCCCGGCACCCGATTCCCCAGGGCCAGTTTTTTAAAATTAAAGGCGAGGAGGGTGCTTGGACCCCTCCCCCAAGGCTTGTTAGGCCCTGACGACCCAATCCCCTAGGGTTGTTTTTCAATTAAATGGGAGGGGGTGCGTGGCTTCCCTCTCCAAGCGTTTTTAGGTCCCCATTTGTTGGGAGCTGCAAGAGCTCTCCCCATTAATTAATTAAAAAAATAAAACGGCCCTGGGGATGGGTACCACAGGGCCTAACAAGGCTTGGGGAGGGGGGCCACGCATTGCTCCCGCCCACTGGGAGCTGCTATTTATGCTGCTCCCTCCGGGTGGGAGGAATATCTTGATCTGTTTCCCTGCCTGCATAAGTGCGGGCAGGAGAACAGATCAAAAGTCTGCTCCCAGGCGGCTGGAGCATTTTTAAAGCTCTCGCCGGCTGGGAGAAGACTTGTTTGCTCCCTCTTGGCGGGAGTTTAAAAAATGCTCCCGCCAGGTGGTAGCAAACGGGTTTCACTGCCCGTGCCGGTGCAGCCAGGGAAACCGCTATGTACTGGGTTGGGCTCCCCAGGACATAGCTAGTGAGCTAACCCCTGGGGATGGGGTCCCTGGGGGCATTAATGTCACGGGGAGGGGGGCCCATGGGCTCCTTGCCATTTTAGGTATTTTCGGCCCCATGAGAAGCGCTCCTCTGGGCTTTTAGAGGTTCGGAAGGTGCTAGAAGGCCCCTCCCAGTTTTAAAAAAATGTTGGCCTCAGGGCCTGAAAAGGCTTAGGGGAGGGGGGGTATTTCCTCCTCCCCATAAACATTAGTTTCAGCCCTGTCTAGTGGGGGGGGGGCAAGTGCCCCTTTCCCACAAAAAAAAAAAAAAGCAAACCGGTCTGCCTTTTTTTCTTCTTACAATCCCACTGAATTGCTGCAATTTTTGCTGATTTTTATTTTTGGGGGGGCCGGGGGGGCAGATCCGGATCCCTACTACATATATATATATATGTATATATATGTATATGTATATATATGTATATATATATATATATATATTCACTGAAAAAACCATAGGTTTCAGACACGTTATAGTTAGAAATTAGCATTTAAAAAACCTTTGAAATTCACTGAAAAAACCATAGGTTTCAGGCACGTTATAGTTAGAAATTTGCATTTAAAAAACCTTAGAAATTCACTGAAAAAACCATAAGGTTTTAGGGACAGTTATAGTTAGTTGGACATTGCACTCGTACAAAACCCGTGAAATTCCCCGTTATAGTTAGTTCAGGTAACTATAACTCGCGCCCCGCAATGCACTGCTGATGACGTCACATATTACATCACTCATGACATGGTCAGTGACATCACTGATATCACTGATGACATCTCAAATGACATCACTGATGACATCACTGATGACATCATCCAGTGACTGTGTGTTTGTCTAAAGTTTAAATATGTTTAATATATATAGGGAAAGGCGTATTGAAGAATAAGTGGGTGTATAAGTGTCTGAATGGATGATTTAGTAGGTGCGTGACTGAGTCTATAAGTGAGTGATTAAACGTATCTTACTGGATGCATGGGTGAGTGACTAAACTGTGTGAATGTCTGTATCCGTCTGTCTGTTGTTGTGTAAGCAGCTGCATGGGTTTCTGACTAGCTAAATGAGTGTCTATATGGGTTATGGATTGGTTCTCTGAGTATCTGTATGGGTGCCTCAGTGTTTGTGTGGGTGGGGTGAGTGTGACTCTGTGCATAGATGTGTGAGTGGGTGATTCACTGGGTGCATGGTTTCAAGAGTGCGTCTGTGATGGACTGTATGGGTGGGTGGGTGAGTGTGTGTATGGGTGTGTTAGTGATTGAATGTATATCTCAGTGGTACATGTGTGAGTAACTACATATGTGAAAGGCAGTATATATGTGTGTTGGAGTATATAAATGGCTATAAGTGAGAGTGTGTGATTGTGAGAGTGGCTATATGGATGAGTGTGTGCTTGCATCAGTGATTGCATAGGAGCGTAAGAATGTGCTAGTATTTTTATGAGTAAGTGAGCTGGTGTGTATAACTGTATAGGTGAGTAAATTGGAGTGTGATTAATTATTTGCATGACTGACTAGGTGTGTGAGTACCTCTATGGATAAGTTGCGTTGTGTGAGTGTTTATATAGGTGTATGAGTGCATATGATAGTCCTGTACTGAGTGACTGTAAGTATGAGTGACTGTACGGGTGAGTGAGTAGATGTGTGTGTGTAGACCTAAGAATCAGTGAGTGGGTATGTACTTATTGGTATTGGAGTGTGTATGGTTTTGAGAATGGCAGTCTGTAATTTAGAGTGGGTGTTTCAAAACTTATATTAGGGTGTGAGAAGATGCATTAAATTCTCACATGGATGATGTCATCAGTGATGTCATTTGAGATGTCATCAGCAGTGCATTGCGGGGGGGCGAGTTATAGTTACCTGAACTAACTATAACGGGGAATTTCACGGGTTTTGTACTGAGTGCAATGTCCAACTAACTATAACTGTCCCTAAAACCTTATGGTTTTTTCAGTGAATTTCTAAGGTTTTTAAATGCAAATTTCTAACTATAACGTGCCTGAAACCTATGGTTTTTTCAGTGAATTTCAAAGGTTTTTTAAATGCTAATTTCTAACTATAACGTGTCTGAAACCTATGGTTTTTTCAGTGAATTTCAAAGGTTTTTTAAATGCTAATTCCTAACTATAACATGTCTGAAACCTACGGTTTTTTCAGTGAATTTCAAAGGTTTTGTAAATGACAATTTTTAAATGTATTAATTGTTATATTTATTTTTTTCATACTGATTTACTACATTTTTAGAAACATTCTTTTTTTACATATTTTATTTTTTAAATTACATTGTAATTACATTATACATTACAAAAAATACTTTCTCAGAATGAATTACTTTAGTTTAAATACTTTGCACATAGGCAATAGACTTTTAAGTACAGTAGTTACAGTTGTTGCAATGGGCAACACATTTTCAAACACAATGCAACATTCAGCTCAATGTGAATTTCTAGTTAAATGCAATTAGTTACTTTATGGATTACTTTTTCTAACCACAGGACTGGATCCTAGATTCAGTCCTGGGACATCTCCTGTAAACAGTTGAGTAAAAGCGTTTTGGTTACAGTAGTGATTTTTAAGGAATATTATTGTATTTTAAAAGTTGACACTTAGAAACTTTTTCTCATAGAATCACCAATGTTATCCTATGGAAGGAAATTCACTTAGCAGGTAAAAACTGTTATCGTTACTTTTTCTTACTCAGTGTTGGATCCTGGATCCAGCACTGGTGCATCTCCTGTAAACAGTTGAAAGAATGCGTTTAAGTCATACAGGCGATTTTTAAGGAATATTTGTAGTTTGTGAAAATCGACACTTTGAAACTTTTCAGCTGAAAACCAGACAATGGATTCCTATGGAAGAAAATATAAGTTACTGGTAAGTACGGTTAAAATTACTTTTCAGGGTCAGTGCTGGGCTAAAAGATGCAGCACTGAGGTCTCTCCTGATAACAGGTGAGTAAATCGGAATTCGTATTTCGGCTGATTTTATAGGAATATTTTAAAGTTCCAAAACTCCACACTTAGAAGAATTTCCAAGTGAAACCAGTCAATGTTAGCCTATGGAAGGAAATTCAAGTTACTGGTAAGTACGGTTAAAATTACTTTTCAGGACCAGTACTGGGCTGAAAGATACAGCACTGAGGTCTCTCCTGATAACAGGTGAGTAAATCGGAATTTGTATTTCGGCTGATTTTAGAGGAATATTTGTATGTTTCAAAAATCAACACTTAGAAACTTTTTCAGCAAAAAGCAGACAATGATATCCTATGGAAGGAAATTCAAGTTACTGGTAAGTACGGTTAAAATTACTTTTGAGGATCAGTACTGGGCTGAAAGATGCAGCACTGAGGTCTCTCCTGATAACAGGTGAGTAAATCGGAATTCGTATTTCGGCAGATTTTAGAGGAATATTTGCACAATGGTGAAGGTAGGGGCGGGGCCTGAGGTGACATCTGTGCAAACGCGCCCCGTGGCGCGTTTTAAGTTGGGGGATTAAGTCCCCTTGAATCATGAGGGTCCCTAGGGGCCAACTAGCCCACCAGGAACCTCCAGTATGCGCCAGGGGCTGCGTTGCAGAGACGTGTAGAGAGGCCACACCCCTTTTTACACCTCTGCAACGCATCTCTATGGCGCTTTCTGGATGTACCTGTTGGGCTAGTTGGCCCCCAGGGACCTTCAGGATTGAAGGGGATTTAATTCCCCATCTTAAAACGCGCCACGGGGCCTGTTTGCACACATGTCACCTGAAGCCCCGCCCCTCCCTTCACCACTGTGCAAACGCGCCCGTGGCGCGTTTTAAGTTGGGGGATTAAGTCCCCTTGAATCCTGAGGGTTCCTGGGGGCCAACTAGCCCACCATGTACCTCCAAAAGCGCCACAGAGCTGCGTTGCAGAGAGGAGTATAAAGGGCGTGGCCTCTGTACACCTCTCTGCAACGCAGCCTCTGGCGCATACTGGAGGTTCCTGGTGGGCTAGTTGGCCCTCAGGGACCCCCAGTATTCAAGGGGAATTACTTCCCCATCTGCAAACGCGCCAGGGGGCGCGTTTGCAGAGTGGTGAAGGAAGGGGCGGGGCCTGCGGGCCGATCGTTTTTTCCCTCTGAAGGGGGCTGTGTGGCCCCCTTCCTTTTTCTTATTTTTGGGCCCTGGGGACCCCATCCCCCAGGGCCTTACCCCCTTTTTTAATTTAAAAAAAAATTCTGGGAGGGGGGCCGCGTGGCCCCCCTCCCGGCCACTACTTGCCCCGGGGACCCCATCCCCCGGGGCCTGGCCTCTGGTTGTGGACTGTGGGGGTCCCCAAACCCCCACAGTCCCGCCGGCTCCCGTGTCCTACGGGAGCCGGCATTGCTTTTACACATGGGGAGCAGCTAACATGCTGCTCCCCGTGTGGAAAAGCAATTGTCTTTGGATATTGGAAGCGAGAGCAGGTTTCCTGCTCTCTCTTCCACATATCCAAAGCAGTTTGCAATGACAGGACGGAGCCGCGAGGCTCCCGTCCTGTCATTGCAACAGCAGTGTCCCGGGGGTAGGCACCCCGGGACACTGCAGGAGCCGGCCCTGGGGGTGGCGGTCCCCAGGGCCACCACAGGCTCCAGGAGGGGGCCGCACGGCCCCCTCCCCACATCAGCAAAGCCCCGGGGAGGTGGTGGTCCCCGGGCTTCGGGGGTCCAAAACGGACCCCCATTTTAATTTGTTAGTGCCCCGGGGAGGTGGCGGTCCCCGGGCGTGTGGGGGCTCCGAGCCCCCCCCCACACAGGAAAAACTAAAAAAAAAGAAGCCCCGGGGAGGTGGTGGTCCCGGGGCTGCGGAGGGCTCAGAGCCCTCCCGCACCATTTTAAAAAGAAAGCCCCGGGGGTGGCGGTCCCCGGGCTTAGGGGGCCCTTGAGGCCCCCCATACATAAATTTAACCCCCACCATGCCCCCGGGACTTGGGCCACCCGGGGCAAATACAATCGAGCGCGGGAGACCGCCCTTCGATTTTTTTTTTTCCGGCAGGATTCGCATCCTGCCGATGTTTTTTTTTTTTTTTTTTTTTTTTTTTAAATGCTTTTTTCTGCCCAGGGGTCCTTGTGGGACCCCTGAGCAGACCTAGGGGTCAGGGTGTTTCTACCCTGCCCCTTTTTGCGTTTTGCGCACTTTTTTACTGCTTTCTTGTTCCTCGGTTCTACCGAGGAACAAGATGGCTGCCAACACTTCCTGGTTTGGAGTGTTGACAGCCAATTAGCAGACAGCTCGTGATCGGGAGGGTGCGCGAATCCGACGCGGCCATAGATATATATGTACTTTTACTTTTGATTTTCTCAGCAACTACTGAACGGATTTACACCATTTAACAAAAAGGGTTCTTTCTGAACCAAGAACTACCTCTTTGCCAAATTTGGTGTAATTCCGTTCAGCAGTTCGGGCTGTAGCCGTGTCTAAAGTTTCCTATGGGAAAATGAATGGGGAAAACACGTTTTGGGACCCCCCTTTTTTCTCGGCCCCCGCTTGACGAATCACCCTGAGACTTTCAGGGTAGGAGCGGACTGGAGCGGGCCATAAAGTTTGAAACTTTCGCGAAGATTCGTCAACCGATGCAAGAGTTATTTCAAATAGAATGTCGCGGATTTCCTATGGAAAATAGGTCCTAACTATAACTATCTACTGGCGACCGCCAGTAGATAATATATATGTGTATATATATATATGTGTATATATATTAATATATATGTGTATATGTATATGATCAAGATCGCGCAAGCGATCGAAACGCGTCCGGGGCGGATACTTGTCTGCACTATTATGGTGACATATAATAAAAAGATGAAGCTGTAACTTCGCGTCCTTGGAATCTATTTTAACAAAAAGTGGTGGTCCGTACCTGTTTTGCTCTCCTCTGGAACGATATCCAGAACAACAGGAAATACTATGTATATATGTATATATATATATATTCACTGAAAAAACCATAGGTTTCAGGCACGTTATAGTTAGAAATTAGCATTTAAAAAACCTTAGAAATTCACTGAAAAACCATAGGTTTTAGGGACAGTTATAGTTAGTTGGACATTTCACTCGTACAAAACCATAGAAATTCCCCCGTTATAGTTAGTTCAGCTAACTATAACTCGCGCCCCCGCAATGCACTGCTGATGACGTCACATATTACATCATTCATGACATGGTCAGTGACATCACTGATGACATCACTGATGACATCATCCAGTGACTGTGTTTCTGTAAAGTTTAAATATGTTTTATATATATTCTTAGGTGTATTGAAGAATGAGAGGGTGTATAAGTGTCTGGATGAAGGATTTAGTAGGTGCGTGACTGACTGTATAAGTGAGTGATTAAATGTGTCTTACTGAATGCATGGGTTAGTGACTAAACTGTCTGAATGTGTGTATCAGTATGTCTGTTGTTGTGTAAGCTGCTGCATGTGTTGGTAAGTAGCTACATGAGTGTCTATATGGGTTATTGATTGGTTGCCTGAGTATTTGTATTGGAGACTGAGTGTGTGTGTGTGGGTGGGTGGGAGGTGTGTGACTCTGTGCATAGATGTGTGAGTGGTTGATTCACTGGGTGTATGGGTTCAAGAGTGCATGTGGAAACAGCTGTATGGGCGGGTGAGTGTGTGTATGGGTGTGTTGGTGAGAGATTGGATGTCTCAGTGTACATGTCCAAGTAACTACATATGTAAAAGGCAGTGTATGTGAGAGTTGGAGTATATAAATGACTATACGTGAGAGTCAGTGATTGTGAGAGTGGCTGTATGGATGAGTGTGTACTTGTATCAGTGATTGTATAAGAGAGTAAGTATGTGTTAGTATATGTTTGAATAAGTGAGGTGGTGTGTGTGTATAACTGTATAGGTGAGGAAATGGGAGTGTGATTGATTCTTTGCATGACTGACTAGGTGTGTGTGTAACTCCATGGATGAGTGGCGGTGTGTGTCTGTATAGGTGTATGAGTGCATATGATAGTGTTGTATTGATGAGTGACTGTATGTATGAGTGATTGTATGGGTGAATGAGTGGATGTGTGTGTAGACCTAGGAATCAGTGAGTGCGTATGTAGTAACTGGTATTGGTGTGTCGATGGTTTCGAGAATGGTAATCTGTATTTTACAGTGGGTGTATCAAAGGTTATATTAGAGTGTGAGGAGGTGCATCAGATTTTGACGTGGATTATGTCATCAGTGATGTCATCAGTGATGTCACTGACCATGTCATGAATGATGTAATATGTGACGTCATCAGCAGTGCATTGCGGGGGCGCGAGTTATAGTTAGCTGAACTAACTATAACGGGGGAATTTCTATGGTTTTGTACGAGTGAAATGTCCAACTAACTATAACTGTCCCTAAAACCTATGGTTTTTTCAGTGAATTTCTAAGGTTTTTTAAATGCTAATTTCTAACTATAACGTGCCTGAAACCTATGGTTTTTTCAGTGAATTTCAAAGGTTTTTTAAATGCTAATTTCTAACTATAACGTGTCTAAAACCTATGGTTTTTTCAGTGAATTTCAAAGGTTTTTTAAATGCTAGTTTCTAACTATGCCTACAGAGGTAGGACATGTGAAGAAAGAAGAAAAAACGCACAGAAAGAAGCAAAAGAAATGCAGAAAGAAGCAACAGAAGTCCACAAAGACGAAGAAAAGAGCAGGAAGAAGCAAGACATGTGCAGAAAGAACCAACAGAGGAGCAGAAAGAGGCCTTGTTGCAAAATCATCCTGTGCCCACAACTTTTTCAGACGGGTACTGGTGGTAACTGACTCGGACTAACCAGGCCTAGAGCCAGTGCTATGCTAAAAGACACTTAGAATACAGTGAAAACACCTACATACACTAGGGAACACTATGCGTTGGGGTACCCCTGTCAGCATGACCTCCTCTGTAAGGCCCTAGTACATAATAGGGCAGGGGGATTAAAACTGCCTCTTAAAACGCGCCCGGGGCGCGTTTGCACAGTGGGGACCATGGGGGGAGCCCCAATGCCCCCACGGTCCCGCCGGCTCCCTGCGTCCTGCAGGAGCCGGCATTGCTTTTCCACATGGGGAGCTGCTAACATGCAGCTCCCCCTGTGGAAAAGCAATCTGCTTTACATTTTGGAAGAGAGAGCAGGTTTCCTGGTCTCTCTTCCAAAATCCAAAGCAAGTTTGCTATGGCAGGACGGGAGCCGCGAGGCTCCCGCCCTGCCATAGCAAACAGCAGTGTCCCAGGGGTGGGCACCCCGGGACACTGCAGGAGCCGGCCCTGGGGTGTGGCGGTCCCCAGGGCCATCACAGGCTCCAGGAGGGGGGCCGCGCGGCCCCCCTCCCTTCACTTGCACAGCCCCGGGGAGGTGATGGTCCCCGGGGCTCGGGGGTCCGTTACGGACCCCCAAATTTAAACATTAGTGCCCCGGGAGGTGGCTGTCCTCGGGCGTGTGGGGTGGCTCGAGCCCCCACACAGGTATATATATTTTTTAAAAAGAAGCCCCGGGGGTGGCGGTCCTCGGGGCTGCGGGGGGATAGTGTGCCCCGCGATTATAATTGATCAAAGCCCCGGGGGTGGCGGTCCTCGGGGCTGCGGGGGCCGTGTGCCCCCCGCAAATATTGTTGCTGCCCCCGGGACCTGGCCCACCCGGGAGCTTCAATTAAACGAAGCGCGGGAGGCCGTGCTTCGTTTTTTTTTTTAGTTTCGTGGCCGGATCGTGGATCCGGCGCGCATTTTGCCAATTTTTTTTATTTTTATTTTTTTGTTTTTAAATGCTTTTTGGGCCCTGAGCAGGCCTAGGGGGTCAGGGTGTTTCTACCCTGCCCCCTTTTCTTGTTTGGCGCCTTAGTTTTTCTGTTTTCTTGTGCCTCGGTTACCGAGGCACAAGATGGCTGCCAACACTTCCTGGTTTGGAGTGTTGACAGCCAATTAGCATGAAGCTTGTGATCGGGAGGGTGCGCGGATCCACCGCGGCCATAGATATCGAAACTTTTATTTTTTGATTTTCTCAGCAACTACTTAACGGATTTACACCATTTAAAAAAAAGGTCTCTTTCTGAACCAAGGGCTACCTTTTTGCCAAATTTGGTGTAATTCCGTTCAGCAGTTTCGGCTGTAACCGTGTCTAAAGTTTCCTATGGGAAATGCATTTTTCGACCTCTATTTTTTGAATTTCTCAGGAACTATTCAACGGATTTACACCATTTAACAAAAAGGTCTCTTTCTGAACCAAGGGCTACCTTTTTGCCAAGTTTGATGTAATTCCGTTAAGCAGTTCGGGCTGTAGCTTTGTCTAAAGTTTCCTATGGGAATTAACATGGAGAAAACACGTTTTGGGACCCCCCTTTTTTCTCGGCCCCCGCTTGCCGAATCACCCCGAAACTTTCAAGACAGGAGCTGACCGGAGCGGGCTACGATTTTTGAAAATTTCGCGAAGATTCGTGAACCGGCGCCAGAGATATTGAGAAAACAAAAAACGAGTTACCTATGGAAACTAGGTCCTAACTATAACTATCTACTGGCGACCGGCAGTAGATAATATATGTGTGTGTATATGTATATATGTGTGTATATATATATATATATATGTGTGTGTATATGTGTATATATATGTGTGTATATGTATATATATATGTGTGTGTATATGTGTATATATATGTGTGTGTATATGTGTATATATATGTGTGTGTATATGTGTATATATATGTGTGTGTATATGTGTATATATATGTGTGTGTGTGTATATATATGTGTGTGTATGTGTATATATATGTGTGTGTGTGTGTATTTGTGTATGTGTGTATGTGTGTATATGTGTGTGTATATGTGTGTATATGTGTGTATATGTATGTGTATGTGTATATATATGTGTGTGTGTGTGTATATATATGTGTGTGTGTATATGTATATATATATATATGTATATATGTATGTGTGTATATGTGTGTATGTGTGTATATGTATATATGTGTGTGTGTATATATGTGTGTATATGTGTGTATATGTATATATATGTGTGTATATGTGTGTATATGTGTATATATATGTGTGTGTGTATATATATATATGTGTGTGTATATGTGTGTCTATGTGTATGTGTGTATATATATATATATATATGTGTGTATATATATTGTTTTATAATTATTTATTTTTACTAGTTTAGGACAAGGGTCTAAGTCAGTCGAGTCCTGTAATGGCTGCCATCAACTTTTTTCTCATGCTGCTGGCAGCCAGTCAGAGCGCTCTCTCCCATGGGAGTCTGACTCCCGCAGGAGCATATTGGCCCAAGTGAAAAAAAAGTTCCCTTGGCCAATCGGAGAGCTCTATTTTTTTTAAAATTATGTTCAAGCCCAACTGTCCAGATATCTATATTTCTTTTAACCTTAATATCTCAAAACTACTGAACAGAATTAAACCAAATCACAGAAAGCAGAATCTGCATACCAAGATCTAGCTTCTTTCCCAATGTGGTGTAATTCTGTTCAGCATTTTTTCTGTAGCTCTTCTTAAAGAAGTCTGTGGAAAATATATGGGGATTTTGCGCTGTGGGACCGCCCCCTATTTTCTCAGCCCCCCCCTTGACAAATCACCAAAACTTTCCATGTACGAACTAGTCAAAAAGTACCACCTTTTGGGAACGTTTTGTGGAGAGTCATCAAACGGGGCCAAACTTATTAGCAACACAAAAACGCTTTTCCCATGAAACACATGACATACCTATAACTACCCAGTGGCGACCGACTATATATATATATATATATATCTATATCTATATCTATATCTATCTATCTATCTATCCATCCAGCATCGTGTTGGAATGGAAACCGACCGACAAGCAGTCGGCGGTTCCATCCAACAAATTTGGATGCATCCGCCCATGAGGCATTTACCTAATGCGGTTTGAGCAGCTGGTGGAAAAGGGCCGCTGCACAACCCGCATTAGGAAAACGGATGTTTACAAACATCCATGCACCGTGTGGCAGCCACCACATGGTGCCTGTCATAAGGTGCATGGATGTTTGGCCTCTTAGCGTAGGCCACGGAGGGACGGGGCCCTGCAAGGGGCCCCCAAAGTCAGTTTCCTTCTGCCTTTCTATGGCGGTCGGACCGCCGTAGAAAGGCAGACTGAAAGGTACATCGTAATCCCTACAGCGGTGCCTGGGAAGGCACCGCCCTTATTGTAGAGATTACATTCCGAACGCTTGGCCGACGTGCTCCGTGAGCCCGTCGCACAGCAGCGGTCAGTCCCTTAGCATGCTGCATACGACTGTCACATCATAATGTGTAGGGCGGAACACAGGGGCATATGTCGGTCGGATTGCAACCGACAAGCTGTCGGTTGCGATCCGACCGACATAATCAGCCCCAATGTTGTTAACAGCAAATCGTATATTATTTTGTTGTGCAACACATACATTCAGAGAACTGCAACGTATTGATGGACAGAAAGAACACAGAGAGGAGAGGTTCTCCATTTTCCCGGTTAATGCGGAGGTAAATTTAATAATTTAAAGCAGTGATCCAGTGTGTTCTTGTGACCACTTGAAGAAAACTCCCTTACTGTCATACTAATATCAACCAAACTGCAGAATATACTCCGATGATTTGTTCGTCTGTGATGCTGTCAATTTGTAATCTTCCGTGCTTATCTTCCTTCTTAGGAGTTGGAAAAATATGTGGAGTGTGGTGTCTGTTAACCGCTAATGACGCAACTGTAAAAGGAGGAACCTTGTATCCGATTTCAGTGAAGAAGTTTCTTAGAGCTCAAGATATAGCCATGCAGAATTGCCTTCCTTCAGTCTACTTAGTTGACAGCGCAGGAGCATTTCTTCCTCTTCAGGTAACGTGCACAGCACATACTGTGTTAGAAAAATGCTTAGTGTGATCTTCTTTTAATCTTCATTTGTATTGCCTGCCTGATTTTTTTTTTTTTTTTTTTGCTGGTTGTGTACTGAGGAGAGCGCACTTTTTTCCAAACAGCAGAAATGTACTAAGTATGTTGTTAGATGTTGTCAATACATGGGCCATTTAATAAATGTACTAAGATGGTAGATGTGGGATCCCACAGGAAAAACACTTTTTTAATATTTCTCATTAAAGTGTTGTTAGAACTGGGGGTCTCTAGTTGGCAGAGGTAGGTACCTTTGTCCAAATAGGGACCCTTGCTTCTAGTCGGGGTAAGGGGGATACACCACTAAAATAACCCCTGCTCACCCCCTTGGTAGCTTGGCACGAGCAGGCAGGCTTATCTCAGAGGCAGTGTGTAAAGCGTTTGTGAATACATACAGTAACCCAGTGACAACAATACAGATGGACACCACACAGGTTGTAGTATAAAAATAAGTATTTTTATATAGACTTAACACAAGACCCAAAACGACAAAAATCCACAATACAATACGAAAAATATGACTGTCAATGGTAGAAAATAACTCAGTTAAATAAAGATGATAAATGCGACACTTTACTCTCAATGTACCTTTGGATGCGTAACGCAAAACAAACAAAAGGGTCGCAGGGAAGGTGATGCTTCGATTCCTTACACGCAGAAAGGAGGATGCGTCGGTTTACTGACGGCCCGGTTCCTATGCGATGATTATCCGGTGCAATGCGAGAAAATGGCGTCTTGCTTACGGTGCGACAACGTAGACAGGATGCGTGCACGCCCGACGGCAGTGCGGCGACTCGGCGATCTTCTGAGCCGCGACAGGCCCTGCGACACGCTTCTCCGGTGATGCGCCGGCGTCCTCTGTGGCGGCGGCACGCTTCTCCGGTGATGCGAGGCACTTCGGTGATGCGATGGCGGCAGCGGTGGCACGCTTACTCCGCGATACGACGACAACTGCTGCGGCGGCACGCTTCTCCGGTGATGCGGGGAGCTTCAGTGCTGCGGCAGCGGCCGCACGCTTTCTCTGCGATGCGACGACAGCTGCTGCGGCGGCGACACGCTTCCTCTTCGTTGCATCGCGCTTCCAGCTCCCAGCGACACACAGTCTCTCAGAAGGCCCAACAGCAGTAGGCACTTCAATTCCCAGCAAGGGAATTCAGGAGGGGAGCTGGGGGTGAAGTCTTGTATCCCAGAGACTTCAGGCAGGAGGCAAGCTCAATGTTTAAGCCCTTGGAGATCTTCAAGTTGATGAAAGCACACTCAGTCCTTTTCTCCTTTCTTTGGCAATAAAGTAACCACTGCAGGCCAACCCCAACAACACGCAGCATAGGGGTAGTCTCCTCCTTCAGCTTCCTGGTTCTTCTCCACAGCAAAGGTTCGTCTTGATTCCCAGTAGTGATCTAAAATCTTGGGGTCTGGGTCCCAATATTTATACTAGCAAATCCTTTGTCCTCTGAAGGCAGAGGGTCCTGTACCTAGTCCAAACCAGTTCTGGGTGCATTCTGCCAGTGCACACCTTCTTCCTTTGTCAATGTGGGCCAGGGACATCAGACGCACCACAGGAGGTGGAGCCAGCATTGTGGAAGGCAGGCACAGCCCTATTCAGGCCCAGGTGCAACTCCTCCCACCACTCTACATGCAGATAGGTCTATTCAGCCCTGTGCTGACTCACCCGGTCTCCTGGAATCCCCCAGCCCCTGTCACTCACAAACCCAGACATACAGTACACAAGCGAGCTGAGGCAGGCTGGATGGTTGGGCAAGAAAATACCTACTTTCTAAAAGTGGTATTTTCAAACACAGAATGTTAAAACCAACTTCACTAAAAGATGTATTTTATCATTCTGAGTTCAGGCATACTAAATTCGTTTTTCTACCATGTTCCCTGGGTCAGTTAGGATTATAAGATGTTATAATCAAACTGCCCATTCTGGCCTATGGGGACAGGTAGCCTTGCAATAGTGAAAAATGAAATTGGCTGTAATTCACTATCAGGACATGCCACACACACCAGGGCATGTCCTACCTCTTACATACAATGCACCCTGCCCGCAGGCCTACCTTAGGGGTGACTAACATGCAGAAAAGGGAAGGTTTGGGCACTGGTAAGTGGGTGCACTTACCAAGTCGACATGGCAGTACCAGACTGCACACAGGCTCTGCAATGGCAGGCCTGAGACATGCTTTCCAAGCTGCTCCGGTGGGTGGCACAACCAGTGCTGCAAGCCCACCAGCAGCATTTGATTTACAGGCTCTGGGCACACGCGGTGCACTGTACTAGGGTCTAACAGTAAATCAAATAAGCCAATCATGGAGTCACTAATCCACACATCAATTTATCATAGGGAGCACTTGCACTTTGGCACTGATTAGCAGTGGCAAAGTGCCCAAAGCATCTAAACCAGCAAAACATGTCAACAACAGAGGAGGCATAGCGAAAAAATGGAAGGGAGACCCACGCCAATGGTACCAGGTCTAACAAGTGTACATTCTCACCTACAGTACCACTTTACCGTATATAGGTAAACAAAGATTGACTGTGCAAAGCTGTGAAACACTTCATGTGTTCTTTTTAGCAAAGTCTAAAATAGTATTTTTCTTAAATGCATGTTAACAATTCAGCTCAGCTTCTTAAATAGTGGGAGACCTGGATTTCTCCACCATTCCCATTATATAGTGACCTCCTAGGGCTTTTGTGGCTTACACCTTATAATGCCTAAAAGAAGGGCAAACATTCACCACCATCCAGTATGCAGCTTACTACCTCACTGTGTCTAAGAATCTTATTTGTCTGTCTGGATAGATAAATCCCACAAACACAAGAAGATGGTGGACGGAGCGCTGAAACCTTTCAGACATCCCCCCCCCCCCCGTCACAGATCTGGGTTGAATCCATCATCGTTCTTTAGCTCACTTTGCCACCCCAATTCAGACCCAGCCACTTGCAAATCAGTCTTAACCCTGTGCCTCATGGGAACAGTCCAGCCAGAACTGCCAAGCCAGGTCTTTCCTGGACCGGAAACAAGCATCTAGGGACCGGTTTCGGGGTGACACCCCTCATGAGCCAGGCTAGCTTGAATCCAGTGGCAAAGTGAGCAAGGGACCCACGTCTGGGCATACCCTGCCAACTTAGGGCAAACAAAGCAAACACAAGGAGATGATGGACTGGGCGCTGAAACTTTTCAGACACTAACCCCAGGTCACAGATCTGGGTTGAATCCAACATCGCTCTTTAGCTCACTTTGACACCCCAGTTCAGACCCAGTCATATGCAAATCAGTCTGGATAGATAAACCATCAGAAGAAAAGTCTGAGGACACCCCTCTTCCAGGTCCCAAAGAATGACAATTTCTGATTGATGTTTTGCGTTTCCACTTTCAGGTGCCAGCACGGCCCAGAGGCAATGAATGTTTCCCTTATACTGTCTGTGTAGAGGAATAACTTTGGATACCCCGGAATCTGTTGTTGAGGTGATACCCCGGTGTCCATTGTTTTCTGGCCTTAGTTCTACTGGACCTTTTGATCCTGATTTCCATGTTAAGCAGAGGATTTTTGTTTTGAGTCAGTGCCATGAGTAGGTGCTGGATTTCAGGCCAGTGCCTTATTGCCACTTGTTGATGTCCTCCCTAGGCATGAGCTAGATGGAGGTAACCAACCTATTCAGCTTGATTACTGCAAGCTGAACATCTTGGTTTCTCCTTGAGCCCAAGAATCCTGGAGCTTTTCTTCTCCTCCGACCTCAATTAGTTGTGCCGGCACTGATGGAGAAGCTTTGTGCATTAATTTTTAGGTTTTAACTACTTAAAGCTTTAGCTTTCTCTTGACAGCTGATCATTTGTTGCCAACACAGACTTAAAGCAGGCTTTGGGTGTTCCCTTTACTCGTGATTCAGTGGCTTTCTTGTCTATCTCAATTCCCTGCTCCTGATTATATGGCCTTCTTTCCTAGGTCCATGCAAGATTGTCATAGTAAGAAACATTTTCCTTCTGACCCTAACAACTTGTTATAGCCTTTTTCGACCTGTTTGCTTCTAAGTTTCTAAAACATACGGGTCAGCCCAGTATTCTCCAGGAAGCTGTGCATCTATTGTTCGAACAAATATTGGTTCCTTAGGAATCACTTCAACAAAAATTCTTAACATAATGGGGGTTAGACAAGGCACACACTAATATTATAGAATGATAAAGATGAGATAATCACAACCAAGAGGCCACATCAAAAAACTTAGACTGGAACACCGCCTGAAGTGGAGCCTTTCTGAATTGAGGAATGGTTAAAAGTTTTTTCCCTGCCATTCCAGTTGCATTGAATCTTGCCTTTTCAATAAAGCTTGTCTCCCAAAAATATTTTCCGACACCTTTAGTAGAGGGTGCTACTTTTACTTTTTGACCTAATGAAAATCCCATGTTAGGTTTTAGGATAAAGGGTCGAAATGTTGTCACTACCCCAGTTCTGGTCTTCTTTTAATTGTATACATATGGAGCCTTGGGAAATGATGAAGTCTGTGATCTCATGAATATCTTTTGCTCCAGCTAAAATGAAGCTATTTATTTAATTTTTTTTATAAATATATTTTTTTGCCACGCACATCTTCCTTGTTCACAGTTCACATGCTCTGTGCCGTCACTTCACTTGGAGCACCCTGAAACAGTTTTGGATAAACTATATTGCATGTATATTTATGTGAAAAATTAATGGATGTTTTATGAAAATTACTGAATTGTTGGTTGTGGTTATCTAAATGTATCTTTATCATTCGATGATATTAGGATGTGCATTGTCTGGGCCACGGAAATGTTAAGAACTGTTATTGAGTGGCACTGTTTGTTCTTGCGTTGCTCCTAAGATCGAGCAATATCTGCCTCGGATTATAAGACTCAGCTGGAGATCACTTCACTCAAGAAAAACCTATTAATCACTGGGTTGAGCCAGCTTCCCTTCTGGGCACAGTGATCTCTGTTGTAGGGACTCCAGTGGTACAAAGATTGTCTCTTTCTCTGCAATTGGAGTTTTTGAGGGGTGAGCAAAATGCCTTACCCCGCTGGGATCTTCGAGCAGGTGGTAGGGTCCGAGGGCAATGGGGCTAAGTGATTGGCCTGTGGGCAGGGTTTTAGGACATATAGTGGCATTGCATGTGGCCCTGGGTGCCATTTTGGTTAACAGGCACACCAGCTGGTTAGGGACACTTTGTCTTTTCCATTCCATCAGTTTCATTAATTCAGACAGTTAAAATGTCCTTGAGTAAGAGCATAAGGCAGGCCTTGCTCATGCTGGAGCAAGAAGGCGGGCCAGTTTGCTGTTGCCGGGGGCCCTGCAGCAAGCCCCATGCTATGAGGCGGCGGAGGAGGTCGGCCAGGGGTAAGAGCGGCTGTGATGCTGATACAGTGCCATGCTCTCGTAAAATTTGTAGGGGTGCATCATAATCACCGTTAGTTCGCATCCGTATATATTCAGACCTATATAAATGAGTGGCTAGAAAAATGTAACTCGAATTGCCTTATTAGAATGATTAAAGAGAGTAATAGTGTTATTTTAATCATGCAAATGTAATACAGTATTGAAATGTTTAACATAATGCGTAGATAGATTAGGTTACGTGCAGTTGAGATGCAGTAATTAACGTGTATGATATTAAAGTGCACGTGTAGTTCATGCTTTGCATATGAAAACTACGAGCCCATGCTTAAAGAAGTAATTAAGAATTGTGTGTTTAAATTGTGTAAGGCCTGACTGCATACGCAAAGGGAAGGCCTGATTTGTTCTTATGTTAGCTTATTTTGTAGGCATAGAAGGTTCTCTTGGAAAGGCTCTCCGGGTACAGTTGGTAGATTTGTGCAGAGGGAAGGAAAGTCTGTTGAAATGTATCTTCTGTTGCAGGTGCAAGGACACATGCCTCGTTAGCGAAAGACTGGTTCTTTGTTTCCGGAGTCAGGGTGGTGGGAGGCATTGAGATGGGAGTACACTGGAATGTAGGGATGATGCTTTCAACGGAGAAGGTGCCTGGGACTCCAGGTCATCGTAACCGTCCTGGATGAAGTAAGAGTTTCGATGGAAAAGTACGAGAAGGAAGACCTGGCCGAAGAGGCGTGAGAAGGGCGTGTTCAATTGTATGTGCATTTTGTATTAGGGACAGTGCCCCGAGGGAGGAGGTAGGAGAAGAGGTAGAGGAGACCAGAGAGGAAGGCAGAGAGAGATTCTAGGAAGGAGCATCTTAGAACGAGCTCGAAATGCTATGTGAGTGCACTTCTTAGGAAGTCTTCACAGCTGACACCTTTTCTTTACTCTTGCCTGGGAAGTCGTTAAGTAGGTATGTCACCTTAGTGATAGAGTAGGGACAGCTAATGGTTTTATGCTTATTAAGGTAAATGAAGAATAATATAGAGATTGGAGCAGTTATCGCTTGTCTAATACTTTTGGAGCTAACAATTCTTCTTATTCTGAGTCGGATGAGACTCCTGCGTAGGATGCTATTTGTATTGGTGCCCATCTATTTCTTTAACCTCGTGTTGAGGTGCTTGCACGTGCAGTTATTCTTGGCTGTAATAAACTCACCAAATTGAATTCGGAGTCAGTGGTCTTTTAAGGTAAACTGGATTCTAAATTGGCGAAAATTTGAAAAGGATTTTCTTCCCTTCACACTATTTAGCAGGTAAAAAGATTCTGGCGACCTGAAGATTCTTAGAGATAAGATAAGAATCAGCGTTATCAGTTGGTAGCAGAGGATGGTTTCCTCAGATAGTAAGGGGAGATCTAGATTAGGATAAGAGATTATTTGCCCCATAGAGCTTGAGTGATGGTGATCCAGTGGATCGTAAGAGGAGGACGACGGCGGTTGATGAGAACTGACGGAGAGTGACGGTGCGACGGAAGTAGCAGTCCGTGGTAGAGTGAGTATGAACAGGGTGATGCTTGTTAGATTGCGGTGTTTAATTGTTGTGTGATGTCTTGCGGAGTTGGAATGAGAGTCGTGCGATTGAGGATCGGACCGGGAGCGCGCGCGGGGCCGTGAGATATTGTGGTGTAGAAGACACCCAGAGCTGAGATAGTTGACCAGAGGTTGTGGGGGTCATGAGACGTCGTTGACAAATCCACTGAAGATGGGGAACATATGTGTGAGTGTGTGAATAACCGACGCTGGTCGTAGGTTGTTGTGTGCAGAACATTGAGCGCTTGGATCCTATCGATTGTGTCAGAGGTGATTGTCCGGTCGTTCGCGGACAAACAGTTGCCAGATTGAGGTCAACAATTTCGAGAGGCTGGTCGGTCATCGGTGGACCGACAGTCAGAGAGGTAATTGTTCGGTAGGATGGACAATTGCTTCAGAGTGTGACTGGGACACGAGCGAGAACGAGCGAATTAGGAAGGAGGGGAACTGCTGCGAGCGGAGGAAGGGTGACGTCAGACAGTGCCGCGCTGCGATAGGCCGGTTGGTGTGAGCCGCGCTGGCATTGGTGGACTGAAGACAGGAAGTAAAATGAAATATTGGGAGCGGACAGAAATCTGCTTTATCATGAAATGTTTTAAAGTTTTACTAGAACTCTGTAGAGGTGATAGACATGTGGTTACTCGGGAGGAGAGGAAGCCCCTCCCGAGGATACGCCAGCACATTACATGGCTAAGAATGTAGGATTACATACTATAATTTGGCTTGAGAATTGGCATAAAATGACAGAAGGAGAAGAAGAATTGACCTTTCCACGCTATGGTACTTTCAGGTTGGAAGTGTTATATCAGTTGAAATCTGTGATGTCTTCCTTGCGACCATTACCTAGGCCTACACCGTTTGAGGCGTTACATGCATGGATTAGAGCAGCGTACGACAGGAAGAGAGACAAAAGCCAAGAAAGGGTGAAGAAGTCGATCAGGGCATTTCAAGATGCGAGATGGGATGCACTGGAGAAAAGATGGAGAGTGGAAACAATTGAGGGAGACAGATTATATCCGTTATTAGAGAGAACGGGAGGTACGCAGGGAAAAAGCACAGAGGAAGATGACAGTGATACGGATGACAGCTTGTTAGACAGGCTGCTGGCAGAGAGACCACCTCCGTTAAATCCAGAATATAGCGCAGGAAATTCGATTGTGGCAGGAGGGACGGACGAGTCACACAATCAAACATGAGAGTAGTAGGAAAAATCTCCACAGCAACGGAGGGAGTGGGAACCCAGCCTTCCATGGGGAATATGCGGTTGCCGGACTCCCTAACGGTGCCTGTTACCATTGGTCCTATAGTATCAGTGTATGACCCAGATCGAGTAAGTGAAGGAAGTCTAATGCAGACGACAGGGAGATAGGGGATCAGCGTTGGAGGGAATGGCGTAGAGGTACAATTGGTCCGTTCCCGAAAGCCCATAGAAGCGAGCACGCCACTGCCAGCCACCGCAGACTACTCTAGTGGACAGGTGGACGAGAGACCGGCAAGACCAGGGTCTTTATTCGAGTCCAAGTCAGCTTTGAGAATGTGGGCACCACCTGTAAGGAATCCGAGCGATAGGATGCCAGGAGATATGGAACAAGACAATTCAGGAAATAGACCAGGTTCCAGGAATACGATAGAAGAGAGCATGCCACAAGAACAAAGCAGTGATTATGACAAGCGGAATGGTGCGGCTTGCCGGGAAATGTTGAAGAGTGCCGTGAAGGCGAGGTTGTTGGATGTAGTGAGACTAAAAGCAGAGGTAGACGAAATGATTAGTGGGAACCTGCCTTTGGAGAGAATAGAGATCTATGAGCCAGACGAGCTGCTTTTTGTAGCAAAGGACGTGACTCGTAAAGCAAGGGCCGCACATGAGAAATTGACAGAATTGGCTAAGAAATATGAGGTGGATACAAATAAAACGAAATCGTTGCAAGGATCCCATAGGTTGCAATATAGCGATCAAGAACTGGAGGAGAAAAGGGTCACAGGATTAAGGATGCATACTAAAGACTTGATTGTAGGGATGCGTATATGGATAATGTTGAACAAATGGGAGGAAAGGTGGTCAAAGAAGAAGATTGCCAAAAAGACTGTAGGAGAAATGCCGCCTCCGGGGGGAGGGGTGACGGGAGTAGGGAACTATCCTTTACGGGAAGTACAGAACGGAGGGTACGTGCATGTGCCGTGGAGTAGAGGTGACTTGGCTGCGTTTACAAATGATTTTCCTCAGTTGAGGGAAAAACCCGTAGAGTGGTACAAACAGGTTAAGCGTTTCGTTAAAATTTCGAAGGTACTATGGACTGATTTGAACACTTTGTTTGATATAGTGGTGCCAGGAGATTTGTGGACAGCTTGTAGAATTGCAGTTGAGTGGCCGACCTTTGAACCTGAAAGGGATGCTGTTACAAATGGTCCATCACCCATTGTCATGGAAAAATTTGAGCAAGTGATTACATGGTTGAAGTTGAAGATCTCGCCTCAAGACATCGATTGGGTTAAGATAGATCGAACTGTGCAGGAACCGAAGGAGACGGTACATGAGTATTATGAAAGACTCTTGCAAGCTTTTAAACAGTATAGCGGATTAGATGCCTTATTTTATTTATTTATTTGTTTATTTATTTGAAGAGTTTTATATAGCGCTGGCTAGACCCGGAGGTATCAGAGCGCTTTACATGAGGATCGTTGCGTTACAAGTTACAAATTACATCCGTTACCAAAGCATAGTAAGAACACAGGAAAAAGAACAAAGTTAACAGTAGTTCATCGGAGGGAGGGGGCGGAGGGAGACAAAAAGGGGAGACGAGGAGAACTATGCCTAATGTCCGGCTGGGTAGGTGATGGTCAAGGCCTTAAACCCCAAGGATATGGGACAGTTTGTCTCAAAGTTTGTCTTGGGATTGAGACCAGAGGTCAGCCTCATGATACAGCACCATTTGATCTGTTGGCAGAACAAGCCGGTAGATGAAATCTTGCGGTATGCGAGGTACTGTAGCGATGAAGTAGACTCGAAGCACCGGAAGCTAAAGGACAAACTGATGCTCGTTCAGATGCAGACAGCTCAGGTCCAGCCTAGTGGAGGGACGCTGGGAAGGAGACAGGGAAATTACCAAGGGAACCAAAATGGGCAAGGCCAGGGAAAAGGGAAACCTATAGATCCCAAGATGGGGGTGGATGTGGCGACATTGAAGAAGACCACTGCGTGTCATCTTTGTCATCAGATTGGACATTGGAAGCGCGAGTGCCCCTTGAACCCTGCCAACCAGGTGCAGCAGGAGGTAGAAGTGGTTCAGGCACCCGTGCCGGAGGTAGTTAATACTGTGATGAGGCCCAGATCGATGAAAGGGGGGACGTATAACCCACAAGTGCAGGTCCCCCAGCCACCAAGAATTCCGCAAGGAATGCGGACCTACCAGCAGATGCCCCTTTTCGAAGGGTATGGCGAGTACAGTCCAGACCCGTTGGCCTGACGGTGCCTGAGGGGGGAGAAAGATTGCACACTTGGAGCAGTCTTGGAGTTAGACCATAGAGGACCTTTTGTGGAGGCAGACATTGATGGTCATCCTACCACACTGTTGGTTGACAATGGTGCTACCCGGTCCACTGTAAGATCAGCAGTGGTCCCCAACCTACCCCTCTCGGGACAATCGATCCAAGTTGTTGGAGTGGCAAACAAAAGAATGACTAGCCCATTGACCGAACCGATTCCAGTGAGGATAGGCTCCTTCCAAACTAGACACCAGTTTGTGGTGTGCGATACGAGTCTGGTTTGTCTTTTGGGAAGAGACATATTATGTAAATTGAACTGCACTATCTATTGCACACCTAGGGGAGTGGTGGTTCAGACGAAGGATGATGATGCCACCTTCAAAGTTGCCAATCAACACTTGTGTATAGAAATGTATCCAGTGGTGACAGTGGAGGAACTTCCACTGGATTTGAGAGATTCTGTGTCACAAGAAGTGTGGGATTTCATGGGAGAAGAGATCGGACTAATCAAGGGGGTTGAACCTGTGCAGATCCAGGTGAAGCAGAATGCTGAATTCCCTAGAACGTCCCAGTACAATCTGTCGCCTGAAACGATCGCAGGGATTAGGCCTGTAATCGAGTCTATGATCAAGCAAGGTATTCTGAAGGAGCTACGAGGTAGCCCATGTAATTCACCCATCATGGGACTACAGAAACCGAGCGGGAAGTTCAGGATCGTGCAAGACCTGCGAAGGGTTAACACGATAGTTATCCCATGTTGTCCAGTGGTACCGAATCCATCAGTGATATTGTTTCAGATCCCATGTGAAGCCGAGTGGTTTACTGTCATTGATTTGTGTCAAGCATTCTTCTCGATACCGCTCCACGAGGAAAGCCAATTTCTTTTTGCTTTCCGGCTGGAAAATCGTGTGTTAACGTGGTGTCGTATCCCTCAAGGGTATACAGAGAGCCCATTGATCTTTAATCAGATCTTGAAAAAGAATCTTGAGAGTCTCGTGTTGCCACAGAACTCAGTTCTTGTGCAATACATAGATGATCTACTTGTGGCATCAGAAACAGAAGACGCTTGCAGGATAGACACGATAGCCCCTACTGAATCATTTGGCAGAGAATGGACACAAGGTATCCCCGAACAAATTGCAGTACTGTCTAAACGAGGTACAGTACTTGGGCCACAGATTAGAAAAAGGCAAGAGGAAGGTGTCACCAGATCGAATTGAGGCGATAATGAACATGGCAGTGCCCACCACTCAGAGAGAAGTCAGGATGTTTTTGGGAATGGTCGGCTATTGTCGTCAGTGGATTCCCAGTTTTTCCTTGAGAGCAAAGCCTTTGCAAAGGCTTACGCACAAGGATGTGAGTGATCCGGTACCATGGGACGAGGAGTGCTTGGTGTCATTCCTAAGACAGAGAGGATTTGTGCAGTGCACCAGCTTTGGGAATGCCTGATTACAACAAGGCTTTCTCACTGTTCTGTTGCGAGAGGGAGGGTTGTGCATTAGCGGTCTTAGCTCAGAATCATGGAGGTGTCCGTAGACCAGCTGCATACTTTTCAGCTACTCTAGATCCAGTAGCTTCTGCGTTGCCCGGATGTCTAAGATCCGTTGCTGCAACAGGTGTCAGCATTGAAAGATGTGAAAGCATTGTAATGGTCACCCTTTGACAGTTTATGTGCCACACTCGGTTGAATTGTTGATGACCAGGACTAAGACTCAGCACCTAACGAATAACAGGTTAACGAGGTATGAGCAAGTCATACTTGCCGCAGAGAATGTGACTCTGAAAAGGTGCTCCGTCTTAAACCCTGCGACATTAATGCCCATACCGAATACAGATGATGAAGATTGTGCGGACCATGATTGTCTTGATGTGACTGAACTGTGCACCAAACCGAGACCTGACATTGTCAATGAACCACTGACTGACCCAGATGAAATTTTCTTTGTCGATGGTTCATGTCTAAGAGACCGTGTCGGCCAACTAAGAGCAGCGTTTGCTGTATGTACCATTTCAGGAGTGGTTGAGGCCGCTTGCCTAGAAGGAGTACACTCCGCGCAGGTAGCTGAGATCATTGCCTTGACTCGTGCCTGTTTGGCCGCTGATCAAATTCGAATCATGATCTACACGGACAGCCAGTATGGGTTCGGTGTGGTTCATGACTTCGGACAGTTATGGTCCCAGTGGGGATTTTTGACATCATCTGGCTCACCCATTAGGAATGGAGAACATGTAAGACAACTGCTAGATGCATTGCAATATCCGAAGGAAATTGCAGTTGTCAAGTGCTCTGCGCATGGAAAGGGGGAGGATTTTGTGTCTTTGGGAAACAATTATGCGGACGAAGTCGCCCGCTTCTGTGCAGAACAAGGATGCATATTTACAGAGGGTTACACAGGAGAGAGCCAAGAAAGAACAGAGCTCAACATGATGTTGGCCATGGCAGACACTTGGGAGGAACTCAAGCGACTGCAGGATGAAGTCTCAGACCAGGAACGGAATGGATAGGTCAAAGCAGGATGTGAAAGAAGGGATGTGGATGTTTGGGTTTCCAGTGATGGGAGAGCTGTATTGCCAGAGGATTTGCTGAGCCCAACGCGAGACTAATACATGGACCGGTACACCTTGGTAGAGATGCAATGATGCGTGTGTTTAGACAAACGTGGTATAACCCACGATTTCGTGCGATTGCGGAAGCAGTTTGTCAGAGGTGTGTTACGTGTCAACAGATGAATGCTGGAAAGAAAACTGTAGTCACCTTGAGTCACATTGGGAGGTCAGGAGGACCCTTCAATAGGATGCAGCTAGATTTTGTAGAAATGCCTAAGTGCAATGGGTTGAGGTACATTTTGGTAGTGGTGTGTGTATTCTCACGGTGGGTGGAGGCTTACCCAACACGCAGGTGTGACACCCTCACAGTGGCTAAGTTATTGTTGAGGGAACTCATCCCGAGGTTTGGTTTTCCGACCTCTTTGGAATCAGATAGAGGAACACACTTCCACAGTGAAATCATGAAGCTGCTTTGTGCGGCACTGAATGTGGATCAAAGATTGCATTGCAGTTACCGACCAGAGGCTTCTGGGATAGTGGAACAGGTTAATGGAACCTTGAAGGCAAAAATGGCAAAAATGTGTTCATCAACATCTCTGAAGTGGCCTGACGCGTTGCCGCTTGTGCTTATGAGTATTCGAAGTGTCCCAGACAGGAGAACTGGGTTGTCCCCTCATGAGATCTTGATGGGAAGGGCAATGCGGTTGCCAGCAGTACCGGCTACAGCATTGATAAACATCACAGATGACTTGATTCTCGATTACTGTAAAGGACTATCTGATGTGGTCCGTTCTGTGTCCCAGCAGGTACAAGCTGCAGCTGTTCCGGCCTCGAGTGATCTGTGCCACGACCTGTGTCCAGGCAACTGGGTGCTTGTCCGAAAGCACGTGAGGAAGAGCTGTTTGGATGTTCGGTGGCGAGGCCCGTACCAGGTGATACTGGTAACGAACACAGCAGTGAAGTGTGGAGAATTGCCGAACTGGGTACACGCTTCCCATACCCGCAGAGTTTCAGCACCCTCAGAAGAAATAGCTCCTCTTGTAAATGAAAATCCAGCTGATGTGGCAGGGCCAAATGAGAGGACAAGTCAAGCTGTGAGGGCCGCTGACGCAGCTGGTTGTGCACCAGAGCAAGCTGAAGGGGGTTCCGACAACCAGAACCCCGACTCTGACTCGGATGACAGAGGTGGTGCAGTGGGTGGAGTGGAGTCAAATTCAGCAGAAGAAGGAAGTGGTGCACAGGGTATAGAAGGGGAAGGCGGAAGAACAACCAGAATTGAGGAGGCTTGGCCTGAAAGACAGAGGCGACTGAATCTGAGGTTGGCACCCGAAAGAGATCTTGCTCCAGTGTCTGAAACGTCTGAATCAGAAGCAAGTGACGGAGAGCAAACTCGAGGGTCATAGGAGGTCGAAAAGAACGAGAGTACCTTGCCAGAGATACGCTACCCCTGAGTGGACTCACGCAGTGACTGATGCAGGGGGTAGTGAGCTCGGGGAGGCTGAGGTCTGTGCAGGTGGTCAGCAAGAGCCCGAGCGTGGTGCTGAAGGTGGTGCTGTTAATACCAGGGCTCGAAGTCGAAGGAATACTGACCCTCACGGTTCCGAATCCCCCGCTTCTGAGTAAAGTCCGAGAATTGGCTTTGCATCGACTCGAATTTCCGTCTTTTGGATTTGAGCCGTCTTCACATGAAATGGTAATTCTTCGCCTTGAACTTTTGTATCATGTTTTAGAAGCGCTTGCAGATGATCTTATCGTGGATGAAATATAACCTGTTGTAAATAAAAAGTCTAAAGAAGAAGATAACCTAGATCCGAGTGGAAGAAGAATAAACTTAGGGACTTTCCACCGAAGAGGAACGAGAGCTTAGGGAAGTCTTTTTCTGGACTATGTAAATAAGGAACTGTGCTTGAAAAGGGAATTTCCAGAGGTTTCGGAGTGTTTCTCGAACTGGTTAAGCGAGTCACGTGCGGAGAAGACAGACTTTTTGAGTGTTCATTGCTTATACCAAGAACTTTGAGGACTTTAGAGATCATGGAGGCTGGAGATCCACATCGTAGATCCAAATTGATCGTAGGCACACTTATAGGGGGTGTGATAGTTTCTATAATCATAGTAGTTGTAGTTTCATATGCTGTTCCACACGAGCTAGCAGTGGAAGGGGTGCCAGGGACTCCTAAACCTACTACACCTAGCAAAAAGGAGGGAAACATAGGAGCTGACAGAGCTTTGCTAATAGAAGAGTCGTAGATTGCATGTAGATTTGTCTAGAAGTGATTTTAAGCTTAATGCGTATGCCAAGCTGCTATATGAGTATGTAGATGCGATGGATGCGAAAGATTGCTATGTGTGTATGCAGTTGCTAGCTTCAGTGGATGAGGGTATTAGATATCACCATCTTCCACTGACGTATGGGATTTCATGTAGTCTGTTGCTTAGTATATTTTATGAAAGAGATCAGTTTGAGTATTTCTTTTCCAATTACGATGCAGTGCTTCCTGAAGTTCCAGCTTACAAACATTTGAATAAATACGACTATTATAAGTCAGAAGATAGGCTTAGGAAGTATTTCATACCGTCTTTGGAATTAGATACAGCATATGCTCACCGACATAACTTGACTTGCTCATTGTCAGATGTAGAGAAGAAGTTTGTAGATCAGGTAGAAGATAGATATAGAAAATTAACACAGACACGAGACACAGGAGGTAGTCCAGTAGATTGGACCGAGGAGGAAAGATTGCACCGAACAAAAGGAAGTTATGGTCCCATAGCATTGGACAAGGAGCAGAGGGGAAAGCTGTGTGTGAGACGTTATCAGACCTACTATGAAAAGGTCCTGGTGGGACAGAGTACGTGTGATCATATTTTCACCAGAGAAGATTCAGCAAAGAATTTTCTGCAAGGCCCTGTACAAGTGATACCTACGGTGTATTTTGTGTGCGGAAGGAATGCTTATGTGAGGTTGCCAGCGAACTGGTATGGTACATGTTACTTGGGAATAATATTTCCAAAGATTTACCATGCAGAGGATTTGGAGCTTTTGGAAGGTGGAAAGCATTCAAGAGTGAGGAGAGGTGCGAGTGCAGGGGTTGTAGTGGGAGATATCTTTGGAGCAATGATACCAAGTTTGGGAGTGATCTTGAATGATGTAAAGATCCGGAGATTGGCGACTGTGATAGATGAACTATCAATGAATACAGCAAAGTCGTTGGTACTTGTGGATGGAGAGATGTTGTCGATAAGGACAATGGTTTTGCAGAATCGCCTTGCTTTGGATGTCCTATTGGCAAAAGAGGGCGGAGTCTGTAAATTGTTGAAGGTTCAAGAGTGCTGCACTTATATACCAGACCACAGCAAGGATCTGGAGAAATATATAAGTAACATCACTACGATCCACACGAAAATAGCAGACTTGACTGAAGAGGTAGTTTGGGAGAAGGTTGGCAAAGGATTCGGTCAAGTGGGGAGCTGGTTTGCGAATTTGGGAAAGGGATTCCTTGGCTATGTTCTGAGACCTCTCATTATCGTGGTGGTTTGTATGGTTTGTCTGTGGGGTCTGATCAGAGCATATAAGTGGTATCGAGCAGGCAGAGCTGAGAGGGCCTTGAGAGAAAATGAGACGAGAATGGCTAGACTGCAGGACAGTCACTATCGAAACCATAAGAGTTTGGAGAGATTCCGACAAGGGAGAATGGCAACGAGTTCTGTTTAGGTCGGTTCTTTCTCCAAGGGAGTGAAAAGATGTGATGACAGGAGTCATCAAAGGGGGGAACTGATAGAGCGCCATGCTCTCGTAAAATTTGTAGGGGTGCATCATAATCATCGTTAGTTCGCATCCGTATATATTCAGACCTATATAAATGAGTGGCTAGAAAAATGTAACTCGAATTGCCTTATTAGAATGATTAAAGAGAGTAGTAGTGTTATTTTAATCAAGCAAATGTAATACAGTATTGAAATGTGTTTAACAAAATGCGTAGATAGATTAGGTTACGTGCAGTTGAGATGCAGTAATTAACGTGTATGATATTAAAGTGCACGTGTAGTTCATGCTTTGCATATGAAAAATACGAGCCCATGCTTAAAGAAGTAATTAAGAATTGTGTGTTTAAATTGTGTAAGGCCTGACTGCATACGCAAAGGGAAGGCCTGATTTGTTCTTATGTTAGCTTATTTTGTAGGCATAGAAGGTTCTCTTGGTAAGGCTCTCCGGGTACAGTTGGTAGATTCGTGCAGAGGGAAGGAAAGTCTGTTGAAATGTATCTTCTGTTGCAGGTGCAAGGACACGTGCCTCGTTAGCGAAAGACTGGTTCTTTGTTTCAGGAGTCAGGGTGGTGGGAGGCATTGAGATGGGAGTACACTGGAATGTAGGGATGATACTTTCAGCGGAGAAGGTGCCTGGGATTCAAGGTCATCGTAACCGTCCTGGATGAAGTAAGAGTTTCGATGGAAAAGTACGAGAAGGAAGACCTGGCAGAAGAGGCGTGAGAAGGGCGTGTTCAATTGTATGTGCATTTTGTATTAGGGACAGTGCCCCGAGGGAGGAGGTAGGAGAAGAGGTAGAGGAGACCAGAGAGGAAGGCAGAGAGAGATTCTAGGAAGGAGCATCTTAGAACGAGCACGAAATGCTATGTGAGTGCACTTCTTAGGAAGTCTTCACAGCTGACACCTTTTCTTTACTCTTGCCTGGGAAGTCGTTAAGTAGGTATGTCACCTTAGTGATAGAGTAGGGACAGCTAATGGTTTTATGCTTATTTAGGTAAATGAAGAATAATATAGAGATTGGAGCAGTTATCGCTTGTCTAATACTTCTGGAGCTAACAATTCTTCTTATTCTGAGTCGGATGAGACTCCTGCGTAGGATGCTATTTGTATTAGTGCCCATCTATTTCTTTAACCTCGTGTTGAGGTGCTTGCACGTGCAGTTATTCTTGGCTGTAATAAACTCACCAAATTGAATTCGGAGTCAGTGGTCTTTTAAGGTAAACTGGATTCTAAATTGTCGAAAATTTGAAAAGGATTTTCTTCCCTTCACACTATTCAGCAGGTAAAAAGATTCTGGCGACCTGAAGATTCTTAGAGATGATAAGATAAGAATCAGCGTTATCAATGGCATTCCCCCCAACCCCCGAATCCCAAGCAAAAGCCTTTGGGGAAAGCTGTAGGTGTGAGGTGGGACATGGCAGCGTCGAGCGCAGCAGGCCGTCCTTCACGGGCCAAACAGTTCGCCAATTCGGGCGGCTCCCCGGGCAGGTCATACCTCAGCGTGCAATTGGGGCGGGCGGGGTGGCGGGAGGCTTAAGCGTGCACTCACTGAGTATGTTAATAAGGCCCGGAGGCTGCGGCCATTAGGTGTGGGTGAGGTATCGCCGGTGTTTTGGCGAGACAAGGGGCAGCATAGATTGGGCAGAGGCCGAGCGAGTAGCTGGCATGCAGTGAGCGCTTCCATGCTGTGCCCGTTGTGCCTGACAGGCCAGAGAGTGTGGTGATGCCTCTCGGCCATGGGGCAGCAGTGCTCATGACGTCGGGGGTGAGGTTTCTGATTCACAAGGCCTACCGTTGGACTTGTCTAGTCAGCGCTGGCAGGCCCTGACTGAGGAGAGAAGGGAGGTGTGGGGGCGAGGTGAGAGGCGGCGTGAGGAGCCTGTGCAGGGCTCGGGCAGAGGAGAGCACTGGAGTGTGAGGGGGGCAGGCCTGGCTCACCTTAGGGGGAGTGAATCGGCTTTGCAGGACATGAAAGGAGTCTATGGGCCTGGGAACAGGTTTGGGGACTGTGGTGAGCAGGAACTGTTTACTACCTCAGCGGGGATGGGAAAGATTTTGTTGGCCAGGTGAGGGAGTTGATGGTAGCTCCTGGAAGCAGGCAAGGGGGGGTGGGTGAGCAGGGAGCACGTCCTGCCAGTGGGGTTGGGGGAGAGGATACCAGTTGGGAGAGTGCTGTGAGGTGGGTATGGCTGCCTGAGACACATCATAGCGAGCCAGGGCAGGTAGTTCAGCGACAGTTTTGCACTAGCCAGGTGAGTGAGGTAGGGTCGGTGGAGGTATCACTACAGCCGGGAAGATCTAGTGCGACCTGGCGGTCCCAGCCCAAAGACAGAACTTGTGTCTTAGCGGCCGGCTCTGGGACTGCAATGTACCCCGTATAAGAGAGGCAAGAATGCGGATCTGCGTCCGCCTTGCCTGAACAGAATTCCTATGGAGAACTTTATAATGAACAATTTGAAGATGGTGGTGTGGGGGATGATAAAGTGCCTGGTATGAGTGGGGTTATATCAAAAAAACAAGGGAGACCCTACTCGCAGGGAAAAAGGGCATACAATATATTTGGAAAACAGTGATTCTTGTGGACAATGTCAAAATATTCAATAATATGTAGGCGCAATGGCAAAATAAAACTGAAGTAGAATGCCGAAGGAAAAACTTTATACAGAACACAATAAAGAGACCAAATATTGTTTTGCAAAGAAATAATGTCAGTTTTGAAAACATGCAGACTGTGCTCAGTGTCCCATGTGAAAAAGAACTAACATAACAAGAGTGACAAATTTTAGCATAAGATAAGGTTTCTTAATACAAAAAACGACCATTTGTTATTATACAATGTCCTACAACAGCCTCCTTTTAATTTAGGGAGGCCAGAAATGGTTTGTTATAAATATAGTTAACGAAATTTCGACCCCTCAAACAATAGGGGGCCTCATCAAGACCCATGACAATGATGGACACCTGAAATGAGATAATGAGAAACTAACACACCAGAGGATAATAAATACCTTGAGTATTAGTAAAAATAAACCAGTTATAAGCATACCTGATGACACAATGAGCAAACATGTGCCAGAGTTGGTGGCGTGCACACCAAATGAGTGAGAAGGAAGGGTTTACTCACATAGGACCCAGGCGGGTGCTTTGGGAAAGGAGAAGTCATGGGATTAATATGGTAAAATGACCAGCGGGAGAAACAACCATAAAGGAGTATTTCTAGAACGTAATCTAGTTAGGTGAAGGCCTCAAAACTGGCACTTAACCAGAGCGTAGTATCGTGTCAACATGGGGCATGTTAGGAAAGGGTAATCCAAATGGCAAGAGGGCACGTGGTATTGTGTCTGGAGTGGAAGACCCAGGATAAGTAGGCAACAATCCTGATGGAGAGCAATAGGGCACAGTAAGCTCCAAAGGTATTGTGTTCTGTATAAAGTTTCTCCTTCCACATTCTATTTAAGTTTTATTTTGCCATTGTGCCTACATATTATTAAATATTTTTGCATCGTCCACAAGAATTACTGGTATGAGTGGGGTCATGGTGTTGCTGATTGTGAGGATGAGCTGGAGTTGGTCTACGATGAGGATGAACTAGAAGAAGGGAAAATTGCGGAGTAAGAGGTGCGCGAAAGGAGCGGGTGGGCGGCGACTCATGATGTGCGCCATGGACGCAGTGACTTTAACCAGAGGGGGGAGCATTGGTGTTTTACAGAAGTCATTGTCTGTTTTGGCATCTACGAGGGCAGTGTCCATTCGAACTGAGACGAGGCCAGCATCAGGACAGATGGCTTTAGTGCAGGCCCTGACCTTGAGGCTAGGTAAGAAGCCTTGCGAGCATTACGGGAGTAACGAGGAGGGGGTTCAGTTCATTGGGGTTGAGGCTAAGGATCAAATAGATTCGGGGCTTCTCTTATCGAGGGGTAAGTATGTGCAGGACCAGGGCACGGAGGTGGCGGTGAGTGAAAAGGAAATGGCAAGTAAGAAGGTGCAGGAGACGGGACTAGAGACTGGGGACAAGGATGAAGAGAAGGGTGGTGGGGACAAGAAGGATAGCAAGGAGATTAAATGTAAGATGCTCTCCGTATATGGGGACCATTAAGCCGCTGGTGGCTCATTTAATGCTGGCAAGGAAGGAGAGCATTTGGAAGGGGGGAGTACATTGAGATTTTCAAGTTGTTACATAGGGAGATATGGGTGAAAGAGGAGGGATCAAAGGAAGAGGAGTATGAGTTGTCCCGCCGGCCTACGTGCCGGTTAACATTAGTTATTGTAGCGTATATTGCAAAAAATGTCCGGAACGGTACGAGGCATGGTTTAAGTACCCTGTCATGCGGAAGGCTCAAATTACATATGGGGGTTGGGCCTGGGTGCGATATGATGAGGAGTTGTGGGCCAGGTTGGCGAGCGATACAGATATTATCTAGCTGTCCCTAAATACCGAGCTGTTCCTTCAGACTATGACACCCGAACAGCCAGCCCCATCTACTTACACGGCGAGTGGGTGGCCGGCATTAAGTCCTTTCGAGGCCATCCCACCCAGGCAGCAGTGGGTGCAGCAGGGAGAGGACAAGCAGGAAACTGAGGAGCATGCTGGTCATATAACAGGGGCCAGTTCTTGTGAACATACTGCAAATATCGGCATGAATTTTCCGAATGTGGTGGGAAGCACATGCTCATACATTGCGGGCCTCAAAGGATTGCATTTGGCCAACAGGGCTGTGCAGGCGGTTAGTGGCACAGCAGCAGAGGCATGGGCAGAGTGGGCCATATTTTGATGGGAAAGGGCGCATATGCCAGTTAAGATTGAGAGGTTTGCGACACTGGCTTTGGCAGTTGGGGACAAACAGCGAAAGGGAGTTGTTACATGGTTTTGAGTATGGTTTTCATTTATGTTATGAGGGACCTGGATGCAGAAAATTTGCAGTCACTCGGGGCATGAAGAATTGGTGTGGAGCAAACTGTTGAAGGAGGTAAGAGAAGGGTGGATGGACGGTCCGTTTGAAGACTGACCATTGGTCAGCCTTCGGGTATTGCTGATCGGGGTGGTCCCCAAGAAGGTGCCAGGTGTGTTCCTGTTGATTCAACATTTGTCATGGCAGGAGGGCTGGTCAGCCAATGATTTCATCCCGGAGGCATGCACTAGAGTGCACTATGCCTCCGTAGACACGGCCATACAGCTGGTGAACAGGTATGGCTCAGGCACATTGATGGCAAACTGTTTCGTTTGCTTCCAGTTCACTTTGATGATTACAAGTTGTTGAGCATGCTGTTTGAGGGCCACTTTTTTGTGGTCAAAGCATTGCCAATGGGCTGTTTGATTTTTTTATTCATTGCTTGAAGTTTTTAGTTCCTGTTTGCAGAAGTTGTTTACTTGTGTGGTGGGGAACAAGATAATGACGCACTAGCTGGATGATTTTTCTTTGATAGGTGCCCTAGCGTGACCAGTTGTCTGAAGGGTTTGTTGTTGTTTCAAGAGTTGATGCAGGATGCTTGGGTCCCTTTGGCACAGAAGAAGACGGTAGGGTCGGTGCAGGTGATTGCTTTTTTGGGCACTGAACTAGAATCCACAAGCATAGAGATTAGATTGCCGCAGGACAAGAAGTGGAAGTGTTTGGACAGGACAGAATGTTGGCGAAGCCGAAAGTGCAGGTGAAAGATATTCAGGTACTCCTAGGCCATCTAAAATTTGCTTGCAGGGCAAGCAGAACTTTGCGCTTGGGGCTGTCGCTGGCAGGGACATCACTCCCAAACCACAGGGTTCGCCTCAAGGATAGGGTGAGGGAGCAGTTGCGAGTTTGGTGAGCGTTTTTGAGTGAATGCAATGTGATTTCCATGGCTGGAGTCGGGGAGCAGGTGGAGTTGGCCGCTCAAACTGTTCTCGGAGGCAGCTGGCGGTCACAGTTTCTGCATTTTCTGGCAAGGTCGGTGGTGTATGGAGAAGTGGCCAGAAAAGTAAAAGAACGGGGAACGGAGCATAGCTTTCCTGGAGGAGGCTATGTGGGCTTCTACCATGGTCCGACGAGAGGAAGACAGCGATGCCAGTTCTTTTGTAGTCTGTGGGCGAGATCGGATGATGCAGATTATCATCCGTTCCTTGTCGTAGTCTACCCGCAGAGCATACAGGCTCTCATGGGAGGAATTCTTGCAGTCTGGGGTGGTGTGACGGAGTGGCGTCGAGGGAGTAGTGCTTAGAAGAACCGAGGTGGTACATTCATTATGTCTTTGATTGAGAAGGGTTTGTTGGCTATCGCCATAGCGGGTAATTTAGCAGGGGTAGCTTTCTATGTTAGCTGTTGTGGGGGTACGCGCCATCGGCAGGGGCAGATTTTCAAGGAATGGCCAAGGTAGCGGGGCAATGGGGAAAGAGTGCAGCGCCCGGTAACGCTTGGCATTTTGAAGGAGATGATACTTATGCTACAGCACATTTGCAAGGATGATTTTGAGATGCTGCGGTTTTCGGTGATCATGGTGTGGTTGTTCCTTGGGGTTTTTCGGGTCATGGAGGTAGTCTGTTCAAAGGCCAAGATGTGAGGGTTCTATAGGAGGATGTAAGATTGGAAACCGCAGTGGTGCAAATATGGCTTCCGAAGTCCAAGACAGACCGGTCAGGCAGGGGCAAGTGTATTATGTTTAGGGCTTACCCGGATGCGTGGGCCTGCCCATGTGCATTGTGGGTGGCGTTGCTGAGGCAAGGTGCGGGTACCGGTGACATTTTTAGGCAAGCGGATGGGGCCAAGTTTACGGCATCACAGGTGTTTTGGGTGTTGAGAAAGGCTTTGAGTGTGCTGGGATACCAGGCTCAGGAGTTTGGTACGCATTCACTCCTGATTGGGATGGCAATGGGAGCAGAGCGCAGGGGGTGGACGGCAGCGGAGATCTGGCCTGTGGGGAGATGGACGTCAGCGCTATTTGAGATTAGGATGCATTTTTCAGGATTTACAATAATGTTGCTGCTTTTCATCCTAAGTTGCATTGCAGGCCCAGGGAGAGGACATTATAGAGGTGTGGATATGTGGGCATTCCTTTGTCAAATGGGCGGCCTGGCACGCGGAAACCAGGAGAGGTGGAAAACAGCTTGGATTTCTCAACACAGTGGTTCAGCTGAAGTGGTTTGACAAGAAGGCATGCACTGGTATGAGTTATTGCCCAAGTTAAATTTGTTAATGAAGGGATGCCCCTACCCAGACGTGCTGCTCTGCATTTGGGCAAGAATGCCGTAGTGCAGATGAAAGGACTAGCACTCTTGAAGAGTAGCAAGACTGACTTGCAGGAGATCAAACGTTTATGGGCTTGTACCACCATATTGTGGACTGAGTTCCTACTGAGGAGAGATAAAACCAGGTGCCACTGACAGGGCAAGACGGAAAGGGAACAGGGAGCTCAAAAAGTTTTGCAAAGCCGAAGGATTGTTTTTTCTGGATATGTATGTGGACATAAAATATAAAACAATGGAGTTTTTTCCTGTCGATGGGGTGCACCTCTTGGTTTTTGGGGTTGTTGTTCCTGATGAAGGTGAGAAATGTATTGGCAGGACTGTTGCACGTTAGTGGGAATGTAGAGTATTTTCAACAGGCGAGGGGGGGGGATAGAAATATTCTGGAGGTTTTTCTGCTGGCAGTTGGTTACACAAGTTGAAGGTTATTGCAAGAAATGTTGGTCATGTTGAGACCCAGTTGAGGAGAATGGTTAGGGGGTTCTGAATGCAATTAGAAGGCAACAGTGATGTACGCCTGATAATTGGATGCAGAGAGCTTGAGTGGGGAGAGTTGTTATTGGGCTTTTGGTTTTGTTAAAAGGGTTACTTAGGTGACGGGGGAGGAGGATGAATAGGTATTTAGATGTATAGTGAGGCCGGGTTTTGATGGTTAGTATGTAAGGTATAGCATAAGGTTTATGTATTTAAGGCTTGTGCACATTTCATTAAAGCTGCCTTTTTTCACAAAATTTAGTTGTCTGTTCTTGGATGCGCCATCCCTCCCGATAGGGGTTGTGGGTGGGGAGAATGCCATACGTCCCCGGAATTTTCGGACGGGTGGTAGGGTCTGAGGGCAAAGGGACTGAGCGATTGGCCGGTGGGCACGTGGGCTGGGTTTTAGGACATATAGTAGAATTGCATGTGGCCCTGGGAATGGGTGCCATTTTAACTAACGGGCACACCGACAGGTTAGGAACGGTTTGTCTTTTCCCCAACCTCCCTTCCTAGTTTCAGATTTTTGGGGGTTTGGTGATGAACTTGGGGGTTTTTACCTTTTGGGGTGGTTTTTGCTGTGTTACTGGTGGATTTTGCAGGTTTTTGGTGGACTAGATGTGCAAGGATAGGTTAAATTGTTGGTAGTTGCTGATGCTGAGCAGGTGCTTTGGCTGTTGGTTACACAAGTTGAAAGTGATTGCAAGAAACATTGATCATGTTGAGACCCCGCCGAGGATACGTGGGGTGGGGGGGGGGAGTTTCTAAATGCAATAAGAAGTCAATAGTGGTGTATATTACGATGGTTGGATGTGGGGAGTTTAACCAGGGAGAGTTGTGATTGGGCTTTTGGTTTTGCGCTGGGTTACTTAAGGGAGGGGGGAGGAGGAGGATAGATAGTTATTAAGATGTAGGATAGATAGTTATTAAGATGTATAGTGAGGCCGAGTTTTGATGGTTAGTATGTAAGGCGTAGCACCAAGGTTTATGTATTTAAGGCTAGTGCATATGTTTCATTAAAGCGGCCTTTTCCACACTACCTCGTTGTCTGTTGTTATTGGATGCGCCTTCCCGTTCAAATTCCATAGGATCAGGTATTTTCGCGTAGACGTCAATCAGGACATTTGCAGGTTCTCGATTATGGCACCGCCCCTCAAGTAGCACGATCCAAGGAAAGTCTACCTTCTGGTACCTCACTGTAGGTGAAGTTTATCATTCAATACTTTAATTCTGTTCAAATGTGTTGCAGTGTTGTAACATTGATTGATTAGTGTATTCGTTTCTTTTGGGAGTTTTGCACCACGCTCCGTACCCTCGCTCTTGATCCCTCACAGAAACTGTCTTTACTCGTACGTTCTTCTAGCAAACCGCTTTTCATTATGTGTTTTTTTTTGTATTTTACATTTTCAGTCTGAGCTGTTTCCCGACCAGTTCCACGGAGGAAGAACATTCTACAACGAAGCAATTATGTCTTCTAAGAAAATACCTCAGGTATCCTTAAGCAGTGGATGTGTGCAGGTCGACATGTTTGTGTTTTAATTTGGTTTCATACAGTTGGAAAAATCCGTTTCCTTTTCAGAGAAAACGGTTTTTTTCCAAAATGTACTGACTTTTTTAAACATTCTTTATTATTTTCAAGCATTATTTGCAAACCCTTTGCTCAGTTCTTGTTCTCTAGCCGCGAGCTTTTTGCCACCTTATCTCAGGTTCCTATTTTGATTTATTTTTTCTATAGCGCTGCTCTACCTTTGTAGGCGTTAGTGTGCTTTACCAGTAACATTTGTTTTTATGATTTAACAATTGGCCGGTCGTTCATTTATGAAATTGGCATTGTCCTCCCAAAATATAATTGAATGGGTACATTTACCTTCGTAACCTAGAATGGGACAGAGAATTACCTCTTGGAGTAGCTTCTTTTCAGATGTTGATGTTGATGCGGTTCAGTATGGGTGGTCCAGCAGGCTCACGCCTTCCTTGGATGTGTCAGTAAGGTCAGAGACATGTGCCTTTCACCTGGCAGATTGTGGTTTGGTGACTAGTTCAGAGAAGGGCTTGTTATCTGCACTTCTCTGAGGTGGGTTGAATTTGAGCGCTTCAAGACCCAAAAGTGTCTGCTTATACTGAACTCTCTGCATAGATTGAGAAAACTGGACTCATCATGGACTGTGCCGAGTGTGTTATCTGTGAGTTGTTTTATCTAATCTAACCAATGCAGATGGTATAAGGTACTTCCCCTGACCATTACATCGCCTCCACTAACCTCATTGTGAGACATTATATTGTTTTAGGTGAGGTAGCAGCGTGTAAGAGATTTAATTTAAATACAGTAAGTGGAAGTTTATGAACTGCATTAAAAGAAGAAAAAGCTGTTGGCAAAGCCAGTAGATCTGGCATTAATGTGTTAAAACGTGCTGTGCAAGCCAGAAAGGCAGGCTTTATTGAAGGTTCCACAAATTTTAATTGTATAGATTAGAAGACTCCCCTGCCTTTATACAGCCCTGCTTTTGTTTCTATTTTAAATGGTTGGATGGCTAAGGAGCCTTAATTACAGTCCTCCTTTAGTTTCTTTGTAATGGATCGAAAGTAAGGACTACAGTGATGACTCCCTTTCTACCTTACCTAGTTTTTTCATTGAAACAAAAAGAGGAAAGTAATGAAGGCAAGTAAGCCTTCAGAAGGGCCCATCTTTCCTTCCTAGGAATCAAAAAATAATAAAATACCCTGTCCCGGCTACACATATGAGAAGCATCCAGGAGGTACGAGAGTGGGTGTTGGGTAATGCACACACAGGGAATGTGAGGGTGGGAGGCAGATATGAGAGGGTGACCGGGAGAAGGAACAATGAATGCGCACAAAATAGATTGATTTATTAAGAAATGAGATAAATTAAGAAATGAGAGAGGTGCAGGAGGGAGAGGCTTGAGTGAATAGGGGCATACAGTCCCAATGAAGATGGGGCAGGAGGGTACAGAAGAGGAACCAGGAGGAAGCCAGCAACAAGCATTGGCATAGCCAATAGGTCTCGCCTTTGGGACCTTATAAGTGTTTAGTCAGAACTATTGGCTTTGCCAATGTTTTTGCTTAAAGAGAATATGTTATGTAGACAAACCGTGACCAAAAGGTGACTTGTGGTGCCAAATAAATGTTTTAAATAAAGAGATGAGATGCAGAGTGAAAAGGGACAAGCAACCAGCGCAAAACTGACAGGCAGGTGAACAACAGAGAAAAAAGAGAAAATTGTATGTAGATAAAATGAAAAAAACTTCCATGCAGAGACAAAAATGGAAATGCAGAGAAAGAAGAGATAGACAAGCTGAGAAACTGAAGTGCAAAAAGAAAGAGAGAAAAGTGTCCTGTCACTGAATCGCGTAAATTTGCATGTGGGGGAATTGACAGAGCCCAATGTGCACAACAAAAAACACTAAAAGGTCACGTGCTCCATTTGGCGATTGCAACATGCCGTGAAACACGTTTGCCTGTAACAGCCGCTGTATCTATGCCCCCCCCTACGCCCCACTGTTCTTGGAAGGAGACGTGTGCACCAGGGTGCCTTACCAGTAGTATGCATGAGGCAGGGCTTCTGAACCGTGGCATTACTGTGGTGTTAATTACATGGCCCACGCCCCTTTGAGAGACCCCCAGTTTTTCATCCCACATAAAGCCCTGGGTGGCTCAGACGTCTGGGCTGCATGAAAGAGTCAAACAAGGCATGAGGGGCTTTGGCAGCTTTGTTTGCTGTATGGGCCACTGCAGTGATGTGATTGTGAGTCCGGTACATTTCCTGCATAATTACCATTGCGTTCGCTTGCCGCATATTTAACCATATGCGGCATAATGAATAGAGCTCAACCAAAACGTTTCAAGATTTAATTGAACAGATGTTAGAAAACCAAGCATTGGGAAAGCCAACAGGTCTGCTTTTACTCTGTCCACGAGAGAGACAAAAGAAGGGAGACAGTTGGAGGAAGAGCACAGGGTGAAAGAGAGCAAGTGGACGAGAAAGACCGAGAGACCCAGAGAGAGAGAGAGAGAGAGAGAGAGAGAGAGAGAGAGAGAGAGAGAGAGCGAGAGACAGGAGAAAGATGGAGAGAAAGGAGAAGTGAGAGGGAGAAGGGACCAACAGATGAGAGGGGGGCCGGAGGGAAGAAAGATAGGCGAGAGATGGCGCGAGAGTCACAGAGCATGAGACATACAGAGGAGAGAGCGAGAGAGGAGACTGTCAGTGAGACAGAGGGGAGAGAATGAGAGAGATGAGCAGCCTGCCAGAGAGAGAGGGTCAGGGGGGATAGAGTAACAGATGGCGAGAGAGAGACATAGGGAGGAGTATTGGCACCTGTAAAGAAAGCTTGCGAGAGGGGAAGGTGGAGAGAAGTGAGAGGGGCAGGAGAGAGTGATGTGAGAGAGAGAGAGGAGAGGGAGAGGAGAGAGTAAGTTGGTCTCTCCCTAGCCCTTCGGAGTCTGGCCTAGACTGAAGCTGCGCACACAGGCTCGTGGCGCGATTCCTCACCCCCCTCGGTCTGCGGGGCACGTGGTGAGAACCCAGAGGGTCCTGAAAGAATGGGCCTTTGGGCTCTCAGCACAGTGAACACCTACGCAAACGCCATCACACGTCATCATCTGAGAAATCTCATCAGGCGAAGAAACAGGACGCGAGGGAGCAAGAAAAGCAGAGGTCAAGAGTAGTGCAAGGATGCGCTTTATGCCTAAAGTCACACTGTCCCTTCTTCTTTAAGCCAAGAACTAATTAAAGTGCGAACCCTGACTGCCCCAGTCTTCACTTCAATCACAACACTACACGGGGAAACACGGCAGAGGCATACAGCACGCAGACCAAAGCTTCGAGTGAATGTTTAACTGAACACGTCCACAGCTGCAGACAACGCAAGCAAATGAGGGGTGCACAGAGAAGGCAACACGTGGTGAGAGCAGCAAATGACAACACAAACTCCCAAATAAAGACGGATTGTTTCCCCAGAAGACACGCATTTCAGCATGCTTTTTAACAAGCCCACACAAAACAACAAGCGCGGCCGCTAAAATGAAAGCGACTGCGCTGTTTAATTAGTAACCTGATCCACGACGCGACGAGGAATGCAGCTGCACCCTGCGCGCCGCTGCTCGCTCCCAAGAGCAAAACGCTGTGGAAGTGAACATTTGAAGAAGAGGTGGGACATGCACCCGCCTTTGGCCATTTGCGTGCTTTCATTATTATAAGACAAACGCAAAGGCCAATCCGATGTGTGGGAGGAGCCAGACCCACACAGAGAAGTTTTGAGTGCTCACAAGAAGCCTCCCATAGAGCAGCGCATGCGCACTGCGCTAGGCTCGACCTAAAAACAGACAGAGAGCTATAGTTGTCAAGTAGTACCTCCTGCAGTTCAGTCAAGCACTGATGCAGAAGTGGAAAGATGCACTCAAACAGTCAATAACTTTAGATGAGAGATGAATACTCCAGAGTGTAGAATGATTAACAAAGTCTCAAGCCAATGACTAAAAGGAGATGGTCGAAGAGAGCTGGTGGTTTTATGGGGCGGATCCAAAGCCCACTTTATAGTAAGCAATGAATCTGTTTGGCACTTGCTCTTTCAAAATCCTGACCTATGTTGAGGAGGTGATGTGGTTCTTAGGTGATGAAATCACTGACAATAATGTAAGTGACCTAGCATAAGGGTCAATATATATTCGTATACAAAATATATTTGTGTCTTAACACTTCCTCCTTTTGCACTCTAAAGAGACATTGATCTTGGCTGATCAGGGTGTGGTCTTTTCACTTTAATATCCTCTAAAACATATTACTCAACTGCATAATTTCTGGTAGTTGGTCACTCCTTTGTGCTTTCAGAAAAAAAGCTGCAAAAAGAAAACCCTATGGCTGTTATGTTGTGTTTCAAATTTAATTTTGTGGAGGGGTAGTACCAGACTTCTATGATGCACTGCAGTTAAAATATTTTGATTGAAACATTAATGTATCTATCTCTTGATATGTTATGTTATGTTACTGGGTATTTATAAAGCGCACGGCTACTCCCAAGAGTGTCCCGGCACTAGAAAGACCCCCTAACAGACCGGTGCGCACAACGGTGGGTAGACCTCATTCTAATGTTGGAAAAGCCAGGTTTTTAGATTTCTCCTGAAACTAAGGAGATCCTGCACCTGTCTTAGGGAGGACGGCAGGCTGTTCCATAGCTCAGAGGCCATCACCTGAAAGGAGCGGCCCCCCATGCGAGTGCGAGAGAATTTTGAAACCGTCATCCGCCACTGGGTCGAGGACCTCAAAGTTCTGAGTGGGGCATAGTGCTGAATTCTATTCCAAATATAAGGAGCCCCTATGTTATGGAAGGCCTTAAAGACCAGTACTAGGGCTTTGAAGTTTATCCTCTTTCGCACCGGGAGCCAGTGTAGGGACTTCAGGTGGGGGGGTCATGTGTGTCCTGGGGCCTACCATAAGTATTGCCCTAGCCGCCGCATTTTGTACCACCTGCAGGCGGCCCAATAGGTAGTCTGTGAGGCCCATGTACAGAACATTGACATAATCCAGCCTAGATGTAATCAGGGCCTGGACCACTGTTTTCCTATGTGAGACTGGAAGTAATGGGAGGAAATTCCTCAACATTTTCAGTAGCCCAAAGCACATGCCAGCCCCTGTTTGGACCTGGGACTTCATAGACATGTCAGCGTCCAGTTTCACCCCTAGGTTTTTCACAGTGGTTACTGGACTTGCTGGGGGGGACATGTTCTGAGGCCACCATTGGCGCCATTCCTCGCCTGGGTTATGGCCCAAAAAAATAATTTCTGACTTTTTTGTATTGCATAGCAGTTGATTTTGTCTGAACCAGGCGAACACCTTTGCCAGGCAAGCATTTATCTATCTACCCCTCAGTACATCATCCTTCTCGCAGGTGAATAACAGCTGCGTGTCATCGGCGTAAGATATAACTTTAGCGCCGTATCCCTCTGCCAGACGCGCCAGGGGAGCCATGTAGACATTAAACAGAGTTGGGCTCAAAACGGAGCCCTGTGGGACTCCAACTTTCATAGGGGGGATGGGGGCCGAGAAAGGGAGGGACCATACTGTTTGCTGCCGGCTTTCCAAAAAGGAGGTGAACCACCTAAGGACCGTGCCACCAATGCCGCAGTCCTGGAGTCTGTGCAGGAGTAAATCATGGGGCACGGTATCAAAAGCCTCGGAGAGGTCCAATAGAATCAATCCCGCTTTGCCTCCTCTGTCAAGAGTCATTTTGATAGTTTCCGAAACTTCCAGTAAGGCCGTCTCCGTACTAAAATTGGCTCTAAACCCTGACTGGCTTGGGTGTAATACATGATTGGCCTCTACAAAGTCTGTAATAACAGCATTTACATATTTCTCCAGGGTCTTAGAGAGAAAAGGTAACAGGGATATTGGCCTGTAATTACTGGAGGGATCCGCTAACGGTTTCTTTAAAAGCGGGAGAATTTTTCCGTGTTTCCAGCTGTTATGCATCGATCCCTCGGACAGGGAGAGGTTCAAAACCGAATTAACTGCAGGATTGATCACCTCCGCTATAGACGCCAATACTTTCGCAGGGCAAGGGTCCGAGGGGGAGCCAGATTTCAACGCTTTCATTATCTTAAGTGATTTGAGTAATGAAATTGGGGGGAACTGCAAAAGGGCCCCACTTGAGTTGACAATAACAGGGGGGACAAACCTGTGTTGCCGTCCTTTGCTTGAGGTGGCTCTCCAAAAGAATCTTGGATGGTTTTAATTTTATTGTAAAGTATTGTGCAATAGGATTCGTCCATTCATTAGTGGGGGCGAATGGGCTACTGATTGCGTTAGGGGAGGAGAAATCTTTTACAATTTTAAAGAGTTCCTTACAGCTATTCCCGGCTTGTTCAATTTTCATAGACAGGAAACTCTTTTTTTCCTCACGAACTTTGACGTAGTGGGCTTTCAGGGCCAATTTGTAAGCAATTTTATTCACTGGGTTGAAGTCCTTCCTCCATATTCTCTCAAGACATTTGCAAGCGCTTTTGCTCTTTCTTAGGGCCTCCGTAAACCACGGGGCTGAGGCTCTACAGGATTTTGCTACTAGAGTTTTAGGGGGGGCTAGTTCCATAGCACGAACCTGGAGCCAGCTTTCTAGAGAGAGATCATCACTCTCTAAGTTTCAGCTGAAAGGAATAGGATGTACCCTAAGTGAACTAGCTAAGGTCTCCGAAGTAAGCTGATCGAAAGGCCTAAAGCTGCAGGCCCGCGGTTTGCAGTATGATTGAGGCCCTTCCTGATTCCTTACGTACTCTAAAGGTAAGTAAGAAATGATCTGACCAGATAATGGGGAGTGGTGCGTCTATTTCAATCCTGATCGTAGAGAAAATGTGGTCCAGCATGTGGCCCTTTTCGTGAGTAGGGAGCAGGACATAGGGGATCAAGTTGAGGATACTTAGGGATTCACACAGCCTCAAGGACTCCGGATCAGTTGATTGGTCCATGTGGATATTAAAATCCCCAAGTACCAGGCAGTGCCTGTGTTTGGCCACAATAGGAGCGATGGCATGACCAAGGGACTCCAAGAACAGACCTGCCGACCCGGTGGTCTATAGATTACTACGCCAGCGATGGACTGGTGAGCTGACAGTCAAAAGGAAACCGAGGCCCTCTGCCCCTTCTAACTCTGCAATAGGTAGTGAGGAGCAGGAGAAAGTGTTTTTATAAATAATGGCCACGCCCCCACCTCTGCCACCTGGCCTATCCTTTCTTATTATCAGATAGCCAGGGGGGGGATCGCATAAGCGATGGTCGGGTTGGAGCCAGCATTAAACCAGGTTTCAGTTATAAACATAGTGTCAGGCATAAGATCAGTGAGGAGGTCACAAAGCTGAAACTCATGTTTTTTTATAGATCTGGTGTTCAAAAGGACTGCTTTCAGATTGTTCCCTATCCCAGGATTCAGAGGAGGGGAAGCACGCATGACGGAATTACCCCCTCTCGCTACACACCCTGCACCAGGGGGGGGGATAGGCAGACCAATTACAGTGTTTGCAGGTGAGGTGGTTCGTGTCTACTGTGAGAGTAAAGTGGGAGCGGCAACTCACACACTTTTCAAATGCTAGTAGACTTTCTCTGCTATAACTCAATAGGTACTAGTTAGCGTAGATAGATGTATTGGATCGCGTAGGCAGAGTTCCAGTCTCTAGTGCTTTCAGGCAGTGCATGTAGCCCGTCAACTGTAATACTAGTTAGATCTTCAAAGTTGGTGAGGTCCTCACACTAAACCCCACACAAGAAAATATTGAGTTGGATATCATTGGCATTTATATTCTAGGTGATCTCCTGCTCAGCTAGATCACACAGCGATCTCCATTAAACATCAGTGAACATTGAATTAGACCAGTGAGGTAGATGAGCTTTAGGTAACCCTACAAGTAAGTCTGACCAACCCCTGTGAGGACATAAGCAAATCATTTGTTGTTTCTACCAGTTACTTCAGTGGTTACTCTTATTGATTCTCCTTATCAACTCAAGGTGGCAGTGGTTTGTGGCTCTTGTACAGCTGGTGGTGCGTATTTGCCAACCATGGCAGAAGAGACTGTCATCGTGGACAAAATTGGAACAATATTTCTGGCCGGACCCCCTTTGGTTAAAGCTGCCACTGGAGAAGAAGTGTCTGCTGAAAATCTGGGAGGCGCAGAGCTTCATGCTAGGTATGTATTTAGTTGTATTCTAACTGCCTCGGTTCATTAAATCGTTGTAATCTCATAATGCATCATATACAATGTGCCTCCTTGTCACTCTGGCATATATATTGTGTTGTCTCTTTTGAAGGCAGAGAACAGTGCAGTTCAAAATATTTTCCAAATGGCAATCAGTTTAACTTTTTACAGGAGTTGGCACACAAAACTATGCAGCGCTGTCCATAATTCAATTTTGAACTTCCACAGAGATACCAAACGTAACTTGTTATACTGATACCAGAATTAAATTTAAATACTTTTTTTTAAATTTGGCACTTGCACTTTCCTTCTCTGCTCAGTTTTTTTCACTAAAAACATTTTTCCACTGTAAACGAACCCTTCTTTTTTCTTCCATTGTGGGTTGCTGTACGTTTTGGACCCTAGCTCAGCAGGCACCTAAGGAAACATAGCAAACCTGTACATTTTTAAAAACTAGACACCTAGGGGTATCCAGGGTGGGGTGACTTGCAAGGCTCTCACTAGGTTTTTTATTTTTTTACCCAGCATCCCTGGCAAACCTCAAACTTTGACCAAAAACACATTTTCATCACATTTCTTTGATGGAAGGTTCTGGAATCTGTGGGAAGCCCCAAACTTCCTTCTACCCTGCATTCCCCCAAGTCTCCCAATAAAATGGTACTTCACTTGTGTGGGTAGGCCTAGTCCCTGCGACGAGAAACGGCCAAAAATGCAGCTCTAATGCATCACATTTTTCCACTCAAAACTGACCCTTTTTTTTGCAAAGTGTGGTAGCTCTAGATTTTGGATCCAAGTTCAGCCAGCACCTAGAGAAACCTAGCAAACCTGTACATTCCTGAAAACTAGATACCTAGGGATATCCAGGATGGGGTGACTTGTATGGTTCTCATCAGGTTGTTTTTCAGTGAATTCCTTGCACACCTTAAACTTTGACTAAAAAAACATATTTTCCTCACATTTCTGTTGTGGAAAGTTCTGGAATCTGCGGGGAGCCACAAATTTCCTTCCACCTGGCATTCCCTCAAGTCTACCGATAAAAATGGTAACTCACTTCTGTAGGTAGGCCTAGTGCCCGCAACAGGAAACTGGCCAAAACACAGCATGGACACATCACATTTTTCCATTGAAAATGTATCCTTTTTTTCCAATGTGGGTAGCTGTGGATTTTGAACCCTAGCTCTGTCGGCACCTAGGGAAACCTAGTAAACTTACACATTTTTGTAAACTAGACACCTGGGGGTATCCAGGGTGGGGTGATTTGTGTCTCTCCCACTAGGTGTATTTACCCAGAATCCATTGCAAACCTCAAACATTTTGACTAAAAAACACATTTTCCTCATATTTCTGTGATGGAAATTTCTGGCATCGGTGGGGAGCCACAAACGTCCATCCACCCGGCATTCCCCCAATTCTCCCTACAAAAATGGTACCTCACTTGTGTGGGTAGGCCTAGTGCCTGCGACAGGAAACAGCCCAAAACACAACATGGACGCATCACATTTTTCCACTGAAAACTGACCCTTTTTAGGTCTTGCCTACGCAGCGCGCATGCGCTGCATAGGCAAAAAGACCTTTTGCAATCGATTCGGCTTTTCAGCCAAAAACGTGCACGCGTTCCATTGCCTTCAATGGCAACACGTGCACGTTTGGCGATTCACTTGCGGGAGCGAGCAGCTGGCGCCATATGGTAGCAATTATCGCTCCTGGCGCCGCTCGCTCCCGCAAGGGAATCGCCCTCCCCCACCCCTCCCACTTCTTTAACCCGGAGTACTGCACTTCGCCCACTGCATATAGCATTTTAATGAATCCCTTCCGCATGTCGAAGATGGCGCAAGCCCCGCAAAGACAGTCATGTACAGAAACATGAAAGGAATGCAAGACAAAACTACTACTCTTCAGGTATAAAGTGGTCTACACATTAGATTCACTTGAAAAGTGTGCCACACTTGACAGGCTTCAATTTGGCATTAAATATACTTTTATGATCATGTTTTACTAGATGCTCTTTTGACCTCCCTCCCTACCTTCATGCCTAGCAGCTCCCTGTAAAATGTAGCAGACCGGGTTCTGTCTCCCACTTTGAACACATAGTGCAAAGCCCTTCTAGATGCCATGATACAATATGGATTCTCAAAACGTCCTGACACCAACCACGTGGTATCGATTGCAGAGGGTATGCCTTACTACACTGCTCATATCAATCCACCCAGCTGATCGGGCTGTCCTGAGCGGCAGACATGACAGGGACAGGCAGTACGTTTCTCCACCCTCTATTCGTTTAAATAAATGATTCCTCTGTGCTTTCATCCTAAATAGTCGACGTGAGCGCGCTTCAGTTGTTTTAAAACAGTACTGTTATTATGAATAAATCCATACGTACAAGGGTTAAACTTTAACATCGTGCTAACCAACATCAAAATGGGGTACTGAGAAACCTGGATAAACCCCCGATTAACAGGCTAAGGAGCGTAATACAAGGATTTTTGCAGCTGACTTTCCCACTAGTGGGATTGGTTATGGTTAGAAAAGATGCCCTTCCAAAATCTCCAGGCTGCTTAACCGGAAGAGACATTACCACTACTCCGGAAGGCATCCACACAGCCGCACGCGAGCCCGGAGTGGACTTCAAGGCTGTGTGCCTTGTTGCTTGTCGCAGCACTCGAACGTCCCGCTCTTCAAACAGTTTGAATTCCTAGTAGCTGTCAGTTCAACACTGGGACATTTAAAGAAGACAAAGAGGTGAAGAAGAGTTGCCCTATTTTCATTTGATTATAGCTATGTCATTTGTGATGCGAAAGCTGCATGGTTGCAGTGGTCCCAGCCATTTAGTCCGATTTAAAGACATGTTCCAATTATATAGTTTGATGGTGCTGGTAGTTTTACACATTGTAGTTAGTGTTTAGGATACATGCAGCATTTGAAATAGTTTTGGTTAACTCTAACAGTTTTAAAGTTCTGGGGAAATATTTAGATGCAATTGTAGTTTTATTTATATAGCGTTTACTACCCCTGACGAGGCGTGGAAGTGCTTTTCGCAGGTAGCGCGCTACTCCGAAACCCAAAATGGATTAGTGGTGGGTTAGTATAGGGAAATATAAGTTGTTAATTCGAATGGTGTACATGTGAGTGTGTTAGTTGGATTTAAAAGTCATTATTTATCTTTTAGATAATATCAAATTCGGTAGCAGCAGCATGCATTTTATTAACGCTTGACAGGTTAAGGTGCTCTGTCAAATTCTAAACATTTCAACCTCTGATGCCTTTTCAGTAATTACATTGTTTAGGTAATTACACATTTTAGGACATGTTTTCGTGCCACCAGCACGCAGTTCAGTATTCGCTAATGCTTGTATTTGTCACGCCGTCTTAGCCACGCACCCCCCACCATACACACAGCAGGCCTGGCTGCGAACATTTACAGCTTGCTTGCTATGCTTTTCTTTTAATATTGCTCTTTCATAAAAGCAAATACTTGCAGTTTGTTACGACTTCTTATGCTTCTTTTAAAAATAATTCTTACGCCCATGCACTATTCTGTTACTTTAATAAACTCTATGCTGTTTCATTTTATAGGCTGCGTACATTTAGCACCTCCACAATTATTCCCTTGGCTGCAGAAGCCTCTCAAGTACGTTTATTTGTGTGAACAAACCGTACCGTTTACTTTGACAGGCTGCAGAAGCCTCAACTCCTTTTATCTTTATTCACAACAACCCGTTTCTACCATTCAGCACCCCAACATACACACAGGAGGCCTGGTTGCAATAGGTCTCGCATTACTGAAAGTTTAAGCTATTGGTTTTGCATTATTATTTGCAACGCCAATAGCTCAAACTTTAAGTAATGCGAGACCTATTGCACTCACTAAATAGTCAGGGCCAGCACAGCACCACTCAACTCCACCACAGCATCACTCAGCGCGACCACAGCATCACTCAGCGCCACCACAGCATCACTCAACACCACATCAGTATCACTCAGCATCGCCTTTGCAATACTACACCACCACATCATCATCACTCAGCAAGACCTAAGTATCATTCAGCATCACCTCAGCATCGTCTCCGCACCAGTCACCACCACCACTACCACCTCAACATCACTCAACACCACCTCAGCCTGCTCTCGGAATCTGCCATCTGTTGAGTCTCCCCTAGCGTCTGGCCGCTGCTAGTGTTATAAAACAGGTACTAGTTCACAACCTTCAACCTCCAATTGTTTTTGCCCCCTCAAAAGACAAGCATTGGCATAGCCAATAGGTCTCGCTTTTGGGACCTTATAAGTGTTTACCCATGCAACAGTTGATGTTGTTGCACCAAGGATATTGTGCTGCATAACTAAATACTTATAAGGTCCCAAAAGCGAGACCTATTGGCTATGCCAATGCTTGTTTCCAATGTGGTTAGCTGTAGATTTTGTACCCTAGCTCAGCTTGCACCTCGGGAAACAAAGCAAACCGGTAAATTTTCGAAAACTAGACACCTGGGGGAATCCAGGCTCGGGTGAACTGCGTGGCTCTCCCCAGGTTTTTTTTTTTTACTCCAAATCCCTTGAAAAATCTTCCTTCCATCAGGCATTCCCCCAAGTCTCCCGATAAAAATGGTACTTGATTGTGTGGGTTGGCCTAGTGCCAGTGACAGAAAACAGCCAAAAATGCAACATGAATACATCACATTTTTCCACTCAAAACTGACCTTTTTAAAAAAAAAAAAATGTGTAAAGTGGGCAGATGTGGATTTAGAACCCTGTGTCAGCTGGCACCTAGAGAAACTTAGCAACTTGCCCATTTGTGAAAACTAGGGTAATCCAAGGTGGGGTGACTTGCGTGGTTCTCACCAGGATTTTTTTCACCCAGAATCCTTTGGAAACCTCAAACTTTGACTAAAACACCAAATTTTCCTCACATTTCTTTGATGGAAAGTACCCCGAAGTCTCCCAATAAAAAATGGTACCTCACTTGTGTGGGTAGGCCTAGTGCCTGCGACAGTAAACAGGCCAAAACACAACGTAGCCACATCACATTTTTCCACTGAAAACGTCCCCTTTTTTCCAGTGTCGGTAGCTGTAGATTTTGTACTGTCGCTCATTCATCTCCTAGGCAAATCTAGCAAACCGGAACCTTTTTGAAAACGAAACAAGCGGGGGAGTCCAGGATGGAGTGCCTTGCTTGGATCCCACAAGGTTTTCTTACCCACAATGCTCTTGCAACCTCAAACTTTGCCTGAAACAACACATTTTCCTTCCATTTCTGTGATGGAAACATCCAGAATCCGCAGGAATCTATAAAATTCCTACCATCCAACATTACCTCCCTTGTGCTTATAAGAAACGCTGGCCCACTTGTGTGGCTAGGCCTAGTACCCGGGACAGAAATGGATCAAACCAAGGTCAATGGGAGTCCCCTGACGAGGGCTCCCATTGACCTTGGCTTGAACAGTTCCTGTAGCGGGCACTAGGCTCAACCTCACAAGTGAACACCTTTGCATTGTGCCATGCCGCTGCATGATCTTCAATCATGTCGGTGGCATGACACAATGCAAAGATGTGCTTTTCCTGAGTAACACATTTACCTCTACGGGACCGTCTAAGGAGCAGATAGGCCAATTTTGCACTATTGGCTTTGTCTAGCAGTACGGCTGTATGTGCAGGTGTGACCACTTTCTCCACAAAATACAAAGGTGTACTTCTCCTGAATAATTTGTTTACCCGACTTTAGTGTCATGAGACTATGTACGCTAGGACCCTTGCGGATCTGGGCGGACTCAACAGAGTTTGTATTCCACACATAGCTGTGTCGCCATATGGACGTAAATAACAAACACATTTGCACAACACATGTAAGTGCCTTGTACACAATGCCAAGGCAATGTGATAGTGTTCTCGCCAAGTTTAATCGTGTTCGCAAGGTCGATGTTTCCAAGAAACTAAACCAAGTGTCACAAATGCAAAAGTATGCGAAAAGTCGATGTGGCAAAGTGAAGGCAACGTTAGGAAAAAGCTGTGTACATGTAAAAATTCCAACGGGTCCTACTAGGCCTAACTGGGACACATGACCATACAACCTTGGAATCTGTTCACTGTCTTATTCTATATTGTTGAATACATATTAGTAGTTCACTGTCTGAGCACTGTCGCCTGCACTAATTTTGATACATACTGAATGTATCTTGTCATGATACTAAACTTGTGAAAATCATCATCATGCAAGAAATTGTGTCCTGTATCCTTTTTTCAATTACAATTGATTGATATTAGTTACTAATTGAGTTTGCACACTTTTAAAGCAAGTAGATGTGTTGGTGAAGGAGTCCCACTGGACATTTGTATGACTTATTACACTTACTCTGGTTCTTGTGGGCAATCAAGGTGGTCCTTGTGTGTTATACATAAGTTCCCTAAAAAGTGCTTCAAATCTAGTAAAGACTTTACATTTTTGCCACACAGGGTACTCCGTGACAACGTGGCTTATGTTCCATCCACCATTATTGCAGTGTGGGGACTATAATGCACTTGTCAATCAGTGAACAGAACACTCGTTCTGACGGCAGATAAAGGTGTCGAGCGGTCATAAGCAAGTCCACGATTTCCTTTAGTAAAGGAACAAAGATTCTTGCTTGCCTAGTGAAGTAGTGGCCCATGTAAGGTAAAGTATCCATGCACAGCCATTGAAAGGTTTAACTTACAGCAACTCCACCTCAGTCAATTTCCCAATACTTCACTTTTGTATGGTACAACATAAAGCAAGTAGAAAAACACAGGGCTGGCTGAGATGGGCACGGGGACACTAAACACGACTCTCCTTGCTTAGAGCAGACTCTACAAGGACAACATGGTTGAGTCTTTTTAGCTGTTTCACGAATGTGATAGGCAAAGTGTTGATCCTGCAGCCTTGCCACGTCCTTCAGAGCATTTGAAGTGGAGGCTGCTGCTTCTGTAGCAGTAAGACTTTCAATGACTGTCAACTGAAAGTTAAGGAAAGACATGAGTCTTCCTGTGGTGGTATTACGATAAACAACACACTCATTGTATGTTGCCATCTGGATCAGGTTGGTAAACAGTTTCTTATAGCAAGTGCAAGTTTTACTACTCGCATTGTATGGCTGAAGAACCATGTCATTTTTATCCACTCCGCCCATGTTCTTGTTGTAATCAAGTATACAGATGGGAATGTGATCTTTGGCCATCTAACCCCAAACCGTGACGGGGGAAGTGCTCTCATCATGAATTTTAGTGAGCACGTACACATCACACCTATCATAAAACTTGACTGCGAGCAGTTCGTTGGAACGCAACTCAATGCTCTGGGATTTCTGGAGCTTCTTACAAACAAGCTCCTGCGAAATCCTTTGCGGCGATAACAAACTGTACCCCATGCCACAGTGCTAGCTTTGTACAGCTCACTAAACATCGCTACTTCTGTGTAGAAATTGTCCATATAAAGGTTATAAACTTTGTGAAGGAGTGGCTAGACAAGCTCCCATACAATCTTTCCTGTGACTGATAGCGTGGGAGGGCAACCTACAGGGTTTAGAGTGGAGTCCTTCCCTGTATACACTCACGCTATATGCACTGCCAGTAAATCTCTCACACAGCATGTATAACTTGATGCCATAGCGAGCTATTTTGCTCTCAGTGTACTGCCTGAACAGCAGACTCTCTTTGTACAGGATCAAGGACTTATCAATGGCTATATTCTTTCCAGGAGTATACATCTCTGTAAACCTGGCAGGCAAATGTTCCACTACAGGCTGAATTTTGAACAACCTGTGATGGTCTGGATGGTCCCGGGGCAATGCAGCAGAATTGCCATTTAAATGCAGCATACGCTGCAATAGCAAAAAACGATCTCTGCTTATGTACGGTGGGAAGATGGTGATTACCCCAACCACGTGAGTAGACCATTAGGACTGCAAGCTTGGTTTATGCATTAACCCCAGTTTGAGCATAAGGCCCAAAAATATCTTCAACTCTTCAAGTGAAGTGGGAGTCCACTGGTGTGCCCTAGAATGAGGCCCTAGAGTGCCACCATGCTCCCTCGGAAGCTGTTCGGCATGCAAATTTGTTTGCTGCACAGTTTGCTCAAGGAAGTGGACTTCCTAAAAGAGATGGACGTAGTCAGTTGGCCAAAAATTGACTGTATCGACTTTACATCCAGCTTCACCAGTGAAAGGAAAATTTGGGGCTGACTAAATTGGGGGGCTGCCAACAGAGTACTCCATCTGTGCTTGCCGCCGCACATACCTGTTCTCTTGGTTGACCTAAACTGCTAGGGTTGCTCCGCTACACAGTCTGTGCTTGCGAAAGGCCAGCACAACCCCCATCATCTTGTCCCTCAGAATCGTGGAAGATGAGTCGGCGGATGGAACTCCACCAACTGAAAAATCACTTCCAGATTCTGCTTCATTTTCCTCTCCCTCAGATGGGGTCTCAGTATCTGCTGTCAGTTTCTGATCCTGTCTCAGAGCTGTCTTCCGGAACCCGTTTTAGGGCCTGGGCAGCAATCATCCACCGAGACGCCATCTCTGCTGACTGCCTAAAACCTTCCTTATGAAACCCTGTCCTATGTAGAAGGTAGAAATATTGTTCTGAATGAGTCGGTGGGTGTGTGCATCTGTGAGATGTGTGCAACAGTAAATAAACAAAAACTTACTTTGTTGGTAAATCTGCAGGTTCTCTAAAGGCACTAAAAAAAGACAGTATTACTTCACCTTCCCACATCCCCACTATCACAGCATACTTTTGTCGTGGCTTATGCAAAGCTTTATTGTTGGAGAAGCTGCTGGGCATTTGCCATTACAAAACTAATTTCCGGAAGCCACAATCAACCTTTGATCTCAAGAAGCACACATTCACATAGTAGCACCTCGAACTTTGTGGACAGGTGGGCCCCTTGTGAAAACACACAGTGCTATCACCAATGTCACTGGAATCATGCGGCTGGACACCAGCCAATTATAGGATGGGGTTGACTAAATTATGCGGCAAGAAAAGGCAAAATATGCTGCATTTTGCGGCACATTTTCTGATAGTATTACATAATTATTTTATGATTTGAAAACATGATAATATTGCCTGGACAAAGATTTCACCTCATTATCATCAATATAGCAATCAAATACAGAAATAAGCAACTGAAAATGACCAGCGAACCTTTTCGCAGAGCCTTTCACTGCATGCAAACGCATCGCCACATCTTTAGTAACTTATGGATAGAAGAGGAGCAACATGCAGGAGTGAAGCTACTGTAAGATGGCAGCCAAGCTACATATCTTGCCATCCTCATCATCTCCACCCTCCTATTTCTGGACTCAAGACTTTCGGTCACTTCATGATCTTCATTCTAACCCGGCGGAACACGAACCACATGGCCGATTCCCGGTGGAGCTGCACCAACAGCTATAGGGGAGATTGGCTCCGGCGCACCGCTATGGCCGTCACCTACCCAGCCGGACTTCGGACATATGTCTCGTCGTTTTTCCCCGCTACTGTCTCCCCCCGGTGAACTTCCAGCCCTCTTGGTCTTTTTGGCCTTGACTTTTATGTTCGCTAGTAACTCCTGTCTTGACTTTGTAATCATTCTGTAATTTATGTGAAATTTTGTAACTTGCAACTCGCTTTTTCCTTATGTAAAGCGCTCTGATACCTTCGGGTCTAGCCAGCGCTATATAAAACTCATCAAATAAACAAATAAATAAAATAAATGTATTTTTCACACTCCTACCTTCCTGTTCTAAAATATTGCCACATATGGTGCAGCTTTTTAATTTTTTTTATATATGTGTTTTTACTGGGGGTGGGGGAGACGCAATCACCCCACCATTGGAAACAAACATTTATAAAACAAAAATGAGCCCTCCAGGGGGTTGACCGATGTCTCCACGGCCAACCCCCACCTACATTTCTTCTATATTTCTTTCTTTTTAGGAATGTGTGTTTTCCCTGGGGAGTGGGTGGGAGGGAGTATGCCTCCCCCAAGAGAAAACACCCATTCCCACCTCCCCCAAATGAGGGCCCAAGAGGGGGTATGGGCCGATCCCCTGACAATCTTTTTTTTACAATTTTTATTTATTTTTAACTTCCTCTGGGCGCAGGATTACGGCCCCCAGGGATAAAACCACTTTATTTTACAAAAATATCAAACCCCTCCCCCCAGGGGGCTTTCACCCGTTCACCATGAGGGCCTCCCACCCCCCCTCCCAACCCCCCCAACACTTGTCCCAGTGGTGTTTCCTGGCTATGCATTGCGGAGTTATCCACAGCCATTAGATAGTTTCAGGGAGGCCTCATTGGAGAGGGGAGAATCTCCCCTTCCTAATGAGGCCTCCCTGAAACCTGGGGAGGACTTAGGCATTTGCCCCCCACCGGAGCGGGAGAGAGCGCTTACCTGCTCCTCGTAGCCACTCCGGGGGGAGGGGGGAAGAATCTGTGAAGTCAGTACGCCGCAATGTCACAGATTGGTGGGAGTAGGGGACAGGGGCTGACACAGAAGCGATTCCAAGTCTCTCCCCCAACCTTTAAAAAATGGGAATTCCTGGAGGTTTCCTTGTAGCCTTCCCGAGTGTCAGCCAATTGGCGACACCCGCACCTGAAGGGTTAAGGAGAAGTAATGTTAGAAGCCATTCTCGAACCAGTGGCTATGTTTTTGTTTCTTATGGTACATGGCAGAAAATTTTGACAAAAGTGTTTCTGGACTGTTAACACAGAATAGAGCAGAGGTTCTTAAGCTGTTAACCATTCTATGTCTTTGCTCCTCTTTCTCTCTGTCTCTCTCTTCTGAAGCCTCTGATGTGCTTGGTGCAGCTAATTGGAGAAAGTGGCAAAGGCACCAGCAGTAGCCTTTAAAAGCAGCCTCCAGAGGCTCTAGTCGTCTGCCTTCCAACCAATCAGAAAGAAGACTATGATGAAGAAGTCTATATTTTTCGGTTTTAAAAATGGACTAGACAATTTGCTCACACAAACCCACAGTCGTCCTTAAAAGCCTCAAGAACGCATGAGCTGTACGTTTATTGACATTCATTCCTTGCAGTGATTGCACTACTGATTGGAACAGGCTCTTGTGGTAAAGGATAATGCAAGGAGCCAAGTGTGTGTATGGAAGTATGTATGTATATATGTATGTGTATATATATTACCTTATAATTAGGACCTCGTTTCTATTCAAACTGCATTTTTTCTTTTGCCAATATCTTTGGCGCCGCTTGATGAATCTAAGCAAAATTTTCAAAACTAATGGTTCACTCAGATCCGCTCCTGTCTTGAAAGTTTCGGGGTGAATCGTCAAGCGGGGCCGAGAAAAAGGGGTCCCAAAACGCGTTTTCCATGTTAATTTCCATAGGAACTTTAGACACTGCTACAGCCCGAACTGCTGAACGGAATTACACCAAATTTGGCAAAAAGGTAGCTCTTGGTTCAGAAAGCGACCTTTTTTTTCAAGTGTTCTAAATCCGTTCAGTAGTTCCTGAGAAATTCAAAAAATAAAAATATCAATATCTGAGGGCTGAGGAGGATTCGCGAACCCTCCCGAGCACTATCTTCATTCTGATTGGCTGCCAACACTCCAAACCAAAATGTGTTGGCAGCCATCTTGTGACTCGGTAGAACCGAGTCACAAGACAACAGAAAAAAAAAAAGATAAAAAACAAGAAAAGGGGGCAGGGTAGAAACACCCTGACCCCCTAACCTGCTGAAGCACGGGCTCCCGCGCTTTGTTTTCCTTAAGCCCCCGGGTGGGCCAGGTCCCGGGGGCAATCAAAATTTATGTAGCGGGGAGGGACTGCCACCTCCCCGGGGCTTTGCTGATAATGTGCGGGGATAGTACAGGAGAAATGGCCCCAGTGGACACATTTGAAAAGAGAAATATACACATCAACAACACCTGTTAAAGCAATTACAAACAATATTCTTCATATTGACCACATTTTATTCATGTGAAACATGGAATCTCATGTTCACAAGGCATAACATTTGTTGAACACAATTGTAAAGAGGTGCCCCAATAGGGAGGGAGGGGTAAGTGCAGCAATGTGCAAATGTGAGGGTAAGTGAAAGAAGGAGGGCAGTGAACAATATATACATCTAAATCACGAAAGAAGCCAATCCAGCCTTGTCAAAGGCTTAGTCTATTTACAACACCATAACGTTGGAACAGATTGGAGGGACACAGTGAATCTATCACTACTAGTCAATATGAAGAATATTGTTTGTAATTGCTTTAACAGGTGTTGTTGATGTGTATATTTCACTTTTCAAATTTGTGTCCACTGGGGCCATTTCTCCTGTACCATCCTTTACCCAGGTCCTAGTGACGTGTCTGGAATAACCCCATTGTCTTGTAACTCGATAATGTGCGGGGGGCACGCTGCCCCCCCCGCAGCTCCGGGTACCGCCACCTCCCCGGGGCTTTTGTAAAAAACTGCATGGGGGGGCTCCTGCCTCCCCCACGCTGCCCCGGGACCGCCACCTCCCCGGGGAATTTGGCCTCGTGGGCCCCCCAAGTCCCCGGGACCACCACCTCCCCGGGTCTTTTGTAAAAAACTGCGTGGGGGGGCTCCTGCCTCCCCCACGCTGTCCCGGGGACCGCCACCTCATCGGGGAATTTTGTATTATGGGGTGGGGGGCCTCGCGGGCCCCCCCCAAGTCCCGGGGACTGCCACCAACCCCGGGGCTTTTGTAAAAAACTGTGTGGGGGGCTCGAGCCCCCCCACACTGCACCGGGGACCGCCACCTCCCCGGGGCATTAATTTAATTATGTGCGGGTGGGCCTTGCGGGACCCCCCAAGCTCCGGGGACCGCCACCTCCCCGAGGCTTCAATTTAAAGAAAGTGTGGGAGGGCTTCTGCCCCTCCCCACACTGCCCCGAGGACCACCACCTCCCCGGGGCTATTTTCACGAAGGGAGGGGGCCGCACGGCCCCCCTTCTGGAGCCCTCCTTGGCCCTGGGGACCGCCACCCCCAGGGCCAGCTCCAGCAATGTCCCGGGGTGCCCATCCCCGGTACATTGCAGTTTGCAATGACAGGGCGGGAGCCGTCCCGCCCTGTCATTGCAAACGCTGCGTCTCTTCATGGAAGCGAGAGCAGAAAACCTGCTCTCGCTTCCATGAAGCGCAGCAGAATTGCTTTTGAACAAGGTGAGCTGCATGTCAGCAGCTCCCCTTGTCCAAAAGCAATGCCGGCTCCCGCGAAAGGCGGGGAGCCAGCTGGGACCACCGGGGCTTTGGGGCTCCCCCCGTGGTCCCCACCGTGAGGGCCGGCCCCGGGGGATGGGATCCCTGGGGCCAAAAGAGGCCAAGGGAAGGGGGGCCACACAGCCCCCCTCCAGTAAAGTTATTAAATATTTTAAAAAGAGGTAAAGCCCCGGGGTATGGGGTCCCCAGAGCCGAAAAGGGCCTCCGGAGGGGGGCCGCGCGGCCCCCCTCCTGTAAAATGAATAAATAGAAAAATAAGTGGCCATGCCCCGTTTTTAATAAATAAAAGATGGCTCAGACCCTGGGGGATGGGTTCCCCAGGGCCCCAAAAATATTAAGAGAAGAGGGGCCACACAGCCCCCCTTGTAACAAAAAAAAAAAGAAAGAAAAGCCGGCATCTCGCCGGAGGCCTCGCCCCTCCCTGCACCACTCTGCAAACGGGCCTCCTGGCGCGTTCTAAGTTGGGAGATGAAGTCCCCTTGAATCCTGAGGGTGCCTGGGGGCCAACTAGCCCACCAGGTACCTCCAGTAAGCCCCACACAGTGGGATTGCTGAGAGGTGGTCCGAGGCCGCGCCCCTTTTTACACCACTCTGAAAACGTGCCTCTTGGCGCACTGCTGGTAGGGCGATGAGGACCACATGTGTCCTGTGGACCTCAGGACTAAAGTGGACTATATCCCCCGAGCAGCAGTGCACCAGGAGGCGCGTTTGCAAAGTGGTGGAGAAAGGGGGCGTGGCCTGTGTCCACCTGTCAGCAATCCCACTATCTGGGGCATACTGGAGGTATCAGGTAGGCTAGTTGGCCCCTCAGGACCCCCAGCAGCGAAGGGGACTTTAATCCCCATCCAAGAGCGTGCCGGGGAGCGCGTTTGCAGACTGGTGGTCAAAGGCGGCGTGGCTTGCTAGGAGTACTTACCGGTGCTGCTGTGTGGGACTTACTGGAGGTAATAGGAGGCGTAGTTGGCCCCCAAGGTTGTCCTTGGGGCCAACTACCCCTCCTCTTACCTCCAGTAAGTCCCACACAGTGGTATTGCCAAGAGGTCTTCGGAGCCCTCGCCCCCCCTTTATCCACCACTCTGCAAACGCGCCTCCTGGCACACTACGGGTTGGGGGATGAAGTCCACTTTACTCCTGAGGGACTTTGGGGGCCAAGAAGCCCTCCTGGTACCTCCTGTAAGTCCTACACAGCGGAATTCCTGAGCACTGGTTGGAGGCCCAGCCCCCTTTCTCCACCACTCTGCAAACGCGACTACCAGTTAAAGAAGCATTTCTAATGTAATAGGTCTCGCATTTGCAAGAGTTAGAGCTATTGGCGTTGTAAATGTAAAAGTTTTTTACTAATGTTTTTTGGAGTGAAGTGGATGTACGTTGTGTGTAGTGGAATTATGTGGTATGTTGTGCAGTGAAATTATGTGGATAGAAAGTATGTGGTATTTAGTGTATAGGAATTATGTAGAGTGGGATTATGGAGAGTAATTATGTGGTACGGTACTCTGTGTTGTGGAGTGGTAACCTCAGGTTTAGTCTTCCTCGTTTCCATAGAAGCTAAACTATGAACTCAATGAGACAAAAAAAAAGAAGGAATCACTGAGGAGCACTTCTGGACCTAGTTAGAGGTATGAGCAGGGCCACTGGAATTATGCGACTGTTTGGCTGCACCTACTTTCACACAATTATACATTTTCCGCATTAGCCACATAATCTATCATCTGCTGCCTAATCTGCAGATTTGTACAAAAAAAGCCTTGTTTCTAGCTCAAACGACTCAAACGTTACCAAAAATGCAGCGACAAGTGTTACAGCGTGGTGCAAGGTCCTTTGCGAACCTAGAATGGTCACCTCTTACTTATTGCAAAATGTGGGTGTTAAATTGGTACTAATGGTGTGCAAGCCACTCTTGCTTGTTTCTGTGCCTCTCTTGCCTCTTTCTGCATTTCTGTTGCTTCTTTCTGCACCTTTCTTTCTTTTTCTGCACTTCTCTTGCCTCTTTCTGCAAATCTCTTCTACTTTCTGCACCTCACTTGCTCCTTTGTGCACCCCTCTTGCCTCTTTCTGCACCCCTCTTCCCTCTTTCTGCACCTCTTCCCTCTTTCTGCACCTCTGTTCCTTCTTTCTGCACTTCTTTTGTTTCTTTCTGTACCTTTCTTGCTTCTTTCTGCACCCCTCTTGCCTCTTTCTCCACCCCTCTTGCCTCTTTCTCCACCCCTCCTTCCTCTTTCTCCACCCCTCTTGCCTCTTTTTCCACTGCTCTTCCCTCTTTCTGCACCTCTGTTGCTTCTTTCTGCACCTCTGTTGCTTCTTTCTGCACCCCTCATGCCTCTTTCACACCCCTCTTCCCGCACCATTCTTGCCTCTTTCTGCACCCTTCTTGCCTCTTTCTGCACATCTGTTCCTTCTTTCTGCACTTCTTCTGTTTCTTTCTGCAGCTCTTTTGCTTCTTTCTGCACCCCCTTGCCTCTTTCTACACCCCCTTGCCTCTTTCTACACCCTCTTTCTGCACCCTGTTGCTTCTTTCTGCTCCTCTGTTGCTTCTTTCTGCTCCTCTGTTGCTTCTTTCTGCACCTCTGTTGCTTCTTTCTGCACCTCTGTTCTTTCTTTCTGCACTTTTGTTTCTTTCTATACTCCTCGTTCCTTTCACACCCCTTTTCCCGCTTTGTGCACCCCTCTTGCCTCTTTCTGCACCTCTGTTCCTTCTTTCTGCACTACTTTTTTCTTTCTGCACCCCTTTTGTCTTTCTGCACCCATCTTGCCTCTTTCTGCACCTCTGTTCCTTCTTTCTGCACTTCTTTTGTTTTTCTGCACATCTCTTGCTTCTTTCTGCACCCCTCTTGCCTCTTTCTGCACCCCTCTTGCCTCTTTCTGCACCCCTCTTGCCTCTTTCTGCACCTCTGTTGCTTCTTTTTGCACTACTCTTGCTTCTTTCTGCATCTCTTTGCTTCTTTCTGCACCACTCGTGCTTCTTTCTGCACCCCTCTTGCCTCTTTCTGCACCTCTGTTCCTTCTTTCTGCTCTTCTATTGTTTCTTTCTGCACCGCTCTTGTTTCTTTCTGTATCCCCCATGCCTCTTTCTCCACCCCACGTCCCCCTTTCTGCATCTCTGTTGCTTCTTTAGGCATTTCTCTTGCTTCTTTCTGCATCTCTCTTGCTTCTTTCTGCACTCCTCTTTCCTCTTTCTGCACCTCTGTTGCTTCTTTCTGCACTTCTTTTGTTTCTTTCTGCAACTCTTGCTTCTTTATGTATCCCTATTGCCTCTTTCTCCAACCCAATTCCCCCTTTCTGCATCTCTGTTGCTTCTTTATGCATCTCTGTTGCTTCTTTATGCATCTCTGTTGCCTCTTTATGCATTTCTCTTGCTTCTTTATGCATTTCTCTTGCTTCTTTATGCACCCCTCGTGCCTCTTTCTGCACCCCTCGTGCCTCTTTCTGCACCCCTCGTGCCTCTTTCTGCACCCCTCGTGCCTCTTTCTGCACCCCTCATGCCTCTTTCTGCACCCCTCATGCCTCTTTCTGCACCTGTTCTTTCTTTCTGCACCTGTTCTTTCTTTCTGCACCTGTTCTTTCTTTCTGCACCTCTGTTCTTTCTTTCTGCACTTCTTTTGTTTCTTTCTGCAGCTCTCTTGCTTCTTTCTGCACCCCCTTGCCTCTTTCTCCACCCTCTTCCCGCTTTCTTCACCCCTGTTGCCTCTTTCTGCACCTCTGTTGCCTCTTTCTGCACCTCTGTTCCTTCTTTCTACACTTCTTTTGTTTCTCTCTGCAACTCTCTTGCTTCTTTCTGCACGCCTCTTGCTTCTTTCTGCACCCCTCTTGCCTCTTTCTCCATCCCTCCTGCCTCTTTCTCCACCCCTCTTGCCTCTTTTTCCACCGCTCTTCCCTCTCTGCACCTCTGTTGCTTCTTTCTGCACCTCTGTTGCCTCTTTCTCCACCCCTCCTGCCTCTTTCTGCACCCCTCTTCCCTCTTTCTGCACCCTTCTTGCCTCTTTCTGCACATCTGTTCCTTCTTTCTGCACTTCTTCTGTTTCTTTCTGCAGCTCTTTTGCTTCTTTCTGCACCCCCTTGCCACACCCCCTTGCCTCTTTCTACACCCATACACCCTCTTTCTGCACCCTGTTGCTTCTTTCTGCACCTCTGTTGCTTCTTTCTGCACCTCTGTTGCTTCTTTCTGCACCTCTGTTCTTTCTTTCTGCACTTCTTTTGTTTCTTTCTATACTCCTAGTGCCTTTCACACCCCTTTTCCCGCTTTGTGCACCCCTCTTGCCTCTTTCTGCACCTCTGTTCCTTCTTTCTGCACTTCTTTTGTTTCTTTCTGCACCCATCTTGCCTCTTTCTGCACCTCTGTTCCTTCTTTCTGCACTTCTTTTGTTTTTCTGCACATCTCTTGCTTCTTTCTGCACCCCTCTTGCCTCTTTCTGCACCTCTTGCTTCTTTTTGCACTACTCTTGCTCCTTTCTGCATCTCTTTGCTTCTTTCTGCACCACTCGTGCTTCTTTCTGCACCCCTCTTGCCTCTTTCTGCACCTCTGTTCCTTCTTTCTGCTCTTTTGTTTCTTTCTGCACCTCTCGTTTCTTTCTGTATCCCCCATGCCTCTTTCTCCACCCCACGTCCCCCTTTCTGCATCTCTGTTGCTTCTTTAGGCATTTCTCTTGCTTCTTTCTGCATCTCTCTTGCTTCTTTCTGCACTCCTCTTGCCTCTTTCTGCACCTCTGTTGCTTCTTTCTGCACTTCTTTTGTTTCTTTTTGCAACTTTCTTGCTTCTTTTTATATCCCTCTTGCCTCTTTTTCCACCCCACTTTCCCCTTTCTGCATCTCTGTTGCTTCTTTATGCATCTCTGTTGCTTCTTTATGCATTTCTCTTGCTTCTTTATGTATTTCTCTTGCTTCTTTATGCATTTCTCTTGCTTCTTTATGCATTTCTCTTGCTTCTTTATGCATTTCTCTTGCTTCTTTATGCACCCCTCGTGCCTCTTTCTGCACCCCTCGTGCCTCTTTCTGCACCCCTCGTGCCTCTTTCTGCACCCCTCGTGCCTCTTTCTGCACCCCTCGTGCCTCTTTCTGCACCCCTCGTGCCTCTTTCTGCACCCCTCATGCCTCTTTCTGCACCTGTTCTTTCTTTCTGCACCTGTTCTTTCTTTCTGCACCTGTTCTTTCTTTCTGCACCTGTTCTTTCTTTCTGCACCTGTTTTCTTTCTGCACCTCTGTTCTTTCTTTCTGCACTTCTTTTGTTTCTTTCTGCACCTCTTGCTTCTTTCTGCTGCACCCCTTTTGCCTCTTTCTGCATCCCTCTTGCCTCTTTCTGCACCTGTTCTTTCTTTCTGCACCTCTGTTCTTTCTTTCTGCACTTCTTTTGTTTCTTTCTGCAGCTCTCTTGTTTCTTTCTGCACCCCCTTGCCTCTTTCTCCACCCTCTTCCCGCTTTCTTCACCCCTGTTGCCTCTTTCTTCACCCCTGTTGCCTCTTTCTTCACCCCTGTTGCCTCTTTCTGCACCTCTGTTCCTTCTTTCTACACTTCTTTTGTTTCTCTCTGCAACTCTCTTGCTTCTTTCTGCACGCCTCTTGCTTCTTTCTGCACCCCTCGTGCTTCTTTCTGCACCCCTCGTGCCTCTTTCACACCCCTCTTCCCTCTTTGTTCACCCCTCTTGCTTCTTTCTGCACCTCTGTTCCTTCTTTTTGCACTTCTTTTGTTTCTTTCTGCAGCTCTCGCTTCTTTCTTTACCCCTCTTGCCTCTTTCTGCACCTCTGTTCCTTCTTTCTGCAACCCTTTTGTTTCTTTCTGCACATCTCTTGCTTCTTTCTGCACCCCTCGTGCCTCTTTCTGTACCCCTCGTGCCTCTTTCTGTACCCCTCGTGCCTCTTTCTGTACCCCTCGTGCCTCTTTCTGCACCCCTCGTGCCTCTTTCTGCACCCCTTGTGCCTTTCTGCACCCCTTGTGCCTCTTTCTGCACCCCTTGTGCCTCTTTCTGCACCCCTCGTGCCTCTTTCTGCACCCCTCGTGCCTCTTTCTGCACCCCTCGTGCCTCTTTCTGCACCCCTTGTGCCTCTTTCTGCACCCCTTGTGCCTCATTCTGCACCCCTTGTGCCTCTTTCTGCACCCTCGTGCCTCTTTCTGCACCCCTCGTGCCTTTCTGCACCCCTCGTGCCTCTTTCTGCACCCTCGTGCCTTTCTGCACCCCTCGTGCCTCTTTCTGCACCCCTCGTGCCTCTTTCTGCACCCTCGTGCCTTCTTTTGCACCCTCTTGCTTCTTTCTGCACCTCTGTTGTTTCTTTCTGCACCCCTCTTGCCTCTTTCTGCACCTCTGTTCCTTCTTTCTGCACCTCTGTTCCTTCTTTCTGCACCCCTCGTGCCTCTTTCTGCACCCCTTGTGCCTTTCTGCACCCCTTGTGCCTTTCTGCACCCCTTGTGCCTTTCTGCACCCCTCGTGCCTCTTTCTGCACCACTCGTGCTTCATTCTGCACCCCTCTTCCCTCTTTCTGCACCCTTTGCCTCTTTCTCAACCCTCTTCCCTCACCCCTGTTGCCTCTTTCTGCACCTCTGTTGCCTCTTTCTGCACCTCTGTTGCCTCTTTCTGCACCTCTGTTGCCTCTTTCTGCACCTCTGTTGCCTCTTTCTGCACCTCTGTTCCTTCTTTCTACACTTCTTTTGTTTCTCATTGCAACTCTCTAGCTTCTTTCTGCACGCCTCTTGCTTCTTTCTGCACCCCTCGTGCCTCTTTCACACCCCTCTTGCTTCTTTCTGCACCTCTGTTCTTTCTTTCTGCACCTCTCGCTTCTTTCTGCACCCCTTTTGTCTTTCTGCACCCCTCTTGCCTCTTTCTGCACCCTTTCCTTCTTTCTGCAACCCTTTTGTTTCTTTCTGCACATCTCGTGCCTTTCTTCACCCCTCGTGCCTTTCTTCACCCCTCGTGCCTTTCTTCACCCCTCGTGCCTCTTTTTGCACCCCTCTTGCCTCTTTCTGCACCTGTTGCTGCTTTTTGCACTACTCTTGCTTCTTTCTGCACCTCTTTGCTTCTTTCTGCACCTCTTTGCTTCTTTCTGCACCACTCGTGCTTCATTCTGCACCGCTCTTTCTGCACTCCTCTTGCCTCTTTCTGCACCTCTGTTCCTTCTTTCTGCACTTCTTTTGTTTCTTTCTGCACCTCTTGTTTCTTTCTGCACCTCTGTTGATGCTTTTTGCACTACTCTTGCTTCTTTCTGCACCTCTTTGCTTCTTTCTGCACCACTCGTGCTTCATTCTGCACCCCTCTTTCTGCACTCCTCTTGCCTCTTTCTGCACCTCTGTTCCTTCTTTCTGCATTTCTCTTGCTTATTTCTGCACCTCTCTTGCTTCGTTCTTCACCTCTCTTGCTTCTTTCTTCACCTCTCTTGCTTCTTTCTGCACTTCTTTTGTTTCTTTCTGCAACTCTCTTGCTTCTTTTTATATCCCTCTTGCCTCTTTCTCCACCCCACATTCCCCTTTCTGCATTTCTCTTGCTTCTTTCTGCATTTCTCTTGCTTCTTTCTGCATTTCTCTTGCTTCTTTCTGCACCCCTTGTGCCTCTTTCTGCACCCCTCGTGCCTTTCTGCACCCCTCGTGCCTCTTTCTGCAGCCCTTGTGCCTCTTTCTGCAGCCCTTGTGCCTCTTTCTGCAGCCCTTGTGCCTCTTTCTGCAGCCCTTGTGCCTCTTTCTGCACCCCTCTTACCTCTTTTTGCACCCCCTTGCCTCTGTTGCTTCTTTCTGCACCTCTGTTCCTTCTTTTTGCACTTCTTTTGTTTCTTTCTGCACCTCTCGTTTCTTTCTGTATCCATCTTGCCTCTTTGTCCAACACACTTCCCCCTTTCTGCATCTGTTGCTTCTTTATGCATTTCTCTTGCTTCTTGCTGCATCTCTTGCTTCTTTGTGCACCCCTCGTGCCTCTTTCTACACTCCTCTTGCCTCTTTCTGCACCTCTGTTGCTTCTTTGTGCACTTTTGTTTCTTTCTGCAACTCTCTTGCTTCTTTCTATATCCCTCTTGCCTCTCTCCACCCCACTTTCCCCTTTCTGCATCTCTGTTGCTTCTTTCTGCACTCCTCTTGCTTCTTTCTACACCTCTTGCTTCTTTCTGCAACACTCGTGCTTCTTTCTGCACCCTTCTTCCCTCTTTCTGCAGCCCTCTTGCCTCTTTCTGCACCGCTGTTCCTTCTTTCTGCACTTCTTTTGTTTCTTTCTGCACCTCTCTTGCTCCTTTCTGCACCCCTCTTGCTACTTTCTACATCCCTGTTCCCCCTTTTTGCATCTGTTGCTTTTTTCTGCACTTCTCTTGCCTCCTTCACCACCCCTCACCCCTCTTTATGCACCTCTGTCCCTTCTTTCTGCACCCCTCGTGCATCTTTCCACCCCTCTTCCCGCACCCCTCTTGCCTCTTTCTGCACCTCTGTTCCTCCTTTCTGTACTTTTGTTTCTTTCTGCACCTCTTGTTTCTTTCTGTATCCCTCTTGCCTCTTTCTCCACCCCACTTCCCCTTTCTGCATCTCTGTTGCTTCTTTGTGCATTTCTCTTGCTTCTTTCTGCATCGCTCTTGCTTCTTTCTGCACCCCTCGTGCCTTTCTGCACCCCTCGTGCCTTTCTGCACCCCTCGTGCCTTTCTGCACCCCTCGTGCCTTTCTGCACCCCTCGTGCCTCTTTCTGCACCCCTCGTGCCTCTTTCTGCACCCCTCGTGCCTCTTTCTGCACCCCTCGTGCCTTTCTGCACCCCTCGTGCCTCTTTCTGCACCCCTCGTGCCTCTTTCGCACCCCTCGTGCCTCTTTCTGCACCCCTCGTGCCTCTTTCTGCACCCCTCGTGCCTCTTTCTGCACCCCTCGTGCGCCTTTCTGCACCCCTCGTGCGCCTTTCTGCACCCCTCGTGCCTCTTTCTGCACCCCTCGTGCCTCTTTCTGCACCCCTCGTGCCTCTTTCTGCACCCCTCGTGCCTCTTTCTGCACCCCTCGTGCCTCTTTCTGCACCCCTCGTGCCTCTTTCCGCACCCCTCGTGCCTCTTTCCGCACCCCTCGTGCCTCTTTCCGCACCCCTCGTGCCTCTTTCTGCACCCCTCGTGGCTCTTTCTGCACCCCTCGTGGCTCTTTCCGCACCCCTCGTGGCTCTTTCTGCACCCCTCGTGCCTTTCTGCACCCCTCGTGCCTCTTTCTGCACCCCTTGTGCCTCTTTCTGCACCCCTCGTGCCTCTTTCTGCACCCCTCGTGCCTCTTTCTGCACCCCTCGTGCCTCTTTCTGCACCCCTCGTGCCTCTTTCTGCACCCCTCGTGCCTCTTTCTGCACCCCTCGTGCCTCTTTCTGCACCCCTCGTGCCTCTTTCTGCACCCCTCGTCCCTCTTTCTGCACACCTCTTGCTTCTTTCTGCACACCTCTTTTGTTTCTTTCTGCACCCCTCCTGCCTCTTTCTGCACCTCTCCTGCCTCTTTCTGCACCTCTCCTGCCTCTTTCTGCACCTCTGTTCTTTCTTTCTGCACCTCCGTTCTTTCTTTCTGCACCCCTCTTGCCTCTTTCTGCACCTCTGTTCCTTCTTTCTGCACCTCTGTTCCTTCTTTCTGCACCTCTGTTCCTTCTTTCTGCAACTCTCTTGCTTATTTCTGCACGCCTCTTGCTTCTTTCTGCACCCCTCGTGCCTCGTTTCTTTCTGTATCCCTCTAGCCTCTTTCTCCATCCCACTTCCCCTTTCTGCATCTCTGTTGCTTCTTTCTGCATCTCTGTTGCTTCTTTCTGCATCTCTGTTGCTTCTTTCTGCATCTCTCTTGCCTCTTTCTGCACCCCTTGTGCCTCTTTCTGCACCCCTCGTGCCTCTTTCTGCACCCCTCGTGCCTCTTTCTGCACCCCTTGTGCCTTTCTGCACCCCTCGTGCCTCTTTCTGCACCCCTCGTGCCTCTTTCTGCACCCCTCGTGCCTCTTTCTGCACCCCTCGTGCCTCTTTCTGCACCCCTCGTGCCTTTCTGCACCCCTGTGCCTCTTTCTGCACCCCTCTTCCCTCTTTTTGCACCCCCTTGCCTCTGTTGCTTCTTTTTGCACTTCTTTTGTTTCTTTCTGCACCTCTCGTTTCTTTCTGTATCCCCCTTGCCTCTTTGTCCAACACACTTCCCCCTTTCTGCATCTCTGTTGCTTCTTTATGCATTTCTCTTGCTTCTTGCTGCGTCTCTCTTGCTTCTTTCTGCACCCCTCGTGCCTCTTTCTGCACCCCTTGCCTCTTTCTGCACCTCTGTTGCTTCTTTCTGCACTTCTGTTGTTTCTTTCTGCAACACTCTTGCTTCTTTCTATATCCCTCTTGCCTCTCTCCACCCCACTTTCCCCTTTCTGCATCTGTTGCTTCTTTCTGCACTCCTCTTGCTTCTTTCTACACCTCTCGCTTCTTTCTGCAACACTCGTGCTTCTTTCTGTACCCTTCTTCCCTCTTTCTGCACCCCTCTTGCCTCTTTCTGCACCGCTGTTCCTTCTTTCTGCACTTTTTTTGTTTCTTTCTGCACCTCTCTTGCTCCTTTCTGCACCCCTCTTGCCACTTTCTACACCCCTGTTCCCCCTTTTTGCATCTGTTGCTTTTTTCTGCACTTCTCTTGCCTCTTTCACCACCCCTCATCCCTCTTTATGCACCTCTGTCCCTTCTTTCTGCAACCTTGTGCCTCTTTCTGCACCCCTCTTCCCTCTTTCTGCACCCCTCTTGCCCCTTTCTGCACCTCTGTTCCTTCTTTCTGCACTTCTTTTGTTTTTCTGCACCCCTCGTGCTTCTTTCTGCACCCCTCGTGCTTCTTTCTGCACCCCTCGTGCTTCTTTCTGCACCCCTCGTGCTTCTTTCTGCACCCCTCGTGCTTCTTTCCACCCCTCATGCCTCTTTCCACCCCTCTTCCCTCTTTCTGCACCCCTCTTGCCTCTTTCTGCACTTATGTTCCTCCTTTCTGTACCTCTCTTGTTTCTTTCTGTATCCCTCTTGCCTTTCTCCACCCCACTTCCCCTTTCTGCATCTCTGTTGCTTCTTTGTGCATTTCTCTTGCTTCTTTCTGCATCGCTCTTGCTTCTTTCTGCACCCCTCGTGTCGTGCCTCTTTCTGCACCCCTCGTGCCTCTTTCTGCACCCCTCGTGCCTCTTTCTGCACCCCTCGTGCCTCTTTCTGCACCCCTTGTGCCTCTTTCTGCACCCCTCGTGCCTCTTTCTGCACCCCTCGTGCCTTTCTGCACCCCTCGTGCCTCTTTCTGCACCCCTCGTGCCTCTTTCTGCACCCCTCGTGCCTTTTTCTGCACCCCTCCTGCCTCTTTCTGCACCCCTCCTGCCTCTTTCTGCACCCCTCTGTTCTTTCTTTCTGCACCTCTGTTCTTTCTTTCTGCACCTCTGTTCTTTCTTTCTGCACCCCTCTTGCCTCTTTCTGCACCTCTGTTCTTTCTTTCTGCACCTCTGTTCTTTCTTTCTGCACCTCTGTTCTTTCTTTCTGCACGCCTCTTGCTTCTTTCTGCACCCCTCGTGCCTCTTGCTTCTTTCTGCACCCCTCGTGCCTCTTGTTTCTTTCTGTATCCCTCTAGCCTCTTTCTCCATCCCACTTCCCCTTTCTGCATCTCTGTTGCCTCTTTCTGCATCTCTGTTGCCTCTTTCTGCACCCCTTGTGCCTCTTTCTGCACCCCTTGTGCCTCTTTCTGCACCCCTCGTGCCTCTTTCTGCACCCCTCGTGCCTCTTTCTGCACCCCTCGTGCTTCTTTCTGCACCCCTCGTGCTTCTTTCTGCACCCCTCGTGCCTCTTTCTGCACCCCTCGTGCCTCTTTCTGCACCCCTCGTGCCTCTTTCTGCACCCCTCGTGCCTCTTTCTGCACCCCTCGTGCCTCTTTCTGCACCCCTCGTGCCTCTGTTGCTTCTCTCTGCACCTCTGTTCCTTCTTTTTGCACTTTTGTTTCTTTCTGCACCTCTCGTTTCTTTCTGTATTGCCCTTGCCTCTTTGTCCAACACACTTCCCCCTTTCTGCATCTCTGTTGCTTCTTTATGCATTTCTCTTGCTGCGTCTCTCTTGCTTCTTTCTGCACCCCTCGTGCCTCTTTCTGCACCCCTCATCCCTCTTTCTGCACTCCTCTTGCCTTTTTCTGCACCTCTGTTGCTTCTTTCTGCACTTCTTTTGTTTCTTTCTGCAACTCTCTTGCTTCTTTCTATATCCCTCTTGCCTCTCTCCACCCCACTTTCCCCTTTCTGCATCTGTTGCTTCTTTCTGCACTCCTCTTGCTTCTTTCTACACCTCTCGCTTCTTTCTGCAACACTTGTGCTTCTTTCTGTTCCCTTCTTCCCTCTTTCTGCAGCCCTCTTGCCTCTTTCTGCACCGCTGTTTCTTCTTTCTGCACTTCTTTTGTTTCTTTCTGCACCTCTCTTGCTCCTTTCTGCACCCCTCTTGCCACTTTCTACACCCCTGTTGCCACTTTCTACACCCCTGTTCCCCCTTTTTGAATCTCTGTTGCTTTTTCTGCACCCCTCTTGCCTCTTTCACCACCCCTCATCCCTCTTTATGCACCTCTGTCCCTTCTTTCTGCAACCTTGTGCCTCTTTCTGCACCCCTCTTCCCTCTTTCTGCACCCCTCTTGCCCCTTTTTGCACCTCTGTTCCTTCTTTCTGCACTTCTTTTGTTTTTCTGTAACTCTTGCTTCTTTTTGTATCCTTCTTGTCTTTCTCCACCCCACTTTCCCCTTTCTGCATCTGTTGCTTCTTTCTACACGTCTCTCGCTTCTTTCTGCACCACTCCTGCTTCTTTCTGCACCCCTCTTGCCTCTTTCTGCACCTCTGTTCCTTCTTTCTATACTTCTCTTGCTTCTTTCTACACCTCTCTTGCTTCTTTCTACACCCCTCTTGCCACTTTCTATACCCCTGTACCCCCTTTTTGCATCTCTGGTGCATCTTTCTGCACTTCTCTTGCCTCTTTTTCTACCCCTCATCCCTCTTTCTGCACCTCTGTTGCTTCTTTCTGCACCTCTGTCCCTTCTTTCTGCAACCCCTGTGCCTCTTTCTGTACCCTTTTTCCCTCTTTCTGCACCCCTCTTGCCTCTTTCTGCGCACCTGTTCCTTCTTTCTGCACTTCTTTTGTTACTTTCTGCAACCCTCGTGCCTCTTTCACACCCCTCTTCCCTCTTTCTGCACCCCTCTTCCCTCTTTCTGTACCTCTGTTCCTTCTTTCTGCACTTATCTTGTTTCTTTCTGTATCCCTTTTGCCTCTTTCTCCACCCCACTTCCCCCTTTCTGCATCTCTATTGCTTCTTTCTGCATTTCTCTTGCTTCTTTCTGCATCTCTCTTGCTTCTGTCTGTACCCCTCTTGCCTTTTTCTGCACCCCTCATCCCTCTTTCTGCACTCCCCTTGCCTCTTTCTGCACCCCTCTTGCCTCTTTCTGCACCTCTGTTCCTTCTTTCTGCACTTTTGTTTCTTTCTGCACCTCTCGCTTCTTTCTGCTGCACCCCTTTTGCCTCTATCTGCACCCCTCTTGCCTCTTTCTGCACCTGTGTTCCTTCTTTCTGCACTTCTTTGGTATCTTTCTGCAGCCTCTCTTGTTTCTTTCTGCACCCCCTTGCCTCTTTCTCCACCCTCTTCCCTCTTTCTTCACCACTGTTGCCTCTTTCTGCACCTCTGTTCCTTCTTTCTGCACTTTTGTTTCTTTCTGCACATCTCTTGCTTCTTTCTGTACCCCTCGTGCTTCTTTCTGCACCCCTCTTCCCTCTTTTTGCACCCTCTTGCCTCTTTCTGCACCTCTGTTACTTCTTTCTGCACTTTTGTTTCTTTCTGCACATCTCTTGCTTCTTTCTGTACTTTTCTCGCCTCTTCCTGTGCTCAAATGGGAAGTGCAAGCTGTCAAGTTTAAAGGTCTGCCTGCACTTGTGACTGAGGTATATGTCTACTTGTATATGTATTCTCACATGTGTTATGCATCTGAAGATGGTAGCTTAAAAAGTGGGTAGCTTCTTCTATAGGTGGTTAAATGTTTTCAGTTCTGCTCTGTCATTCAGTTGCACAGGCACACATGTCTTATGTATATAGGTGTTATAGAGCCCCTCAAATATACTATTGAATACCCATGTGCCCTGTATTATGAGCAGAAAGAAATACATACACCTTTTTGTACACATATTTACAGAGTATGCTGTTTGAAACACAAGTATTTCTATGTTTATTTTTATGTAACATGTCACTCGGTAAAAGCAGAGACATGCATGCATACCTTCACAAACTTGGTCAGACGTACAACAGTGATGTGCTTAGGATTGCTGTTTTATATTTGGTAGGTAGGCCTAACATTCTGAGCAGTCGATTAATAGTGAACCTTCAAGAGAAAAGTGAGGTTTAAGACATCTTGGGAGAAGGATTAGTGATTAGTCTACTTTGTATGAGTCTGTTGTAAGGTACAGTCAAAGTAGGCCTCTTCTCTTTCTGCACATCTGTTGGTTCTTTCTGCACTTCTCTTGCTTCTTTCTACATCTTTCTGCACATGTCCTACCTATGTAGGCATATTTAGAAATTATCATTTAAAAAACCGTAGAAATTCACTGAAAAAACCAGAGGTTTCAGGGACGTTATAGTTGGGAATTAGCATTTAAAAAACCTTTAAAAATTCACTGAAAAAACCATAGGTTTCAGGGACGTTATAGTTAGTAATTAGCATTTAAAAACCTTTGAAATTCACTGAAAAAATATAGGTTTCAGGGACGTTATAGTTAGAAATTAGCATTTAAAAAACCGTAGCAATTCACTGAAAAAACCACAGGTTTCAGGGACGTTGTAGTTAGTTGGACATTTCACTCATACAGAACCAGAGAAATTCGGCCGTTATAGTTAGTTGAGCTAACTATAACTCGCGCCCCTGCAATGCACTGCTGATAATGTCACATATTGCATCACTCATGACATGGTCAGTGGCATCACTGATGACATCACTGACATCATCCACGTGATTCTCTGATACACCTCCTCACAGCCTAATATAACCTTTGATACACCCACTCTAAAATACAGACTGCCATTCTCGAAACCATAGACACACCAATACCAGTTACTACATACCCACTCACTGATTCCTAGGTCTACACACACATCCACTCACTCACCGATACAGTCACTCATACACGCAGTCACTCATCAAAACAGCCTCTGATATATGCACTCATACACCCATACAGACACTCCCATACTGCCACTCATCCACAGAGATACTCACACACCTAGTCAGTCTCCCAAAGACTCAGTCACACTGCCATTTACTCACCAATACAGTTATACACACACCACCTCACTTATTCATGCAGATACGAACACATACTCTTTATACAATCACTGACACAAGCACACACTCATCCATACAGCCACTCTCACAATCACTCACTCTCACATATAGTCACTTATATACTCCAACATTCACATATACTGCCTTTCACATATGTAGTTACTCACAGATATACCACTGAGACATCCATCACTCACCAACACAGCCATACGCAGACTCACTCACCCATACAGCCCCTCGCAGACGCACTCATGAACCCATACACCCACTGAATCACCCACTCACACATCCATGGAGGGAGTCACATACCCCACCCACCCACCCACACAAACACTCAGGCACCCATATAGGTAATCAGTCAACCAATCATTAACCCATATAGACACTCATGTAGCTACTCACCAACCCATTCAGCCACTTACACACCAACTGACAGACTGATAAAGACATTCACATAGATTAGTCATTCACCCATGCATTCACTAAGACACGTTTAATCTCTCACTTAAACAGTCAGTCACGCACCCACTAAATCATCCATTCACTCATACACCTACTCATTCTTCAATACACCTTTGCGTATCTATAATTAACATTCTTAAACTTTTAAAAATCACCCAGTCTCAGGATGATGTCATCAGTGATGTCATTTGAGATGTCATGAGTGATGTCACTGACCATGTCATGAGTGATGTAATATGTGACGTCATCAGCAGTGCATTGCGGGGGCGCGAGTTATAGTTCGCTCAACTAACTATAACGGCTCTCTGGTTTTGTATGAGTGAAATATCCAACTAACTATAACGTCCCTGAAACCTATGTTTTTTTCAGTGAATATATATATATATATATATATATATATATATGTATGTATGGATATATGTATGTATGGATATATGTATGTATGGATATATGTATGTATGGATATATGTATGTATGGATATATGTATGTATGGATATATGTATGTATGGATATATGTATGTAAGGATATATGTATGTATGGATATATGTATGTGTGTATATATGTATGTTTATATTTAAATGTATGTGTACATATATATGTATGTATAAATGACAAATGTTTGTATATATGTATGTGTGTGTGTTTTTATAAATATGTGTGTGTATATATATAGATATATCTATAGATATACATCTATAGATATATCTATATATATATCTACCTATATAGATAGATAGTTATGTCTATCGATATATATATATATATATATATATTTTTGTTATCCAATCGCCCGAAAGCTTCAAAGGACGCACTCACAGCAGCTGAAGCACAAGCTTTATTATTGGAAAAACCGGCATCTTCACTCCAGATAACAGTTCATGCCGACGCGTTTCAAGGACACAGCCTCTTCTTCATGGGCAGCTCTAGCAACACACAGATGGCTCCAATCAATGAATTTAAATACATGCTGGACCCCCAGTGGGTCATGCGCAGTGCGTCTGTGTAGTACAAAGCATGCTGGGACATTGAGTCCCTATTGGAGATTATTATTCCTCGCAGTGAGTTCCGTGTGCTGCTAAAATTAAAGAGCATTGTTCTCCCTCCAGTGGGCTCCAAAGTGACATGCTGGTTCTTTATTTTCCTCAGTTGCTGCGCTGACCGTGGCTTCTGTAAGGTTACATACGCCTCGCAGCCCCTCCTTTACAGTCCTGGAGACGGTGCATCCTTTCACGGCAGGGCAGCCGTGTAGTTAATTTTGTTATCCAATCGCCCGAAAGCTTCAAAGGACGCACTCACAGCAGCTGAAGCACAAGCTTTATTATTGGAAAAACCGGCATCTTCACTCCAGATAACAGTTCATGCCGACGCGTTTCAAGGACACAGCCTCTTCTTCATGGGCAGCTCTAGCAACACACAGATGGCTCCAATCAATGAATTTAAATACATGCTGGACCCCCAGTGGGTCATGCGCAGTGCGTCTGTGTAGTACAAAGCATGCTGGGACATTGAGTCCCTATTGGAGATTATTATTCCTCGCAGTGAGTTCCGTGTGCTGCTAAAATTAAAGAGCATTGTTCTCCCTCCAGTGGGCTCCAAAGTGACATGCTGGTTCTTTATTTTCCTCAGTTGCTGCGCTGACCGTGGCTTCTGTAAGGTTACATACGCCTCGCAGCCCCTCCTTTACAGTCCTGGAGACGGTGCATCCTTTCACGGCAGGGCAGCCGTGTAGTTAATTTTGTTATCCAATCGCCCGAAAGCTTCAAAGGACGCACTCACAGCAGCTGAAGCACAAGCTTTATTATTGGAAAAACCGGCATCTTCACTCCAGATAACAGTTCATGCCGACGCGTTTCAAGGACACAGCCTCTTCTTCATGGGCAGCTCTAGCAACACACAGATGGCTCCAATCAATGAATTTAAATACATGCTGGACCCCCAGTGGGTCATGCGCAGTGCGTCTGTGTAGTACAAAGCATGCTGGGACATTGAGTCCCTATTGGAGATTATTATTCCTCGCAGTGAGTTCCGTGTGCTGCTAAAATTAAAGAGCATTGTTCTCCCTCCAGTGGGCTCCAAAGTGACATGCTGGTTCTTTATTTTCCTCAGTTGCTGCGCTGACCGTGGCTTCTGTAAGGTTACATACGCCTCGCAGCCCCTCCTTTACAGTCCTGGAGACGGTGCATCCTTTCACGGCAGGGCAGCCGTGTAGTTAATTTTGTTATCCAATCGCCCGAAAGCTTCAAAGGACGCACTCACAGCAGCTGAAGCACAAGCTTTATTATTGGAAAACCGGCATCTTCACTCCAGATAACAGTTCATGCCGACGCGTTTCAAGGACACAGCCTCTTCTTCATGGGCAGCTCTAGCAACACACAGATGGCTCCAATCAATGAATTTAAATACATGCTGGACCCCCAGTGGGTCATGCGCAGTGCGTCTGTGTAGTACAAAGCATGCTGGGACATTGAGTCCCTATTGGAGATTATTATTCCTCGCAGTGAGTTCCGTGTGCTGCTAAAATTAAAGAGCATTGTTCTCCCTCCAGTGGGCTCCAAAGTGACATGCTGGTTCTTTATTTTCCTCAGTTGCTGCGCTGACCGTGGCTTCTGTAAGGTTACATACGCCTCGCAGCCCCTCCTTTACAGTCCTGGAGACGGTGCATCCTTTCACGGCAGGGCAGCCGTGTAGTTAATTTTGTTATCCAATCGCCCGAAAGCTTCAAAGGACGCACTCACAGCAGCTGAAGCACAAGCTTTATTATTGGAAAAACCGGCATCTTCACTCCAGATAACAGTTCATGCCGACGCGTTTCAAGGACACAGCCTCTTCTTCATGGGCAGCTCTAGCAACACACAGATGGCTCCAATCAATGAATTTAAATACATGCTGGACCCCCAGTGGGTCATGCGCAGTGCGTCTGTGTAGTACAAAGCATGCTGGGACATTGAGTCCCTATTGGAGATTATTATTCCTCGCAGTGAGTTCCGTGTGCTGCTAAAATTAAAGAGCATTGTTCTCCCTCCAGTGGGCTCCAAAGTGACATGCTGGTTCTTTATTTTCCTCAGTTGCTGCGCTGACCGTGGCTTCTGTAAGGTTACATACGCCTCGCAGCCCCTCCTTTACAGTCCTGGAGACGGTGCATCCTTTCACGGCAGGGCAGCCGTGTAGTTAATTTTGTTATCCAATCGCCCGAAAGCTTCAAAGGACGCACTCACAGCAGCTGAAGCACAAGCTTTATTATTGGAAAACCGGCATCTTCACTCCAGATAACAGTTCATGCCGACGCGTTTCAAGGACACAGCCTCTTCTTCATGGGCAGCTCTAGCAACACACAGATGGCTCCAATCAATGAATTTAAATACATGCTGGACCCCCAGTGGGTCATGCGCAGTGCGTCTGTGTAGTACAAAGCATGCTGGGACATTGAGTCCCTATTGGAGATTATTATTCCTCGCAGTGAGTTCCGTGTGCTGCTAAAATTAAAGAGCATTGTTCTCCCTCCAGTGGGCTCCAAAGTGACATGCTGGTTCTTTATTTTCCTCAGTTGCTGCGCTGACCGTGGCTTCTGTAAGGTTACATACGCCTCGCAGCCCCTCCTTTACAGTCCTGGAGACGGTGCATCCTTTCACGGCAGGGCAGCCGTGTAGTTAATTTTGTTATCCAATCGCCCGAAAGCTTCAAAGGACGCACTCACAGCAGCTGAAGCACAAGCTTTATTATTGGAAAAACCGGCATCTTCACTCCAGATAACAGTTCATGCCGACGCGTTTCAAGGACACAGCCTCTTCTTCATGGGCAGCTCTAGCAACACACAGATGGCTCCAATCAATGAATTTAAATACATGCTGGACCCCCAGTGGGTCATGCGCAGTGCGTCTGTGTAGTACAAAGCATGCTGGGACATTGAGTCCCTATTGGAGATTATTATTCCTCGCAGTGAGTTCCGTGTGCTGCTAAAATTAAAGAGCATTGTTCTCCCTCCAGTGGGCTCCAAAGTGACATGCTGGTTCTTTATTTTCCTCAGTTGCTGCGCTGACCGTGGCTTCTGTAAGGTTACATACGCCTCGCAGCCCCTCCTTTACAGTCCTGGAGACGGTGCATCCTTTCACGGCAGGGCAGCCGTGTAGTTAATTTTGTTATCCAATCGCCCGAAAGCTTCAAAGGACGCACTCACAGCAGCTGAAGCACAAGCTTTATTATTGGAAAACCGGCATCTTCACTCCAGATAACAGTTCATGCCGACGCGTTTCAAGGACACAGCCTCTTCTTCATGGGCAGCTCTAGCAACACACAGATGGCTCCAATCAATGAATTTAAATACATGCTGGACCCCCAGTGGGTCATGCGCAGTGCGTCTGTGTAGTACAAAGCATGCTGGGACATTGAGTCCCTATTGGAGATTATTATTCCTCGCAGTGAGTTCCGTGTGCTGCTAAAATTAAAGAGCATTGTTCTCCCTCCAGTGGGCTCCAAAGTGACATGCTGGTTCTTTATTTTCCTCAGTTGCTGCGCTGACCGTGGCTTCTGTAAGGTTACATACGCCTCGCAGCCCCTCCTTTACAGTCCTGGAGACGGTGCATCCTTTCACGGCAGGGCAGCCGTGTAGTTAATTTTGTTATCCAATCGCCCGAAAGCTTCAAAGGACGCACTCACAGCAGCTGAAGCACAAGCTTTATTATTGGAAAAACCGGCATCTTCACTCCAGATAACAGTTCATGCCGACGCGTTTCAAGGACACAGCCTCTTCTTCATGGGCAGCTCTAGCAACACACAGATGGCTCCAATCAATGAATTTAAATACATGCTGGACCCCCAGTGGGTCATGCGCAGTGCGTCTGTGTAGTACAAAGCATGCTGGGACATTGAGTCCCTATTGGAGATTATTATTCCTCGCAGTGAGTTCCGTGTGCTGCTAAAATTAAAGAGCATTGTTCTCCCTCCAGTGGGCTCCAAAGTGACATGCTGGTTCTTTATTTTCCTCAGTTGCTGCGCTGACCGTGGCTATATATATATATCTATATCTATATATATCTGACCTCTTGTATCATGTCACATTTCTGGACTCGGTTGACCATAATATAATAGCCTTACCAGAAAGGTAGACCCTCTACTACCATGGGAGCTTCTTTTTTCTCAGGCAAGTGCTGGGCCACAACTCTTCCACCATAATTTCTCAGCGAAGACCCATTTTATGTGGCATTCCACAGAGTTCTTTGCTGTCCTCAGTTGTGTTTCTCTGTTGATCTTTTTGCACAGCTCATCCTGCCTTTTGGGGTTTACTTTAACATGCATACCACAGACATCCATGTCCTGCTCAAAAAGGATGTTAACCTGGATGTAACAGTTGTTAATTTACAGCTATGTATGACGGCTGCCTAGGACTGAATGAGCTCAATGTGGCTGAAGTTGAATTTTGACAATACTGAGGCTGTGGTTTTTTTTGCAGTGGAGAGCTTTGAGGTGCCATCCTTCTGGGCGACAGGGGTTGACCAAGACCAATGAATAGTAAAAACAAGCATTGGCATAGCCAATAGGTCTCGCCTTTGGGACCTTATAAGTGTTTAGCCATGCAACAGTTGCATAACTAAATACTTGTAAGGTCCCAAAAGCGAGACCTATTGGCTATGCCAATGCTTGTTGTTTTTGCCTTATTGTCTTGCACACCTTGCTTGGCTTTCCCCAGATGGCACTGTATTGTTTCGTTGCATTTTTGTCTTTATCAATAGAAAGATTTAGACGTAAACTGCAATCCATGTTGTAAAGTAGCTAGCACCACTGTGCAACATGTTTTAAAAATGAATGTGTCTTTGTGTAATTTAAGTGGTGCTTATGTAAAGCACTCCAATACCTTCGAGATCGAGTTTGCGCTACATAAATGCTGCAAAAAGGTAATTAAATAAAAATCAAAGTGCCTGAAAGGACATGAAGAGTGGGTGTGACGAGGAAGGTCGCAAAAGCATGAAAGAGGATGTGGTGGGTTAAAAGGAAGGGGTCATTCAAAACAACAGAAGGGGTGGTGGGTCACTGAGTGTCCCTGTGAAATGTAAGTGGTGCTCACGTGAAGCTCTCCAATACCTTCGGGTCATGTTTGCGCTACATAAATGCACCAACATAATAAATAAATACGAATAAAAGCCCCTGAATGGCAATGTGGTGCAGGGTGCAGCGTTTTTAAAAACTGTAAGCCATAATGTACGGCAGATAACGCCGCTGTGCAACATGTTTTAAAAATGAAAGTGTTCCTGTGTAATGTGAGTGGTGCTTATGTAAAGCACTTACCTTGAATAGCAAGTACGTGCTGCAAAATGTGGAAGACAAATTCATCAAATGACACTCAAAGTGTCTGAAGGCCATTCGGGAGGAGAGTGTAACACAAGCAGGTTGGCGCGCAGCCGTGAGGAAGTGACAAGGCGCGCGCGGCCGAAAGTGAAAGTAATCGCGAGCGATGAAAGCCGCTGCGAGTGTACGTGTGGGAAGCCAGATGGCGAGGGAAGCCAGATGGCGCCTAATGAAGCTGACGAAAAGGGAGGGGGAGAAGGGAGGGGGAGTGCGAGCAGAGGAGCCTGATTACTGCAACCCAGATGGCAGCTGTGCACGTGCACGCGATCGTGAACGCAAGCTGGAGGCCAGCAAAAGCCTGTGGGTAGCACTCTGAAAAGCCACCTACTAAATGTCTCGCAGAGCAGCGCATGCGCTGGCTCAGGCGAGACCTAAAAAAAAAAAAAAAATCTACAGGTTGTGAGGTTCATGTTGATCTATTCCTGGTGTCCCAAGTGGAAATGCTTCCCCTGTTTTTATGTTTTTAAGAGTTTAGAAAAATGATTCCCTTTATCACTCCATAGGGTTAGGTATTGGTGATTTTCAGAACATTTCCTCATGCTTTGTATTATACCAGCTTTTTCTACTTGGGACTCTTATATCTATTCCTTAAGGTACAATACGTCCAGAATGTATTGGATTGCGTCCTATGAGATATTAAGTCAATTTCTGATCATCTTTTCACCTTGCACTGGCTGCCTTACTTAGTTCAAAGTGCTTTGTGTAGCCCAATAGGCTTTGCACACAGTTCATTTGCAGTTCCTTTTAGAGCATCCTAAAAGAATTTGTTTGTGCACTTTTGCTTAATTCACCTTTATTCTACTTGCTTTCAAAGAAAGCAAAAGAGTATTTCAGTATCTCTTCTTCGTAACATACTCCTGCATCGTTGTGTACTGCTTACTCGTATACTGCTGTGTGATAGCCTGTTTCCCTGGTAATTGTTTCCATTCACTTTTTCTGTTGCTCACCATGATGTAATTTATGACTTGGGTAATCCTAATCTTTCAGAGTGACCTTCCTGAACCACTGACTTCTGTCTGGTGCGATGTACCTATGTACCTCACCTCCTTAGTTGCTCTGAGATTTCGGTGGCAACATTTGTGTACTTTCTAAATGATTGCTATGCTATTTGGAATTTTATTTGGATGATGTCCTACAACTTCAGCCCTTAAGCATAATGTGGTATTTTCGAATTCTTATCAATTCAATGAAAATGTGTATCCACTTTCAGTCATATTAGGTAACCGCGTGGGAAGTCTTGGTCTCCCTTCCATATAGAGAGAATAGCATTTCTCTGTGAAAGAGCAGCGATAGGAAGCAAGCATCTACTGGACCTGAAAGAAATTCACTTCAGGATACTGTAGGCAACAGTAATCAACTGTGTGTAATTGGAGCTGAGGATACATTGGAATCTCCTTACCACAATAGTGGGGTGGGAAATGTGTACCTGGACTGCCACATATTCCAAACTCAGCTGATTCACACCAAATAATCCGCAAGGGTACTAGAACGGAGAAACCACCTCAATTATTGCAGATGAGTGTCTGCCTTAAATTCGAAATGCACCCTTCTCCCCAAGAACAAAACCCTGATGCTCATTATCAGGCAGTGCCTCAACAGAACTTTTTGTGAATATTTCTGCAAATATTTGTCGTTCTATATAAGCAAAAAACAGGTATCTGAGCTGCATTTATCTGGGTGCTGAGCCTGTTTTGCAAATACTTAAATGACTAGATTCCGTCTCAGAATTGAAAGGTTTCGAAAGCATTAGTAGAGTCTCATCCAAAAATGTGTACACCTCAGCCAGAATAAGTCCATCTCCGGGTGCTCTGCATCTTTGTGTTTGTGTATTAGTCTTTTTGCTGAGACTCCAGCTCTGAATTATGATTTGCCAGTAGTCTCCACCCCCTGCCCCCATGATATTTTCTGCTTTTCTGCTATTTTGCCTATAGTCTGGTATGTGTTAGTCTCATACACATTGTCTCTTATATCCTCAAACGTTTCTCTGAAATTACATTACATCATTACATACAGATACAGGTAGAATAATGTTTGTGTTCTTGTGATAACCGTTGTGTCAAAAATTATGTTGGCTCTTCTGTTGTCAAGACGATAGTGCTGGCCCAATTTATATGGCACCCTTCGTTTACCCAATGCGTTTTATCAAATAGAGAAGTTCCCCTATTACTCGAACCCTACTATCTGCATTTTTCTTGTAATAGATGATCTTGGTGCACCTTCCTCCTAAACAAAAGCCTTCAAGGTATCCTGAAGAGCACATTTTGCTGATAAAGAACTCATTGAATAGGTAACATGCTGGTATTTCTTGTCTTTAAAGTATTCTTAAAAGTCACATCCTCAAAAATGTCATGTCAGTTTGATCTTCAGTCTCTTTTGCTTGGGGCCTCTAAACACATTTAGGTAATTCAGTGCACATTGACTTAATCTCTGCTTCCTCAATACTGTTATCCTTTTTGAATAAACGCATAATCAGTCCTTGAATAGGCACAGAATGTATTTTAATGCAAGCTGTTTCTTGGTCACTATTAGTATTCTATTTATTTTAACGTTTTTAAAATTGAATCTTTATTTGTAAACGTTCAAGGCAGGGTTGTAGGACAAAGGGTTGAAATGGCAGTGGGGAGAAAGAAAGCCTAGTCAGTTTAGCTTTGTTCTCTTTCTGGCTTCATTTTTAGGTCTCGCCTAGCGATGCAGCGCAAAGCGCTGCTCGCTATGCGAGATCTATTGTTGCCGACTTGGGTCGGAAGCGGGACAGGAGATGTGCACGCGTATGGTGCGAGCAGGAGTTGTAATAACGCCGCAAGCCGTATGCGTGCACATCAACTGTCTGTGCCGAAGCTTAACAGACAGGAGATGTGCACGCGTACGGCTCGCGGCGTTTTCACAACTCCTGCTCGCACCATACGCGTGCACATCTCCTGTCCAGGAGAGTCAGGCGTCTTGGCACACACCGGCCGGCTCTGGAGTGCTCGAGTCGGGCGCTGTCCCGGTCTGAGGAGCCCACAGGAAGGTGACGGGGCGTCTCCATGACCACAGCGAGCTCCGTGTGCGGTGCAGCCCCCCAGGCCTTCAGCGTCTGCGGCCCTGGGCTCCGAGGCGCGCGTTCTCTCTGAGCAGACCTCCCGCCCGGCGAGAGAGCAGCACTTTGTGCACTTGGCTGCATTGGGGCTTCTTCAGTTGTGCTGAGGACACAATTCTGCAGTGCTAAGGGGGCGCTTCTTTTATCGCTGCTGAGGCTGTCTCACCTAGTGCTGCGAGCCCACTCCTAATACATCCAAGAAAGGTTAATAGAGGGTAGACAGGCGCTACTCTGGGCCCTTCGTTGATACAAAGCTGATGCTGTCATTGGGAGTATAACAAGGTAAGGCCTTCCTCCACTGCTGTGTCCTCGAGTGTGAGTCTGTAACAGTGTGAATTGAGAGCACAGAGAAAAAGAATTTGCAATGCAATAGTGTCGCATTTACGCAAGCTTGAAGCTCTTGGCATTGTAATGACAATGCCTTCTATTTATGATTTAAATAACAAAACATAAATAAAGGTATTGTCATTCACAATGCCACTAGCTCAAACTCGTGTAAATGCGAGACCCATTGCATTGCAAATGCTTGTTTCTTTTGCAGGCATGTCTAATTTATCAAATAATTTTAATGTTAGAATGCCTATTTAAGATATTTTTCTTTAAAATGCACACTTATCTTGTTATCAGCTAAAGATTTTTGGCTGGGCCAGTCAGTAAATTGTTTTTGTTACAAAGATGAATAGAAGCTGAATTCTAAGTGCGGCCACTGTCCAGTGCTTTTTGAGCTTGGTAGTTTTCAGGTATGGCAGAAGGTGCCTCTTGAATGAAAACACGAGAGTTCTCATCTCAGTTAATTATTACCAAGCCAGAGGTAAATATCCTCGTTTGAGAAAGAACAAATTTAAAACAAGAAAGGTGTTTGAGGGCAAAGCCCTATGTGTATTGTTTCAGATTATTTTTCCACTGTGAAGTGAAACTATTGACTAAAAATCGACTTGATGCCCATCTATCAAAACGCTTGGTGGGCTCACTTGTGATGGATGTATTGGTATAAATATGAACCAGGCAGATGTAATTAACACAGCCTAACCCCTGCAGATGAGATAACTTGAGCTGGATTCGTGTGGGAGGTGCGGGGATTGGAGGTTGCAGAGACTTTGGCCTCAGCCCTGACTCAACCCCACCCTTATGACTGGGTGGGTCCCAGCTGGATCTTGCACAACCTTAGAAGGAGAGGAGCTAAGCAAGGCATTCTTGCATAGCTGTGACAAACGCGGAAGGAGGACCAATGATGTAAGCCAGTAGTGATCTCCTGCTGCATGCTAGTTGTGTTCTGAGGGCCAGTGTAAAGACTGGGTTATGGGAGGAATGGAATGGGAGGGCAGAAGAACAGGACCGAGGCTGTGAGGATCTTAGTAGGGGGTTTAGACCCCTCCTCCACCACTGGCATGCACAGCTGAGTTTTAGTCTGCTCGGAGTTCACAGGTGCTGACCTAGATGCCACCACACTGCGAGCAGTTCCATTGGTTAATTTTCCAGTTGAACATTAGCCAGTTCCTGTATTGCTCACTATACCTTTTACCTTCTTCAGCTCATTGTCACTTGTCCAAGAGCAAACACGAGGACTAGAACATCCTAATGCCATTTTGATTCAGTTGGTATTCAAAGAACGAAATTAATTTAGTATGTGAAATGAAGAGCAGACAAAACAATAAGAATCTGTGATAAATATAATTCTGAATGGAGACTCTAAAGAAGTTCTTTGTTGTTTTACATTGTTTGTGCAGTGCATAAAGCTGGAAAGTTTTGTCGACTGTTATCTGATAGACATCTAGCTGCAGATTCCTTACCTGTGAACTTCTAGGCTGGATCCAGAAGATTTTTCTTAGCATTACCCCTGTGCGCCGATATGTGGCGTTGGTCGACTCCGCGTCACTTCATATGGCGTCGAGTTCGTTGTGACGTCTGCGTCGTCCATCTAGGCGCCACCTCTGCCCGCTGACGTCTGTTCTTTTCTTTCCCCGCCAGTCAGGGCAGATCTGTCAAAGAGAGCTACCCTATATCATTTTTTGACAGACTTTTTTCAACTTATTTGTCAATTTGTTTTCGGTGTGTAGGATGTCCAAAAAGACCTTGGGGTTCAAACCGTGTGGCTCCTGTCACCGTACCATGTCGGTTACGGACCCCCACCTTGTGTGCCTTTGGTGCCTGGATCACGACCCGAAGTCATGCTCCGAGTGCAGGGCCATGGCGCAGAAACCTTTGAGAGAGTGGTCCCTAAAGCTGCTTGCGGCCCGGCATCTGGCGCCTCGGAGAGCTCCTCTGAGATCTTGTTCCCGCTCCTAGTCTCAGTCGAGAGGAAGGTCTGAGCACCGCTCCGGGGGATCCAAGTCTTCGTCCTCCCATTCGAAATCTTCAAAGGGGTTAGGTAAGAAGCACCATAACAATCACAAGAAGTTGAAGCATGCTTCGACTTCGTCCCGTCTGTCACCCGACGAGACAGAGGAGTCTCCGCGTTCGAGACCCGCTCCTTAGAGCGGGTGCCTGGGTCGGTTCTGCGATTCCTTTCCTTTCCCTTTCCAGGGCTGGGAGCAACCCCCGCCCAGTTAAAAGAATTTTATGACGCCATGTGTGCTATATTTGGGCAGCCTGAACCTGCATGCGCGCCTTCGGACCCCGCAGGCTCAGCAGAAGGAGCTCCTCTGGGTTCCGCACTGGCAGCTCCGGCCCCAGTGCTCAAGGCTCCTCATGGATCCATTCCCGGATCCAGACCAGCGCCGGTCGCACCCATTCGGTCTTCTCTGATGCCTCGTCCGACGCCAAGACCCTCGTTCCCTGGTGGTGCCAGCCCCATTCTTATCCCCGATGACACACAGCCAGTCGGGCATGCACTGAGGCCGGCACCGACAGAGCCTTTGGGCTCTATTTCGTATCCTCAGCCTTATTCCGAAGGGCTAGGATTGGAAGATTAGGAGGGAATGCAGGACCCCTTGCACAGAAGAAATGGACTTGTATGAGGAACTGGGTGATGCCAGTGGTTTGGATACCCTCTCCAGAGCCTGGCATGCTTTCCCCTCCTAACCTGGTTACAGAGGAGGGAGCTTCCTTCGCCATGGTGCTGCGAGGTCTTGGGCCTTCAGCTTCCTACTGTGGCAGTCAAGACTAATGTCTTGACAGAGGTCCTGCAGCCTGGTGTCTCCATCAAGCAACCCTTGATGCCATTTAATGATAACTGATGTTCTTCTGGGGGACCTGGTTCAAAACCAGCACAGGGGCTCCTGTGAATAGAACAATCGCCTGCCGCCACTGCCCTGCACCGGGCAACCCACCTTTCCTCACCTCTCACCCAACCCCCAAGAGCTTGGTGGTCCTAGCCTCTACTTCCCGTTTGGAAAGAAAGTGTTTTCTTCCACCAGCCTAGCATTGCGGTCAGTAAACACTGCATGCCTATTGGGCCGTTACTCCCATTCCCTGGGGGAGACGGTTGCGCAAGTGCTGGCACCGGTCCCGGAGTAGGTCCATGCTGTCCTCGTCCAAGCTGTGTAGACGGGAGGGATGCAGCAAAGTTTACTATCTGCTGTGGCCTTGACAACACAGACTCGCTGGGCAGAGCGATTTGCTGATTTCCTCAGTGGTGGCAGTTAGACGCCATGCCTGGCTGACAATGTCTGGATTCTCAGGGGATGTCCAAGCAAACCTGATGGACATACCCTTTGATGGCTATCGACTCTTCAGAGACAGGGCGAACGCAGCGCTAGAGTGCTTCAAGGAGTCGCGTGCTACGGCCAAGCCCTTGGGCCTCTCAGTATCATCCTGTCCTGCGTCTGCCTTTCGCTCCTTCGTGGCTACGGAAGGGGCTACCAGCTGCGCCAGCCCTACCCTAGCCAGAGAGCCAGAGGACCACGCACGTTCCACAACTTCTGCACGGCCATGGCCGCAGTTCGCCCGACCCCATGGGTCGGGCGGCCAGAAGTCAGGTCAGGCCACAATATTCTCTCCCCCCTCCACCTCCAAACCTTCCTAGTCCTATCCTCCTAGATCATGGGCATCCAGTTGGTGGCAGGATACGGCATCACCTCCACCAATGGCGGGACATCACCTCTGACAGGTGGATTTCGCAGATAGTCCGACGGGGTTACTCCCTCCCCTTCGAGACTACCCATCCCTCAATGCCTCCAACATACGATCGGCTGACGGAGGATCACCTTGCTTTGCTTCGAGAGGAAGTCAAGACTCGCTTGGCCAAAGGAGCTATAGAGGGGGTTCCCAGGCCAGAAATAGGCTGTGGTTGCTATTCCCACTATTTTCTGGTCCCCCTAAGAAGGACAAATGCCTTCATCCTATTCTGGACCTCGGAGCTCTCAAATACTTCCTAAAAAAAGAGAAGTTCAAGATGCTCACTCTTGCTCAGGTACTGTCTGCCCTGGACCTGGGAGACTGGATGGACTTGCAGGACGCCTATTTCCATATCCCCGTTCTGCTGGCCCATCGCTGCTACGTGCGGTTTATGGTGGGCCACGAGCATTTTCAGTTTACCGTGCTCCCCTTTGGCTTAACGAGTGCCCCTCAGGTGTCCACCAAGGTGATGGCGGTGGTCGCAGCTCATCTGTGTAGATCAGCGATTCCAGTCTTCCCCTATCTCGACGACTGGTTGCTGAAGGCGAGCTCGCCCCAGGCAGTCGTCTCCCACCTCCAGACTACGGCAAACCTCCTCCATTCGCTGGGGTTCACTATCAACGTGCCAAAGTCACACCTGACTCCCTCTCAGATGCTCCCTTTCATCTGAGCCATTCTGGACACGGTGCAGTATCGTGCCTATCCTACCGAAGCGGCGAGTCCAGGATATTCAGACTATGATACCGATGTTTCAGCCTCTATCCTGGATTTCGGTGAGACGAACTCTGAGGCTGCTGGGCCTCATGGCCTCCTGCATCCTGTTAGTGAATAATGGCATATGTGGGCTCTGCAGTTGGATCTGAAGATTCAGTGGGCGCAGGACCAGGGAAATTTCACAGACCTGGTCCAGATTTCGCAGGGAATTGCGAAAGATATGCAGTTGTGGTTGACAAACCGCGATTGGGTCAGAGGCAGACCACTTTACCTTCCTCAGCCAGATCTCACGGTAGTGACAGATGTATCACTTCTGGGATAGGGCGGCCATTTGGGAGAGGTGGAGTTCAGAGGACTCTGGTCTCCACATCAACTTAATGGAGCTTCAGGCAATTCGATTGGCACTGAAAGCTTTCTTACCATCTCTCAATGGAAGGCAGGTTGAGGTGTTCACGGACAATACCACCTCCATGTGGTACTGCAACAAACAAGGCAGGTGGGGTCGTGGACCCTCCATCAGGAAGCCCTGTGTCTCTGGACTTGCCTGGAACAACAGGACATATCCCTGGTGGTTCAACACCTGGCCGATTCCCTGAGTGGACGAACTCAGCCGTCAGAGCCTAGCGGATCATGAGTGGCATCTCCATCCAGAGATGGCGCAAGGACTCTTTCAGTGGTGGGGAGAGCCTTAGTTAGATCTGTTTGCCTCTGTCAAGAAAACGCAATATCAGCGTTTTGCGTGTTGGGGTTTCCAAGGCGGCTATCGTTAGGCGACTCTTTTCTTCTTTAGGGGGAGCTCCAGCCTCCTTTACACCTTTCCGCCCATACCACTTCTGTCCAGAGTGCTCAAGAAGATCTTGGGAGATCGGGCTCAAGTCATTTTTGTGGCTCCGGGCTGAGCTTCTGCAAATGAGCATTGATCCTCCAATCAGGTTGCCCCTTCGGGAGGGTCTTCTGTCGCAGCAGCAGGGGAGGGTCCTCCACCCGAACCCGTCAACCATCCGCCTCCTTGCGTGGAGATTGAGCGGCGACAGTTGACAGTATTCGACCTTCCTACCAAAGTTTGCGATGTTATTCTGGCAGCCAGGCGTCCCTCCACTAAGTCGATATACGCCTGCCGATGGCAAAAGGTTTATAAATACTGTACAGAACGGTCTATTGACCCTTTCTCTGCCTCCCTTTCTGACATTCTCCTTTTCATCCTTTCTCTTGCCCAGCAGGGCTCTGCTCTGGGCACTCTGAAGGGCTATCTTTCGGCCCTTTCTGCTTTTCCACGGTTGCCAGACCAGCCGTCACTAGTCAGGTCCCCTATTGTACATATATTTCTGAAGGAGCTTACACATTTGTTCCCCCGTCACCTTTCATCATGCCCCAATGGGAACTCATATTGGCCCTCACTTATCTAATGTGTGTACCATTGGAGCTGCTGCATAATTGCCCCCTCTGGCTGCTCACCATCAAGACAGCTCCGCGCTTCTGCAGTGGAAAGTCATGAAAAGTACTGACGTAAGCACGCCAACGTGGTGCCTATATAGACAATGCGGACGTCATGACGCCGAACTCGACGCCATACAACGTCAAGCGGAGTCGACCGATGCCACCTACCAGCATGCAGGAGTACTGCTAAGAAAAATCTTCTGGATCCAGCCTGACACCTGGAAGTTCACAGGTACAGAATCTGCAGCTAGATCATGTCTCTACCACATAAGGCATTACCAAAGGTAAGTAACTTGTCCTTCTTCCCATCAACTGCAGTGTGCATCATGGCCATGCTGTCTTGTCCATTCCTTTTAACATTATTTGCAGCCACTCTTTAAATCGATGCAATGAAACTTTCACCCTTACACCGACGATGTCCAGATGTATCTTGGGGTAGCTGAGCCTCTGGAGAACTTTTAGATGACAAATACAAGGCTTCTTAAATTCCCTGTCTTATTGGCTGAGTTTTAGTGGGCTCAGCTTTAATGATTCTGAGACAGAAGTAATGCTCTTGGGGCCTTAACACCTACACACATCTCTTATGCTTTGTTTCCCAATCACAACATATTTGGGTGTCCCTTAACATTTACAAGGCAGATTAAAATATTTGCACCATTTGGGACTCGTAATTGATGCCGTAGTAGACTATTGTAATGACTAATATGGTCCTATTTGGGAATGCATTAACTTGATTGTAGCAATCACAAAATGCTGCAGTGTGTCTGATATCCATGCATTAGCTGCCTGTGAAAGCCATTGTCAATTTCAAGAATCTGTCTTTGGCTTACATGTACATGGAACAGAATCAGCTAAATACAGGTTACAGAGCACAACCACTGTTAAGTTTGTTAACCGACCTTGTTGCCAGTTGGTTTTAATAAACACAACACCATGCAATGTATACAATACAAAGAGTATTCATAAAAGGTACAAAAGGCAAAAGTCGTGTAGAGTCTTGAGTGTGTTGACACGAAGTGTATATCATGGATGCAGACAGCCGACACGTGTTTCGTCGTGTATACGACTTTTTCAAGGCTGTTGAAACAATGTGCAATCCAACATTCAATGTTATATAACAGATGTTTAATTACATGCTTTGATGCCTTTATATTGTGTATCACAAAGATAGAGAAGAGATGAGAAGAACACAAATATTACACAGAAGCCAGCTATAGCACATGATCATATTCAAAAAACAAAATTTGTGTCAAAAAAGTGTGACTGGAGGGTATTGTTAGTACCTCTATATACTATAAAACACCTCTAAAATCACCCGTGTGTAGGAAGTGATAAAGAACAAAGAAACAAGCAACGAAAAGAGAAGGGAAAGACGGAGACCCCAAAAGAATTGATTTGTGGTTTAAAGAAAACAAACAGAGCGTGAAACAAGAAAAAGCAATATAGAATACGTGCTCAAGATACTCGAACCGATGTGCAGCATAGTGGTTTTTAAAAACATATACCTTGAAGAATTTCGTAGTAGATGGTAAATGAGTTCCTTAGAACCCTCAATTGTTCGGGATGTACAGCAGCAAGAGTAATGATGCAGAATCTAAATCCTTTAAGTCGAAAAATAAGACTGTCGGTATAGAAATTTGAAATATGTTAATATAGAGAATAATAAGGACCTGATCAAAATTTTGTAAATTTTTCACCCTCTTGTAATTCAACATGACTGCAAAGTGTTGGCTTACAAGATTCATATTAACTACTGCCACCTTAGTAAGGGGCAGTAGATCTATAATCTGGTTTTGATAAAACCATAAAAAATTCCGAGTCAAAAGAAATTTTCCAAAATTCAAAATAATAAAAAAAAAGGGGGGAACATATCCCACTTATAATTCCATTTTAAAATGAACAATACCCATATATATATGGGGTGAGGTATATATTAGGATACTGTGTGTCCACAAGTCCCAAGTTTAAATGCTCTAAAAACCAAGAAAGTATACCCAAATGTGAATTGCCAGAGGGTGAAAAATTAGCAAAATTTTGATCAGGTCATTATTATTCTCTATATTAACATATTTCAAATTTCTATACCGACAGTCTTATTTTTCGACTTAAAGGATTTAGATTCCGCATCATTACTCTTGCTGCTGTACATCCCGAACAATTGAGGGTTCTAAGGAACTCATTTACCATCTACTACGAAATTCTTCAAGGTATATGTTTTTTCAAAACCACTATGCTGCACATCGGTTTGAGTATCTTGAGCACATATTCTATATTGCTCTTTCTTGTTTCATGCTCTTTGTTCGTTTTCTTTAAACCACAAATCAATTCTTTTGGGGTCTCCGTCTTTCCCTTCTCTTTTCGTTGCTTGTTTCTTTGTTCTTTATCACTTCCTACACACGGGTGATTTTAGAGGCGTTTTATAGTTTATAGAGTTACTAACAATACCCTCCAGTCAAACTTTTTTGACACAAAATTTGGTTTTTGAAACTGATCATGTGCTATAGCTGGCTTCTGTGTAAATATTTGTGTTCTTCTCATCTCTTCTTTATCTTTGTGATACACAATATAAAGGCATCAAAGCATGTAATTAAACATCTGTTATATAACATTGAATGTTGGATTGCACATTGTTTCAACAGCCTTGAAAAAGTCGTATACACGACGAAACACGTGTCGGCTGTCTGCATCCATGATATACACTTCGTGTCAACACACTCAAGACTCTACACGACTTCTGCTTTTGTACCTTTTATGAATACTCTTTGTATTGTATACATTGCATGGTGTTGTGTTTATTAAAACCAACTGGCAACAAGGTCGTTTAACAAACTTAACAGTGGTTGTGCTCTGTAACCTGTATTTAGCTGATTAATGTATGGGGAGAATTTCTCCATGTAGATAACACTGGTAAGTGGCACAGTGTTGTACATTGAGCACGCCTATATACATATATTCTTAATATACTTTGGGAGATATTGCGGAGGTACTGACCTGTGCTTTTTTACCACAGCCACTTGTTTTGGAATTATGGAACAGAATCAAATAACCACAAAATATGTCCTCAAAAAATCCTTATGATAGGTGGACTTAAAATGTCTTACTGTTCCCCTTACCAAGTACAAATCTCAGAGTGACAGTTTTCCATCATTTGACTCAAACGTTGGCTCAAACTTCAATTTCATATCAGCAAGGAGCAATGTCTTGACTTTTCCTAAAGTATTAAAAGCTTGGGTGTGCTGTTAATGTATTTGTCATGATAAGTTATTGCTCTTTGGCTTCTGTAATATACTGATGATTTTTGGCACCAAGATACAGTTTAGTAATTTCTTGTGTGCAGTGTAAGTAATTAAATAATTTAATAAGTGAATGAGATTTTGGATGACCCTTACAAAATCTTGCCCCGGGTTTTTTTTTAGCCAAGCACCAGTGTGCTGTGGGACGTACTTGGGGAGATTGCACTGAGCAGGGGCAATTGACTCTTGATTTTCTTTCTGCAATGGCGGACATATGTGTGGGGATCAACAGAATTATGTCAACTGAAAGACCTTAAGGAAGAGTGACACCTCAGATAAAGTTGAAAAAATGTGTAATTGAGAAGCAATGAATTTAGTTTGAAAGGCTTAGCGGAGGCAGAAGGTAGTAAGGGTTCTGTACAGATTTGTAAGATGCATCACAACCTCTCTAACTGCTATGTCTTCTAAAGTATTTAATTTGCAGAAAGTAGTAAGGGATAATTTTCCAGCTGTCAATGCTTTGAACGAGCTCAGGAAGATAAGAGGTAGGATACACTTGAGCAATCAAAAGAGGAGATATAACCTTTAGTACAAAAAGGGACATTCTCTTTTTCTTAGGACCGCGAGATAGCTACAAATTCAGAATATATCTAGATTTGTTTGGTCTGTCTGAGGAGAACTTTCTGCTGCAAGCTAAATTCTATCTACCAGCAATACCAAATTAACAAGTACTGTGAAGAGGTTAATTATTCTGTCTTTGTCCTGGTCCATAAAAAGAGACCCATAAAACGTTGCTTTGAGCAGAGTTGAAAGTCTTGTATGTTAAAGTACGACGGCATACCTAGCATAGTTAGGGAAGAGCAACACAGGAAATCTGCATTACTGCAACTTAGGGTTTGAGAAGTCTGAAAGCTTTCTCTGTTCTCTTGTATCTCCTTTATTTATTGTGAGTGAAACAGTTTAATTATTCTTGTCTTAAAGTTCCATTTTGCGTTTACTGAAAGAGAAGCTTGAATTCTAGTTATTGATAACATTTTCTTTTTTTTAGAGTGAGTGGCTGTGTTGATCACTTTATGCCCTCTGAAAAGGAAGCATACAGTTGTCTTCGAAACATTATTTCAACATTAAATATTGAACTACCTCCTGAAGAAACATGGGACTACGACGATCCACTGTACGATGACCAAGACCTGTTAGGGCTTGCACCACGGAGCTTCAATTATACTTTAAACATTAAGCTGGTAAGTACTAATGTTGAGCCTTGTTGCTTTTTATACCTCAAATGATAGAGTATTCTGGAAATGTATATGTGATGTCTGTTAATTGCATTCTCTTAATATGTGTATGCCAAGTTGTATTTGGCCTGTTAGCAAAACAGATTTAAATTACGCATAGCTGGCTGGCATACTACATTGAAGCCGATTAAGCCTTTGTGGATTAACATATTATTTAATAATGGAAACCTCATAAAGTAGCATGTTTTGTTACATCACTCAAAGACCTAACAGAAATGTGTTCATAATCTTAGTTTTAAGTGGTCTACCACTTTTTGGTTCTTTGTAAAGTTTTGGGTGAGGGCGTGAATGGATTGTGTAATTTTGTGATAAGACGTAGCCCCTAATATGGATTTGTTTGTCCAGCTAAAGTCCTTCATGCCTTATCTGCAGTGAGTGATAAAAATAAACCAGTGCCAGTGATACTGAAATTACACTGACTTACCAATACTGTTGTACCCTATGCATATCCTATTCCAGTGCCTTAGAAACCATCTACATAAACAATAATTTGATGTTGCAAAATTAACCTCTTACTAACATTGGGTCTAATTTGGTCAGTTTTACTCCAAGAAGCATCTGTGTGACTGTGGTAGACCACTCCAATGACTAGATTGATCTTAATGCATTTTATTTGATGTATCTAATTATTTGTTTTCAAAGTCAAGTCGGAGTATTAGTAACATTGAAATAAAAGCACCAATGGATTAACCATCATCATCAAATAATGAACAGTATTACTAACACAGTAAAATAAAAATAATGGTAACAGAAATGCCTTCTTTAATAAGCGTGGTTTTTATGATATTTTTAAAATCGGTGTAAACTATAACCTTTTGTATTTTTAGGGAATAATGATTTGAATCATTTTTTTTTTCTTTTCCTTTTTAGGTCTGTACTTTGACTGCTGTCAAAGAGACCTAATGATAACAATATACCAAGGGTGGGCTTTGGGTCCGTCCCTTTTAACCATTAGGTTTCTTCAACCAGCCTCTTGGAGCCATTGGCTTGAGACAATCACGTCTTGGTTTGGCCCAATGGATCATTCATCTTTCACCTAGTGTTATTGGTTGTCTGGGTGTGCCCGCCAGCTCAAACTCGAGTGCTTGCTTGAGTAATGAATAACTTCACAACTGGCTCTCCCCTTTGTGACTTGCCCTAGTGTGCTAACACTGCCTATGTTGGCACATAAAAACTAGAGCTATTGGCTTTGCCAATTCTATTCATTAATGGGTAATAGTACAAAAACATAGAAGAACACTCAGTCAAATTTTTTTGCGTGTTTATATTTGCATTTGTCATTTATGAAGCATTCCAACCAGGCTTATTGTATGTCATCTGATCATTCAAAAGTGTCAGCATTATGACAAAGTTTAGTGTATGAGAGCATCATCCAAAAGGTGGGATAGAGATATGGCAACACAACTAGTTGACAACATGCAATTTACCCAGTCTCTGTTAAATCCTCAGGCGCCGAGGGTGTCTCACGGTTTCATGATTGGGTCTGCTTGCTGCAAAAGCTGTAGGTTGACCAATCAGTTGGTGGAGATGCAGCTGTAGGCATTCAATGAAGGGGTCACTGTGATTAAAGGTATTTAACATAAATGGCAACATTATGGATGACTACAATATTCCCTTGCTGTATAGGCGACATCTACCTCAAGTAGAATGTGGTTCTGCAGGCAAAGACTTGAGTCTGATACCTCCTTATAGGGACTTGACCTCATAGCGGCTGTTAGTTCACAAATTGGTTTATAGAGAAGGGCGGAGTTCACAAATGGGTTTATAGAGAAGGGCTGTTTTGATGCCCTTTCTGTTGGAGTCAAGAAACCTGGTACTTTATTGGAGAAATGTCATTTTAGTGCCGATAAGGCTGGGATGTGACCCTTTGCGAAAGGCCAGCCCAACCTGCTTCATACTTCTGCGTGGTCTTCGGAAGCTTTTCCCACTGCTGCCAGCTCAAGTTAAATCTCAAATAGTGCACATCTTTATTCTGAGCAGTCTAGATTACAGTAACTGTTACTCGGAACTCCTTACTATCTTATCAGTAGACTGTATAGAGTCCAAGCATCAGCTGCCAAATTGGCATTAAACAGACCTCGTAGATCATCTGCATCTGATGCAATGAAGGAACTACACTGGCTTCCTTTGAAACAGAGGATAGCCTTTAAGTCTATGTGTGTTATCTTCGAGGCACTTCAAGGCATGGGCCCTGTGCCCTTAAAACGGATCCTAAAGAGATATGCTCCAAGGAGATGCCTCTGTTCAGCGTTAGTGAACCTCCTATGTGTAACTCGATTCTGTAAGACCAGACAAGGCAGTAGAGCCCTTACTTTTAAAGCAGCCTAGTTCTGGAACAAGTTACCAGTCACTCTCAGATCATCAACTGATCTACTGCATTTTAGGAAAGCCTTGAAGACCTGTCTCTTCTTTAAGTGACCATGTGGCTTTCTTGTGCTCACGCTTACAGCCTGTATGTTCAGATGAAAGCTCTCAGTGCCAGGATACCTGTACGGTGACAGTTTGCGCTTCATAAATGCTATAAATAAATAAAATAAACCTGCTGATAATTTTGAGGCAGGCATTCCGTGGACGGTTGTTCCTGTTCCACTGCAAGCTGAGCACAGGCTTGCGTGTCTGTTTAACTTGCTGATGACTGCCGATAGACTATGCGAAAATTGGTAAGCGCGTTGGACTTGTATTAAGGACTTGAGTTGGTTCATCGTTATGAAGCCTGGCTTCCACACACGTAGTTTTTATAACTTGGGAAGTACCAACACACACATCAGCTATCTCACAAGTGCCAATAGACGCTCTGCCCTGCAGCTTCATAGTGAGATGCATTTGTTCTTTCACGAACGTAGTCTTGAAGAAAAAGAAGCCAGACTGCTAGGTGCGGTGCTATTGTACAATTTGTCATTCAACCCATTTAGACAACAATGGCTACTTTGGCTATGTAAACTTGTTTTGTTGAAAAAAATGTGGAGCCTTTAACTTGCTGCAGAGAAACTTTATATGTTGGTTATTTATTGAATTTAATATTCATTCATTAATGCAGTCAGTTGCACCTCCATCTACATTTCTTGCTACTTCAGGGGAATATATCATGCCATGGGAAGATTGGCAAAAAGCTTTTGAGACCTATTTAGAGAACTTAGGTGGGGATGTAATTGTTGCAAAAAGAAAATTGGCTATGTTAAAGCACAGTTTGGGTGTGGAGAGTAGAAAAGTATTAAAAACATTGCCAGGTATTGAAGAGCATAGTGAAGGAGGAGACAATGAGTCAGATGTGGATGAAGAATTGGATGATGCGTATGTGTCTGCTATGAAGGCGCCTGAAGAAAACTATGGACAAATTTTGAGTTAACCCAATTCAAAGCACACGCATAACACAATTCCAACTGTAGTTCATAGTTATCTTATAATCAAACAATGATGCTGTAATTCTTGTTCATCTCTTTGTTCCTTAATTTCTTTATAGCCTTGCACCAACGTGTTTCGTCGCAGCGGGAATGTATCCCTTACGACTTCCTCAGGGCTACAAAATACCAAAAATAGCTGCGTTGTAATATATACATCAGGACTCGTAGTCCATGCTCATCACTCAATGCACCCAGTGCAAAGACAACAATAGATATATATAGATAGATACTCAATTGTGACATCCTAAACCACCACCTATCATTGGTTCCAACACACATTCCATGAAATTAGAAACACCTCCTTTAAAAAAATTCTCCAAGCTCATGAGATCATTACATTTCTTTAGCGTATTTCTTAACATGTTATACATAATAATTGCTTATACATGTAGCCAAACCAGCATCTGACTCCTTGTTTTTTGCCAACCAATATGTGTTAGTAAGACTGGTCACTTCAAATTCCACAAATGGTGCACCCTTATGTTACAAGTATAGTAATCCACCTGTGATTAACCCCCATGCTAATAAAACCATAATATAGACAGTACCTTCTAGGCTTTAGTCGCTAAACACCAGGAACCCTATTATGTTAAAAAGAGAGCAAAAAATATCAGCATAATGTCGATATCCGACCCGAGTAAACTTCACATCAAGATTGCAAGATCAAAACCACTCAACTATGTCTTATGGCTTACCTCCTGCTCTCGTATACAAAAAGGAGGGAAACCCGCCCGCTGTTGTGCTCCAAACGAATAACTGTTCTTTTACTTTTAGTAAGCTCTGCGATTCCCAACAAGGTATCTGGATGACCAAAACAATAGTCGCAATTGAAACCGAATCCTAACTTCTATAACACGTGTAATGTTACAAAGTTTTTAATTTTTATCTAAATGGATTCTAACTTAAAAACACTCACCCACTAGTGAATGTACCGTGTTTGGTACTTCTCACGATCTTCTTCTCACAATTAATTGCTGCTATGCGGAGGAGCTAATACCTTCCTCACAGTGCATGGTCTTGATGCCTATTGGGTTACAAAAACAATAAGAACTATCAACTACTCCAAATCCCACTGCCGATAGCTCTACTGCACTCTACTACACTTAAAAATCTCTTTGCCCCCTTACCGTGAGTATATCCGGCTCCTACAATGTAACGCGTCCTCGGCCCGAATGCAGGTCCCGAGCTTGATACCACTGCTTCCTAATATTGCATTTCCGGTGTAGAAATAAACACCGGACTTTTACGGCCAACAAATGGCAAAATCGGGCGCCATCTTAGAGTGATACGAATGGCAAGCCATCCTCTTGTTAGTTTCTAGGCATGGATAATATTGCCTCGATTTAGGAAGGAGATTTAATTGATCACTCGCCTCTCAATTAACGAACGAGTGAGTGCTATCTTTTTAAATATATATAACCAGGGGTTACAGATGCGAGCATGAGAGTAGTGAAAATGTCAGTCGCCATCTTAGACTGATCAAATTGGCATGCTTTCCATTGCTTACTCTTTTGATTATTATGGCAGATCCATCATAACCGGCTACGAAGGATATAAAGTACCACATTTCAATTACTAAAACACCTCCTATTCTATTTGTTATTTATTAACATGTAGTTAATAAAGAGGCTTACTCTTACTCTGCTGCACTTGGCGAGTGATCAATTAAATCTCCTTCCTAAATCGAGGCAATATTATCCATGCTTAGAAACTAACAAGAGGATGGCTTGCCATTCGTATCACTCTAAGATGGCGCCCGATTTTTAAGTGTAGTAGAGTGCAGTAGAGCTATCGGCAGTGGGATTTGGAGTCGTTGATAGTTCTTATTGTTTTTGTAACCCGATAGGCATCAAGACCGTGCACTGGGAGGAAGGTATTAGCTCCTCCGCATAGCAGCAATTAATTGTGAGAAGAAGATCGTGAGAAGTACCAAACACAGTACATTCACTAGTGGGTGAGTGCTTTTAAGTTAGAATCCATTTAGATAAAAATTAAAAACTTTGTAACATTACACGTGTTATAGATGTTAGGATTCGGTTTCAATTGCGACTATTGTTTTGATCATCCAGATACCTTGTTGGGAATCGCAGAGCTTACTAAAAGTAAAAGAACAGTTATTCGTTTGGAGCACAACAGCGGGCGGGTTTCCCTCCTTTTTGTATACGAGAGCAGGAGGTAAGCCATAAGACATAGTTTAGTGGTTTTGATATTGCAATCTTGATGTGAAGTTTACTCGGGTCGGATATCGACATTATGCTGATATTTTTTGCTCTCTTTTTAACATAATAGGGTTCCTGGTGTTTAGCACCTAAAGCCTAGAAGGTACTGTCTATATTATGGTTTTATTAGCATGGGGGTTAATCACAGGTGGATTACTATACTTGTAACATAAGGGTGCACCATTTGTGGAATTTGAAGTGACCAGTCTCACTAACACATATTGGTTGGCAAAAAACAAGGAGTCAGATGCTGGTTTGGCTACATGTATAAGCAAATATTATGTATAACATGTTAAGAAATACGCTAAAGAAATGTAATGATCTCATGAGCTTGGAGAATTTTTTTTAAAGGAGGTGTTTCTAATTTCATGAAATGTTTGCTGGAACCAATGATAGGTGGTGGTTTAGGATGTCACAATTGAGTATCTATATATATCTATTGTTGTCTTTGCACTGGGTGCATTGAGTGATGAGCATGGACTACGAGTCCTGATGTATATATTACAACGCAGCTATTTTTGGTATTTTGTAGCCCTGAGGAAGTCGTAAGGAATACATTCCCGCTGCGACGAAACGCGTTGGCGCAAGGCTATAAAGAAATAAAGGAACAAAGAGAAGAACAAGAATTACAGCATCATTGTTTGATTATAAGATAACTACGAACTACAGTTGGAATTGTGTTATGCGTGTGCCTTGAATTGGGTTAATTGTTGTTTCAATCCTTTGGGTTGATAATTGGGAGGAGCGGGTTGTATCTCCCCCTCAAGAGCACCGCACGAATTGAGTGAACAGATATTAAGTGGTGTATTCCATGCACAGCGCCAGTAAACTCGTACACCCACAACAGTAGTTTTTGACAAATTTTGAGTATTGCTGCAGAATGACAAGCTTTTTTTCTCTGGCACAATTACTAGGCAAGACTATTGATCAATATGTGGCAGTATTTCAAACTTTAGTTGCAACTTGCACATTTGGGGAGTTACAGGAAGAAATCATTTGTGATCAATTAATTAACCGCACCTCAAATATGAGAATACAAGATAAGTTATTGGGTTTGAAAGAACCACCCTATGAAAAATCTATAATGGTAGCTAAACACATTGAAAAAACCTCGCACTATGTGGAAGAATGGAAGGTGGGGGATGGGGTGTGTGGAAACAAAGCGGAACCTATGTAAACTACTTTACAGTTGGCGGACAAGTCCAAGTGTAAGGGGATTGGTAAATTGAGAAATGTTCCAGAAAGTAACAAAAGACATGTTATCAGTATGGGGGCACAAAGAATGTTGCCACTTCTGGTAATTGTCCTGCTGCAAAAGCGAAATGTTGCAGATGTAAAAATGATCAGACATTTTTCAAGGGTGTGTAAGTAGGAAACTATGGATTTTAAAAGTTGTGTGAATATGTTGAGAGAGTGAGAATTAGGAAGAGGGATGCCAAGATGCACTGGAATCAGATGATAGCTTGGAAGTATTGGTAGTGTGTGATATATCAGGAGAAATAAACTCTAAAATAAATGTTGGAGTTGAGCCACATTGTCTTCCAAAATGCATGGTGGAAGTGTGTGGTATGAAAATTGCCAAGTTGGTCTCTTGTTCACCGTATACTCTGATCGATAAAGAGACTTGGTGTGGTTTGGGACAGAGAAAGCTATTAGAAACGGATGTTAAACTGGAGGGATACTGTGGCGTAAAATTACTGATTTTAGGGTACTTTCAAACGAATTATGTTTTAAAGGAATGGGTACGCTGGATCAGATTTACGTGGTAGAGAAAGGAAGCATTCTTTTGGGATGGCATGAACAACGAGCATTAGGAATTGTGTTGGATCACAATAGGTGTGAGCAAGCTTTGGTGTTATGTCAGGAAGAAACTCAAATGTGGATGTTAGAGTTTCCAGGATAGTTTGGATGAGATCTCGGGTGCCTTAAAAAGTTTATGCATAAAATAATCTTGAGAAAGGGGCCCATGCAATAGTGCACAAAGTGCATAATGTACCGCTTTCCTTAAGGGAATTAAACAGGTTGTTAAAGAATAATATTATTGAACCAATAGAATCTTCGGAATGGTTGAGCTTTGTGGGTATTGCCCATCAATCCAATGTCAAGATTAGGATGCATGATTTTTTTTTAGACATTTTTTGATTTTAAAAGAGAAGCACTTCCTCTTTATTCAAGTACACAATGAATACAAGAATGAACACAAAATGTAACTCCCTTCGCGTTGACCGCACTCCCGCCTGCCGCCCCCCAGCAATCCATATGTGCTGCATCATCAATAAATCTAGTGACAGTCACCATTACTCATCTATATGTGTATCTGTCCATATAGGTTAGAACTTTGTCGTCTAACGGATGCTGTATAGGGCGTGTGGGCTCTAACACAATTCCCTGGTAATCCACCTATGTCTACCACACTTTTGCATGCTTCTGCAGCCAGCCTCTGGCTCTATACACTGCTATTTCCAAATCCATGCAGTTGTCCATCCCCTTCCTCCACTCTGGCAGAGAAAGATTTGTGTCCTTCCACCCCTTCTCTGTCTGGTTTGGCGAGGGTCAACCCCAAAAAAAGCAGTGTCCGTTTGTATTAGTTACCACCCAACACACCGTTGATATGTGACAGGATGAGGTTGAGGTCCATTGGGATGTTCCAACCCAAAATTCTACCCAAGCAAGATGTCACTCCCTGCCAAAATGGAACCAATACATGACACTCCCACACTGTGTGCAGTAATGTCCCCTCTGTGTTTGCACAGCAGAGGCATGCAGAGGAGACTATGAACCTCATCTCCCATAAGCAATGTTGCCTGAGGTATACCCTTTGAAGGTATTTAAGTTGTTTCAGTCTAAGCCTAGACGCAGCTCAGGGTGCTCCCCAAACGTCTGTCCAGTCCTCGTCCCCAAGGTCTCCTAAGTCCTCCTCCTATGCTCTCCGCAGATTAGGGAATGTGTCTGGTTAGAGAGGAGTCTGATAGATCTTAGCGACCTTATGGTCCTCCAGGCCTCCTAAGAGGAGCTTGCCTTTCAGAGGATTAAATTTGGGGAGATTGATCAGAGCTGTTGCATACGGTGCCAATGCATGTCAAAAATGCAGATATCAATTGAATTGACTGCAATGGAGCTCATACTCAACTTGGATCCTGGGTGGATATCCTTATCAAGTCCCACTTCCGAAATCCCTTTAATCCAGCCACCTGTGGCAACGCACAGCCCTGCCAAAGCGGTGTTGGTTCCGTTAGTATCCCCCACAACCCATCTGCCGGAGGGTGCATTTCCACAAATTATAAACCACCTTAGTCGCTGGGGAAAGGCCGTCAACACTGCAGCCATATAGAAAAGAGCGAAGGGAGGTGTCCCCCATAGCCCATTTTTCAAACACAAAGGCTGGGTCTCCATGAAAGTCGTACCACCAGTCATTAATAATCCATAGATGGGAGGCCCGATGGTATGACTCGATGTCAGCCACCACAATGCCCCCAAGGTAGGTAGATTGAAACATTTGCTAAGAGCGATACGGGTGATGCCATTATCGCACAGGAGGATAGAATTAATTTTCTGAAACCACTGCTTCGGGATGTCATACGGGAAGTTTTGTAACTGGTATAAAAAGCGGAGCAAGGACACCATTTTGAAAATTGCCTATCTTCCAGTCAAGGAGAGGAGCAAGACGGACCACACCCGAACGTCCGACTTCAGTCAATCCGTCACTGGATCAAGGTTGCGCTCCCAAGCCACCTCTGCACATGGGGGCACAAACACGCTCGGGTAATCAAAACCCACTGCGGCAATTTACAGCATAGCTGCCCAATTAAAGTTCTGCGGGTATGCGTTTGCCAGAAAAACTATTGATTTGGAGATGTTTATGTGAAGACCCGAAGTATCTCCAAAGATGCATAGAATTTGCAAGATACGGGTCCTGTACATTTGGGGTCAGTTAAGGAGAAAAGAACATCATCGGCGTACAATGCTATTCTGTCCGAAGCCCCATCTCCCCACTCGAACCCATGTACTTGAGCATCCATTCTCCCCCATACAGCCAGAGGCCCCATGGTGTTAGCGAACAACAGAGGAGACAGTGGGCATCCTTGCCTCGTCCCTCGCTGTATTGGAAACAAGTCTGATCGGCCCCATCCACACATACCGTCGCTACTAGGTCTGTGTATAATAATTTGACATATGAGAGAAACTTAGGGCCGATATTTAGGCAGCAGAGGAGGTCAAACAAATAGTCCCAACTCACAGAGCCATGAACCCAGCTTGATTAGGGTGTACTAAGGTAGAGATTGACCGCAATAAATGGTCTGCCAGTGCTTTCATGAGTATTTTCACTTCTAAGTTCAAGAGAGAGATCGGGCGATATGAGGAATATTCCTCTGCTGGCCGATTAGGATTGAGAATCACCACTATCTCCGCATGCAGCCAATCCGAGGGCAGAGATGAGTGATCAGCCACGAAGTGGATGACCAATATGTGTTCTCGGAGTTTGGGCATACATGATTTAAAAAATTCACCTGGAAAGTCATTAGGCCAAAGGGATTTCCCTTGAGCTCAGCCCTGTCGGGGCTGATGATAGCTCTAACACCAGTCATCATCTAATGATGCACCCGTCCCCAGGTGTAAGAATCCTGAGGGGAAGGTCGGCTACAAACGCCTGTATATGCTCCTCTGACAGAGCCTCCCTCTGGGCATATACCCCTCATTGTAGGTTGCAAAACTATGAACCACCTCTCTAGGCTCTGTATATAAAGAACCGGTTGGGTCGCACAGGAGAGGGACTGATGAGGACTGTCGGGCATTTTGGCACAGTCTGTGCAACATTTTACTGTACTTGTACTCCATTGGTATATGCAGCTTTGTGCCGCTTGCCAGGACCGTTTCGCCTCTTCCAGCATGGTCTACTGATACATTTGCTTCAGGAAACCCAGCTGCCTCCGGGCTAGCTGGCCAATACTCTGTCTAATGTGTGCGTCTAAAGTTATAATCTGAGATTCCAGGTCAGCAAGTGTCCGCGTTCTACGCCGTCTCTCCCCAGTGGTGTAGCTAATATGCATGCCTGAAGGGACCTTTAAGGGCTTCCTAAAGTGTTGCCAGGGAGTTCACAGAGCCTGCATTATGGATGAAGTAGTTATCAGTGGACTGCTCTATGTGTGTTTTATAATTTGCAGATTGTATGTTTCAGGGCGATAAGAGCCACCGGAAGTCAGGTCGTTGACGACCCAGCCGAATTCGGAGAACGATCAGAGAACAATCAGAGATCCCCTGTGCTAGTATGGTGGTGTCAACAATCCTATGTGCATGTGTACTTGGTATAAGGAAGTAGTCTAAGCATGAGAAGGAGCCGTGCACCTTGTTTCATTTTATCTAACAATCCGTTCACGTTCCAGGACACCACATGCAGCTAATCGGCTACGTCTATGGCAGCTACATTTGGGGGGGAAAAAGGAGACCGATCAGCAGCAGGGCCGTGAGTGAGATACGGTGGGTCCACAGAACATGAACAACAAAATCTTCCAAACTTACCCCCGCCTTATTTCTAAACCATGAAGTATCCGTTGAGAAGCATACCTCTGCGAGGCCCCAACGGGGAGCCCCACAGGGCCTGCCCCAACAATACCCTATAACTCCAGATGTCCACTACCACTCTCTAGGCCCAAGTGGAGACTCCTCCAACCCTCAAGATTCAATACTATGTCTCCTCAACAGGAAGTTGTGCAGCATGGAAGTCTAAATGCTCTGCTCCCACCACCGCACGGTCTTTAGAATCTTGCTTCGCAATAGGGCCTGTAGGGGCTCTACAGGGTCTCATTCAGCCCTGTCACGTGGCTAAGTTAGGCCCGGGAACAAACACTGATATTTTACATGTATACGTTTCTTAAGTTTCCTTCTTTTGGGCACAATGACTTTTGACACAGGCGTTGCGTGACAGTGCAGGATTAGTTTCTCTAAAACTACATTGCTTAAAATTCCACTTCATGAGTACTCTATCACAACACTTTGAACATTTAGTACAAAGCCTGAACACACATTGTGCAAATATTGTTGTTTGTTATTCGTCCATGAAACGACATGGCTATCACAAAGACAATGAGCAATGTTATCTCGGCTGGAGCATTGACACGGAAGCATGGATACTGTTGTTATAAATACACACATATTTCTGTGCTCAAGTTAGAGGAACACTCTACTGTCATTGCGAGGTCGGAGCCGGAGTCTCTGTGAGGAGGGATGTCCAACTTGTGACCAAGACGAGGACCTACATACCTTGCCTTCAGATAATGGGGGGGTTAGATCATCCAGTAGGGGATTCTTGGCAGAACACCTGCCCTAGGTAACTAGGTAAGGAAGTGCATAGTAGGAGTACACTATATCCAGTACTTATGTGCCAGCATATATACACCGTATTTGCATGATGGCGGAATTGTTCATTCTTTTTACTGTCCTTATGTTGCTAATCACTTTGATCTGCTTCTGCCTATTAATCATTGCAGCACATATATACAAGAATCACAGTGGTTCAATAAACATTGAAAATTCCCCTTTGTGTCTTTCTTGTGTAGCCTTCTGAGTGAGCTTGAGTGCCTGAGTGAAAATGTTCTAGATCTGTTACCACTATTCCTTGGGGAGTCTGGGTTGTCATGTTCTGAGGTTGCCCAAAGCATTTATTACCTTAATAGATTTAGGGGTATTTATGGTGGCACTATGAGCTAGCTGGTCTATAGGCCTACACGTCCTGAGGGGGTGCATAGAATCAGTGTAGCACCATACCAATGTTTATGTTGTCGAACAAACGAACAGTTCCTACTGAGAAAGCGGAAACCTACGACAGCCCATGCCGGTATCAGCTCATCGCTGGGAGCATCAAGCAACAGACACAATTGCGGATATTGGGGCATCTTCGAGGTCCGTCTCAACTGCTGAGTCTGCCTGGTCGGGGCACAGGGGGGTTGATCCCATTGAGTATTTCTCCAGGACGAGCATGATCTATTTCTTCTCTTCGGTGGGGTTGTTGAGGATCAGGTGGGTCACCTCCCCTAGAGAAGAGTCCGAGACCATTCTCTGAGGAGTATGCAATTTGAGGTGCACTCTTTCATCTACACAATGGAAAACCTTTTCCGGTGTCTCAAAAAAGAGTTTGGGAAAAATGGATCACAGTCAGCTTGGCAGGAAAAAGCAGCATGCATTGAAAATTTCAATTTCGAAGCTGTTTTTTAGCTGCCATAAAGGATTGCCGCTGTTGCTGCACCAACCTGGTATAATCAGGAAACCTCATTATAGCTTGAGATTGAAACATGACTTTATTCTGGAGCTGGGCGTGCTTAAGGATCCTAATCTCTGTCCATGCATTCCAAGAGTTTTGCGATGGCAGGACGAGGCTGGGCTCCAGGCGTAGGGTGTCACACCAGGTCCCTGTGGGCACTTTCAATGACAAAGCAGGGGGAATAAACTTCTGGGGGCATAAAAGATCTGAGCCACTGGTCCAAGAAGCACTCCGGGGACGTGCCCTCACATCCCTCTGGAAATCCCACGAATCGTAGATTGTTTTAATGGGCTCTGCCTTCGGTGTCTTTTACTCTTGCTGTCAGTTCAGTGGTCGCAGTAGTGAGCTGAGTCACTGTCGGCTGCCGAGTGAACAGAGTCTTCCACCCCCGACACTCGGGTTTCCGCCTCTGTGAGTGGACACAGGAATGTCAGTGTGTATTCGAATTTGTCAAAAGTTGAACTGTGAAAGCCGTAGAACTCAAGCAGTTTGATTCAAAAGATCATACCATTGTGGCCACTGTTGCTAGCAAGCATAGTCTAGGAGCTCTCTTAATGCAGTCTAACAATGGTCGTGAAGAGGGTTGACGTTTGCTTTCAGGACATTAAGAGGTGCAAAAGCAAGTTACTCCACTATAGAGAAGGAAGCGCTAGCCTGTTGGTGGCATATTCAGCATTTTATGAATTGTGTGGGGTGCGAAATTCAAGTTGAGGACAGATCATAAGCCTCTAATTGATTTGTTCACCACAAAAGGGGCTAGCAAAGCATCACCACGGATTGAAACGTGGTTATACAGATTACAGGAGTTTTCTTTTTCCACTAAATTTGACCCAGGTATTGGCAATGTCAATGCTGATTGCTTAGCTCTGTTGCCAGTGCAAGAGGCAATAGATGAAGAGGAGGATGAGTGGGTTGTAGTGGATGTGGAGTGGGCAAGTCTGAAGGCAATATCAACAAGCATTGGCATAGCCAATAGGTCTCGCATTTGGGGCCTTATAAGTGTTTAGGCAGAGCTATTGACTTTGCCAATGTGTTTAAGCTGTGCTGTAGAGAAGTGTGGCTGCTGTGCAGCATGCTGAAAAGTTGTAATAAAAAAGTGCCAGAAGCATTTTTGTTACCTTTATATATGACCAAGAAGGCATTATGTCCAACAGAACGACCATATTAAAAAATGTATGTACAATAAAACATTTCCTCATTTTTCTTTTGTTCTTGCAATGCTTGTTAAAGTTTTTTTTGAGGGGGCATAAACAATTGGAGGTTGAAGGTTGTGAACTAGTACCTGTATTATAACACTAGCAGCGGCCAGACGCTAGGGGAGAATCAACAGATGGCAGATTCCGAAAGCAGGCTGAGGTGGTGTTGAGTGATGTTGAGGTGGTAGTGGTGGTGGTGACTGGTGCTGAGACGATGCTGAGGTGATGCTGAATGATACTTAGGTCTTGCTGAGTGATGATGATGTGGTGGTGTACTATTGCAAAGGCGATGCTGAGTGATACTGATGTGGTGTTGAGTGATGATGTGGTGGTGCTGAGTGATGATGTGGTGGTGCTGAGTGATGCTGTGGTGGTGCTGAGTGATGCTGTGGTGGTGCTGAGTGATGCTGTGGTGGCGCTGAGTGATATTGTTGTGGCCCTGAGTGATGCTGTGGTGGTGCTGAGTGATGCTGTAGTGGTGCTGAGTGATGCTGTGGTGGTGCTGAGTGATGCTGTGGTGGTGCTGAGTGATGCTGTGGTGGCCCTGAGTGATGCTGTGGTGGCCCTGAGTGATGCTGTGGTGGCCCTGAGTGATGCTGTGGTGGCCCTGAGTGATGCTGTGGTGGCCCTGAGTGATGCTGTGCTGGCCCTGAGTGATGCTGTGCTGGCCCTGAGTGATGCTGTGCTGGCCCTGAGTGATGCTGTGCTGGCCCTGAGTGATGCTGTGCTGGCCCTGAGTGATGCTGTGCTGGCCCTGAGTGATGCTGTGCTGGCCCTGAGTGATGCTGTGCTGGCCCTGAGTGATGACTCCCAGGTTGCGTGCGTGGTCGGTGGGTGCCGGGGCTGCTCCCAGCGTCGTTGGCCACCAGGAGTCGTCCCAGGCTGAGGGGTTGGAGCCGAGCATGAGGACCTCCGTTTTGTCCGTGTTCAGCTTTAGTCGGCTGATCTTCATCCAATCGGCGACGGCCTTCATTCCTTCGTGGAGATTGGCTTTGGCGGCGAGGGGGTCCTTGGTGAGGGAGAGGATCAGTTGAGTGTCGTCGGCGTAGGAGATAATGTTGAGGTCGTGTTGTCTGGCGATGCGTGCGAGCGGGGCCATGTAGATGTTGAACAGTGTTGGGCTGAGGGACGATCCCTGGGGTACGCCGCAGATGATCTCGGAGGCTTCGGATCGGAAAGGTGGGAGGCGGACTCTCTGGGTTCTGCCGTCGAGGAAGGAGGTGGTACATTCCAGGGCCTTGTCTCGGATCCCTGCGTCGTGGAGGCGTGCGCGTAGAGTGCGGTGGCAGACAGTGTCGAAGGCGGCGGAGAGGTCCAGCAGGATGAGGGCTGCGGTCTCACCATTGTCCAGCAGGATCCTGATGTCGTCGGTGGCGGCGATGAGGGCAGTCTCAGTGCTGTGGTTGCTGCGGAACCCCGATTGGGATGGGTCCAGGATGCTGTTTTCTTCGAGGTATCGGGTTAGCTGTTTGTTGACGATCTTCTCGATGACCTTGGCTGGGAACGGAAGCAGAGAGATGGGCCGGAAGTTCTTGAGGTCTCTCGGGTCCGCCTTGGGTTTTTTGAGTAGGGCGTTGATCTCTGCGTGTTTCCAGCTCTCTGGGAAGGTCGCGGTCTCGAAGGAGAGATTGATGATGTTGCACAGGTGGGGTGCGATGGAGCTGCTGGCTTTGTTGAAGATGTGGTGCGGGAAAGGGTCTGACGGGGAGCCGGAGTGTATTGTGCTCATGGTCTTGATGGTGTCCTCGATGTTCACGCTGGTCCAGGCTGGCAGGGGGTCGTTGTCGATGGTGTGTGGCGGGTCTGGTGCATCGATCTTAGTTGGGTCTGTCAGGGTGTTGAAGAGGGGTAGATGGGTAGAAGGGTAGAAGAGGGGTGAGAGAGTATCTGTGAGAGAGTGTCTGTGAGAGAGTGTCTGTGAGAGAGTGTCTGTGAGAGAGTGTCTGTGAGAGAGTGTCTGTGAGAGAGTGTCTGTGAGAGAGTGTCTGTGAGAGAGTGTCTGTGAGAGAGTGTCTGTGAGAGAGTGTCTGTGTCTGTGAGCGTGTGTCTGTGAGCGTCTGTGAGTGGGGTAGAGGGGTAGAAGAGAGGTTGAGGGGTAGAAGAGAGGTTGAGGGGTAGAAGAGAGGTTGAGGGGTAGAAGAGAGGTTGAGGGGTAGAAGAGAGGTTGAGGGGTAGAAGAGAGGTTGAGGGGTAGAAGAGAGGTAGAGTAGAGGTAGAGGGGTAGAAGAGAGGTAGAGTAGAGGTAGAGGGGTAGAAGAGAGGTAGAGGTAGAGGGGTAGAAGAGAGGTAGGGATATATAGGCAAATGAAAAGGAAGCTATCGACTTCAGGAATGTGAAAGAGAGCTCTCCTATCTTGAAAGCTGATTACAAGCGCGAAACTTTCAAACCACGGAGTCGTTTGAAAGTTTCACCGCATTTCTCAGGAGATGCTTGTAAACACCAATAACCTGATTCATTTAATTTAACAGTTGGCTCCGCCCAGGATTGCTTAGTAGCAAATGACAAGGAAGCTATCGACTTCAGGAATGTGAAAGAAAGCTCTCGTATCTTGAAAGCTGATGACCCATGACGAGAGAGGAAAGCCATATGGCGCCTCTGCTCGTAAGCGCGCGCCCGCACTCGTAACCGCAAGCTCTAGGCCACAGTGGTAGCATTTTCTGAAGCCCTTACTAAAAGTCTCGCCAGAGCATCGCATGCGCTGGCTCAGGCGAGACCTAAAAATTGAGTGGAAACAAACTTTGGCGAATGACGCAGTTATGCTGAAAGTCATAGAGTTGTTACTGAGGCAATGGTCATTGGTTTGTGATGAAATTTCTTTAGTAACTATATCTCTGAATGGCCTGAATTGTCTTACCCAGACAGAATATTAAGGAGAAGTGATGGGTTTTTCATGCCATTGGAATTACGGGAAAGATTATTGGTGGCACTGCATGAAAGGCATGGAGGTATGTTGTTTATGAAGAGGAAAGTGCGGGAGTATATTAGGTGGCTAGGAATTAATTACTCAAAGTGGCCAGTCGCGAATTTGGTGATTGTGGTGAAATCCAAAGGTTTGACTGAATTTTGTGAAGAGATATTTCAAAGGGAAGGTTTGTGTCAGAGGAGTTTGAGTCTTATCTAGTTTGCAGTGGGATAAGACATACGAAAATGGTGATAGGCCATCCATGTGAGAATGCTCTAGTGAAGAGGTTCTACAGAGTGTTGGGAGAGAATGTACAATCATCATTGCGAAGTGGACTTGATTGGCGATAGGAAATTAAGAAGATAATATGGAGCTATAGAACAACTTCATGCTCTACCACTAGAGAATCACCTTTTGTGTTATATAAGGGTTGGAAAGTTTGTTCCGAGATGGATGTGCAAGAACAAAGTGCATAAAGTTAATGAGAGGAAGTTGCAAAGAAATTTTCATGAGAAACAAATGAGGTATGCTGAGATGGAGAAGGATAGATTTGTAAAAGGAAAATGTGAATTTAAATTAGGGGACTATTTGTGTGCCAGGTTGTTTGCAGGAGTAAGAAAGCGCCTATCAAGATGGTCAATGCCAAGGCAGATTTTGAGAATAGGAAAATACACATTAGTGCTGAAAGATGGGAAATATGAAATACGAGAAATGTGGTGAAGTTGAAGTGAACAAATGGAGAGATGGAGGAGAACTGACTAGTGGAGAACTGACTAGTGACTCCGGTAAGCTTTTATCATTGCATGATGAACAGACCAGTGTGGCAGAACAATTGTTATAATGGAGAAGTGTGCGACAAAGGACGTTACCTCTGAAGTTGGATGATTGTTTGATCTTGCATTTACTTATGATTGTGGGCTCTATTCTTTTGATTTGGATATATATAATCTTATTTTGTCTGTCAAATGCTTTCAGATGTTCTGCATATTAATATATTCTTGTGACAATTTTATGTATTATCTTATTAATTTTATGCAGTATTAAGAAAAAGGTATGTGATGTGTTTTGTAATGTAGCTTGCTAGATTGCTAAGAATTTAGAATGTAGAATGTGAGAGATTGACTGAAAAGAACTCTCCAAAGACAGTTGGAGTACAGTGCTTGCTCGGTTCGGTCACACTGTTTTTACTTGAAATAAACACCTTTATGCCTCAAACCTGGTGTTTTATTGGAGAAACGTCTTTTTTAAATGTACGTTGTAACATTTAACTACATTAAAAGTTTGAAACAACAAAGTGGTTTTACAGTAACAGCATCTGCGTATAAAAATAATTATGACAATAAATACATATTGGAAGGTAGTTTATTAGTAGGTGCGGGTAGGTACCTACGCTTAGACCCCAATCACAAATAATGTCCAGTCAGGTTCTCAATAAATTAATCCTTGCTCAACCCTTGGTAGCTTGGCTGCAAGCCGACAGGCGTAACTTAGGAGACAGTAATGTAAAGCATTTAAAAACACCAATATATTAAATAAGTAAGACACAGCACACAATTAAAAATCTAACACCAATTTTTAACAATATGAAATATTTTTATGATTAAAATGACACTAATTCAATAAAAATCCAATGTAGCAAACCAGAGATATGAATGTTTAAAGATTAAATACTTTCTAGTGCTTAAAAGCCAAAAGCGGCAACTTGGGACATCTGGTCGCAATTGACAGGGACAAAGTATTTTCACAGTAGCAGCATCCACATATAAAAACATTTATGACAATAAATACATGTTGGAAGGTGGTTTATTAGTAGGTGCAGGTAGGTACCTACACTTAGAAATAACTCCTGAATCACAAAAAAGGTCCAGTCAGGTTCTCAATAAATTACTCCTTGCTCTACCCTTGATAGCTTGGCTGCGAGCAGACAGGCTTAATTTAGGAGACAGGTATGTAAAACATTTAAAAACACCAGCACGTTAAATAAGTAAGACACAACACACAATAAAAGTCCAGCACCAATTTATAAAAATAGGAAATATTTTTATGATTAAAATGACACTAAATCCCCAAAAATCCAATGTAGCGAACAGGAGATATACATTTTTAAAAATTAAATACTGTCTAGTGCTTAAAAGCCGAAAGCACTAACTTGGGACATTTGGTCTCGATTGACTGGGACAAAGTCAAAGTTTCAGGTCGACTGCAATGGAGCATGAGTCGGATACAGTGAGAGATAGGGCCTGGTCAAGATTTTACCTTCTGGCGTAGTCACTTTTTTGGAGCTTTTTCTCTAGACTTCGAGCAGGTCTCCTTGTCAGGCTGGCTTGCAGTTGGACGATGGCAGCTTGGCTCAGAGCGATGCCTCGGTCAACTCCTGGAAGTCTCGTCGACGATGAAAAGCTCCGGAGCTTCAGCAGGGCAAACCTGGATCTCAGGCCGAGTCGCAGTTCGACGTTGCTGGCTTGAGACACAACGACGGGTCGGTCAACTTAAAGAGCTTATCGACAAAAATTCTCCAAATGATTCTAAACTTCTGGATCTTCTTCCAGAAAGTCTTTTTGGGCTCTTGAAGTGTGCACAATACCAATCCAAGGTTCCAGAAAGTCTGAGTTGCTCCTTGGGAAGTTGGGACTACAAGACCCACGATGCACCTTGCAAAATCCTTAAAAGTCCACTGAACGGTATCCAGCTTGGTTCTTCTTGGTGGAGATGATGCAGGTGGAGCTCTTTTAAACTGTTGCATTCAGGGAGTCCACTCCTCAAACTTTTAGAGTCAGGCAAAGTCCTTCTTTTGTTGTAGCCCAAAGTGCAACAGGTGCAGTCCTCTTGGTGCAGGGCAGGGGTTCAGCAGGATAGTCCTTTTTCTTGTTTATTCCAGGCAGGCATCTGAGTTGCTGGGCAGCTCGCCCATATTTATCAAGGCTTCTGGGGTGGCAAGCAGCAGGGCGCCTCTGACCATTGGGATGCAGGGTGCCACCCTCAATGGTGACCACTTCCCCTGAACTGTTCCAAATTCTTGTCCTAGAAAGCACGAAAGCACTGTTCCATAAAATCCCGAATGGAGCAAATCTCTTCTGATGCTAAAGGATTGGCTAACCCAACCTACAGGTGTGGCTAACTTTCCCTAACACTCTTCCTCCAGCCCGTCTCTAAATTCAATTACAGAGGCTTCCATCTGGCTGGGGGTGTAGAAACCTGGTTTCTGTCCTAACTGTCATTCCTTCTTTGGAGACCAGTTTGGATTCCCAGCCCCCTTTCTGCCTTTTGCTCTGCAGCAGCAAATCTCCTTCCACCAGATGTCTTCTTTGTCTTAACCAAGACCCCTTCACACCTAATCAAGAGTGCTTGGCTCAGCCTGTCAAGGGCTGGCCAATCATGCTACAGGGCTGAGTTCATGCACAACAGAAAAGCAAGTTCTATAACTTCTTTTCTGTAATAGTTATAATAATTCTGACCATGCATGGCAAGTTTCTGGATTTATTGCAACTATCATTTTCATGCTTTGAAGTATTATTTTAACTCCTTTCAATAGTTAGACTTTATTAATGTTAAATAAGGCCTTCCCAGGTTAGCCTATAGAGTTAATGCACTACAATGGGGAAAAACGTAGGGTATACAATAAGGTAGTTTAAGACTTTGAAACTACCTTTAATTCCAAAGTCGAATTTTGACATAGTTTTGCTTTAAAAGCAGCCTGCAAGGCTGGGCTGGCTATTAAAAAGACAGCAGGCACCACAGTAGTGCACACTTAAGTGCATTAATTCGACAGGGCCTCTAAACCTACATGCCCTACCATATACTTGGGACTTACAGGTAGGTTGTCAGTACCAATTGTAATTATACCTAATTACCATGTACCTTTTGCACAGTGCACAGGGCCCGGGTCTGGTTAGCAGAGCCCAGGGCAGGTTAGCAGAGCCCAGGGCAGGTTAACAGAGCCCAGGGCACAATCAGAGTCATAAAACCAGCATTTAGTTGTCAAAATGGGGGCAAAAAGTCCTGGTTACTCACAATACAACATCACTGATTGTAAGATCGCGACAGTGCTGGCATGAAGCTTCTGTGTACTCACACCGACAAGTTTGTCTGCTTGGGGGAGATGCACAAGAGGGACACAGCGACATGGAATGTACGGGGCAGGAGGAGTAGCGCACAGGTGGGAGAACAAGCTGCTATGAGAGAGCAAGCACAGTGGGGAGTGGGGGGACACGGGGGAGAGAGCAGAAAAACGCAAGCATTCTAATGGAGTGCCTAGCCTAAAAGGAAAAAGTAGTTCCCTAAAAGTGAGCAGTGGAAGGACACAAGTCCGCCAGTCAAGAAGATGGTAAAGACACTATGCTCCGGGTGAGGGACAAGCACAAGATGGACAAGACAAGCCATCAAATAAAAAGCTAATCAGAGTGACAATAAAGCCAACCAGTGGTAAGCAACTGGCGGGCTGTAAGCCCATTCTAAGTTCACAATGGGTCTTTTGCAAGCTGTCTTGTAGTCTTGACGTAAACGAAACCTTCAACGCTCACATTTGTCACAATATACAGCGTCAGAAAGAGTGTTTTGAAAAGAGAGAAAAAAAATCAAGTTTGGACCATCTTGAACTCATTCGATAATACACTGCCCAGACCTTAAGAAGAAGCAAAAACATTAGAGGCCATGTGACCATGTGCTTAAGGCAAATTAAAAAATAATCTGTCACTATAGTTTGCAAAATAGTGGAGGCTCCCTGAAATTGAAGGGCACTTCACTTGTGATTCTTGCAGTGCTCGTATCATTCATTTTTTGTGTATTATTTTTATAATAGTGTATCTCATATAGAGAATGTATAATATTGTAAGAACATTATATATATGAAGTATCATCTATCAGTTATTCCTGTTTATATCTGGGCTAGCAGTCTGTAGTGGTATGGAAGGGTTAGCAGCAATTTTGAATCAAGTCACTCGTGACTCAGTGCAGAAGTCCTGGATTTCTGTATACTTGTTTTAGTGATAGACTATTGTACCCTTGGGGGTTGTATTACATATAGGTCGAATCGTCCCAATCTGTAATTGTGTATGCCAGGTGCAGACCGGAACACTGTGCCCGACTAGCAAAAATACTCTGTTCAAAGTGTAGACGCAAGCCTGCAGGTCTGCCTTTCACTGCAAGTAGCAGAGTCGACCTCCTTTCCAAGAACAGTGCAGTAATTCTTTGGCAGGCGGGTTCAGCATGTGACTGAACTCGCCTTTGCTGGGGGATACCCGAGGGCCACTGGAATCCTGCTTAACCCTGCCTAAGGAGCGCAGTAAGGTAGCGTATTGACTGTTCATCACCTCCCAAGTGGCATACAGTCAGTGCGCTTCCTGTTAGGTTTCTTGCCTCTGCGACCACTTCTGTAATAAGGCACGGGCACTTCTGTAATACGGCACAGACCCTTCTGTAATATGGCACGGGCACTTCTGTAATACGGCACAGACCCTTCTGTAATACGGCACGGGCCCTTCTGTAATACGGCACGGGCCCTTCTGTAATACGGCACGGGCTCTTCTGTAATACGGCACGGGCACTTCTGTAATACGGCACAGACCCTTCTGTAATACGGCACGGACACTACTGTAATACGGCACGGACCCTTCTGTAATACGGCACGGACCCTTCTGTAATACGGCACGGACGCTTCTGTAATATGGCACGGCCTCATTCAAAGTGTTCCCACACTTGCATTGGCACCCTCCCCCCACCCTTTGCAAATGAGGGATTGTCCTTTTGTGGATGAACTGGCATTGTTCACATTGTTGCAGTCATATTACAGAAGAGGACTCGCAAGCATCTGTTGCCCTGTCTGTAATTCCAAAGTGTGCCGAGGTGCAAAAAATGAGTGCAAACGCCCATTGCGCCCCAGCACACTTTGTGTATGACAGCCCCTACTGTTGTTTTTGTTGTCTAATGTATTTTCTCCATTTAGTGATCAGTATTATAGAGTCTATTCTTATACACAGTTAAACATGCTTGTATCTGTTATGCTGGCATTGTGTCTGTCGGGTATACCAGTTCCCTGTGAATGTTCTCCATTCCAATAACTTTTTTTATTTTTTCATCTGAGCAGGTCAATTTAATACATATTTCCTCTATCAGTGCCCACTCTCCTACACCTTTATTACATTCTGCTACCGAGGATGGGCCTGTTTCCATCCAGCATACGACTGACCAATATTCTGCTTCCAATAGTGTACATGTAGCAGCTTTTTTCCCCTTAATCCTGTAGAGTGATATGCCCAGCAGGCATCTATTGGGTTCCATCTTAACAACCTTTTGTGTAGTGTTTATCGTTTTGTAATTGCTTTCAAATATTGGATGATTTTTGGACACGTGCCAGAGCTTTGTCCCAGCCTAAACTTAGTGTTTCTATTCCAAAATCATGTCCCAGTTATCCTTCACAAGTAGTATTCTATTGGGCGCATCTTCTCTAAACAAAACTAAATAGTGTGGTTGTTGCCTCACTTGATGATTGCAGACTTAGATGGGCAGTCGGCGTATTAGATGTATCCGTTGCTGATTGGACGAGGTGCCATCTATGAGAGTATACCAAATTGCAACTATTGGCCGCAGCCCACATTCAAAGTATTGCTAGCCTCCTGAAATGTCAAAAATGTATTGTCTCTCAACTCTTCGTAGCTCTCCATCCCCCATATAGACATATCGATGTCACTTTCTGCTAGTGCAAAACTTAGAAAAGATCAAATGGGACCGGTTTGTTGTACAGTGTTATTGTCACAGATGTCCTCATCGGCCTTTTCTATATTTGTCAACTGTAACAGGACCTGGGAGGAGTCTTGCCTATGTTCTGTGCCACACATCTGCTTTTGAAAATCTCTCGTTCGTCCTGACTCAAAGAAGAGAGCCCTAGCTAGAGCAGAATCCTTGGATAGTCAACCAGCAATAATGCTTAATGGTGCATAATCATGGTGCTTAGTCGCATTTCTCTAAATCATTAGCTTCTTCTCACCGTTGCTGTATCACTTTCACTTTGAACCTGCTGCACCTTTAAACTCACAGTAGAGTGTTTATTACACTGTCCGGTTTCTTCCTCGTTAGTCTGGGATTTCGGTAATTGAAGCACGGACACAAATTAAGGCTCCAGTATTACAGCCATTTTCAGTAGTGCTACCCTGCGAGCCAGCAACAATGGCTCCTAATTCCAAATTCACCCGTTTCCAAAGGTCCATCACAAGTTTGGACTTATTCAACTCATGCTCTTTTTTTCTGTACATGCTGCCTGTATTCCCAGGTACTGGTAAACTTCACCTCCCCATCTCAGTGCCACATTCCCGTGTCCAGTTTTAAGTAGTCAATGGCTTGTACCCAGCGAGATCACCTTTGCCGGGGGGATACCCGAGGGCCACTGGAATCCTGCTTAACCCTGCCTAAGGCGCGCAGTAAGGTAGCGTATTGACTGTTCATCACCTCCCAAGTGGCATACAGTCAGTGCGCTTCCTGTTAGGTTTCTTGCCTTTGCAACCACTTCTGTAATATGGCACGGACACTTCTGTAATATGGCACGGCCCCATTCAAAGTGTTCCAACATTTGCATTGGCACCCCCCCCCCCCCTTGCAAATGAGGGATTGTACTTTTGTGAATGAACTGGCAGCGTTCACACTCAGATAAGTTCACACCCAGATAAGTTCTTGAATCTTCCCAGAGTCTCCATCGCCATCTCTTTCTGGTTTCTCGTATATAAGAGCATGTTGTTACTGTTTTATACCTCACCCCATAAGAGTCCTTCTGAGCAGACAAGCTAAGGGTTCAGTGGGTAGCTCAAAAAGCACTAGTTACAAAGAGCATCCTTGATTTGGTTCTTCTCTCCAAGTGCACTGCTCTGAAATTATTGTGTTTGTCCTCAACCTTGCTGTTGGTCGTGCCTGTCTAGTAAATTTATCCAACATATAAATGAGTGGCTGAAGTTCATCTGTCTAAGCGCCTTAAGGTAATATCCCCCAAAAATTGTCAGATGCCTTCTCGGCCTCTAAAGAGGCCACCACCGGGTCTTCCTCGACATCAACACATCCATCCATTACATGAATGAGTCCGTCTATTATGGGTGTTAAGCTCTCTCTGTCTTTGTGTATTCGGTTTGGACAGTATTTTCCCCAATATTTTAGTTTCTGTGTTATCAATGCATGATGAATGGTACCCTTTATAATCTAACGGTTCTTCATGTGGCTTAGGTGCTTTTATTATTATAGGATTCCCATTGAAAGGGTTTGCAGGTACATTTAATATGAAAACATTGCAACATGAGGAAAAAGACCATCACTTTATATATTACACTAGTTGTTACCATGATTGTAGTCTGTGCTGGATGGTGTTTTGCAGAAAGATCTATGTTTTAGCAGTCAGTATAGAAAAAGAATGCCAGCTATCTTCAGCACAAGAATCAAACCCATTGCTTAACAGAAAATGCCCCCTTTGTACATCATTTCTTGGTGTCTATCTGTTCATCAAAAGAACATGTATTATAGTATTGTTGTCAATAATTAAATTCAAGAATTGATAAAAGAAGTTTAATTTTCTAACATTAAGGGTTGTGTTCCTTTAAGGCTGGGATCCATATGTAAAGTAAGGGCCTTGAAATTGGTTTTCCAACACTTGGAGTGATTGGGAGCCACATTCTGGGTTTCTTTCTAGTTCATACTGAGTTTCTGCTATAATTTTATTGCCCTCAGTTTTTTAATGTAATTTGAGTCTTTTTTTATTGCATTTTTCACATGTATCTGACTTGCCCATAGAATTCCTAGGCAGTTAAATGTGATTATTTTCTGGGCATAACTTTTGCAGTCTTAACCTTGCCATAGAAAATTGAAAATGGATGAAAGACGCCCAAGTTTGAGGGTATTATCTGTTCCTTTTTTATTAGATCTGACCTAGTGTAAGGTTAAGCAATGGATTTAATCTGTAATTTGATTTTACCGTGGTGATCATTGAGTCTTGTTTTGTCCAGTCTCCTTCCTCTAGGGTTGTCAATTCCTTTTAGCATTTTCTTTGTTGTTTTCCTTTGAATCGATAGTGTATTTTGGCACGCTGGATTGTTCTCATTACCTTGTTCTTAAATATTTCCATAGCAATAGTTACATTTGAGTGTAATTGTTGACATACAGAAAATGTAATATATGCCTTGTATGCTGTTTCTCTCTAAAAATACAATAGTAAAAAGGAAAGTTAAATATGGTGTGCTTGCTGTTTCCCTTCAAGGTTGACCATATATATCATATATAGTTAATAGTTCATCAAACATATAGAACTATAGATGGGTAGCTTTTCACCAAGGGGTTCCAAGTGACATCAGGGATCATAAGAGCAAATCTCCGATTCTCTATACCATTTGAAATCTTGAGATTGAAACTATCAGTTGATGGTTTATAGCTATACCAACTAAAATGTGTTTTGCCTGGCCCTGCATAAGCACCCCTCAGAGGGGAGCCACACAGTAAGTGCTGTTCTGCTCTCTCTCCTGTCAGTCCTGAACTTCCCATGCCATCACACATTGTTAAAAAGATGTATCCTAAGCTTTATTATATTTTCACCAATCTTTACCTTCCCTAACAATACAGTTAAATTGGCAGCTCCCTCATCCTCCCTTGGCAGCCTCTCCTACGTCCACTTCCCCCGATTATTATTAATTTGAATGCCTTCCGGTTCGCCATCACACCTCACTTTGACCTTTCCTCCTTGAGGGCTTGGCTTCCTGTTACTTAGAAAGAAATAGCAGAGAACATAGTGCATGATCTCAGCCGCTCTGTCAGAGCTGCTGCAGAGTGCTTTAAATAAGCATTGGTCGTCATTGGTACAGACAGCAGTTTGTTGTCTGATGCTCCCCCTGTCATCTCTACAGGCTTGGAGAAGGTAGAATCAGAGTGCCTGACATTTCACCACTTCTCTTGGGTTTGAAGAGACCCAGGTAGCCCAGTAGAAGACCATGGAAGACCATACTTTCCTGTGAGGCATCACCGGGGTGGAAAAGGAATTTACTCAGCTGTTCTCTGCTGTTGTATTAATGAAGTGAATAATTGGATTTGAAGATCTGGCATTAACCATATTAGCTTCTAAGGCAAGCACTCCACAACAGTGGTGCTATAAAGTGCTTCACTAAGAATGGTAAACCGTTTCTCTGCTTCCGGAGACTTTGGTCTATCTTAGGCGAAGATAATCCAGAGAGGTTTCGAAGATCATGAGAGCCATGGAATGCACAATGTCATGAGTCTGGGTCCTTAATAGTATTTTCAAACAATAGCACACAAAATTGGATTATATCAATATGATCAATGTTGGAAGACAGCAAAATAAATCAAATTATTCTAAATACTTGCGGTTTTTCTGAAAATTCTGAAAGTAATCTATGTTTTGTAGATTCTGAGTCGTCTGGTAGATGGCAGCAAATTCCAGGAGTTCAAAGCGGAATATGGAACATCATTGGTAACAGGATTTTCACATTTAGAAGGGTAAGATTAAAGTAAGTTGGCCTTCCACAATTTTGTGACTCCGGATAACTGTTCGGTACATATTTTAGAGAGTCTTTGTAGCAAAGCAGATGCTGTACTGGGATGCACACGAGCCATGCACTACCGACTAGTTAGTATTCGTAAGTAAAGTATGTGCCTCATTTTGCAGCATCATCAAAGTTCATGTTTCTTGGACCATTAACGTCGCTTTTCCCGGAGCCATGTTGGGTGTTTTAGGTGCTCAAAGCTGCTTCACAACTTCCAGTGCTATTGCGTGACAGACCCCGGAGCTGTTGCTTTTATTTTTTTGAACAACTTTTTATTGTTTTCATGGGTTGTACAATTAGCAATCCTGTACTAAAGCAGTATAACCCTGGCTATAGAGCCTTCCTCATTTGGATGTATGTTCTGAAACCGCATCCCTCCAACTGCAACCCCTCTTTCCACTTTTTATTGTGTGCTTCATCCAAATCAACAAAGGGCCTTACACACATGATGCAGTTGGATTGCCTAACCATATTTCTTTCAGATGTGAGTTTAGTCTCATCCTTCCCATGTGGAGGTATTTTCACTTCTGTTAGATGTTTGTGACTCTTCAGTCAAATAAATGCAAAGCCCTCAGTCCGGGTGGAACATTTACATCACTGTAGTCTTTGCCCATGTAGAGGAACGAAGGATGCCAAACAGTCATGAAGTCAGGTGCTTTCTAAGACTCTCTAGGACTGTTGACTCCCACACCTTCACATATGCATAGGAACAGCATAAGGCTTGAGCCCTGTTTCAGTTGCCTTTGTAAGACCATTTGAGCAATAAGTAAAACATTGAAAAAATGAGCTTGCATTCCTTAAAGTTTATTTCTTCTCACTTGTCTGGGCGAAGGCCCGTAATGGAACAATTTCTTCACTGGTGAGTCAAAAACCTCTGTTAGTTTTATTGCTGCCTCCAACTTCTTCCAGTAGGTTTGTATTCTGGGGCAAGTTCACCAGATGTAGAACAGTGTCCCCATCCAAATGGCACTTCCTTTATCAAGCATACATCATTCCTGGGAACATTTGCTTCAAAGTACCATCTTGTCTTTACTTTCATTGAGCATTCTAAAAAGCAGCTAGGATGACTGGGTACGAAGAAAAACAGCCATGGTTTTCGAGTGCTTCGTGTCGGCCGTTGAAAAAGCTGGCTGCCAAAGGTGTCACAACAAAAGTTTGGGATAACCAATATTTGGACAATTTTTGATCTGTTGGCACGTTTTAGTTTATATCTAGATATGTTCTGATAAAGAGGGTTTATAAACTGGCTGGAAAGCGTCTTATGCGATAAACAGCAAGACTTGAAAATAATTCTCTCTTTAACTGGCAGCCAGTGCAGTACTAATAAGTCAGGGATGACCTGACCAAAACGTCTCAGACAAGATGTGTGATGTCCTCAAGTGATGAAGCCAAAAAATCCTCAGGTGCGTCCTTTTGCCCACACATTTTGGATCAGTCCCCGCCACAAGCTTTCGGAGTACAGATTGTCAGTGATGATGTACAGCATTTTGTTTAGTTTTTACTTTTTACAGTAGATTTTTTCACTAGAAAGTCTCTCTGGGATCACGGTTGATGAACTGCTGGTGGGGCACTGCAGCTGTGCTCAAACCGCACTAAAATACCTCACTGTGCTGGTGAGACGCTGCAAGGGGATGGGCTACAAGTGCAAATAAGCAGATAGTCGAGCGCAGAATAGAAAAAACGATGTGCTATTTAATGGAAACCGATGACTGACAAATCCCTTTCTATTGTGTTTGGAATCCCTTCATGTAAGATGGCTACTACATGAATGTGATCATGTGGCTGCCATCACAATCTAGTTCATCAGTCAAGCTGTTTCATTTTTTATGTTGGCTTCTGCAGTTTTTTTCTCTAAGGTGACTGCTTTGATGCGGAACCACCACTTGTAAGCGTTTCTTAGAAATGTGTGGAGCTGTAGACTCTGAGCCATAGCGTCAGGGAGACCTTTCACCTGCCATCAGTAGCCTCCATACAGCAGCTTTATCCCATGTTGGTAGGGAGAGGAGTCGAACTCCAGATTAGATTGAGGGGGTCTCTCCATTTGTGCAGGAGCGTGCATGTTCTGAGATAGAACCACCACCCAAAGACTTTGACTGCCCCTGTGTGAGCTGCTGTCTCCTCCTGGTGATGGGGAATTGCTGCAACTCAGTTAAAATGATACAAGGAGGGACAAAGAGTGAGAAGGCAAAAGGCTTAAACCTACGCAGACTGAGAAGGACACAAATGCTCTCAGCAGCCAGGCACATGCATGGCGCTTAGTGCAGAATGGTGTGTACAGGGGATCAGCGGAAGGAGCAGGATAGCACATTGGAGGAATTTAAATCGTGCCGCTCATTGTGTTTTCTGGACATGGATATGCATCAAGCAGAACACTTGGGGGGAAGCTCAAACTCAAATTATGATGTGTTCTAGTGAAATATGATTAAGCCTATGGACCCTCATTTTTGTTTGTCCAATATATCTGAAAGAGACAGTTGGGTATAGATCCCTTACCTTAGAATTACCCCCAGGCGTCAGACTGGATCCGGAGAATGTTTCTTAGCAGTAACCCTGTGCGTCGGTGGGTGGCGTCGGTCGACTCCGCGTCCGTCGCCTGGATGTCGTTGCGGTGCATACTTAGACGCCGCCCCTGCGCGCTAACGTCCATTCTTTCTTTTTCCGTGACAGCCTAGCTCAGATCCGGAAAGAGCTACCCCTTTAGTCACTTTTTGACGAAACTTTTTTTGACCTTTTGTCGACTTCTTTTTGATTTTTCGACTCCTGGTGCGCGAGGGATGTCCCACCGTCGGACCGGCTTCAAGCCCTGCGAGGCCTGTCACAGGCTGTCTGTGACGGGACCCGCACCTCGTGTGCCTTTTGTGTCTGGAGCGCGACCTCGACCCGAAGTCTTGCTCCGACTGCCAGGCCATGAATTCAAAGTCTTTTTGGGAGCTTTCCCAAAAGCTCTTGGAGGCCCGGCAGTCGGCTCCGCGTCGCTCCCGGTCTCGCTAGAGAGGAAGGTCTCGAGACTGCTCGCGGATCCCCACACCTCGTTCCGTTCAAAGTCTTCGAAGTCCTCGGGTAACTCGAAGCACAAGAAGAAGACGAAGAAGCACTGGCGCTCTTTGCCTTCTCCCCGTCGGTCGGCTGACGAGACGCGGGACCCAGAGCGTCGTCGCTTTGGTGTTCTCTCACCAAAGGAGCAAACTTCCATTTAAGCATCCTAAGGAAAATAAAACTGTTCCTCCCCCACAACGACCTCAAAACTGCGGTGCAAGCATTAGTGATCTCTAAGCTGGATTATGGCAGTGCAACCCTATGTGGTCTTCCGAGAGCAAGGATTGCCCCACTCAAGGCCTCTCTCAATTCTGCTGCAAGGCTCATCACAGGCTCCAAAAGTTATCATCACATCTCGCCTGAGCTTAAAGCTCTTAATTGGCTCCCGTATGAGGCAAGGATACATCTAAAAATTGCCTGCATAACTCACAAAGCTCTACACTTCAACACCCCTCTATATCTTGCACAAAAACGTGAGATCTCAGGAGGTTCCAAAACCTCTAGAGGCTCCAGCACCTTACTACTTAAACCACAGAAATTTCCTAAAATGAAAACATACAATCGAGCATTCTCGGGTATTGCACTTAGAATTTGGAACTCCTTACCACCAGAATTAAGACTGAATAATTCCACAGCTTCATTCAAAAGGGAAGTCAAACTGATTCTGATGAAAAAAAAATTTGGCCTAGTCCCACAGCCCACTTGAAAAGGCGATGCTTTTCCCTTTTCTCAAGTGTACTACAAGGATTGCTATTGTCATTTAGTTCTGCCCTCATTTGTTCAGATGTGACATTAACTCTTGCTCCCCTATTAAGAAAGTCATAGGGTTACACTGAAAGAACTGGGGCTCGCTATCTTACTCTTTCCCCCCCTCCCCCCTGTTGAAATGTGCTACGGTTGTGACGGATTTTGTCCTTTTCCGGGCCTCCCTGTTCTAATGTCGTTTTTGTTTTTATTGCTTGTACCCTTGTAACTATACAACTACCTTTCTGTGAAGCGCTCTGATACCCCCTGTGGTCTTGTCCGCGCTATATAAAACTCTTTAAATAAGGCTTCGTCTCCGGTGCCTCCTTCAGGGACGACTCCGCGCCTCCTCCCGTTTCCAGGAGCCGGGTCGTCCCTTTCCCAACTTCGTACATTATACGAAGCCCTCCACCATATCTTTGGGCAGCCCAACTCTGCCGGCGTGCCTTCAAGCCCCGCGGAGCCGGTCTGGGGTCCTGGGCCTTTGATGCCGGCGGCTCCGGCCCCAGCGCCAGAGGGCCCCCGCGGATCCAGGCCTGGATCCGATTTGACGCAGGTCGACCTTACCCGACCTTCCTCGGCGCCGTTCCCGGTGACAATGCCCCTGGTGCCCGCAGTGCCCCCGGCAGACGCCGTCCCCATCCTCACCCCCGAGATGGACCCGGAGCCGTACCGACGTTGGTCGATGTCGAATCCGACACCGGAGGGTACTTTTGTTACCCTGTTCATTGCGGTGTTCCCCATCACCCAGAAGGTGGTGATGAGGAATGGGAGGAATCGCTGGACTTTTTGGCAGACTAGCTTGAAGAGCCGGACTGGAGAGAGGACCTGGGTGACGCCAGTGGTTTGGACACTTCTCCAGACCTTGGCATACTTTCTCCCCCTACCGTGGCTATGGAGGAGGGAGCGTCCTATGCTGTGGTGGTGCGAAGGGCAGCCGAAGCCTTGGGCATGGAGCTCCCTTCAGTGGCAGTCAGGACTAATCTCCTGACTGAGGTGCATCAGCCTGCGGCAACCTCCTCTGAACCTCTTCTGCCCTTCAACATAGCCCTCACTGACATCCTTCTGGGCACCTGGTCCAAGCCCAGCACAGGGGCTCCTGTGGAAAGGACAATTGCCGGCCGCCACCGCCCAGCTCCGGGCGACCCAATTTTCCTCAACCAAATACCTTCCCCTGAGAGCTTGGTGGTCCAAGCCTCTTCTTCCAAGGGCGCATTCCCTTCTGCTCCCCTAGACAGGTAATCCAAGAAGCTGGATCATCTTGAGAAGCGCATGTCCTCTTCCTCCAGCTTGGCACTGCAGTCCGTGAATACCATGTGCCTCTTGGGCCGATACTCCCATACTATCTGGGATACGGTTGAGCAAGCGCTGCCTCAGTGCCCGGAGGAGGCCTGGGCCGTTCTCTCCCAAGCAGTGGCAGATGGGAGAGACGCAGCTAAATTCACGATTCCATATGGACTGGATATCACGACTCACTAGGCAGAACGATTGCCACGTCGGTAGCCCTTAGGCACTACGACTGGTTGAGGTAGTCTGGCTTTTCGGGGTATGTCAAGTCAACTTTGCTGGACATGCCCTTCGATGGCCGTCGCCTTTTTGGCGACATAGCAGACTCGGCGCTGGAGCGCTGTATGGATTCTCGGGCTACGGCCAGATCCTTGGCCTTTGCTGCGTCTTCCTGTCCACCTCAGTCTGCTTTTCGCCCTTTTCGAGGCTACGGAAGGGGCACCCCACCACATCAGGCCCAGTCTAGCCACCGGTCCACGCAAGCTGCCCAGCCTCTGCGTGGCCGCGGATGTGGGACCCAGCAGCTCGCGGGCCTGGGAGCCAGCGAGCGGGCCAGTCCACCCTTTCCCCCCATGCAGAAGCCTCCAAACCCTCCTAGTCTGACCCTTCAGGGCCATCATCGGCCAGTGGGTGGCAGGATTAGCCATCACCTCCCCCACTGGCAATCCATCATGTCGGACAGGTGGGTTTTGCAAATAGTCCGAAGGGGCTACTCCCTCCCCTTCGAGACTGCCCCTCCCTCCATGCCACCGTCTTTCGATCGCATGTCGGAGGATTATTTGGCGCTTCTCTGCCAGGAAGTCTCAGCTCTCTTGGCCAAGGGAGGTATCGAAAGGGTCTCTGCGCCAGAAGTAGGTCGTGGTTGCGATTCCCACTACTTTGTGGTGCCCAAGAAGGACAAAGGTCTGCGTCCTGTTCTAGACCTCAGGGCCCTCAACCGCTTCCTCCGGAAGGAGAAGTTCAAAATGCTCACGTTGGCTCCGGTCCTGTCTGCCCTCCACCCTGGAGACTGGATGGTGGCGTTGGACTTGCAGGACGCCTGTTTCCATATTCCCGTCCTGCCAGCTCACAGACGCTAAACACACAAGATGATGGATGGAATGTTGCACATTGGCAAACATTCACCCCCAGTCACAGATCTGGGTTTAATCCATCGTTATTTTGCTTCCCCACGCCACCCCAGTTCAGACATAGCCATATGCAAATCAGTCTTGACCCTGTGCCTCATGGGAACAGTCCAGACCAAACTGCCAAGCCATGTCTTCCCTGGACCGGAATCAAGCATCCTAGGACCGGTTTCGGGCTTTCAGCCCTCATCAGCCAGGATAGCTTGACTCCAGTGGCGCAGTGAGCACGGGACCCACGTCTGGGCATACCCTTCCCACTTAGGGCGAAATACAAAACACACAAGATGATGGACGGAATGTTGCACATTGGCAAACATTCACCCCCAGTCACAGATCTGGGTTTAATCCATCGTTATTTTGCTTCACCACGCCACCCCAGTTCAGACATAGCCATATGCAAATCAGTCTTGACCCTGTGCCTCATGGGAACAGTCCAGACCGAACTGCCAAGCCATGTCTTCCCTGGACCGGAATCAAGCATCCTAGGACCGGTTTCAGACTTTCAGCCCTCATCAGCCATGATAGCTTGACTCCAGTGGCGTAGTGAGCACGGGACCCACGTCTGGGCATACCCTTCCCACTTAGGGCGAAATGCAAAACACACAAGATGATGGACGGAATGTTGCACATGGGCAAACATTCACCCCCAGTCACAGATCTGGGTTTAATCCATCGTTATTTTGCTTCACCACGCCACCCCAGTTCAGACATAGCCATATGCAAATCAGTCTTGACCCTCTGCCTCATGGGAACAGTCCAGACCGAACTGCCAAGCCATGTCTTCCCTGGACCGGAATCAAGCATCCTAGGACCGGTTTCGGGCTTTCAGCCCTCATCAGCCAGGATAGCTTGACTCCAGTGGCGCAGTGAGCACGGGACCCACGTCTGGGCATACCCTTCCCACTTACGGCGAAATGCAAAACACACAAGATGATGGACGGAATGTTGCACATTGGCAAACATTCACCCCCAGTCACAGATCTGGGTTTAATCCATCGTTATTTTGCTTCACCACGCCACCCCAGTTCAGACATAGCCATATGCAAATCACTCTTGACCCTGTGCCTCATGGGAACAGTCCAGACCGAACTGCCAAGCCATGTCTTCCCTGGACCGGAATCAAGCATCCTAGGACCGGTTTCGGGGTCAGGGTCAAGACTGATTTGCATATGGCTATGTCTGAACTGGGGTGGCGTGGTGAAGCAAAATAACGATGGAGTTCGTAGCAAAACCAACAAATGGTCGCAAGAAGCTGTAGCGATGACTGCCTGCACGCGAGGCCGGCGATGCGATAAATCCTTGCCGCGAGGGAGGATGATGCGCCGATCTGCTGATGCGTGCGGAGATGATGCGACCAACTTCTGCACGTTAGGCCGGGATGCGATGACTCCTTGCCGCGAGGGAGGAGGCAATGCAGCGACCCTGTTGCGTGTGCGATCAGGTTGTGATGCGAAGAAGTGGCACTCCGCAAGGGAGCGACGGTCCTGATGCAATGCGGGGGAAATGGCGGACGCCCGGCGTCCGCGCTGCGATGTCGTGAAGCGATGATCTTGGTGCGATGATCTTTGGTTGCGAGCACTTGGAAGCCCGCAAACGTGCGGTGCGATGATCTTTGGTTGCGAGCGCTCAGCGGCAGCAGCGCAATGATTTTCTGGGCGCTTTCGGCTGCAGCGGCTCGCAAACGGGCGTTAGCGACGATTTCAGCGCTCTCTTCTCTGTAGTAGAACTAGAGGCCATGGAACTCACAGGAGCCTCACCTGCAGATAGAAATCCTCGCTGGGAGGAATCAGGAGGCTGGTGGTGAAGTCTGATGTGCCTGAGACTTCGACAGGAGGCTAGCTCTCTCCTAGCCCTTGGGTGATTGCTTTAGCAAGATGAATAAAAGTTCTCTCAAAAGTCCTTTTCCCTCTCTTTCAAAGTCCAATGGTAACCACTGCAGGCCAATCCAAGAAACCGCATGCAAGCACAAGGATAGTCACCTCCTGCAGATTCCTTCAGTTACACGGACAGAGGTTCGTCTTGATGTCCAGGAGCAATACACTTTGTAGGGGTTTCAGCACAGATATTTATACCCCAAAATTCTTTGTTCTCAAAAGCTACAAGTCACTGAGCCTAGCCAGAACCAGTTCTGCTCAGTCCTGGAGCACTTTGTTTACCAGGCTGCATCCTTCCTTTCAGAAAGAGGGGGTCTGCTATCAGACGCACAGCAGGAGGCGGAGCCATCATTCACCTTCCCAGGCACAGCCCTATTCAAGTCAAGGAGCTACCCCTCCCCATACTCCAAACGGAGATCTCTCTATTCAACCCAGGTCTGGCTCAGCCTGCCCTGTCCCTCCAAAACCAGACAGCCAATACACATAACAGCAGAGCACACTGGAAGGCTTAGGCAAGAAAATACCTACTTTCTAAAAGTGGTATTTTCAAACACAGAATATAAAAATAAACTTTACTAAAAGATGTATTTTAATATTCTGAGCTCAGGCATGCTAAATTCGTTTTTCTACCATGTTCCTGGGGTCAGTTAGGACTATAGGATGTAATAGCCACACTGCCCATCCTGGCCTATGGGGAACAGGTAGCCTTACAGTAGTGAAAAACGAAATTGGGTGTAATTCACTACCAGGACATGCTATACACACCAAGGCATGCCCTACCTTACACATACAAAGCACCCTACCATAGGGGTGACTTACATGATGCTAAGGGAAGGTTCAGGGGCTGGGAAGTGGGTGCACTTCTCTGCCAAGATGGCAGTTCTGGACTGCACACAGACTCTGCAGTGGCAGGTCTGAGACACACTTTACAAGCTGCTTCTGTGGGTGGCGCAAACCAGCGCTGCAGGCCCACCGGCAGCATTCGGTTTACCAGCCCAGGGCACTCACAGGCCACGCTACTAGGGACTAACAGGTAAACCAAATAAGCCAATCAGGGATATACTAATTCACATGTCATATTTACACAGGGAGCATCCGCGCTGTGGCACTGAAGGGCAGTGGCACAGCGCCCAGAGCATCTAACACCAGCAAAACGGAGGAGACAACAGCGAAAAATGGAAGGGAGACCCACGCCAATGGTGCCAGGTCTAACACGTGTCCCCTCCAGCTGAAATGTGGGGAGAACTACCCTTCCCCTTGGGAGTTCTCATCACTAAGGCGGAAAAATCTGGACAGACCATCCGCATTGGCGTGTTCTGTACCAGGGCGGTGTTCCACCGTGAAGTCCATACCCTGTAGGGAAATGGACCACCTCAACAACTTGGGATTCTCACCCCTCATCTGCATTAACCATCTGAGGGGCCTGTGGTCTGTCTGAACCCGGAAGTGAGTCCCAAACAGGTATGGTCTCAGCTTCTTCAGTGCCCAGACCACAGCAAATGCCTCACGCTCAATTGCACTCCACCTCTGTTCCCGGGGAAGTAACCTCCTACTGATGAAGGCTACAGGTTGGTCTAGGCCCTCCTCATTTATCTGTGACAGGACGTCCCCCAACCCATGCTCTGAAGCTTCTGTCTGGACAATAAATTCCTTAGCAAAATTGGGCGCCTGGAGTACGGGTGCTGTACACATGGCGGTCTTGAGGGCATCAAAAGCTTTGACAGGTGTCAGTCCAGTTCACAATCTTTGGCTGCTTTTTGGAAGTCAGCTCAGTGAAGGGTGCAACAATGTTGCCATACCCCTTGACAAACCTCCTGTAGTAACCCGTGAGTCCTAAGAAGGCCCTCACCTGGGTCTGGGTCCTTGGGGCTCCTAAGCCAGGATGGTTTCAATCTTGGGCTGCAGGGGCGCCACTTGGCCACTCCCCACCTGGTGTCCCAAGTACACCACAGAACCCTGCCCAATCTGGCACTTACTGGCCTTGATTGTGAGGCCTGCTCTGCGCAGCGCCATCAACACTTCCCAGAGGTGGCGCAAGTGGTCCTCCCAGTAGGAACTGAACACTGCAATGTCATCCAGGTAGGCGGCACTGAAATCCTCCAGCCCAACCAACACCTGGTTGACCAACCTCTGAAAGGTGGCAGGGGCATTCTTCATCCCAAAGGGCATCACACGGAACTGGTAGTGCCCATCTGGTGTGGAGAATGCTGACCTCTCTTTGCCCCATCAGTTAAGGCGATCTGCCAGTACCCAGACGTCAGATCAAACGTGCTGAGGTACCGGGCAGCCCCTAACCGATCTATGAGCTCATCAGCTCTGGGGATGGGGTGCACGTCGGTCTTCGTGACCGAATTGAGACCTCGGTAGTCCACACAGAACCTAAGTTCAGGGGTGGCACCAGGCGTTGCAGCTTTTGGTACCAAAACCACGGGGCTGGACCAAGGGCTGCTAGAGGACTCAATTACCCCTAGGGCAAACATCTTGGAGACCTCCTCCTTAATGTAAGCCCTGACCCTGTCAGTCACTCTAAGCCTTGTGCTTGACAGGAGGACTGTCCCCGGTGTCTACCTCATGGATGCACCAATCAGTGACACCAGGCACCAGGGAGAACAAATCAGAAAATTTCCCCAACAGTTGGCGACAATCTCTCTGCTGCTCAGGGGTCAGTGTGGTGGAGAGGACCACACCCTCCACTGACCCATCCTTTTCTCCTGCACACAGGAGGTCAGGAAGAGGCTCACTCTCCTCCTCCATCCCAGCATCTGTGGCAAGAAGCATGCCCACTTCAGACCTCTCAAAGTGGGGCTTCAGGCGGTTCACATGCAGGATCCGCAAGGGGTTCCTGGGAGACTGAAAGTCCACCAAGTAGGTAACTGGACTTTTGCGCTCCACCACCTCAAATGGACCGGTCCACTTATCTTGGAGCGCACAAGGCTCCACTGGGGCCAGTACCCAAACCTTCTGACCAGGTTGAAATTCGACCAGAGTGGCATTCTGGTCGTGCCAACGTTTCATTTCCTCCTGGCTGGCTTCCAGATTTGCCTCAGCAATTTTTCTGAAACGCCGAGTCTGGTTCCTGAAGGCCAACATGTAGCTAAATACATCTTGGGGAGGTTTCCTGGGAGATTGCTCCCAGCCTTCCTTGACCAGTCTCAGAGGCCCTCTTACCGGATGGCCATAGAGGAGTTCAAAGGGACTGAACCCTAAGGACTTCTGTGGCACCTCACGGTAGGCAAACAACAGGCATGGCAAGAGGACGTCCCACTTACGCCTCAGGGGCTCTTCTAGGCCCATGATCATGCCCTTCAAGGTCCGGTTGAACCTTTCAACCAGACCATTACCTTGGGGTGGTAAGGAGTGGTGAACTTATAAGTTACCCCACACTCCTTCCACAGAGACTTCATGTACTGGGAGATTAAGTTGGTCCCCCTGTCAGACACCACCTCTCTAGGGAACCCCACACGGGAGAAAATCCCCATCAGTGCACTCCCCATCAGTGCACGTCCCACCACGGGGGCCGTCACTGTCCTGAGCGGGATGGCTTCAGGGTACCGGGTGGCATGGTCCACCAAGACCAGGATGAACCTGTTGCCCATGGCTGTCTTGGGGTCCAGAGGCCCCACAATGTCAATCCCCACTCGCTCGAATGGGGTACTCACAACTGGAAAGGGCTGGAGTGGGGCCTTGATCTTCCCCCCACTCTTCCCACTTGCCTGGCAAGTCTTGCATGTTCTGCAATAAGTGTCTGAACTCTTGCGCATCTGGGGCCAATAAAAGTGGGTGGCCAGCCTCTCAAAGGTCTTGGTCTGCCCCAGATGTCCTGCCAATGGAATGTCATGAGCCAACCCCAGTAGGAAGGCTCTGAAGCACTCGGGTACCACCAGCACATGGGCTGACCCCGGCTCAGCAGCCTTAGGCTCGCTATACAGGAGACTGTTCTCCCAATAAATCAGATGTGAACCAGACAGGTCACCTGCTGCCTGGGCTGCAGCCTGACGCCGCATACCCTCAAGAGAAGGGCAACTCTTTGCTGCTCACAAAATTCCTCCCTGGTGGGTCCCCCTTCCTGCTGCCAATGGGTCAGCTCAGGCAGGTCCCCCAGTTCAGTGATCTGCTCCCCGGTAGGCTCCAGGGCATCCCCCTCAGTGTCTGCTCCCTCCTGGGCTGTGGGAACCAAGGGGGCCGGCTTCCCGCGCCCCCTGCCCCTTCTCTCGAAGGCAGGGATCTGGGCCATACTCTCAGGCTCCAGGTCCTTCTCAACACCCTCCTTGGCTGCCATGGACCGAGTGGTAGCACACGCCCACTCAGGCAGACCCAACATCTCCAAGTGAGATCTCCTCTCCACTGTAGCCCACGGGGAGTTCTCTAAATCATTGCCCAACAGACAGTCTACAGGCATGGCGGGCCTCACAGCCACCTGAAGAGTTCCTGAGACCCCCCCCCACCCCACTCAAAGGGAACCTGAGCCACCTCACATTGGCTCTCTGAGTTGTCTGCGGACACTACTGGGTAGAATGCATGGGGGACAACCTGCTCTTTGGACACCAACCGGGAGCTGACAGCAGTTATACTGGCTCCTGTGTCTCTTAGAGCCTCCACCCTATGGCCATTGATGGTCACCCACTGCCTGTACTTTTTTGTGTTATCAGGCAGTGTAGGTTTAGGGAACATCTCAAAATCTCCTAATGAGACAAGGGTCAACTCTACGGGATCCCACCCCTCTTGGGCACCCAGCTCCTCCCCCCCAGGCCCACACTCGCAAGCTGGCGGGGTGGTGCACTAGTATCCCTCTGAGGACACTGGGGATCATAGTATCTGTGGCCCACTTGACCACACTTATAACAAGTAAGGGGCCCCCTCTGAACAGGCCTACCTGTCGGGGGCACTGGCTTCTTCTCTTGGGGAGGCTGGGACACCACTGCTTGGTTCCCTTGGGAATTACTTTGGCGCCCTCTTTGGAACTCCCTCGGTTTACCCCTGTCCCCCCCACTTCTCTGCTGGGGACCCTGCCCACCTTGGCGAAGTCTCCCACTGGACCCTTGCGAACCCGGGTACTCACCCAGCGGTCTGCCTCCTCAGCAAGCTTCCTAGGGTTAGTCAGCTTGCAATCAATCAGGTGCTGGCGTAGCTCTGGAAAACAGTTACTAGATAAATGCTCCCATGCAATCAAATCATAAAGTTGCTCAAAAGTTTCTACTTTGCTACCTTTTACCCAGCGTTCCATTGCTCTGCAAAAAAAGACACATATTCAACCCACGTGGTACCCTCTAGCTTCTTGCAGGTCCTAAACCTCTGCCTATACATCTCAGGGGTCAAACCATAGCGGGTCATCAAAGCTTCCTTCATGTGGCCATAAACCATTCGACTTTCTGGGGGCAGGTCCAACAAGGTATCCCTCCCTCACTCACAAACCGTCCCCACAACCCCGCTCCCCAATCCTTCTCAGGGACCCGGTGGGACACCATGGCTAATTCATAAGCTGCAAACCATTGCCCAATATCTTCACTTTTGTGGAAATCCTTAATAACCTCCTTGGGTATATACACTCTATTCTCAGTATGCACTACAGGTATGCTGCCACCAGAGGGGGAGATCTCTACACTCTTTGCTTTAATCTCCAACTCCCTCAATATTCTCTCATGCTCAAGTTTCATTTTCATAATCTCAAATTCTAACTTCTTGTTCTCTAGATCCCTCTGACAATCCATTTTAAGCCTAGCCATCTCCATATTATGCCGCCTATCTCTCTCCCTGTCCTCCATCTCTTCTGGGGACAGACCCCTGGCGGACACACTAGTGCCCGGGCTGGAAATTGCTTTATCTCCCACCAAATCTACTACTTCACCCTGTGACTCTCCTGCATTCTCTTCCCCCTCCACAGGCTCTCCCATATTCTTAGGGGCATCCCTGGCTTCTAGCCAGGCCTTCAGCGCCTTGTAATACTCCTCCCTTTTAGTGAGACCTGTGATAGGGACTGTGAAGCGTTTGCAAAAATATTTGAGCTGCTTGGCATTGTAGGTTTCTAATTTCTCTTCTTCCCAGGAGAGATCCTCCGAGGCATTGGATCTGGGCTTGCCCATTGTAGCAATAACTGGCAATATTAATCAAAAATAGAATCAGAAAAACCTCTCAAACGTATGTGGTTGCTTATGGTCTGCACTCACTAGTAGTGTACACTATAATTACTGTATGCGATCATAAATGCAAGTCCAGATCCTCACCGCTGACCACCAATGTTAGAAATGGGGGTCTCTAGTTGGCAATGGCTGGACACTGTCCAAGTAGGGACCCTTCTTCCTAAGTCAGAGTGAGAGGGCTACACCCTTTGATAACCCCTGCTCAACCCTGTGGTAACGTAGCACGAGCAGCTAGGCTTATCTCAGAGGCAATGTGTGAAGCATTTATGACCATACACAGTAACACAGTGAAGAACACTACAAAGGGACACCACACAAGTAGTTATCAAAAATAAGTATCTTTATATATAGACGTAACACAAGACCAATAACGATCAAAAAGCCACAATACTGTAAAAATAGGGTTACTCTTGAAATGCTGCAAAAATAGTTCAAAGTGCGCCAAGAGGAGTTCAGTTCAAAGCAGTGGTCTCTGCGACCCTTTTACTTACAAAGTACCTGGAGTTCGTAGCAAAACCAACAAATGGTCGCAAGAAGCTGTAGCGATGACTGCCTGCACGCGAGGCCGGCGATGCGATAAATCCTTGCCGCGAGGGAGGATGATGCGCCGATCTGCTGATGCGTGCGGAGACGATGCGACCAACTTCTGCACGTTAGGCCGGGATGCGATGACTCCTTGCCGTGAGGGAGGAGGCAATGCGGCGACCCTGTTGCGTGTGCAATCAGGTTGTGATGCGAAGAAGTGGCACTCCGCGAGGGAGCGACGGTCCTGATGCAATGCGGAGGAAATGGCGGACGCCCGGCGTCCGCGCTGCGATGTTGTGAAGTGATCTTGGTGCGATGATCTTTGGTTGCGAGCACTTGGAAGCCCGCAAACGTGCAGTGCGATGATCTTTGGTTGTGAGCGCTCAGCGGCAGCAGCGCGATGATTTTCTGGGCGCTTTCGGCTGCAGCGGCTCGCAAACGGGCGTTAGTGACGATTTCAGCGCTCTCTTCTCTCTAGTAGAACTAGAGGCCCTGGAACTCCCAGGAGCCTCACCTGCAGATAGAAATCCTCGCTGGGAGGAATCAGGAGACTGGTGGTGAAGTCTGATGTGCCTGAGACTTCGACAGGAGGCTAGCTCTCTCCTAGCCCTTGGGTGATTGCTTTAGCAAGATGAATAAAAGTTCTCTCAAAAGTCCTTTTCCCTCTCTTTCAAAGTCCAATGGTAACCACTGCAGGCCAATCCAAGAAACAGCACGCAAGCACAAGGATAGTCACCTCCTGCAGATTCCTTCAGTTACACGGGCAGAGGTTCGTCTTGATGTCCAGGAGCAATACACTTTGTAGGGGTTTCAGCACAGATATTTATACCCCAAAAGTCTTTGTTCTCAAAAGCTACAAGTCACTGAGCCTAGCCAGAACCAGTTCTGCCCAGTCCTGGAGCACTTTGTTTACCAGGCTGCATCCTTCCTTTCAGAAAGAGGGGGTCTGCTATCAGACGCACAGCAGGAGGTGGAGCCATCATTCACCTTGCCAGGCACAGCCCTATTCAAGCCAAGGAGCTAGCCCTCCCCATACTCCAAACACAGATCTCTCTATTCAACCCAGGTCTGGCTCAGCCTGCCCTGTCCCTCCAAAACCAGACAGCCAATACACATAACAGCAGAGCACACTGGAAGGCTTAGGCAAGAAAATACCTACTTTCTAAAAGTGGTATTTTCAAACACAGAATATAAAAATAAACTTTACTAAAAGATGTATTTTAATATTCTGAGCTCAGGCATGCTAAATTCGTTTTTCTACCATGTTCCTGGGGTCAGTTAGGACTATAGGATGTAATAGCCACACTGCCCATCCTGGCATATGGGGAACAGGTAGCCTTACAGTAGTGAAAAACGAAATTGGGTGTAATTCACTACCAGGACATGCTATACACACCAAGGCATGTCCTACCTTACACATACAAAGCACCCTACCATAGGGGTGACTTACATGATGCTAAGGGAAGGTTCAGGGGCTGGGAAGTGGGTGCACTTCACAGCCAAGATGGCAGTTCTGGACTGCACACAGACTCTGCAGTGGCAGGTCTGAGACACACTTTAGAAGCTGCTTCTGTGGGTGGCGCAAACCAGCGCTGCAGGCCCACCGGCAGCATTCGGTTTACCAGCCCTGGGCACTCACAGGCCACGCTACTAGGGACTAACAGGTAAACCAAATAAGCCAATCAGGGATATTCCAATTCACATGTCATATTTACACAGGGAGCATCCGCGCTGTGGCACTGAAGGGCAGTGGCACAGCGCCCGGAGCATCTAACACCAGCAAAACGGAGGAGACAACAGCGAAAAATGGAAGGGAGACCCACGCCAATGGTGCCAGGTCTAACAGGTACCCCGAGCTCCTGAGCATGGCCATCGATCCTCCTTTCAGACTGCCCCTTCGGGAGGATCTTCTGTCGCAGTAACAGGGAACGGTCCTCCACCTGAACCTGTCCAGCCTCCACCTCCATGTGTGAAGATTGAGCGGCGACAGTTGACAGCTTTTGACCTTCCGCCCAAAGTCTGTAACGTCATCTTGGCATCCAGGCGTCCCTCCACTAAAACTGTATATGCCTGTTGATGGAATAAGTTTGTTGCATGGTGCACAACAAAGGCTGTGGATCCCCTCTCTGCCCCTCTTTCTGAGGTTCTCTTGTTTATCCTTTCTTTAGCCCAGCAGGGCTCTGGTCTGGGCACTCTAAAAGGCTATCTTGCAGCTATCTCTGCTTTCCTTCGGCTACCAGATCAGCCCTTCTTGTTCAAGTCCCCCATTGTGAACAGATTCTTTAAGGGCATTATTCATCTCTTTCCTCCATCTCCTTTCACTTTCATAATGCCGCAGTGGGACTTGAATCTCGTTTTAACTTATCTTATGTGTGTTCCCTTCGAGCCTCTTCACAACTGTCCTCTCAGGCTTCTCACCCTGAAAACTGCTTTTCTTGTTGCCATCACCTCTGCTCGCAGGGTGAGTGAACTTCAAGCTCTATCCTCTAAGCCCCCTTTCTTTTCTGTGCCTCTGGACAAAGTGGTGCTTAGGACAGGACCCTCAGTCCTTCCTAAAGTGGTTAAACCATTTCACATAGAACAAACTATCACTTTGCCCTCTTTTTTCTGGCCTCCGCACCCTTCCAAGGAGGAGAGACTCCACTGTCTTGACCTAAAACATGCGTTGTCCTTCTACCTTGACCGCACAATGATTTCTGGGTGGATGATCAACTCTTCGTTGGCTATTTGGGTGCCAAGAAAGGTTGGGCTGTCCAAAAGTGTACCATCTCCCGATGGTTTGTCCTTTGTATTAAAATCTGTTACGCTTTAGCGAAGGAGGAACCTCCAGTGGGGCTGCTTGCTCATTCCACTAGGGCTACGGCAGCAACTACTGCATTGTCACGTGGAGTCCCACTTCTTGACATCTGCCAGGTGGCAACGTGGGCATCCTTGCACACGTTCACCAGACATTACTGCCTGGACAGCCAAGTCCGGAGGGATGGCTATTTTGCCCGTTCTGTCCTCCAGGATTTTCTGGTGTGAACTTGGTTCGCAGACCCTTCCTCCGGGGTTGGTATTGCTGGGGTATCTATTCTAAGGTAAGGAATCTATAACTAACTGTCTCTCTAGGATGAACAAGTTACTTACCTTTAATAACGATGTATCTGTAAAAGTTAGTTATAGATTCCTTACCGCCCCACCCATCCTCCCCGCTCTGCGACTGATTTCTAGGGATAGGGACTCCCTTACAGGACCCTAGTTGTGGCGCACCAGTGGTCAGAGTCTTTCATGGCCCTGCGCTTCTGGCGTGGAAAGTCGTTTCAGAACTGACGTCAGCGTGTAGGGGCGGCATCTAAGTAGGCACTGCAATGTCATCCCGGCGACCACGACGACGGATGCGAGTCGACCGCCGCCACCCACTGACGCGCATGGGTACTGTTAAGAAAAATTCTCTAGATCCAGTCTGACGCCTGGGGGTAATTCTAAGGTAAGGAATCTATAACTAACTTATGTATCTTACAGATGCACCGTTACCGAAGGTAAAGTAACTTGTTTTTCTGCGCCTTGTAAAACATTACTGACATTTAATTTGGTGATCTGAGCTGAGCTTTTTTAATCCCTAATTTTGCACTTTTCTTGAAGGCGATTAATAACTTGTTATCCCTTCAGTTTCACAGTGTCTGTCTTCTTTTGATGCAGCCTAGATTCTTATGATACCATGTGATTATTTACCGAAAACTGAACTAGACACTTAATGCAAAGGATCTAAGATATACTAATTCATCCCCGCTGTAGCTCCGGATGTGGATATTGCACATTGTTGGCTTTTTTTTTATATCAAATGGACCGATTAATGGATCAGGGCTATGTGTGAGTCTTTAAAGACGAGAGTCCTAAACGCAAATGACAGAAAACCCCAGAGGATCCCACACTGGAATATGTACACAAGAAATTCCATATGGGCTAATTTACACACGGTTTCAAGGTGCAAACCTGGTTCCTATATTCGGCCTGCACGCCATCGCGGTTGGCCTGAATTTGGGACTTTGTCCCAGTCTAGCGCAACTGGACACCCTCAGTTAGTGCTTTCTGCTTATTGGCACTATTTTTACGTTGACCTTTAAAATTGTATATCTCCAGTTCTACAGATTGGGTGTTTGTCATTTTGGTATCCTTTTATTTATTACATTCTACTCAGTTTTTCAAAATTTGTGTGGGATATCTCTTGTGTTTTTGTTTACACTGTATTGCTGTTTGTGTGATGCATAAATACTTTATGCAGTGTCTCCAAGTTAAGCCTGACTGCTTTTATGCCATGCTCCCAGAGGGTTAAGCACAGGTTAATTTAGTGACTTTTGTTGTTCACCCTGACATGGACTATGGTTGTTGCTTTGAGAAGGATCACCACCTCTCCCCCCCTTAACCAAAAACCCATTTTCCTACAATCACCTTCAGCTGCCACCTCAGTTTTGTTTTTCTGCCTGCTGGTTTCGGCTTGGAAACGTCTTATAATAGCATTTTGTTCTACAGAGAAATTTCACATTCTTTTTGTCATGGACATTGGCTTTGTTTCTTGGTTCTCTTTTTCTCTCTACAGTGAATGGTTCTTGCCATTGTTTCATCACATCCAGCAGCTGTCAGTCTTTTTTGTGCCAAATGCTTTGAAGCATACATCTGCTGCATTAGACAGTTGGCTGTGGCTTCTCCCCTCTGTTTTTGCCCCTTGTCTAGAAAGCATCTATGGAGTAAATTGTTTCAATTTCTGTGAGGAATTCACCTAAGGCCTGTCCTTGCTGATCTCAATCATGTGCTGCAGATTTGAAAGGGTTCATTACCACAGAAGACCACTGTACTTGTTAAGAACAGGAAGAAGGCAGATATCTGTCAAAGGGGCCTGGTCCCAGGACAGTTGTTGATACAATAATGTGGCACTAGTCTGCATTTTGCACCCTAATTTCAGGAACTTCCGCTATCCTTTCAGAAGGGATTTCATTTGGCTTACTCATTCTTAAGTACTTTCAAGATCAGAAGGCAGCCCCTTTTGTTGGCCTAGAACCCCATTGTCACGTGTGACTTGGGTATCCGATTGCTGAATAAGTGCCTCCAAGGCATGAGCACCACATGATTTTTCAGTAGTTTGCAACTGCAGTTGATGTCACAAGCCTTAGATTCAGTACTTTGCGACTCACAAAGAGGAAGTGAGTCTCTTATGTTGCTGCTACATAAACCTATATAACAGTTACTTATCCACCTCTTCATCCGGTCATGATGCACTGGTATATTCGTTTCTCATATATGTTTAACAAGATGCTAAATTTACACGTTATTAATCCTAGCACGCAAAGAGGGAATGGTATTAAGTGAGATTGGATACAATTTTCCTAATATAGCATTAAAAACAATATTATGTTGAGTGGGCATGACTTTTAGAATGTATTGGTGGACCATGATATTAGTACTAATAGAAAGGCTACGATCTGGAAAAGTACATTTTTGTAAAAAAGTATTGGGAGAGCTGGACTCTTTATATCAGGCCATTAAAGACAGTGGCAGGTGACTTAGTGATGTTAAATGTTTGCAACAGAGCTTTCTTTGGTTATTCACTCAGATGCCCTATTAAGAGTTCTTGATATGTTTCTAATACTGTTTTGATTGTCTCCTGAGTCTGTGTCACAGGTTGTTATCTAAGGATGTGATGGTGCTAGATTTCTAAATATCTTATGTAGCAGGAGGGATTTTTCCATTCACGTGGTGGATTACCTCTCTCTGAACCAGGCTGGATGTCTTCAAAATTCAACCAAAGTTTTATTTCAGAAAATCTTGTGGGTCATCAGGTTCCCAGCATTCTCCTTAGGCTATATTGCAATTCCTGCTTTCTAATTTACAGTACCAGGTACAGAAATAGTCTTTTTTACATTGTTTCTTTACAAATGTCAAAAACACCTGTTGGGAGAAGATGGTCAATCTGAAATTGGTGGACCACAATGGAGGTAATCAGAATTCAGCATTGTGTTAAAAATATGTTTGGCTTAAAATGTTTTACAGAGCAGTAGACCAAGCCACATGGTACATGACAACTTCAAGCTAATGTAATAAGACGTGAGGCGATTCTCAAGAAGGCTCAAAGGTGCCAGAGACAGTCTCTAGCCTCGATGGCCAGTTACGGGGAATGGAACACTTGGCAAACTTGGCATGGAAGTGGCTTGCACTGATGTATAAGAACGGAACCGAAAAGACTGTGGTTGTTTCTTTGGTGTATATAGAAAGGATTGAATGGAAGCAGCAGTCGCCTTGAAAAATGAATTCAGATGCTCTCCGATGTCTCCTTCTAACCACCCCTGGAAATACCGAAAGTTCACAAAACACACTCTAAGGGATGGGCATTTTCGAAGTGCCTTCAACTACAGATTTCTTGATGGTAGTCTTTAAATGCAGTTGAGGTGGATTTGTATATGGGGGTTATTGTTATTTATGGCACCTGTTAATATGCTGAAAGGTCATGCTTCTGAAGCTGTATTTGTAAGATACCTTTGCAGCAAGCTGTTGTTGATGATGATAACTGCTGACCATTTTGGTGCTTTATCTTGAGAGAATCACTTTTGACCAGTATATTCAGAAACTGGCGCTTCCATCATCTATCTGTTTGTCATGAGCCATTGCCACATGGGGTGTTATGATGCACATGGTGTTGTTATTGTCTTTTTTATTGTCGCATTGTATTCTACAACTTTCCCCTAAGGGGTTCTTAGGTGTGAGACAGCCCAGCTCTCAGCTTGTCAACCATTTTAGACAGTTTTCATGAATCAAACTTTACATGAGTCTACATTTATTTCCATTGATATAATATGAGTATCTCTTTGTCTGAGGGCCTAGGTATAGGACATTAGTTAGAGGAATGAATCAGATAAGCCTTAGAAACGGGTCGTTAAAAGGGGGGAATCCAGGTTACCACGGGGTACAGTGCGATTTCAATTTAAGGAAAGAGCAGGTGGATCAGGAGTGACATTGTGTGTGTTTGTGTACCCTGTATAGACCCAACTGGATGAATGCTATTGATCGCTGACAACTGGATCCACAGCCACTTGAGCTGCTTGAGCCAAACCGAGTTGTGAGCAAAGATTTATCAAATGCAAGGAGACCAGTGGAACATGACTGTTCCACAGATGCGAATGGATACTTTCTGGTCCTCTCCCAGCATGAGCTGTTATTATCTGGCAGACTGCATATTCTCTTTTGCCTGATGCAGAATGTCCATCCTCCCTCTCCAGCATGAATACTTGTTGGTTGTACATGCAACTTAAATCCATTTTCCTAGTGTGATTGATGTTAAGCCAGGTTAAAATGGGGATCAAAACTGTAATACTTTAATGGTTCCAAATAAGGGAACACCCACAGTTTTAGGTATTTAAATGATTGGGCAATAACATTGGAAGGGGCAAGCACTTTTCTGTGAAAGGTACCTTCAGCATGGTGGGAATTGCTCATTTTATGTTGAAATTTGAGAATTCTAAAACCAATGTTTACTCTGACCAATAGAAGGCATTCCTAAATTGTTGCGTGGAGGCCCTTAGACTCCGACAATAATCTCAAATAAGTGACCTTAGAGTTTCAGGAAAATCTAAAATATTAGGTTGTTAGCATGAAAAATTAAGATAGAATTAGGACCCTTATGCCCCGGTCTTTTCACTCAGGTTGCTGTTGATGAGACCCAGGAAGATAATAGTGAGGATTTCATAAACTTGTTAACCCTACCTCCCCAACCAAATAAAGATGGTGCACTAGTAGATGCACAGGTGGATTAGAGGAGGCAGGGCCAGGACAGTTAAATGCATAGGCTGCACAGTGAGTATCATCACAACAAGAAGCTGACACTGCAACACCTTATTTACTATCACATTCTATTTGCGAGTTCCACCTCCTTGCCCTGAAACCAGTGATCAAGACGATAGGCACACCGTCTTTCTGTTACACATGACACCCTCAGACAAACAATAGCGGAGTACAAAGAGCGAGAGCATGTAGAAGGGATCCATTTGTAAGCTCAATTGAAGAGGACAGTTAACCCCTACTAGATGATATCACAACTTTGTTTCTCTTGTGTCAGTACCTGGATAGAGGGTAAGGTTCAAAGGTCATGGTCTTCTTCCCTAGCTGGTCGCCCACCAACCTCCAACTGGCAGTGTGAAGGGGACATAAGTGCAGCTGGGAAAAGGGAGGTGGAAGGGCAAAGGAACATATGGGGGTAGGTTTACCATGCCAAACACACCTCCTGTTTCAGCTATGGCCAGTTGGTTCATTGGAGGAGAGGCTGTCCAAACTCCCCTCAGGCATTAGATGGAAAACCCGAACAGACTAGTTTTCCTTCCCCTCCGCAACAATTCCCACAATACTAGGACAACCTGAGAGGAAATGATTGATCCATTAACACATTAGTCCCTATAAATTAGAAATGGTAGTGTAGCCAATGAGTTTCTAATGGACAGCCTATCCTTGCGTTTTTAATACTAGTGCCAACTGATCAGCTTTAAAACTTTGATTTCCCTTCTTCTCTTCTTTTAGGCAAGACAATTGATGCAGTTGGCATTTTAAAGCAAAGTGTAGCTCAAGTGTTTCCTGCCCCATTACAGTATCCATGGATCCAATTTCTGATCAACATGCCTTTCTGTACTGCCCATCATCACTTGTTAAACTTTTAGGATGTTGTCTCCTGTGAAGGATAAAACTATACTGTGTATTGTGCCCCTGATGATGTTTACTTAGATGTGCTCCAAAAAAACGGTGTTGAGATCTTGCTTAATTAAACTTCTTCCTTTGCAACTACTAAAACCTCAACTTTTTCCCAAAATGTATCTTCAATTTTAGAACATGCTCTCACTCCCCTTTAATCCCCTTTAATTAAGATTGTTTCCAAGATGGCCGCCGAGTAGGAGCTCTCCCCTGAGGCTCCCGGGTTAGGGACTACCAAATCGGTAGATATCCCTTGTTTACCCTGCCATCCGCCGCCATCCTACAAACAATCCAACTCCTTTATCATCTGACTGTGATAGCAGCGTGTCCTACCTCTCGGAGACGACCTCTGATGACCCGACGCTCGAGCTCATCGCCTGCCTAGCCGCTCCTTGCCAGGATCGGGCCTTCCGAACCGGATAGGCAACGACTCCTACACCCTCAGATGCACGGATGCGGGGTTATTCCACCGGCAACCACGCCGATCCATAACTGCCCGAGTTTCCACTGGGTCGGGCGTGCCTCCTCTCGTCGCCTTCCCTGCAACATCGCTGGTGCGGAGGGACCTCGGAGTTGTGTTTTGCCTGGGCCAGATGTCCGGTTGGATTGACCAACGGAGCTCTGGGAACTGAGCTACGCCCTGCTGCCGCGCAGCACCTGGCCTCGCTGGAGCTGTGCCCGTCCACCACTCCGACCGCTCCCACGTCCTCCCCGGTGGTCTGGGCTGCCTCACTCTCGGGGTGCTTGACGGAGCTCCTTGACCCGATAGGCGCCTAGCCATCGCGCAGCCCCGGGCATCACCGGATCCATACCCTTCCTCCACACCGATCTTTCCGAAATGCTTTACGAGGCACTGTGACCTTATCTGCGCCCTACAACCGCGCTGCACCCGGCCTTCGCTGGGTTCGTGCCCTTCCAACACCGAGATCGTTCCCTCGACCGCCCGGGTTGTTGGCTGCCTCAATTTTTTGCAACATCGGCGAGCCTCCTCCAATTCAGGTGGTTACTGCCGGGACCCAACCGCCACTCGGACCGTTCTCACGTTCTCACTGGTTGGTTGACTGCCTCTTTTTTCTGCAGAATCGACGAGCCTCCTCTAATTCCGGTGGTGCCGGCAGGGACCGGACCAGCGCCACGCCGCCGAACAGCCCCCGACACAGAGGGTACACGGGATACCTCTTCTGTCTCGATTGACACTTCCACCAGTAGACCGCTCTTTAACATGACGACGACCCGCCAGTTTTTAAGATGGCGATGATCCGCCAGCTTTTGCTCCTCAGGATGGCGAATATGGTGTTTCTGCAGGGAGACCATGGTGAGTGATTTCTCCCTCCCGCCCTTCGACCTCTCTACCAAATAGCCTGATCCTCCCTAGATGCACCACACTGAGCTGGTGATGAATCGGACCCCCCGGGGAGCCTCCTTCTATGATTGCTTGTGACCTTTTGCTGCCGAATAGGCCCCTAAACCGATGGGTACGTGGGTTTTCCTCATCTGCTCTGTTTGTCAGCCCCACCAGAAGGCCGCTCTTGATGACGGCGACAATCCGCCAGTTTTTCGCTCCTCAAGATGGCGGAGGTTGATGTTTCTCCAGTGAGGCCAGGGTGAGTGATTTTTCGCTCCCGCCCTTCGACCTCACTGCCTAACTAGCCTGATCCTCCCTCGAAGAACCACCCTTTGCTGGTGTTGTGTCGGACACCCTAAGGGGCCACTTTTTATGATTGTTTTGAACTTTGTAGGCCCCCAGACTCTCCACTAATTGACGATGAGAACTGAAGCCTCTGTTAGTACACTGCCGTGCGCTATTCCTGACCGGATCTGTGGCCTCTTGTTGACCCCCCCCATCCACATTCAACTACTTGGGGATCTTCATCTGGAGCGGCCGCAGAAGACCAAGGGCCATTACTTCGCCTTGCCTCCGCGCAGCCCTAAATCCTCGTCAGCCATGGCGAGTGGTTTCTTGCCCCTATGCCCGTTTTCCCTGTGAACCCTCAATAGTGCACTGTGTTGGTGGCCTTTTCCCGAACAGCCTCAGGAGATCCTAGGCCCTCATTTTTCACCCCGCCACAGCGCAGCCCTCAACCCTATTGACCACTGTGAGCTGCTCCGCCGCTTCCACACCTGACTCTATCGACCTCAGCCCCTGACTGCTGATGATGCCTTTCATATTGCCCACCAAAGTTGGCCGCAGGAGTTCTTGATCTGGATCAACGCCCTGCCGCCGCCTGATCCTCGCCCTCGCTGGCCGCGTGATGCTGCCTGAATAATGTCCCCCCAGCACCTCCGTGTTCGGAACATACCTGCGGATTTCGAATTACTGGTTCCACACCGTGCGACCGTGCTACCCGCAGCCTACAATCAATGCCTCTGAAGTGACGGCTGTTATCCTAGGCACTCCCTCCTGCATCCTCCCCCTGACTTGTTTTTGCTCCGCCGGCGGCTACCCCCGGCTGAACTTGATGGGGTCCCGCTATTAACTTTCAACCACGCCCCTTGTGCCATCACGGAAGTACTTTTAAGTTACACTTGTTTTGCCATTGTGTTTGTTCTCCCATTGTTAGCTCTTTTGTAGTTCTCTTTTTTCTCATACGCTCCACTACCTAATTTACTGACTCTCTATCCCTTCTTTCCTCCTCTCACTTCTCTCCTCTCGCCCCAAATTACCCTCTTTACAATAATTCACTCCACCCCTCTTATTTTCTCCTATCCCTTCTCCTTCTACTTTGCCCCCTGTCCCTTCCAGCGTCTTAATACGTTGAGGGTTTCTTAATACGGATTCTCTCTCATGGTAATCTGCATTTCCTTTGACCATCCCACCCCTCCTCCCCCCTAACACTGACTCTCCTCTCCCTCTTGCTAATTTGTTTCCCCTGGGCACCCTCACTCACCTTCTTCCTATCTCCCCTTGGTCCCCTCAATCACCTTTTCTTATCTCTCATTTCCCCCCTAACACTGACTCTCCTCTCCCTCTTGCTATTTTTTCCCCTTGACATCCTCACTTTTCTTATCTCTCATTTCCCCACTGACACTCCTCTTGCTATTTTTTTTTCCCCTTGACATCCTCACTCACCCTCTTCCTATCTCCCCTTGGTCCCCTCACTCACCTTTCTTATCTCTCATTTCGTTATTTCCTCTCCCCCTCTCTCATTTCTCATTTCCTTAGCCTTCTCTCCCCCTTCTTTCCCTTCCCCCAGCCCTCTTCTAACGTCCTAACATGTCTCCCCCGCCTCCCCCCCTCCCCCCCCCCAATCTCGTCCTCTTAACTCCGGACCCTGCCCTCTCCAGACATGGCTCCAACTCTTGGAACATCTCATACCCTTCCAATCTTTCCAAGAACGCCAAGAAAAAGTTTAAACTTAAATTGCTGATTCGTCACCCGAAACTCTAATAGTGGACACCTACCATAGCCTTACCTCCCCTATACAATCAAACCTTTTCTACTCCAAACGCCCCTCCAAATGGAAAAGCAGTTTCCTCCGCCATCTTACAGTCACTAAGTCAAGCAAAATACCATATGGATTCAAACTTTCTACCTCCCCGTCACCAGCTTTTCCTGGTGAAATTAACATCTCCATATTCAAAACTGGTAATATCCTCATTCAAGCTTCCGAATACCACCGTAACATCTTTGATCTCCATTTCAGCACCCTGACAGAACATTTATCCAAACCAGTCCCCAACCCTTCGTCTTCCGAATTGTCTGACAGCCTTACGGTATCTCCACCACCCCCCCCCCCCGGCTCTGACCCCCCCTCCCCCAGACTTCCCAACTGCACACTCCATTATCCCCCCCCACCCCCCAGACATCCCAACTGCACACCCCATTATTCATACTCACTCTTTATCTAATAACTGACACCCTCTAAATCCTCTCACCTCCTCATTCCTTTCCCCTTCTTCCGGACTCCTGACATTACCAGCCCCTGTGCCAATATCTCCCCCTCTAAACTGCACTTTATCCATTCAACCTGATGTAACTACTCCCCGGCCCCCTCACTTAGAACTTCCTACTCTACCCCACCCTGTGCCAATATCTCCCTCTCTTAATCTCACTCTCTCCCCTCAAACTGACGTATCCTCCCCCCACATCCCTTACTCAATCACCCTGTCCAATAACTTGAACTCTCCTCTGACTTCCCCCCCCCCCTCCCGGCTTCTCCACGCCTCCACACATCAGACCTCCCTCCCCAACTAACACGAAATCCTCTCTTTCTCCCCCCTCTGTTTCAGCCAAACTCCCCATCAACTTTATTGCTCTGACACTATCCAACATTGAACGTGATCTCTCAACCGTGAAGATGGAACTAATGCGACTCAGGGATGATTTCAACGCCCTTAGCGCTAGGGCCCTCTTCAATCATACTGTATCTGCCTGTGCCAGCTTCCCTTACATCCCCCAACTTAACCGGTGGAAAACCACACCTCTTTGCAATAGATCACCCCAGCCTCTCCGTGCTATGAACTACCTCTCTTCTTCTGACCTTACCGACCTATGCAACTCCTACCTTCCTAAAGCACTGATCCCCAATCAGCCCCTCACTTATTTAAGCATCCCAGTCATTCTGGGAACCAGCAGAATCCACCCATCTCTCCTAGACCCCCAACTCAACTTACCTCCATACCCTCTTGCTCGCCCACCAAAGTCAGTCCTAAGTCCCTCTCCTGCATGCTTGTTAACTGCCGCTCGGCTGTCTGACATGCAACTGAAATTTCAGAAACCATCATCAGTGAAACTATTGACATTGCCTTCCTCACAGAAACCTGGCTTAATGACCACTCGACGGCAATCCTTGACCTACTCACCCCCCGGGTACTCTATCATTAGGAAAAGCAGACCGGACAGAATAGGGGAGGGGTTAGCTATAATCTATAAAAACAAACTTCAACTCACCCTTATTAAGAACCCGGACCACTTAACCTTCGAATACCTTGGCGCCAAACTCATTGTGCAAGGCTCTTCCCCAATACGTCTACATAACATCTACCACCCTCCGGGGGATCCTCTTCCCTTCATTGAGGAACTTTCTGACCTCCTTACACAATCCTCACTTTTCAACTCGAAAAACCTCTTCTTAGGAGATTTCAACATTCATTGGAACAATGTTGGTGATCCCACAGTCAGCCACCTCATTAATCTTCTAGAGATCAATGACCTTACTCAATTATGTCACTCTCCTACCCATACCAAAGGTGCAACTCTCGACGCCATCATTGCCAACAATGACTTGGCCTCCCTTGCTAACATCCTCCCTATTGACTAGTCTGACCATCACCTCATTTTGTTCAAGATCGAATCCACTCCCCTCCCCCCCACCGCCAAAAATTGCAAACCCATGAAATGGACCAGAAATCTTAATCAAATCCCCCCTGGTGAACTTGAGTCTAAACTCCAAGCTCAATTTCTTCTCACCCCTCCATCCCAAGATGCCAACGAGCTCACTGAGCTTTTCAATAAGAACGTCAAAGATGTCGTAGACCTATTCGCCCCTCCCAAACTAAAAAAACAAAGAACTATTCCATCCAAATCTTGGTTTAACTCTGATCTCAATAACGAAAGACGCTCACTCACACTGACGGAAAGAACATGGAGACAACACCACTCCCCCTTCCATCTAGCCCTCCTCCGAGCCGCTAGATCTACTTACAAGAAACACATTTTCAATGAAAAGGCTACCTTCTTCCGAACACTACTCGATCGTGCCAAAAATAGACCCAGAGAACTGTTTAACATAGTTCGAAATCAAACATCTTCAACCCCCCTTATGCTGACTGCCTCAACTGACAGATGTGAGGAAATCGCCAACTTCTTTTCGGACAAAATCGCCAAAATAGATCAATCCTTCCATCTAACTCGGGTACCACCCTACCCCCCATTTGCCACTGACATCACCTGTCACGTTCCTCCCTTGTTGACTCTTCCTCCTGATTCCCCCTCCCACCCACACGTTACAACCCCTCCTGAATCCAACTTTCCCTATTTACAGCTGAAAAACAATGCATCCTGGCTCAACTTCCACCCCGTAACTGAGAGAGAAGTCTTTAACATCATTGCCAAACTAAAGCCGACCTCACACACCAAAGACCCCCTCCCCTCTAACCTTGTCCAAGACCTAAACCATATTATTGCCCCTTACTGGACTTCTATCATCAACACCTCCCTTTCCACAGGATGTGTCCCTAACTCCCTTCAACTCGGACAAATCACACCTATTCTCAAAAACCTCTCTGCTGACCCTAATGACCTGAACAATCTCCGCCCCATCTCTAACCTCCCACTTCTTTCCAAAGCCCTTGAAAAATGTGCTTTGCTCCAATTGGACAAACACATTAATAATTTCAATTTACTTGACTCCTTACAATCCGGCTTCAGAAAAGGCTGCAGCACTGAAACCGCCATGCTTAATATAGTTAATGACATCCATTGTTCCCTTGACAAGGGTGAGTCTTGCCTACTCATTCTCCTCGACCTCTCTGCTGCCTTTGATACTGTCAACCACAATTCCCTACTTAACTCGCTCAGGACTCGCTTTGGCCTTAACGGTCCTGTCTTCAAATGGTTTGCCTCGTATCTTCAACGCAGAACTCAACAAATCAAAATCAATGACTGCCTCTCAAACCCTACACCTGTCTCACTTGGTGTCCCTCAAGGCTCTATTCTCTCCCCATCCCTCTTTAACCTCTTTATGGAACCCCTTACCCTTATTCTGAAAGAAGCTGGAATCAATTATCACCTCTATGCTGATGACACACAACTTTACTATAAGGTTAGGTACCACTCTGACATACTTCACCTGAACAATACATTGAGCAAGATTCAATCCTGGTTCTACACCAATCATCTCAAACTAAACCCAAAAAAAACTGAAGTCATCCTCTTCTCTCCAAAAAACAACAGGCTCCCCATCCAATCCTGGATCTCTGACCTTAATGCCCTTAACTGTTGGCTCTCCCTATCCAATTCGGTAAAATCACTTGGGATTACCATTGACAAAAACCTAACTCTCAACGACCACATAAAAAACTCAGCTAAAGGAGCACTCTTTACTCTCCGTCATTTGAAGAAAATCAAACCCTTCATTCCTCCTGAAGACTTCAAAGGGATTGTCCAATCTCTAGTACTCTCAAAAATTGACTATGGTAACGCTATCCTCACAGGAACCCCTAAAGTACACCTAGCCCCCCTCAGATCTGTGCTCCACTTAGCAGCCAGGCTAATCACTGACTATAAGCGTTTCGACCACATCTCCCCAGCCCTTAAGGCCCTTAATTGGCTGCCCATTGAAGGCAGATCCTCCTACAAGACAGCTTGCATAACGTATAAAGCTCTCCACCAAGATACCCCGTTATACCTCTCAAATAAACTCAAAAGAGCGGGCGACTCCAGACCGATGAGAAGCACTAACGCTCTCCTCCTCGTCCCCCCCCTGTCTAAAAAGAGATCCACACAAGCACGCTTCTTCTCCGGAAATGCACCGAACATCTGGAATGCTCTCCCCAAGGACTTGAGATGTAACCCTTCCTACCTCAGCTTTAAAAAAGACCTTAAACTTCACCTTCTCAGCAAATATTGGGGGCCATAACCTCACCTCCGACCCTACACGCAGCCTTCACTGTCTTGATTCTCCTCTACCTCACTCCTTCTCCCTCGATCCTCCTTGACCTCATCCCTATCATTCAGCCTCCCCGTTCGTGATTCTCCTTTACCTCATCCATATTCCCATGGTTCTCCTTCACCTCATCCCTATCTCTCACCTCTTCCCCCCCCCCCCTCTTCTCTCATTTTTCAGGCTGTCCACTCTCTCCCTCCCCCCCTTTCTCTCCACTCTCCTCCTTCTGTTACCCTCACCCCTCTCCTCCAAAAATCTCTATCTACTTTACCTCCTCTTCCCCAATCTTGATTTTTACCCACCTATTCTTTCTAATTTATCCCGCACCCGTAACCCAATTCACAATCTTTTTCTCTCCCACCTTTTCACTCTTTACGTAACTTTTCCTTGCTTCTAGTTACTGTTCAAAGTAGCCCTCCGTGAGAGCCTCCTCAAGTATATTGTGCCCTGCCCACTTTGTTTAATTAACTCCTTTTAATATCACCTCTCTGAATGCTCTGCTCTAGCCTGCGCTACCTGTTACTGTTTATATTAGCCCTCCATGAGCTCCTTTACGTGTATATTGCTCTTTGTCCATTTTGTTTTAATTAATTTGTTTTATATGAATGCTCTGCTACCGAATTACTGTTCCTTGTCTTATAATGTTTTTGGTTTTACTAACTCCTTTTAATATTACCTCTCTGAATGCTCCGTTATAGCCTGCGCTACCTGTTACTGTTTAAATTTGCCCCCCATGAGCTCCTTTACGTGTATATTGCTCTTTGCCCATTTATTTTAATTAATTTGTTTTATATGAATGCTCTGCTACTGTATAACTGTTCCTTGTCTTATAACCTTTTTGTACACATTTAAAGCGCTCTGATACCCCCGGGTCGAGCCAGCGCTATATAAAACCTTTAACATAAATAAAATAAAAATAAAATAAATATTTCAGTCATGTGAGTGAAATAGTTTGTATCCTCCCTGCATAGCCTGTCAAGATTCACCTAAGCCCACAGCGTAAATACCCCTGTATTCCCTACTATCCCCTCTGAGCTGAAACTGCGCAAGTAATTTACCATGTGCTTATTAGACCAAGATATTCTCTTTCCCACTTGCAGTATAAGGATCCTATCCTGCTTAACAAGAAACCCAGTTATGTTATGTGTATGTGCAATGTGTTACGTGTTGAATATGTGGAACCTAAAAGTGCACTGTGGGATGTGGAAGGTTAAGGGTGGAATTTGGAGTATGAGGTGGGAGAGTAGAATGCTGAGCGAGGAGTTGACGGTTGGAATCCTGTATGGTTGCTGTACCCGGGGCTGCTACTTATGTTTATCATCTTTATTTCAGACAAAATACTGGAGAAACCTACCTCTCTTCCTGTGCTTTTGTATATGAGCTCTGTCTTAATACACAGTAAATGGCATATTTCTTTAATCAAGATGTGTTGCCTAGTTTTTCTGTTGTTCTGAATTTTGCAACCCTTTTGTCCTGTGTACTGCCTACCACCACATATTTCACTGTGGTTGATTTGTGTTCTGTTTTGTCTTCTCTTCAAATATTCCCTAACACCCAAATTGTATTCGTGTTTATGTTGAAACTGAAGCAACTAGATTGGATTAGAATTGCAGAGGGGTGCACAAAGTCACCCTGCATTGCTTCGCCCACCCAGCTCCCCTAGCATGCCCTGCTCGCCGTTGCTCCCTGTCACATGGTGGCTCTAAGTTGCTACCTCATCTGCATCCCATCTTTTTCCCTGCCAGTCCTATTTTTAATTTTTCTTTGTTTTTTTTGAGGGACTGTGTTAGACCTGTCATCCTTAGCGTGGTCTTCCCCCAAACGTTTTGCCTGCTTACCTCCTCTTTTTGCTGTATCTGTTTTTTTGGCCTTAGGACTCTGATCACTTTACCTCTGCTGACCAGTGCTAAAGTGCATGTGCTTGTCCCCGATCATGGTAACATTGGTGTATACACAATTGACATATTTAGTTTACTTGTAAGTCCCTTGTAAAGTGGTATATACAATATATCCAGGGCCTGTGATCTAAATGCTACTAGTGGGCCTGCATCACTGATTGTGCCACCCATTCAAGTAGCCTTTCAAACCTGTCTCAGGCCTGCCCTAGCGGGGCCTGCGTGTGCAGATTACCGCCCTTCGACTTGCCATTTAAAACCACTTGCCAAGCCTTAAACTCCCCTTTTATTACACATGTCACCCCTAAGGTAGACCCTAGGTAGCCCGAAGAGCAGGGTGCTGTGTACGTAAAAGGTAGGACATGTACTAGTAAGTTTTGCATGTCCTGGTAGTGACAAACACCCACATTCAATTTTCACTATTGTGTGAGGCCTACTCCTCTCATGGGCTAGCATTAATGCACTTTTAAGCTGTAATTCCTGATTAGGAAGGAGTACCTGCATTATGTTTCATATCTTTGGAATGGTAATGATAAATCCCCTTTACTGGTAAAGTTGGATTTAACATTACTGTTCTAGAAATGCCACTTTTAGAAAGTAGACATTGCTCTGCTCTTACTGCTCTATGTGCCTTGCAGCCTATCTCCAATACATGCCTGGGATGGGTGACAGTTACACTTTGTGCATTTTCTCTAGACTGCGACAAACACAGGAAGGGTGGGTGTGACGGAGGACTCATATGCATTCTGATAGCTCTTTCCGGGCAGGAAGAGAGAGGGGGAACTGACACACCTGAGTAGGCAGTGTCCTGTTTCCCACACAAAGGGTTGATTACCCCCTACAGTCTTAAGCCTGAGCTGAAAAGAAAGGGGACCTGTGGTCTTCAAGGGCATGCTTTGAAGTCACCCCCATTTCAAAGGCACAACTGGATACAAGTACTGGGGCTCTGACCCTACCAAGACAGTACACTACTGGACCTGTGAAGAACTCTGCCACGAGTAAAGACTGCTGTGCTGCAAGGATTGCCACTCTGCTTGACTGCTGCTCTGGAAGAACTGCTTTTCTGCTTTGCTGTGCTGCCTGCTGATCTCTGCCCTGCTGAGGACAAGGACTGGACCCATCTCACTTGAACCCAGAGTGACTCCACAGGCATGCTGACTTGCCCTATGTTCTGCTGTCTAAGGGCCGTCAAAGACTTCCTTCAACCCTGCAACAGCCCCTGGACTCTGCTGTCTGTGAGTCCTCCCTGCCAAGTGGTGTCAATCCAGTCCTGGGCCCTTGAAAGGTGATTTCCGCTGTACAGAGCCATGAAAATCGACGCAGTGATGATTTTGCACCGATACAAACCGACACATTGTCCTTCGACGCAGGAGCCGACTGACGACATTGCTTCGATTAATTGCGCGGCTTGGTGACGATGGACAGAGCTGCTCAATGATGACACTGCGTCTGCATCATAAAGGGTTCGTCGACAAAGCCTTTATCTTCTGCGTGGATCGGAACAGACGCATCAAGTCTTCGAAGTCAACGCTTGCTCCATCCAAAGTACTGTTTCAGTGGGACCTGCGTGAGTCCTGTTGCGCCACCACCACCACTCGTCTTCGAAGTCTTGGCACTCCTCATGTAAGTCGAAGCACAAGAAGAAGACAAAGAAGCATCGTCGCTCTTCGACTTCTCCTTGTCGGCCGACGCAACGAGGGATGCGGGTGATGCGGCTCCGCGTACGGAGCCCGAAGGGTCAGCTCCGAGTTTCCCTCCCTTCCCGGGACCCGGAGCGACTCCTGCCCGGCTTCGACAGTTTTATGAAGCGATGCATGCCATCTTTGGGCAGTCCGACTCCGCTGGCACGCCTCTGGGCCCCGCGGACTCGGCTGGGGGCCCTGGGCTTTCGACGCCGGTGGCTTCTGCCCCGGCACCGCAGGGTCCCCTTGGACCCAGGCCTGTATCTGGATCGTCGCCAGTCGACCTCATCACACCTCCGGCGTCGATTCAACCGGGACCACGTCCGCAGCCGGCGCCGGTTGTGTCCCCAGATTGGCAACCAGAGGAGGGTGAGGAGGACTGGGAAGGGTCTGGAGACCCTTTAACTGACCAGTTGGAATATGATCCGGACTGGAGAGAGGAGTTGGGGGGGGGAGATGCCAGTGGTCTGGATACCTCGCCAGACCTTGGCATGTTGTCTCCTCCTACCGTGGCTACGGAGGAGGGAGCTTCTTACGCAGTGGTGTTGCGTAGGGCGGCTGAGGCTCTCAACCTCGAGCTACCTACGGTGGCGGTCAGGACTAACCTCCTGACAGAGGTGCTTCAACCGGCAGCGAGCTCTTCGGAGCCCCTGCTGCAGTTTAATGAAGCCCTCACGGACATCTTTTTGGGCACCTGGTCCAGGCCCAACATAGGGACTCCTGTGGATATGATGAAACCCAACGCCACCGCCCGGCTCCAGGCGACCCCACTTTCCTCTCCCAACACCCCACCCCTGAGAGCTTGGTGGTCCAAGCCTCCACGTCAAAAGGCGCATTCCCTAACGATCCACCTGATAGGGAATCCAAAAAGCTGGACCATCTTGGGAAGAAGATGTTTTCTTCCTCCAGCTTGGGACTGCGGTCGGTAAACACTGCATGTCTATTGGGCCGTTACACCCACTCTGTGTGGGATACGGTGGTGCAGGTGCTGCCCCAGTGCCCTGAGGAGGCCCGGGCCGTGCTCTCCCGTGCAGTTGCTATGGGGAGAGACGCAGCCAAGTTTACCATTCGATGTGGACTGGACACTGCCGACTCACTAGGCAGGACGATTTCAACGTCGGTAGCCCTTCGACGCTACGCCTGGCTGAGGTCGACTGGTTTTTCCGGGGATGTCCAAGCTACCCTGATGTACATGCCCTTTGATGGCCGTCGCCTGTTCGGCGACAAAGCAGACAACGCGCTAGAGCACTTCAAGGACTCTCGGGCTACGGCCAAGTCATTGGGCCTCTCCACCACCCAACCTGCGCAGTCTGCTTTTCGTCCCTTTCGTGGCTACGGAAGGGGTGCCCCACCACGTTCCACCCAGAGCCACAGCTCTGCAAGCTGTTCAGCCCCTGCGCGGCCGGGGACGTGGGGCCCACCGACGTGGGGCTACTCCCTCCCCTTCGAGACTACCCCTCCATCCATGCCACCTCAGTACCATCGCATGTCGGAGGATCACTTGGTCCTTCCACCCAGAGCCACAGGCCGCCGCAAGCTGTTCAGCCCCTGCGTGGCCGGGGACGTGGGGCCCACAGCCACGGGTCTGGGAGCCAGCGAGCGGGCCGGTCCACCACCGCCCCCTCTGCAGCAGCCTCCAAACCCTCCTAGTCTGACCTTTCAGGGCCACCAATCGCCGGTGGGCAGTAGGATTCGCCATCGGTAAACTACCATTACAACGCGACTAATACTTCGGCATACCTTTACAACGCAACTTTTTCTTAGCAGGTCTCTTTATTACGCGTGATTTTACATTGCATGCTTTTACTACGCTAATACCATTACAACGCAAATAGCGTTACAACGGAAACTTGCAAGTTTGTTTTCTAAAGAGTGCCCGAGTTTTATAACGTTACAACAGAAATGTTAGTTTGTTTTCCAAAGAGTACCCGAGTTTTATGTAAATGTTCATCGAGCATCCAAAATGTTTTTCGAAATAGCTTGAAAACAAGCACATAGCACAGAAAGAATCTGGTGAGGTCTGCTCTGCTTTTTAACTTGCTAAAATATCACAATCGCTATGACTTGCCTTGTGTAACGTCATTGCTATCATTTCTTTGTTATCGTACATTTAAAGTACCAATGAGTACCAGTGAATTGGGAATTAGAAACATATGTCATTTAGAGCCGTTAGATGCATAAAGTATATGAAGGTGAAAAATGTACCTGATTAGGAGAACGGGAATTATAGAGCGCTGTCTTTTTGACAACATTCCAGTCGAGCTGCCTGGGAGTTAAAGGTAATATCAGAGTGGCACACCATCCCTTTTAGATGAAAGAGTCTGACATCTAGCCAGCTCAGTAATGTCTTTTTTTCTATTTTCATTAAAAAATGAACTGTGACGCTTGAACGTGAAAAAAAAAAAAAGAACGGTGACGCATGAACGAATAAAAGTCATACGGAGGATCGGCAGGCAATATAGTTAAAGGAATGGTGAAACAATTTGGATAGAAAAGTATGAGTAATTATAGGAAGACACGTAGAAAATAGAAATTACAAGCATAGATGAAAAAAGAAACGTGAAATGAAATGAAGATGGAAAGTGATGCAAAAATGTAAAGGAAAATAAAAAGGGAAAAAGAGTAAAAAAAGAGTGAATGGGGATAGGATTGTAAAAGATGTAATATACCTTATTTTAAATTACTCCCCCACCCAAAAACCGCTATTTCCCATAGATCCCGTCCCAGGGGTTGATGTGACTTTTTATCTTAAAATATATATATTATCCGAAAAAAATGCGTTGTAATTGTATGCGTTGTTTTGAAATACAATGTAAATGTATTTACAATGCATTTCTAATAATTTGCGTACTAACGGTATGCGAACAAAAAACACACATTGTAATGGTAGTTGCGAAGTAAATACTTCGTTGTAAAACCATGCGAAGTAAAAAATATCGTAAAGTGATATATTCTTCGCCATCACCTCCCCCACTGGTGCACCATCACGTCGGACAGGTGGGTTTTGCAGATAGTCCGAAGGGGCTACTCCCTCCCCTTCGAGACTACCCCTCCAGCCATGCCACCTCAGTACCATCGCATGTCGGAGGATCACTTGGCCTTTCTCCATAGGAAGTTACGGCTCTCTTGGCCAAGGGAGCTATCAAGCGAGTTTCTGCCCCAGAAGTAGGTCATGGTTGCTATTCCCACTACTTTCTTGTGCCCAAGAAGGACAAAGGCCTGCGTCCTATCTTGGATCTCAGGAACGTCAACCGCTTCCTCCGGAAGGAGAAGTTCAAAATGTTGACGCTAGCTCAGGTCCTGTCTGCCCTCGACCCTGGAAACTGGATGGTAGCGTTGGACTTGCAGGACGCTTACTTTCACACTCCCGTCCTACCGGCCCACCGGCGTTACCTGCGTTACCTGCGGTTCACGGTAGGCCACGAGCACTTTCAGTTTACCGTGCTTCCCTTCGGCCTTCCCAGCGCCCCTCGGGTGTTCACGAAAGTGATGGCGGTGGTCGCAGCTCATCTGTGCAGATCAGGGGTTCCAGTCTTCCCCTATCTCGACGACTGGCTGTTGAAGGCGGGCTCGCCCTAGGCAGTCGTCTCCCACCTCCAGACTACGGCGGACCTCCTGCTTCGCTGGGGTTCACTATCAACGTGCCGAAGTCACACCTGACTCCCTCTCAGAAACTCCTTTTCATCGGCGCGGTTCAGGACTCGACGCAGTTTCGGGCTTATCCTCCCGAGCAGCGAGTCCGGGATATTCGGGCTATGATTCGGATCTTTCAGCCTCTATCCCGGGTTTCGGTCAGGATGACCCTGAGGCTGCTGGGCCTCATGGCCTCCTGCATCCTGCTGGTGGATCATGCCAAGTGGCATATTCGGGCTCTGCTTGGGACCTGAAGTTCCAGTGGGCACAGCATCAGGGGAATCTGTCCGATTGCATTCAGATCTCGGAGGGCACTGCACGACAATTGCAGTGGTGGCTAACGGACCAGGATTGGGTCGACGGCAGGTCCCTCTCCCTTCCCCAACCAGAGTACACAGTGGTGACGGATGCATCACTTCTAGGGTGGGGCGGCCACATGGGAGAGGCGGAGATCAGAGGCATCTGGTCTCGGGCGAAGTCTGGGCTCCACATCAACCTTCTGGAGCTTTGGGCGATCCGGCTTGCACTAAAAGCATTCCTTCCCTCTGTCCGGGGAAGAGTGGTGCAGGTGTTCACGGACAACACCACCGCCATGTGGTACTGCAACAAACAGGGCGGGGTGGGGTCGTGGACCCTTTGTCAAGAGGCTCTCCGTCTCCGGACATGGCTGGAACATCAAGGCATATCCCTGGTGGTTCAACACCTGGCAGGTTCACCGAACGCCAGGGCGGACGAACTCAGCCGCAGGTGCATTATGGATCACACATGGCGTCTTCACTCAGAGGTGGTGCAAGGTCTTTTTCGGCAGTGGGGAGTGCCTTGGTTAGATCTATTCGCCACCGAAGAAAACTCGCAATGTCAGCAATCCTGCGCATTGGAATTTCCAAGGCGGCACTCGCTAGGCGATGCTTTTCGTCGCGAGTGGAGTTGCGGTCTTCTATACGCCTTCCCGCCTATACCACTTCTGCCCAGAGTACTGAAGAAGATCAAGCGCGACCGGGCCCAGGTCATCCTTGTGGCTCCGGATTGAGCACGAAGAGTCTGGTATCCCGAGCTGTTACACATGGCCATCGATCCTCCGATCCGTCTGCCTCTTCAGGAGGATCTTCTGTCGCAGCAGCAGGGGACGGTCCTCCACCCGAACCTGTCCAGTCTCCACCTTTTTGCGTGGATATTGAGCGGCGACAGTTGACGCCCTTAGACCTTCCTCACGAAGTCTATGATGTTATCTTGACAGCCAGGCGTCCCTCCACTAAGACGGTATACGCCTGCAGATGGAACAGATTTGTGGCATGGTGCACAGCAAAGGCTGTGGATCCCCTTTCTGCACCTCTTTCTAAGGTTCTCTTGTTCCTCCTGTCTTTGGCCCAGCAGGGCTTTGCTCTGGGCACTCTGAAGGGCTACCTCTCAGAAATTTCAGCCTTTCTTAGGCTTCCTGATCAGTCTTCTCTTTTCAAGTCCCCTGCTGTAAATCGCTTCCTGAAGGGCATTACTCATCTTTTTCCACCTGTTCCCTTCGTAATGCCTCAGTGGGACTTGAACTTAGTGCTTACTTACCTAATGTGCGCTCCCTTTGAGCGGCTTCATAACTGTCCTCTCATACTTCTTACCTTAAAGACTGCTTTTCTGATTGCCATCACCTCTGCTCGCAGGGTGAGTGAGCTACAAGCACTTTCTTCAAAGCCTCCTTTTCTGGCTGTCATCCGGACAAGGTCGTCCTCAGAACCAGACCTTCTTTTCTTCCCAAAGTGGTTACTTCTTTCCACATTGGTCAAACTATCACTTTGCCCACCTTCTTTCCGCCTCTGCATCCTTCTAAGGAGGAAGAGAGGCTCCACCGTCTGGATCCAAAACGTGCACTTTCATTTTATTTCGATCGCACCAAGCAATTCCGGGTGGATGACCAGCTCTTTGTTGGCTACGTGGGCGCCAAAAAAGGTCGGGCCGTGCACAAACGGACCATCTCTAGGTGGGTCGTTATGTGCATTAAAGCTTGCTACTCTTTGGCAAGGAAGGAGCTCCAGTGGGACTGCGCACCCATTCCACCAGGGCGACGGCAGCGACCACTGCTTTGGAACAGGGAGTCCCCCTCCATGACATCTGCCAGGCAGCTACGTGGGCTTCATTGCACCCGTTTACCAAACACTACTGCCTGGACAGCCAAGTCCGGAGAGATGGCTTCTTTGGCCGTTCTGTTCTCCAGGACTTTCTTGTGTGAATGTGGTTCGCAGACCCACCTCCGGGGTTGGTATTGCTGGGGTATCTATTCTAAGGTGAGGAATCTATAACTAATTGTCTCTTTCAGATGAACAAGTTACTTACCTTCGGTAACTATATATCTGTAAGAGACATAGATTAGTTATAGATTCCTCACCGCCCCACCCATCCTCCCCGTTCTGCGAACTGACTTCTATGGTCAGGGAATCCCTTTTAGGGCCCTAGTTTTGTGCACCAGTGTCTTGCATGGCTCTGCGCTTCTGGCGTGGAATGTCGTGTAAAAGAACTGAGGTCATCGCGCGAGGGCGGCGTCTAAGTAGCTACCGCGACATCATCCCGGCGACCACGACGACTAACTTGGAGCCGACCAACGCCACTGTGAGAAGTTGGCCTGGCATATGCTGTTCACTAATTAAAGTGGACACCTTGCACCAGAACAATTCGACTCTTATGGTAGATAGGTTTAAGACAACCTTTATAGAAAGCTATCCTAGTGGTAGCTGTGGAGAGCAGCCTTCAGGCTAAGTCTTGAAGGAATGTAAAGCAGCTTGTTTTACCACACAATCTCTTGAATCACCAAATGAAAAGACACCACACAGGTATATATATCAAATATATATGTATTTATTAATAAACACTCTCTACTAATCTCTTTATGAGATTAGAAGTCAGGAACATATGTAAAAGTCAAATATTATCAAAATAAGTTTAGCACAATCTAATATCACAATCTTAGTTTGCTAGACCTACGTCTAGGGCATCTAGAATCGAGGGACCCCCAAGAACCACCCCAGGTAGTTGTAGGAGACCCACAGGGGACGGACGCGGTGACCTGGCACCGGTGCGAGTCCTGTGCGAGTCTATGCGCTCAGACGCGATTGAGATTTCAATGTTAAAGGTCCCTTGCGTGTTCGAGGCGAACACACCGATCGGTCCTTGTACGAGTCGAAGGACGCGGTCACAGATAGAGTTGCAAGGGAGATGGACGCGCTGTCTCTAACACAGACGCGAACCTTGTGCGAGTCAGTGCAATGGAGATCTCAGTGTTACAGGCCCTTTGTGTGTTCGGGGCGAACACCGATCGGACTCAGTACGAGTCGAAGGATACAGTTTTAGATAGTGTTACAAAGGAGATGGACGCGGTGTGTCTAACACAGACGCGAACCCTGTACGAGTCCAGCGCAATTGTCGCACTTAGAAAGTTAGAGTTTTAGGACACTTCTAGGGAAGCTACAAGCAAGTCACTTACAGGGTAAGTAGTTCTAGGGCCCACACCCACAGGAGCACCGTAGTGCTGAAGTTACCTCACCCAGGGGAGCCGGGTGCATAGGTGTTCTTTGGTGTCGGGTCGCGGCGTCGTTTTCAATGGGAGCCAGTGAAGACTTGCTGCTTGCGGCGACAGGAGAAGTGTCCGGAGGAATCCAAGCCTGGATTCGGAAGATGGAAGACCTGAAAGCAGAGGGGACAGTGTTCAAAGTCACTTGGCAGTGACTCGGGGCAAGGAAGATGGATGCCCACCGTCGTCGCAAGATTCAGGTCGTTCGCCGGTTGCCTTGACTCTTCAGCCACGAGGTCCAGGAGGCGTCGACGACGACCAGGAGCTGGATTCGGCGTGTCCCACGATGTCTGCAGCTTACTGCGGTGTCGGCGACTCGATCGGAGCCAACAAGCCTTGGTAACAGCAAGTCTCGGGGAAAGTGTGAAGAGGCAATGGCGCAGACCAGCAAGGTCTGTGGGACTCACCTAGCGAGGGTAAGTCAGGGCAGGCCTGGAGCAACCACGGGAGCCCTTTGGTTTCTTTAGAAAGTCTTCTGGGGACCCACAAGCCGGCTGGCAAGGGATCGCGAAGACGCCTCGGGAGGATTCGCTCACAGGGGCCCACGGTCACTCGGGACGTGGTAGGCCTCTGATCTTCGGAGGGATTCCTGCTGGAGGCTAGGACCACACGTGGTCCAAAGCACAAGTTCGTGGAACATTGTGAAGGGGTTGCACTCGACAATAGTGCACGGTACCCAGGTGTCGCGGTTCCTCGTTACTCTTGGGGTCCACTGGCCTCAGCTTTGCTGGGGACTCACGATGGCCTTTGAGAAGTCAGGAAATCCACTTCTTGGGCTGCAGGGACTTCGGACTCCGGCGGGAGCGGCGTAGTTTGCGACCGTCGTTTGTAGTTTTTGGTGCCTGCCAAGCAGGGGAGTCACTCCTTGACTCCAAGGGAGATTCTTCAGTCTTCCAAAGGTAGTGGAACGTCGAAGGTCCGGGATTCGTCTTCAGAGTGTCGTCCAGGGAAATCTAGGGTGCTATGCACAGGTTCCCCCTCTTATACTAAAAGAAAGGGAGGGACTAGCTCTATGACCCTACCTATGGGAGGGTCAGGGGAGTGGGTGGCTACACCCACTTCCCTTTGTCCAGTTTCTGCGCCAGAGCAGGGGCAGGTAGCCCCTGAGCCGGTTTGAACTGGCATATGCACAGAGGAGCCTTCTGCTCCGCCAGTGCAGGACTTCAAAGCACTCTAAGAGTGCACCCACCCAGCCCCAATACACTAAACCCTGTCTGGAAGGTGGTCACACCCCCTTGGGACAGGATATCTATTGTTGGGCTTCCTCCACTGCGAGTGTTGGTCATCAGCAGGAGGGCAGCCCAGTGTCTGTGACTGGTTGCATCCATTTTGTGATGCCAGGGTTCTGCAGGATTCTACCGCGTTTCCACAGTAGGTACATGTCTATCCCTCTAGAAGGGTGGAATGCTAACCCCGCCGCCAGGACTGGCGGGGGGGTAGTATTCCAAGATGTTTGACACCAAACACAACATGTTTCGATGCAGCCATTCCAAAGTTAGCATTTTACCGCGAGGATATAATGCACTTAAAAGTATATGGTTTAACCGCATCCACAAACAGCACCAGAGAATGGACTCTGAGAGCTGCAGAGGGGCCCTGCTCAGGCAGAGGCACCCCCTCACATAGAAGCCAAGCACCCTGCCCTCAGGATTGATAGGGCCTGCCTTAGGGGTGACTGATAGGTTTATATGTGTGTGTAGGCGAGATATAGGGGACCTATATCTCAGTGAGGGGTGCTAGCACTTCCTCACCCAGGCCTGTGGTGTCAGATTTAGTCTGCTTCCCAGGGGTGGCATAATACATGCTGCAGCCCCTGGTAGGCCTGTGGAGTACCTATGCCCTTGGTACCTAAGGTACCATATACTAGGGACTCATAAGGTACCACAGTATCCAATCACTAGTGCACCTAGAGTGCACTCCAAATCGTTTAGAGAGAACAGAGAGGCTGGGGCCCTGATTAGCAGGGTCCCAGCCAGACTATAGCCAGAAACCAGTGTAAACATCAGAAAAAAAGTGGGGGCAACATAAGAGGCAGATCCTACTCTCCTACAGCCATCTTTCGAAGCGCAGGGGTACTGCTGACACAAAATTCTCCTGATCCAGTCTGACGCCTGAGGGTAATTCTAAGGTGAGGAATCTATAACTAATCTATATCTCTTACAGATATATTGTTACCGAAGGTAAGTAACTTGTTCTTTTCTAACCTTGTGTGGAGTATTTTTGTGATGTTTTTATTGTGTAACTGTGTGTATGTGTGTGTGTTGCACAATTACTTTACACATTGCCTCTTTAGATAAGCCTGACTGCTCTGTGCCAAGCTACGAGAGGGTGAGCACAGCTTATCTTTTAGTGTGCGTTAGTTTACCATGACTAGAGTGGTGGTTCCTGCTTGGATAGGGTGCATACCTCTGCCAACCAGAAACCCCAGTTCTAACAGCCTGGAAGCTGCAGTTTCCTCTTTCATATCCCCACCCACACTCCAACATTGGCACCCTCAATCATAGAGTAAAATGGCCACTGCAGCATCATGACTCATGCCTTCTGTTGTGCATGCATATCCATCATCACACTTTTTTGTGCTGTTCTTGCCAATGCTCTTCAACATCTGCAATACGTTTTTTTCCATTTTGCTGATGCTGTTCAGCATTGGCAACATGCAGTGGCAAAACTAAAAGATCAGCTAATGTCTTTCAAAGGTGAGACCTATTGTCTTTGCCAATGTTTGTTATCTTAGCGATGAACGGGGTGTAGTGGCCCTATGAATATTACCGTCCGCTCAAAGGTGACTCTGTCTATGAAGGAACGGAGGGCGGGAGCGGTGTGTTCATCCTAGCCGAAAGTAAAATGGCAGCCTGCCTTGTATGCATGTTATGTTGGTGTAAGTTCTGGTTTTATTTTTATTTGCCCCTGACTGTCTCTTCCAAGGAGATGGTGGCATAGTGGGCTTTGGCGGATCAGCAGGATGCTCCCAAGCATCGTGATGACTATAATACCATTTATAAAGACCACACTTTAATATTTTCTATTGGGAAGCTTAAAGGTGTGCATCATTTATATGAGCTTTTGTTATAAAAATCAAACTTTATTCAGTTGATTTGCAAGTACTAACATGCAGTTCACCAGATGTCATAAATTGCTTTTTTAAGTGGTGACCCATTTGCACGTGATCATTTAAGTTGGCTCTTTATATTTTCTTTCTTAGTCAGCTTGTTGGAATAGTGGCTAACAATGGAGAACTCACACATGATGCATCTTTGAAAGGAAGCCATTTTGTACAGCTGTGCAACCAGAGAAACATTTCCATTCTGTTTCTTCAGAACACATCTTCTCATCCATCACTCGTGTCCCATCTTTCACAGGTAAAGTGACAAAAGACCACATGTAAGCTTGAAAAATATATTTTTTTGTTCAAAGCTAATTTAAAATATTTGCAGTGTTTTGTTCCCTTCAAAATCAATTTGATAGGAAATAGATGTTTGGTACTAGCTGTCATACCACCTTATACTTGAATGGGTCTAAAATAGGGCAGTCTTTGTTCAGAAACAGAGGTTTCTAAAGAAATATTATAAATCTACATAAACGAGGCACTGTAAATTTGTTCTACTGTCCAAGCAAGTGTTTAGGCTCTCCTTCTATGTAGTGTAGGTGGGCAAAATATTCTACCTCTAGCTAAGACTCTGCTAATCATCTAGCTACCAGAGTAAAGGTGGATGCAAAGATAGGCATGTTCACCAGAAAAACTTGTACTGTGTATCAGATGTTCTTAAACTTCACAAAGAGAAGAGGGCCCAGCAGCAGAAAATATAGCAATATGTAGAGTGAGGGTTTTTTAAAAGAATGAATGAAAGCAACGATTAAAAGATACTTTAAGCAACTGCAGACCAGTTAAGACCAGACATAACACCAAACGAGCCATTTAGAGTCAAAGGTGACGTCAGCCCGAGATCCCTTCTTTATCCTAATTCAGCTTATGAATATTGAATTTTTAAGGCTTTACTCTACAAATCTTGCTTTAGGAAATATTTTCAAACTATTATAATTTAATGGCCGGCTACGGTGTCATTACTAGCATTTAGAGAGAGAAGTCAATAGGTATGGAGAAGCACTGGGTGGATCTAAAAAGGCGGACCACCCTTCGGTTCCTGGAAAGCTCTTTAAGCACCTGTGACCTGGAGCTAGCAGGCAAATAGGACTTGGACACCTTGGTAGAAACTGTCAGAAGTAGAGCCCATGAGTGGGAGGAGCCTTCCCCAGTTTGACTATGATCCTCCTGCCAGAAAGCTGCGACAGTCTGAAGAACTGGATTTGTGAGGAGTAGCAACCATGCAGTACCATTCCAGAAAGAAGCAAGAAGAACTTCAAACCTTTTTCAAGTGAGACCTCTTCCACCACTACCCGGCTATGGGGAAGAGTTGCAGTTGGCAGGCAGACCGTAGGTGTCGTGGAGTCCCCAGCTACATTGACTCCACCTCACATCTTAAAGTCGACGTGGTGGAATCCCTCAGATATGTGGCAAAAGGAGTATGTGGGAGGCTGACACCTCTAAGTGATGGTGATTGTTTCAACCATTGTGTAAGGGGCTATTCCAGACAGAAATGCTACTAATCATACTGAACGAGACCTGAGATGAACCCCCAAATCTGATAAAGCTATTCAGCATATAACAAAGTTTTCTCTAAATGACTATGGGTTGAAGCCAGTCAGAGAATGTTAAAACCTTTGGTGCTGAATGTGGGGTTTCTGTACTGGAGATCATGGACGTAAATCACTGAGGCTTGCTGCCACAACTCCGCTGCATCTGGCAATCCACCTATCTGACAAGCAGAGACATTTAGCCTTTTCCGGAACTTCTTTGTGTCGCATTGTTGGTCATGACTCATGGAAAGGGGCAGAGGATTTGTGCCATTAAGGTGCATCACCACCTGGGCTGTAGAAGGAACAAGTGGAAACAATTAGTTGTGGCCCAGGCACCTTTAGCTAAAAGTATTTGGCCAGTGGGTTTCCAGTCTTCACCTGCTCCTCTTCCAGTGATCACTATAGGGGATGTGGAGGGCATCTGACAGGACTTCCAGATGGAGGGACCTCAAGAGAGGTTTGTTTGAACTGTATAGGTAAGTTCATTACATGCCATGTCCTTGGAGAATACTAGAATAAGATCTAAAGAAGCGTGACCAACAACTAGTGGAACAGCAATAAAGGCCATGAAATAGATCAAAGAGAAATAATGTTCGTGTTCAGGGTCTTTCCAGATTGCAGGGCACACAGACCAATGTCAGTTTATAATTGACAATCTGGTCATGGCTTCTCTTGATACAGATTCAACAGAGTTTTTTTACCAAGCTGCACAATGATCTTACTCAGTATGTTCTAGCTTGCATCCATTACTGTACTGTCAACTAAAACATAATTAGACTGTAAGTAAAGAGGGGAGCTTCTCTTAATTATCAAGTATGGAGTTTTCAAGACTTTTGCTTGGCTTCACTACATCTGAGCCATGATCTGAAAACACTGGCTCCATTTCTAATAGGCGTGGACAATCCTCCCAATTAATTTTTAGATTGAGGAATAAAACACAATTTGTAAAACCTGACAGCAGTGAAAAACATCCAAGCTGTATCCAAATCCATAGAGGGATCGCAGGCTCAAAGGTTTAGATTTTGACTTTTAAATTGCATGGCAATGAAAACTACACTTCACTGGTGTCAGAAAGTGGGCCTTTAATTCAGGGGTGGGGTGCCCTCACCGACCTAACAATCCTACCCCGTTTATGTTAAAACACTGTTCTTATAGCATCTCTGCTCAAGTTCATGTAGCTGTGGTACAAGCAGTAGGCAGTTCCTCAGAGAAATGTGTAATAAGTTCAAGCAGTACCAACAATATTAAAGTCAAGATAACAACACAATGAAATTCCCAAACCAGTTTAGAAAAAATTGAGAAAAACATGAATAAGATTAAAGTCAGATAGGGTGAATTGGAGATGAGAATTTTAAGTTTTTGTGGCAAAAGCGTCAAGAAAAAGTAAAGCATGAATTGAAAGTATCAGTTTGTGGTTTATCGGTGGTCAGTTATGCCAAGCAGATCACACCAGTTAAGTTTTTTTACCTTTGGACTTAATATGCAATTAGGTTTCCATAGTTTCTGAGTGGGGCAAGGTCCAAGACTGAAGCAAGGAGGGTCCCTCTAAGGCAGATACGTCATTGAGCTTGAACTGAAGCCACTGGTTGTGGTGCCAAAAGCTGAAAATGAGACAAAGCTGGGGGTCGCTCTGTGCTGGGATACATTTGTTTCCTCACATCTATCCAGGATTTTATCTACAGCCTTAGTCATGTTTTTGATTCTCACACTCCAATAACCGTTAACATGAGGTCCCACTGATCCAGAATTCATTGCGGCAAAATGTTCAGAAAGGGATGAACCTGGTGTTCTTGCCCTTATATGGGGCACCTGCCCTGGGAAGCCTCTGCACTTTGTCCTGGTCCTTAGAAGGTGGAAATAATGACTAAGGACTTCTTCTCCATCATACAGGAATTTGCCAAACCCGACATCGAAATAACAGACGTCCCACCATCCCAAGACCTCTGCAACAGACTCAGCTTCTTCTTTCACCTCAAGACGCTTTACAACAAACTTCGATGACCAAAACCTCTGCGCCGCCTCAACTCCCACCCCCAGCGACGCCACCCAACAGACCCTACTCACCTGGACCCCGCTCACGACAGAAGACACCTTAAAGACCATGAAGAGCATCCACTCCGGAGCACCCTCAGATCCCTATCCGCCCCACATCTTCCACAGGGGTGCCACAGCCATCGCACCCGAACTAAGTCGAACGATCAACTGCTCCCTCGAGACCGCCACATTCCCCGACGACTGGAAGCACGCCGAAGACAACCCACTCCTCAAGAAATCCTCTGCAGACCCGACCGACCTCAAGAACTTCAGGCCCATCTCGCTGCTTCCATTCGCAGCCAAGGTCATCGAAAAGTCCATCAATACCCAGCTAATATAAATTCATCGAAACCAACAACGTCCTAGACCTCTCCCAATCCGGATTCCGCAGCGACCACAGTACCGTGACCGCCCTCATTGCCGCCACTGATCACATCTGCGCCCTCGGCGGCCCTCATCCTCCTGGACCTATCAGCAGCCTTTGACACCGTCTCCCACCTCACACTAGCCACTAGACTCCACGACGCCGGCATCCGAGGAAAGGCCCTAGACTGGATACGATCATTCCTCACAGGCAGAACACAGAGTCAGACTCCCGCCCTACCTCTCAGAACCGACAGAGACCAGATGCTAAGTACCCCAAGGATCCTCCCTCAGCCCCACTCTCTTCAACATCTACATGGCCCCCCTCACTACCATCATCAGAAACCACGGGCTCAACATCCTCTCCTACGCTGATGACACCCAGCTCATCCTCTCCCTCACCAAGGAACCCAACACCACCAGGCACAGCTTCCAAGTAGGGATGAAAGCCGTTGCACCCTGAATGAAGAACAGCTGCCTAAAACTCAACTCAGAGAAAACAGAAGTTCTCATCCTCGGCTCCACCCCCTCAGCTTGGGACGACACCTGGTGGCCCCCTGCCCTTGGAAACCACCCACCCGACAGACCATGCACGTAACCTCGGCATCATACTGGACTCATCGCTCACTATGAACCGCCAGATCCATGCCGTCTCCTCAGCCTGCTTCAACACCCTCTGCATACTCCGCAAAACATTCAAATGGATCTCCCAAGAATCCAGAAAAACAGTCACGCACGCCCTCATCACCAGCAGACTAGACTACAGCAACCCCCTCTACGCCGGAATCAGCAAAAAACTCCTCTGCAAACTCCAGACCATCCAGAACGTCGCAGCCAGACTAATCCTCGCCTACCCCAGGCACAGCCACATCACCCAACACCTCTGCGATCTGCACTGGCTCCCAGTCGAAAGAAAGATCACTTTCAAGCTGCTCACGCATGCGTACAAGGCCCTCCACAACATCAGAACACAATACCTCAACAACTGGCTCTCCTTCCACGCCCCCAAGAGGAACCTCCTTTCAGCCAACCTCTCCCTGGCCACCATCCCACGCTTCTACAGGAACCGAGTGGGTGGAAAGTCCTTCTCCTACCTCGCAGCCAAGACCTGGAAAGACCTCCCTCTCCACCTCTGGCAAAGCCCTACACTGCTCTAGTTCAGGAAGGACCTCAAGACCTGGCTCTTCAGATGACCCCAACGGAACTGCATCCCCACCCCGCCTCCCAGCGCCTTGAGACCCTAACAGGTGAGTAGTGCGCTTTATAAACCCCTGATTGATTGATTGACTCAAAATTCTGGGCTTATTTCTGATCTCTGTAGAAACGGGGGCTGGCGTGAGGATCGGAAGTACGAGTTGTTTGACAACTGTCACAGCCTCACAGTTTTCTCCTGATACATTCAGCAGGTCAAACCTGGCAACATTTATCATGGAAAAATGTCTGGAAAACAATTTAAAACATACAGAATTCAATATGCTAAGTACCAATTCTGCATTTTATGCCTCATTTTCAAGTTGACAATGCAGAATAGGAGGTATTTACCACATACAATAACTCAACCAGGGATAATGGCATTTAGCAGGTGTGGTAAATACCTCACCCTATCCTGCCCATACTTGTTATGAGGGCTATAGTCCTTCTTTTTTCTAATTGCTAGGAAAGTTCCTGTTTGTCACTCCTGCAGCACTCTTGTCCTCAGGAAAAGCTTCCTTCTAGGCAGCAGGTCTCTCTCTCTCGATCTCTCTCTCGATCTCTGTCTCGATCTCTGTCTCGATCTCTGTCTCGATCTCTGTCTCGATCTCTGTCTCGATCTCTGTCTCGATCTCTGTCTCGATCTCTGTCTCGATCTCTGTCTCGATCTCTCTCTCGATCTCTCTCTCGATCTCTCTCTCGATCTCTCTCTCGATCTCTCTCTCGATCTCTCTCTCGATCTCTCTCTCGATCTCTCTCTCGATCTCTCTCTCGATCTCTCTCTCGATCTCTCTCTCGATCTCTCTCTCGATCTCTCTCTCGATCTCTCTCTCGATCTCTCTCTCGATCTCTCTCTCGATCTCTCTCTTGAATCCTTGAGTCCTTTTCTTCCAACAGAGTTGTGTGCCCTCTAAATGTTGTCTTCCCAGATCCAGGAATGTTCTGAGGAGGTGGTGGTGAGGTGCCAGTATTATCCTGTGCACTCAAAAGTGACTGAAGAATTTCATACACCCTGTCCTGACTATTCACTTGCACTGTGCCCACCTCCTTTTTAGCACCTTCTCTTTGTTTTGTTGCGCAAAATTCCCAGACGCCATCAGTCGAAGATGGTTATCCCCCTTCCTCCATCTGGAGGGGCTCTGGTTCTCCCCTGCCACTCCTCTGGGATGTTCAAAAACTAGATTTCAATCATGCTGTGCTTGGAGCCAGATAGTTAAGTTGGAGCAGTTCCTGACAGTTTTATTTGGCATCACCAAGTCAAATGAATTGTTAACAACTGTTCCTGTACTCCTCCCAGATAGCCATTCTCTGATAAGTGGCCACTTTTTGAGAACACCATTTGCTACTTGCAGCAGAGTCATTAACTCCCAGCTAGAAATGTGTATTGAGCGTCTGGAATAGGTCTCTTAGTAGGGTGACCACATTTTAAGAACCAAAACTTGGTCGGCCTCAGATATACAAGTAGGACAAAATGTTGACACTGACCTTAGACATTGACAAACTGCAAATGAGTACCTACAGACACAGTAGAAGGACTTTTCTGGCTCCACTCACCAAACCTATACGGAAAACGAAACTTTCAGAGGTTGTGCACTTTACTCCATTTTAAAAAGATTACACTATTAAAGAAAAGAGAACGAGGATCTCAAGTTGTTGTATGCCGCACATATCCTCTCATTGAGTCCACTTTTCTTTGCATTCTGGAACTCTTAGTTCTGTATTTATCGTGGCATAGCAAGACTAGATGTTACAGAAAGAAAATCCAAAAGACACAACCAAATAAGCTTCACTTTTGTTTCTACAGTGGGAGGAGAAAATGGGGAAAATAGGCAGGCCCCTTTTCCAATTTAGTATATAGAATTGTACAACTTGTCAAACTCCCTCCCCCATGCTGTGATGAGTCTTAACTACACGCTGGTGAGCTGGGGCCTTGGCTGCTATGCTACTTCAGTGCTAATTGCCCCCTCATTAAAACCTTCTGTGCTGCACAAAGGATGCAAGGCAGTGCAGCAGGCGACACCTTATGGTGCTGAACATTTGCCATTGGTATGATGAGAGAGGCAGGAAATTTGAGCATCCAAATATTTTTTAATGAATGTACACTTTTACCCAACCCTCTCTCAAAAACCAAGACATGTTCTTAAATGATCAACAAGTGTTGGATGCTGTGACAGTCATTTAAAAACTGGGACTCTCTGGGATACACCTGGGATGTCTGGTCATCCTAGCGAGAGGCAAACTGGTTTCTCTCATACAGCACAGAGTACACTTTCCTAAAGTTAATTTGCCTCTACTTCAACCATTGCATTCAATTTTTTTAACTAAATGAAAAATGGTCTCGAATCATTTCTCAAGCAATTTTGCCAGGCGAAGATATTAAAGAAGTATTTTATTCCAATCTAGGCATATTTCTAGTAAATATAGGTTTACTGAAGGTAACACTACCGTGAAGGCTGCCTTTGGACAAGTGTTCACTGTTGGGCATTTTACTCCAAGTATGCAGTATGCCACATGCTTAAATATAATATTGTTTGAAAATGGCCTTCTCTGAAGGGTCACCCCAAACTTTTTGCCTTTCTCCTCTTCTTTTTATGACCTAGTTTTTGCTGGTTTTAGAACTATGCACTTTTTACCACTGCTAACCTGTGCTAAAGTGCTTGTGCTGTCTCCCCTAAACATGGTAATATTGGTTCAACTCCAATTGACCTATTTCATTTACTTATAAGTCCCTAGTACAGTGCACAACGTGTGCCCTGGGCCTGTAAATTAAATGTCACCAGTGGGCCTGCAGCACTGAGTGTGCCACCCACATATGTAGCCCTTAACCATGTCTCAGGCCTACCACAGCAGGGCCTGTGTGTGCTGTTTACTGCCACCTCAACATGGCATTTAGAAATACTGTCTTAAACTCCCCGTTTTTTACACGCAAGTCACCCCTAAGGTTGGCCCTAGGTAGCCCATAGGGTAGGGTGCTGTGTAAGTAAAAGATAGAACATGTACTTTTAAGTTTTACATGTTCTGTTAGTGACAAAAAGCTAAATTTGTTTTTCACTACTGCGAGGCCTACTCCTTTCATAGGCCAACATTAAAATGTCCTTAAAATACCTTTAAGCTGTAATTCCTGATTAGAAAGGAGTAGCTGCATCATGTTTCATATCTTTGGAATGGTAAAGATAAATCCTCTTTACTGGTAAAGTTGGATTTAACATGGCTATTTTAGAAATGCCACTTTTAGAAAGTGCAAAAACAACAATTGATGGACAGAATGCAGAACAATGTCATACATTCACCCCAGCACAGAGATCTGGGCCTAAATCCATCGTTTTTTTGCTCACCATGCCTTTCCAGTTTGGACCCAGCCATATGCAAATCAGTCTTGACCCTGCGCCCAATGGGAACAGTCCAGCCCGAACTGCCAGGACAGGTCCTCCCTGGACTGGAAACAAGCATCCTAGGACCACTTTCGGGCTTTCAGCCCTCATCAGCCAGGATAGCTTGACTCCAGTGGCATGGAGAGCACTGGACCCACGTCTGGGCATACCCGTCCCACTCGGGGTGACAAATGCAAAAACAACAATTGATGGACAGAATGCAGAACAATGTCATACATTCACCCCAGTACAGAGATCTGGGCCTAAATCCATCGTTTTTTTGCTCACCATGCCATTCCAGTTTGGACCCAGCCATATGCAAATCAGTCTTGACCCTGCGCCCATTGGGAACAGTCCAGCCCGAACTGCCAGGCATGGTCCTCCCTGGACTGGAAACAAGCCTCCTAGGACCGGTTTCGGGCTTTCAGCCCTCATCAGCCAGGATAGCTTGACTCCAGTGGCATGGAAAGCACGGGACCCACGTCTGGGCATACCCGTCCCACAAGGAACAGGGTCAAGACTGATTTGCATATGGCTGGGTCCAAACTGGGGTGGTGTGGTGAGCAAAAGAATGATGGATTTAACCCAGATTCTTGTGACTGGGGGTGAATGTTTGCATTGTCCAGCATTTCGTCCATCAATTGTTCCTTTTGCTTTTAGAAAGTGGACATTTCTCTGCCCTTACTGCTCTGTGTGCTTTGCAGCCTTTCTTCAATACACATCAGGACCGGGTGACAGCTACAACTTGTGTATTCCCTCCAGACAGCCACAAACACAGGAAGGCTAGGTGTAGCTGAGTACCCATCTACATACATCTGCGTTCTGATGGCCCATTCTGTGCAGAAAGGAAGGAAGGCGCTAACACTTGCACTTTAATAGGTAGTAGCCTGACCCCACACAAAGGACTGATTACACCCCATAGATAGCCTGGGGACAGGACTGGGTTGAAAGGGATACTTGTGCTCTTCAAAGACACTCTTTGAAGTCTCCCCCACTTCAAAGGCACATTTGGGTATAAGTTCTGGGTCTCTTACCCCACCAAATCAGACAATTCTGGATCTGCAACTGAACCTCTGTCAGAAGAACTGCTGTGCTACTCATAGGACTCCTTGCTGGACTGCTGACCTGAAAGGCCTGCTTTTTTCTTGTGCTGCCCTACTGCCTGCTGCTCTCTGAGTCTGCTGAAGGAGAGCTGAACTCTGCTTCTACATCCAAGTGTGCTCCAAGGGCTTGTTGGCTTGCATCCTGTTGCTTGAGACTCGAGTATATCAAAGTCTTGAGCCCCTGCTCCTGTGCCTGGTTCACTGGAAGTGGATCCAGATACTTGCATTATGGAAATAGAAGCATCTCCTGTCTACGTGTAGCAGAACCGGCACATCAACCCGATTGAGGGAGTAGAATCGGTGCATCGCTCTCAGAACCAGCCCATCGACTCGATAGCCCCGACGCATCAGAACCTCGCATTTCCGCCGCCGCAGCTTGGAGAGATCTACGCATTCCCTTGACTGTGTGGAGAAACCTGGTGCATCGCATCTCGGAACTAACGCATCGTGTCTCGGATGCGGAACTGACACATTGCAACCACTGTGAAATCAACATTTACACATCACTCTACTGCACCCCGCATCTCGCTGCTGTGACCAGGATAAGGTACTTTATTCACCAGGGCCTGCGTTGGTCCAGTAGCCGGCCTGCGCTCCATCGCAGACAGCCCGAACATTTGATTTTGCCACAGTCCAGCGCGACCTCAAGTGACCTTTAAAGCGTTATTTGCTTCTAAGCGCTAGAACTCGTTTTATTCTTTAAAAAAAAAATCACATCTCAACCTGTGCATATTGGATTTTTGTTGTTTTGGTCTTGTTTTATTTATAAAGTCATACTTTCTTTTTCTAAACTGTTGTGGAGTCTTTTTGTGGTGTTTTCACTGTTACTGTATGAGTTATTGCACAAATACTTCACATATTGCCTTCTAATTTAAGCCTGCCTGCTCTGTGCCAAGCTACCAGATGGTGAGCACAGGATAATTTAGGTTGTGTTGTGACTTACCTGACTCGGATTGTGGTCCCTACTTGGACAGTGTGCATACGTCTGCCTACTAGAGACTCAGTCTCTACCAAATATATTATATTACTAAGCACCCAGCATATATTAAAAGCACCCATTAATGGTGCAGTTGGCCACCATACATTTTTGGAGAGTCTGACTACCAACAAAATAGGATCCAGACAAAGGTGAAAAATCTGGGGTGACCACGCAGAAAAGTCGTACACATGAAATGTTACTTTTAATTGACTCTGAGATTATCTTTGAGTCAGTTGGGACACTTTGCACACAATACTTCAACACATGGACATGGCACTGCCGCTGCAATCCTGGATCGCAGCAGGCACAATCCCATAGCAAAATCTTGCATGAATGTACTTCTTACCTCTCCATAGAGGAACCAAGCAGTGATACTCTGTGTTCCTCTCATATTTGCTCTTTTGTATTTAGAAGCTAGCAGCTCGAACCATTGTTTACGCTACATATCTCATAATTCATTTGTTTTAGAACTACACAAAAAACACGTGAAAAAGCTATCCATTCAAATCTTGACTCGTCAATTGCACCACACCAGCTTTTCATCCCAGGCTTTTTCTTAGGGCTGTAGTTGCTTGTTTCCATTTTAATACTTTCCCATGCATCTGACGTATGAATCTGACGTATGAATCAGTCTATTTCAGAAGCAGAAAAACATCAACATTTGTAACATTCTTTTTTACTCTTATGTATTAGAATGTCCAGGAAGTCATTATGATATGTGCATTCACAATATATATAGAGAGAGTACAAACAATACTATAAACTACAGTTTGTATGTTGAGTGTGATACTCCTTGCCTCCCACTTCTTATTGGAACTGAAAGGTTTTTGATGTGAAAGCGAAGCTTACATTCTTTGGTAGGACTGGGAGCAAGGATTATGATTGCCTAAAGCTATGGACCCCTAAAGATGCACTATTAATCTAAGGCTTAAATTAGAAAACAATGTGGGCTTGAATATTTTTGTTTGTCCAAAATGCTTAAATCTGTCTGACACAAACCTGGACATTCACTAGAAGACCTCACCTTATTTGTGACGTGATTCTCCCTACATTCTGCACAACTTTAATGTTGGTAGTCCTTTTGGCTGCTAATATTTCCTTGTCAGTAGCAATAGGAGAGTGAAAACATGCAAGCGTACAATTGAACAGGCAACCCTAATGATGTTCTTTGTAATATAACATACCATGGCGTTCCATACCATACACATTTACATAATATTTAAACCCTTGAGGCTTGAAATTGCGTACATGCCCCTCCTAATAATTATGACACTGGATATAGGTTGGTCTTTAGCCAGGATTTAAATTGGTTGAAGCTGTGAATCGATGAAAACGAATTGAAGAGTTTCATACTTGGGCTGCATAGTTTTCTAACCCATCTTTTGACGTAGCAAGTGTCTTCTTCGGGGCAACTTTCTTCCTAACCTGAATTGTTAGGTATGACAATACCAGCAAATGTTAGCTGTTAGCATTGTTCAGCCCTAACCCCATGTAAGAATCCGTGAATAAGGATTATGGTATGGAATGCAATCCTAGCTTGGGTATGCAGCCAGTATAGGCATGGCGTGGGATGTGAGGTGGCTGGATTTTATTAAACCTCTGTAACAACATGAAGGGTGCTCCCGCGTTTAAGGCATCTCCGTAGTTACTCTTGGAACAGACAGTGACCCTGCCAGTAATTGCTCGAGCTGTTTCATGTAAACAAAACACAAATGGTGCAGCTTGCCTAAGGTACGAAACTGATGGTAGCAAGTTGATGATATGGTGTTCACTTAGTCTATCATGGAGTGTTGTGGATCAAACGTGAGGCCCAAACATGTTGTCTTCATAGTTGCCTGGATTACTTATCTTTTACTGAGAATTATTTCAATTTTAAATCAAGAATATGGACAATAGTATCTGAGATACTAAACAATTTTTCATTCACTCAGAAACTCACTAATCACTCTTAACCTTAAAAATCGTATGGATGGTGATGATTTTGTGACAACATAAGGGTCCACTGTTGCCTGTATTTGAACATTAGGAATCTGAAAACCAAGCCAAACCATAAATGGAAACACAAATTCAGCTGGATACCAGGTAGATTTAAGCATGTATCATTATTCATATGGTTAAATGCATTTCATTAGCGTTAAAGAGGTCAGTATCTCACAACCTGATAAAGAGACAGAAAGTCCTCTCCTTCATAAATATATTCAAAGCCGCTATCCAAGAAACACATTTGGGAAATAAAGAATGAATGGCTATAAAATGCAGGTGGGTTGATGAAGGTGTGAAGAAGAACAGCACTTCTGGAGAGAGAGGTCTATGTTCTGATACTTGTAGTCAATGCTTCAAAATGTGATCATTGCAGTGACAGCAATGCTAACATTAATGACATGATTAAAAAAATAATTCAGTGACATACATAAGATTACATAATAGACATGTGATCCAAATACATTTTAGAAAGCAATTATGAATGAAAATCTCACTGAGATTTGGTGAATCCATATTCTCTTAATTTTACCTTCTACTCCAAGCTTTGTAAGTAACATGAAAATGTACTACCTGGGTGTCACGAAAAACATAATCACCTACATGACTGATGCAGAAATCAGAGCTGTACCATTGTATGTGCTTCCATAGCCATTACATTCAATCGCACCTTTTGCAAAGTTACAGACATTCAATAAAGAATAAAGACTAATATTGGTGGCTGTATTACTGCTATTGGTAGCCGTGATGGTGTGGTAGTAGTGGTAGTGCTAGGGTATTGGTATTCGTGGTGCTAGAGTATTGATGATGGTTTGCTATGCTGGTTCTGATCAACTACCAACGTATTAAAATGCGTACATCTCGTACCTTCTAATTGGTTACTTGCTATCACACCAGGAGAGCCTGACTATGTGGTAAATGAAAATCAAGTTGGAGAGCATGTTAGGATCAGTCTGTCACTTGAGTCGTGACAAAGGCATTCAAAAATGTGTGCTGTGGTAACAAAACAAAATTCTTTCGGTATTCAAGACATATAAGAGATAAAGAATTGAATGTGACAAAAAGTGTGATGGTGGAACGCACTTTTCAGATGTAAAATAGTCCCTCGTCTGTTGCAATAATGCCAATGCAGCCACTCTATCGATGGCAGAATGATGCACCAGACAGTGAATAGCATAACAATGAGACCAAAATATTCATCTAGGCTGATATAACATATGATTGACATTGTGTCAAGCAAATGGTTGAAAGAGGTTTATGCAAACAAGCCAATGGTTTAAAAGTCTGACCTAAAGGCCATTTTATGTGTTTTGGAAGCAATAGGTCTTGCAGATTGCTGGACTGTCATACCAGACCTATAAAAGGGATGAGAGGCAATAGTTCCTGTTTCACGTCCTGGATAGAGATCTGGCAACCTCAGAATGGTTCCTGATTGGCCCAGTACTGGTAGTTATTGCCCGCTAAGGAAGCATTCAGTTTGGTTGTCCAGATCTGAACGTTTGAATCCAGGTGCTAATACCTGTTGCTATATCAGGAATTCTCAATGAATTAAAATAATAGTTAGCTAAACCTGTCATCACAGTTGAATCAGAAACAACGCTAAAGAATGTACATGTTATTGTCATTTCAGGCCGAAGAACAAACTAACAGATTAAAGGCGCAGGCCTCTATGATGGCAGCTGTTGCCTGTGCTTCTGTACCAAAGATAACGCTGGTTATTGGTGGCTGCTTTGGAGGCGAAAGCTATGCTATGGTAAGGTTTGCATGTCATTATCAACCAGTAAATATTCAAGAAAAACTACATACACCATGTGTCTGATGTTCTGTGAAACAGAATGTATGTGAACTGCCTCTATGTTGAAATATTTGAATGAACGGGTGCTTTATGTAATGTACATGATACAAATTCTATTACGTTGGAGTAGAATTGACCTCTTTTGAAATTCCCCCATTGTGGATGCACTGAGATCTAATGCTCAGTGCACCTCATTGTGTGGAAGAGTGCTTTACCGCAGGAAAACAAAAAGTCAAAGTCTTACAATAAAACACAAACAATACCAGAGACGCATGAAAGACACCAGTGAGAAGGGATCAATATCATCAAAGAACAGTGAGCACCAAGAAGGAGCACTGATGTACTCATCAAAGTTGGGGCCAAATGTAAACCTATAACGTAGCTGCCCCTACTCTTTATGTGGTGGTTCAAAGAGGATTCACATTCAAACGTCCTTCTTGAAATATATGTTGAGATGATCATGTTTCTGACTTTGTGACTAAAGGCATGATTGTAGGTATCAACGTTTAATTGGCTGAATGATCCAACCAGGCCTTGTACATTGTTTGCTCAATGTCTTAAGCAGTTGGAAGTAAATAATGAATGCCTGGTTAGAAAAGATTATTTTGGACTAGTTATAAGCAGTGGTTGGAGTACATCCTGAAAAGGACAGTTGTACGTTTTTGTATGGAACACCGTATGGAGCAGAACTAACCTTATCCTAATTTAGATATTGAGTTCCAGATTGTTGGAACGCCTGAACCACTCCACCAGAAAGATTTTCTTAAAGTTTGTTGTGTGCTGAAGGTCGGGATATCCAGGTGGAGTTGTATGTGGTGGCACTTGCCTCCAGACTAAATAAGATCGTTTGAGAAGTGTTTCAGAGAGTTGGTGGTGGATGTATGAATGGATAGATGGGCGAGTGGATGGGTAAGTCAGGCTGGAGAAGCATGGTACATCATTGAGGAAGCAGTTCAGAGGGTTGTAAACTAGGATGATGAGATAATGGCATTGAATACCAGTTAGCAAATGTGTGTTGAGCTTTAAATTGTATTGAGTTCAGGCTTGTATCATTCACAGCTACTGCTAGGGGAGTTTCAATTGGGATGAAAATGTGCATTTTGGGCGGCTAGTCAACCATGTTTGTCCATAGTCCACCCTGAGATTCCAGATGCCTGCACTACTGATAATGAGTCTGTCTCAGGTTATGTTTATCAGGAGACGAAGTTCACATTGTGCTCCATGCTCTGTGTTTTGGTGTAATATGAGATGCAATTTGCTGTAATCTAGAAATGCTAAGTGAAATTATGTTGTGCTTGTTTGTTACTTCGAAGCATAGTTGGTTATTGGATGCATGTTGGTGATCTCTCACCACCGTGTTTCTGTTCCCTGCTTCTATGGGTTATATAGATGCTGGTAAGCACAGGGAAAATATTGAGCCTTTAGGTACCTCATATGGCAGCAGCATGGGGAGGATCTGTATTTTTCCATTTTAACAAGCCAGATGTGGTTATGAAGCAATGATGATGTTTCATTTAGTACTTGGGTGTAAATTCTTTTTTAGGTGAAACTTTCATGAAAACCGGCATAATAAGTAACCACTCTAGCTCTTTGTTTGGTTGGTGCAAGGGGAACAGGTTTTTCATTAACTTAAGGGGTGTCTATACTTTATTTACTCTCTGGCTATCTGACTGTGATTGTGTTAATCAGAAATGAGAGAACAGTAATACGATAGTACTTGGTAAGTACTTAAGGGTTTGTGGGAAGTTTTCCCAGGTAGATGGTCCTACTTTTTGCTGATTAGGATTTCACCTTTTGCAGTGTGGCATTGATTAATTAATAAGAGGACACACTCTTATTCCCGCGTGTAATTAGTAACCAGTGTCCAGGTGTTTCCTCATTGTAGCCATGATGTGCGATGCATTGAGATACAATATCTGCTCTGTAGACAAGGACATTTTAAATGCCCCTTGTCCTGCTATGATTTTTTTTTTTTTTTTAATTTTTCCAAAACCTTTATTGACAAATTCAGCATCACCAGAATACAATATTGCATCAAAACTGCGCATCGTACTTAGTAGGACATTTACGGAGTACAGTACAAATAGGGAAAGCCAATCTAACAGAGGCATAATTTTGTACAACACAGGTGTAACACCTTAGAGCTATACTTAGCTGTATTATAGGGTACCAGCACTGCAGAGGAAAGAGAGGGTCCGACCAGGGGGGGATAGAAACAGGAAGGGAGGGGATCACTGACCAGCACCGGCGGCCGCCGCGGGCGGAGTGCCGGCTGGGAGCGCGGGAGAGGCAGACTGGCTCGGGTGGGAACGGGTGTGTAGGTACGTGACTAGGGGGCCCCATATGTCGAGAGGGCGGGATCTGGCAGGCATAAGGTCCCAGAACTCAGACAGTAGGGTCTGACATCTCGAAGCATCTTCAAGCCAGTGGGCGAACTTAGGCGCCGGCCTATTGTCCTGCTATGATTAAGCCAGAATAATACTGCAAATGTATTTCACCACAAGGACAGGTGCCCTAGCGAAGCAGAGCGCACCAGAGTTTGTTACCACAGACAATACCAGAAATTCCATCAGCTGTATTATCAACAGTAATATCAATGTCACTAATGCCATTACCACAACTATCTTTGACGCTGTCACCAGTACCACACAGTGCAATTGCTGCCTCCACAATACCAGTAACACCACCAATACCACTAATGCCACCACCATCAGCAATTACAATCACTACCAATACCACCCCTAGTACTACATTACTGTCACCAAACATATCACCTATACAACCACAAATAGCAACACCACCAATAACAATACAAAAACCCCTACAAATGTTTCCACCAATACCACACCACCAGCAGTTCTACCACCACCTCTACCAAGAATTGGCCAGGCCATTAGGTCTGGCTTTAAACTACTGCTGGATAGAAATATGATGTCAGCCTGCTTTTGTCTGCATGCATTGCCACATTAAAACCAGACCTACTGGCTCCCCTAATGCTTGTTTTTTGTGCTTTCAGGCGAAGGGGCACATTATTCTCGGACAAATGTGGTCTCAAGCAGCTGCTTAAAGGTCCCAAAGCTGGTCACACTCTAGACTTTTTGCATAATTTAGAGTTAGTATTGTGAAAATAATATCAGATTTAGCACCTGTCACGAATGTGGTGGAAAGTAGTCTGCCCAACAGCTTAGCAAGGATAAATCCCATTGGCTATCCAGCGACAATGTCAATTTTCTCTGTCAAATTTACAGTAAGTGAGCAAATCTCCTAGGTGTTCCTCTTGTAGGGCTCTCGTTGTTACTTTCCTTTTCTCTTTTTCCATATGTGAGATTTTAAGATGTTACTATATCAATGTTGAGTGGATCTTCCATTCACGATATGGTGTCTTCACACCTCCACATTTTTAGATCGAGCCTAGAGGGCTTGCGCTGTCTGCAAGACCTGCTGTAATCAATAATATCACTTTTTTCCCGCCTCCTACTTACCATTGGTTCACTCCAGTGTCCATTTTGTTTGCTGCTTCCTAACTTGGTTGATGTGCCAATACGTCACTTCCCTGCAATGCCGAGGAGCACCGGCCAAGTACAGATTCCCTACGCGGGCATTCCTTATCTGCCTTTTAGGAGAACTCTTTCTTTTGTATTTAAAATATTGCTTTCTGCCAGTCGCAGACTTCAATCGGCACCGCCACCCTGTCTTTTTTTAAATTTGTTACTTTTCCGCAGCTCCACAGAAGAGCCTCGCATTTTCCCCTTTAACTTTTTTTGTTAACTTTTGCACCCCCTCGACCCCGCAGGTAGCAGACTGCTGGTTCGAACCCGGTTCCCCAGCATCAAAGTGCAGCTATAGCCATTACACCATATCCTCTTCATTCCTCTTTCTGCCTGCTCCCTTCTTCCCTGCACCAATCGCAGGCACTTTTCAAAAGAGCGAAAAATGCAATCTTGGAGACTACTGGGAACACCGAGCCTCGGAAGCGACCTTCACATTATCAAAATAGTGAATATTTTTCTACAGAGCATTCATTTTTCCTTATATTAAGGTTGACGTTTTAATGTCAACATTGTTTTTCTGTGCATTACTGATTATATTTTCACATTACATGTACACAACATACCATGGTGTTTTATTGTTTAAAATTGTTTTACAGAATTGTTTAATTTGGATATGAGATGGGCAAAAACGTGTGTTAAAACTTCACGTAGTTGCATGTGAGCACGGTAGGTTGTGCGGTGGTTGTTCACGTCTTCTTTAATGTTTATTCAGGATTAGCTTTTACAGTTCACAGTCACGTGTTGTTAAACTGCAGGGGATGTTTAAATGGATTGGTTTCACGTACGCTAGTGAGAGTGGGTTTATAAACGACCAGTGGGTCCGGAGGACATTCTGTTGGCTTCATTGTGATTAAGTATACGTGGCTATGCTGCCGATTTCAACTTGAAAGATGTAAAAGTTTGCGAGCACTATAAGTCTATTTATTTTTATCTTTCCCATCTTTAGTTTACGTTTGGACTATGTTTCTTTGCACAATTCGGGCATGCACATGGTGGCCTTCAGCATGGTGTTCATTGTTTACATGGGGTTAAAGTATGTATATTTCAGCACTAAATTTTTTAATACAGTTTAGGTTTAAAACATCACTTGGGATTCTTTGGTGAAGGCACACTTTTTTGAGGTGTAAGTATTAGCGGCATCTCTCCCCTTTTCGTTTATCCTCCTCTTTTTTCATTCTTTCCTGATATTGTCTCTCACTTTAACTCTATCCTGTTCTGTTTTTCTCTCTCTTGGTCTCTCTATTCTTCTCTTTTTCCCACTTTCTTTCTCTAGTTATGACCAGGGCAGAGCCTGTGGTTTTTTTTCAACACCTTAATAACAATAACACTGGGATTTAACGTACAAAAGTGGGGTGCTTCATCTAGGGCATATAACTTGGAATGGCTTTTCATAATATGGCCTCTCCTGCCTCATAATTCCAGTGGCCCTGACTGTAGCGAATTTAAAACAGCCATGCTCTATAGCCATCAGCCAGGACCTTTTCTAACCATCTTCATTGGGCCCGAGTCTGAGTGGGAGAATAGGCCATGCATACATTTGGGATTAATGCGTAGGCGTGAAGGAGCAGGTGAGTTGAGACTTTCCCCATGCAGCATGTTGTGGTGCAAGGCCGGCTTTAGCTGTAGTGGCACCCGTGCGACAATACAATTATCTTTCTCCACAAATTCCCTCACTACCACCCTCCAACAGTGCCCCTCATCTCTCCTTAGCCTCTCTCACATGCATTTCATTTGTTTCATGCGCTGCTTCTCATACCAGTGTAGGGTGTTAAATTACTTTACACCACACACACACATTATACGGAGACAATGAATCATGTGTGTGTAAATCAGTCTAAAGGAAATGAGGATTACAAGGAGTAGGAGTCACGTTATGCATAGTAGTAGGCAGTATATTTTTAAAGTATTTGGTCTGCAGAAGCTAGTAACAAAAGGATCTCTGACAAAAACAGTAAGCCAGGGAGCTATCCAAATAAAATACAGCTCTGTGATCTGCATGGTACACATTATTTGCTAGACAAACCTCATCTCTCTCCAGCAGGAACATTAATCACCAGAGGTATCTTGACATTTGTATTGTTTTTCTGAAAACTGCTGGAGACACAAGGGACTCTGCAGCAGGTGCTTTTAAACCCATACAGTATTTCTAAGCACCGTACCCATTCCCAGCCCTCCGAGCTCAGCGCCTCCCTAAAGCCTGCCCTGTTGTGGTGCCTGATATGAGGATGTGGCTTAAGCATATTTCGCCAAGTAGAGTTTCCAGAGCTAGGTCAGTCCTCACTCTCCATCTTGCATTTATCCAATTTCGTTACTTTAGAATGTAGTATTTGAGGCAATTGTTTCAAAACGTTTTTGAGGAAGAGCCCTTATAAACCTGATTGAGAAAGGCAGGCAATTCATGTCAGGTACAGCATTCGACTTTGGTCTATGTCCATGCAGGCAGTATTGGGTGTCATTCTTGGAAGTGACTAGTACCAGTGGTAGATGTCTTTGGTGGCCTCATAGGAAAACTCTTGTATGCACTTAGCTTTTAACAAATTGACCATGAGTTGCTGCATGGTTTGTGCTCCTGATATTGTCAATATGTAGCTAATAAATATGATTAGTTGCTTCTTGTGGTACGAGTCCAAGAACACCTTGCTGAAAACATTTTCTCAGAGCATTCTCATTCCTCTCCATCACTCTATTCGGATTTGACATGGTCTCCAGCATTGCATTCTCAAAACTATTTCCACCTTCTTTCACTGAGTTTAAAAAAAAATGATTTCTTGTTTTGTTGTTGTCTTGTTTCTCTCACTATACACCAGAGGTCTTCAAACTTTTTGATGCCAAGACCCCCTTGTCAAACGTTTTTAGGCGTAAGGACCCCCTTCTGATGAAAATTTCTAGAACCTGGTACTCCTCATCATAGACAACTATCGACAACCATAAACGCCCCCAATTTCCACAGCAAATAATTTTTACAGTGGGGAAATAATATTAAACACTGTTTAGCAAACCAAAGGTCAGTGAGCGTGGGGTGTACTCAAAGGTGTAACTAAAAACAAAAGGCCTTATTTATGAGGAATTGGAGTAGGGCAGCGCCGCCAGTCTTCTTGCTGCATTGCCCTATGCAGATGTGAAAGGGTAGGAATACACAGTATTTATGAAATACGGTGCATTCTTGTCCTTTTCCTTTGCGTTGGTGCATAAATTGCTGCCTAGCACCAACATAGACAGGATTGTTTTTGTACAGGAAGGGGCACCTTCCTTCAAGAAAACAATCCAGAGAGGTGTTTTCCTCTTTCGATATGAGCTGCAGAATGCAGCACACATGGAACAAGGAAAAAACGAGTAGAAATGAAAACATTTCTCCTCGTTACACCTCTGCTGGGGAGGCGTCTGTTTTTGGAGCTGCCCCAGGTTTACGTGATTTTGTAAATGTGGAGCAGCATCAAAATCCATGAGTGTTGCGTGGGAACCCCACGCAAAGCCCATAGAACACCTCCTTGACGCAGAGTAAGGCAACGCAGTCAGTGACTTGCGCTGCTATGTCTTACTCCATATCTATGAGGCCATGCAAAGACATGCAGGATGACTTTGCACAGCCTCATAGGTATGGCTGAGATGCTTGCGCCGCCGGAGCATAAAAAAAGTGATGCTCTGGTGATGAAAGCCTCTCATAAATAAGCCCCAAAATATTCTGTACGTTTTTTAGGTTTTGCATTATCAGGTATCTACATATAAAATAATGGGCAGCGTAAATGAAAAATAAATTTTAAAAATAGTTACTCAGTGGGAAAGGCACTGTAAGACATCAGTGTAAGATAGAGTGCTGCAAAAATGCAAATAGTTTTTCAGTAAAATGGTGCTTCCAAAATGTAGATTTTAGTGATACCAGAGCGTATGTAATGCAATTTTCTTTTTACACAACTGTCCCTTCAACACACCTTTGGAGGTGCTAAGGGCTCTGTAAATGCAGTTAAAATTAAAAGCACACACTTCACAGCTCAGTTATTAACTCTTTGCACTACCACTAAAAAAACAAATCTTTGTCATCACAAAACTTGGAGTGATTTGATCAAATAAAGCGAGAATCAGCCCCCAAGCACCCTTTACACGTGCAGATTAACTTAGGCACATTTGCATTTCACTCAGCCAAGCCCACACCCTGCACCAAATCTTTTCACAGCACAAGAGACTCAATTGATGGAACTTCAGCTGATAAAGATCTAAATTAGCCTTCCCAGGACTGCTGTCTTTATCCAAAACGAAAGCAAACGTTTTAGATTGCAGGTACAAGGGAAGCTGGGGAATGTGCGACCCTCTTCCCTGGCCTCTGCGGCCCCCCTGGGGGTCGCGCCCCACAGATTGAAGACCTCTGCTATACACCATTGTCTGAAGAGGTTGCTGCTTTTAAATGGTTTAGCTTCGTGTAGTTGTAAGTTGCTGGATTGTGTTCTGAAGAAATCGCACAAACTATCCCCAGAAAGTAAATAATCCATTTAAAGATATTGAGCTATTGTTTTTGAGAGGATGACTTAAACAAGTTGACTTACTTTAAGTGATCTGCTCGGTATAGCAGTGGCGGAAGGTGTTTTCTAGTTGAGGGTCCTGAAATTACTTTTTAATTTCAAACCTCCACTTCTAGCAGAGAAGCTCAACAAAGTGCTTGAATGGGTAGGACTCTGGTTGTAAGAAGAGTGTATTGCACCCTGCAAAACAGATCAAATATGCCAACATTTTAGAATAGGAGGAAAGCGGGAAATTTTGGGACTGCATTTTCCCCATTGACTTCTATTGAAACAGAGACAATTTAAGACGGGCAACAGCTAAAATAAAGCCATTTTTGGCTTATCCAAAATCGAGTCTATTGGCATGTATGAACAGACCTAGACAGATTGCTGCTATTAATGGTGCTTTCCATGGTGCAAGCATACTACAGTCATGCATCCATGCTCACACAACTACAGACATACATAATTGATACCACTGACAGACATCCATACACCCTACTGACTGAAACGCACACCACATACATCAATTCATATACCACAAACAGAACAAAATCTCACATTTCTAAACACCCATCTCATACAGATCGCATAAATGCACATACCCAAAGGCACACTCACATAAACATATGGACACATACCTCACATAAACACGCCCACCTACACCACAAACATGTTCATCCACATACACTACAAACAGAAACTGCAAATGACAATGCAAGGCTCCCAATGCCATTTTCAAATTCATAATCTTTTTTTACTTTGTGTTGATGGCCACGCAATAGGTGCTCCCCGTGTCTTACTGAAGCAAGAGAAAACATTAGCACTAAACCCTCGTCTAAATAATTGTAATTTTCAATGCTTCTTTGTTTTATGACTGCTCTAGATCAGGCGAAAGTACAGAGCCTCAGACATGATCCATATTTGTGCAGAAAGTCTATTTTTCAATTGAGTATGCAAGTCTGCTGTTGGTATATCACCTTTTCGTTGCTTGCAGAATATTTTAGCACAGCCATCCACCAACAGGGGGAATGTTGCTTTTTTTATGGCCTTAATATCACTTTTTTATTAAGGCCATAAAATAAAGTAACATTCCCCCTGTTGGTGGATGGCTGTTTACGCATTCCTTCTTTGATAAACCAATTTTTGGAGTTTAGTTAGTACCAATCTGTTTTTAACATGCTTGTACAGGCTACGTTTCCTCAAAGATACAGCTTTGAAGTTCTGCATTAGCAGAAACTTGAAATGGACCCTAAAGGTGCTGGGAAAGACGACCTAAGAAAATGGCCACCTTCCAAAAGTTTGCTTAAAGAGTAGTGTTCTGTGGTCTGGTATGTCCCACCCATTGGGGAAAGGAAGGAGAGGAGGGGAGTTCTGTAGTTAAACTCCTGGATATCTAGGACTGACTGGCTGGTCAATTGGAAGAAACTGTAGCTGGCGGCTTGAGGTGCTCAGTTGTCACTCGTATGCATTATTTTGGAGATTTTAGGCAGAGCACTTTATAAGCAATTTTGTATTGCACAGGCCATTCACACAGCTATTAAAATTAGGGCAGTGTGGGGTTTGTTATTGGCCTTGAAGGCAACTGGTCAAAAATGAATTTTCTAATACTTTTCTGTGATAAGGGGAACTGTCCAATCTCACCTTTTTATGGTCTGACTTGACAGCACAGCTGTTACAAGACAATGATGTGAGAATAATCAGGAGAGGGGCTTTGGTTCCGCCCAAATGTTGAGACCCAGGAGTACAAAATTTGATTGGACGAAAGTTGTGTGCTTCTGCAAAAAAGTAATTTCCCTCCACACAGCTGCTATAATTTTGTTTGTTTATCCAGCTGCCTAAACTTGAACTTTCAGTGGAACATACATGACATTGTAATGTTATTTAAGTGTCTTAGAAAACTAGATAATTTATGTTGTTTTTCTCTGGCAGTAGCACAGATGGGAGGAAGCTAGTCATTAACCAACATGGATTTTTAGGTCGAGCCTGGGCAGCGCATGCGCTGCTGTGAGACATGCAGTAGTGGAGTATGGCTATGAAGCCCCGTCCACGCTCCGCCCATATTTTTAATTGACTTGGGTCATTGTCCTTCGTGAACGCTGGCTTCCAAGTCGTTATTAGGTGTCTTAGTCCCTCCTTGGTACCGCCTTGTCTGCATATGTAACCTCCCATGGCGACTGGATCTTTTACTGGTGTTGCGACACGGTATGTCTTATTTAGTCTGTAAGCACTATTTTCTTTAATGAATTTCTCCTAATGCAGGCATGATGAGCTTTCCTCGCCATGCGCGCTTTCATTTTCAAGCAGCCCCGGACAATGGCGGCCACTTCTTCGAAGTGAAATAGGTCTTGCATTTACAAGAGTTTGAGCTATTGCCATTATAAATGACAATAGCTTAAACTCTCGTAAATGCGAGACCTATTGCATTGCAAATGCTTGTTCTGTGCTGTTGTCACTACTTATCAGTCAAAGCTGTTGTATATCCAGTAGAGTTAGATTGGCAGAATTCCCACTAATTAGAACAACTTTAAATCGGCAGTAATTCCACCCTCAGCAGACTTACTCTGCAAATCCATGGTGGTTTTTCCATTTCTGTCCTCCTATATCGAGCCTTTAGTTACGTCTACCAGTATCGAAATAACGAACTTAAAACAGTTTACCCGCAGTGTACACTCCCAATTGTGGTTACATTACTTGCTAATTACAACACATTTGATCGGTTTGAGACACCACTCATCCAGCAGCCTACGTTAGTCTTTAGGCAGCTAAAGAAAATGAACACAGGGCACCTCACAATATCTGTGTACTCATTTAAACAAGTGTCAGCAAGATGACTCCATGAGTTAAACGGTCGCCACAAACAACTGCAGTGCATAATTTAGCATATTGCCATGGTCAAATCTTACTTTCATCTGTCCACTATTGTGGGACCTATTATTTTCACTGTTAAGAGACAACAGTACTTAGGAAGCTGACTGTAATGTATAACAAATCCAAATGTTCTTCAGGAAACTCTCCATCTCAACAGCCAGCACCAATATCTGCCTGTTCTGGTTTTGTAGAGGGCGCGATTGCCCATAAAGCGTGCCCTGGCGCTTAGCTAGACTGACAGTGAGCAGTATAGAATAGAGAGTGGATGCTACGTTAGATGTTCAAAAATCAAGTTTTCATTTTGTTTCTGAATCTAAATGATGAGATATGCTCCGGAGATCAGGTGGGTGAGAATTTTAGTGTTTTGCTGATAGAAAAAAAAGAGCGTCTGTCGCTTTGAACTACTATTTCAGAGGCCGAACGTAGAGACCTAGACGGATGGTAAGGTGTGATCTTTTCTTGAATACAGAGAGTGCTCCTGTTGGATCAGGTTTTGTGAAAGGGAACTTTGAACAGAGATCTTTTCCTGATGGGGAAGCCAGGGAAGAGTCTTCAGTGTCTATCTAGCATTGGGAGACACCTGACATAGGCAGCAATCTCCACCAATAGCAGCCTCATGTGGAAGCCAGTGCCTTCATTTAATATGGATTCCTTCCTTCTCATTAGTTTTCAGTGAGTTCTATTGCTGCTCAATTTTTATCATACCATGAATTGAATTAAATTAAAAGAAAATACAAATGACGTCATATTTTTAATTTTTTTAATTTTTATTTTTATTTTAAAAGTTTTATATAGCGCTAGCTAGACCCGTGGGTATCAGAGCGCTTTACATACACACTGTACAAAGCCAAAGGAAATTGCATTACTTAGTAGGAAGGCAGTAGGGAAGCAACAACAGAGATAAATACAACATGAAAAATAGTTAAACAGTGCAGCGGAGGGAGAGAAAACAAACGAAGGTGGTTAACACAGACCGGTCACCACTATCCTTGAATGTCAAGAGAGAGAGGAGTTAATTCGGATATTGAAGTCTAGGTTAGTTGATGTTGGTCGGAAAGTATTTGTTAAGGAGATGGAGTTTCAGGTCCCTTTTGAAACAGGAGAAGGAGGGGTTGCATCTGAGGACTCTAGGGAGAGCGTTCCATATCCTGGGAGCGTTGCCAGAAAACGATCGGTATTGGGTGGTTTTCTTTTTCAGTTTCGGAGGGATAAGAAGAGTGAGTTTGAACTTCTCAGTGTTCTGGATTGACCTGCTCTTACCAGTTTGTTGTTCAGGTAGTTGGGGGCCAGAGAGTGAAGGGTTTTGTGTGTGATGCAGGCCAGCTTGTAAATACACCTCCCTTCCATAGGAAGCCAGTTGAGGGAGTTGAGAGCTGGAGTGATGTGTTCAAATCTTTTCACTCCCGATATGAGTCGAGCGGCCATGTTCAGCACTGCCCTTAGTGGGGCTAGGTGAGCTTTTGGAGTCCCCGTTAGGATGGCGTTCCCGTAGTCGATTTTAGAGAGAACTAGGGATTGAACTACTGTCTTGAGGTCATCCTGGGGAAGAAAAGGTTTCAATTTCTTGAGGTGTTTTAGTGAGAAAAGAGCACCTTTTGCAGAGTTTTTGATGTGGGCCTCCATTGATAAGTTCTTGTCAAGGGTGATGCCTAGAGACTTCACTGAGTCGGATAGGACGAGGGGGCAGTTTAGGGCAACCAGATTCTTGAGCCACTCTTGGATTGGTCGATGGTTGCTTTTTGGAGAGAATAGGATTAGTTCCGTTTTATCTGGGTTGAGCTTTAAGTGGTTAGTGTTGAACCAAGTTTGGATCTCGGTTAGAGTGACATTGAGGTGTCGGATGTCGTTGGGAGACTTGATTTTGAAATAGATTTGGGTGTCGTCAGCGTAGAGGTGGTAGTTCACTCCCGCTTTTTTCAAGATGATTGTGAGGGGCTCCATGAAGAGATTGAAGAGGGACGGGGAGAGGATCGAGCCTTGCGGGACCCCAAGTGTGACTTTTGTTGGCTTCGAGAGACAGAGGTTGATTTTAATTTGTTGCGAGCGGTGTTGAAGGAAGGAGGTGAACCATTTTAGTACTGTGCCATTAATACCGGAGCGTTTCGACAAGGTCTCCAGAAGAGCTGGATGATTTACAGTGTCGAATGCCGCAGATAGGTCAATAAGGATGAGAAGGCAGGCATCACCTTCATCAAAAGCCTTGTGAATATCGTCAGAGATGTTGAGCATAGCTGTTTCAGTTCTACAGCCTTTCCTGAATCCGGATTGAAAGGTGTCGAGGAGGTTGAACTCATCAATGTGTTTGTTGAGTTGGTGGAGAACGCATTTCTCCAATGTTTTCGCAAGGAACAGGAGGTTGGAGATAGGTCTGAGGTTGTTAAGATCGTTAGGGTCGGCCCCTGGTTTCTTGAGAATGGGTGTGATTTGTCCTAGTTGAAGGGAGTCTGGGACACAGCCTGAGATGAGAGAGGCATTGATGATTTTTGTCCAGAAAGGGGAAATGGTGTGGTTGAGTTCTTTTATAATTGTGGATGGGAGGGGGTCCATAGTGTGGGAGGAAGGTTTTAGGGTAGAGATTATACTGAAGACCTCGTTTTCCGACATTAGCTCAAAGTCGGACCAATGCGCATTGTTTTTCAGCTGGAGGCAGGCCTGATTGTCCTTGGTAAGAACTCTTTCTGATTGGTCAAGGGTGGTTAAAGGGGGCAGGTTAAGAGGGAAGGAGGGTTTGCGGTTTGGAGGAAGGATTGATCAATTTTTGAGACTTTATTAGAGAAGAAGGTGGCAATTTCTTCACATCGCTCTTTGGTGGCTATGATTTTATTAGAGGGAGTGCAGTTTGTTTGGCTTTTGACAATGTTGAAGAGTTCTCTCGGTCTGTTTTTCACCAGATCTAGTTGGTTGCGGAAGAAAGACGCCTTTTCATTGAAAATGTGTTTTTTGTATGCCTGCCGAGCAGATCTAAGTTGCGCTAGGTGCAAGGTCGAGGGGTTTAGTCTCCAACACCTTTCCGTTTGTCTGAGTTGACGCCTTTCGTTATTCAGATCCATATTGAACCAGGGTTTAGATTTGGTTCGCCTCATTTGTTTGAGTTTGAGTGGAGCTACTTGGTCTAAGACCTCTGTCATTTTAGAGTTAAAGTGTGTAGTGAGGTCATCGGCCGTCCATGATGAGGGTTGGGGTTGTAGATGGGCATGGATCCTGGATTCAAGTTCGGGTAAAGGGACTTTTTGATGTTTCTGGTCCAGTGCTTAGGTTTGTCATCACGAATAGGTTGGTGTCTGACAAGTGCATCAATCTTGAACAGAATGAGGTGGTGGTCTGACCAGTCAATGGGAGAAATCGCTCTCAGAGAGACCAGTTCATTGTTGGTAATGATCGCATCCAGTGTTGCACCTTTGATGTGAGTTGGTTCATTGCAGAGTTGTTTGAGATTGTATATTTCAAGTAGGTTGGATAGGTTCTGGACAGTGGAGTCTTCTGGGTCATTCCAGTGGATGTTGAGGTCACCCAGGAACACGTCTTTTGTGTCTGTCATGGAGAAACGTGTTATTAGGTCTGTTAGTTCTTCGGGGAAAAGGGTACGCTCTCCAGGAGGATGGTAGATGGTGTGGAATTTGATGGGAGAGGTGCCCTTGGCAGTGAGTTCGACACCCAGGTATTCAAACGATAGGTATTCTGCAGGTTTAAGTTTGGTGATCTGTATTCCAGCTTTGTGAATGATGGCTAGTCCCCCCAGTTTTGATTGGCCTGTCTTGTCTGATGATGTTGTACCCTGGAGGGGTGAGAATGTCAAGAATGGGGGTGGAGTGGACATTAAGCCAGGATTCTGTGAGGAAAGCGATGTCAATTTCTTCAGCGAGTAGAGCTTCAGCAATGTCTGTGGCGTGTTGTACTGCTGATCTGCAGTTTAGGAGCATGCAAGAGAGAGGGCGGGGAGCCTTGGTGGTGGGGGGAGCTAGGTGGATAGAGGAGTATTGAGCAGGAGGTCTAGGTGAGTGGACAGTTTTAGGGAGTCTGTTAGTACCAACTATAACAGGGATGGGGAAAGGGGCTGATTTCTGGCTCAGAGCGAGGTAAGGGTCGTTGGTCACATCAGGTTTCAATACCGAAAGGGGGAGGCGATCCCGGTTGGGTCGAAGTGCCTGACTCGTTGACGGACTGGAGGGTCGGGGGTGCTCTGTGGGGCCATGGGAGAGGTATTGAGGGGGTTTGAGCAAATCTACCCGACGAGAGGGAGTACGGTGGCTTGGTCCTGTTGAGAAGGTCTTGTTGTAAGTGTAGGAGATCAGCAGCAAGGGAGTTAATTTTCTGCTCCATTCTGTTCAGTTGCTGTGTTATTGAGCTGAACAAGTTTAAGGTTTCTGGCAGGGTTCGAGAAGGACTTTGGCCTATGGAGGGAGAGTGAGCAGGGGTCAGGGATTGGACGGAATCAGTGGGATTAGGAGAGGGGAGAGGTTGGACGCGGGGAGCCGGATTAGTAATGCTCCCATTCAAGGAGTTCAGAGGAGGAGTAGAGGGTCTACTGTCCAAGTGAGGAGGGAGAGAAATTCTGGGTAGGAAGTCAGAGTTCCGGGGAATGTCAATGAGATTAGCGGTGGAGGCAGGTTGTGTATGTGGGTGTGCGACGGCGGACGGGGAGTGGGCGGTGATAATAGGGGGAAAGTGTCTGCTGTATTGGTGAAGACGTTGGACATGGGGAAGTCACGGGGGTTGTCAGTGAGGTAAGTGGTGGAGACGGGTTGTGCCTGTGGGACATCGGAAGGGGAGTGTGCAGTGGTGGTAGGGGGAGAGTGACCGCTGGATTGGAGATGACGTTGGACAAGGGGGAAGTAAGGGTCGGGGGAAGAGGGTCTGTGTTGGAGGAAGGGGTAGTTTGAGAGGGAGGATTCAGATTATCAGAGATCAAGGGGGAGTGCCTGTGGGGATTTCAGTCGTGGGAGGGCTGAGGGTGAAGTCCGAGCTGACGAGAACGAGATCTGCCTTGTGGTGTTTGTTAATTGTGATTTTGTTGTTCCTGGTGTGATCAGTTGATGTAATAATGGTGGGCGTTTGGCGGCGGAGAGTAATGATGGGGGTAGTGTGATTGTAGTGAGTGATGGTGGATGTCCATGAGTTGAAGAGAGGTTCTTCAGGGCAGGGAGATTGGATCAGTTCCATGTTATTAGTGAGGGTGGTGGGGGATAGGGGAGGTAGGGTTTGGTGGCTTAGTTGAGTTAACGAGGAAAGAAGTGTGGGAAGTGGCGGTCAAAAGTGGTGAGGTGCGGGTCGGTGGCCTGTATGAGAATGGTTCCAGTTCTGTAGATGGAAATGGTGAGTTCCCCTTTGAAGGTCGGAGAGATAGTGGTGGAGATTTTTTCACCATAGGGAATGATTACTGATTTGGCGACTTTAAGGTGAAGAGAGAAGGTGTTTTTCCATTTAGTTGGGCGATTAGTATAAAAAATGAAGTTAGTTTTCGAGTTGCCGTTGGTCGCTGTGTGGTAGTTATCTACAATGAGTGTTTCCGGGTGTTGTTTTAGAGTACTGTGCTTGAAGTTCTTTTTTGCATTATTGGTCAATTTGTCTGGGTAGTTAATGGACCAGGAGTTGGGTCCGTACCGCACGAGATTCGAGTTACGGGAGGGGTTAGGCGGGCGCATGGTTGAATGGTAGAAAATGCCGGGGCGCATTCAGGAATCAAGCAGTAACCATGTTTTTACAGTAAGCATCATTTGGCCCAAACCAGGGGGATACTCCAAATGCAGGGGGAGTATCAGCATTTTTCAATGCCTGCCATATTGGGAGGAGACAATGTCCACAAGCCAATTCCAGTAACAGTCCCATAAGCACATCAGCCTGTAACATAAACCACATTATGCACAGTGTCACATTAGGCGCAAAACCTTAGACGCCAACCTCACCATCATAAACATTATGCAATTCTCTCATCGGTCTAAACGCATTAGACACTAACATGCTAATCATAAATCACATTAGGAAATATCTCACAACCTAAACGTATTAGGGAATAATAACCTCGCTAGCATAACCACATTATGCAAAACCTCAGAACCATAAAAGTACATTTAGAGGTAAGAAACAAGGTGCGTAAACCATAATAAATGCATCACATTTCCTAGCACCATATTTAGGGCAGAAACCACATTAGCACATAACCTCACGGTAGAAACCATAGCAGAGGCATCAATCACATTAGGGCCTGGCGCCCTACAATCCTAACAGTCCCCTGGCCAACTGGCCATCTCAAAGAGGGGCTCAAATGCACTATGTTCCAAAAGTTCAGGCGCGCTGCCTAAGCAGCGAAAGTCAAGGGTGCGCAATCAGCGCAGGCCTAAACGTTGCAGCTGGCACTAAGTGCTGCGCAGCTGTGAAGGTCAGGGCTAAAGGAGTGCATCTCACTCCTAGCTACCAAGGTATGTCCCCCAAATAAACAATAGCCTAAACGGTGCAGCAGCCCACTACTTGCTGGGCAGCTGTGAGGTAATAAGGCCTGGTGAGAGAGTCCCACTCCCCTCTGTGCTCCTGCACTCTCATGAGAGAGCCCCACTCCCCTCTGTGCTCCTGCACCCTCAAGAGTATTGCGGCGCGAGAATACTGCGTGTCCGTGCTCCTGTGCCCAGTGACTGTAGGCCCCTAAGTGTTGTTCGCACTGTTCACTGCAGGCGCTGCTCTCAGATGTGTGGGGTCTCGCCCGTGCGTCTCCTGGGGGATCAATGCCTGTTATCTAATTATCCAGGTGTAGGAGCCCGTGTGACAAGGAAGCAAAGGGTCAGAAAAAGAGTTCCAGTTTATTCTGCACTCAACAACGTGCAGTGTTGAGCTGGTAAATCGACCCCCAATGCCCCCCATATGCCGATGCAGGCCGCGCGCAGTGGTAGATCCCTACAGAGGGCCCAGTACATGTGGGGACGGCAGCGTAGGCTCTCCACACGGTGCCGTAACCACAGCGCACATCATGCAGGAGCCGCGCCCGGGTCGTACCTCAATGCCGCGTCCTCTTCCAGCTTCGCCCGTTCCAGATCGCAACGTCAGGCCCCGCTCCTTACTACAGTGCTAACAAGCTGACCAGTCACTCGAGGTGTCTTGAGGAGCCGTTTTCTATCCCTCAGCTACATTGTGAACACACGTTATTTCCTGGTTCTGGTCACCTCACTCACTGTGCGTGCGCCTCTCCTCGCGCAGGGCGTGTACTTGAAGCAGAGTCCCTCAATTAGCTCATTGCACTGTCTCCCAGGGACTTCGCTTTATTTCCATGCACGTAATAAGGGGGTCTGATCTCACCAGGGGACCCCTGAAACCTCTATCGCCATATCAGGTGTGCAAAGGCAGCCGATCGCTGCCTCACTACCAGAGCTGCACCCCTCCAGCGCTGAGCAGGTCCGTAATGGGCAAGGATATGGGGGGGGCACCGCATACATATGCCGCACTCACCACCACCTCCCGATGCAGAGTCCAGGGAGCGTCATCACCTCGCGGCCACGATGTATTAGGCCGCAAATCCTCGGGCTCAGTTGTTGCCAGCAGCTGCTCTTGACGACCGCGGCTCCGGCCTCAGGCTCTTCCACGACCCCTGATGTCGCGGGGCATCCGCTGGAGGCGTTACTGGGCACTTTCAATGCCCCTGTTGCTCCCCACGCATGACGGTGTTCTGCAGCTTCGCCAACGCCGCTCACCGGGACATGCTCGTCGCACTGGTACGTCTCTGGGCAGCCGAGGTAGGAGCAAGCGCCTTAAAGCCCCTCTGCCGTAAATATACTGTAAACACCAAGTACCCCATCATTTAATAAAAACGTTTACAAACTATTCCCGATGTAGTGATAAAGTACTGAAGAACAATTGAAGTTTGAAACCAACTTCCCAGACGTTCATTTTTCGAAAATTGTTTAACTACAGCAGACCCCCACATTTATTATATTTATGGACGTTGAACAAAGTTATAGATGTTGATCATTCATTGCGTGTGCGCACACACTCTGCCATCTTTGCGAGGAACCTACATTTCTCTGACGTGTTCTCAGCCTTGGACATTAAGTTACAAACCACAGCAAAATTCGAAAACTGCTACAAGACCATTATAGACAGAGCATCAAATAAGTTAATGACAAAAACATCAAGCAATACAGTGCAATTAATTGCTGCGCATGGATCTTCTTTGAGGATTGGAGGTCCCCTCCTGCCTACAGTGGTGAAACACCAGCACAAAGAATAAATACGTCATCAAACTTCTGCCCTTCTTGTAAACTGGCAAACCTAGCTGCCCATGTGGGTGGTCCATTGTTTGTAAGAATCTATAAAAAATAAGAATACTTTGTTTGACATTAGAAATGCCATTGGTGAAAGTCTTCAGCTATATAAACTTCAGATGATTACATTGGGCTAATTCTCTTTGTGCATACGTCATTGCCTTTTATATAAAATTATTAATGAGACTTTTGTATATCTGTGTGCCACTACTAATACAACATGAAAACATTTTGTCAGCAATCTTTTAAACATGTGCATATAAATATGAAGAAATTGGCTAGTAAAATGAAAATGTTGCCTAGGGTATTTATTATACGTGCTGCAACACATGCCTATGCATATACCGGACTCGTGTTTCCATAGGCGGGACGAGCTGTTGAGCTTGCTATATTGGGGAAAGGCAATGCAAAAATAAACCTAGATACTCATTTTTTTAAATTCAACTTATTTTATTGAATTTTCGAAAACAAGAGAGAGCACAAATACACATGCAGTAATATAGTGGTAAAATAAATAAATATACAGGCAGAGGCACTGCAGTGCTCCAGGAATTTTGGGTACAGAGTAGGGGAAAAGGAAAGACTGTGCGGGTTATAATTTATGATACGGAAGTCCCATTTCGTTACCGTGTCAAATACAAACATATACATCACATTGTAGGTTGTAGATTGGTTAGTCCTCGTTATACAATTATTCGTAGCATCCGAACAACATAAGAAAAGGGTTAAGATGAGTCATTCAGACAGCTGTATTAAACTATGTGAATAAATTGATTGTATCTTGATACGTCTAGATGATCCTGTAATGCTTTGGTGGGATCAGGACTTATTTGGATGACATGCACAGGGAGGAATAAAATTACAATAGACCTTGAGCTTAGAGGACTAGGTGAGGTGTAGGAGTGAGTGCTATGTTTAAGTGGTTGGCTATGTTCCCAACTGTGAGAGGGAGTCTTCAGAGAGGGACTAAGCCTCTCCCCTATTACTAGTTTCACGGGGGATCATAGACAAACGAATTGGCATCCAGCGAGTCCCAAATTGGTCTACGGGGGGAACGCCAAGGGGAGAGTTACAGTGCTACGTTATCAGCGCCTCTAAGGAAGGTGATCCATTCTTGTCACTTTCGAAATGATACTGACTTAAAGTTTTTCCAATTATTTAATATCAATTTGCAGGCCAGTGTGAGAATAAGATCTAACAGTTGGCGATCGCTATCATTCTTTAGTTGGTGGTCTAGTGGACCTAGGAGAATGTACGAGAATTCTTTGGTGGGGATTATGTTAAAGGTGTGTTTGATGCAATCAAGAATTTTGTTCCAGTAAGTATGTAGGATCGGGCACTCGAATAGCACGTGTGATATGTTGCCTTCATGCTGTTCGCAATTCCAGCAGTTGGAGTTTTGGTTGAGACCGACTTTGAAGAGCCTAGAGGGTTAATAATCATGTATTTCATCTGGGAGAGAGCTGGAGATATTTTATTTGAGAAAAGGGATTTGTTAATGGATTCCCAATCGAAAGCAATGTTGCTTGTATTCATTTCCGATTCCCATTTTAGTTGGTTATGTGATAGATTTTTATTTTGATTAGGCAGAAGGAGTTTGTATGTGCCTGAGACCATATGGCCTGCTTTTTGTAGACGACCTAGTAGGTTAGGGAGAGATGGCGTTGATGCTGTGAAGGATTTTTTCGTAATCTGAACTTTTAACTGTAGAAGTTTATAAAAGTCTTGATTCTTTAAGTTGAATCGACTCTGTAGTGGTGATGTGCCTTCGTAAATGTCCTTTATTATTAACACAGGTTAATGCCACTATTCGCCCATTCAGGCCAGAAAATTGGAAACCCATCAATTTTGAGTTTGGGGTTATTCCATAAGGAGACAAGATACAAGTTCTGCAATTTAACTTGTAATTTGGAGTCTAATCGTAGGCTGGCATTTTTTGTGTTTTGTATAATATTTCTGGAGTGCGGTAGATGGGATGTGTGCATAGTTGCGAGAGCTGCAAGTGGTGCGTTCTTAATGAGGGATTTCTCTATTGCCACCCATGTAGGCTCGTATATCGGATTTTCAATGAACCAATTGGTGCCTTGTTTACAGAGATAAGCAGTTTGATAATTCCTGAAGATGGGCAGGTTGAGACCTCCTTTGTCTTTGGCTAACTTGAGTTTCTTCAGCGATATTCTCGGTTTCTTCCCTTGCCACAGGAAATTATTAAAGGACTTATCTACCTTGTTTAAAAGATCTTCGGATAAAGACATAGGCAGCATGCTGATGAGATCATTAATTATTGGTGTTATCATCATTTTCAGAGTTTCGGCTCTACCCCAACATGAGAGAAATTTTGGGGACCAGCCTTCGAGAAGGGAACCAATTTTTTTTTATAGTGATTTTTCGTTGGTATGCAGGGTGGTGATTAGTTTGGTGGTAAACTCTAGTCCTATGTATTTAATAGAACCCTGTTGACAAGCTAATCCTGATGTCCCTAATATGTCTTTATCACCAAGGTGGTTGAGGAGTTTCACTTCGTATTTATCTTTTATAAGTGAGCATCCAGAAACTTCGGAAAATTGTTGGATTGAAGACATTAGAGCTGAAATGGCGGAAGGTGCATTTTCTGTGATGATTAGCACATCATCAGCATAAGCGGCAAGTTTGACGGTGGTGGTGCCAAATGTGACCCCTGTGATACCCTGGTTTTCTCTTAGATGTTGGATAAAAGGTTCTAATGCCGGGAGGAATAGAGGGGGTGAGAGAGGGCAGCCCTGTCTGGTGCCTTGTTTTAAGTTGAATGAAGAGGAGATAATGCCACCCGCTCTGACTTTAGCGCTTGGTTTCTAATATAGGGCCATGATCATTTTGATAAGATTATCACCTAAATTAAATTTCTCCAGGACTACCTTTAAGTACCTCCAATCGACCTTATCAAATGCCTTTTTGGCATCTAATGTGATTGCTACAGTAGGGGAATTTAATAATTTAGCTTTTTCAATAGTGTGGCATAGTAGTCTTGTACTGTCACTGGATAATCTGTTTTTTAGGAAGCTCACTTGTGAGGGATGTATAAGTTTGGATATATGTTGTTGTAAGCGTTTAGAGAGAATTGAGACATAGATCTTACAGTCAAGGTTTATCAATGAGATCTGCCTTTAATTCTTCGGCAGGAGAGGGTCTTTCCCTTCTTTAGGTAACACTGTGTCACGATTCCGTTGATGAGCTACTGACCGTGTTGCCCTTCGACACGGACGTGACATTTACAGGCGTTATATCGCCCTCTTTACAGGCAGGTCTGGAGCCCTTTAAGGGAAACCATCAAGAAGTGTCCTTGGGGGCGTGGCCAGTGACGTTGCCCGCCACCGGCCTATCGGAGAACCAGCTGAACGAGCCAAGAGGGCCGGACCGCTGGCCAAGGACGGAAGTTGGAGTCCCCGGAGGAGGAGGGTTCATGGCGTGGACATCGAGTGGTGAAGAAAGCGGGAACCAGGACGAAACCGGAGGAGCGACCTTAGAGGAAGACTTGAAGGCAGGAGACGTTACGGAAGACGAGGACATCAAGCCAGGAGGCCAACCGGATCACGCTCCGCCCAGCCACCTTCCAGGAGGAGGGTGGCTTGCCAAGGTACGGGCACGACTCCAGGGGTTAACGGGGCACGGGAGGGGGCGGGCGACGTTATAGAGGGAGGTCACGACGGGCTCCACTTGATAGTAGCGGTGGCAACTTCCCTCACTCCCGTTTCCCTGAATTAAGGAGTACCTCCTTCCAGTCCACTGACCCCAGTATTTTCTTTCCCCCCCCCCTTACATGCGGAGTCTCCACAGCCGACAGCGACGTGAACGGGAAACCGAAGAGACACGTACACCGGAAGAGTGGTCCTGGTGAAGACGGGAGTAACCCAACCTGGACCCTTGACGAGTGGACACTGTGCCCTTTCTGAAAATAAAGACCCCTTTTTGAGACATAGTACTCCCTCCTTGTCTGTTTGTGGCTTCCCTCAGTACCGATAGCGGTCCCGATAGCTGACAAGTGGTGGAGAATGCGGGCACCGCCTCCATCGATATAGGATGGAGAACCTCGTATACCAGCTGAAGGAGGGCCACGCCAAGCTGGAATGGGCCGTCGAACGGGGCACCAACCAGGCCGAGATGGACAGGGCGGTATTTACGGCGGCCAAACAGACCCAAGCAGATAACCTGACCAAGCTGGCAGAAGGACAGAACCAGCTCCTTATGGCACTGGGACAAGGGAGAGGCCCTGCTCCGCCTGGTACTGTCGTGCCGCTACAGAAGTATGTACCTGGGGAGGACCCTATGGCCTTTTTCTTGAACTTTGAACGGGCAGCCAGGGCCAGTGGATGGCCCAGTGATCGCTGGCCCTTCTACCTAGCTCCATTGCTCACAGCAGAGGCCCAGGCGGCCTACCAGTTCATTAATAGCGATGGCACTGCTGTATATGGGCTCGTAAAACAACACATTCTGGACCGCCTTGGGGTCGATGAGGAGGCGCTACGGCTCAAATTCAGGCAAGAAAGGGGAACAGCTGGTGATACTGCCAAAACGCTCTTTCATAAAATGAAGGACGCCGCCGACCGGTGGTTGAAGCCACGTGAATCCACCGTCGAGGACGTTATGACCAAGATCTACCTCGAACAATATATTGACATCCTCCCATATAACACCCAAAGGTGGCTTCGACAGCACGCCAACCTGACTCTCGACCAAGCTGTCGAAATGGCCACCTCCTTCACTCGTGCCCAGGGTCGCTGCACGCCCAAGGAACCGGAAAAACCCCACAAGGGTCCCATACCCTCGAGGTTCGAGAGGAGACCCGTCAAGAGCCAACCAGAACCCCCAAAGTTCCGGCCTGGGAGGCCCGACCTCCCCGTTACCTCTAGCCCCCAATGCTTCGAGTGCGGCGAATGGGGACACATAGCCCGCTTCTGCAGGAGAAAGAAAGAGAGATCAGAGGACGAACCTATGGACGTCAGCTACGCCCCACGTTCGGTCCTTTATGCACAGGAGATGGGGCATATGTACTATGTGAGTCTCTTCGTTAACAACAAGGAAGTAAGGGCCCTCCTAGATTCAGGGTGCAAACACTCAGTAGCCCGGGAGGAGGTGGTCCCCAGCTCACAGAGAAGCCCGGGGAAGACTTGTCAGTATACGCTGTGTGCATGGGGATGTGCGTGTTTAACCGTAGCCCAGTTACCAGTACGCACCAAGGGAGGTATACAGTCCACCATCACGGTAGGGGTTCTCCCGTCTCTTCCGGAACCGCTGATATTGGGGGTAGACAATCCCTGTTTTCCCCTCCTCATCGCCAGTGCCCTTAAATCGGGGTCCCCATCGGAGGACCCTCATGATACCCTGCTAACCTCAGAACCTTGGGCTATGGATAGGAACTTCAGGGGGCCCAGTTAAATGATGCAACCCTCAGGCATGCATGGCAAAGAGCACAGGAAACGAAGGACACCCAAAAGAGAACCTATCCTTCTTTTGAGGAGCAACATGGGCTCCTATACCGGGTCGTCAAGGAAGGGGCCACACCTCAGCTGTTGGTCCCTATGTGTTTTAGGGACCAGATCCTTTATTTCGGCCATTCCCATCTGTTAGCGGGACATGTGGGGCTGAGAAAACCAGTCAAGCAATACTAGATAGCTTTTACTGGCCTGGCATTTATCTTTAAATAAAAAAGTATTGCCAGGAGTGCAATATATGCCAGAAGAAAAACCCATACATCCCATCAAAGGCGCCCCTACAGCCTTTGCCCATTATTGGACACCCATTCGAACGTATAGGGATGGACTTGATAGGGCCCCTTCCCAAGTCCAGCAAAGGACACCAGTATGTCCTTATGATCGTGGACTACGCCACTCGCTATCCTGAAGCCCTTCCCTTGCGGACAGCCACTACCACCACCATTTCCCAAAAACTGATCGAGGTGTTTTCCAGAATGGGGTTCCCTAGAGAGATACTTACCGATCAAGGCACGCCTTTCGTATCCCGTCTCATGAAGCAGGTGTGTAGGCAATTAGATATCCAACACATCAGAACTTCTGTGTACCACCCCCAGACAGACGGCCTCGTAGAAAGGTACAACGGGAATCTGAAGCTAACATTAAAAAAACTCCAGTCAGGGGATGGGAGGAGCTGGGATCAGCTCCTTCCTCTGGCGCTGTTCGTTATACGCAGTACAGTCCAGTCCAGTTTGGGTGTTTCTCCCTTCGAGCTCTTATTTGGAAGACGGCCTCGCACCCTTCTCGAGATTACGAAGGAAAGATGGGAAGAACAGGGCATCACTGAGGCCCATGCCTTGCTGGATTATGCCAACCAGATAAAGGTGAGGCTTCATAAACTAAGAACTTTAGCCCACGATAACTTAGAAAGAAAACAAAAACAATACAAAAGGCAATATGATAAAGGGACAAGGTTGAGGGTCTTCCAGGATGGTGACTGGGTTCTCCTGCTTCTCCCTTCTTCCTCACATAAACTAAGGAAAGAGTGGCAAGGCCCCTTCGAGGTCCTGAGGAAAATCGGCAAAACCACCTACCTGTTACGCCTTTCCCCTAAGAAAACCCAGCTGTACCATGTCAATTTGTTAAAAAAATGGTTTGGTCCGACCCCAAGGAGTCCCTGTAGTGTGTCATTTGCTACCCCAGGGCAAACCTCTGTTCATGAGACCGTATATAGTCCTACGCTTCCTGCGACGGAGAAAGCAGAGCTACGGACTCTTCTCCTCTCGTTTTCCGACGTCTTTTCCAACCTACCTGGAAAGACCACTTTAACCACACATTCGATACCTACCCGTGACGGGGTTGTGGTAAAACAAAAACCCTATCGGGTCCCCGAGGCCCGTCGCATGGCATTACGGAAAGAGGTGGAAGAGATGTTGGCATTGGGAGTGGTGGTACCCTCGAAGAGCAACTGGTGTTCGCCAATCGTTCTGGTTCCGAAACCTGATGGGAGTACCCGTTTTTGTATTGACTTCAGGGCGGTGAATCGCATCTCCAAACAAGACGGGTACCCCCTTCCCCGGGTGGATGAGCTAATAGAACGCCTGGGTGAGGCTCGCTATATATCCACCATCGACCTCACAAAAGGTACTGGCAGATCCCTCTCCACCCGGGAGACCAAGAGAAGACAGCATTTTCTACTCCTGATGGTCTGTTTCATTTCACAGTACTGCCCTTCGGCCTCCATGGTGCCCCCGCTAGCTTTCAGAGACTCATGGACACCCTCCTGAGAAGCCATTCGAATTATTCGTCAGCTTATTTAGACGATATTGTCGTATTCAGTAGAACCTGGGAAGAACATCAGTCCCATCTGTCGGCCATTTTTGCGGAGTTAAGGGAGGCCAACCTCCACATTAACGCAAAAAAATCAAAGTTTGCCTTTCACAAAGTCAAATATCTGGGATACTTGCTGGGAAAAGGGCTAATTGAACCCCAGTCAGAGAAGGTGAGGGCCATCCAAGACACCCCTTTCCCAACACAAAAAAAGAGATGAGAGCTTTCCTCGGGTCGGTCGGCTATTATAGACGGTTCATTCCCCTGTTTTCTCAGACAGCTGCCCCCCTTACCGATCTCCTAAAAAAATCTACAACAGCTCACCGCATAAGAAACCCCTCTGAACAAGAAATCCAGGCCTTCATGGCTCTGAAAACTGCTCTGACTACATCACCAGTTTTGCTGACTCCAGATTTCCAGAAACCATTTATTCTCCAGACAGACGCCTCAGGGGTGGGCATAGGTGCCGTTCTCTCCCAGCTAGACAGCGAGGGGTTGGAACGACCTGTCCTATATATCAGCAGGAAACTCTTCCCTAGGGAACAAGTATACCCCACGATAGAGAAGGAATGCCTGGCCCTGAAATGGAGCATAGAAAAACTCAGGTATTATCTAGAAGGGAGAGCCTTTTACTGTATACCGATCATGCTCCACTCACTTGGCTCCAGAGAAATAAGGGTACCAACGACAGAGTCCTTCGATGGTTCTTAGCTCTTCAACCCTTCCACTTTGAGGTGCATCACCGTAAGGGCACGGAACAGGGGAATGCGGACTACCTGTCCCGGTTTCCTCTTACCCCCGGTTTCCTCTTACCCCCGATCGGGGAAAGCCAGAGGGGGGCATGTGTCACGATTCCGTTGATGAGCTACGGACCGTGTTGCCCTTCGACACGGACGTGACATTTACAGGCGTTATATCGCCCTCTTTACAGGCAGGTCTGGAGCCCTTTAAGGGAAACCATCAAGAAGTGTCCTTGGGGCGTGGCCAGTGACGTTGCCCGCCACCGGCCTATCGGAGAACCAGCTGAACGAGCCAAGAGGGCCGGACCGCTGGCCAAGGACGGAAGTTGGAGTCCCCGGAGGAGGAGGGTTCGTGGCGTGGACATCGAGTGGTGAAGAAAGCGGGAACCAGGACGAAACCGGAGGAGCGACCTTAGAGGAAGACGTGAAGGCGGGAGACGTTACGGAAGACGAGGACATCAAGCCAGGAGGCCAACCGGATCACGCTCCGCCCAGCCACCTTCCAGGAGGAGGGTGGCTTGCCAAGGTACGGGCACGACTCCAGGGGTTCATGGGGCACGGGAGGGGGCGGGCGACGTTATAGAGGGAGGTCACGACGGGCTCCACTTGATAGTAGCGGTGGCAACTTCCCTCACTCCCGTTTCCCTGAATTAAGGAGTACCTCCTTCCAGTCCACTGACCCCGGTATTTTCTTTCCCCCCCCTTACATGCGGAGTCTCCACGGCCGACAGCGACGTGAACGGGAAACCGAAGAGACACGTACACCGGAAGAGTGGTCCTGGTGAAGACGGGAGTAACCCAACCTGGACCCTTGACGAGTGGACACTGTGCCCTTTCTGAAAATAAAGACCCCTTTTTGAGACATAGTACTCCCTCCTTGTCTGTTTGTGGCTACCCTCAGTACCGATAGCGGTCCCGATAGCTGACACACTGTTATGATTGCTTTGGCTGGGGTGCCTGTAACCTGGCCGGTTATAGTGAAGTGTGTGTGTATAGTCTCACTAGCAGTGGTACTAAGGCTGAGGAAAAAGTTTTGAAGAATTTGGCGTTGTACCCATCGGGGCCTGGTGCCAGATGCAAGGTTTTTGATTGCATCTCATCTTCTGTGATCGGACCATTAATCGAGGCTTTTTCTTCCTCTGTGAGCGTGGGTAGTGTAATACCATTTGTAGGAAAGTAGGATCTGCTTCTTATGGTTATCCACACTTTTTGCTTGATGTTACACTGTTTTTGACTAGTCTGACTGGGATCCTGCTAATCAGGACCCCAGTCTATCTGCTTTCTCCCTAAACTGTTATGCCATGTACTTAGGTACACTACAGATTGGATACTGGGATACCCTTGTCAGTCCCTAGTATATGGTACCCATGTACCCAGGGCCTAGGTACCTCAGAGACCTCCCATAGGCTGAAGCATGTATTATGCCACCCATGAGAGGCCATGCAAAATGGATCTACAGGCCTGCCATTGCAGCCTGTGTAAGTTGGTGCATGCACCACTTACTTAAGATATAGGTTTACTATATCTAAGGGTCACTACCCTATAAGTCACCCCATAGCAGGCCTTGACAATCCTGAAGGCAGGGTGCTTGGTTCTAAGTGAGAGGGTGCCACTGCATGAGCAGAACAACCCTGCAGCCTACGGAGTCCATTCTCCCGGGTTGTTAGAGCTGCAGCCATTTACGACATATAGAGTGGCATTATGCGACCGTGTGATGACCAACTCTAAAACGGCTGAAAGTAACCCTATCGTGTTTGGTGCCAAACATTGTGGAATCATACCCCCACACCGGTAACCGGTGTGGGAGTTATGATTCCACCCCTCAGAAACGAGCTTTGTGAGGTCCCTGTTGTTCCCGGTACCAGCCTTCTAGTCCTGGGCAGCCCAAATGGGTTGCTGCCGACCAGAGACACATTTCTGCCCTCCTGCTGCTGAGCCAAGCTGGAGCAGCGGAAGGCAGAACAATAGGCATCCTGTCACAGGGAGGTGTGACCACCTCCCAGACAGGATTTAGTGTATTAGGCCTGGGTTGGTGCGCTTGCCAGCGACCGAAAGTCTGCATGAGGGGCACATTTGCTGTCCCTGTGCATAGTCCAGTTCAAACCAGTCCTGGTAGCCGTTGGCTTCTGCTCTGGCGCGAAACTGGACAAAGGACAGGGGAGTATCCTCCCCACTGTCCTGACCCTCCTCTGGAAGGGTCCACTGAATCTGTCCAACCCTCTCCCGTGGGTACAAAAGGGCTTACCTGGCTGTAGGACCCTAGATACGACGTGAACAAGATTCTGAACAAGAAACCACTGACCTTCGACCGTCTGGACACTCTGGACTTCGCTGAACTTCGACTGGGCCCGACTTAGTCTCCCTCTCCGTCCAAAGCATCGTCTGTGCCCGTGCACCATACAGGATCCATACAGGACCTGTGGAGCATCAAGGACAACTGAAGTTATCTCCAGTGGCGGCTGGTGACATTTGAAATTGGTGAGGCGCAAAATTTCAGGATGACTGCCCTATGGCGAGTGAGCAAGGCCAACTATCATGAGAGGCTTTGTGGGGGTTCTCCCGCCCGTGGAAAATTTTGAAAAAAAAGTGGGCAAATGGTGCATTTTCAAGCTAATTTCAGAAAGGAAGAAGGTTTATAAAGCAATTGTGAAAGTTTAGACCTAAAATATTTAAACACAAAAAGGCTCCATATCTCACTGAATTAAATTGTTCAACGTTTCGTCACGTGTAGTGTATACAAAGAAAACAAAAGCAGCAATTGTAAAAGTACCCAAATGGAAAGACATGAAACAAAGGGAACTAGTGAAACAGAAGCAGTTCAAACGGACGCTATGTGACCGTGGGCCTTACTACAGCATTCACACCAACCAACATTCTTCCCAGTCCACCTCACTACCATTACCTAAAAGGGACCATACAACGAAGATAAAAAACAGCTCTCTGCACCCAGTCGAGTATCTCGAACGATCACCAACAATAGGCATTCTAGATGTTGCTTTGTTTGAGGACGTCAGCTTGGGCTTCCAAACCTACTGTGACATCAACATTCACCAGGGTGCCGCTTTAAACAGAGACCGCACCAACCAACATCCTTCAAACCCTTACATGCATGTCCCTGTGCACCATTACTCCGGTAGGGGTAGGAAACCAATTAGTGGCATTGGTGCGCTATGTAGATATATGAGATCAGAACATTTATAAAAGTAACTGTCAACCAAACAGCAATCACAGATACGTCTGGTGTAAAGTTAACAGGAATTTTGAGGCACAACACAACTAATTCCTTCTTAATTGTGAAAAAGAACAATAGCAGTGTGCTACTGTGTTTGTGCTACGTCAGTGAGTTGTACACAAATGGGACTGGGGGAGGATCATCTCTGACAGGAGCTTCCTGACAACCGTGAAATCAGCCAAGTCTTCCAGTGCAAGTAAAGATGCTTTCACATTTACATGAAGTGTTGGTGTCATTTAAAATGTATTTTATCCGGGCCCTTTCAGCCCCCACATGACGCATGTACAGGGGTCGGATTCCAGATATTTCCAGTTCAAACCTGCTATCTGCGCCATCATTGCACCTTCCACTGTTTGCTTTAATCACACTGTTCTGGACAGATACAATAAAACTAGGAATAATTGCGGATAAAGGAAACCGGAAGGGAATTGCTAGCAGGCATACACATTACCATCCGTCTACATGCATTACGTAATAAAAGTAATTATTTCTTCAAGAGCTATGCAGCCCTGGCAGAACTATTGCTGTTCACAACGTCGCTCCTCTAGCAATAAATCGTGCGCGACAGAAGTCTTTTTTCTGCAATATACGTCCCGGGTTCGTAATTTAAACAGACTGTTCCTAAACAGACCCATAGACTACCAGCCAACACGAATCCGGCTGAGCTCTCCAACCTATTTAAATGAAGAGAAATTGCTAAATGGAGACAGGTGTTCCACACATGAACGTTTTTGCAACAAAAATACATGCAGGATTCTATAAAAATTCAAAGGGGTCAGGGGATATATGTTTTTAGATGCTAAACAGTTTTGTGACACCGCGTTTTTATCAGCAGCCCTGGCAATGTATGTGCCGCAGATGCTGCATCAAAGATGTCACAGTAATGCAGTTTTCACATGTACACCTCACATACCGCCGGTGCCAAATATCCAATATGGACATACACGGAGCCACAAATGGCGATCGATATTACAGTCAAATTATCACAATTTACTTTGCGTTTTCCTGTAAATCACCAAACAGCCATTTCAAAAGGATTCCTCTAACAGTCGCGGCCGGCATGACGGGCGGGTGGGGGGGGGGGTGGAAAGGGGGTCATCGCGGGGGGATGGAGGGGGAGGCAGGAGGGGTTTAATTAAAAAAAATATAAAATAAAACTTACCGTCCCGCGCCAGGCGTCACCTCAGCTTTTGGATGGCTCCTGACTCCCGCCGTCCTGCGTTTTCCGGTTCCTGCAGCGCTGATCCTCATCAGCAGGAAAGGCAGCCTCCCTCCTTCCCCTTCGCCAATCACAACGCTGCAATGGCAGCGTTGTGTATTGGTGAGGCGCAGTGGAGAGCGCCCCAGCCGGGACATTTTCTCTATGTAGGCTGCTGCAGCAGCCTACATAGAGAAAAGGAGAGTGGGCGGTCCTGCTCGAGGGCAGGGGAGTGGCTTGCCCACTGTTGTGGGTCCTGACTGTTTGGTCGGCCCCAGGGCCGACCAAACAGTCAGGACCCACAACAGTGGGCAAGCCACTCCCCTGCCCTCGAGCAGGACCGCCCACTCCCAACCAGGCACTTCTGCTTTCTCGCAGTGCGAGAAGCAGAGACATAACATGGTAGTTTTTACCATTTATGTTTCTGCCTTCTCGCACTGCGAGAAAGCAGTGGGGCAACGCCCCGACGCCCCAATGGGGAAGCCGCCACTGGTTATCTCCCTTGGGGTGAAGGAGTCACTCCCCTGCATTCGCAGGCACCGTAACGCAACTGACCGGTCTGCTGATCCTGAGTTCCTGCGGACTCCGAAGGCTCCAGCAACACAGGAGGTGGGTTCCTACGTTCCTTGAGGTTGAGCTGCCCTCTCACTAAGTCTGAGGCCAGTGTCCCTCGTGGGGACCGCATAACCCGAACCCATTGTGCACCGCATACTTTTGCAAGTGCATATGCTTGTTGGTGTTTCCCGAACAAGTGCATTGGGCTACGAATAGCCCCAACCTCTGGGCACATTTCCACCAATGAACTTCAGCCTCCTCGCACTGAGTGCTCCGTGGGCTGTTGCTGTGTAAATCTGCTCGAAGTCCCCTCGCGACTCCTGTGCCTCCGGCCTGTGGGTCCTCTTGAGGATCAACACTGCTTTTCCTGGGCTCCCTGGTTGCTCCAGGCCTGCCCTGACTCCCTTGCTGTGGTGAGTCCTCTGGTCCTTGCTGGGCCAGACAGTAACCTTCCTTGACCTTCTTCGTGGGGTGCCGCTGACGAGGCTTGTTGGTGCTCCGGCCGGACACTGACCCCTCAGCACTCGACATCCTTCGTGAGACAGCTCGTATCCGGCTCCTGGTCATCCTCGACGTCTCCTGGTCCCTGCAGCTGTAGAGTCAATGTCTCCATCATCACACCTGAAGCACCCGACATCGGTGGGCATTCGTCTACCGAGCCCCTGATCACTCCTGAGTGACCCAGACTCTGTCCCCTCTGCTTTCAGGTACTCTTCACCAAGAATCCACCTTTGGATTCCAACAGACACTTTTCTTCTTTCCCGCAGTGTCATTTCCTTGAAGTCCTCCATTGAGATCGACGGCGGTTTCCGACACCACTTCAGCCCTATGCACCCGGCTTCCCTGTGCTAGGTAACTCTGGTACTACGGTATCCACGGGTGGGGTGGCTCTTCAACCTCCTATGATCCAAAGGGCTTCCTCGTAATCCACTGGGAAGGGTCCTTAAACTTTAAAACTGCAACTGCGACTCTCCCATTGAATTGTACGTAGCACGCGGTCGTAATCTCACACTGCACCCGTCCTCCGTGGGGTTCCAACTTACTCACCTTGGGTGGTTCCTTGGGGTCCCAGCGATTCTACACCCTCTAGACACTGTCTTGACTCGAGTCGTGGTTCTTATACCACTATTTTAGTATATGGTTTGGTCTCCCCCTGGAGCCTACTGTGTATTAGTGCTACTTACGAATGTTTCTGTGCTACAGTATTGTGTGCTTTGTGTTTATCTGCGTGTAGCAGATACTGTGGGGTATTTAGAGTGTGTTATAATAATAAATACATATTTCTATAACTACTGTGTGGTTCTGCTTTCATTTAACCAATATAATAAGGTAAAACAAGCTACTTAACATTCCTTCAAGACTAAGCCTGAAGGCTGCTCTCCACAGCTACCACTTGGATAGCTTTCTAAGGTTATCTTTGACCTCTTAAATCACCATAAGGGTTGTTTGGACTGGTGCAAGGTGCCCACTTTAATTAGTGGACATCATATACCAGGCCAACTTCTCACACCATTTAAATAGTTTTTACATTTTGGGTGGTTAACTTCAGTGTTTTCGTTGTATACGTTCTGGTAGAAGCCTTTAAAGGTATCTGCTATTCTATCAGGGTTAGTGATGATCTTCTCTTCCTTGTCTTTCATAGAGTTAATGGCGTATTTTTGGAGTTTAAATTTTAGGTAAGATGCTAGAGTTTTGCCAGTCTTATTTGATTTGCATAGTTTAATGCTCTTCAGATTCCCGCTCGGTTACTAATAATTTTGTTATGCTCGTATTTTCTAATTAAGATTTTATTGAGAATACTATTGTCTTTGTTAGTGGTATGTAACTTTTCTAGGTCCGCATATTCTTTTTCTAGTTCAGATAATTTAGAGTTGGCTTCTTTGTTCATTTTTGTTCTTATTCTGAGAATCTCCCCCCTTATTGCTGCCTTCAGGCCTCCCACCTTGGAAGGTCTGATGACTCATTTTCCTTATTATCAGAGAGAAAGTTAAGGATCGCTTCTTTAATGGCCTGTACATTGCTTTGATCAGATAGGATCTCGTCATTAAAACGCCAGAGTGGTTGTTTTTTGTTTGGTGAGGGGTCAGAAATGGATATGGTGATACAGGAGTGATCGGATATCACTCTGGGTTCTCTTGTGGATTGGTCGATCATGCATAAAGCGTTACCCGAAATCAGAATGTAGTCTATACGAGAGTATGATTTATGGGGAAAAGAGTAGAACGTATAGTCTCTTTCCGAGGGGTTCTGGATTCTCCATGTGTCTATCAAGTTACATTTTGTGCGCAGTTTCTTGAGTGCCTTGTGTGACATGTTCGGATGGAATGGGAACTGAGAGTTTTTATCTAGATGGGGATCTAGAGGTAGGTTGAAGTCGCCTCCTAGTATGATAGTGGCTGCGTCTGGTATTTTTTCTAGCTGAGTGTAAAGATCATCCCATATTGATGGGTCATCTTTGGTGGGTGCATATATATTAACCACATAGAATTCAATATTATCTTTGGATAGCTTTGTGATAATCCATCTTCCCTGTGTATCGGAAAGGCTTGATACTAAGATTCTGGAGTTTTTGGTGATTAAAGTGAGGACCCCATTTTTCTTACCCATTGCTGCTGAGCAAGCCACGTTCGAGAATTGGTGGCTCTTAAAATTTAGGGATTTTGGGTTCTTGTAAAAGGATTACATCTCTTTTCTGTTTAAGTAGTCGAGGATATTTCTTTTCTTAACTGGATGGTTGATCCCTTTCACATTTAGGGATACTATTTTAATGATTGGATTTATTCCAGCCATCAATATGAATAAGATGTAGCATTCTTCCTAACTTCACCTTTTTGGGGGCTATCACTTGTCTAAGGCTAAGAGGATTCAGTGAGATAATAACTAAAGTAAGTGACATATTGTGCTTCTTTCCTCTGGGTGTATCGGTTAGAAATAAAATATAAGGCACAACTCAAAATGCAAGAGAGCAAAAAAGCAATACAGAAAAAACGTAACAAACCCCATCCCCCTGTAGTCCCCCCCCACCACTCCCTGCCCCCCAACGTAGCCAACGGGCATGGCGATCGGAGGAAGAACTGCTCCTCCAGAGGTACAAATAGGTAGAACTTCATATGCTTAGAGTACAACGTAAAGAAGATAAGTGTTCATCTGATTGTTCGATTATTGTTTTGTAAGAGCCGTAGTTTATAAGGCTCGTAACAATTAAACTAAGAGTCTCAAAATGACTCCAGCGTGTAGGTACTGTGTGAATAATCATGGAGTGTAGACTGAAACATTTGAGTGTTACTTTATCGATGATGGGAGAGTTGCGTTTGGTGTTGATACACCATGTGGCGAGTGTGTTGTAAACGTATGTTTGAGACTTATATCTGGATAATGGAACATTCTCATATATGCAGAATTATGTCAGGCAATGCTGATGCTTGCAAGGTTTCTTATCGGGTCTCCCTGAAAGTTCTCGAGAGACGTTTTAACCTTACGCAACCCTGTAGACAACTCGATATAAATTTGAGACAGAGTCTGAAGTATAGGTGTGTGTGGTAGACCACTGGGTTTCTGGTGAACGAAATGTCTTTCTGTTAGTCACTGTTCTTCAAAGGGGTAATCATTGTGGGAGTGTTGACTGGAATCCGCCTTGGATCTCGGTGGGTTTTGATAGCTCAGTGGGCGATTGGTGTTCGGAGTGTCTTCCCATTAGTCATTATTCTTCAGTAGGATAGTCCCATGTTAGGAGTGTTGGCTGGAACCAGCTCTTGGGTCTCTGAAATTTGAAGTGTCCATCTGAGTTGCCCCCTTGTCTTCCAGAAATTTCTTGAGGATCGTTGGGTCGATGAGCCTTGAATACTTGCAGCTTTCATCTTTGGATGTAGGGCTAGAAAGCCCTTACAAGTTTCTACTGTAGCTTTCGAATAGTCTTGCAAGATAAAGATTTTATTGTCTTTCCAAAGGATATGATTATGCTTCCTCATGTAGGACAGTATGAGTTCGACATGCTGATGTCTTAGGGGCTTGCAGACAATGGGTCATGGCGTCTTCTGATGATGAGGTATCCTTGCTGGGACTCTATTCGCCCTGTCGAAATCAAAGTTCCATGTCAAATTTTATGTTGGTTGCTTGGGTGAACCACTTTTCTAGAAAGAGGATGCATGAGTCTGCCGATTCCTCTTCTCCTTCAGGCATACCGAAGTTACGTAGATTGCCGCGTCTATTTCTGTGCTCCAACTCTGAGATTTCTCTAGAGATAGAGCGGGATGCATTATTGAGTGTTTGGATGGACTTTTTTGTTGTGTTTTCACTTTCTTCCAAGTTGCTAATCCTACTCTCGGCTTCCGCGATTATGCTATTAGTTTCCCTGATATCTTGACGTATTGCTGAGATTTCATTTTGCATAATGTCAGTGTTTGTTTTGGTTGATTTGGCCAAGTCGTGGACGTCTGCTAGCTTTTTGAGGATCATCTCCATTCTTGCGTTAATGTCTTGTTTGGCCTTCACTGGAGAGTCCGGGTGAGGAGGATCTGCTTTCACCCTCTTCAGTGATTGTTTAGTTTCTTTCTCTGGCATTTTGCACTTAAGACGGAGTCGAACAGGATGTCGAAGAGGAGTAGTAATGACGTATAGCTGTATCGAAAAGATTTCAGTACCGTCTTGCTCGGCGATATTAGATTGTACAACCCAGCGAAATAGGTAAAGCTTCTTTGTGTAGGTTAAAGAGAGTGTGAGAAGCCCAACAGATCCTACATCCTTAAGTTGCTTCAGGCAAGCCAACCGATTGAGTTGACTGTCTGGCTGGCTTGTAGACAGAGATTGTGCACAGCAGCTGTGCGCTTTTGAGCACTGGTAGTACTGGAAGCCAGAATTGCCTTGCTCAGTGGTAGGAGGAGGATGCTCAGTGGCGGAAGGAGAACGACTCAAGTCTGCCACGTGTTAGAGAGTCATGAGCCATCTTAAGGTCAGGCGTGCAGGGTCAGGCAACCTGTACATCATGCAGATTGAACAGGCCGGTACGGCCTAACAGTAAGTGCTTACTTGCTTATGGACAGAGAAGGCCTGATGGTGAGGAGGACCGGTTGTTTAGACGAAAGAGTTCAGTGGAGATCAATGGTCTCCCTGGGTGATCATTTGACGTGCACTACAGGCAGCTTCTTGTGATTGTACATATAGGACGGTTCCCCTCGGTACCTGTATATATTCGGATTTTAAAAGACGATTTGACTGTGAAGGGTTTGCTGTCAGATTGTCTTTAGTTAGTGCATTGCTGCTGCCCTAGTCGTACCCCTGGTCGCACTTGTGTTGCAGAGTCAGCCGCCATTTTATAATCAGGCGCCAGGGTCAGACAAGCTGGTGGAATGCAGGAAAGTTGGTCCAGGGGAGCTTGAGAACGGTAGGTGTTTCCTTGGTCCTTCCGAAGGGTCAGCTTGGAGACTGGAGCTTGGAGCCGCGCATGCTGTGTATGCCACATATGCTTGGTCACTGAGCTTGATTGTTTCCTTGATCGCGTTTAAAATGCTGCGTCATCTGCCATTTTGAGGTCAGGCGCTTGGGTCAGGCAAGCCGGTGAATTACCGCTGGGTAGGATTATGTGCGATTAAGAAATTGTAGGTGCTTACTTAATCTCATCGGGGGTCAGCTTTGATCCTGGGGCCGTGTATGATCGAACGCTGAGCAGGAACGTCCGCAGGAGTACAAGTCGGTTCCCGCACTTGTGCCACCCGGTCCTCGCTGTTCCCTCACCGCGTCCTTCGTCTTTCGTCACGGTAGCCTGCGTTCACCTTAGTGCATGACGGTAGACTGCTTTCACCTTAGTACATAACGTGGCGAGTGGATCATCTAAGACTTGTGTCAAGCAGCCAACCCGCTCATGTATCTGGGAGAGTCTTTAAAAAGAGCCGCTGCTAGGGTCTGGTGAGACTTTACACGTGGATGCCTGCATTGGGCGTTACGAGGTGCGCTAGCTGCCTTACTTTCTTAAGTATTGTCCTCTGCATACATCAATTTTGGTAGCAAGGCGCTTGCGATCATTAGTGTGCTATTTATTTCTCCGGTCTAACACAGTACCTGAGGTTCTTGTTTCTTTCCGTGCCACGTGGTCAATTCCGATCTGGTCTTGTTCTTCTACATTCCGCTTGTCGAGTCCAGGTAGAAGAGAGTGTTCCTTAGGTCGATTGAGACTCACAGTGGTTATGAGTCAGAATCTGCTTTTCTTTGCCCTCATACTCTATTTTGGCCTCAGATATGCAAGTTTGTTTGTCCCTCCGGAGCGTAGCTGTGAGCTCACGCCGCCATCTTCCTCGCTCTCCAAACCACGCGCCCAAACCTAGATACTCATAACCTCCTGTGGGAAGGAGGGGCATGCAGGCTCCGAACTTTAAAACATACTATCAAGCCACAAAAGTACAGTATGTGGTTCGATATTACAGAGAGTGATCTGGTATGTCACATTCTGCAGCAGATTGTGCAACCGACTAGATTGTTGGCACTTTCGCCCCGGAAAGGGTATATGGGGTTACCAGCTCATATCAGAACGGTTCCCAAGGTGTGAAGTACTGTCACTAAAGTTGAAAGGAGTGATTACATATATATGTCGCAGTTGATCCCATGGCGTACAGCACCGAGATTCATGCAGAATGATGATGGGGGGTGTACTCCCCAGAGCATAGGTGATCAGTGTGAGGATGGCAGGTTGCCGGGTTTCGCGACCTTATGCAGCAAATGAAAGATTGAAAATAAGTATTTCTTGTTTTATACCGAATTTGAAGCAGCCACACGGAAAGTGTGGCCGTTCTCTCCCCTGTAGCCTGGTGTACATGCTGTTAATCAGCTATGCAGGATGAGGGTAAATTAATGTCAACGCTGTTTTGCTCCTGACTCGCAGCGATCAGAAACTGGACATGCTCAAGTCACACTGGGAAAGAGATCTAAGAAAAGAACAGAGGAAGCTAATATGGGGTGACATTTTCAGCAGTTGTGAAAAAAAGACATTTGTAACGCTAAGTTGAAACTTGTAAATTATAAGTGTATTCACGGGGTATATGTTACACCGCAGCTGTTACGTAAAAAATCCTAAGGTTACTGAGATCTGTCCCAAGTGAAAACAAGCATTTGAAATGCAATAGGTCTCGCATTTGCTTAATTTAGAGCTATTGGCGTGGTAAATGGCGTTGTAAATGACAATGTCTTTTATCCATGTGTTATGGAGTGTATGTGGTGTGTAGTGAAGTTCCCGGTTTCAGATTTAGTTGTAGAGCTGTGCAGTGTTTGAAATAATAGTTCTTTTTCGCAGAGTTCTTTATTGGTTCTTCCAACAAAAGTGTGTTACTGTCACTTCCCCAAAACGGCCTTAATACAGACACACAGAGCCACTCAGCATACGCAGTCTATACAAAACACGCACGGACATCCCAAAGCCACACCACACACATTAATTGACAAACGCAGGCTCAAAACACACAGCCACTCAGTGTTTACACTCTACACAAAAACACGCACGAGCCCTATCCACCCACACTAGAACACCTCACATGTTGAGCATTAAATAATGCGCAACACGATGGAGCCGGGGGAGAACGAGTAACCGTGAAGAGCACTTCACAGGAGGTCTAGAAGAGCGCTTTGCAAAGGAACACATGTGCAATCAGTGCTTCCCAAAGCCTGCAACACAAGCTGTAGACAGCACACGTGCAATCAGTGCTTCCCAGACCCTGCTGCACAAGCTGCAGACAGTAGACGTGTGCAATCAGTGCTACCCAGAGCCTGCCGCACAAGCCACAGACTGCACACATGTGCAATCAGTGCTGCCCCAAGCCTGCAGCACAAGCTGCAGACAGCACCCTCTCGCACTCAAGGGGTAGATACAGCCTGCGTCACTCAGAGTGTAAACAATGACTCTGCGAGAGGCAGAGAGTGGTTTTCAGCAGACGTACGAACAGGATATTAGTGATATAAGAGACAGCCTCTCTTACTCAAGGCGGGGACGAGACTGCCTGTGTTACACCGAGTGTAAAGAAGGAGCCTGAGAGAGAAAGGAGACGGGGGGGTTGGAGGGGGGGGGTTCAAGCAGGCATACGGACAGGATATTTATAAGACAAGAGACAGCCCCTCTCACTCAGGGGGGCAGAGACTGCTTCTGTTGCACAGAATGTGACGAAGGAGTCGGAGTGAGGGGTTTATGCAGACATACGGATATATGATATTTGTGAGACAGACTCAAGGATGGTGGGTGCGAGATGTTACGGACATAGTCTCTGTGAGGCATAGAGAGACCCACCGCTGCTTATACAGACATGGGTGAGAGAGTGGCTTACAGAATGGGGTATGTGAGAGACATACAATGACGTTGTTTATATTACAATCAATCTATGGAAGAGGGGTCGGTGAACCGGGACAGAGAGAGAGGGAGACAGACGGCTGGTTACGGAGGCACAGGGGTTGTGAGACACGAAGGCAGCGTGAGACCACAGACCGTGTATGTTACACATAGATTGCGGTAGGTCTGTGTTACACAGACACGGGGGTGGTCTGTGAGATAGAAAGAGAACCCGTGTAAAGGGTGGGGGGGGAGTTACACATAGAGGAAGGAAAGGAGGTGTGAGGTGCACAGCCGCGCTGATTACTCACATGGTGGGTCTGTGTAACAGAGGGAGAGAGGCAGGGTTACACCCGAAGAGGAGGGGTTTTTGTAGGCAGTTTAAGTGCCTACAGAGGACGTAGAGGTTTTTATATAACGCCGGGCTCTGAATTAAAGTAAAAACAATTAATAAAAAAACGGAGCGCCGGGGGTAGGGTAGAAGAAGGAATGTACTTGTGAGTTTTGGCAGAGAGGAAGCACCTGTATTCAAGCTGCCATCTCGTTTCGTGGCTGTGCAGGAAACCGCCACCGAGAGCTGTGCGCCATCTGCGGCCGCTTCCGAGGGACTAAGAAGCAACAACACACGGCGGGGCGGGAAGGCGCGCCCCGGAACGTGCATGAGTAAATCTCGCACATGCTAGCCAAAGGACAGGACTTCAGAATACAGATTGCAGGGTCGTAGAGAGAGCAGCCACAAAACGAGTATAACACAACACTACCTGCTGTAGCCAATGAGCAGTATTCGAGAATGCAGAGTGCAGGGCGAGGACAAGACTACCCCAGAACCTGCATACAAAAACAAGGTATAATCGAACAAGACTGAAGAATTATAAAATGCAGAGTGCGAGGCTAGGGAAAAAGTGCTTAGTGGCACGCCGCGAGTAAAACATCCAGTCCAGGTGGGCGGGGCCAAAAGTGGACAGGGTGGTAACCAGGAGGGACTAAAAAGCCTCCGGGACAATCATTACACCCCGTTTAGTATAATTGATGGCGCCAAATGACGCACACCAATGGAAATTACGGGCGGAGCTGAAAGCGAACTTCTAAAACCGTATTGATTCCAAGAAGCCCTCGCAGAGCGAGCAGCGCATGCGTGCTGCAACGCCAGGCGAGACCTAAAAAGGAGCCGGGTAACTTCATGCAAAAGTGGTGAGAATGTCCAAGAATAATGAGTTTCTGGATGAAAGTGGCTGAAATCTTTGGTAAATTGCTGGGTAGAGAATTACAAACAACAGCACAAAATGTGTCTACTGAGACTTGCACCTAGGACTAAACACATCAAAGTAATATCCAAGGTGGTTTAATTGGTTCAGGTTGTGGACAAAAAATACATGACGAGTATCATCTGGACATGCCAGGTGAAATGAGTCGAAAAGTAATGAAAATGTAATTGATGGATTATTGCTATTAGTCATGATTGCAACACATGTAAAACATGCTATACACCATATGTGACTTGCAATGTTATGATGTTGCATCAATGGTGTGGGTTCTTCTGTGAGGGTATGAAAGGGCGAGGGGATCAGTTGAGTGTGACTATTAATTGAAAAACCAATTAAGAAATTTGAAAAAATAATTAGCAAAGTTTGTTAGATAAATAGTTTCTGACTTTATCAAGACTGAATTTGTTACGATTTGTGTCATGTCTTGGGTAGAATCAGAACATCATTCTGCCACTGCATAACTTTACACACAGGATGGAATTGTAGTTGATACACAAAGAATACCCATCGTTTCCCTGATCATGGTTGCCCTGTTATTAGAGAAAGATTGTCCAATCAGAAGTAAAAAGATGTCTGCCGTCCGTCAAAGGGTTTCTCTGGTTGGGCAAAATCAGAAACGCTAGTCAATTTTGTTGATTATGGCTGCAGTCCTGGGGTTCACCTATGTTAGAACGGTGGGTTGTGTTACAAGTTTGTGTGAACATTTTGAATACGGGTTCTACCTGTGGACACCATAAGCACATGGGAAGCCTGCTTGTGTTTGAGACTGCAGCATGGTACATGATATAGTTCTGGCTTCATTTTGAGTGTTTTTCTGTGTCTGTGTTAGTAACACTACAAAACAATATAAAACAAATTAAATATCATTGCAATGTATTATCTTGGATATGCACCCAAATATGCACGCTGTGTTTTTTACACTATTGGAGAGTTTCTGCCTGTGCTGCAGAATCGAAAATCAGCTTCGCTTTCAAGTATAAGGCAAAATAATAAACATTTTAGAAATTTATTTTTGGTGTAATTGTCACCGAATGTATTTCTTTGAAATGCACAAAAACTTTGAAGTGGAAGGAGTTAATCTAATTCAGTAAAAGTAAGATATGCAGCAAATGCCAACTGCTTGTAAATTAACTCTACGATTCCTTCACTTTCTTTAGTGTGGTAGATCGTTTGAACCAAACTTTTTGTTCCTCTGGCCAAACGCAAGAACCGCCATTATGGATTCAAGAGTTGTAGATGTGCAAGCACAGAAAGGAGAAGATGGCAGCCTCGCAGATGACACACAGCTAAAGCGTTTGAAGACAATGTAAGTTTTTTAGAATGTGCTATCTAATATTTGAGAATATTTTTCTACTTTCTCCGTAGATATGTGAGCTGCATTTCAAACGGCGAATCCTGCTGATGAAATGCATTCTTCATAAGCAACTTTCCACTCAAATACTTTCTATGAAATATTTGTGTCTTAATGAATTAGTAATTCAAAGGGAAGGTATCAAATGACGCAAATACTGCACTGTCCAGAATGTTATCGCATAAGAGGACAGGGGGGAAGGAATAGAAATCTTACGCAGATTACAAAGTGGCTCATTACTTGTGAATAGCGACATTTTGGATTGATAGTCTTTGCTTGGATGGATCAGCTTCGATTACAGTGATCCGAGTCCAGTTCGCACCATTACAGTTGTTTGTTGGACACGAAAGTCATTTTTTCGGGCTTAGCAAAGTCTGAACTGAACACGAGAGCGCTCGCTGCTGCAACAGGACAATAGTCCAAGTTACTGAGCAGACACAAAAGTACTGCATTATTTGGAACCATTTCTGAAAGTCTTCGGTTTGACAAATTGTATGTTTTGAAAAATATGCTTTAAACGCATAGAATGCTATATACTTTCAAAGACTTCTCAGGGCGGTAAAACCCCACCCCTGTGAGGGTTGACTGCTTGTTTTACCACTGGGGCTGTTGCTGAACCTATGTTATAGTGAAATGACACCAGTGTGCAGGCTCAGATGTAGAATTGTAGTCCAGGACAGAGCTCAGTAAGAATTTGAGACTGGATTCCAATGAAAGATGCACAAGCGGCCATGCCGTTCTCCAGTGGCTTGTGCAGCTTGGCAATAGAAGGTCGGATGATGGACTTACCGTCTCTTCCAGTCTGCAATCCCAGTGAAGTCCGCTGCCTGCTGTGCAGAGGAGAAAGCCTAAGGTGCTCATTAGCACATTGCAGGGTGTGCCAAAAGCCATCCACCACAGGCAGGCTTATGCATTTATCTCCCATAACAACGAGACTCCTGCTTAAGATTTGCCCAGGACCCAAAATGACCAAGGCCTTCTTAAATATTATTCTTCAAAGTAGATAATATATGTACATAACTCTGTAAATATAGAGTAATCTTGCTACCTTCTTTTTGCTCTCTTATTCCCATCTGAAATTGTGATTGATCTAGTTATCTTCAATATACATGTGCAGTGGGCACATGTGCCAGAGGTACTAAATGCTGACTTGTTAGGTAATGCTACCTCGGTTTTTAATAGGACTGTAAATAACAGTGTTTGTGTGATTGATGAGTGGGAGATTCATGTGGTCCTGTAATGTGTGCAGAGCAGGGATTACTGCCGTCCCACTTAGAGCACCATCTGTAGTCATCCACTCTTTTGCTTTTGCTTTCATCTTATACTTGTAGACAAGACAGTTTTATTCCCTGAAGGAACAGCATTAGTTTGTACGAATTACCACCCAGTGTACCTTTAATATGTGGGAGAGTAGGTTTGGGGTTTATCGTGACAGTTCAACCCAGGGCCCCTCCCAGGCAGGATGTCACCCCGTGCCAGAACGAATCCAAGGCAGGACAGCCTCCAACAGTATGTAGGAATGTCCCCTTTGCGTTACCACGGTGGAGGCAAATGGAGGCGCTAATACCCCCATCTTCCACTGGCAATGTCACATAAGGTACGTCCTGTGGAGGTACTAAGCTGTATCAGCCTTGGCCAGGGCGCAATAGCTGCTGCTCTAGGTGCTCCCCTAGCCTCAGTCCAATTCTCGCCATCATGTTCTCTCAGATCAGTTTCCCATGCACTTCGGAGGGCAGGGAATGTGTCTGGTTGGTTAGAGGTGAGAGTCTAGTATATCTTAGCGACCTTATGGACTCTGAGGTCTCCTGAGATAAGCTTACCCTCTAGCGGATTAAATTCAGGGTGGTCATTCTGGGCTATTATATATGGGGTCAATGCATGGCAGAATAAAATGAAATTGTTGCTTTTGGCTGCCATGCATCCTCAGTGTTAACAATGCAGCTTTACTTTTAAATAATATGTTTAATAGTGGCTATTTTTATGTTATTAGGTATTTATAAATGCATGTCTTTATAATTCAGGTTTGAATGTGGAAGGTGAATGCGTCTTAAGTTTACAAAAACTGTGCAGCGCAATTTTTATATGGTAACAGGAAAGTAGGTTGAGTATTATTCCATTGTTTTTTTGCTCTGAAATTTAAATCCAGACTTAGACAAAAGGTTTGAACTTGACAGGAAAGGCAAATGTAGGATGCATTTTTGTTTAAGGACGTGAATTATTAGGCTTGGGGCGATGGCTACTTCCTTCTTTATGAGAGCTGCTACTGAACTCCCACAAGGCCGAACAGTCTGACTGCCACCTCACCCCCAATATAAAAACACTTTGTGTGAAACATCTGGTTCAGTTTTAGTACTTTGGCACAAGCAGCAAAGCCCTACTCGGTGAAAATCCATGTAATTTATGTATGCACCGATTATCCTGACAACAATACGATTAAGAACTTTTTTTATTTTTTATTTATTTATTAGGTTTTCCAGCAAAAAAACAAAGAATTGGGGAAGAAGAAAACAGAAAGGCACTGCACAATACATATTGTTACATGGAAGCAAAGTTCATATCGTAGGACATATATACAATCGTCTAGCGGTTTTATATTGACCAGAGAATTAGTATATGAAACAAAGTCTGAAACATGGCTATAAGCAGGCATCGGAACCTATTTTTCCAAAAACAGTACATTATGACTTAGAGCCTATTTCTGCTATTGCATGCATCTCTGATCAATGTGGGAGACCAGACCTGCCCCTCTCCCATTTCGACAGTCCCCTCCCCAATGTGTATACCTGCAGGTGACCGGCCGTGTACATAATCAACCAGAATTTTCCTTTAGGTACTCTATCAGTGGCTCCCAAATGTCCCTAGGGCGGGATGGGGTCGGAAGGAGGTCAGCGTAGGTTGTGAGTTGATCTTTACAGTATATAAAATCATAGAGCCATTCCTTAAACTTGGGAGCTCGCCCTCTGCCCCACCTGCACGCCAGTCTACGCTTAGCCAACAATAAACCTAGTGCCACAAATTTCCTGCAGGATTGCTGTACATTAGCTGTATATCCCAGGAGTGCCATCAAGGGGGTGGTTGGGATAGTGACGCCAACCATTTTAGATAGCGCATCCAGCACCTCTCCCCAGTATTCGTAGATCGCATTACATTGCCATGAGAGGTGTAAAAAGTCTGCCCCCTCCCGCCGGCAGCGCAAGCAACGATCGTCTTCTTGTAGTTTAAATTTGTGCAGCTTTGCAGGGGTACAGTAAGTTCTATTCAAAAACTTGAAATGAATTATGCGCAGTCGACTGCTTGCAGTAATGGCTTCTGTTTTCGAGCAGCAGTAGGCCCATTGCTCATCTGTTAGGAGCTCCCACAGGTCAATACCCCATTCCTCTCTGACCCCAGGTGTCGTTTGCGGCCGTTCAGTCAGCGCTGCTCGGTGTATATATGGGATTCAGCGTGTGCCGGCCCTGCCAATTTCAATGCTGCATGTAGGACCTCCAGTATGGAAGGTTCCGTTGGGAATCCCGGGACATTGGCCCTAATCTCGTGTTTAAGTCTTATGTATAGAAAAACCTCCAAGGGAGTAGTCCTATCCCCCACTAGTAATTCCCGCTGGCTTTTAAATTGCCCCTCATGGTATAGGTCTCTCCACACATTGAGGCTTCGCTTCCGAAACCTCTCCTGGCATGCGACCTCCTGAGTGACCGGAGCGACAGGTAGGTGTGGCATCAGAGGGGAGTATAGCACTTATTTTGGACAGTCCCTTCCATGCATGGTTGGTGCAGCTAACCGTATGATGAGTTACCCCCTCACCAGGTACAGTGGTTCCCAAAAAGGAGTTTAGGGGCGTGGGCCACATGTACCCCTGTTCAATAGCCAAGTGCGGCATATATGGGGGGGATGGAGCCAGTAAGTAGCGTAATGGGCCTGTGCACTAAGATAATGCAGTTCCATGTCCGGGGCCTCAAACCCCCCCCCCCTGGAGAAGGGCTGTGTCAGGACCTTCCATCCCACCCTAGGCTGCTTTCCGCCCCATGCCAGTTTGATAAGCAAGGATCGAAGAGTGTTGATAAAGGTTCGACCTGGATCATAGGGAATATTGACGAACAGGTATAGAAGCTTGGGCAAAATGTTCATCTTCATCAATGCTACTCTTCCAGCCAGGGAGAGTGGCAGTGTAACCCATCTATCTATCTATCTATCCAGGAACGGATAGTTTCAATCGCTGTGCCGAAATTAGCTCGGAGGGTTGTTATGGATTTGAGGATCCCCCCCGCTCTTGGCCATGCACAGTCCCCTCATTGTAACTTTAAGGCTCTCCCACACACATGCCAGCGTTGCCACACTGTCAATGTTGCGTGGAAAAAAAACAATAATCTCCTGACGTATCTCTAAACAGAAAGCTGTGTCCCACAGGGCCATGGGCAGGAGCCTCCACGACCGGCATGGGGAAATATTACCCGGTGGAGAGAGTTTCATGAGTACCGGAGAGTGATCAGAGAGGGTCCGTGCTAGATGCGACACCTCTCTGAGCCACGTGTTTAGCCCGACGAAAGCAGCCAGAAGTCCAGCCACGACCAGCTGGAATGCACGCTGGAGACGAAAGTGCCCTCTCTGTACGCTGGATGAAGGACCCTCCATGCATCAAACAGTTGGTGATCGACCATAATGCTAGAAAGGTGTTTAGTCGCCTGGGGATACAAGTGTGTGTGTGTATGGGGGAATGATCCATCCTGGGGTCCAATGTCAAATTGAAGTCTCCACCCCATATTATAAACGTGGACCCTATTTCCAAGATGTGGCCCCAGAGATTGACAAAAAAACCCGGATCATCAATGTTGGGTGCATAACAACATACTAATGTAACTGTGTGGCCAGCAAGTCTACCCCACATAATGCTGTATCTGCCTTGAGTGTCCTGCAGTTGTCCTAATGGATAGTAATCCACCCCTGATTTCACAAGTATAGCCGTGCCCCGAGCATAAGTGGAGAAAGAAGAGAAGCAGCTGTACGCAGCCCATTTTCTACCAAAGTTAGTCGGCGTGTGCGGGTTGAGATGCGTCTCCTGTATCATAGCCATTTGGACCTGGTGACGATTTAGGTACCCCAAGACCAGCCTGCGCTTGCGTGGGTCACCAAGACCGCGCACATTCCATGTCAGACAGTGGATTATGGGAGTTTTATCTGGACCTCTAGTGGCCGTCGCCCCTTGGGAGCTACAATAGGGATGAGTGTGCATTTAATGTCCATAACATTATGTAGCTAGACATAGAAAAAAAGCATTTGCAGCCATATACATTCAGAACTATGCAATGCAACACCCTTCCGCTTAACAAGAACAGCCTGAACCCGCCCACCACCCACACCTGTGACCCAATCCCACAGGCGAATGAATACCCACCCCCCCCCCAACAATGCCTGGCTTAAATGAGGCGTCCAACAAAAGGCAAACTATCACTGTAAGTGACATGCTATCAAACATCAACATTAATCATGGGGGATATTCCCACTGGGGATGTGCGCCAGAGGCGCCGTCAGCGCACCTGCAGTTGCGAGGGAGCCCAGGAGATCGCTATTATAGGGCAGACTTGTCATAGCAAATGATAACTTTGCTAGGAATACCATCATGAATATACATAGGGCCATATAAGTCCATCACCGATGCGCGCTGTCGTGCAGTTCATCAGTGCATGCAGTCTTACCAGCTTCGAAAGCAGTTATGGCATGAATACAGTTTACCATTATTCCTCGTCAGGAGCCGGCGGCGACCGTTCGGGGCACCGGCCCCCGTCTCGGGGCGTAGGCGAGCGTGCAGGACGGTTTTAAAAAAATCTTGGGCCTGCTGCGGGTTGTTGAACACGTGATTTGCCACGATGCAGAACACGTAACCTGGCAGGATATAGCATGGAGTATTGTATACTGGCCAGTTGCAGCTTCTTCTTGATTGGTAGAAACTTTTTCTGTGCCTCCTGCACCGCCAGGGTAAAGTCAGGATAGATCGAGATTCTGTTGCCATCAATGGATAGGTCTTATTTTTCCCTGGCTGACCGCAATGTTGTGTCACGGTCTTTGTAATTGGGTAATCGTGCCAGGATGGGTCGGGGGAGCCCCCGGCGGCGGTTTCGCAGCCAGAGAACGATGAGCTCTTTCAACTTCCAGGACCTTGGAAAAGGCCTCCGCGCCAAAGAGGTCCAGCAGTATTTTTTGGACATAGTCCTCCATGCGCCTTGTAGCAGCGGACTCTGGAACCCCTGCGATGCGCAAATTGTTCCTGCGCGAGCGCGCTTCTAAGTCTTCATTTTTGGCGGCAATGATCTTCAGCAACTTCTCCATACCTAGGACTTTTTCGCTGCTGGCCGTGGAGCAGTCTTCAATTGCAGAGATGCGCTGCTCAGTCTCCGAGATGCGACCATCATGTTTTTCTAGTTTTTGCGTAATGAAATCCATGCGCATATTCATGGCGTCCATTTTAGATTCAATTGGCATGAGGCTTTGGCGCATGGTTAGTAACAATGACTTAATATCAGAGTCTTGTGGGGGATTAGAGGCAGGGACTCCCTCCTCTCTCTGCGAGGTCATGTCTTCTGGTTTTCGGAGGCATTCTTGCGGGCGGAGAAGTGCAGCTTTGACTGCTTACCCTCTGTGCGGCCCATGATGTGTTTGGCTACGTGGTGCAAGCAGCTCTTTAGGGCCTGTAGCAGGGGTAGTCCATAGAGTCAGTGTAATTTATGTGGCTAGGGGATCTGTAGTCCCAATCAAAATGTCCTGCTTCTCTAGTCAATATTGTGGTGTTTGCTCCAAGATCATTAGACACAGGCCTCAGCCGCTAAAGCCTGTCCTCTCGATGCTCTCAGGGCATTAGTTGTAGGGCGGCTGGCTTTCACCCGAGTGCGTGCTCCATGCTGCCCCTCAGCACAACGGCGGGCCCCAGTCCAGGCAACACCCAATACACGCGCCACAGGAAGATCCCAACGCACATTGGTCGCCGCCGGCTGCTGCCACGGCACCAACGGCCTCAGCAGGAGGTGTGCACCAGTCCGGGCAGGATGCGATAACAGGACTCCGTTCCCCGCATTCTCAAAGTAGGCCCAGAGCATGCCTCGCCAAGCTCGTCTCCAGCAAATTAATGGGACTAGGGCCGCAGACCAGGCCAATCTCTCTTACCTCCGCACCCAGTTCGCGGCCTCAAGTCGTGGCTCGCGGGGCAACGCAGCAGGCAGGAGGCTTCCAGCAGTAAGTTCCCTCAGTAAGGTAGCAGTACCTCATTTCACCTCCATGCGAGCAGAACAACACACTCCTCTAGGCTCCAGTCAAGCGATTGCACCATACCAACTGACCTCATATGTGTGTGTAGCCAAGGTCACATTTTTGCGTTTCAGACCCCAGCCAGGTCCGGCGTCTCGTTATTAGGCCTTTACGGCGGCCGCGCCTCAGCCCCAGCTCCGTCGACACCAGATGGCGCCCCCGCTCCACATCTAGTGGGGGCCGCGCACCTCAGCAGGTCAGGATCAGCGGGGGCAGGCCACCGATCACAGGCGGGTGTACCTCCGGCAGCCCGCAGGGGTTTTATGGGCAAGCCGATAGGGCGCCAGGGCCCCGCTGCCCCCGGCCGGGGCGCAAGGCCTAGTGCCGCGTATGTAGGCCCCTTCGGCAGCCACACACCAGCCCCAGCCCCGTCAACAGGGCGCGGCATCCCCTCACCTCTCCTCTAGGGGCCCGCGCGTCTCCGCAGGCAGGGGGGCACCGAAGCCGCATTCAGATCACCTACATCAGCGGCAGCAGCATATAGGTTTGCTCAGCACACTACACCGCCATCTTGCGCCGCTTCACAGGTCTCTGCTGGGCGTCCGTGTTTCTCCCGTCTGATAAGCCGTTCACTGTGCAATCCAGGGCGAGGGTGAATGCCAGCAGCGTCTTAATGGGATATCTTTGGTTTTAGAATGTTTTTGCTGCCTCGTAATGCAGGATTATGACGGATGTTGCTCCCAGGCTAATGGAGCCTCCTTAGGGTGCGGCCATCTTGTTCGCCGGCCCTCTAGCGCCCCCAAATACGATTAAGAGCTTAAGAGGAGTTGTGAGGCCACAGGAAAGCACTGGTAAACATCATTTAATGTTATTCTGTGAAAAATGCAAAAATGTAGGCAATTAAAGGTATTTTCCATGCATGTATCTTGGACCTAGATTCCCTTTATGGCCGAACCACACATGGAGAGGGTTGGGTAAAACATAGTAGTGGGTTTTGCTGAAAGTGTTTACTCCGCAATATTTCTTGAATTTGAAACTCTTCGGCGTCCCAAGCATAGAATCAGTCGCAGGAAATGGCAGTGGGAATCTACTAGGCAGGCAACAGCTTGCTCTGCTTTAAACATTTTCTGTCCTCCAGACTGAGGTGGAAAGTTCCACAGAGGCAAGAAAGAGAATGTCCAGTACTAACTGGTTTACCTAGTATCTTTCAATCGGGCAGCTGCTTCATCCTTTATTAACCTTCGCCACCCAGTCCTGGGGGTGGGGGAGTTCCACAGGGGCCAGTGAGCTTCTAGGTCATCAGGAGATTGGCTTTTTATGTCCTCGGCAGATTCTTGGAGCAGACATTCAAGAGAGAGCTTGAGATAGTGAAGGAAGTGACCCGATTAGGGCCACCCCCGGGTCACTCACGACCACCTCCCAGCCTTCCATACAAATGAAGAGTCGGTCAGACAGTAGAGAATACAAACCAAGTTATTTATTAGTATTCACTCGAACGGAGTCCAGTCTGACCAGCCTCCTTAGATAGCTGCCGAGGGACTGACCCCCGTCCACAAGGTAGAGTTAGATATACATTTTCGACACCTCTAAGACATGCCCAGACTGGAATTTTCCCGCCTGGGCACAGATGAACAAAGGAGGTACAGAAAGATGAGCTACCATCCTGATAACAGGAACACACTATCTTAGCTTCAAAGTTACTCAGCCGGTGCCCGTCTCCCTGAGAGTGGGAGCAGGGCTACATATGAAGAAAGGCATGCAAACACAAAACGAGCTATTAATTAGTGCAACAAAGCTCAACCTTGAATAAAAAGAAACAATCGAGGCTGCTTTTCTGCATAGGCAGACAGTACGAAACAGAAGCTTCATTTCGATCATGACACAAAATGGCGGCTAAATATAAAATCGTGCCGCAAATGCTAACTTAACTCGCACAATGCTAGAAGGAGTCAGCTTGGCATATTCTCAGCCCAACAATAGAGCTGCAGACACTTGATCACTGCTCAGTTAAGAATTCCTCAGTAGCTTGCAGTGGAGTCTTCTTTTTCTTTAGTTCTAGGATGATTCTCTCATCGTGTGGGTTGGGAAGTGCATGTTAATGGCTACACCAGTCTGGCTTTGATGATAAGCCCTAGCGTTTCCAAATAAAATTCCCAGGCTTCTTGCCACCAGTTCTGCAGAAAACTGATGCAGTTTCTGACCTGGGCATATGGTTTGTGGCAACCAAACTATACCAGAGTTCCATTCATGCAAATCCAAAATGGCGATACCCTGCCTTAGCTTTTGGAAGCTTTTTCATGCCTCCCAACTCCCACTTCAGCCACTGGCCTCTTCTGGACCACTTGATACATTCCTCATGTTGTTTCAGATTCCACTGTGTCTGGAGTGACCTGTTCTATAAATGTGAAAGGTGGTATTGAGACATATTTAGGCACATATATTCATCTTAGTAGGGCTCAATGGCCGCCCCTCTGTCATCCTTTGGATTGCGTGTATAGTCATTAGATGCAACAGTTCGAAATCATAGGCCAACTGAGATGAAGCAAACGCGATGTATATTTAACGTTCCAAAACACTTGCAATGATAATGTAGGATAGAAATTTACAGTTTGATTTTTCAGCCAAGACAGGCTATGAACTTCGAATGTGGTTTTGATAGCTCTTTCCAGTGACATGTAACCGATGGTAGTAGGTGAATTCATAGAAAAACGAAATCATAGAAAGCATATTGGAGGAAACTAAGTCATGGAAAACTTTATTTAAGGAAAGTCACTAAAACTTAGAAAATTTGTGGAAACATTTGTATGGAAATGCATTCAAATCGAAAATGTAAAAGAGCATTTAAATGAGAACACAGTTTAATCGAAATTATGCTACAAACAGTGTTTAGTGTTTTTTTTTGTAAACAAATTTTATTAGGCATTTATACTACAACAATCAATATAGCATAATCTTTTGGTATATGCATGTGGGGCGATACACAGTCATTTGTATTAGTTATCTGGCTGGTCACTGCTGCACGGTGCTTTATATCCAGGCACCAGATTCTCATTAGGTTAATTTATAATCAAATTCACAGCCCTCATTGATATGCCATGCAAGTTACAAAAAAGTAATCCCCCCCTCCTCAACTTTATTAACAACCCCACCTACCCTACCCCCTCCCCCCAGGCGTGCCGTGAATTCCCATGCTCAGGGAACTTTCCCAGGTCCACTCTGTTATAATTTCCATCCCATTGATGTAGTATCCATGGCCTCCAATCAACTGCCGATAGAGGAGCACTACCGCACTACATCTCCCCCGTGCCTCCTTCCATTGCAGTTTACAAACCCCCTGCCTATGGGGCATCTCCATCACCCTCATCCGTAATGTCATTCAGCTGAGATGAAGCGTCAGAGCTTCCCAAGCCCTGGCTGCATCCAGCGTCTTCTCACACCCATTACGCCTAGCATCTCTAAGCCGTGCCGTTCCCTCACTGCCTGCCCAGCGCTCAAGTTCCCTTCTCCACCTGCCTATATTAGGTCCTCCTCTCGCCTCCCAATGGCTCGCGATATCCCGTTTCGCTACTATCAGTCTCAAATCCTGAAACTTACTAGTGAATTTATTGTTGGCAGTGTGTGGAAATCTGTGGAGTAGGCAATGCCCTGGATTCAAGTGCACCTCCTTTTCAGTAATGTCTGACAACACCTCTGTCACTTCTCTCCAGAAATGCCCTATCTCCGGACAACTCCAAAACATGTGAAGGAACTCTGCACCTATGTCTCCACATCTGGGGCAAGCCGCCGTTACCATATTAAAATACTTGTTGGGACGTCCAGGGGTGAGGTACGCTCTATGGAAGACGTAAAAATGTATCAGTTGGAACCTAGTGTTCCTGGAAAACTTACCAACCCTCTCCGTGAGCTCTGTCCATCCTTTGTCTTCTATTGGCTCTCCTATTTCCTCCCCTCACTTCCGCTGCAGCTCTTGAAGCGGCAGAAGCGTCGCCCTACTCAGCCTTCTATATAAACAAGTAACCGCTTTAAAAGTCCCTTCCGCCGATACCACATATTGGCACCCTGCATTCAGTGGAGGTTCAGTCAAACCGCTCCCCCAGTGTTTACGGATTGCTGCCGTCCGGGCCGCATGAAGCAAGAAATCGCCCCCAGGTATCTCATAACAGTGTTTAGAGTTGTTAGTGATTTATTGAATTTTAAACAAGGAAGCAACAGTTTTAAAATGTTTATTTTTAAATAATGCACTAGAAATAGAACCCTGGAACAATTGATTGTAAAACCGGCACAAAGGTTAAAGTTCACATGTAGCGCCCGCAATTTTAGAAAACTATGCAGGCACGTCTCCGACAGTTTGCCCTTTGAGACTGAGTGCAATTCCAGAAAACGTTCTCTGTAGTAACTTTACTCTTTGTTGTAGATTTACCCTCCTGTAGTTAACAAGTCTACCATGCTGGGAGTTAATACATTTTACTTCCATTTCTTTTCAGAGTTGTTGCCACTGGAATAGAACACAAATTATAAATAGGGTCTATTCTGTTTAATGCAAGGAAAAGGAACACTACATTTAGAGAAGATTTGCATCAGCAAATGGTTAATTTGACCTTTTGTGTGACTGACAGAAGTCTTGTGGTGCTGCTCCCTCTGCTGCCTTCCAGTTAGAATGACAGTTGATCTGACAAAGATCAACATTCTTAACTGCTGCTTCAAATGCACGAGTAAAAAATAGTTTGAAACAGAATAAAAATAGCCTTTTTCGAGAAAAAAGACATTCCTCCAAAAGGTTTCGATAAAACATAAAAACAAATGTTAAAACCATAAATCGATATAAAAACGTTCCCATTAAATTGTAATGATGACTATGTATTTCGAGGAAGAAGTTATCCATTAATTCACATACAATCTTAATAGATACATGGTGTTATACGGTTCCCACTAGAAAAGGTAGGACTGCCTATTAAGACGACAGAACTTCAGAATGTAGGGACTGAGTCCATCTACACCATCAGAGAATATCGGCCCAATTCCTAGCTAGCTCACAGTGCCTCACCCGAACCCCTAACCTTCCAGGGGTAGCAGGTGATTTTGGCAACCTCGAACATGACACTCTGATCCCCAAGGGTATTGTGAAAACAGATCTTACCCCTTTTGCTGTTGACTTATTTATGCCAATGGTAAACAAAAGAAAGATACAAATAAAGTTTTCAATACATTTATTGAAACAATCGTAGTCTTGCATAGAAAGAATGAGCTGTAATTATTAGGCAGAAAAAACAAATCGATGTAACCAGCATTATGAACATGTTGAAGAGAATAAACAGTCCAACCATGGCAGTCTGATTTCTCTATATTTCTACCTATCACTACTCCTACTCTGAGAGCACAGTGGGTGTACCCTGTGCCCAATCTCTTAGTTTAGTCTGAGCCCCAATACCTGGATCACTTTGCCAGGAAATTGCCCTGCAGTGGAACTGGCAATCCTTCTTTGCTGGATGGAAGATCAGCATCAGCAGAGCTGCATGTGGAGCACAGCCTTTGTTCCAGGACATTCGTGAATGGAGTGCTCCTCTGACCTCTAAAAGGTCAGTGCACTGTTTATTTAATAAAGCCACTGTGTTAGAGGTACAGCTCTGGTGCAGTGATATGTCTAGATGTTAGAGGCTATCTCTGAATGGGCAACGAAAGCACTAGGAAATCTTGTTCTTGGTTCCTAGCTTTGAACAGCGTGTACTGATTACATAGCAAGAAAGGCTTTCTAAAAACAAGTAACGTGTGTGGTGTCTTCTCAGAATAATATAGTGCAAGGAAAACATGTAAAAATTACATTGCTAAAACAATGTCTGCTATGAACGTGTAAAATACAAAACTAAAATGGAGAACCAATGTCGGCCCAAGAAGGCCTCACTACAAATGGCATAATTCCATTTTACACAGTAGAAATGCGCCCTACAGCAGTGACTACTATAGAAAATATGTAATCTAAAATCTCATTGTATTTTTCAGGAGGAGCTAGGCCTACTGCCCACTGGGGAAATTTGCCTCACATCAAGTAAAAACAAATAACGGGACATTCGCTTTTACTGAAGGTTCCTGACACACTGAATACCTACTTCTTTAAATGCTCCTCTTTTATGTAGTAGATTAGTATTCATTTCCCACTTCTGTTGAGGGTTGGACTATATTATGGAGCTTGAGAAAGTAGAGTTCTTTGGTAATTTAATCCAGCATTCCACTTCATGGTTTTAAATATGTTTAGGTTTTCATATGTGTGGAAAATAAAGATGGGCATTTTGTTTTGCTAGGTTGGAAGAGGAAAGCACAGCCTTCTACTCATCTTCAAGACTTTGGGATGATGGAGTAATTCTACCTCAGGACACCAGGCGAGTACGTTTCACTTAAATTTACTATTTATAGCTGGAAAAGTTCTCTCGTGGTGTTTCGTTCTTCATGGTCATTGTTTTTGTAAACTGGATTCATAGACTTACAATCGAATGAGGACCGACATAAGCCAGGAGGAAAATATGGTGTCCTGCACCATGGTGAGAGATGCCCCCTATAGGCTTTCGGACATCAGTAAGTGGAGTTGAAAGTATTGGTTAAGCTTGGAAACTCTGCTAATAAAGAAACATTGAGGACTACCAGTGGCATTTTAAGAGCTCCGTGTCAACCCTGAGGTGCTACTTCTCTGACTCTGCCCTTTGGTGTCTTCTCTGCAGTTAAGAATTTTATGGAACACCAAAACAGCCTGCAGCATTGATTACCTATCCACATTGTATTTTCATCCTGAGCTTGGGCTCATCTATGTTTTGTGACTGGCCCATTAGTGTTCCGTCGCCTGAGTTCTAGCAAATTGCTGAAACATAAAACAATCCTTGTGCTGTGTGGATAGGTCACTTATATGTCCCTTGCTAAAAAATAAATGTATTTAAATAAGGCAAGTTTCCAGAGGATTCAACTTTCCGCAGTCCGTTCCTTTTAGTAGGAAAAGTGAAGGGCATTTGCAAAACGTCCATTTTGCTGAAAAAGACGGAACATTCCTAAAGATCGAGTCATTGCGGTGTAGCATATGTTCCAATTATCGTTGTATGTGTGGTTAGTGGAGTATGATTGACATTTCGGTCTCCTATTGTGTCAAGTATGCTAGACCATCTTCAGGACTTAATGTAGTCAATGATGTATTTGAAGGACACCTAATAAGGTACAAAACAGAAAGAAACCAAAAAACTAAAAATGTAAATTATGCCTGGAAAGAACATACTTTAAGATGATGGTGTTTGCACTGCTACCATGAGAGCACACGTTTGGCATGGCACATACTGAGGGCCAAATTACAACCTTAGAGCAGAGCGGTGGCGCAGCAGTGCAAAGTGCCGGGCCACCACTCCACCAAAGGTCGCCGCCACCCGCCAGATTACTACTTTTCAGTGATCTGGCAGCATGGCAGTTCCCCCTGTGGTGCCCTTTAAAAGGCAGCGGTGCATTTTAAAAAGAAGGTTCCTGCACGGCATGGGCTCGTAAGTCCATGCCTTGCAGGAACCTATGTGCATGCACACAGGGGGCACATGTTATGCCCCCCACCTGTGTGCATCCACATATGTCTGAGGCACGCTGTTTAAAGCCTGGCTGAGATGAAACTCGAAATATGCTTGACGGGACCGTGGCCAAGCATATTTCGGCATCTGACTGCCGCTCCTACGCCAGGGAGCGGCGGATCTTTGGTGGAGCTGGCAGTCCAAGTGCGGTCCGACTGCCCGAGTCGTAATCGGGCAGTCGGACCGCAGGTGAGGTAGTGACTGGATCCGCCACTGCTGCACCACCACGAGTCTGGCGGTCTGAGGCTGCTAGACTCGTAATCTGGCACTAAAAGTGGTGAGTCTCACACTCCATGGAATGTTTCATGTTTTGAAAGTGAAGAAAACGTATCTGTATCAGTTTATTTCTGTGCTGAATTGTGTGCAACTAACATATGGGATAGACGTGTGTTTTTTGCTCTTTTAGGAACCCCTTGAGACTCACTTGTGTGTTCTGTATCTCATGTTTTCAGTACAGACAAATTGTTCGTAATATTACAACTGGTGTGGCTTAGTTCTCATTTATTGTATTCTTCTTAAAATATTTCTGCAAAGATTCCTTAATTCTCCTAACTTTCCTCCCTGCATCTACAGGATGCCTACTTTCATGTACATTCAAACCACAGGCAATTTTTGAGATTCTCTGTAGCAGCACTTTCATTCCAAAGCACTCCCTGCCCTGACCCTCATGGCAGCCTTTCTTCGGCAACACAGCCGCTGGTTATTTCCATACCAGAACAATTGTCTAGTAAAAGCGCCTTTGGCAGAGGAAACCTATACCCCCCACAAAGGCTTTTATCAACCTGTTGCTTTACTTAGTCCTTGGGATCAATGGGGAAAAATGTACACAGCTCGAGTTTCTGGGAATAGTCCTGAACAAACAGCTCGGCAAGGAGTTTCCATCAGTGTAGCACATCCCAAAACTGTAGTTGATGGCTGCAGACATCTGCAGATGCCATACATTACCAATTAGAACCTACAAATTAATTGCTGGGCCTTGGCTCACCTTGCATAGGACTCAATCTATTCTGCCGACGGACTGCGTATGAGACCGATCCAACAGGAACTCGAACTCCAGTGGCAATAGGGGACAAGCTTGTGGGATAATGTTGTGAGAGTCGCATGTTAACTCAAACAATCAATGCTGTGGCAGAGTTTTTTTTAAAACCTCAACATAGGCTTGCTTTTTCAACCTGTGAGACACCTCGATTGGAGGGTGGGGGCAGTGGCGTAGCTAGGCACTCTGCCACCTGTGGCGGTCCCTGCCTTTTGCCGCCGCCGCCGCCGAGCGCCTAAGAGCAGGGAAGGGGGGGGGGGGGGTGCTGGCGATAAATTTACCTGCCGCCCCCAAATCTCGTGCCGCCCGGGGCGTACCCCCCTTGCTACGCCAGTGGGTGGGGGCTTGCATGCAGAAGCAATCCACGAAGAGACGTTCTTTCATTTTAGCATCTTGGAGTTGCAGGTCATACAGTTAGGTCTAAAGCATTTGTAAAATGACTAGTAAACCATGCTGTTCTAATCAGAACTTGCAACATGACGTGCATGTATTTTATCACCAAGCAAGGTAGTATGAGATCCCATACTCTGTTGGAAGAGGCACACCTATTATGGCACTGGGCAAGAGCGAACAGATTGGTATTTCTACAGATTACCTACCAGGGATTCCAAAATGAACAGGAGCGGATGTAGCCTTACGGCTAGAGCGGTCGACTTCGAAGCTGAGGAACAGGGTTCGAGTCTCGGCAACAACGCTCAACATCCTGTGATTCTGGGCAAATCACTTAATCTCCCCGTGCCCAACAAAAATGAATGTGTCCGTCTGTAACGCAACTGGTGCTCATGTAAAGCGCTCTGATAGCTGATATCTTCGCGTCTAGTTCGCGCTATATAAAACTCTAAAAAAGCAAAGAAAAAAAACAGGCAAATGCCCATAGATGGTCTCGGTCAGACTGCTATTGGTGGGAACTTCACCACCACCAATAGAAACATGTTTTCAAGAGGTGGGGTTACCTCACCCTAGACCAGTTCCCCACTCTGCAGAACAAACAAAACTATGCCCCTTCTACACAAGCTCCAAGGGCAGAGCTTTCTTAATGGCAAGGTCTAACACCTTTACATGTGCCCTTTAGCTGTTCCCCCTAGTTCGGAGGATATTGCAGAAGGCCAAGACACAGGAATGTTCACTGACATTTTTAGCCCTAGCATGGCCACACGAATTTCGGCACACCACCTAGTCTGATGTCTCTGAACATCCACTGAAAATTAACCTTCAGGAATGATGGGCAAGTATTCTACATCATGAACTGTAGTCACTGATCCTTACAACATGATTTGTAATCATCTGGAATGTGGTTATTTGGGCACCTTAGTAAACTGCAGGACTACACAAGTGCAAGCATGTGCGCCTGGTTTGATGAAGACATTAAAAAAGTATTGGAAGCATTTCTGCCTATCGTGCAATATTAATAATGGACTGTTTCCCCTTTCTATATAGCTGCAAAAAATTGTGGCAAACCTTCACCACTTTGCTGAGGAAGGCCTAATGTTTTCTTATGTTAGAGTCCATCTGGTAGCAATATCAGGTTTCAGAAGGTCCATGAGACTCCATCCTTATTGTCTAAGCAGAAGGTGCCCCGCCCCCCCAACTCTGAATCAAAAAATTGTCAGACATTGCTAGCCATAAAGCCTTCATGCTGAAGAACTGTAACACACCGATTGGAGGAATGGGGAAAAGCTCCAGCATGTGACTGGGGAAAAGATGATTTTCATTTCTACTGCCTGTCCTCTTCATCTTTTCCAGCACAGCTTCTCCAACTCCATGGAGACCTTGTCAGATAGAGCCTTGTTACCATTGCTGTGCTAGAGGAGTGTACCCCAAAAAAGAAGCCATGCATCATAAAGTAACTTAATGCACTAGGGAAATATCCCTAGCTGTTTGACTATGTGCACTTACTAGACAGACTTTTGCCCCCTGTCCTGCTAGAAAAGCCTCAAAACTACTAACCCTTAGATAGACATTTTTGTGCCTTTAAGTTCTTTCCCGTAAAAATTACATTAGTTTCCACAGGTATGTTTTAGGTATTGCACCAGTTAACAGTCGCGGCTCCTGGAGGGAGTGCTGCGGGGCGGGGGAGGGGTAGGGTGGGGGGTAGTAAACTCCGGCATACGGCCGAACGGAGTTAAGTACATAAATAAAACAAATTACATTGCGCGCGCCGCATCGCCATTTGGCGTAGCAGCGCACGCAATGTAATTCGTTTTATTTATTTATGTACTTCACTCCGTTCGGCCGTATGCCGGAGTTTACTACCCTACCCCTCCCCCACCCCACCGCAGCACTCCCTCCAGGAGCCGCGACTGCCATTTAACTTTCTTTGAAACAGCCAACAATATTGTCTATATTTTCACTTAATATTACTCAAAGCTTTTTTTTTTTACATTTTAAACTTATATTTTTTATTATTTAATTGTATTTGTTTTTTACTGCTTATATCCTTGTACCCTCATGGTGTTCCCACCTCCTCTGAGTAAGTTTTGAGCTTAGAAGGAGTTGCTGGTTGAGAGTGTAAGAATACATCTGAAAGAAACACGTTAGTTATAGATTCCTGACCTTAAAATTACCCCCAAGCGTCAGACTGGATCCGGAAAGTTTTTTCGTCAGCAGTACCTCTGCGCGTCGGAAGGTGGCGTCGGTCGGCTCCGCGTCCGTCGTTGGCATCGTGGTCGCCGGGATGACGTTGCGGCAGCTACTTAGACGCCGCCCTCGCGCGCTGACGTCAGTTCTTTCTTTTTCCGCGCCAGCCAGCGCAGATCCGGGGAGAGCGGTACCCCCAGTCACTTTTTGACTGAACTTTTTGAGTGACTTTTGTCGACGTCTTTTTTGAGTCTACGACTCCTGGTGCACGAGGGATGCCCGGCTTCAAGGCGTTCCTGTACCCGACTGATGTCGGTTACGGATCCGCACCGCGTGTGTCTCTTTTGCCTGGAGCGCGACCACGACCCCAAGTCGTGCTCCGACTGCCGGTCCATGGCTCTGAAGGCTTTGCAGGAGCGGTCCCGAAAGCTGCTTGAGCGCCGGCAGTCGGCTCTGCGCCGTTCGAGGTCCCGGTCGCGAGGGAGGTCGAGGAGCCATCACCACTCGTCCAAGTCATCGAAGTCTTCGCACTTGGGGTCGGGTAAGTCGAAGCACAAAAAGAAGTCGAAGAAGCATCGTCGCTCTTCGACTTCTCCCCGTCGGTCGGCTGACGTGACGAGGGAAGCGGGCGGTGCCCCTCCCGCGGCTCCGCGCGCGGAGCCCGAAGAGTCGACTCCGGGCTTCCCTCCCTCCCTTCCCGGGACCCGGAGCGACTCCTGCCCAGCTTCGTAAATTTTATGAGGTGATGCGCGCCATCTGTGGGCAGCCCGAACCCACCGGCGCGCCTTTGGACCCCGCGGACTCGGTTGGGGGGGCCTAGGCCTTCTCCGCCGTCGGCTGCGGCACCGCAGGCCCCCCGTGGATCCAGGCCTGGATCCGGAACGGCGCAGGTTGACCTTATTACACCTCCACCAGCGCCGCTTCCTCCAGCACCGCAACCGACGCCGGTCGTGTCCCCGGCCGGCGTCGACCCCGGCCTCCATCCCGATGTGGACCCGGACCGGCGTCGCCTGACGCCGGATCCGGCGCAGAGTGGGGTTTTTGTGCCCCTGTTCACCCCTGGGGTCCCTTTTCAGCCAGATTGGCAACCTGAGGATGAGGAGGAGAACTGGGAGGGGTCAGGTGACACTTTAACTGATCAGCTAGGATCTGACCAGGACTGGAGAGAGGAACTGGGGGATGACAGTGGTCTCGACACCTCCCCTGACCTTGGCATGTTGTCTCCTCCTACCGTGGCTACGGAGGAGGGAGCGTCATACGCAGTGGTGTTGCGTAGGGCGGCCGAGGCTGTCAACCTTGAGCTTCCTACGGTGGCGGTCAGGACTAACCTCCTGACAGAGGTGCTTCAGCCGGCTGCGAGCTCTTCGGAGCCCCTGCTGCCGCTTAATGAGGCCCTTACTGACGTCCTTTTGGGCACATGGTCCAGGCCCAACAAGGGGGCTCCCGTGGATAGGATGATTGCCCAACGCCGGTTCCTGGCGACCCCACTTTCCTCTCCCAACACCCCACCCCAGAGAGCTTGGTGGTCCAAGCCTCCACTTCCAAGAGCACATTCCCTACCGCTCCACCGGAAAGGGAATCCAAGAAGCTGGATCATCTTGGGAAGAAGATTTTCTCTTCCGCTAGCTTGCGACTGCGGTCGGTAAACACTGCATGTCTATTGGGCCGTTATTCCCACTCTGTGTGGGACACGGTTGCGCAGGTGCTGCCTCAGTGTCCGGAGGAGGCCCGGACAGTGCTCTCCCAGGCTGTCGCCGCCAGGAGGGATGCGGCGAAGTTTACCATCTGTTGTGGGCTGGATACCGCCGACTCTCTAGGCAGGACAATTTCCACGTCTGTAGCCCTTCGTCGCTACGCCTGGATGAGATTGACTGGCTTTTCGGGGGATGTCCAGAACACCCTCATGGACATGCCCTTTGATGGCCGTCGCCTTTTTGGCGACAAAGCGGACAACGCTCTAGAGCGTTTCAAGGACTCACGGGCTACAGCCAAGTCCTTGGGCCTCTCCAGCCGCCCAGCGCAGTCTGCTTTTCGCCCCTTTTGTGGCTACGGAAGGGGTGCCCAACTACGTCCCGCACAGAGCCACAGGCGGCAGCAAGTTTCCCAACCTTCGCGCGGCCGGTGACGGAGGAACCACCGCCGTGGTTCAGGGGGCCAGCGGGCGGGCCAGTCCACCAACTCCCCCTCTGCAGCAGCCTCCAAACCCTCCTAGTCCGACCTTTCAGGCCCATCAAACGCCAGTGGGCGGCAGGATCCACCATCACCTCCCCCACTGGCGCACCATCACGTCGGACAGGTGGGTTTTGTAAATAGTCCGAAGGGGCTACTCCCTCCCCTTCGAGGCTACCCCTCCAGCCATGCCACCTCAATACCACTGCATGTCGGAGGATCACCTGGGCCTTCTCCAATAGGAAGTTTCGGCTCTCTTGGCCAAGGGAACCATCGAGCGCGTTCCTACCCCAGAAGTAGGTTGTGGTTGTTATTCCCACTACTTTCTGGTACCCAAGAAGGACAAGGGCCTGCGTCCTATCTTGGATCTCAGGAACGTCAAACGCTTCCTCCGGAAGGAGAAGTTCAAGATGTTGACGCTCGCTCAGGTCTTGTCTGCCCTCGACCCTGGAGACTGGATGGTAGCGTTGGACTTGCAGGACGCTTATTTTCACATCCACGTCCTGCCGGCTCACCGGCGTTACCTGCGGTACATGGTAGGCCACGAGCATTTTCAGTTTACCGTGCTCCCCTTTGGCCTTACCAGCGCCCCTCAGGTGTTCACAAAAGTGATGGCGGTCGCAGCTCATCTGCGCAGATCAGGGGTTCCAGTCTTCCCCTATCTCGATGACTGGCTGTTGAAGGCGGGCTCGCCCCAGGCAGTCGTCTCCCACCTCCAGACTACGGCCGACCTCCTGCATTCGCTGGGGTTCTCCATCAATGTGCCGAAGTCGCACCTGATTCCCTCTCAGAAGCTCCTCTTCATCGGAGCAGTTCTGGACACGACGCAGTTTCGGGTTTATCCTCCCGAACAGCGAGTCCGGGATATTTGGGCTATGATTCCGATCTTTCAGCCTCTATCCCGGGTTTCGGTCAGGATGACCCTGAGGCTGCTGGGCCTCATGGCCTCCTGCAGGTCGATCATGCCAAGTGGCATATGCGGGCTCTGCAGTGGGACCTGAAGTTCCAGTGGCCGCAGCATCAGGGGAATCTGTCCGATTGCGTCCAGATCTCGGAGGGCACTGCTCGACAGTTGCAGTGGTGGCTCACGAACCAGGATTGGGTCAACGGCAGATCCCTCTCCCTTCCCCAACCAGAACACACAGTGGTAACAGACGCATCCCTTCTGGGATGGGGCGCCCACATGGGAGAGGCAGAGATCAGAGGCCTCTGGTCTCCGCCGGAGTCCGGGCTCCATATCAACCTTCTGGAGCTCCGGGCGATTCGTCTTGCACTCAAAGCATTCCTTCCCTCTGTCCCGGGAAGAGTAGTGCAGGTGTTCACGGACAACACCACCGCCATGTGGTACTGCAACAAACAGGGCGGAGTGGAGTCATGGACCCTATGTCAGGAGGCCCTCCGCCTCTGGACATTTCTGGAACATCAGGGCATATCCCTGGTGGTTCAACACCTGGCAGGTTCCCTGAACGCCAGGGCGGACGAACTCAGCCGCAGGTGCATGATGGATCACGAATGGCGTCTTCACTCGAAGGTGGTGCAAGGTCTCTTTCGACAGTGGGGAGAGCCTTGGTTAGATCTATTCGCCACCGAAGAGAACGCGTAATGTCAGCAATTCTGGGCATTGGAATTTCCAAGGCGGCACTCGCTATGCGACGCCTTTCATCGCGAGTGGAGTTGCGGTCTGTTGTACGCCTTTCTGCCTATACCACTTCTGCCCAAGCTGCTGAAGATCAGGCGCGACCGGGCCCAAGTCATCCTTGTGGCTCTGGATTGGGCACAAAGTCTGGTATCCCGAGCTGCTCAACATGGCCATCGATCCTCCGACCCGTCTGCCTCTTCGGGAGGATCTTCTGTCGCAGCAACAGGGGACGGTCCTCCACCCGAACCTGTCCAGCCTCCACCTCCTTGCGTGGAGATTGAGCGGCGGCAGTTGACGTCTTTTGACCTGCCTCCCGAAGTTTGTGATGTAATCTTGGCAGCCAGGCGTCCCTTCACTAAGACGGTATACGCCTGCCGGTGGAACAAGTTTGTGGCATGGTGCACAGCAAAGGCTGTGGATCCCCTTCCTGCCCCTCTTTCTGAGGTTCTCTTGTTTCTTCTTTCCTTAGCCCAGCAGGGCTCTGCTCTGGGCACTATCAAGGGCTATCTTTCGGCCATCTCTACCTTCCTTCGGCTTCCAGATCAGCCTTCTCTTTTCAAGTCCCCGGTTGTTAATCGTTTCTTGAGGGGCATAACTCCTCTCTTTCCTCCTATTCCCTTTGTTATGCCTCAGTGGGACTTAAATCTAGTCTTAACCTATTTAATGTGTGCTCCCTTTGAGCCGCTTCACAACTGTCCTTTGAGGCTTCTGACGCTTAAAACTGCATCCCTGGTAGCCATCACATCTGCCAGAAGAGTGAGTGAGCTCCAGGCCCTTTCCTCCAAGCCTCCTTTCCTGTCTGTCCATCCGGACAAGGTGGTTCTCAGGACTCGGCCATCCTTCCTTCCCAAGGTTGTCACTGTCTTTCACATCGGGCAGACAATCACTTTGCCCACCTTCTTTCCGCCTCCTTCGAAAGAGGAGGAGAGGCTCCACCGTCTGGACTCAAAACGTGCGCTTTCTTTCTATCTGGATCGCACAAAACTGTTCCGGGTGGATGACCAACTCTTTGTTGGCTACGTGGGCGCCAAGAAAGGTCGGGCCGTACACAAGTGAACCATTTCTCAATGGGTCGTTTTGTGTATTAGGGCATGCTATTCTCTGGCTCAAAAGGAGCCTCCAGTGGGGCGACGCGCCCATTCCACCAGAGCAACGGCAGCCACTACTGCTTTGGGACGAGGAGTTCCTCTACATAACATCTGTCAGGCAGCTACGTGGGCATCACTGCACACGTTTACGAAACACTTCTGTCTGGACAGCCAGGTCCGGAGAGACGGCTTCTTTGGCCGTTCTGTTCTCCAGGACCTTCTGGTGTGATCTTGGTTCGCAGACCCACCTCCGGGGTTGGTATTGCTGGGGTATCTATTCTAAGGTAAGAAATCTATAACTAACGTGTTTCTTTCAGATGAACAAGTTACTTACCTTCGGTAACAATATATCTGTAAGAAACAATAGTTAGTTATAGATTCCTTACCGCCCCACCCATCCTCCCCGTTCTGCGAACTGATTTCTAGGGTTAAGGTTATCCTTTCAGGGCCCTAGTTTTGTGCACCAGTGGTCAGTGTCTTGCATGGCTCTGTTTCTGGCGCGGAAAGTCGTGTACAGAACTGACGTCAGCGCGCGAGGGCGGCGTCTAAGTAGCTGCCGCGACGTCATCCCGGTGACCACGATGCCAACGACGGACGTGCAGAGGTACTGCTGATGAAAAAACTTTCCGGATCCAGTCTGACGCCTGGGGGTAATTCTAAGGTAAGGAATCTATAACTAACTAATGTTTCTTACAGATATATTGTTACCGAAGGTAAGTAACTTGTTCTTTAAGGCAGAGATATTCAAACTGGGGGCGGTCCCCTGGGGGCTTTAATTGATCGGGGGGTTACCAAGTTCTGACCAAGAGAGGTAATATGGCTGATAAAAGTCTTTTGTTTTAAGTGGCATTTACTGACACCTTTTGTCATTTTATTCTGGCTGGGAGTAGGTGTCAAAGCCGCGGGGACTCCAAATATTCCTCAGACTTCTCTCCCCCACCATTGCTGATAATCACACTACGGATACTTTTACACATTAGTATGGTCTGGCTGACCAGAAGAGTATGTTTGGAAATCATGTATTTGATTGCTTTTTTAAAAGGAGTAACATAACTTAACTGCAATGTTTAAATATGCAATTGCAATGTTTAAACTTATTTAAACATTGCCAATTTATTAGAATAAGTGTGAAAAATTCGTTGTGTGCCCTTATGATTTTTTATTTCACCCTGGGGGGTGGGAGGGGGCGCAGTTTTAAAAAGATTGAAGATCACTTCTGTAAGGGGATTTTAGGTTTGTCTTTGTGAAGCCTTCTGGTGTACAGAGAGCACATACAGACGTTGCTTCTCACCATGCAGTGTTTACTCTGCCACCGGAATTTCCTACTGCTTGAAAAGAAAAATATGCTTTAACCTATTAGTGGGATCGTTTATTCAACAAACACCACACAAGTAAATTGAAGGAAATGCAAAGAAGCAGGTAGTAAATCATATTCCCACATAACCTTCCCATTCAATAGAGCTTAAGTTACATGTTAATTAAGTCACTTCATTGAGGTTTGCATAATTCTTAATGTGTAGCTATCCATAATTGTGTGTTCTACCAGATAATAGCACAGATTAATCTCTGTTTTGCAATTCTGCGCTTGTAGGATTACAAGTTACTGCAAATACATGCACTTTACTTCTGTCAGCATAAAATGGCTGTCTATGTATCTTTCTTGTGCACATGAGCCTCAATATCAAATTTGTGCAAAGATTCTCACCCGATTATATTTTGTGTTTTCCCTAGATAATATCCCAGTGTTTAAGGATTATTAAACAGAAGAACCGACCCTCTGCTGTACAAGGAACCTCAGTGATGAGAATGTAATCCCAAATTGTATCAGGACTGATTGTATTGTTTAATCAGAAATTTCATGTTTGAATTTGCGGAAAATGTTGGACCTTTGTTCTTTTGTCATATCTTTTCTGCAAAGTCTTTGTTTTCCTTTGAAAATGAAAGCATGAAGCTCAAGCCAAACATTTTGTTTCTGCATGTTTGGGTTGCGCCTAGAAAATACATGAATGATGCTTACCTATTGTTTGTACACACGGAGGTGTGATTTGTGAGTCTGTTATATATGCAAAGTCTGTATGAAATGCACATTGATAAGTTTTACAAATGAGCAGTGCCTAGTGGTGTTACAGTAATATCTAAGTGCAAATAAGCGGTTTCAGGTACTGAATTGTTTTTGCGATTGCATAGCCTGTGAATCAGACTTTATAAGGCCACTGTTGGAAAGTGGGTAATTAGTAGCGGTAAATATGCATCTATCACTGGCAATAAGGCGACTAACACAGTCTAGGGCTCGGAATAGGTCTCAGTAAATTATTCCTATGCTCAACCCTGGGTAGCTTGGCTGCGAGCAGGCAGGTTTCGGTTAGGTGACAGGTTTGTAAAGTATTTAAAAACACCAATTCAGTAAATAATTAAGACACAACACACAATATAAATTCAACACCACTTTATAAAAATAAGAAATATTTTTATCTTTAGAATGACACCAAAATGACAAAAAAACCAATGTAGGGAGCCAGAGATATGAATTCTTAAAGATTTAACACTATATAGCACTTAGAAACCTATGGCGCCACTCTGGGACATCTCGTTGTGCTTGACTGGGACAACATTTTATTTTCTGACTTATAAACTTATCTGGAGCTTTTTTTGCTGGGGTCCCTCAATGCCCTTCACCAGTCTGGATTCTGTGAGGGTTCGTCTACTTGCTATCCAGGGAGCTCCTGGTCAAACTCTGGAAGTCGGACCTCTGGAGCAGGTCAGGCTGGCTCGCTGTTAAAAGTGGCCGACTTGGCTCTCGCGGTTGAGTTGGTCCCCTTATGAAGCTTTTTTCCTAAGTTGCTTCAAACTTCTGGAAAGTTTTCCTGAAGTTCCTCTTGAGGGTCCAATGTGTCCAAAACAAAATCTAATGGTCTGGAATCTCCAAGATGGTCCTTGAAAGGTTGGGACCACTATTCCCACAATGTACCTGGATAAAACCCTTACAAATCCACTGAATGCACTCCAGGCAGGGGATTCTTGCTGGCTATGGTCCAGGTGAGCTTTGTTAACCTGTAGCTTGCAGGGAGTCCACGCTTTATTCCTTTTGAAGGCAAGGTACATCCAAAGGGCTGTAGTTCCAGATACGGCAGCAGGCGCAGTCAGTCAGAATGCAGGACCTGATGGTGCAAATCAAGTTTCCAGCTTGGCAAGCCTTCTTCTTAGTTTCAGGCAGAAGTTCTCAGAGGCTCTGCACTTCTCACATATTTATTCAGTGTTCTCTGGAGTCATGCAGGGGGCACCCCTGCCCAATGAGGTTCAGGGCAAGACCCCAGAGCATGACCACTTCCTCCAAAGTGTGGCATAATCTTCTCCCAAAAAGCACTATTCCTCCAAAATTCAGTATGGCTGAAATCTCAGCAGAGGAGCAAGAACTAGTTAAACCAACCTCCAGTATGGCTCATTTCCGTAGCTCTCCTCCCCCTTCCATCTGCAAATTCCTTCCTTAAGGCTGCTGTCTGGCTGGGTCAGAGGGGCTGGTGGGTAGATGGACCTGTCATTCCCTGCCTGTCCTATTTCTTCTTTGAAGCTTCATGCTTGACGACCCCTCCCCCCTGTTCTGGCATTCCTGTGTAGCAGAGCCTCTCTCTGGGTGAGCCACTTATCACTTCATCAAAGCAGCCTGGCTAATCCTGTTAACTCTGACCAATCAGGGAAGACCACAGGAAGGCTGAATTTTGGCTTACAGACAAGAAAGTCTTATAACTTATTTTCTGTATGCTTTAGGATAAATTAAACAGTGGCATATTGTTGGATTTATCAATACCATTCTCCTAAGACCTTGAATGATATCTTTAATCAATTCCTAGCAATAGTTATGCATTCATAAACTATTGCCATGTTATCCTATGGGGCTAAGCATCTACAATGGGGAAAGAGCAATGTGCATTTTCTCCATCATCAGGGCTTATAAAACATCTTTTATAAGGGCCCTGCTTATAGTTACATGACCTCCACCCCTAGGACACCTAGGGGAGACTTCAGGGGTCATGAATATGCAAAGATAGTGTAGATCCTCACTCCACAGTTCTCCTAGCACCAAAGTTGATTTTGGGAGGCACCTTACTACAATGGTGAAAGGGAAATGTGCAATTTCTCTATCCTCAGGGCATATAAAACATATTTTATAAGGGCCCTTCTTATAATTACATGACACCCCACCCCTGGGACACCTAGGGGAGACACAAGGGGTACCTAATATGCCAAAGTATTGTAAATTATCATTTTTTAAGTGCCCCTACCACCAAGGTCGAGCTTGGGCACAATTTACTTTTAAAAGCAGTGCTGCTGCACGGGGCTGCTTTTAAAATGACCTCAGGAGCTTAGCAGTGCACACATGCAAGTGCAGAAGGGGCTGCTGGCCTCTAAACTGCCATGCCCTATTATATACTAGGGACTTATAGGTAGTTTTAATCCCTCTGCTCTAATCTCTGCTAGGGACTTATAGAGCAGGTCATGCCAATGGTAAGTGTACCCTACTATATAGTGTACCTTAATGGATGTGTGTGTTTCAACATAACAGTGGGTGTTTTCAACATAGCACTGGCCCTGCCCAGCAGAGCCTAGGGCACTCTGAGTCAGAAAATCAGCATTCTGGGGTCTCAAATAGGGCAAAAAGTGGGGTAACACTGCAAACAGGTCCTAATTTCTAACAGCCCCAAAACACATTTTCTCAGTGTACAAAACCCTAGTTACGAGTGCCCTCAATTTAGGGTGGTAACTGATTTGCAAACGGGCAATCTGTTCCCATGGGTATTGTGTCAAACAGCCTCAGAGGGAGCCGACAGTGGTCCTGAGAACCCATTGCATGCTACCTTGATATCTTCCCAAACAAGAAAAAAAAATTTTTTTTAAAACCGTACTTACCTCACTTTGTGATAGATACGGGCTACTTTAATAAAAAAAAAAAAGTTCACTGTTTAGGAAAGAAAATGCAGATATAGTGATCTGCTGTCCCTTGCATGCTACTAGCTTTGTTTTTGCAGCCATTCACAGAAAAGTGTGAAATTCGAAATTCCTTAGGTAGCTTGTTTTGTTGCCCCCTGTGAATGAGTAACCATCCTGCACGTTTCTCAGGTCCATGCCTGGTGGGCTACTCTAGTCCAAGTTTTTTCCTTGAATTCTGTGACTTGTAGTCATGTTAATTCCGTTATAAAAACAGGACTACATGTCCTAAAATAAAAAAATTAAAAAAACAGGACTGGCGCAGCACATCACACATGAACCTGGGAAACTTGGCAGCTATGTAATAATTTCACATGCGACCTGTAAATACAAAGGTTGCACTGCAATTTACATCCCTGTTCGCAATTTAGTCGGTGAACGATTAAAACATCGCTGATTTGCAAATGTGATACTACATTAGGCCTTGGATAAGAACTTCCAAAGTAGTAATTGGTTATCTTCCAGAAGTCCTGACATGAATGTACTACATGTATTGAGTGCCGAACTTACACCCAGTGAGCCAAATGTAGGTGGTGCAGTAAACTTCTATAGCCTCTGCAAGGTTTTCAGAACTTATAGGAATGGGGCATGTACGCGAACATCATGTATTTTAGTGGAAATAAATGCAAGTAGAAACTAATTTCTTAAGGAGGAGTTTTCCTAACCTTCTAAATGTTTGATGTATGCAAATGTGTACATTATGCACATCTATGTAATTAATATACAGGTGATGACACCTAATTTATGTACAGGTCTGACGAAATTGACTGTGAATACCAATTTTGCCTAGTACTGCATATCTTTTTCAGGTAGCATTTCCGAGTGTGAGAAACACTCCCATTAAAAAACAACAGAGGATAGGTGTCACAACAAATAGTGCCTAAATAATTATTGAGACAATTCATGATAATACTTTTTAGTGTTGTGTATCTAATTAATTATTTTTAATGTATTTTGCTTTTATTCATGCAAAAGTGGAAATTTAAAAATAAACCACGTACAATTAACTGGCTGCTCTTGAGAAATATGGGTATTTGCTAAATACAGTTTATTTTGTGACTTTTAAATGTTGTCATTCTTTTTATAATTTCTATTAAATACATCCCAAATGATAAAAGGTTATCGACTTGACTCACGTATTTTAAACTGCTGTAGATTCAGTGTTACGGACCTCTCTGTTTGCTAAGTGAGAAACAATTGACGCATTACATTAGTAATGTTCAGTGATAGTGTGTCTTTGGAGAGTAGACAGCTCATCCTGGCTGCTGAGATTCTCATTCGTCATAATGTTCACGTCTCATTTGGTTCATCACAATGTTCTCATGCTGGATCATTTCCAGGCACTTCTGTTTTGATGTCCACGCTTACATCTTTCTGACTCTGGGTTCCGCTCTTTGATCCACTTCTAACTGAGGTCAGTGGTAGAATGTGTGTGACTAAGGCCCAGATGTACAAAGCATTTTTGCAGTCTGAAACAGACCGATTTGCAGAATCATGCCTTTTGCGACCGCAAAAATGCTTTTTGAAATATGCAAAAGCACAAATTGCGTTTTGGTAACGTTACTGAAGTGCAATTTGTGTTTGGTCGCAAAACAGTAATATTTTACAACCAGTTTAAAGGTGGTAACCCATTCACAAAGGGGCCCCTTTGAGAATGTCAAGAAAATATTTTTAAGAGCAGGCAGTGGTCCCACTGATCCCTTACTACTCTTTAAAAATGAAACGTTAAAGTTCAAATATATATATTTTTTTTTTACGCATCCCATTTTCCTTTAAGGAAAATGGGCTGCATTAACAAAACAAATAAAAAAGAGTCTGCCTTATTAAAAAACAATCAAAGACATGGTGGGCTGCTGACCTCAGCAGGCCACCATCCCTGTGATGGCTGCGATTCCTAATGGGTAGCAAATTGCGACTTACTTCATTAATATTTATGAGGTAGGTCGATTTGCTAGGAATCGTTATTTCAAAGGTGTATGTTTTCTTACATCAGGAATTGCAATTTCCTAATTGCGATTCGGTAAAAATCACAATTAGGAAATCTCAATTCTAAATTTTTGTACATCTGGCCTCAAGTTCTTTGGGGTGGATTTCTTTCCTTGTGCTGTCTTCAGATTCGTTAATGAAGCATTTTTTTTATTTTTTTTTATATATTTTTCTTTTTCTTTGTGATTGACATGTAAAGATTAAGAAGTGACTAGAAAATACTTTTTTATAACCCAATTCTATTTCATTTTGATTTGTAACATTTTTTTCTCGTGGCGCATAAACAGATATGAACAAAATGTACATCACCTCCTACCTATACACAGATACTCAGCCCCTGGATACACTTGTGGGTGATAGTGCGCTTTACAAGTACACATAACAAATAGTACAGAAACAATAATTAGATGTTGAAGTATATTTATTTAAAGAGACATTAAAACACCATTGAGTTATTTTAGGTTTTCAGAACAGATGTGAAATGTGCAATTTAAGAGTAACATGCCCTTAAATCCAAGTGCTTTCCAAATGGCACAATATGACATCACAGTGATGTTAAGTAAGTCAATGGTGATGCCACCAATGACCTGGATAATATGAATTATAAAATGTAATAACTGCGCATCTCAAATTTATCAGATAACAATTTAATTAAGGAAAGACCAGGAAGAGCCTCTGTGCTGATTGCCTAGTTCCGTGATGTGGCACAGTGATGACACTACGTGACCTTAACTTAGTAGATCAGTATGGAGTTTAAAAGAGAGAAAGACTAGGGTAAGGTCTCACCCCTTTACAACTGAAGAGCAAAACATTTCCTCTGTGCACAATATCACTGAAGTGACAGTAGACAAGCAGTTAAGAGATGATGCTACTGCAGTCAAAATGCATTATAATACAAGCATATCCTTATGGGTCAGGCTAAGATCGTCAACAGCATAATAGTCTGACACTTAGAAACACTTGCACTGCAATACACAAATAGACAAATCTCTGTACTGACCAACACCAAACAGCTGATTCACCTTCAAATTACAAACCACCAGATGGCAGGCTACCGTTGTAAAATATCTTCCAAAACCAGTATGCTTACTCAATTCGTAAAATGCTTGTAAATGCCCAAAGAATCAGTTTCATCTTGAATTTTAGGTTATCTTTTCTGGCTCACACCAAATTCAAAGCTTTGATTTCCCACACCTGACCTGGTAGGTCTGGCGCCAAACAAAAGTTAATTTGCTTCCCTAAAGGGAACTCACGTGGCATCAAGGACTTCTACAAATGGCCGCTGTAAAATCTTTTACATATATGTTGGGGATAGTCAACCTTTTCAACAATGTGTTTAAGTGTTTGCATACCTTTGTTATTGTGTGGTCTGTGGATGTTGCAGTTATGTGCAAGGTTTGTTAAACTGAATCCCTGAGCCATTTATATATGTTTTAGGAAATTCTAGTAGGGGCGCGGGCTAGAGTTCTATTTAGAAATATGGTTTAAACATCATCCCCTCAATAATGAGTGGCATACTCAACATCTTTTATAATTCATAAAGCGCTTGATACATGCTATAAGTATTATTTTTTTAAAGACTTATGCCTTTAAATCAGTTTTAACAGATCATCTTCCCCTGCTCAAGAGTTTATGATCCATCCTTTCGAAACTGACCTGGGAGCAGCACTTAGTTTGCGCCACTTTTGCCACCCTAGCATATGTAAAGTCAAGAGATCTGGGTTAAATCCATCATTTTTTTCTCACCATGCCACCCCAGTTTAGACCTGGCCACATGCAAATCAGTCTTGACCCTGTGCCCCATGGGAACAGTCCAGCCCGAACTGCCAAGCCAGGTCCTCCCTGGACCGGAAACAAGCATCCTAGTACCGGTTTCGGGGTTTCACCCCTCATCAGCCAGGATAGCTTGAATCCAGTGGCATAGTGAGCGCGGGACCCACGTCTGGGCATACCCGGCGCACTTAGGGTGAGAATGCAAAAGGCACACAATTGATAGACGGAATGCAGAACAAATCAAAACATTCACCCCCAGTCAAGAGATCTGGGTTAAAGCCACCATTCTTTTGCTCACCATGCCACCCCCGTTTAGACCTGGCCATATGCAAATCAGTCTTGACCCTGTGCCTCATGGGAACAGTCCAGCCCGAACTGCCAAGCCAGGTCCTCCCTGGACCGGAAACAAGCATCCTAGGACTGGTTTCGGGTTTTCACCCCTCATCAGCCAGGATGGCTTGAATCCAGTGGCAGTTCGGGCTGGACTGTTCCCATTGTGTGCAGGGTCAGGACTGATTTGCATATTGCTGGGTTCAAACTGGAAAGGCATGGGGAGCAAAAAAACGATGGATTTAGGCCCAGATCTCTGTACTGGGGTGAATGTATGACATTGTTCTGCATTCTGTCCATCAATTGTTATTTTTGCATTTCTCACCCAGAGTGGGACAGGTATGCCCAGACGTGGGTCCTGTGCTCTCCATGCCACTGGAGTCAAGCTATCCTGGCTGATGAGGGGTGAAACCCCGAAACCGGTCATAGGATGCTTGTTTCCAGTCCAAGGAGGACCTGGCCTGGCAGTTCGGGCTGGACCGTTCCTATTGGGTCAGGACTGATTTGCGTATGGCTGGGTTCAAACTGGAATGGCATGGGGGAGCAAAAAAACGATGGATTTAGGCCCAGATCTCTGTACTGGGGCGAATGTATGACATTGTTCTGCATTCTGTCCATCAATGTTCTTTTTGCGTTAAGTGTAAGGAGGCAACTCCACAGTTGTAGCCAATTTCCTGGGCTCCTTACCTGTAAATTGGCAACCACTAGGCCTTTCCCAGAGGTTCATACAAGGGACAGAAAATGAAGAATCAATGATTGTTTCACAACTATTCTTGTCTCAGATGCACTTTTGCAAATCATTGTATTTTCTATGGCAGAAGCCCGCTTATAACCAAGTATGAAGTACACCTTTGATGGCTCACAGAGAGTGCTCCCAAACCTCTCTAGAAGTGTCCCTTCATCTTTTAACTCTTTCTTAATCGAGTCATTCATCTTTTGCAGGGCTAAAAAAATCCACTCGCCCGCTCGCTATGGCATGCCAGATTTAATCAGGACGTGCTTTTTTAGGGCCTACTCGCCCTTTCTGGCGACCTGAAAATCCTCTAACTTCAGTCACAGAGGGGGGCGTGGCTTAGCCGGCTGCAAGATGGCCGCACTTTGAGTGGGCTCTGCCGGCCAAGCCTAAAATCCTGCAACTATCCGGCAGACTTCCCACACATCGCTGCCTGTGACCCTACCTTCGCAGCTTCCCTGCATCGGCGGCGTTCTCGGAGCCGTTCACCGCGGCCCTACGACCTGGCTGCGACTGGCTGCGGCGCCTCCAGGAGTTGGGCCTAGACTTCTGCTCACTCCCCGAGACCCGGCCTGCGCTACCCGTGCTCCTCCGCATGCCCACCGGACCTTCCACCACTGGCCCTGCGGCCACGACAATCCGCCGGTGAGTCTCGCTGCTGGGGGGGCGCTCCGGGGCGAGCCTGGGATCGCGCTCGCCGTACCGCCCGGCCCAGCCCGACCCTGAGGAGGCGCCCTGAGCGTCTCCGGTATCCGCGCTGGTGGGCCGGGCGAAGAGGGCGGCGCGCTCCCCGCGTCCTCCTGCCGCGGTTTGCTGCCCCCTCGCTACTCCCGGCTGGGTTCCACCTGCTGCCGCTGCGCTCACGATCGTCCCGGCTGCCTCCCCTACCGCCTTTGTGGTCACCGGCGGTGGGCGGGGATCTGGGAGGGGAGCCCGCGATCGGGGTGTTCCCTGACTTGGCTGCAGTGGCCTACAATCCGGCCTTCTCATCAGGGCGACTCCGGGGCACACTGGCGTGTGTCTGCGCCCCCTGCCTGGCCCTCTGATCATCCAGCTCTCTCTGCCAGTTGGGCGCACCGCCGGGTCGACCCTCCACCCAGGTCCTCCCTTTCTTCACGGCGCCCAGCGCTGCGGGGGCCCCCATTGCACCACGGCCCGGGGACTGTGGCGGTTCGGGCACTCTACCGCACCTCCGCGCCAGGCGCGGTCTCCGGAGCGAGCCTTCTTGTGTGGTACCCCGGCTGCCTCCTGGATTGCGCCACCTTGGGAGCGTGGCAACGGCTCGGTGGGGGGCCTGCGCGCTGGCTGCGAGATCGGGGTACACTGCCCCCAACGCTGCATTCGCGGCCCGGGCCCTACGTCTGCTGCACACCTGCCTCGTGGAGGGGGATCCTCTTTGCCCCCATTGTTCATCTTCCTGCTACCTGTGCCCTTACCGGCTGCACCTTCCTTTTTGGGGCTCCCTGCTCTAGGAGGCCGCCATGGGTAAAGCTGACCCGAAACAGCCCCGACTAACCTTTGAGCAGCGGAGGCAAACGCGCCAGGAGGGCGCCACTGCTGACGGGGGCGAGTTGCCCGCACCCACGGAAATGGTCGCCGCACGTGAGGATGACTTGAAGGCCATCATGCTGGAGGTGAAGTCGGCGGTGTCTGGGATTGCCACTCAGCTGGAGCAACTGGCTTCTCGCCTGGATGTGGTCAGGTCCAGAGTGGATGCGCACGATGGCCGCCTGCTCCACGTTGAGTCGAGGGTGTCTGATGTGGAGGACACCGCCACCCAAGACCGCCAAAAATTGCTCCAAATGGACAAAATCCTCGACCTCATCCGGTCAAAGAATGAAGATTTGGAGGCCCGCTCCCGCAGGAGTAACCTCCGCATCACTGGTGTGCCGGAGTCCTCCAATATTTCCAGGATGGAGGATTACGTGGAGCAGCTGTTGCGAGAACTGTTTGGAGAGGTGCTATCCCAGGTCTTTGTCGTGGAGAGAGCGCACCGCTCCCTCGGCCCTCGGCCTGCCCCTGGTCTGCCTGCTCGACCGATCATTGCGAGGATCCTAAATTTCCGGGACCGGGACGCGGTCCTCCGGGCTGCCAGGGAAAGAGGTGTGATCCGCCACCAAGGTAACACTTTGTCTTTTTATCCCGATTACACCCTGGCTGTGCAGGCTGCCCGCCGCGAGTTTCTGCCCGCAAAACGCATTTTGCAAAAGCACGACGTGTCCTACTCGCTAGCCTACCCGGCCAAATTGCGGGTCAGACAGGGCTCCAAAACCCTGGTATTCCCGGACTCAAAGGGAGCCCTCGCCTTTGCCAAACAGCTGGACCGCTCTCACCACTCCACTTCAGCCAGCTCTCAAGACCCTGCTGCAGCCAATTTGAGTGACAATGACTGAACTGTACCTCTTTATTATTTCTGGCCCCGGCCCTTCTGTACAAGACTGTGTAGCGCAGTTGCGGTCTCATTCCCCCGGCTGTCCCTTGGCTGTTGAACTGGCTGCAGCCCATCATGGTTTCTCTCTTTTCTTGGTCCGCTGGGTTTACAGGCCCTAACTTGGTTGCATTATATCACCTGCCAGTGTTGTCTGCTGTTCGCTCTGGCTTGGCCACCCTGCCTTTCCTGGCAGGGGGTACGCTAGGCGTCGCCATGCCCCCACGGGATGATTCCCACTTCTATTGCTGATTCTCCCCCTCCCGGTTGGGGTCCCCTGGGGTTGGTGTGGGTGGTTTCTCGACCTGATTGGGGGTTGGTGTGGGTTGTGGGTGGAGGGGTGTTGGGTTGTTGTGTTTGCCTCTTGGGGCTATTTCGTGGTTCATCGCATTTTCTCTGCTCCCACATTGCAAGATTTATACTTTCAATCATGGTGCGATGGGGTGGGTTTGTTCGGGGTGGGGGTGGTTGGCTCCTGGGATTGTTTTTTGTGTTTTTTTTAGAAAAGTTAATGTATTTATGCTTTCAATTTATGTATTCCTTCAGTACGCATTACACCACTGCTGCGCTCGATCACTGCATCACGTTTGAGCTAGACACTGCGCCCTCCCTTCGACTGGTGCCTTGCGGGGGTCATTGCCTGCCTCATTGTTTTTGTACCCTTGCTGCTCCCTCTGGCGTCACACCTTTCCCCCAGGCGGGCTCTTGCTGGCTCCATTTCAGACTTCAAGCAGCTGACTCGCCCTTGTTCTATCCAAGTATGACCTCCCCGCTACACATGCTAGCTTTTGACTGCAGCTCCTACTCGCGGCCTTGCGCTCCCTCCTATTGCGTCCTCACACAGTATGACTGACACCATATGCTGGTCCTGGAATATTCGTGGCCTCAATGACCACCGCAAGGCCCGGCTCATCCACTCACACCTACTCCGTCATAAAGTTGACATTTGTCTCTTACAGGAGACTCACTTGTTGCCTGCGACCGCCGCTAGGCTTCAGTCGCGCCACTGGGGCGAATCACACTCCTCTTTCTATTCCTCCTACTCTCGTGGTGTGTCTATTTTGATACGCAGGGGACTTCCATGGCACACTGATCGGGTACTCACTGACCCTGAGGGACGGTATGTTATTCTCCATGGCTCCTTACTTTCCCAACCAATGACGATTGCTGCTATATACGGTCCCAACTCGGACGACCCTGCCTTTTTCACTAATGTTTGGCACTTAATATCCACACTGGGCCCTGCGGCACTCCTTTGGGGGGGACTTCAACGTTACCCTTTCTGCGGTCCTTGACCGCTCGGGCCCCCACTCGTCGCACCCGCAATCCGCGGCTTTCTTACAGTCCTTGCTGGCCGATAACTCACTGTATGATGCGTGGCGACACGTGTGGCCTGAGGCCCGCGAGGGAACTTGTGTCACCGGTACCCGTGGCTGCTGGTCTCGTATTGATCTTTGGATCACCTCTCCTGACGTCCTCACTTGGCTTACATCCGTCACTAATATGGCGCGCACTTTCTCTGACCACGCGCCGGTCCAGCTCTGTTTACGCCCTCCCGACTCCCCGCGTAGGGCCTTCGCCTGGCGGCTCCCCTCGTACGCTCTTCGCGACTCGGTCTTTTGTGCCGAGATCCAAACTGCGATCTCCAACTATTTTGACTTGAATGTCGGCTCCGTGGACTCGCCGTCTACCCTGTGGGAGGGTTTTAAAGCTGTAATTCGCGGTGAGTGCATTTCAAAACAATCCGGAGTCCTCCGCTCCATCCGCACCACATTAGGAACATTAGAATTGGAGATTAAGGCCCTGGACTCTGCTCAGGCAACTCGCCCCAGCGCCGAGACACTTGCTCGCCTGCGCGAATAGCACTCAGAATTTGCCAGGGAAGCCGAGAGGGAACTCTCCTTTCTAGGTAGAGAGGCCCGGGCGCGCCGTTTCGGCGAGGGCGATCGGCCTGGCAAGACCCTAGCCGGCCTCCTTCGCCCCCCCCGCGCTGCATCGTATGTAGCGGCACTTCAGGATGGCGGCCCTGCTAGAACCACCTCCCCAGAGGAGATCAAGTCACGGTTCTCGGATTATTATACGCACCTTTACGCCGCGGGCCCCACACCTTCGCGAGCGGACTTCGACCAATTTTTTGACACCATCTCACTCGTCTGGCTCGAGGATCATCACCGCGAATTCCTAGACGAGCCTTTTCCAAGGAAGAAATACTCGCTGCCATCACTGGTTTGCCCGGTGATAAGGCCCCTGGCTCGGACGGCCTCCCGGCTTCTTTTTATAAGACATTCGCCCCGCTCCTGGTGCCGCACCTGGCCGCTATGTACAATGACTCCTTCGACAGTGGCCTCTTCCCGCCATCGCTCCGTGAGGCGATCATAACACTTCTCTTGAAACCAGACAAGCCCCCGGATTGCCGCGACTCCTACCGTCCCCTTTCTTTAATCAACACGGATAATAAGATCTTTGCGAAACTGATAGCTTCCCGTCTTCTTCACTTCATGCCCCTCATCGCTCTCCCGGACCAGTCCGGGTTCATTCCGGGCCGCGCAACATCTCACAACCTTCGGGCTATATTCTCCGTTTTGCACCAGATTAATCCTAGCCTCCCCGCAGTGGCTGCTCTTCTTGATGCCACCAAGGCATTCGACACCTTGGAGTGGCCCTTCTTATTCTATCTCTTGCCGCGCCTCGGCTTCAGCAATGTCTTTATTCGTAAAATTCAACTTCTCTACACGCGCCCTCTGCCCGCCTTCGGCTCAACGGACAAGTTTCTGACCTTATTCTAATTGAGCGTGGCACTCGACAGGGGTGCCCGCTCTCCCCATGCTCTTCGCCATTGCGATGGAGCCTCTTGCGGCCAGACTCCGGCAGCACCATACTCAGAGGGGCATTGGCTTCTCGGCGCGCGCCCTCCTGGTCTCCCTGTACGCGGATGATATTACACTGTACGTCCGCCACCCCCAAGACAACCTCAGCCCCCTTGTGCGTGAGATACTACGGTTTGGTGGATTATCCGGAATACAGGTGAACTGGAGTAAGTCAGTGCTGTTCCCTCTCACTGATGCCACCACACAATTCACCCCGGACTTTCCTTTTAAATGGGCCTCTGGCCCCACCCGCTACTTGGGTGTCTGGTTGAGTAGGGATCTGGACGATCTCTGGAAGGCTAATTTTGGACGGGCCGTGGATTGGCTCGAGTCCAGGATACCCCATTGGAACCGGCTCCCCTTGTCGCTGGCTGGGCGTATTGCCATTGCTAAGATGGTAGTCCTCCCGAAATTTCTCTACCTTTTTTTAAATATTCCCATACCACTGACGGCCCATTTTTTCCGCAAGCTTCGCTCCCTGATCATTTCTCTGGTTTGGGCTGGCAGGCAGCCCAGGATTGCCTATGATGTCCTTACTCTCCCCATGTCGGCTGGAGGCATGGGCGCCCCGACTTCAAACTGTATGCCTTAAGTGCCCAGGCCAGTTTCCTTCACTTCTGGATTCATCCCTCCCCTTTTCAGCCGCACGCAGCGGTCGAAGCTGATCTTGCTGCTCCTTGGCCGCTGGCTACCGCCTTGTTTGCTCCGGACGACCGCGCGCGGGCTGAGGTGGACACGGTCGGGACTTTACGCTGGGCCTGGTCGGGATTGCGTCGCCTCTCCAATGCTCCGTTGCTCTCAGCAAATGCTATGCCGATTGTGCGCCACCATGCTTTCCCGCCTTTCCATCCAACCGGCATGGCTAAGCATGCCGTCCGCTTGGGGCTGGAGACACTGGCGGATCTCTACCCTGGAAACACCTTCTATTCTCTTCCTGCTGCCTCTGGCCCTATGGACACATTGCTCTATTATCAGCTGCGGGCTATTTGTAAGGACTTACACCCCACGTTCCCACAACCTCCACCTTCGATGCGCGCGCTTGATTTTATATATTCTTCCACCTCCCCCGGAAGCTGGTGTCCAAATTGTACGCCCTTACGTTATCAACCTCCGCCGTTTCCACTGATCGCGCACGCGTGGCGTGGGCGAGGACCTTGGTATGGACATTTCCCAAGCCGACTGGCTTTATTGCTGTAGCCAGACGAAGAAACTCTCTCCCAATTACCGTCTCCGCCTCATACACTTCAAATACCTGCACAGGCTTTACCGAACCCCCGTTCTGCTACATAAAATGGGACTAGTTCCCACTGACAGGTGCTTGCGTTGCTCTGCCCCTGCTGCAGATTTCGCTCATCTGGCCTGGTTGTGCCCAAGGGTGTCGGAGTTTTGGTGGGAGGTCTGCGCCGCCCTCACCGAGATCGTTTCCGCACCGGTCCAGCCCGACCCACCGTTGTGCTTGCTCGGCTTTGTTAAGTTCTGTCCGGATGCCTCTCGCCGATTGGTCGCAATGCTGCTTGTCCTCGCGCGGCGCAGGGTGTCCATGTGCTGGGGCGCAGGCCGGCGCCTCAGTTCGCTCACTGGCTGGAAGACGCATCGAGATGCCAAACTCTTCTATCTGAATTCTGGGACCTTATGCCTGCCAGATCTCGCCCGATTGACATATGGGGCCCCCTTGTGACATACCTCCACACCCGATCACATTCTGGCCAGACTGCCTCTCCCGCGCTCCCCGCCGGCTCTCCGCCCGCGGCGGCCGCCGGTGTTGGTTGCTGGCCCTCTCCCGCCCATTCCCTCTCCCTCCCTCCTGACCGGACCTAATGCCCCCCTCTGCAGTGCTGCCCCCACACATTTCAGATATTTGTTGCTCAAGGGTGCTTTGTCATGCTGCATATTACACTGTTTATTTTTTGTCTGTAATATTCCCCCTATTCTTGAGGTGCTTCGTAGATGGTCTTATGCGCTCAGTGTTTTGACTTGATGCAACATGTATGTTGGTAATGCTGACTATGTTCAATAAAGGTTTTGAAAAATTAAAAAAAAAAAAAAAAAACTTCAGTCACAGAAAGAAAAGTTAATGTAGGAAGACAAACTGACCTCTGTCTTTGAAAGCCGAGCAAATGTGACAAGATATCAAGATTTAAAGGCGTCTTTATTGCTCACAAAGTGAATGAGCAATAAAGATACCTTTAAAATTACTTTTCTTTCTGTGACTGAAGTTAGAGGATTTTGTAAAGTGAACTGTGTGATAGTGTCATTGAGACCAGTTCACGGGTCACATGCATTATAGATGGGTCAAGTAGATTTTTCAAGTTACTAGACCTGCAGGTCTAGTAACATTTTTAGGATTTTTCAAGCCCTGTTTCAATTGAGCCATACTTTCTTGCATCCATCCGTCCACGCTTCCATCCTTTTACCGATCCATCCTTTCACCTTACCTACCTACCTACCTTCCTTTCTTCCATCCATCCCTCACCCTTTATTATGGACATCTTTTCTCCCCTCAATCCAATCATTTCACCCTTCCTTTCACCTCTCCCTTATTTTTTTCATTCTGCTTCTTATTTATATTAATTTACCTATATTGTTTTTGGTCTTCTTTCTCCCCCTTCATCTGCCCATATCTTTCTCTTCTCCTTACTTTTTCTTTCTTAATGTTGCTCTCCTGTTTGCACTTTTTTGGCTCTCTGTCTGTTAGAAATGGGGGTCTCTAGTTGGCAATGGTTTGCACCGTTGTCCAAGTAGGGACCTTTCTTCCTAGTCAGGGTAAGGGGGATACACTTCTAAAATAACCCCTGCTCACCCCTTGGTAGCTTGGCACCAGCAGACAGGCTTATCTCAGAGGCAGTGTGTAAAGCATTTGTGAACACATACTGTAATACAGTGAAAACACTACAAATGAACACCACACCAGTTTAGAAAAATAAGTAATCCTAGTCTAAACCAAAACAAGACCAAAAACGACAAAAATCCACAATACATTAATAAAAATATGACTTTCAAATGGTAGAAATAGTTCAGTTCAAAGCAAATTGCAGATGCAACACTTTTCACACAAAGTACTTTGGATGCGCCGCTCACACAAAGAAAAAGGGTTGCAGGGAAGGTGATGCGTCGGTTCCTTACACTCAGGGAAGGTGATGCGTCGGTTCCTTACTGCTGCGCAGGGGAGGTGATGCGTCAGTTCCTTAACGGAGAGGAGGTGATAGGTCGGTTTCTTACTGCGTCCCCCAACGATGCAACAGGCCTGGCGCCTCGATGCGACGATCCGGTACGATGCGTGGATTCTTGCAGCTGGACAGCAGGGCTTGCGTTGGAATCGGTGCGGTGATCTCGGACTTCGGCGACCGGTGCACTCGATGCGGTGTGCGGCGATTTCTCGAGCCGCAGGCAGGCGCTGTCGGTTTCTTCGGCGATGCATCGGAAACAGGTACTGATGCATTGCGCTTCTCGTCGTTGCGTTGCTTTTCCAGCTCCCAACAGCCAGAACAACCTCCAGAGGCCCAGAACAGCTACAGGCACCTCTTGGCAGGTCAGAACTCCCAGCAAGGAAGTTCAGGGGAGCTGGGGGTGAAGTCTTTGTGTCCCTGACACTTCGGAACAGGAGGCAAGCTCTTCTTAAAGCCCTTGAAGATCTTCCTCAAGCAGGGGACACAGCAAACAGCAAAGTCCTTTTCCCTTTCCTTGGCAGAAAGTAGCCAGTGTAGGCCAACCCCAGACAGCAAACAGCACAGGGGCAGTATTCCTCCTCAGTTTCTCCAGCTCTTCTCCTTGGCAAAGGTTCCTCTTGATTCCCAGAAGTGATCTAAAAGTCTGGGCCCCTCTTTTTATAATACAAAATCCTTTGTTCTCTATGGCAGAGAAGCTCTTTGCCCAGCCAAAACCAGTTCTGTCCTCTTTGGTGCAGCTTCCTGGAAGGAGGTGGAGACAGCATTGTCCTTGGCAAACCAGGCCCAATCAGGTGTGAAAGAAATCTCCTTCCCCCTCCTCTGAATGCAGCCCAGGTCTATTCAGCCCAGCCCTGACTCACCCTGGAAAGGCAGGACACACCTCAACCCCCAAGTGGCTGTCTGAACAGACTGCACATCCCCAGCCCCTGTCACTCCAAAGCCAGACAGTCAATACACAACCCAGCAGAGGCACACTGGATGGTTAGGCAAGAAAATACCTACTTTCTAAAAGTGGTATTTTCAAACCCAGAATGTAAAAATCACCCTCATTAAAAGATGCATTTTAACATTCTGAGTTCAGGTATATCAAACTTTATTTTCCTATCTTGTTCCCATAGGCAGTAATGCTCATAAGATGTTATGGGCAAACTCCCAATTCTATCCTATGGGGACAGATAGCCTTACAATAGTGAAAAACAAAATTGGCAGTATTTCACTATCGGGACATGCCACACACATCAGGGCATGTCCTACCTTTCACATACACTGCACCCTGCCCACAGGGGTATCTTGGGCCTACATTAGGGGTGACTAACATGTAAGAAAAGGGAAGGTTAGTGCCTGGAAAGCGGGTGCACTTGCCAGGTCGACATGGCAGTACTGGACTGCACACAGGCACCGCAATGGCAGGCCTGAGACCTTGTTGCAAGGCTGCTTTTGTAGGTGGAACAACCAGTGCTGCAAGCCTACTAGCAGCATTTGGTTTACAGGCCCTGGGCGCACACAGTGCACTGTACTAGGGACTTAACAGTAAACCAAATAGACCAATCATGGAAACACCAATCCATAACAATTTACAAAGGGAGAATTGCACTTTGGCACTGAACAGCAGTGGCAAAGTGTCCAAAACATCTAGACCAGCAAAACAAAGTCCAACACACAGCAAAAACACAGGAGGCAAAGGCAACAATACAGGGGAAACCCCCACACAATGATGCCAGGTCTAACAGTCTCCTTTTGTGTAGTAGGCTCATTTGGCAATTGAATCTACACAGCTCATATCTGTCGCAGTATTCCTATAAAGTGTAATTTAAGGGTTTTAGCTTGGACATATAGACAGAAGAGGCTTATAAAGAAGCAATAAATAATTTTGTGATAGTGCTTACTGACTCAGTGGTTCCAGTTGCAGTCCCCGGACATTAGCTGCTAGAGGTGGGGGTGGGGTTGAAATGCCACTGGTACGCCCCCTCACTCAGCCAGCTACCTCTTTTCACTCATGAGTGGTTCTGAAAAAAGTTAAATCTGTTATATAAAACTAATTTGCCGTACTACTCCAGTTTATCCAGTTGATACTACAGTCCCTCTGGTGCACAGTCTAAAAGAGCTAAATCGTCTGCAAATATAAAGACATTTAAATGTGTGTTCATGATTTTGTTTATGGGGAAAAAACACATTGGGATATTGGACAGACCATTATTTATTGGGATTTGTCTTGACAGCTTGCCATCATTATTCTGTCAGACTGAGGTCCAGTTTCTATTAAGAAAAGGTTTAATCTGAAAGAAACAGTCAGTTATAGATTCCTTACCTTAGAACAGAGGTCTTCAATCTGTGGGGCGCGACCCCCAGGGGGGCCGCGGAGGCATGGAAAGGGGGTCGCGCACTTCATTTTCTAAAAGAAAACGGCCCAGACGGTTAGTTAAAATGCTTTCCTGTGCTGGGAAATCGAGGCCAGGCAGACCGCTAAACATGCATTTCTACCAGTGGCCTGAAAGAAATGCAAATATGCTCAATGAGTTAATCTGCAAATGTAAAGAATTTGCAGATTAACTCGTTGTGCACATTGGCATTTCTTTCAGGCCAGCAGCACACTGGCAGAAAGGTGGGTTTAGCTGTCTGCCTGGCTTGATTTCTCAGGACAGAAGAGTGCTGTTGCAGTTAATTGATCAAATCACTTGAAGCTTTTTGAGTGGTAGAGCTGTGAAGTGCTTGCGTTTAATTGTCTTTGTTTTACATAGTGCTTACTATCCCTGAGAATGTGTTGAAGGGACAGTTATGTAAAAAAAATTGCATTACATAGGGTCTGGATATTACTAATATCTATGGGCGTTATTTACAATGAAATGGTGTAGGGCAGCTCTGCAAGTATTTTTGCTGCGCTGCCCTATGCCAATTCAAAAGAGCAGGAATGGACTGTATTTATAAGATACAGTGCACTCCTGTCCTTTCTGCCGGCGCACAATTTGGTGCCTAGCGCCAACACAGGCACCTTTGCACCATGGTACAAGGGCGTCTGCATTGTTGGCAGGATTGTTTTTGTGCAAGAAGGCACGCCTTCTTGCGCAAAAACAACCCATGGAGGCTTTTTCCTCTTTTTATGTGTGCTACACATAGAAAGAGGAAACAATTGAGGCGAAATAAAGATATTTCTCCTGGTTACGCATCCCCTGGGGCAGCTTACAGTTTTGACGCATCCTTAGGTTTACAGATCCTTGTACATCTGGGAATGTGTCAAAACCCAAGGGAAAACCCACCGCAATGCCCATGGAACGCCTCCCCCCCCCGATGCAGTGTAAGGCAACGCATCGACTTGCGCTGCGTTGCCTTACACCATATCTAGGAGGCCATGAAAAGTCACTTTGCATGGCCTCATAGATATAGGTCTGTACTTTGCGCAACCAGAGCGTCATAAAAAATTACGCACCGTCAGGGCAAGGGGCTTATAAATAAGCCCCTATATTTTGAAAGCAGCCCATATATTTTGGAAGCACCATTTTATAGTAAAACATTTTGCGCATTTTGTAGTGGTCTATCTTGTACTGTGTGTAATGCAAGTATAAAATAAAGACTTACATATTCACAGTGCTTTCTGTCACGGGCTGTGACCTCATTGCACTAAAAATACACAGGTCGCTATTCTCCACTTCACCAACCACGATTTAATTCTGTGGCTCTCTGGTTTCACACAGACTTCTGCAGTGCATTAACTAATAGAGGTTTCATAATTTATTATAGTGCATTTCCCACTGAGTAACAACTTTTTAAAATTTATTTATTATTCATTGAAGCTGCCCGTTATTTTATATGTAGCTACCTGACGGTGAAAGACCTAAAAACATACGTATGTTTTAATTATGATGAATGATGTTCAGCTACCTCCAGTTACATGCAGCTGTAAATGCCAAGCTGTCAGCATCCCATGAAATATAGTATGGTTTTCCTCTAATGCCATGCAATAAAGTTTCAGCCCATGCATTACAGCTGTTATACCAAGGGCCACTGGAATTATGTGATTGTGCGGCTGCAGCGATTTTAGCATAATTATAGATTTGCCGCATTTGCCACATAATCCATCATCTGCCGCATAATCTGCTGATTTTACCCCAAAAAATGTATTTACCCAAAAGATTCAAATGTTACTAAAAGGAGCAACAGGTGTTGCCGCTCTGTAGAAGGCCTTTTGTGAAGCTGTACTGGTCACCTTTTTGTTGCTTATTGCAATATTTGGGTGTTAAACTGGTACTTATGAGGTGCAACCACAGATTAACCGTTTCTCTGGAGAACATTTATGGCTGTCAATGATAAGAAGTACCAGGTTCTAGAAATTTTTTGTCGGGAGGGGGTCTTTACGCCTAAAACATTTTGATGGGGTGGTCTCGGCATCAAAAAGTTTGAAGACCACTGCCTTAGAATCTCCCCCAGGCGTCAGACTGGAAACGGAAAGTTTTTCGTCAGCAGTACCTCTGCGCGTCTGAAGGTGGCGTCGGTCGACTCCGCATCCGTCGTCAGCATTGTGGTCGCCAGGATAACGTCGCGGAAGTTACTTAGACGCCGCCCTCGCGCGCTGACGTCAGTTCTTTCTTTTTCTGCGCCAGCAAGCGCAGATCCGGGAAGAGCAGTACCCCCAGTCACTTTTTAGACTGAGCTTTTGCGACTTTTGTCAACTTCATTTTCGAGTCTTTATTCGACTCCTGGTGCACGAGGGATGCCCGGTTTCAAGTACTGCGGTTCCTGTTCCCGAATGATGTCAGTGACGGATCCGCACCGCATGTGCCTCTTCTGCCTGGAGCGTGACCATGACCCCAAGTCGTGCTCCGACTGTCGAACCATGGCCCGAAGTCTTTGCGGGAGAGGTCGCGAAAGCTCCTCGAGGCATCGCGCAAGGTCCTGGTCGCGTGGGAGGTCGAGGGACCGATCGCGGAGTCATCATCACTCCTCTTCTAAGTCTTCGCACTCGGGTTCAGGTAAGTAAAAGCACAAGAAGAAGTCGAAAGAGCATCGTCGCTCTTCGACTTCCCCTCGCCCGTCGGCCGACATGACGCAGGGTGCGGGTGGTGCCACTCCCGCGGCTCCGCGTGCGGAGCCTTCAGGGTCGACTCCGGCCTTCCCGGGACCGGGAGCGACCCCTGCCCAGCTTCGTCAATTTTGCGAAGTGATGCACGCCATCTTTGGGCAGCCCGACTCCGCCTGCGCGCCTTCGGGCCCCGCGGACTCGGCTGGGGGCCCTAGGACTTCGACGCCGGCGGCATCAGCCTGAGCACCGCAGGGCCCCCTTGGATCCAGGCCTGGATCCGGATCGGCGCAGGTCGACCTCATTACACCGGCACCACGTCCGCAGCCGACGCCGGCTGGACCTCCAACCGGCGTCGACCCCGGCTCCCACCTCGACGTGGACACTGAGTCGGACCGGCATCGGCCGACGCCGGACCCGACGCCGATGGGTACTTTTGTCCCTGTGTTCCACCCTGGCTATTTTCAACCAGATTGGCAGCCAGAAGAGGGTGAGGAAGACTGGGAGGGGTCTGGTGACCCTTTGACTGATCAGTTAGACTACAATCCGGACTGGAGAGAGGAACTGGGGGAGGCCAGTGGTCTGGATACCTCCCCAGATCTAGGCATGTTGTCTCCTCCTACCGTGGCTACGGAGGAGGGAGTGTCGTACGCAGTGGTGTTGCGTAGGGTGGCCGAGGCTCTCAACCTCGAGCTTCCTACGGTGGCAGTCAGGACTAACCTCCCGACAGAGGTGCTTCAGCCGGCAGCGAGCTCTTCGGAGCCCCTGCTCCCGTTTAATGAAGCCCTTACGGACATCCTTTTGGGCACTTGGTCCAGGCCCAACACAGGGGCTCCTGTGGGCAGGATGATTGCCAGACGCCACCGCCCAGCCCCGGGCGACCCCACTTTCCTCTCCCAACACCCCACCCCTGAGAGAATGGTAGTCCAAGCCTCCACGTCCAAGGGCGCCTTCCCTACTGCACCTCCGGAAAGGGAATCCAAAAAGCTGGACCACCTTGGAAAGAAAATGTTTTCTTCCGCCAGCTTGGGACTGCGGTCGGTAAACACTGCATGTCTGTTGGACCGTTATACCCACTCTGTGTGGGATACGGTGGCGCAGGTGCTGCCTCAGTGCCCGAAGGGGGCCCAGGCCACGCTCTCCCGTGCCGTTGCCGAGGGGAGAGACGCAGCGAAGTTTACCATCCGCTGTGGGCTGGATACCGCCAACGCACTTGGCAGGACGATTTCAACGTCAGTAGCCCTTCGACGCTATGCCTGGTTGGGTTCGACTGGTTTTTCAGGGGATGTCCAATCCACCCTTATGGACATGCCCTTTGATGGCCGTCGCCTTTTCGGCGACAAGGCAGACAACGCGCTGGAGCGCTTTAAGGACTCACGGGCTACAGCCAGGTCCTTGGGCCTCTCCACCACCTGCCCTGCGCAGTCTGCTTTTCGCCCCTTTCGTGGCTACGGAAGGGGTGCCCCACTACGTCCCGCCCAGAGCCACAGGCCGGCGCAAGCTGTACAGTCTCAGCGCGGCCGGGATGTGGGAACCACCGGCGTGGTTCTGAGGGCCAGCGAGCAGGCCAGTCCACCACCGCCCCCTCTGCAGCAGCCTCCAAACCTTCCTAGTCTGACATTTCAGGGCCACCAAATGCCAGTGGGCGGCAGGATCCGCCATCACCTCCCCCACTGGCGCACCATCACATCGGACAGGTGTGTTTTGCAAATAGTACGAAGGGGCTACTCCCTCCCCTTCGAGACTACCCCTCCCTCCATGCCACCTCAGTACCATCGCATGTCAGAGGATCACCTGGCCCTTCTCCAACAGGAAGTTTCGGCACTCTTGGCCAAGGGTGCCATCAAGCGCGTTCCTGTCCCAGAAGTAGGTCGTGGTTGCTATTCCCACTACTTTCTGGTGCCCAAGAAGGATAAAGGCCGGCGTCCTATCTTGGATCTCAGGAACGCCAACCGCTTCCTCCGGAAGGAAAAGTTCATAATGTTGACGCTCGCTCAGGTCTAGTCTGCCCTCGACCCAGGAGACTGGATGGTAGCGTTGGACTTGCAGGACGCTTACTTTCACATCCCCGTCCTGCCGGCCCACCGGCGTTACCTGCGGTTCACGGTAGGCCACGAGCACTTTCAGTTTACCGTGCACCCCTTTGGCCTTACCAGCGCCCCTCGGGTGTTCACGAAAGTGATGGCGGTGGTCGCAGCTCATCTGTGCAGATCAGGGGTTCCAGTCTTCCCCTATCTCGACGACTGGCTGTTGAAGGCGGGCTCGCCCCAGGCTGTCGTCTCCCACCTCCAGACTACGGCCGACCTCCTGCATTCGCTGGGGTTCTTCATCAATGTGCCGAAGTCACACCTGATTCCCTCTCAGAAGCTCCTATTCATCAGAGTGGTTCTGGACACGACGCAGTTTCGGGTTTATCCTCCCGAACAGCGAGTCCAGGATATTCGGGCTATGATTCCGATCTTTCAGCCCCTAACCCGGGTTTCGGTTCGGATGACCCTGAGGCTGCTGGGCCTCATGGCCTCCTGCTGGTCGATCATGCCAGGTGGCATATGCGGGCTCTGCAGTGGGACCTGAAGTTCCAGTGGGCGCAGCATCAGGGGAATCTGTCCGATTACGTCCAGATCTCGGAGGGCACTGCACGTCAATTGCAGTGGTGGTTCACGAACCAGGATTGGGTCAACGACCCTCTCCCTTCCCCAACCAGATCATACAGTGGTGACAGACGCATCCCTTCTGGGATGGGGCGGCCACATGGGAGAGGCGGAGATCAGAGGCCTCTGGTCTCCGGCGGAGTCCGGGCTCCACATCAACCTTCTGGAGCTTCGGGCGATCCGTCTTGCACTCAAGGCATTCCTTCCCTCTGTACGGGGAAGAGTAGTGCAGGAGTTCACGGACAACACCACCGCCATGTGGTACTGCAACAAACAAGGCGGGGTGTGGTCCCTATGTCAGGAGGCCCTCCGCCTCTGGACATGGCTGGAACATCAGGGCATATTTCTGGTGGTTCAACACCTGGCAGGTTTACTGAACGCCAGGGCGGACGAACTCAGTCGCAGGTGCATGATGGATGACGAATGGCGTCTTCACTCGGAGGTGGTGCAAGGTCTCTTTCAGCAGTGGGGAGAGCCTTGGTTAGATCTATTCGCCACCGTAGAGAACGCGCAATGTCAGCAGTTCTGCGCGTTGGAATTTCCAAGGCGGCACTCGCTAGGCGACGCTTTTCGTCGCAAGTGGAGTTGCGGTCTTCTATACGCCTTTCCGCCTATACCACTTCTGCCCAAAGTGCTGAAGAAGATCAAGCACGACCGGGCCCAAGTCATTCTTGTAGCTCCGGATTGGGCACGAAGGGTCTGATCCCGAGCTGCTCAACATGGCCATCGATCCTCCGATCAGACTGCCTCTTCAGGAGGATCTTCTGTCACAGCAGCAGGGGACGGTCCTCCACCCGAACCTGTCCAGCCTCCACCTCCTTGCGTGGAGATTGAGCGGCGGCAGTTGACGTCGTTTGACCTGCCTCCTGAAAACCAGGATGTAATCTTGGCAGCCAGGCGTCCCTCCACTAAGACTTGTATACGCCTGCAGATGGAATACATGTGTGGCATGGTGCACAGCAAAGGCTGTGGATCCCCTTTGTGCCACTCTTTCTGAGGTTCTCTTGTTCCTCCTCTCTTTAGCCCAGCAGGGCTCTGCTCTGGGCACTATTAAGGGCTACCTCTCGGCCATTTCAGCCTTTCTTAGGCTTCCTGATCAGCCTTCTCTTTTCAAGTCCCCTGTTGTAAATAGATTTCTTAAGGGCATTACTCATCTTTTTCCTCCTGTTCCCTTCGTAATGCCCCAGTGGGACTTGAACTTGGTTCTTACATTTCTTATGTGCGCTCCCTTTGAGCCGCTTCATAATTGCCCTCTCAGGCTTGTAACTCTGAAAACTGCCTTTCTGGTGGCCATGACCTCTGCTCGCAGGTGAGTGAGCTCCAAGCTCTTTCTTCTAAGCCTCCTTTTCTGGCTATCCATCCGGACAAGGTCATCCTGAGAACTACCTTCCTTCCTTCCCAAGGTGGTTACTTCTTTCCACATTAGCCAAACCATCACTTTGCCCACCTTCTTTCCGCCTCCGCATCCTTCAAAAGAGGAAGAGAGACTCCACCGTCTGGATCCAAAACGTGCCCTTTCTTTCTACTTGGATCGCACAAAACAATTCCGGGTGGATGACCAGCTCTTTGTTGGGTACGTGGGCGCTAAGAAACGTCGGGCCGTGCACAAACGGACCATCTCCAGGTGGGTCGTTCTGTGCATCAAAGCCTGCTATTCTTTGGCTAAGAAGGAGCCTCCAGTGGGGCTGCGCGCCCATTCCACCAGGGCGATGGCAGCTACTACTGCTTTGGGACGAGGAGTCCCCCTGAATGACATCTGTCAGGCAGCTACGTGGGCATCGTTGCACACGTTTACGAGACACTACTGCCTGGGCAATCAAGTCTGGAGAGACTGCTACTTTGGCCGTTCTGTTCTCCAGGACTTTCTGGTGTGAACTTGGTTCGCAGACCCACCAACGGGGTTGGTATTGCTGGGGTATCTATTTTAAGGTAAGCAATCTATAACTAACTGTTTCTTTCAGATGAACAAGTTACTTACCTTCGGTAACGATATATCTATAAGAAACATAGGTTAGTTATAGATTCCTTACCCCCCCACCCAGCCTCCCCGTTCTGCGTACTGACTTCTAGGGTTAAGGACATCCTTTCAGGGCCCTAGTTTTGTGCACCAGTGGTCAGTGTCTTGCATGGTCTGCGCTTCTGGCGTGGAAAGTCGTGTACAGAACTGACGTCAGCGCCCGAGGGCGGCGTCTAAGTAACTTCCGCGACGTCATCCCGGCGACCACGACGCCGACGACGGACGTGGAGTCGACCGACGCCACCTTCAGACGCGCTGGGGTACTGCTGACGAAAAACTTTCTGGATCCAGTCTGACGCCTGGGGGATATTCTAAGGTAAGGAATCTATAACTAACCTATGTTTCTTACAGATATATCGTTACCGAAGGTAAGTAACTTGTTCATTAAGTCCAACAAATTGTTAATTTTACCCAATTTATCCATATTTACCAATAAATAGTCAAATTCCACAGTGTTAAAACTCCACCTGAAAGTCAATAAAACATGTATATAAACTTCCATTATTGCAAGTCTTTCATGCAACATACCACAAAGCGAGTATTTGCTGACAAGTACTTAGTCCACTACGAAATCCAAATTCTTCCAAAGTAATTACATTTAAAGTGACCACTTCCTCATTTAGCAATTGAAGTAAGAATTTACAAGATATTCCATAGGCAGTGTCTAGTAGAGTTTGCAGTCGATAGCAGGTAGGGACATTTTAATCCCCTTTTTTATACAGTGTCTTGATCAAGGAAACATTCCAAGTGTAAGACATATACAATTTGACACCTAAAAAAAAGTCTTTGCGGTCGATTTTCTTCAATACTGCTATTTGATGATGCAAGATCTGTCCCTGATAAAGATTTATTGCTTTTCCTCGCACACACGCTTCATATGTTGGAAAAGAAGCATCTTGGATTAAGCAAAAACCAGCCCAATGGGAGCAATTTGTATCATCCCATCTCTTGTCACATGATCTTGCACTAAAATTTGCTCCCATTAAAGCGGAAACATTGGGAAATTTATTTTTTGTCATTTTAATTTATTTCTCAAGATGCCCCAATCAATATCTATAAATGGCTTAAAATATATGTTTATTACAGTAATCCCATCTCTGTTTGAATTTTTGCACTTCAGAGTCAAGGGAGAAATGTACGACTAATGTGGAATTTAATTTACGAGATTGGTTAGCTTATCGTTTTTGCATTAACTTTAGCAAGAGTGGTAATGCCCTCTGATGGGCTGCCAACTTAGCTAGCCTGGGATATTGTAAGAAAGAAAGCCGTCCAAGGTATGCAACTCCAGTAGGAGGAAGTTTTATGGACACAATTCAGCAAATCTAGCCTTTAGGTGTCTGGGGACATACCAATTTTCCTCGCTAATGGCTGAAAAATGATTACCTAGAAATAAGTAATTACTTTTATATCCAGCTCCGCAGAAGATGATCCAGGATCAAATGTGACCCTCAAGGGTTCCTTCTGAGATCGCATTTTTTTCCATTCATTTATCTTATAAACATCAGGCTCTAATGCAGCCATTTTTTGTTCATTAGATATGCCCCACCTTCTGTTAGTATTTGTAGACAGAAAAATCAAGGCTTCAAAAATGCTTAGTCCCGAATATTGCAGCTCCAATTTAGAACTCTTAACCAATTCAATTCAGAGAGTTGAGTAAAAGTTAATATGGGTTACTTCCCTACCTGAACAGTTTTAACAAAGATACCAGTATAAATATCAGATGACGGGAACAAACTGCTATTCAATACTGCCCCTCCTCTCAGTTGCTCATTAGTCAATTGCACCTATGCAGTGTCGGTGTTATGTTGCATACCATTGTATTTTAAAGGTAACCCATTTGAACTTTTGCCTTCAAAATCATTGTTCACATGAGATACTTTTTCTTGTGAGTTAAACTATTCTGCCTTGGGCAAATCTTCTGCGTCTTCCCATACCAAAATAAAAGTAAAATCACGATTAAGTAGGAGAAGGGGACGGGTGTAAATGAAATGTCTTCTTTTTTAGCTCCTGAGAATCCTATGACTCTTTATTCTCCTTTTCCATAAGTGTTTTTTTCTATAGCCTTTTACATATTATGTCATTACGTCTACCATGTTTTAGTAAAGCTCTGTTCAAATTTTCAATATAGCCTACACTTGTAGAAAATACCCTTTAAGTCTCTATCAACTGATTAACTGTAAGCGCCTTCTTTTTCTAGTGGATACTACTTTTTCCTTTTTTTTTTTTATTAAAGAATATCTAACTTGTTAATTTTCCATTATGCCTTTGTGATATAAATTATGTGTAGCCTTGCTCAACAAAATTACATAATTCTGACTTATTTATTGCTTCTTGGGTAATAGATTCCCTACAAATAGATTTAAAATTCTATGCATTATCATTAAGTAGTTTGATAAATGTCTCTTCAGAGGAATCATTGGTGACTGCTAACAATCCCTGAAAAGTGTTCTTCAATAGAAGAACAAGTTACTTATCTTCAGTAACACATTATCTGGTAGAGACAATATCGAGCTGCAGATTCCTTACCTTTGAATTTCCCAGGGTTCAGACTGGATCCGGAAACGTATGCGTGAGCATTAACCCTGCGCGCTGTTGGGTGGCTCCATTCGGTTCCGCGTGGCATCGTCATTGGTGCCCGATGTGTCCTATATAGGCGCCACCCAGGCGTGCGGACGTCAGTTACTTTTCTCGCTTTCCACGCCAGAAGCGTAGAGCCATGAAGTGAACTGACTAGTGTGTATCCAAACTAGGGCCATGAAAAGGTAGCAACCGTAGCCCTATAAAAGAGTCCTTAGAGCAGGAACGCATGGGTGGGTCTGTAAGGAATCTGCAGCTAGATATTGTCTCTACTAGATAATGCGTTACTGAAGGTAACTAACTTGTTCATCTGATAGAGACTTCTAGCTTCAGATTTCTTACCTTTGAATAGATACCCGAGCCATACTTCCTGGCGGTGGGCTACGGACAAATTACTAGACTAAAAAGTCCTGCATGACTGAACAGGCAAAATGCCCATACCCCTGCAGAACTGATTGTCCAGGCAGTAGTGTTTAGCAAATGTGTGCATTGCAGCCCACATTGCAGCCTGGCAGATGTCCTGGACTGGAACTCCATGAGCCAACATCGTAGTCACAGCCTTTTTTCTGTTGGAATTGGCTTGAAAGACCACAGTAGGCTGCCTCTTAGCCAGGTCGCAGCAGATCTTGATACAGATTACAACCTACCGCTAAATGGTTAGTTTCTGCACTGCCCGACCTTTTTTAGCTCCTACATAAACCACGAAGAGTTGGTTGTCCATCCAGAACTCTTTTGTGTGTTCAAGGTAGAACGACAATGCTCTTTTTGGGTCCAGAAGATGGAGACGCACCTCTTCCTTAGAGGGATGCGGAGGAGCATAAAAAGTGGGCAGTGTGACCACTGGCCCAGATGGAATGGGGTCACTACTATAGGAAGGAAAGAGGCTTGGGTGCGAAGCACCAACTTATCTGGGAATGTTATGAGATAGGGAGGCTTGGATGATGAAGCCTGCAGCTCACTCACCCTCCGGGCAGATGGTATTGCCACTAGAAATGCTGTTTTGATGGTAAGCAACCTGAGGGGGCAATTATTTAGCAGCTCAAAGGGGAGCGCACATGAGGTAAGTGAGAACAAGGTTCAGATCTTACTGAGGCATAATGAAGGGCGTAGGAGGAAACATATGTACAAGCCCTTTCAGGAACCTGTTTACAGTAGGGGACTTGAATAAAGAGGGTTGGTCAGGCAGCCGCAGAAAAGCAGACAGAGCAGAAAGATAACCCTTGAGAGTACCCAGAGCGGAGCCCTGCTGGGCAAGGGTAAGAATAAAGAGAAGAATATCAGAAAGAGGGTCAATAGACTTTTCTGTACAATATTTTGCCAACGGCAGGTGTATACCGTCTTGGTGGAGGGCCACCTGGCCACCAAGATAACCTTACAGACTTCGTGAGTAAGATCAGAAGCTATCAACTGTATCTAGACCACACCTAATGGTGAATGTCGCTGCATCGCTCGCATCTTTCACTGCCTGGTAGAGCACATCCCGGGCCTCCCCGAGATCCGTGGCAGCAATTGCGCAACCGCAAATGCAGTGTTCCATGACCGCAATGCCAGGCTAGCAGAAGAAAGCATCTCCTTCCCAAGTGCGTCCAGCCTCTTGGATTCCCTATCCGGGGGAGCGGAAGGGAATGTGCCATGGGACGTCGAGGCTTGTACCACCAAGCTCTCAGGGGTAGGATGTTGCCTGATGAAACTTGGATCACCCGTTGCAGGGCGATGGCGGCGTGCTGTAGTCCTGTTCAAGGGGCCTCTGTGCTGGGCTTGGACCACGGACATCAGTTAGTGCCTCATTAAAGGGCAAAAGGGGTTCAGATGAGGAAGCCCACAGCTGAAGCACTTCAGTCAAGAGATTGGTCTTGACCTGCACCAAGGGCAGCTGCAGGCCAAGGACCTCTACTGCCCTCTTCACCACCATTGCATAAGAAGCTCCCTCCTCTGTAGCCAGAGTAGGTAGAGAGAGCATACAGGCATCTGGAGAGGTGTCCAGTCCACAGGCCTCTGCAGGTTCTTCATACCAGTCCAAATCCTCACCAGGAGAGGGAGGTGCCCGCCCCCCTAACCGAGCCCCACTTTTGGCTGTAAGGTTGGCGGGAAAATTAGTAAGCAGGAGAGGTGTATCCCTTCTCAGCCAGGACCCCACCTAAGGTGTCCAGAGCTGAAATGACCCCTTTGAAAATCCATAAAGAAGAAGTACCCCTTTGAAAATCCACCATATTGGTTTGGAGGATTTTAGCCAATAGAGTTAGGGGTATGCTCCTCCCCAGAGGGAGTGGATATACAAAGGGTGCTGTCACCCTAAAGGTAAGTTGCCCATTGGCTATTACCTTCTGACCCCTGTAACACCCCAGAAACTAGTATTTGGGGGCACCCCTGAACCTTAATCCTTAGTTCCTGATGACCTACAAAGGAAGAGGACATCCCTGACCCATTCAGCAGAAGAAGATTGAAGACACCCACTGACTAGACCCCAGCCCTACCGACCTGTCTGCAGCCCTAGAAAATCCTGTGAAAAACAATGACTCGTCCTGCAATCCAGCAAACTCCAAGAGCCTCCGTAATGACTGCTGGCTTCAACCAAGACCAAAACTCCAGAGAACAGCAGCCCTATTCATCAAGAAACTCCAAGAAAGGACTCTGTGACCTGCGGAACCGCAAAACCCTGCTTCCGGATCCACCAGTGCACCCGATGCCTCCGGCCCGAGTCCAAGTGGGCCCACAAGTCCCAGCGGCCCACCAGTACCAGCGAGGTTCCCCAGCGATTCAGAGCCGAGTCCATCATTGGCTGACCCCTCCTGGACTCCATGTCGATGCCTGCAGCCTCCACACGAAGGACCCCCTAACCGCAACGGCTCCGATAAGGCTTTTCCGATGTCAAAGGTCACCCCTGCACGTGCAGCCCCTAGGCCTTGGGGTGCCCAACCGACGGTATCCTGGTGTCCCTAAACATCTGAACTTACCTCCACAGTCACTGGTTTCCTGTGTCCAGCTTCCTGGTCCGAGCCTTTGTTTGAATCTGTCGTCCCCCCATTGATTTGTATTGGGTGCCCGACATTGTGTTGGCACTCTGCACCCAGCTGCCCCTGTGCCGCTGAGGGTGTATGTTTGGTGCTGCCTAGTGGCCCCCCAGTGCTTGTCTCAACCCCCGGAGGTTGACCTCCAACTCCGCTTTACTTACTTGTAAGTTGCACGACTTTGAATGCCCGAGTCTCCATTGGTTAACATTGTGCACCGACCCAGCACCCAGCCACCCCAGTGCTGCTGGTGGTGGTGCAATATTGGTGCTCACTTGAACCTTGCACTGTGCTGACCTAAAACCCTGAAGACCAGGTTTGTTCGTAAAGTACTTACCTGTGAAATTGCATTCTTGTTTTTCTCCTAAAGGACAGCATTGCTCAATTGAAATATTGCACTAAGTGCACATTGTTCTGCATTGCAAAGTATTGCTATTTCTAAAACTGTCTACCTTGCTAAACTGAAGCCTTGCCTTAAGTATTAATTTTCTGCATTGAAAAGTATTGCCAATTTGAAAACTGTACTTACCTGCAACTAAGTTTCTTTGGTTCTAGTGATAAAGTCTCGGATTTAGTCATTGAGTGTGTGTAATCATTTCTTGCCTGTATGTGTACAACAAATGCTTAGCACTGCCCTCTGATAAGCCTAACTGCTCGCCACACTACCACAAAAGTGAGCATTAGTATTATATACTTTAGCCTCTCTAAAGCCTCTGGGGATCCACTGGATCTGTGCACACTATAGCTTACTATGGTATAGTAAATGCAGAGCCAGCTTCCTACATCCGCCTGCGAACCCAGTGGAAACAGCAGCGATTTGCCCGGATTAATCCTAAAACCGTATGCTTCCCAAATGTGTCTAAATATTGTAGGAGCAGAGGTAAGCAGATGTAGGGCAGTAAGATCAGAGTGTGTCGTCTGCATAGAGAGACACCAAATGATTCACATCCCCCCACTCGGATACCCCACTCAACATTTTCTGTCTAATTTGGATGGCTAGTGGTTCAAGCGCTATGGTGAAAAGTAAAGGCGAGAGAGGGCAGCCCTGTTGCGTACCTCTATCCACCACCCTTGAGTCAGAGCACAGGCAACCAACCTTCACCCAAGCCATCAGTGCAGTATACAACAGTCGCTCCCATTACCAATATTGCGCACCAAAACCCATTGCTTCCAATACACACATCATATGATGCTAGTCCACTGTATCAAACGCCTTAGCGATATCAATAAAAACTACCGCCAGTTCCTCTCCCCTACCCTCCACTTCATGTATTACATGCATCAGCCATCTCAGGTTCATGGTAGTGTTATGCCCCTGAATAAAACCACACTGATCCACATGGACCAGCTGTGAGATCACTGGCCGCAGCCTAAGAGCGAGTAACTTACAGAGAATCTTCATGTCTGTGTTAATCATTATGAGCGGTCGATAGGCAGATTGGTCCGAGGCCACTGCACCTGGCTTCAACACCATAGAGATAAAACCCTTGCGCATGGATGGGGGGAAAAAACACTGTGATCACGGGCCTCTTGATAAAACTCTGCAGGGAAGCCAGCACTCCCTGGCGTCTTCCTCCCCGGAATGGACCTCAAAGCTGTCCTAACCTCCTCTAAAGTGAGGTCTGCATTAAATTCCTGGGCTGCCACAACCCCAAACTGCGGAACCAGCAAACTTGCCAAAAAGTCAACAATACACTCTGGATCCGGCTGCCGTGGGCAGGTATATACCTGTTCCAAGTGATTCCTAAGGGTCTTCACTATATTGCTCTGCGCATATACATAACTCCCCTAAGGGTTCAAAAGATGCAAAATAGGGCACGTGGTGTCTCCCAACGGAGCACCCTGGCTAGAAGCTGTCCCCCTCCCTATATAGCGACTGACAGTAAGATTTTAGGGTATAACTCTCAAGCCGATCTCTGACCGATGCCACCTGGCGCTGAATCCCCATCTTATTTCGGCAACTATCCACATCATATGGGGACAGCACCTAAAGCTCTGCTAGACATCCCTCCTTCTGAAGAAGCTCAGCCTGTGATGCCCGGCGCACCCCACATGAAAGGCACACACAACGTCCCTGCAAGACAGCCTTAATCGATTCCCATTCGATCGCCCGGCTCCGAGTAGAAGCCCAGTTGACCTCAAAAATAGTCAGGGCAGGGCGTGGCCAAGATGGCGAGCGGGTAGGACGTGTGTTGCTGCGTCTCCCCGCCCGCCGATGCCCAACTCGGCCCCAGCATAGCGTTAGACTCCCCCGGTAGCGGCCAGACGGTGGCGGATCTGCCCCCCAGCCGAGGTGACGCATAGCTGCAGGGATTTCGCGGCTGGGGGCCGTCATTTACCTTGTATTCTTTGGCAACGGACGGCGGGCCGCGAGGGAGCCTAAGATGGCGGCCGGGCCTTGAGCGACACCGGAGCCTGGAGTGTGGGTCAGCTGAGACAGAGAGCGACCAGCAGCCGGAGAGGAGGCATCGAGTGCGCCTCCGCTGATTCCGACGACCGGCACATTGGTGGTGGGCCACGGTCGGACCCCCGGAGAGCCGAGCCTGTGGCACCGGGCGGAGGACAGAGCCAGTGACGCGGCGCCGCAGCCGCGGAGATATCCAGAGGGGCGAGAGCGGCTGTTCCCGGCGACCCTAGCTGGCGGTGGGTGCTGCGTCGTTATCCTGCCCGGGGGCCCCCCGCATATCCTCACGCGGAGCGAAGGAGACCCAGAAGGCAGAGGGGGCGTCGCGGTGGAGCAGAGCGCTATCGGCCTGGTGCAATAGCGGTAAGAAGAGGCCGGCGCTGAGCGGAAGGCCTGTTGCGCAGCTTCTCGGTCCAGCTGACTGTGTGGACACTGCAGGCAAGTTGGGCCTAGGCGCACCGGCGAGTGGAGGGCCTGAGAGAGAGCGCGAAGCGGCAGCCTAGCGCTAACGAAGGCAGGGAGAGGAACAGCAGCGCGACACGGAGCATCGGCCAGGGCGGATCGGCTGGCGCTCCAAGAGGGTAGCGCAGATTGCTGGTGGCGGACCCTTCTGCACTGTTAGCCACGGACAAGGCGCGGTGGGGCCGAGAGGGGCTCGGCTCTGCTCAGTAAAAGGTCAGTCCTGCAGTGGTGACGGCCCACAGCTCCGGGATCCCCAGCAAGGGCCATAGAGAACGACACCAACTCTGCTGGCAAATCTCCATCGAGGGGCGCCCGCTGTGCCCCGGCCGCCCTGTACTGCGCCTGCGGCTCACGGGTCGGCTGTGAGGACCCCCTACGCATCCCTCGGGGCACTGGGCCCACTGGCTGGGACTCGCGCAGAGACATGTCCACCCAAAGGGGCCGGAAGGAGCGCACGCTCAAGGAGATGCTGACGAAACCTCCCCAGGCCAAAGATAGCCACGACGATGAGGATACTCCCATCACCAAAGCTTTTTTGGAGTCCCTCTTTAATACCCTGAGGGAGGATTTCCAAACGCTAAAAGGAGAGGTGGCGGGGGAGGTACGCGAGCTCCGGAGGGAAGTGGACACCCTAGGAGATAGGGTGGCGGCCATCGAAGACCAGGAGCGGCCCAGGGAGGAGGAAGTTACACAGCTACAACAGGAGGTGATCCGCCTGACTGAGCAACAGCTTGACCTGCAAGCCCATGCCGAGGACCTGGAAAACCGCTCTCGGCGGAACAACATTCGGGTCCGAGGGGTGCCATCCGATGCAGAAGGGACTGATACCACCTCCTTCCTGCAGGGCCTTTTTCAGGACATTCTAGCTGGTCCTCCGGAGATGGAGATACGCATTGACGGCTCACCGGGTGGGCCTGCGACGTAGGGCCAATGCTCCGCCGCCTGACATACTGGCTTTCCTTCCGGACTATCCGTTAAAGGAGCGCATCATACGGGAGGCCAGAGTGAAACACCCCGTTCAATATCAAGGCCACAACATTACCCTCTACCAGGATCTGGCGGCTAGCACTCTTCAGAAACGCAGAGATTTCAAGGAGGTCACAGCGCACTTGCGAGAAGCCGGCATAACATACTCCTGGGGACACCCATTTCGGATTATATTTAAGTGGCATGGCAGACTGCACCAAATACGCTCCCTAGCGGAAGCAACTAAACTCTTGGGCCTGACATGTCGGCACTCGGAAACGGAGAGCCCGCCCAGCCAACGCCAATCTCCAAAGCGATGGCAGCTGGTGGGGGGCAAGCGCTTGGGGAGCGCTACAGGAGGGCCCGACCCGGAGATGCAGGTGAAGGAAAGGAGAGCAGCGATTGAAGCAGTCACCAACCACACGGCCTCCCAAGATGGGTCCTGAACGAGATAAAGGGGGCTTCGGTGCAGAATGAGATTTCGGGGCCGGGGGGATGCGGGGGGGGAGACGGAGGGTTTGACCGCTTCGTCTCTGCCACAGGATGCCCTGGACAGTCTTTCGACACCACGTGTGCACTGCTAGGTTCAGTGTGCATGGGACTAACGGGGGGGATGGGTTTGGGAGTTGGGGTTAGGGAGGGGGGGTAGGGGAACTGGTGTGCTCAAGCAGGGAATCTAACTCTAACTACACCGGAGGGTGCTTTGGGGAGGGGAGGCCGGGTGGGCTGGGGTGGGGATCCACCCTTTAGGCAGGTGGCGCTGGTCTGGGAGCGTGTGGCCCGTCCCCCCTAATCATGCCTGGTTCAGAACTTCCCATCATTACGCTTAATGTTAAGGGTCTTAATAGCCCCAATAAGAGACGCGCCAATTTATCATACCTTGAGAACTCGGGCGCGGACATCTGCCTCCTTCAGGAGACGCATCTGCTAGCTCGTGACTGGCACAGATTGAAGTCCCGGGCATTCCCTTACCAATACTTCTCCTCTATGCATGACAAGAAGGCGGGGGTTGCCATCTTAGTATCAAGACACTTTCGAGGGTCAGTGGGGGATAAAATAGTGGACATAAAAGGGAGACTGTTAGCATATCGCTTTTGGGTGGCGGGCTTGGCTTTCACGATCGGGTCTATTTATGTACCGAACTCGAGTCAAGAGGCCTTCCTCCAGTCGGCTCTCTCTGAGATCCTGGAATCCCGTGATCGCTTTCTACTAGTGGGAGGCGATTTGAACTTAGTCATGGATACGGCTGCAGACAGGTCTAGCAGTAGGTACTCTCAGGCAGGGGCGGTCTCCGCCGAGGGCAAGCGGTGGCTGGCGGACAGAGGTTTGGCAGATCTGTGGAGAGCGGCCCACCCCCGGACCTCCCAGTTCTCCTACTACTCTCATGCTCACCACAGCTATGCTAGACTGGATCACTTTCTTGGCTCTGCGGAGACTCAGGCGGCGGTCACAGACATCTCTATCACAGCGGCTGCCCTGTCGGATCACGATGCGGTAGTGGTCACCCTAGAGGTCCCCCACGTAGTGCGGCGGGTGGGTAGCTGGAAGTTGAGGGAGGCCATGCTCCATAAACCGGTGGTACAGAACCAACTCCTCAAACGCATTACTGATTACCTTGAGCTCAATGACATTCCCGATACATCCATCACCTCGTTATGGGGAGCACTCAAGGCAGTGGTGCGGGGGGAGCTCATAGCTCTCTCGGCAGCAGAAAATAAGGAGCGCAAATCCAAGCGGGAGGAGCTCACGGCCCAAGTGATAGAGCTGGAGAGGATACATAGCCGCACCGGCGCCCCCCGAATTTGGCGGCAACTGAAGAACGCGCGGGCCCTGCTGGCGGGGCTCGACTTAGACAGGGCCGAATATGCGGCCCTCCGCCTTAAACACTCATATTATACAGGGGGGGATAAGACTGGGCGGATGCTGGCCAGTAGATTGAGGGCACGGACACAGCAGGGTAAAATAAAGGAAATTGCAAGCCCCGAGGGCGTCCCGCGCACTGACGATATAGCCATAGCACAGACTTTTCGGGATTTCTATGCCGAGTTATACGCGGGGGACTCCCCGTCCCTCCCACAACTAGACGAGTACCTAACAGGCACACACATGACGGCTTTGAACCACCACGACGGAGAACTACTTGACAGGCCCATTCGCATCGAGGAAGTGGTGGGGGCTATCTCCCGCCTCAAGCTCCTGAAATCCCCGGGCCCGGATGGATTTTCCGCCGGGTTTTACAAGATGTACTGTTCCGCTCTAGCCCCCAGACTTACCAGGCTCTTTAATTCCTTCACTGGTCCCGGCACTATACCCCAGGAGATGCTAGCGGCTTCCATTGTAGTGCTACCCAAACCGGGTAAGGACGCCTCTAAATGCAGTTCCTACCGGCCAATATCGTTGCTCAATGTCGACCTCAAACTATTCACTGGTATACTGGCGGCACGGTTGGGCCCCCTTATGCCCGGCATAATCGACCCAGACCAATCCGGTTTTATCCAGTCTCGGCAGAGTAGCGATAACACTAAACGCATCTTCCACCTTATCGATAAAGCCCACAGCACCAAAATGGACGCTCTCCTACTGTCCGTGGACGCGGAGAAAGCGTTCGATCGGGTGGACTGGTGTTATCTTGACAAGACCCTGGCGCATTTCGGTATTGGGGACAAGTTTCGAGCGTGGGTCTCAAGCTGCTACACCAATCCCGTGGCCACGATCAGAGTGAATGGGGTGACTTCCATGCCTTTCGAAATACGGCGGGGGACCAGACAAGGTTGCCCGTTGTCACCTCTTCTTTTCGCCCTGTATATTGAGCCGTTGGCTCAGAACATCAGGGATAATCCGGAGATTATGGGCATCCCTTTTGGGGGTGACCGACACACAGTAAGTCTTTACGCGGACGATTTAATTGCCTCTTTAGAATCCCCAGCCCGGTCGGTTCCGGCTTTCCTGAAAGAATTGGAGGATTTTGGCCGGGTCTCGGGACTGCGGGTTAACAAGGGGAAATCCTCGATCCTTAGGCTCCTTGAGGCTGAGCACACATAGGTCCCCCCGAGGGTGAGACCTATGCGGGCATTCCAATACACACTTCTATCCCCTATCTGGGCATAGAGCTAGCGGCGTCAGTCTCTCAAACGGTACACCTCAATTACTCCAAACTGCTCATGCGCACCACGAAAGATTTAAATGAATGGAAACGCCATTCGCTCTCCCTCTTAGGTAGGGTAGCGGCAGTGAAGATGTCTCTCCTGCCTCGAGCGCTGTACCTTTTCCAAACAATCCCGGTGTGGCCACCCCCCGGTAACCTACAGGCTCTTCAACAGGCCATCAACCAATTTATATGGGGAGGGAAGCGACCCCGGATGCGCAAAGATCTGAGTTATATGAAACTGGATGCGGGAGGTCTGGGCATTCCCAATGTTCTGGAATACTTCCGCGCAGCACAGCTGCGGTCCCTTGTCGAGTGGCAACGTCCCGAATCCGAGAAGAGCTGGCTCTTCCAGGATAGGGCGTTGGCTCAACTGGACTTATGGAAGGTTCCCTTTCTTAAATGGGGGCATAGGCCTCCTGGCCTGCGGGGTTCCCCTATTACTAGGATTCTTCTTCGGGCATGGTTTGGAGTGGCAGTAAAAAGGGGCCTGACGACATTTCCATCTCCTTTGACTCCCCTCTTTGATAATGCAGAGTTCCCCCCGGGTATGGATGCGAGGGCATTCTCGTTCTGGAAGGCAGCTGACTGGCGATCGGCAGGACACCTCTTCTCTACAGAGGGTATTATCCCTTTCCAGGATCTCAAGGCAGGCTATGGGGTTCCGGAAAATGAGCGCTTCCACTACTTTCAGCTTCGGCACTGGCTCCTTCACGCCGACGTCCAATCTGGCGTAGCTAGGAAACTCACTAAATTTGAGAAGTGGATACACACCAGAAACACTGATAAAGCATTGATCTCGGACATCTACGATATGCTCAGGAGCGAGACCCCCGCCATATCCACGGCTAACCAACGGAGGTGGGAGAGAGAATTAGGGCGGGACCTGACAAGTAAGGAATGGGCAGACATCTATTACAGAGCGAACCACACGGCGCGTAACACTGTTAGTAGAGAGTCGGCGGTCAAAGTGGCAATGTATTGGCATCTCACTCCGGCCCGCTTGCATAAGGGAAATCCGGCGCGTAGCCCGCTATGCTGGCGAGGATGCGGGGAGGAGGGCACCCTAGTACACATCTTATGGGAATGCAGGGAGGTGCAGGCTTTCTGGGGGGACGTCCTTGACGATATAGATCGCCAATTTGACACTGAAATACCACGCTTTCCTGTTTGTGGTTTTGGGGCTACCCAACCCCATAACTTACCCACTTAGATCCAGGCGAGGTAGACAAATGGGGTTAGCTCTTGGGGCAGCCACTCGGCACATCTTATCATACTGGGGTTCGCCCACGAGGCCATCGCGGGTCGGGTGGCTGCACAAGCTATGGTACATTATAGGTATGGAACGGATACAGGCCTCCCTCTCCGGGGCTATGGCTAGCTTCCCAGACGCCTGGCAGCCTCTGCTTTCTTTGCTGTCCACGGAGATGAATGAGTTAACATGTCCTAAATACCTCCGTCTTCTCCGCCTTACAGACGGGGCCACCGCACCACAGCCCCATAAGTCACCTCTGGATTGCTTTCTTCGCATGATATTCCCCTTTCTTTATAACACACTCCCATAGCCCACCAGTTCAAGGGAGGGAGGAGGGTGGGGGGGAGTTGGGATGGAGGGGGGGGGGTTCCTTGGGTTCTGTTTATAAACGGCATTACATTTCTACTTCTCACCAGACGGTCTGGAATGGAGGGGACCACACTCACGGCCTCAATGGGGCGCGGGGCCGCAAGGTCCCCGGAAGGGTACAGCTGATCTGTATGGACCGACTTAGAATTGATGCACTAGGGGTAGGAGTATAATTCTATTGCATAATGTCTGTATATTCCCTTTTCTTCTGATGCAAATGCCAATAAAATACATTTAAACCTAAAAATAGTCAGGGCACACGCCAGCATTACCCTGCCTACGGGATCCTGAAATATCTCTGGAGGAAACCTCCATGTGGACAGAGACCGAGGGCCACCTCCCCATTCAAGCAAACATGTCACCGAAGCATGATCAGAGAGACAGCGGAATAGATGAGTCACCTCTAGTACTTTCGGGGCCAAATGGGTAGAGAATAAGATACGATCAAGCCTGATAAATGTACCATGGGTCGGAGAGAAGCAGGTAAACTCATGCTTCACCGGATGAGACTCCCTCTAAACGTCACACTAACCCAAGTGCCCTATAACCTCTCGCAGTGTGGACGTCATCTTAGGCTAGGTGTGTGCCTGGGGAGAGTGACGGTCAAGTGCACCATCCATAATGCAGTTGAAGTCTCCCACCAACATCAAACTGATGTCAACCACTGGGGAGACCACATCCCGCACTATGAAATAAAAGGACTCATCATCCCTATTAGGCCCATAGAAATTGACAAAAACCACTTCAACACCATCCAACCTACCCTGCAACAGCAGATACTGCCCCTCCACATCCGCATCCATCTAAGTCAAGGCAAAGGGCACACCAGGGGGGAATCAAACCAGCACCCCCCCTGGAGAAGGATGAATAATTGGCATAATACACCTGACCCCCTCTATTTCTTTGCCAGTTTCATGGCCTCAGTGTCAGTATGGTGGGTTTCCTGTAGGCACACTATGCCAACACTGTCATGTGGTCACATTAGGTCTGAGTAGGTACACCACCATTTTGCATGCTCAAAATTTAAAGTTGCCATCTTTTCTTGAAAGCAGACGTTTGACACACATTTGTTTGCATGCCTGTGCACCATAATATTCTCTGAAATGGCTTTGCTTACATTTACACTTCTTCGTAGGCATATTATCGAGTGTCTTGAACATTCTGTACGAGGACTAAGGTTCTAGATCTGTTTCCACAATTTCCTTGGGGAGTCAGGGTTGCATTGTTTTGAGGTTGCACATTCCACCTGTTACCTTGCCAGGTTAGGGGTACAGATGGTGCACTGTGCGCTAGCAGGACTAAGGGCAACATATCCTGATGGTGTGGGTAGAATCTGTCATGCAGGGGTTTGATGTTTATGTTGTCCAACAAACGCACAGTTTTACTGAGATAGTATGAACCATATGACATGGCGTCACCAATGTTCTAGCTTGGCCTCGCCTGCATAGTGTTCTCTTGTGTACCCAAAGCCCCTAACCACCAACTTACCGGAGACGTCTGTGGTGTTAGGGAGAAATCCTCCTCAGCTGATTAGGGAACCGTTATGTATTGACTGTAGGTTGTTCAAGCTTGAACCTTGAAAAAGGATCACCCCACAGAGGTACCCACTCTGAATTCCACATATTCATATAGCTAATGCAGCACCAGTTAACATACCGGTGAACTGCAGACATAAAGTCACACAGATGTTACAGCAACATGGGCTCCCCCTACAGAAGGAGACCTGACCTTCGTGGTAGAGACCCACGAAGCGTACAGGACATAGGTATTTTATTCATGGGTCACCTTGCCAGTAGTAAATGCACAATCGACATTTTCATGCTTAAACTGTGACTGCCGTTCCTAACAACTACACACCTTATGAAGCACTAGAAATATCATTAGCATTTCATGAACACCAAAATTGGTTTGGAGGCACCCTACTTCATATAAGAAACGATGTTAGACGTGGTCCCCTCAGCAATGAGGGAGCAACATGGCCAGTCTTAGCCGGTTACACACCGTACCCAGATGTAGCAAATCTGAGAGCAGCAGAGCTAAGTACACAGGTCTGGTCATAATTTATAGATGTTTGACGCAATATGTGATGCAAGCAATGACAATAAACCCAGCAAGGGCTGTTCAAGCTGCACAACCACAATTGGCTATGCCTAAAATTAGTCCAGTGACCATCAATGCAGTCATGGTTAAGGTTCCCATCAGATGAGAAGAGATTCTGTTCTGGATTGCACAAAAAAAATCATGAAGCAGTGTTTCCCCATAGGGGACCCCAAGAAAAACAGAGAATTCTCTCAAAATGCTTGCCAATGGAGATGGCTCCACCAGTGGAACACTGCGCCACTTGGGGTACAGTCTTTGCTGCAGTATATACCAGAACACATGGTACACCCTCATTAGCTGTTTTGCAAGAGATGCTTAAACAGATTCAAAATGAGTACTGGGCAGCCCCTGCCCTGGATTCAGGGATAAAAGTTATGGGCAATTCTAGTACGAGGATAGATGGAGACATCCTGACAGCTGTCAACGCTGCACGCGATGGCCCCTTCTTGCCAAAAGGCTTTCCAACGACATACTCCTACCAGTTAAGTGCGCAGAACATTCCATTTGCTTATATTCCTGTAGTGGGGGATAGAGTAATGCCTAATTCAGATCATAGGTTAGGACTGATCCTAGCAGCATATGAGGGCCTAGCATCTGCTAAGCGCAAGGGTGGTGGCTACAATTTCACTATTGCAGCAATGTGACATCTGCAGCAGATGAAAGTTTCCACCATAGCCCACCCACCACAGACACCTCTATTGATCTCTGACAAGCCTCTGGCTTGTGTCTATTTGGACCACTGCAGACCGCTACACTCAGACGGGTCTTACAAGTACATTATGGTTGCAGTGGATTCCTGCTCTGGATTCCAATGGATATGGTCACAGCGATCGGCTAGGGCTCTAACTGTTATAAGGGACTTGCAAGTCTTTATCGGGACATATGCAGTAGCTTCATTCCATTCGCACCAGTGTCCGGCGTTTGCCCAGAGACTATGGAAAATATTGGGTGTGACTGTGCAGTACTCCTCCTGCTATCATCCTGAGGGAAACGTGGTACTGGAGAGGAAGAACCGGAACCTAAAGCAGCATTTAACAGCTAAAGTACTAGGTTCAGGTCGCAGTTGGGTTCACAGCCTGTATTGGGTCCTGAGAGCTTTACATAATCTGCCTAGAAAATTCTTGGGTGGTCGGACTCCCTATGAGATCCTGTTCAGGGTTAAGGTGTGGGTTCCAGACCTTGACACTCCCTGTACAGTGGTGACGTAAACGCCTTTTGATATCAGTGAACGTTTTAATGTTTTACAGGACCTGAACAAGTTCAGAGAAGCTCAGAGCAACATCCAAAAGAAACGTTCCGCCACTGGTGAAGTGAAGGAAGCAACAGCAACTCCTAGTTAGATTCCAAACATCGGTGATCTAGTCCGGGAGAAAATTGTGGACAAAAAGGAATTCGGGCCATCCTGTATCTGTCCTGCCTGTTGAAAGTACCAGAACTGTACTTTTACCGCCCCTTGTTGGTAACAAACACAAGAGATTTGTGTCTTTCAGCCTCATCAAACCACATCATGTTGCTAGTTCTACATAGTAGCCCTCAGGGGCTCCTCGGTAGTTACCTGCCTCCTCTCACTACCCTACAGGAAGTCCTGTTATAAGCTTTGACGGACGATGAAGCTTCTTCTCCCCGGCAGGGGACAGCTAACAGTTAAGTATCACTTCTTCCTGTTACATCAACAAATGCCATACAATCATCATGTACGGAAACACAGATTTCAGTTCTGCAAGCAGACAATGATGGTGTCTACTGCAACGTACCACCATTAGTCATCTACCAGTTTTACACAGCTACACAAGGCTCCCAACTTTGTACAAACAGACTCTGGCTAATTTGTCGACTTTGATGACTTCTCTTCGGATTCGTCAGACCTAGATCCACCTCCACCTCCACAAAGGGGACCACGTGAATTTTACATGTGGCTCAAAAAGACTTACTTTATCCCTCCATGGATATATATTTGGATTATAATTTTGTTACTTTTCCTCTTCCTTTGGATTGGTTTTGTGACAGTCTTTTTCTTGCTTCTGAACAGACACTATCTCCCAGAACTCTCTGCTGTTGAACTGGTAAACGAGGTTTTGAAACCCCATTCTTCATCACACAAAGTGCAAAGAGACCTTTCCCTGGTGAACATTTCTGTTGTTCCAGTTCCCAATGGAATTGTTTGGGATAAGGTATCATAGGATATATTTGGACTGACTGAAACTTTACAAATACCTTATGTATTTTGTATATCTTTAAATGATGCTCCTGGAACTATCTTTGATGATTAGGACATTCACACAGTGCATGAAATGCTTGCTGATTTAGAGCAATATACTGTTTTCAATAGTGAAGAAATGTATGATAGTACATCTAATTATGATAAAATGTTCTGTTTTCACCATTATTTACAAAAAGCAAGTACTCCTTGTGCAGTATTTAACTGCACACAATGGGAACACTGCCCTACACCACTGTAGGGTAGCTCTGAAACATTTGCACTGAAATTTGCATATTTTTCTGGTCACGATTCAGAAGACCCAGAGTTGTATTATTATTATAAATTAACACCTTCTCCAGTGAAGAAAATTATGCTTACTGATGCAATGTTGATTTATTCTGCATCTTTTATTTCCCAGTTGTTGACACAAGGTTATGACATATGGAGGGACACTATTGCTTTAAAATCTATATGGGGGACAAAAGATTAGGAGGTTCATTGGAATTAGGCTTTATTTTGAGCATGCCTTATACCACACCAACTTATTTTCCTGAATAAAACTGCTGCAAACTTCCTGTCTCAGCTTAGCCAAGATGAAGGATGTCAATACACCAAATTTTCTCACATTTGCACGTTTTGAGAATTGGCAACAGCTCACAAATTACACAGAGGAAACAATTGACAGCATGCTTAGGAATGGGACATATAATTCTTCATGTTCCGATCAGGAGGGATGGTTAGTGTGGCTGTTAGACACTAACGGATGTCAGGCATGTTTTTTTGACACCATAAAAGGATTTCAAATAAGTAGGCCAGACTCACGTTACATGCAGACACAACATACTGGAGTGGTGACAACATACAGCGTTGGAAAGTTGTGCCTAGAGTGGCTTAAACATTCAACGTTGTCTGTGGTGAAACAGCACTTGTCCCTTCTTTCTGATGACATAGGTCTACAGGAATTTTTACTTGGTCCTCAAAAACCACTTCAAAAGGGCTTTCTGTATGCAACATACAATGAAGTATGGTAAGTTTCACAGCAGCAAGCTGCTGAGAGACTGCATGAGATTGACAGAGCAAATTTGGAAATGGTATGACCACCTTATCCACTATGAATCCTAGTCTATGATATATTCTTTGGGTAAAATTGTGTCATCTGCTGTCGACATCATACAGAGTGACATGTCTCTTTTGCAACATGGGAAATCGCAGCTTAGGTCTATTATGCTACTAAGTTGGACTGGTTGCGTCGTATGGAAACACCTAAATGGCAGTAGTTTGTTATTACTAAAGAATCTAACTAAAGAACAGACCACTATGGTTAGGGAAGATGTGACTTACACACATAAAAAAGTTGGAAAAATTGCCAGTCACTATTGTAGAAATCTCATCAGCAGATTGGTTAATACACTGGTTTATTTCTCTGCCAATCTCAATGTTTCACTTTAAATACTGCTTGCAACACCATCAAGTGGGCATATATGAAGCGCTAGGAGAGGGGTTTCACATACAGATGTAGGAATAGTGACAATGAGATTTTTCTTAGCAGTACAGACTGCGAGAATACTCTAGGCCATCCTCTAGTTTGCAGGGCGGTCACATTCCACGGTGCATGTAATGCATCCAAGGCAAACTTGTTGGGTTATCTTAAGGGTTCTCCAGCTGCTGTGATTCATCCAGCATTCAGATTGCTTTCCAAAGGTAGCTATTTGATGTTGAATGATCAAATCTGCTGTGGGATGAGACCGGGAATTGCCTATCTGGTGACAATTACTGCGGTCGTGACCTGTTGTGCACAAGTACTGTTTCCACCTGCCTGTACAGTTAGGGATGCAACAGATTGGTCTTCGATTAAGGTTCCTAATGTGAACCTTGATGCTTTAAGAAGACTGAATTCCTCTTTGTTTCAGAAGGACGTGGCCTTAACATCTGTAAGAAAGATGTTTGATCTTCAAGTTGCAAGATACATTTGTTACTCTGCACCAATTTCCCACACCATTTGTGGGGGCTAGTGCACTGCATTTTTAACATTTCCAATAGTGGTGGGGTAGCGCACTTTTCTGAAATAATTGGCCTAGGGTTGGTTAGCACATTCCATACAGTCTTGTGAGTTATTCCATCTTTTATACACTCCGTGCTTGGAAGCATTTTTGGAAGCTTACCGCTGGTCCTGTTCCTGCTTGTCAGGACACTGATTTTTATTAGGTCTCGCGCCTAGCGTTGCAGTGCGCAGCACTGCTCGCGCAGCGCGAGACCTCTAGAAAGGGCTTCTGAAAACGACCTACACGCTCGTGCGTGTGGTTTTGTTTTCAGAAGCCCACATTGGCTGGTGCGTCCGTTTTTTTTATGGGGACGGCACGCGATTGGTCAAAGGCGGGCGCATGTCCCGCCTTTGCCGCGCCCATTCCCGACGGTGGCCAGAACGCGCAGCAGCGCGCGTTCGTCTGCTGCCGCTGCCGCGCTCCCTCCCCCCGCTCCTCTGTGGTGCGCGCGCACCACTGGTTAGTGTATTGCGAACTCTACCTAACATAGAGAAGCAAACGGTTTGCTACCTTTAACCTTAGCTTTTCTCTGGTTAATGTACCTTTCCATATATGTGTGTTGTTTCTGAACTCTTTTCTCATGGTGGTGTCTTCAAAGCTTCGAGTGCCCTGCTCAGTTAACTAAACACAGAGAAAGATTTGTGTGGGTCGTCGAAGTTGAATATCCTTTGCTAATGTCTTTATAATATTTCCCTATGTAGACTTACAGAAAATGTCAGTATTCATTTAAATGAATGTTTTCTTGTGCACACCTCCTGTCCTGGTAATGATTTCCAAAGTACTTAGTTACAACTCTTATGATATCGGGAGGAGGCTAGCCAACACCATTTTGTTATTTATCTAGTTCGACTTATTGGAATATGCAGGTTACCGTTTTTGATCTTCTTGTGAAACGTTACTATGTTTAAATTTCTGGACCATAATCTCAAAGATTTTGTTAATCTCTGGATGCTTAGGTGTACCGAGAGAACTCACAGGCATGCACTTAAATTCCTTCTTAGTGTCACAACGTACGCAGTTAACCATGTATATTTCACATACATTTCTGCCTGACTCTAGTTTTTCTTAGCCCTACCTGTGCGCATTGTCCATTTTGCTGAGAAACTACAAGCATAGGATTACAAATTAAATATATATTTTTAAATATCTGTTATTTTTCTTTTCATGGGCAATGTTATATATAAAAATGTCATCCCTCCCCTCATTCCCTTGTAAAACAGAGAATATGTGTGCCCTTACCCTACACGTACTTCCTTAGTTGAACTTGGATCTTTCACCTGCAACTTCGGAAGTGCAGATAAGTATGGGGGCGATGGCTGCAAAATTTTGTATATACCAAGAAATTTATGAATGTGCGGGAATTAATTTTTATTTGAAACTGCATTTTCGTGACCACATCCCTGACACGTCCCAGGAAACATCAACATTCTTCAATCTAGGTCAATGCATAAAGTCCGCTGAATGCAAAACTTACTTTGTGATTTACTAGTCAGACCTAAGCACAATGATAGGTTTGTGATTTTGGGCTTTTATATTTAGCATTTTTTCTTTCATAGAGCTTTTATATTTTGAAATGCATATTTTTGTAAATACATTACGTTGCATTTCCTGGTGCCCTCTATTTCTGGGTCAGACCCCACTTCAGAATAGAAGGTTAAAGGGAGCATGATGTGCCTTGAGAATTTGCCATTGATGTGTGGAAGAGTGAGAACGAACATCTACTTGGGAATAAAGTTTTTTTTAAGGCACATGTTAGATGAAGGAAAATCCTAGATGTCAGTTTTGCCGTCTCGAAAGATAAGGATGTCATCCTCAGGGCTTTAAGTGGGCCGGGTCCTGCCGGTGTTCAGGAACGGCAGTTCTTTAAAGCAGGTGCTGAGACGGGTCCCTATCGGGCTCTCCATTTTTGCCCTCGGTGTGAGAAAAAAAAAAGCTCAACTCTGCAGCAGTACCACCCTTCACTGCCTTTGAGGTAACTTCAAAGACTCGTTATAGTTCTTTCACAGTATCATTTCAGAACTGAAGCATTTTCAATATAATATACAACGAAGCCGTAGTTGTTGCTAATTTAGCTTACGTAACTAACAACCATTGACAAAGCCAATAGTCCTGGCTTGTTGTAAGTGTAATGTTACTTGTTGTTTTATATATCATCTGGATGCAATGACAGAAGCAGCAAAATACCAGTCGGGCGGCACACTATGCTAAGCACAGATTTTTAGCGTGCTATGTTTTTAAGCCCCGTCCTTAATTACATAGGCCACGCCCCTATGAGAGATCCCCTAGTTTTTTCATCCCACTTAAAGCTCTGGCCATCCTATTCATGACCTAAATATTGCAGTACACAGCTAAAAAAAACTGGTAGCTTCCATCCAAAATAGAACACGTGAAGGATGTGTAATAGTGTATAGTGCACCTACACCTTCTGATTCACTTTAGAAGTTGGAAAGAGCAGAGGAGATGGGCGAGGATGCAGCTTATCTTAATATAGGGTGAGTCGGACATTTTATAGAATGGCTCTTGAGAGCTTCCATTAACTGTCTGTTGAGCTGTACTTTTTACAAATTTATTTCTCGGTATTTCAGCGCCTCCACATCCCTCACTTTATGCATAAGACCGGATCGGGGAAAACGTGTGAAATCACTAACATTGTCTGCAAATGTAACTTGCGTTTTTTCCTTATTTTTGTTATGTTGTAGTTGCAAAGGATACTTGGACATAAGGATGAAGTTGCGCCTACCACATTAACGATTGCATCAGTAAGTATGCTATCCTTACCATAAATGTTCCATTTTAAACTTTTTGTTACTTTTAGATGGTGTTTTACAATTCAGTTGCTGTTCAGAACTTGTAGTGAAATGAATAGTCAAAACCGCACAGAGGTAACGTGTTTAGAATATGAGATGTTGTTTGTTTCCACATAGTGCTCACATCACAGTCGAAGTCCTTGAGCTTTCTGACGACTGTGACGTGTGAGGCTAAGGACACTTTTTAAAATCTAGGAAGTGTACTGCCTCTGATCTTGCATTGTCAAGTGTAGAAATATGTTTTAAGTTATTTAGTGTGCCTTCTGAGTTATTGTGGTGCTGAACCACACAAAAGGAGCTCACCTCTCTATGGTTTACACTATACTGATTGCTCTTGATGCAAATTGTGTTTTTGTTTTAGCATACTAATGAATTTCCTAATTGTATAATGACCGCACATGTTAAGGCGCATATGGGCATTTTGTGACACAAGAAGAGGAAGGATGCTGCCTCTTTTGTCGTCTGTGGGACTGACCATGACTACCTGGTTTGAAGAAACTCTCTCTCAAACATACCACTGGGACCAGTGCAGTACTCAGTCTGCTACTTTCCATGCTTGCTAGCTGTGGAAGTCCCAAGTACCTGGAGTGTGGCTTGATAGGTGTGAAGACCAAAGTGGGACAGAGAAGACTGCCACGAGTTTGGTTGCCTTCTCCTGGTGTATCGATGTGATCTGGGGAAGTGAAAGAGATGTGTGGGGACCCATTAAATCAATTGTCCCAGCGCTAGGCTGAAGTGCCAGGCTGCCAGCATACAGACTTGAAAGTCTTCATCATCACCAAAGAGTATCGCCATGCATCTACTAAATTAACTGTGCTCCAGCTATGCTGACTGATGTGAATTATCTTGGCACCGAGACCCTATAGTGTACCCCTTAGGGAAAAGACTGTTTTTGGCTAGATGTTTTTGGTCTTTTAATATGTAAATTACTCCACAATAGGGGTGGGACTTTTCTCCCCATTAAACATTTTTTTAATGTTTAACACACTTGTAACCCTACACATTAGGGGATTATAATACCTCAATTTTTCTCACAATCGCCTTTGTTCTTCTTCAAATGTTTTATGATTAGAATCTAACAAACGTTAGTATGAAATTGGTTAGAACTTTGTTATTCTTTTATTTCTGTTGGACTTGTTGCCTCCTTGTTGGCCGTAGCACTCTTCCTGGCCTTGTCTTCACCTTAGTCCACTCTGCTAGAGAATGAGGCAGAGAACTTTAAGGTGAATGATGGCGAAGTGCCACACCAACTCAGAGATGCAAAGACCTGCTGCAGATCCCCTTTGCTTATTGACTGATACTGCCTGTTAGTTTCAGCTGTTAGCAGAGTAAGCACCCACTTAGGCGGTACAAGTGGAAGCTAATCATGCCTGTTTCCACTTGGCTGTACCACAGTGCCTAATTTGGTGTTCAGTCAGTATTAAGGTAAAGTGTTCAGAGGAGGAGGGTCAAAAACCTTTGTGCTGCATATGGGAGCATGTGTGAGTGTGACTGTGTGCACACGTGTCTGAGTAAACAGATGTTTTTGAAGGGTATTTGTCTTCAATGTGCACTTACGCAAGAGGGATGTTCCATGATAAGAACATTATGATGTCTTGGCATAAGCAGCATCCCCCTTTATGCTATCGCAGTGGCCATAAATGGCATAATGGTGCCCATCATTGTCATATAATGGCCTTTCTTGACATTTGTGGCTATTTCCCAAAAGTGTCCCTGGCCTAATGGTGTCATACCTTGACATATTGTGGGTATTCGTGCATGCACATGTATATCTGTGGCCATTCACCACAAAAGGCTGTAGACAGTGTCCCTAGGGGGCCAGGAAGGCGGCACTACTTCATCACCAATAACATTAGGCCAGAATTAGACACACGCCCTTTTGTACTTGGTAGCATCCAAGTCGCCCTTCCTTCCTTCTGTCGCGACCATGCTCCTCCTCTTTCTGTATTCACCCCTTCACCATCTTTCGCTATCCTTCCCAACTTTCTCTATCCTTTTTACTCTTGCCTTGCCCCCTACTTCCTTCCTCACCATCTTTTGCTATCCCTTCCTAACTTTCTTTATCTTTTTACTCTTGCCTTGCCCCCTACTTCCTTCCTCCCCCTCACCATGTTTTGCTATCCCTTCCCAAATTTCTCTATCCTTTTTACTCTTGCCTTGCTCCCTACTTCCTTCCTCCTCCTCACCATCCTTTGCTATCCCTTCCCAACTTTCTCTATCCTTTTTACTCTTGCCTTGCCCCCTACTTCCTTCCTTCCCCCTCACCATCTTTTGCTATCCCTTCCCAACCTTCTCTATCCTTTTTACTTTTACTTTTCCCCTACTTCCTTCCTCGCCCTCACCATCTTTTGCTATCCCTTCCCACCAAACAGATGTGCACTCCCGGCTGCTCGGGCAAATCTGTGGGCATCTCATCCAGACCACATCTGGAAAAATAGCAAGGAGAAATAGGGGATGGACAGACACTTTTGTTTTTTAGTGGCTAGCATTCATCCCTCATTTTGGATTAATATTCACACAAAAGGATGTTTGCACTCATCTGTGGGCAAACCAAAGCGGAATCCCAAGTAATAATTGTAATGATTCATTATCAATATTTAGTCCGGTCTAAATAATAATAATGAATTATTACAATTACTACTTGGGATTAGGGTTTGAGCCACAGATCATCCATCACTTGCTGTTGTTGATAGGAATCTTACAGTTCCTAAAACCTTGGTAGAACAGTGAAACAAAGCAGACAGGCTACCTCACCAGGATCAGGCCCTCACAAGTTAAAGGTGGGAGTTACCTCTCAACCCCCACCAACAGCCCCCATCTTTATTGTGCTTTAAAAAACGGAACATTACAAAACCTCAATATAGGAAACTTATTGTAGGTTTGTATATCTGTGAATGCCTGTAAGACTATCTTGCATGGCATAATTGTTGTTTTCCACAAAGAGTGGTTCTACTACGCAATAAGAAAATGAGCATTTGCTATGCAATAGGTGTCGCATTTGCAGAGTTTGAGCTATTGGCATTGTAAATACCAATGCCTTTTATTTCTGTATTTTAAAAACATGCAAGCGGTGCGTAAACAGGCACTTTGTACTTGCAGTCGTTGCTTACGAGAAGCAACGCTGGCAGGAACTATGCCTCTTTTACTGCCAGCCTTCCTTTTCGTAAGCAAGGACTATAAGTACAAAGGACGTGTTTATGCACCGCATACAGCTTTTCGAAACACATAAATAAAAGGCATTGTCGTTTACAATGGCAATAGCTCAAACTCTTGCAAATGCAACACCAATAGCTCAAACTTTAATAATGCGAGACCTATTGCATTGCAAATGCTTGTTTTATCTGCTCCGTATTGGATGTTCCGTCACGCTGCCAAATGGGGATTGCACTGCCACACATGCGCCTGTTTCATGAGAGAATGATACAGTCATTTGGCGCATCCTTGCTCCAAGAACTAAACAGCGACTAGTTGTTGTCCTTTTGCCCTGTCTGGCTACACTGTGTGCAGCCCATATTCCGCTGTCTACTGTGCAGTTTCGAGTGTGCCCTGGACATATGCTCGGGTATGTAACCAGTTCAATCTACGGACATAGAATTGCCGCTGGGTCCCCTGAAGGCCCACTTGTACAGCTGCCCTTCACGATTACCGTTGCTTCAAAATGCATAATATGAGCCTTCCTGGGATGCTTCAGCTCCTGGCGATTTGGATCCTGGCTCGTTCTCTGCAGATTCATTGCTGGCCCTTCCTCCTTCAGTGACTGCTGAGGGGGTTAGATTTGAACATATTTGCTCTATGCAGCTGGTGCGATGGGTGCCCCCGGGAACATAGTCTGGGGTTGCTGGCAACAGAAATGTTTTGTCTACTCCCTGGAACATTTAAACTATCTGGCAGTTTCGAGTGGTGCAGATTTTTAATTCAGCCTTTTTTTTTTTTTTACTTTTTCTAAATTCCTATAAACTGTACTTTTTAATTCACTTTTTATATTGATTTACTGCAATTTAGTTTTTATTATTAAAGAGCGCAATGCTTTTTAAGATTTTAGGTTTTAATGACTGTATCTTTTTAGGCATGTATTTTAGAAAGCTTTTAGTCACCTTACGTCCAAGGAGTGGGTGTCATGTGTTCACATTAGGCCCAAGTAGGTACACTGCCATTTTACATGCTCACGATTTAAAGTTGCAATCTTTTCTTGACAGCTGACATCTAACACACATTTGTTTGTGTACCTGTGCAGTATAATATTCTCTGGAATCGCTTTGCTTACATTTACACTTCTTCGTAGTGCCTTGAACATTCTGTACAAGGACTAAGTTCACTGTGCAAAATGCTGTTGTTTGTTATTGTCCGCTCAGCGACAGAGCTATTACAAAAGAATCAACTATAGCGGCCAGACTGGGGTTTCTGCATCATTACATGAGTGAAGTTTATTATATAAACAACATCACTACTTTGTTAGATAGAGGAGCACTCCACTGACACTGTTGAGGTCGCACCATGCCGGAATTCCAGCCTAGCTAATTCCTGTTTACCTCCTGCGAAGGATGGTGCCCAGCTCTCCACCAAGACATGCTCCCTGATAACACTTACCCACAAGTAACCGGGGATTTGGATCGCCCTACAGGGATTTTCACGCACCCTAGGCACACTAGGATAGGCAGTGCTAGGTAGGAGCACAAAATATAACAGTACTCATGTGAGAGCATATAATCTATGTAAAAGCACAATGGTTGAATTGTTCATTTTCTTTACTATTCTTGTGATGCTGATTACTTTGCTTTGTTTCCTTCTATTAATAATTGCAGCACACTTTATTTTTTCCTAAAATCATATTGCTTCAATAAATATTGAGACGCCATGTTGTGTATTTCTTGTGGATCTCTTTCGGTATGCATGAGTTACCAAACTAAAGGCTTCTAGAACTGTTTCCATGATTTCCTTGGAGTCAGGGTTGTCATGTTCTGAGGTTGCACATTCCACCTGTTACCTTGCCAGGTTACGGGGTACAGATGGTGCATTGTGAGCTAGCAGGACTGAGGCCATCGTATCCTGATGGTGTGCGTAGAATCAGTCTTGCACAGTTTTGATGTTTATGTTGTCCAACAAATGCAGTTTTACTGAGAAAATATGAACCGTACAACAACACTATGCAGCTTGAGGAGAAATAACACCCTATAGTGTTTTTTGTAGGACCCCCAGACCCGCACGTTCCAAGTGAGGAGCTTATACTTGCTCGGGACAGCCATTAAATCTGAACCCCAAGTGACCAATCCACTTACCCCCTCACATGTCAAGATGGCATTGAACCTCTAAGCCTAAACTAAGAACCACTCACACAGAACCCCCCCCAATACCTCCGGACAAGTAGCTTTAAACAAGAACCACACACAAGTCCAAAGTGATCGATGTGCTAGGACGTGCATCATCGCTTCCCTGTCTCACACAAACACCCTACCCCGCACAGGTCATCCCTCCCCAACTGCATAAATGAAACAATAAAAAAGAATATTAATGATGCCCAGGAATGTGACCGCGTGAACATCCTCATAGTCAATGAAGTGCAGCCACAGATCTTACAGACACAGCCCACCTCCCACCTCTCCCCCAATAGGAGGAGACATCTACAAACTGTTGCATAACACTCACGAGGAGGTAACTAACCACCCTCTTCATTCACGCACCACACACACTCCAAACTACACACTAAAAGACCTCATTGTGGCAATCCATGGCTAGCCTAGCACAACACTTACAACCGCCATGCAGTCTTCCACATTGCGGTGCATTCCCACTAAGGAAACTGCACAACCAAGGTGACCCCTCCCAATAAACGAGGCCCACCCCTCAGGTCCCAGTGCCAGGAACAATGTCACCAGTGTTTGCTGGAGTATCCGAATCCTCATCGTCTTTGGAGGATGCTTCCTCACGGGACTCCAACTCATTCTGCAGTTCTGTCACCGCTGCTTCCATAATGCCATCATCACAGATTACCACATGGCCTGAGTCACCCTCCACAGACTGTGATGCCCTCCCAGCCCGATGTCGTCTGCGCCCACACCGCCTACCACTAGAATGGAATGGTTCCACTTCACTCAAAGGACGCCTACTGGGTGTGCCCGCCATGTCCTGCCATGACCAGACATCTTCCGGACACTCGAAGTGAGACTTTTCTGCATCAATGACTAAGTTTAGCAAGGTAAAGAAGCATATACTGGAGGCCCATAGTTCGGAGCTGCTTCTTGACCTCCAGGAACGTTTTTCGGAGCTCCTTCACTTTTTCGGTATAGTCGGGATAAATTGCAATGTTCCTGCCCTCATACTGGGGTGTCGAGGCCTCTCTATCCGCTCGCACTATAACATCCCTGTCTCTGTAGTTCCACGAGCTCAGATAAGCAATAAGTGCCCTTGGGCAAGCACCCGGGTGAGAGGTCAGGGCTCTATGAACCCGCTCTTTAGCAAAAGTGTTAGACAACCCCGTGGCCCGCAGTTCATTTCTCACCCACTGTTCCTGGAACTGCGCTCTGCTGACTGCCCCTCCACCTGCTCTGGAAAGCCCTACAGGCGTATGTTATTCGTCCTTGAGCGCCCTTCTGCATCTTCAATCAGGTACTCGAGGGTGCCAGTGGGGTCCAAGTGGCAACCAATTTGTTGCACAGAACATTTGTTGAATTGCTCCTGCTTCTCGATTTAGTTCCACGAAAATCATGGATACATTTCACTTCATTACACTCTCACCCATGTGCCACTGCAAATGTTATTGAGTCTCTGAATACAAGTCCTGTTGAACGGAGGCTTGAGCACTTACATTTTTCTATTTACATGGGAGGGAGTAAGCGTGAGTATGATAAAATATCAACTGACTTCTGTAGATCAAATGTGGAAGTGTGGGTGCCTAATTCTTGTTTCCTTATGAATGCAGAATCATCCTGTACATGGTAAAGGACAGGCATGAACAGTTTATAAAAAATAAAAACAAGTCTCAAATTCCCCTAAAAACTATCAAATAGTTATCCCCCTAGATTGAACCCAGGAATGGGGAAACTAGTTGGACTGACTCAAATAATATACACAGAGAAGAGAAGCAGGTTTTCAGGGGGTAATGTGTACAGTTAATTACGTGTTTAGGCTAAATCTACTTCTAATATGTACAGCTAAAAAAATCACCATTGAATGTTGCCTATGTCGCTCTTAAGATAGCATTTGACAGTGTGGTAAGATAGAAGCCCTGAATGTCCCTCTTATCTTTTAAATGCTGTCAAGAGGTTACAAGTGGGAAACTATGCAAGGGTTAGATAGAAACCCAGTGGATAATTAATAGATGAGCGTCCTCTTTTGCACCGTCTTGTTCTTCCTTGCACCAGAAAACCTCACAAACAGCTGATCATCCGTGCAATGGTCCTATGTGAAGTCGATGTAAAAGCTCAATGCACTCTCATGGTGTAGGTGATACACTTATGAGAAGTGAGGTGGGGCACAAAAATACTGGCAGAGTGAAAGGTTTGTCAATGTGGAAGAGAATCACGAACTTAGATAAATCACCTGTATCCTCAATTTCGATTTGTTCAGAAGGAAAGTGATGTAGTGCAGCGGCACCAAAAGCACCTGCAGTACTCTCATGCAGAACGCTGACGTGATGCCAATGAGAAAGATGGTTTAAGTGTCAAAAGCCTCAAGGAGCACACATGAGAAATGTCAAGACCAACTTCAGGTCGTATTGTGGCATAACAAACTGGGAGGAAACACACAGGTGAACCTTTCATAAAACTTATAACAACCGGTGACTTAAAGACTGTTGGTCATGAAAACACAGAAATGCCAAAAGGGCAGACAAATAACTTTCCACTGTGCCCAATGAAAGAACAAATAAAAGGACATTATAAAGTTTAGCTTGTAAGTTGTTGGTGTTTCTGGTACCACACCAAGTGAAAAATGTGTCCCTGCGCCCAGCACAGATAGACTTCACTGAAGGATGCCAGCAAGTCATATGGTTTTAGCTGCCACTGCTTGAGTATCTCCATGCATGGAGGTGTAAGTTGTGGAGACTCATGCAGGACCCTGCCCTGTTGCCCTGGAAGCCTGATAGGAGGACAAATGCTCAGGAGCATTGAATACTACCCTCTCCTGGCACAATCCAGGGTGGTGAGAATGACTTGCGCTCAGTCAAGTTTGATCTTCTTTACAACCCAAGACAGGAAAGGTAGCCTTGGAAACATGTACAGGGATCCTACATTCCATTCCAGCTGCAATGCATCTTCGAACTAACGCCTTGGAGGAAATTCCAAGACTGAGAATTGTTGAGACTGCATATTCTCTACTGTGGCCAGTAGGTCTAGCCAGGAAATAACCACATTGATTGAAAAAGCCCCACACCACCTTGGGTTGGCCTCCACTCATGCCTGCTCAGTTCGTCCACGTTGGCATTCAGGGAGTTGTCCTCCTGCTCCAGACACTCCCAGAGGCATAGGGTCTCCTGGCACTGGATCTACTCTGCACTGCTTGTTGCAGTACCACATAGTGCTTCTGTTGTCCATGAGGACCTGCACTAGTCTCCCTTTGAGTAAGGCAAGAAGGCTTTCAGGGATGGCTCTTCAGAAGGTTGATATGGAGCTGACTTCCCTGCCGAAGACCAGAGACCTCTGATCTCCATCTCCTCTAAATGCCCCTTCCAACCGAGCAGAGGTCTGGATGGGGAAGTCAGAGTGGCCTGCTGTGGTTCAGTTTGGCATTGGCCAGCCACCACTGCAGATCCTGCCACGTCTCTTTTGAGATATGACTGGAGTCAGAGAGGCAGTGCTGATGCTGAGCCGACTGAGACCTCAGGGTCTGCTGCAGGGCCTGCATATGCCATGTGGCATTTAGGACAAGGAGATGCTTGAGGCCAGAAGACCAAGATGCCTTAGAGCCTTCCTTATTGAGACCCAGGACTGATCATGAAACATCGGGTCATAGCCTGAATGTCACAGACTCACTACAGTGGAGGAAAGCCTTTGAATGCCACAGTGCTCAGAAGTGTTTCAAAGAATGTAATTCTGTGCATGGGGCTCAGGTTCGTCTTTGGGTCATTGATGTTGAAATCCAACAATGTCAGAATGTTGGGCTGTCATCTGGAAGGGATCTACGACTGACTGCAGCGCGCCTTTAACAGCAGACTTGGGAATGACCGCAGTTGATGTGCAGCAACCACCGCCATCACTTATGTGAACACTCGAGGGGCAAGGCCGAAGTGCAGCACAGTAAATTGGAAGTGTTCCTGGCCTACCTTGAACCTCCGGTATTGCCTGTGGCACTGAAGGACAGGTATATGGAAATATATGTCCTGCAATTCTAATGATGCCATCTAGTCTTCTGAGTTGACCGAATCTGAGCCAGAGAGATCATTCTGAACCTCTCCTCCTTCAGAAGTTGTTCAGTGGGCAGAGATCCAAAATAGGTTTGAGGATTTTCTTCTTTGGAACAAGGAAATAGGGTAAGTAACATCTGTCCCTGCACACCCATTCTCTGATTCTGGTACCCCTTCGATGTCACTTTGCACAGCAAAAAGTTGGCTTCCTGTATCATTGTGGAGTGATATTCCGAAAGTCGCTTCAGTGTGGAAGGAAGGTGGAGTGGAGAGGGAATGTAGAGGGCAGGGCATAGGCCCCCTTAACAACCTGTAAGCTCCAGCTGTCTGATGGTTCGATGTGATGGATCTCTAGTCAGGAGGAAATGTCAAATCCTGCCTTGAACTAGCCAGGCATGAGCCTGAGGGCAAATAAAGTATCTTGGAAGCCCATGCTGCACGGGAGAAAGAACTGGAGAAGTAATGTCCCTGCTGGTGCCACATCCTCAGCCTCAAAAGGACTGCTGGGCTGGTTGCAGTACAGGCAGAGAACATTGTCATTGTCCAGAAGCTAGCACTCTGTAATAGAATCTGAATATTCTATATTGATGGGTAAATTGCTTAGACATGACAAGAGCCCCAAAGATTGAGCTGTGGCATGACTAGCCTTGACTTATTCTAGTGCCAAATCAGCCTTTTCTCTAAACCGGCTGGAGCTATTGAAAGGAAGTCCATTAAAAACACTTGCACATCACCAAAAACCCTGTAGACCGCATGCAAATGTGCCTTCTGAGCACAAAACTGGTACCAGGAGCTCAGCCGATGCAGTCTGTAGTGTCCAGACCACCTCCGAACACATACACATACTGCAACCAGCCCAGCGTCTTGACCATCCTGTATTGGTTGGGTTTGTGAGGCCGAGGTCCTCCAGGAGATCTGCAAGATGTTGCGGCCATGTCCTAAAGGTGTGGTTATGCCCTTCTGGAAGGCCAACTTAATTTATAGATCTGAGTGCTAGACTGGCCAAAGAAAACTTTCTCTTTCTGAAAGCATAAATTCTTCTAGACTATCTAGAGCGTTGGTCGCACAGGAATTTGGATTAACCTTGCTTGTTTAAGCTTGCACAATTAAACTTTCCAGCATCGGGTAGTTAATTACGAAGTCCACTTCACCAAGGTCCAGCCTAAGCTGCATAGCCGCAGACTGACTGTCTGGCAGGTATGAGCATGGCTTAGACCATGTAGCCAGAAAGCATCCATGAGGGATTCATCAAATGACAACCATGGCTCAGATGAAGCAGGAACAGGTTGAAGAGTCTCAGTCACTACATTTGTCTTTGGCTCTATAGACAGCAACTGTTTTTATGTTCCTCAGCTACATTCCCAACCACCACTTAAGTGAAGTGATTTCTTCTGTTGGTGGCCTAGGTGGCGAGACTAGCTCTATTTCAGGAGATGTCTATCCCACTAGCATTTTGTGAGTCTGCATATAATGAATCCTCAATATAGTGAGAGGGAAAGAACCTGTTCCCTTTATCATCAGTAACTTCAGGGGCATAAGTTGCTGCTTGCACTGGGTCTGACTCAGAAGCGAAAATAGCATGAACCCTCTGCTTGCATCGGCATCGGGCAGAGGTATTGCATTGGAATTTGGCTGGATAACTACTGGTTGTGCCTTTGTGATTTCAAAGCGCAACATAGGCCTGGATCAGGCTGATGTCAGCTCAAAATAGAGATCTGCATGGGAATTGATAGTCGACTGGTGCTGTTGAAGTCAGTGTCAGCATGGAAGGATCCAGTGTGGACGGTGGTGCTGGAGTAAATGTTAGTGCTGGAGTCTGCTCGGGCCTAGTAACTGGTTCTGCGGGGGCAGGTCTCCGGCAGAAGTCCAACTGGAGACCCCTGCACTCTATGTAGAAAGAAAAGTATAAAACGTGATCAATTAAATGCTTGACTTAATCTCAGCCACCGCTAATTGTTTGGGCAGCATCCCAGTCCTTCGTTCTTTTGCACACCATGACCCCCTCAGTTTGGGCACAGTCGTATGCAAATCATTCTTGACCCTGCTCCAATTGGGACTGTCTACCCCGAACTGCCAGGTCCAGCCCTCCCTGAACTGGAACACAAGTAGCCCAGGACCGTCACTTTTGTGTGCTTTAGTATGTCGCCCAAGTGGGACAAGCATGGCCATACGTGGGTCCTGTGCACACTGTCACTGGAACCAAGCTATAGCTGGCTGATGAGGCCTAACTAGGGCAAACCCTGTCCTGGGTTGCTTGTGTTCCAGTTCAGAGAGGACCTGGCCTGGCAGTTCGGGCTCAACTATTCCCATTGGAGGAGGGTCAAGACTGATTTGCATGTGGCTGGGTCCAAATTGAGGTGGCATAGGTTGCAAAATGACGATTGAGTGGGCTACGGCCTGAGTAATTACCAGTGGCTGAGATTAATTCAAGCATTCCATCCATTACTTTTGTATGTTTTAATGTGGAGGCAGAAGGCGCTCCAGAGTGAGGCTGAAGTGCACCAAAGATGCGGAGCATAACTACTGCCATCTGCTGCAGAGTCAATGACAGCCCAAGAAATTCGGAGTGTGGCTAGACCAGCTGCAAGATCAAATCAGATGCAGCACCCATTGGAGGAGTGTGATCGCTATCTCAATGCTCTTGAGGGATGGAGATCTAGTCTCGCTTGACCTTCATACGCTTATGTATAGACTTCGTCTTGCACTAGAAGACTTCAACGGGCAAGTGGATGTTTAATGTGAGCAGTCTCTAGATTGGAACTACAAGTTGGAGTGGGACCTATGCTTCAAACACAACCTATTCTTGTGCTTGGTGCATGAGGGCCAACGTTTCCCAAGACTTAAAGTTGTGCCTGGAGCTCAAGCACCATAGACACACCTTGTGTGGGTCTGTGACCCACATCTGCTTTTTGCAATCCGGCATGGTTTGAATCCTGTTGTCTTTGGTGGGGATGTTGTTCCTGAGCACACTGTTTGCAAATTTGAGCCTTTGGATGGCCCCTGAAGTTGAGAGTGTAGGTCCGGATCTGTATAGAAGTATGGAGAAAGAAAGGAACTGATGTCAGCATGCAGTGTGGTCGTTCACTCCCTGACTTCCTTGGTGGTAAGAGTCCTTGGGGAGCCACACAGTGCCACCTATGAGTGCGCAAGAGAATTGCTGAAACATTCTCTGGATCCAGTCTGGTGCGTGGGAGTATTCTAAAGGTGAGGAATCTACGGTCTGAAGTATTCATCAGAAAAACTGGGTACAAAATACTCCATTCTTTACTATATTACGTATGCGCAGTGATTTATATAGTATTTCTTCATTAATTATACAGTACAATTTCACGTACAAGTGAGCAAAACACTGTGCGATGGAAGATGGTGAAAGAGGAGAGGTAGGTAAACCCGAATAAACATTAACACAGCATTTTGGATTGACAGGAGCTGGAAGTTGGTTTTAAAAAATGTTGAGAAAGAGAAGTGCGGCACAGCAGAGAAGGTCAGAATATTTAAACACAAAAGAATTGTGTAAAGTTTGTGGACTTCCTAGATTTGGATCTGTGCGAGCACTTGAGCGTTTAATTTCAAATGGTGCAGGCTTTGCAAGAGAGGAAGCCCTGGCAAATGATATATCGAAGCTTAAAATGTGGTTTTGGGGAGAAATCAGGCTAGCAAGATGATAATGGGGTTACGTAGTGTGTTTTTTTTTTAATCCTTATGATGAGTCAGTGGCATTCCCTCCATCGCTGTGTAGACGACCAATAAATGGTCAGTGGTGCAAAAGACAATGGGAAGTATTAAGGATTTTACATTAGGAAAGTATTACAGATTTTTTGTTATAGATAGAGCACAATTGTTAGCAAGTGTTTTAGGTCACTTAAAAAATATGTACTCGTATTAAAAGTTAGGAGTTGTGCATTAGAGACAAGTATTGGAGTTATCCCAAGCAGGGCAACCTGTGTTGTACATCTGTGGATGGGTAAAGAGTTCTATTGGGTCCAGAGGGGGCTAGCTGAGCTGCATGTTCTTCAGTCTTTTTTGTATTTAAGAGTGAGACAATGTTTTTTCCAGTGTAATACTTGTGTACAGTGATGCCTGGTTTCCTTTCCTACCAGTGGCCATAATTTACATATCCATGTTGGTGAATATATATGGTTATATTTCAGTAAGTCTAGAAAATACTTGAAACGTGTTGAAATATCCAAATAGTCAAACATGGTTTGTCGAGACAATATATGCAATACATTTAAAACTAATTTTATTCATCCTACAGTACTATACATGAATAAGTACAGATGGTGGTCAATACAGATGCAACTGTTTACATAATTCCAAATCTTTTGCATAACTTTGATCCTAAACTATTTATACTTAATGTCTTATAACATTTCTATATTGTAATACAAGGGAATTCAGTTTTTATTACTACTGTGATAAATAAGAGTGTCTTTATAATATAATTTCACATACTGTAAGGTCAAAGACTTAAAGTATATACAACATGGTAATATCACAAGAGTGGTTACTAAATTACCAGTGGTGAGTTCAGGAATTAGGTAGAAACAGAAAGTATTTATCAAGAGGTGATAACTTAAAACGTACACAATGGTTTTTATAATCAAGCTTTCTTGTACATTCCGTGAAAGGTGACGGGAATGTTTGTGTCGACCTCTGCTCTAGCAATTTCACTCATGTCTTTTGCATTCAATATTAGGAGGAATGCAGGCTTCTGTCCTGGTCCAGGGTTGATGACTACACTCAGCACCACTCCTGTGAAATTAAAAGGCGACACGTTTTTATTAATTACTGGCATAATCAGATGGTATTCGATAAAACAGTGGTACAAAGAACTCCCCAAAAACATTAAATACATTTCATCACCGCTTGTTAGCTTAATGTATATTTATTTATCCACTTATTTATATTCTTTGGTAAAGTGCTCAATATCAACTTTGGCAGTCGGAGTGCTCAAGGAGGAGATGGAAGGGAGAAAGGAGAGTAGCACTCCAAGAGTATAGTCAGTCAGCAGTTCGGTTGTAACTGTTAACAAGGGGCCGCATCCTTGTAAAAAGATGAACTTTGTCAATGATTTTGCTGGTGCAGATTACAAGGTCACATCATTTGTATAGGATGCAGAGGCGCTAATCGGTCTTTGGTGTCTCACCATCAGGTGAGCAAGTGTTCAGAATCCAGGAAGGCCCTAAAGCTGCCAGTTGGCCATTTTAAGGTATACAAGAATAGAGGATACCAATGGCCCTGAATGAAGCAGTGAGTTTTAGGGATTTCCTGAATTTGAAGAAATCATTGTCAAGCTTCAGATGTGGTGGTAGGGTATTCCATAGGGTATGTAGAGATTGTCTGCCAATTCTCTGGTCTGTCAGATGGAGAGCATTTATGTTTGGCAGACCTTAGGCTTTATATTGGTTGGTAGGGAGTAAACATCTTCACAAGTTAATGTGGGCAGAGCCCATGTACAGTTTTATGGACCATACAAAGGGTTCGGAATTGTGACCTCTGCTTTACAAAAAGTGATGGATGGAAAGCTTGAAGAAATCTCAGCCACTGGCAATTACTCAGGGCCGCATCGCAACCCATTGTTATTTTGCACACCATGGCACCTCAGTTTGAATCCAGCTATATGCAAATCAGTCTTGACCCTGCTCCAATGGGAACAGTCCAGCCCAAACTGCCAAGCCAGGTCCTCTCTGAACCGAAACACAAGCAACCCCCGACCGGTTTTGCCCTTGTTATGGGCTCATCAACCGGGAATAGCTTGGTTCCAGTGACACTGTGTGCACAGGACTCATGTCTGAGCATACCTGTCGAAATTACGGCGGCATACAAAAGTATTCAAAAAGTGATGTATGGAATGCTTGGATATCTGCTTTATCTGTAGCCAATGGAGAATATTTATTGGTGTAATATGTTCTCTTAGTTTTAAGCTGAATATTAGTGGAGCAGGATGATTCTGAACTTATGTAATTTAGAGAGAAGTTACCTGGGGAGTCCTGTTTAGATGCCATTGCAGTAGTCCAAGCAGGACAGGATTACTTGCGAGACTACATTTTTGTTTCTGGAAGTGCTCACTGATAAACTCTATTTCAGTTCCGTGCTACCAGGTCATGGGGAGCAGAAGGGAATGGGGAGCTTGTGCTCAGAGCAAGCTTATCTGTGTCCAGAGCTGAACCTGTAACAGGTTCATCATCAAGTCTGAGATGGAGCAGCATATCGCAAACATTTGTTTGGTAACCAATGCAGTGGGTGTCAAGAATCAGTGAGTGGTGCCAAATAATTAGTCAATAGCGTAGGTGACAAGGCTAATCCTTGGGTTATTCTATTTAGGACACTGGCCTAGAAAGGAAGGTCAAGTTTGACTTGATGCATGTGGTTCAGGAAGAAGGAAGCAACTATTTTAACATCATTCTGACTGTTGCAACTCTTTAGAGGAGTGGTTTGTGATCAATGGTATAAAATGTAGTCGAGGTCTTACCAAATTAAGGCACTAATTTGCCTTTTCCGGGTGAAAAAGTATTATCTCCCTATTGTTGAGGAGCACAGTCTCATTTCATCATCAGGGTCTACAACCAGACTGGAAGTCATTTAGCAGGCCACTAGACTTGAGATGAAGTGAAAGTTGGTGGGTAATGACTATTATAAGGGCTTGGTGGCACAGGGAAGCCCTGAGATGGGTCTGTAGTTGGAAAGGTTTTCTGGGTCAGCAAAGGGTTCCAAAAGGTGAAGACTAAAGAATGCATGTTAATGGCTTGAGAAATGTCTTGTGTGGCGATTAGGTTTGATTAGGCAAGAGCAGCAAATAGGTTTTTGATTGCCACTGCACAACTCCCAAGAAGGAGTGTTATTTTTTTTGTTTTATGATTTAGGGGTTTTTGAGGAGTAGTGCACTGGGATCTTCCTTTAGGAGTACTAGCAATATAGGAACATGACTAGTCAGTGAAAGCGATGCGGTTTATGTTCAGTTTAGTAGGCAGCCAACTGGCCCAGCTTCTGTAAGATGACTGTAGACCATATGTAGAAGTTCTGACCACGTCGGCAGGCATCATTTTGCTAAAAAAAGTGCTTCCGTCAACACTAATGCCAATCGTGCCACCCACTCTGCATTATTTTTTCTTTTGCAGAAACAAAACAGAAATTTCTTTCAAGAGAGCAGAACAAAATGTAAATGAACGTGATGCTCTGGGAGTTTTCAGGGCAGGGATAATTTGTGTCGTGAGGCCCACCCTACATAGCCAATGGCTGGTTCCGCCAGGTTTTGTCTGTATTTCCTTCTGTGCACCCGCTTCTTAAATGTAGTTTATAGAGATGCTGCTGTGAGGGAGGACCACTTGTTATATACCATTTTCCAGTACAATGTAGCTGCTTTAATGCTAATGCAGGAACTCGCATGCCATTTATGTGTCTGGGCTGCAGCTGCCCAGATCCCATTGCTCAAGATACCCATGTACCTGGGCTGAGGCTGACCATGGTATTCCCCTTCCCCTGACTGACTACTCAGCAGTGCACTTCTCATCCCCCTTGTCATCAAGGAGCCACTATCCCAAACCCCAAAACCAAATCCTCACCATGCATAGTCCAAAATCCGTTGGTATGATTACTTGCCTTACAGTAATCATACTGTGGTATCCATATCTGATGATTCCCAAAGTAATGCTAGAATTGTTAATCAGCCCTTGATTTGGTTGCTTCACATGAATTATTGGTATTGAGACCCACACGTCCGACCTGAATGAAGGAATGAACAGGCATTTATAAAGCGCACAGCTACTCAGCAGAGTGCCCCGGCGCTATCAGGTAACTCTCCACTTTATCCCAGAACCCACTTAGTTACAGAATAGCCATGTTTTTAGTTGCCTCCTGAAAATGGAAAGTTCCACCGTGGCTCTGAGGGCCACCGGAAGTTGGTTCCAAGATTGGGCTTCCAGAAACATGAAGGATCTGCCTCCAGTTCTGACCCAGCGAATCCTAGGTATGGTAGCCAGATGGTTAAATGAAGACCTCAGAGTTCTAGAGGGGGTGTAATGAAGTATTCTCTTCCTAATGTAACTGGCAGCCTTACCCTGTAAGGCTTTGTGTTAGAACCAGAGCCTTGAATTTGATCCTTTTTCTCACTGGCAACCAGTGCAGAGCACTGAGATGCAGGGACATATTGGTCCTGGGTTCAAAATAAGGACTGCGGCTGCGTTCTGAACCACCTGCAAGCGGTTCAGAAGATACTCAGGCAAACCCAAGTATAATACATTCCTGTAGTCCAGCCTAGAGGTAATTAAGGCCTGGACTACAGTTTTCCTAGTGGCCGTAGACAAAAGAGGCAAAAAGTTGCTCAGTGTGCGTAATAGCCCGAAACAGGTGCCTACTACCACCTGGATTTGATGTTTCATAGATAAAGAGTTGTCAATATGGATGCCCAGGTTTTTACTGTGTTTTGGGAAGCGGTAGGTGGAGACGTGTCTTGGGGCAACCAGGATCTTCGGTCCTCAGAAGGTGGAGTACCAAAAAAGGTAATCTCCAATTTATAAGGATTGCATTTAAGTTGATTAATTGCCAGCCAATTAAACACCTTAGAGAGACAGATTCTGATCTTCTCCCCCTCAAAGTCTGCACCTTTTTCACAAGTGACAGGAAGCTGGGTGTCATCCGCATATGATATTATTTTGGCCCCACAAGATTTAGCCAAAAGTGCCAGTGGGGTCAAATACACATTAAAGAGTGTAGGGCACACAGCTGAGCCCCGGGGGATGCCCACCTTCAGATTCGAAATGGTGGCAGTATAGGGAGGGGTCCAGACTTCATGACTTCTATCTTCCAGAAAAGAGGTAAGCCACTTTAGGACAGTAGCACTGATTCCAATATTCTGAAGCTGTTTCAATAGTCTATCATCAGGGACCGTATCGAAGGCCGCCAAGAGATCCAGCAAAAATAAGATGCTCTTCCCCCCCGATCCAGCTTCTCTTTAATGTGCTCCGTAACCTCTTGCAGCACTGTTTCTGTGCTACAGCTTGTTCTAAAACCTGATTGACTGGCATGCAGCAGATTGTTATTTTCCAGGTAGCCTGAGATGACTGAATTTATATGTTTTTCCAACACCTTAGAGAAGGCAGGCAGTAGGGATATCGGCCTATAGTTGGCTAAGACTTTATGATCGGCAGAAGGTTTTTTAAGTAATGGGAGGATTTTAGCATGTTTCCATGCAGAAGGCATGAGTCCAGAGTCCAGCGAGGCATTAAGAACCTTAGTGGCCACTGAATTAATGGTCGGAGCCACTTTAGCCATAAGCTGGGCTGGACAGGGATTAGCAGGGGATCCCGAGTTTAGTCCCCTGATGGTAGACAGAGACTCCACTAAGGTAATCCGAGGTATTTGCAGAAGCGTGGGGTTACCACCTATGGTCAACCTCGGATCAATTAATGTCATATCGTGGTTGTCGCCTTGGGACACCATATCGAAAAACTTTGTATAGTCAAAATGTTTTCATGAAAGAAATCTGCCAATTGATTGGTCCATTACGCTGATGGTTGATGATCTCTAATAGTGGACTCAGGATTAGAAAAGGATTTAATAATTTTAAAAATCTCCTTTGCTTTGTTTTCTGATTCCTCTATTTTGTTCCCCCAATACGTTTTTTTCATCGCCTTACCTTTTATATAGTGAGCCTTCAAGGCCAATTTGTCATTATGTTTGTCCTCCAAACTGTAATTTTTCCGCCATTTCCTTTCCAGACACTTGCACACTTTTCTTACTAGTTTTTAGTGTCTCGTTAAACCAGGGGGCCAAAACTCTTGCTTTGTTTGTGTGTCGTGTAGGGATAGGTGCTAGCTCATTTACATTCTGCAAAACCCAAGCTTCTAGCTGGAAGGCATCCCTCTCTGGATTACCTGATAGAAGAGGACTGGAGGACTCGAGGGCTTTGCTCAATTCAGTCAGAGAAATTCTATACGCTCTATACTTTGTTGACCTGCTTATGGGGTGCATTTGCCTGTCTTTCCGAAAAGTCGGCAAGCTAAAGCTAACTAAAAAATGGTCCAAGCAGACTAGTGGTACAGGATCGCCTACTATAAGATTGACATTTGAGAAAATTTGATCTAGGGTGTGTTCAGCCCTATGTATAGGTCGAGAGACATATGGGATAAGGCTAAGAGCTGAGAGAGTCTCAGTCAGAGAGATCGCTTCTGTCTCCATAGGCCTAGCCATATGAAGATTTAAGTCGCCCAAGACCAAAAAATAGCTGTATTTCAGATCCCAGGGTGCCAAAAACTGGTTAAAGAGTTCAAAAAGGCCCCCGCCAAGCCCAGCGGCCTATAGAGCAGAGCTCCAGCCAGGGACTGATAGGGTGATAAGGAGCAGCGGAAAACCCAAGGGTTCTGCTCCATCCAGATTTCCCAAAGTAATGGTGGTGCTGTCAAATATCTGTTTAACAATGATTGCCACCCTTACAAGCTATAGTATAAAGAAAAACACTTAAAAAAAGAAAGCATGTACAAAAACAGAGCAGTGGAAATTAAAATATACAATGCACAAACCCCACTATTTTGTAAACTTATATCGCTGCCGTTAAGAAGGCCTGTTTATAATTCTAGGGATCTGATCGAGACATCTAGCCACAGATTCCTTACCTTTCAATTATCCCCAGGCACCAGACTGGATCTGGAATTCTTCTTACAGCAGTACCTCTACGCGGCGGTAAAGTGCGTTGAGCAACTCCGCTGCATCGTCTTCCACCGGATGTGACGTCGACAGAGCCCATATAAGCCCTCCCCTGACACGCTGACATCAGTTTCTACCTTTCTGCGCTTCCAACGTGGATCTGGAGGCTGGTTCCTCTGGTCATTTTTTGGCCTATCTTGACATTTTCTGTCGACAGAACAGTGTGCTTTTTCTGGATGTCCTCAGGTTTCAAATCCTGTGGGTCCTATGGATGGCAGATGTCGGCCAAAGACCCTTATATTATTTATATGTGGTGTCTTGGCGAACACCATGACTCCGAGGAGTGCAACTCCTGTCGCCAACTTAGCCCGAAGGCATTGACGGAACGCTGCATGAAGCTCTTGGCGGTGCGGTTGTCGCAGTCTCCACGTCGTTCGCGGTCACCTTCTCTTTTCAAGGAACGCTCGAGAGCCTGCTCCAGAAGTCCTTCCCCTGAGTGTCCATCAACCTCGATGTCCAAAGGTAAGTTGCAACATAAACGGTCAAAGTTGCGGCATTTCCCAGCTTCGCCACATACGCCCAGCGTCTGACATTCCTCCCCATCCTCCGGTTGAGTAGTCGGGGTGAGCATCTACCCTGCACCTTCCAGTATTCTCTGGAGCCGGGGCGACTCTGGACCAGATTAGGGAATATTATTTCTCCCTTCGTGCCCTCTTTGGGTCTCCGCCTCCCTCTGATGCACGTCTCAGCCCCAAGGAGGCCAGAGGAGCCTTGATTGAATCCTCGCCGATGGGGTCTCCCTTGGCGTCAGTGAGGCCCTCTGGATCGGTAGTCGGATCCATGTCGGATCTGGTGCACAGCCTTCGGGGTTCCCACCGGCGACGCCAGTGTCTGATCTGCCGACTCTGACGCCTACCTCGACGGTGCCATGACATCTCTCCTCTATGACGCTGAGGCGTCCGGGGCAGCGTCGGTGGAGCAGTTCACCTCGGGCTACTTTCCTCCTCCTTCGGAGGGGCCCCCTACTTTCTTTCCTCCAGAAGAACAGGGTTTTGGTGGAGAAGGAGAAGAAATAGGGTTTATTACACCCATGACTGACACTGTTCAGCCTCCTCTGGAAGTTAGCTGGATATCTGAGATGGGTGAAGCTAGTGGCCTTGAGTCCTCCCTTCCTCGGACTTGTTTTCTCCTTCCCGCCTCGCTAATGAGGTTAGCTCTGCTTTTGCTGAGCTTCTGAGGAGGGTAGCTGAGGTCCTGGAGCTGCAGCTCCCTTCTGTGGAGGTGGCCATTGACCACTTAATTGGGGTGCTTCATCAGGGCCAAACGGGGGTTGAGCCTGTGCTCCCCTTCAGTGAAGCCTTATTTGATATTTTGATGGGATCTTGGGCTAAACCCATTTTGGGGGCCCCAGTCGACCGGTCTATAGCTCATAGACACTGTCCTGCCCTTGGTGACTCGACCTACTTTCTCTGGCAGCCTACTTCATGCAGCTCTGTGGTTCAGGCTGCTACACCTTCCCCCAACATCAGCGCCCTTCCTAATGTCCCTCCAGACAGGGAGTATAGGGGTCCCGATACTTTTGGTCGGCATATTTTTTCTGTCACCAGTTCCGCTTTGCGGTCACTTAATACCGCTTGTGTTCTGAACCGCTTTTCTCACATGTTATGGAATTTGGTCTCGCGCCTGCTCCCCTCGCTCCCGGATGAGACCCGGAACGATCTTACTCATTTACTCCATGATGGCCAACAAGCAGCTAAATTGCTGATCCGATGTGGCATGGATATCACAGATTCTGTCGGGTGAGCCATGGCTCTCTCAGTGGCACTTCGCTGGTGTGCCTGGCTACGCACCTCTGGTTTTTCGGAGGCTGTTCAATCCAACTTGGTGAACATGCCTTTTGATGGTCAACATCTGTTCGGCGCTCATGCCGAATCCGTTTTACACCATTTTCAGGACAGTCGGGGTGGAGCAGAATCTTAAACCCTGTTTTGCTATACCATCTGCACCTGTACTGAGCCTGTACGGGGAATGGTCTCCTTGATTTCTTTCACATGTGAGCTGTTCTAGGGCAGTGACCATTGGCTTTTTTCTTTCGAACTTCAAGTACGGGTGGGACCCGGTGAGGTGCTTCTGCCTCCTGCAGGTATTTTGCATTACTTCTTTAACTGTCAATGACAGGTTATGGTCCACATTATTTGGGACGCATTTTGTTTTATAACCTTATTGGGTTTCAACGCCTGTTGATGCAAGGTGTTCTTTTGCTTTTCTACCCAGGTTCTGATTGGGGTACTTAGCTTGTATTGTGCAGATGCTCAGTTGCCTTGTTCCTTGTCCTACAGGGTACTTCATCCGTATGCTTTACAGGCATTTGTTTCTGGCACTTTAGTACCTCTTATAGGGGACTTCAAAATGTGTGCTTTGGTAAGATTGTGCAAGGGGTTTCACCTTGTCCCCCCATCCCTGTTTTGTTGAGAGTATTTTCCTCACTAGCCAGGGTTTTTTTCTCTGTACTCTATCTGGTGCCCTTTCTTTCCTAGCAGACGCAAGGAAAGAGGGGATAGTTCTTGGCCTAGGGTACATTCTGTCCTAGACGCTGTACCTTCTTTAGTCTCTTTCAGGCATTAGCACTTCTTGTGCTAGTTTTCGCTATGCATGGGCAAGAAGCACTCTTGCTATTTCTTTTTCTTTCAAGGCTCCTTTTGTACGTACCTTGTCCATATCTTGGCATGGGTAGACTACTCTGCAGACCCTTTCTCTTCTATGCCACTGCATGGATCTGCTTCTGCCCTGCACTAAGCTGTTGTTGTTTTTCTCTTTTAGGAAATATTTTCCGTACTTTATAGGAAACATTTCCATGACACTTCTGATACCAACCCCAATGTTTAGTTACTGAACTGGTTGTTCTTCAGATGTTGCCTTTTACCTCTTTTAGCGGTTTTTGGGTGTTTTTCATCATACGTTTCTTCTTGAACATGTGTTCCTTAACCACCCTTTCTTGGGTTTCGTTTGTATGGAGCTTTGGTGATCCTTTCAGATTCTTTTCTGGAGAGTTTCCTTCACTACTCGCGATCAGGGATAAAGTTCCAATTCCTTGGGGGTTTGTTATCCCTTGAATTATGAGTGTGAAAAATAACGATCTTGGGTGAAACTAAGATCCTCATTCATGTCACAGAAATTGTTGACTGGGCACAGGTTGTCCCATGGAAACTGGAGATTTCTTTCTGCTTGTGGATTTTTCTCCCTCTCTCTCTCTCCTTTTTCTTTGGAAGAAGTAGGGTTCTTTTTCCTTTGGAAGAGGTAGGGTTCTTTCTCCTCCATAGTCGTGGTATTGTAAAGGTTTCTTGCTGTGTTTAGATTATACCTTCCAGCCATTTTATGAGTCCTGTCCCCTTTAAAGACATTTCTTATATGGCCTCCACACTTGTTATGCTGTATGCACTGCCACGCCATCTGTTCCTTCAGTTATTTATACTGATCTTTTGGTTTTAGACCTCCACTTGTGGCGTTTGGTCTTTCCACAACTATTTAGTCTATTTTTAATCCGCTGCTTCAGCCAGGTCCCTTTTTCTGTCTTATATACTTTCTCTTAAGCTGGAGACTAGATATCTGAAGAGGCCTTTCCTGTGTTGGCCTTTGTTCACCTTGATCTTTTTACAGTCCCAGATAATGGTCTTCATTTCTTTATTGTAGTGGGGTTGTTTTTCACCTGCTCTTTTCTCTTTCAGTTCTCTCTCAGCCCCCTGTTTGTAACCATTCAGTCGGTAGCGTTGTTTTATGTCCGATTGCTTTTATTTTTATGGGGTGTGTGATATCTTCCACTTCCTCTGATCTTTTATACGGTACTATGTGGCTGTTTGCCAGCTCACCATTGTCACATTGTCGATCCATGACAGATGTTGTGAACGTTTATTTGTACCTTCCTTGGGAATATTTTATAATACTATAATATGGTGTGTATATATATATAAGCGTGTATGAGTATATATTCATACCTTAATATATTTTTTATGCATCCTTTTATATAGGTATCTCTCTTTGTGAACGTTTGAGTTTGTGACAGGGTAAAAGACAGCTTTTCACAATTCAGACTAATTCTAATTGGGATAACTAAAAGAACTGGAGATCAGTCAACCCCAAATTTCTGTGGCTACTTCAGATGGGTGGTTGCTTAGCCAGGTATGAAACAAGGGTTACTCAGTTTTTGGATTGATAGAGTTGTCCCCCATTCTGGAGTCTTGAAAACAGTAGTAACTTGGTGAAATTAAATATCAATACTTATGTTACCTCTTTTGACTGCTACATTGCAAAAGGTTGAATGCTGTAATTCTATACTTTTTTGCAAGAATGCTGTCTACTCAAATACTAGTCCATTAACCAGAATGCACAAATGGTGGTACTCTTAAGGGACACTATTGTCTACAATACAGGAAAATACAAGCTTGTTTATATATGATGCTAGAATATAACACCAGTGAAACGTGTAACATCTGATAGAGACATCTAGCCGCAGATTTCTTATCTTAGAATTTCCCAGGCACCAGACTGGATCGAGAAGATTTTTCATCGAGCAATACCCTTGTGCGCCGGTAGGTGGCATCAGTCGGCTCCATGTAACGTCGTCGGCGTAATCTCTGCCACATTTGTGACGTCTGTGTCACATGTATAGGCTCGCTGACGTCGGTTTTTTGCCTTCCGTGCCAGCCAGTCCAGATACGTGAAGAGAGCTAACCCTCTGTCACTTGACAGACTTTTTTCAACGTTTTGTTGAACATTTTTTGGTGTGTAGGTTTTTTCCAACATGTCAAAGAAGACTTCTGGATTTGAAGTGTGCAGCGCCTGCCCCCGCGCCATGTCGGTGATGGATCCACACCTAATTTGTTTTTGGTGCTGACTCAAAGTCGTGCTCTGACTGCCGGACCCTGACTCCGGAAGCTTCTAGGAAGCAATCCCTAAAGCTGCTTGTGGCCCAGCACTCGCCACCGCATCGTTCGCCCCGGAGTTCTCATTCTCAGTTCCGGTCAAGAGGAAGGTTCGGGCTCCGCTCCGGGAGTCGTAAGTCCTCATCCTCCAACTCGAAGTCGTCGAGTAGGTCAGATAAGAGGCATAAAAAACACAAGAAGTCGAAGTGTGCTGACACTTCTCCCCGTCTGTCGGCCAACGCAACGGAGGAGCCTCGGCACTCTAGGCCTCGTTCTGGGGAACCTGTGCCTAGGTTGGCTCTGCGCTTCCCTGCCTTACCGGGAGCCAGAGTGACCCTCACCCAGCTCAAAGAATTTTATGACGTCATGTGCCTCATATTTGGGCGACCTGACCCTCCCTGCGTGCCTATGGGCCCCGGAGGGTCAGAGGGGGCTCCATCAGGTTCTGCGCCAGCGGCTCCGATGACTCCCCCCCCCATGGATCTGGTGATGGATCCGGACAGGTGCAGGTTGTGCCACTGCGACCTTCCCAGGCGCTGGCCCTGCGCCGAGACTCCCGATGCCGTCAGCCCCATTCTTCTCTCCGATGACTTGGAGCCGGATCGGCGCCTACTGACGCCAATGGCGCCCTTGGGTCATAGGTCGGTTCCTCAGCCTTATTATGTAGGGCTAAGAATGGAGGAAGAATGGAAGGGGTCGCTGGACCCTGTACAAAGTCAGCCTCAATATGAAATGGACTGGAATGAGGAATTGGGGGAGGCCAGTGGACTGGATACCTCTCTAGATTCTGGCCTGCATTCTCCCCCTAATGTGGCTACAGAGGTGGATGCTTCATATGCTATGTTGTTGAGAAGGGCAGCTGATGTCCTGGACTTTCAGCTCCCTTCGATGGAAGTCAAGATGAACATCTTGATGGAGGTCTTGTAGCTGGGTGTCTTCTCCTCGGAACCCCTCCTGCCATTCAACAAGGCCTTGACTGATGTCCTTCTGGGAACCTGGTCTAAGCCCAGCATGGGCTCCTGTGAATAGGACAATCTACCACCACCATTGCCCTGCACCGGGTGACCGAAATGCCCTCACCAACCACCCTACCCCCAAGAGCTTGGTGGTCAAAGCCTCTACCGCATTCTGTTCCACACCTCGGGACAGAGAATTCAAGAGGCTGGATAGTTGGGGTAAGAAAATCTTTTCTTCCGCCAGCCTTGCATTGCGGTTGGTGAACACAGCTATGATACCAATGTTTCAGCCTCTATTCTGGATTTCCGTGAGAATGACTCTGAGGCTGCTGGGTCTCATGGCTGCCTGCATCCTGCTAATGGCACATGCCAGATGGCATATGTAGGCTCTGCAGTGGGACTTGAAGTTCCAGTTGGCGCAGCATCAGGGGAATCTCTCCGACCTGGTCCAGATCTCCGAGAGAACTGCAAAGAAACTGCAGTGGTGGCTAACAGAACACGATTAGGTCAGAGGCAGACCCCTCTCCCTTCCCCAACTGGACCACATAGTAGTGACAGATGCGTCACTCCTGGGATGTGGCGGCCATCTGGGAGAGGTGGAGATCAGAGGACTCTGGTCTCTGGCAGAATCCGGACTCCACATCAACTTGCTGGAGCTCTGAGTGATTCGATTGGCATTGAAAGCCTTTCTTCCTTCAATCAAAGGAAAGCTGGTTCAAGTGTTCATGGAAACACCACCGCCATGTGGTACTGCATAAAACAGGGCGGGATGGGGTCGTGGACCCTTTTTCAAGAGGCCCTGCATCTCTGGATGTGGCTGGAACAGTAGGGCATTTCCCTGGTGGTTCAACACCTGGCATGTTCTCTGAACGACAGGGCGCACAAACTCAGCCGTCGATTACTAGCGGATCATGAATCACGTCTCCATCCGGAGGTGGCGCATGGTCTATTTCAGCAGTGGGGAGAGCCTTGGTTAGTTTCTCTACGGTGCAATGTCAGCAGTTTTGCACGCTGGAGTTTCCAAGGCGGCGCTCGCTCAGCACTCTTCATCTCGAGAGGAGCTCTGGCCTCCTGTATGCCTTTCCGCCAATTCTACTCCTTTCCAGAGTGCTCAAGAAGATCAGGAGCGACCAGGCCCAAGTCATTCTTGTGGCTCCGGACTGGGCACGGAGAGTCTGTTATCCCGAGCTTCTTCAACTGAGCCCCGATCCTCTGATCAGGCTGCCCCTTCGAGAGGATCTTCTGTCGCAGCAGCAGGGGAGGGTCCTCCACCCGAACCCGTCATCCCTACACCTTCTTGCGTGATGATTGAGTGGCGGCAGTTGACAGCTAGTGCACAGCGGTATGGGGCCACCTTTTGGCGAGTGCTAAATCTTCCCTTGTTTAGTAGTGATAAACTTTCTAATTAGGCATGATCCATCACACCGCAAGCTTGGGTTAAGCATTTTAAAGCCATTTATGATCAAGAGGAAGTGGTGACCTCCTCAGTTGGTAGTAAGGAGGATCATATAATTGTATTCCAACTGGCTGAAGTGAATTCAGCTATCTCGTATTTCCTCCAGCAAGGCTCCTATGGAGTGCCCAGTGATCTGCATAAATCCCTTGTCGACCTGTGGGCCCCTTAAATAACTCTGCATTTAAATGCAGCTGCCAGAGGCTCCCCACAACCAACATGGTGTCAGTCGGTCATTGTCCCAATTTTTAAAAAGGGAAATAGATCAGATCCAGCTTGTTACATGGCCATTGATTCAGAGGTAAAAATTATAGGTCGGGTCCTGTTGGATTGGCTTTCAACTTGGGCAGAGGAGCTCAGCATTTAGTCTGATCTGCAATATGGGTTTAGGCCGGGGCAGGGCACTATTGAAAAATGCCTGAACCTTTATCTGCTGATATGTAAGTACACTAAGGCTAAGGGGGGTGTAGCCCACCGGGCCTTCATGGACCTCAGCCTTTGATAGAGTTAATCGCTCTAAGCTGTGGTCCATGATGGCTCAGATGGGAGTAGAACCTGCACTAGTTTACTTTTTGCACGATTTGTACAAGGATCTTTCGGCATCTGTTAGATATGACCCAAATAGGGAATGCACATCACACTTTAAATTGAAGTGTGGCATTCTCCAGGGTTGCATACTAGCGCCCTTTTTATTTATTTTTTATATCAATCAACTGGAATCAGTTTTGATGAAATTCCCCAAGTATGTCCCTAGAGTTGGAGGTCGACCAATCCCCGCTCTGCTTTATGCAGATTATACTGTTTTAATTGCACGGACCGCCAGGGGGTTACAGACTTTTAGACTTCTTATTGAGTTATGAATAGTCTTGACTTGTCCACCAATTTCTCCAAATCACATGTGATGAACTACGGCCAGTCTAAGACTAAAATTATGAAATTTGTAGTAGAGGGTCACCACATTAGCCAGGTTGATAAGTTTCAATATTTGGGTGTTCAATTGGACTCTTGCCTTAACTTGCATGTATTGATAAATTATAATGTAATAGCTTTCAATAGAACTATGTATAGCATAGGAGACTTCTCTCGTCGGTTAGGGAGCACCCACATAAAGACAGTTTTGGATATTTATTAGGCCAAATGCCTCCCGAAAGTCAGCTATGGTTGTGGTATTTGGGGCTATAAGCCTGTCGCCCCAATTCAAATAGCTGAGAATAAATTCCTCAGGGGCCTCTTAGGGGTTCCACAAAGTACATCTTCTGAGGTTGTTCACGAAGAGTTGGGTATGGGTAATGTTATAGATTACATTCGTCTTTGCCCTCTGTTGCTCTGGCTCTCGGTTTGGATGAAAGGTGAGCTAGAACTTAACAGAGTGATCATGCAAAATTGCATGAATCTGGACAACTCATTACAAATCCCTTGGACGTCCGATGTTTTTTCCAATATGATAACTTTAGGGAGACCTGAGCTTTATACTGATCCAAGTTGTATTGTTAAAACTGACCACATATGGGTTAAAAACGTGTTTAAAGGTAAGATGGTAGCAGAACGAGGGGCAATAGCATTGAATAAGCATTCAGTACGACATGTGATATTGGTGAAAACTGTGAGTGGCTTGGAGCCTTATCTTACTTTGGACATGTCCAGCTACTATCAAAGAGTATTGACTCTTTTTAGGCTTAATTTATTTCCACTGCTTTTGCGGTCTAATCATGGTTGTTATAAGGATTCCATGTTGGCCTTGTCTGAATGTGACAATGTCTCTATTAGTGACACTCTGCATATAGTTATGATTTGCCCAAGATACAACAATCTGCGCTATAAATTCATACGTCCACTTTTGATGCCCATGAATTTGAATCAAGTGAGACCAGCGTTATTGCTTTTATAGTTTTTAACTACCCCCACAGTATGTTATTTGTTATTCAGTTATCTCTCCGGTGTTTTAAAGAAAGTTAAATAGAAAGTTGATGTCGTCATGTATGTAATGTATCACATTGTGTTAGACTTTTATGATTTTATTTTTGAAAATTGAATAAAGTATATATTGTTTGATTGATTGATAGCATTCAACCTTCCTTCCGAAGTCTATAATGTTATTTTGGGAGCCAGGCGTCTCCCTCTACCAAGACTGTGTATACCTGCTGGTGGCAACAATTTGTAAAATATTGTACAGAAAGTTCTATTGATCCTCTTTCTGCTTCCCTCTCTCAAGTCCTTCTCTTTATTTTGACCCTTGCCCAGCAGGACTCAGCTCTGGGCACTCTCAAGGGGTACCTTTCAGGCCTGTCTGCCTTCCTGAGGCTGCCAGACCAACCCTCTTTATTTTAAATCCCCTAATGTAAATAGATTTCTTAAGGGGCTTGTACATATGTTTCCACCTTCCCTTTTCATCATGCCTCAGTGGGACCTTAATTTGGTTCTTACCTTTCTGATGTGGACTCCGTTTGAACTGCTGCACAACTGCCCCTTCCGGCTGCTTACCATCAAAACAGCCTTTCTAGTGGCAATAACTTCTGCCAGGCGGGTGAGCGAATTGCAAGCTTTGTCATCCAAGCCTCCTTACCGGACCATGTTCCCTGATAAGGTGGTGCTACGCACTAGGGCCTCTTTCTTACCGAAAGTGGTAACTCCATTCTATGTGGGGCAATCACTTCCCTTGCCCACTTTCTACGCTCTTCCTCACCCCTCTAAAGAAGAGGAGCGACTCCACCTTCTAGACTCAAAAAGAGCATTGTCGTTCTACCTTGACCGCACAAAAAGTTCAGGCTGGACGACCAACTCTTCGTGGTGTATGTTGGATCAAAGAAAGGTCGTGCAGTGGAGAAGAGGACTACCTGATGGTGGGTCGTCCTCTGCATCAAAATTTGCGGCACTCTGGCCACAAAGTAGCCTCATGAAGGCATAAGGGCTCTTTCCACCAAAGCTAAGGCTGCTATCACGGCATTGCACTGTGGAATTCCAGTCCTCAGCATTTGTCAGGCAGCAACATGGGCATCCCTGCACACGTTTACAAAGCAGTATTGCCTGGACAGTCAAGTTCGACCGTGTTAGACCTGGCACTGTTGGCGTGGGTCTCCCTTCCATTTTTTGCTGTTGCCTCGTGTGTTTTTGTTGGTTATAGATGCTTTGGGCACTGTGCCACTGCTATTCAGTGCCACAGTGCAAGTGCTCCCTATGGTAAATTGATGTATGGATTAGTGACTCCATGTTTGGCCTATTTGATTCACTGTCAGACCCTAGTACAGTGCACTGGTTGTGCCCAGGGCTTGTGACTCAAATGCTGCTGGTGGGCTTGCAGCACTGGTTGTGCCACCCACAGAAGCATCCTGTAAAAGTGTGTCTCAGGTCTGCCATTGCAGAGCCTGTGTGCAGTCTGGTACTGCCATGTTGACTGGGCAAGTACACCCACTTTCCAGTCCCTAAACCTTCCCTTTTCTGCATATTAGTCACCCCTATGGTAGGCCCAAGGGCAGGGTGCATTGCAAGTATAAGGTAGGACATGCCCTGGTGTGTGTGGCATGTCCTAATAATGAATTACAGCCATTTTCGTTTTTCACTATTGCAAGGCTACCTGTTCTCCATAGGCCAGAATGGGCAGTTTGATTATTACAGCTTATAATCCTAACTGACCCAGGGAACATGGTAGAATTTAGTATGCCTGAACTCAGAATGATAAAATACATCTTTTAGTGAAGTTGGTTTTAACATTCTGTGTTTGAAAATACCACTTTTAGAAAGTAGGTATTTTCTTGCCTAACTATCCAAGCCTGCCTCTGCTAGGTTGTGTATTCCTTGTCTGGGTTTGTTAGTGACAGGGGCTGGGGGACTCCAGGAGACCGGGTGAGTCAGCACAGGGCTGAATAGAGAGATCTGCATGGAGATAGGTGGGAGGAGTTGCACCTGGTACCTGAATAGGGCTGTGCCTTCCCTCCACAATGCTGGCTCCACCTCCTGTGGTGTGTCTGATGTCCCTGGCCTACTCTGTGAAAGGAAATAAGGAGTCTTGTCAACAAAGTGCTCCAGGACTGACCAGAACTGGTTTGGACTAGGCAAAGGCCTCTCTTCCTTCAGAGAACAAAGAGAAGATGTGTATAAAAGAGGGGACCCAAACCCAAGAACTTTAGATCACTTTGGGAAACAAGAAGAAACCTTTGCTGAGGAGAGGAACCAGAGAAACTGGGGAAGAGACTATCCCTAAGCTGAGTGCTGTTTGGGGGATTGGCCTGCAGTGGTTGACTGACTGCCAAAGAAAGGAGAAAGGAACTTTGTGTGTACTTTCATCAACTTGTAAGAGATCTCCAAGGGCTTGAGAAAAGAGCTTGCCTTCTGCTGAAGTCTCAGGGACAACATACTTCACCAACCAGCTCCCCAAGAGTCTTTCTGTAAAGTGCCTGCTGCTGAGCTGGACTTTCTGAGGGACTGCGTGTCGCAAGGAGATGGAAGCGCGACTCACGAAGGAGAAGCGTCGCTGCCGAAGAAAAGGATCGACGTCGCATCAGACGCCGCCGCATCAACGGAGAAGAGTGTCGCCGCACGGCTGTCGCATCAGTGCCGAAGCGCCTCGCAGCGCCGGAGAAGAGGACCGACGTCGCATCAGACGCCGCCGCATCACCGGGAAGCGTGTCGCAGGGCCTGTCACGGCTCCGAAGATTCGTTGAGTCGCCGCACGGCCGTCGGGCGTGCACGCATCGTGTCGCAACAAGAAGAAGACGCCACCTTTGTTCATTGCACCGGATCTTCATTGCATCACGGCGTTGCTGGTCGCATCGCCACGAAAGCGCAGTATTAAACCGACGCATCACCTCCCCTCGCAGAGAAGAACCGACGCATCCCCTGCGCATCAGTCGGGACCCGACGCATCACCGTTCTTGCGTGTAAGGAACCGACGCATCACCTTCCCTGCAACACTTTCGTTGTAAAGCGTTACGCATACTAAGGTACATTGAACTCAAAGTGTCGCATTTACCATCTTAAGAGAACTGAGCTAATTCTACCATTTTGAAGTACAGTATTGTGGATTTTTGTCGTTTGTGGTCTTGTGTTAAATCTATATAAAAGATACTTATTTTTAATATACATCTGGTGTGGTGTCCATCTGTAGTGTTGTCACTTGATTACTGTATGTGTTCACAAATGCTTTACACACTGCCTCTGAGATAAGCCTGTCTGCTCGTGCCAAGCTACCAAGGGGGTGAGCAGGGGTTATTTTAGGAGTGTATCCCCCTTACCCTGACTAGACGCAAGGGTCCCTATTTGGTCAAAGGTAACTACCTCTGCCAACTAGAGACCCCCAAATCTAACATTGGTGGTCAGCGGTGAGGATTCTGGACTTGCAATTGTGACTCATGTACAGTGATTGCTGAACACTACTAGTGAGTGCAGACCAAAACGCGACCACATACTTTTGGTAGATTGTTTTTTCTGGGATTTTCTATTTTTGCAAAGAACTGCCAAGTTTAACCACCATGGATAAAGCAGCATCCATAGCATCTGTTGATTTATGAGTGGGAAGAGGAGAGACTAGAATGCTGCAATGTGAAACAGCTAAAGCACTTCTGCAGGAAATTTAAAGTTGCTATGACCGGTCTCACCAAGAAGGATGAGCTCCAAAAGGCGCTGAGGGCCTGGGTGGAAGCAAGGAATACCCCTGAGAATGAGGAAGGGGCTGAGAATGCAGATGAGCAGCTGGAGGGGCCATTGGGTACACAGGGGAGGAGAGCAACCTCCCCAGTAGGTAGCAGTGTCTCTGCCAAAAGCCTGTCCCCAGAGGAGTTGGCGGACAGGAAGGAAAACAGGATGCACGAATTGGAGCTTGCCATGCTCAAGTTGGGTGGGCAACTGGAGTTAGAAAATAGGAGATTGGCCCTGGAAGAAAAGAGAATGCAGTTGGAGCATGAGAAACGTTTGAGGGAGTTGGAGTTGAAAGCTAGGAGCTTAGAGATTACTCCCTCTGGTGGCAGCACACCGTCCATGCCTGTTGAAGCTAGGGTGTATATTCCTAAAGATGTGGTGAGAGAGTTTTATAAGAATGATGATATTGGGCAGTGGTTCAAAGCCTATGAGGTAGCCATGTCTTCCCACCGGGTCCCTGAGAAGGATTGGGGAGCGGGGTTGTGGGGGCGGTTCCTTAGTGAGGGGCGGGACACACTGTTAGACTTGCCTTCTGAAGTCCATAATTCTTATAGTCACATGAAAGATGCATTGATGTCCAGGTATGGGTTGACTCCTGAATTGTATAGACAGAGGTTTAGAAATTGCAAGAAGGTGGAGTCCGGTACCTGGGTAGAATGTCACTTTTTTCTGCAGAGCATTGGATGGTTGGGTGAAGGGTAGCAAAGTGAATGATTTTGAGGGGCTCTTTGATTTAATTGCATGGGAGCACTTGTCAAGTAATTGTTTTCCAGAGCTACGCCAGCACCTGGTTGATAGCAGGCTGACTAACCCTAGGAAGTTTGCTGAGGAGGCGGACCGCTGGGTGAGCACCCGGGTCCACAAGGGTCATGTGGGAGACTCCGCCAAGAGTGGGCAGGGTCTCCAGGAGAAGAGTGGGGGGTACTAGGGTAAACAGAGGGAGTTCCAGAAAGGGCCCCAAAGTAATCCCCAAGGGACCCAAGGGAAGGGTTCCCAGCCTCCCCCTGAGAAGAAGCACGGGGCCCGACAGGTAGGCCTGTTCCCAGGGGACCCCTGAGGTGCTACAAGTGTGGTGAAGTGGGTCATAAGTCTAATGATCCCAAGTGCCCACAGTTTGGAAAGACAGCACCCACTGGTGCTCCACCCCGGCAGATGGCGAGTGTAGCCCTGGGGGAGGAGAGGGGTGTCCAAGGTGGGTGGGGTCCCGCAGAGATGTCCCTTGTCTCTTTAGGAGACTGTGAGGTGGTCCCCAGGACCCAACTGCCTGATAACACTAAAAAGTATAGGCAGTGGGTGACCATCAATGGCCATAGAGTGGAGGCTCTTCTAGACACAGGAGCCAGTGTGACAGCTGTCAAGTGTCACCTGGTGTCTGAAGAGCAGGTTGTCCCCAATGCATTTTACCCAGTTGTTGCCGCTGACAACACAGAGAGCCACTGCAAGGTGGCTCAGGTTCCCTTTGAGTGGGGGGGGGTCTCTGGTACTCTTCAAGTAGCTGTGAGGCCAGCCATGCCTGTTGACTGTTTGTTAGGGAACGATTTGGAGAGCTCACCTTGGGCTAAGGTGGAGCGAAGTGCTCATTTGGAGATGTTGGGTCTGCCTGACTGGGCGTGTGTGACCACACGGTCCATGGCAGCCAGTAAGGGTGTTCAAGAGGACCTGGAGCCTGAGAGGGGGGCCCAGGTGCCTGCCTTAGAGAGAAGAGGCAGGGGGCGCGGGAAACCGGCCCCCGAAGTTCCCACGGTCCAGGAGGAGGTAGACCCTGAGGAGATGCCCTGGAGCCTACAGGGGAACAAGTAGCTGAACTGGGGGACCTGCCTGAGCTGACCCATTGGCAGCAAGAAGGAGGACCCTCCAGGGAAGAGTTCTGCAGGGAGCAGAAAGAATGCCCTTCTCTTGTGGGTTTGCGGCAGCAGGCTGCAGACCAGGCAGCAGGTGATCAGTCTGGATCACATTGGATCTACTGGGAGAATGACCTCCTGTATACTGAGCCTAAGGTTGCTGAGCCTGGGCCAGCCCGTGTGGTGGTGGTACCCCAGCGCTTCAGAGCCTTCCTACTGGGGCTGGCTCATGATGTGCCGTTAGCAGGACATTTGGGGCAGGACAAGACCTTTGAGAGGCTTGTCACCCACTTTTATTGGCCCCAAATGCGCAAGAGTTCAGACACTCATTGCAGGACCTGTCAGACTTGCCAGGCAAGTGGAAAGAGTGGGAGGAAGCAGAAGGCTCCTCTCCAGCCATTCCCTGTGGTCAGCACCCCCTTTGAACAGGTGGGTATTGACATTGTGGAGCCACTGGACCCCAAGACAGCCATGGGCAACAGGTTCATCCTGGTCTTGGTGGACCATGCCACCCGGTACCCGGAAGCCATACCTCTGAGGACAGTAACGGCCCCCGTGGTGGGACGGGCACTGATGGGAATTTTCTCCCGAGTGGAATTCCCTAGAGAGGTAGTGTCTGACCGAGGTACAAACTTCATTTCCAAGTATATGAAGCCCCTGTGTCAGGAGTGTGGGGTAACTTACAAGTTCACCACTCCTTACCACCCCCAAGGAAATGGGTTGGTTGAGAGATTCAACCGGACCCTCAAAGGCATGATTATGGGTCTTGAGGAACCTATGAGGCGTAAGTGGGACGTCCTCTTACCATGCCTTCTCTTTGCATACCGTGAGGTGCCACAGAAATCTCTAGGGTTCAGCCCCTTTGAGCTTCTCTATGGTCACCCAGTGAGAGGACCTCAGAGTCTGGTCAAGGAAGGCTGGGAGCAATCTCCCAGGAAACCTCCCCAGGATGTATATAGCTACATGCTGGCCTTCAGGAACCAGACTAGGCGTTTCAGGCAACTCGCTGAGGCGAATCTGGAAGCCAGCCAGGAGGAGATGAAGCGGTGGTACGACCAGAATGCCTCTCTGGTAGAGCTTCAGCCTGGTCAGAAAGTGTGGGTCATGGCCCCAGTGGAGCCTTGTGCGCTCCAGGATAAGTGGACCGGACCATTTGAGGTGGTGGAGCGCAAGAGTCCTGTTACCTACTTGGTGGACTTGCGGTCTCCCAGGAACCCCTTGCGGGTCCTGCATGTCAACCGCCTGAAGCCCCACTTGGAGAGGTCCGAAGTGGGCATGCTCTTAGCGACAGATGCTGGAATGGAGGAGGAGACTGAGCCTCTTCCTGTCCTCCTGTCGGCGACAGAGCGAGATGGGTTAGTGGATGGTGTGAACCTCTCTTCCACCCTGACACCTGAGCAACAGAATGACTGTCGCCAGTTGCTGGGACAGTTTTCTGATTTGTTCTCCCTGATTCCCAGTGTCACTGATTGGTGCATCCATGATGTGGACACTGGAGACAGTCCTCCTGTTAAGCACAAAACTTACAGGGCAACTGACAGGGTGAGAGCTTGCATCAAGGAGGAGGTCTCCAAGATGCTTACGTTAGGGGTGATTGAGTCCTCTAACAGTCCTTGGGCCAGCCCAGTGGTCTTGGTCCCAAAGGCTGCCGCACCGGTTGCCACACCAGAACTCCGGTTCTGTGTGGACTACCGAGGGCTCAATTCAGTCACGAGGACTGACGCGCACCCCATCCCCAGAGCTGATGAGCTCATTGATCGGTTAGGGGCTGCACGGTACCTCAGCACGTTTGACTTAACGTCTGGGTACTGGCAGATCGCCTTGACTGATGGGGCAAGAGAGGTCAGCATTCTCCACACCAGATGGGCACTACCAGTTCCGGGTTATGCCCTTTGGGATGAAGAATGCCCCTGCCACCTTTCAGAGGTTGGTCAACCAGGTGTTGGCTGGACTGGAAGAGTTCAGTGCCGCCTACCTGGATGACATTGCAGTGTTCAGCGCCAGTTGGGAAGAACATTTGCCCCACCTCTGGGAAGTGTTGATGGCGCTGCGGAGGGCAGGCCTCACGATTAAGGCAAGCAAGTGCCAGATCGGGCAGGGTTCCGTGGTGTACTTGGGACACCAGGTTGGGAGCGGCCATGTGGCGCCCCTACAGCCCAAGATTGAGACCATCCTGGCTTGGGAGCCCCCCAAGACCCAGACAGAGGTGAGAGCCTTTTTAGGACTCACTGGGTATTACAGGAGGTTTGTCAAGGGGTATGGCTGCATTGTTGCACCCTTGACAGAGCTGGCTTCCAGAAAGCAGCCCAAGAGAGTGATTTGGACTGACACCTGTCAGAAAGCTTTTGACGCCCTGAAAACTGCCATGTGCACGGCGCCCATGCTCCTGGCACCCAACTTCTCAAGAGAGTTTATCGTTCAGACACATGCTTCAGAGCATGGTGTGGGGGCTGTTTTGTCACAGATAAATGAGGAAGGCCTTGATCAACCCGTAGCCTTCATCAGTAGGAGGTTACTTCCACGGGAACAGAGGTGGAGTGCGATTGAGCGTGAGGCATTTGCTGTGGTCTGGGCGCTGAAGAAGCTGAGACCATACCTGTTTGGGACTCACTTCCGGGTTCAGACCGACCACAGGCCCCTCAGATGGTTGATGCAGATAAGGGGTGAGAATCCAAAGCTGTTGAGGTGGTCCATTTCTCTACAGGGTATGGACTTCACGGTGGAACACCGCCCTGGTACAGAGCACGCCAATGCTGATGGTCTGTCCAGATTTTTCCGCCTTAGTGAAGAGAACTCCCAGGAGGTAGGGTAGTTCTCCCCACATTTCAGCTGGAGGGGACACGTGTTAGACCTGGCACTGTTGGCGTGGGTCTCCCTTCCATTTTTTGCTGTTGCCTCATGTGTTTTTGCTGGTTATAGATGCTTTGGGCACTGTGCCACTGCTATTCAGTGCCACAGTGCAAGTGCTCCCTATGGTAAATTGATGTATGGATTAATGACTCCATGTTTGGCCTATTTGATTCACTGTCAGACCCTAGTACAGTGCACTGGTTGTGCCCAGGGCTTGTGACTCAAATGCTGCTGGTGGGCTTGCAGCACTGGTTGTGCCACCCACAGAAGCAGCCTGTAAAAGTGTGTCTCAGGTCTGCCATTGCAGAGCCTGTGTGCAGTCTGGTACTGCCATGTTGACTGGGCAAATACACCCACTTGCCAGTCCCTAAACCTTCCCTTTTCTGCATATTAGTCACCCCTATGGTAGGCCCAAGGGCAGGGTGCATTGTAAGTATAAGGTAGGACATGCCCTGGTGTGTGTGGCATGTCCTAATAGTGAATTACAGCCATTTTCGTTTTTCACTATTGCAAGGCTACCTGTTCTCCATAGGCCAGAATGGGCAGTTTGATTATTACAGCTTATAATCCTAACTGACCCAGGGAACATGGTAGAAAAACGAATTTAGTATGCCTGAACTCAGAATGATAAAATACATCTTTTAGTGAAGTTGGTTTTAACATTCTGTGTTTGAAAATACCACTTTTAGAAAGTAGGTATTTTCTTGCCTAACTATCTAAGCCTGGCTCTGCTAGGTTGTGTATTCCTTGTCTGGGTTTGTGAGTGACAGGGGCTGGGGGACTCCAGGAGACAGGGTGAGTCAGTACAGGGCTGAATAGAGAGATCTGCATGGAGATAGGTGGGAGGAGTTGCACCTGGGACCTGAATAGGGCTGTGCCTTCCCTCCACAATGCTGGCTCCACCTCCTGTGGTGTGTCTGATGTCCGTGGCCTACTCTGTGAAAGGAAAGAAGTCTTGTCAACAAAGTGCTCCAGGACTGACCAGAACTGGTTTGGACTAGGCAAAGGCCTCTCTGCCTTCAGAGAACAAAGAGAAGATGTGTATAAAAGAGGGGACCCAAACCACAGAACTTTAGATCACTTTGGGAAACAAGAAGAAACCTTTGCTGAGGAGAGGAACCAGAGAAACTGAGGAAGAGACTATCCCTAAGCTGAGTGCTGTTTGGGGGATTGGCCTGCAGTGGTTGCCTGACTGCCAAAGAAAGGAGAAAGGAACTTTGTGTGTACTTTCATCAACTTGTAAGAGATCTCCAAGGGCTTGAGAAAAGAGCTTGCCTCCTGCTGAAGTCTCAGGGACAACAGACTTCACCAACCAGCTCCCCAAGAGTCTTTCTGTAAAGTGCCTGCTGCTGAGCTGGACTTTCTGAGGGACTGCGTGTCGCAAGGACCTGGAAGCGTGACTCACGAAGGAGAAGCGTCGCCGCAGCGCCTCGCATCGCCGAAGAAAAGGATCAACGTCGCATCAGACGCTGCCGCATCAACGGAGAAGTGTGTCGCAGCCGCTGTCGCATCGTTGCCGAAGCGCCTCGCATCGCCGAAGAAAAGGATCGACGTCGCATCTGACGCAGCCGCATCACCGGGAAGCGTGTCGCAGGGCCTGTCGCGGCTCAGAAGCATCGTTGCCGAAGCGCCCCGCATCACCGGAGAAGAGGACCGACGTCGCATCAGACGCCGCCGCATCACCGGGAAGCGTGTCGCAGGGCCTGTCGCAGCTCCGAAGAATCGTTGAGTCGCCGCACGGCCTTCGGGCGTGCACGCATCGTGTCGCAACAAGAAGACGCCGCCACCTTTGTTCATTGCACCGGATCTTCATCGCATCACGGCGTTGCTGGTCGCATCGCCACGAAAGCGCAGTAAGAAACCGACGCATCACCTCCCCTCGCAGAGAAGAACCGACGCATCCCCTGTGCATCAGTAGGGACCCGACGCATCACCGTTCTTGCGTGTAAGGAACCGACACATCACCTTCCCTGCAACATTTTCGTTGTATAGCGTTACGCATACTAAGGTACATTGAACTCAAAGTGTCGCATTTACCATCTTAAGAGAACTGAGCTAATTCAACCATTTTGAAGTACAGTATTGTGGATTTTTGTCGTTTGTGGTCTTGTGTTAAATCAATATAAAAGATACTTATTTTTAATATACATCTGGTGTGGTGTCCATCTGTAGTGTTGTCACTTGATTACTGTATGTGTTCACAAATGCTTTACACACTGCCTCTGAGATAAGCCAGTCTGCTCGTGCCAAGCTACCATGGGGGTGAGCAGGGGTTATTTTAGGAGTGTATCCCCCTTACCCTGGCTAGACGCAAGGGTCCCTATTTGGTCAAAGGTACCTACCTCTGCCAACTAGAGACCCCCGAATCTAACAGACGGGACAGACTTTTTGGCCGCTCTGGCCTGCAGGACTTCCTGGTCTAAACTTGTCTGCAGTCCGTCCTCTGGGGATGGAATTGCTTGGGTATCTATTCTAAGGTAAGGAATCTGCGGCTAGATATCTCTATCAGATAGGCAAGTTACTTACCTTCTGTAATGCCTTACCTGGTAGAGACATGATCTAGCCGCAGACTCCTTACCGACCCAACCAACCTCCCTGTACTGCAGACAGGTTTTTAGGGTCAGGGCTGTTCCTTTTCAGGGCCCTAGTTGTTCTACAAACACCAATGTCAGTGCACTTCATAGCTGCACGCTCCTGGCGTAGAAAGTCCTGAAAAGCAACTGATGTCAGCGTGCTGAAGTGGCGCCTATATAGGTGATGTTGACGTCACAACGGCGGAGACAACGCCACGCGGAGCCGACCAACGCCACTTACCAGCGCGCAAGGGTATTGCTTGATGAAAAATCTTCGGGATCTAGTCTGACACCTGGGAAATTCTAAGGTAAGTAATCTGCGGCTAGATCATGTCTCTACCAGATAAGGCATTACCAAAGGTAAGTAACTTGTCCTTTAGCTTGAAATATGTCCGCCAAAAACATGGGAAAAGCCCCTCTTTTCGGTAGATTTCCATGCACCCATACTGTTTACTGAAAAATTTGAACCAATTCAATAAAAATCGATCGTCAGGCTCTTCCACCCTCTGGGCCCCTTATGACTCTCAAAAGTATGGAATAGATCCTACCGGCTTCGGGATTCTGGCAGATCTGACCACAATAACACCCAGCTCTACACTGCCAAAGGCCCTGGCTCAATTTTGACCTTTAAAACGCTGCCTGGATATATCTGTGACGGTGGTATCCCTATCCTACAGGTCACCTTTTTTTATTCATTTACAAATCTGGTACGAAATCCTACAGCTATACTGCAACCAGTTCTCGCTTTAGAGGATAATCTCTTTTCGGGCCTAGCAGTCCACAGATAGATCATTTGGTGCGTGTAGGCCTCACTATCCTGTTCCAAATTCTTACAGACACCCCCCAATTCAGAGAATTTGGTTGAAGAAGCATTTTCAGCTAAACTGAATTACAATGCCTTCTCTTTGGCATCACTAAATAGTGAGTCCCAATTATTCACTGAGTACACTATTGCTCTGGACACTGTGAACACAAAACACCTCTTCAAAAGATACATCGTTGGTTTGTGGGAAATAGTGAAGCTAATTGTGTTCCGACTTCCAGATAACATGAAGAAACAGTTTCCTGACTAGGTGGTGATGGCGTGGACATTTCCAAGCAAATTCGTAAATCTGGCTTAGATTCGGCTGACATGATGGCCTGTTATATGGCTACAGTGGTTACCCTCCAATGGAGATATCTGAATTAATTCCACCAGCTTTTCTGGAAGCGTCCAGGCTGCCTTAATGGATATCCTCTTCAATGACAACGTCTCTTTGGCAGGGAAGCAGACTCCTCCCTGGAGCGCTACATTTCACTGGCTGGGGCTAGCCTCCTTGGCAAAGCAGTTACACATGCAGTATTGCAGGAACCACCTTTCTCTGCATCATCAACCTTTACAGCTGGGTCAGACTACACAGCATTTCTACCTCTCAAAAGGGTGTCAAACAGCAGCTGCTCCAGTCAGTCTCCCATTGCCTTCTGATTATACCACTTCCCAACCGTTTTGATTTATCTTCCCTCCACCATCATCTTCCGGTCAAGGGAGCATCTCACATTTCTATTGAGTTAATAGTTTTTTTCTCAACAGACTGTACAGTACTTCAGCTTATCCAAAAAGGCTGAGCCCTTCTTTTTTTTATTCACTCCCCTGGAGTGCCCATACTTCTTCCTCCAGGAAGTGCACCCTACATCTATCCCTCAATCTTGGAGGTGGAAATTGTTGCCTTGCTGTGAAAAGGACAAATCAAAAAGTGTTCTTCCAGGAGTACTTTTGATACAATTAGATAAGGTATGGGTCCAATGTGAACAAAGAAGTAGATCAAAGATTTCCGACAACTGAAGAACAAATGATCCACAAAAATGGATATTCAGTTTTGTATTTGAAACAATGAATTCAAAGGACTGATCATCATACTGTAGTCAAACAGGTGCTTCAAGTGATGGCACAGTGAAAGTGAAAATCAGTGAGCCTTATTAAATTATAGAAAAAGTACAAAGATAATAATTCTTTACAATATGTACAAAGGGCAATACCCATGGAGTTTGAGAGTGAATCAATTACAAACACAATGATATAGGCATTATAGTTTGAGTGTCCATCAGTGAAATATATGGGTAGGCCCATAGAGTGTCGACATTTCGACCCCTATTTAGACAAATCATCCGGGGTCTTCATCAGGACAAATGACTAGTAGCAACCTACAGAGTGAGATATACAGAAAGTCAGTCTAGACTCAGTGGAAAACAACACTGAGTGGGTAATGACAGAGCAGATAGAGGTATCTTTCCTAACCTGATCAATTAGGGTAAAGTTCAAATAATACAGTGTGAGTTGTCACTTTCTATATGATAAAGAAAGACAAAGGAAACCCATACAGCTAATCACGAGGGGATAATTTCCCAAATAAATGTTCTAAAGTGAGGCATATTGAGAATGATCGTGATGTGTGATTGCTATTTTGCAAAAAAAGGAAGCATTCACACGGGGGAAAGTATGTATAATGACATGCTATGTATAGTCAAGGTGTGAGCAATATCATGATGATTCAAGACATGCAGTCAAAACGTGCTCAGAGGTTATGAGCAGAAAGGCTCCAGAGGTGTCTACAAGATGCAAGTGTACATGCATGTACAACCACTGAGACTTGTATGCAGATACTTGCATGTAGGTACTGCAACAATAAGGAGACGCTAGGGGGCGCGCGACAAGATGGCCGCATCTTAGTGAGGCTCTGTCCGCCCTGACCACATTAATCACTATTTATCCTAAATCCGGGAGAAGATCCCGCCGTCGATAACCCCCGATCGGACCGAAAAACGAAGCGGCGATCGAGAACGCAGGTTGCAGGCTATCGGAGGCTGTAACGACGATGCAAACGACTGGGCTCAGCTGCGGCCTGTGAACCACGAAACGGACGGCTGCGCCCCCGCTGGTGGGCCCGATTTGATGCTAAGGGGGCCGGAGGACTGCTGCTGTGCCGGACCATCGGCCGACGCTGACCGTGGACGGGTGGACGAAACGGCATAGGTCTGCTGTGCAGAGACGCAGCCATAAACGAGCGGAGCAGAGGAGGAGCACGCTGACACGCCCGCTTGCTGTGCGCTCGCTGAGGAGCCCCGGTGAGGGACGCGATCACGCGAGCCTGGGGATTGCGGCCTACTGTGAGTGGACGGGGTCCTATGTGCTGCGCTTGCCCCACAGCGAGGCCACTGATCCGCATACCATCCCCGCACTGCATCTCAGAGGAGGAATACTGACGAGGCACCGGGAGTGTGACATCCCTGCCGCTGCGCGCTCCGGTGCGCTGCGTGGTGGGCCCTGCCGGCGGGCGGCGCCTGCCTTATGCTGAGCTTGTCGCCGCCATAGTGGGAGATCCTTGCCTGGGGGGCTGCACCGCGGCGGTGAGAGGCTGCCTGGAGGAGGCGGGGTGCAGCGTATAATCGGCCTGATTGCTGCTTGGTATTGAGAGGGTGGAGATTGGCACAGCGGTACTTTGGCCTACTGGTGGACGATCAAGCTGCTGGCAATTCTGCGCCAATTGGCCCCTGAAGACCTTCCTGTTGTGCGGAGGGTGGGTCCTGCTGCTGAATACCCCCGCGAGACGGAGCGTGTGCGGACCGCCTAGCCGCAGATCCACTGGACTCTGGATTGGGCATACTACTGGGTGAATGAGGGACACCCATTTTGCTCCTGCGCGCACTCCCTAGATCATTGCGCACTCTCTGGGGAGTAAGTGTGTCCCCTGAGAACTCCTATCCGCATCAGGGCAGGACCACGATAGATTCACTGGGCTGAAGAACCAAACGCAGCCGTAAACCTGCAACTGCAGACGCAGCGGTACCCACCCTGATCTACTGCGGTGCGATCGGCCGGGGACGCTGCTCGCGGCGACTACGTTGGGGAGAGAAGACAGGCGAAGGTGCAACCTATCCCCTGAGCAGGCCGAGACAATGGGGAAGCTAGATGGCAAGCAACCCAAGCTCACCTTCGACACTCGAAAGACGCCGAGAGGACAAATGACGGACCCAGAACAGGATGCCGCCAATCCAGAGGCGCAAAGTACAGCTGAGGTGGACATGAAAACACTGCTGCACACAATGAAAACGAGCTTTGCCTCAATCGAAGGAAAAATGGATACCATATGCGCCAGAATGGACCAAATTACGCAGAAGATTGAAAAGCAAGATGGGAGGATTCAGGAGGCGGAAGCACGTATCTCTACCCTAGAGGACGACCATACGCAGGCGGCAGGACAGCTCACCGACATAGACAGGCTACTGAAGGTAATTGCGGCAAAAACGAAGATATCGAAGCCCGCTCAAGACGAAATAACATACGTATTACGGGCGTTCCCGAATCCACCAACACGGGGAAGCTTGAAGACTATGTAGAACGGATGCTGACTACATGCTTTGGCCAGGAGGCATTCTCCAGAATGCTAATAGTTGAAAGAGCGCACCGCACACTGGCCCCGCGGCCTCCGCCGGGTGCAGCACCCCGGCCCATAGTTGCGAGACTGCTCAACTATCGTGATCGCGACGCGGCCCTCCGGAGAGCAAGAGAGATAAAAGAAGTGGTTTTCGAAAATAATGCCATCTCAATCTACCCTGATTTTACTCTTAATGTCCAGGAAGCACGGAAGAAATTCGCTCCTATAAAGAAGAAGCTCCAACAGGACGGCGTGGAATATGCGATGCTCTATCCGGCACGGTTGCGGATCACCTACGAAGGTAAACAACAACTTTGCAGCACTCCACAGCAGGCGGCGGACTTCTACAAAAAAACAGTGCTGGCAGCTAAGAAAACGGCGCGATCACCAACACCTGCTCAAGACGCCCTGATGATACACGCAGAAGACTGAGAACAGCAACAGACACTTACCGAACCGATAATACTAGGTGATCATACGAACACTACTGATATAGACACTGGTCCACACCTGAAGGTAACATAGTACAAGACTAATGTACGCCTCGATGTCGCACCTGTAAAATTTATTGTGGACGGTGGGAGCACTGTCGGGTACAGTAACGGGGTGTCAGGGCCCCTCTCCACACGCTACTAGAGTGTGGGAGGAGCAGTTGCGCCCCCTGGGAAACACGTCTCCAAGGGAGCACCCCTGTCCCCCTGTAGTGGGGTTTGTTATGTTGGGCATTTGCCCTAGTTGTTTTGTAAGCCAGATATCGTCACCAACAGACATCAAGGCCTCTAGAAGGCTTTTGCTGTTATATTTAATGCTACACTGTGTAGGTCAGCTCATGAATAGAGATCTCCATCTGCTGCGCCAGACACTTTACCTAATAACATGGGCTGGGCACTACCTACGCAGGGATATGATGACGCATAAGTTACGTATGTTTTCAATGCTTTGGGCTGTACAGGGAGGGATTCAGAGGGTGGATAATGTACACGGCAAGTTGGGGCCGCCGTTGTGGGAGGGACGTTGGGAAAGGGGGGTAGACATTGCAGAATTGGCGTTTTCACACACTCACCACCACAATCAGAATGTGCAGGAATCACTTAATCGCAGACATCAGCACAGAGGTGACACGAATAGGGCCACTCAAGGAAACGGGTGATGGCTGATGAAGTGCGCAGGACCAATACTGCAGCGGGACTGGGTTTGCTCACCTGGAATATTAGAGGATTGGGGAATCCTAAAAAGAAAAGGCACATCCTGGCTTACCTTGACAGGCACCAGGTCAGCATAGCTATGCTACAGGAAACACATACACCCCCCCAAACGCAGCCACAGTTCGCCACAAGGTGGGCATCGCACAGATATTTCTCCTCATACTCTACCTACTCCAGAGGAACAGCAATACTCATAAAAAAGCGGTACCATATATCGAGGAAGGCTCAAAGCTTGACCCACAGGGGAGATACTGCATGACATGGGGAAGACTGGCCTCTGAGTCTATAACGCTGGTGTGCTGTTATGGCCCCAATGTGGACGATGAGGATTACTACATTACCTTATGGGCGCAAATCGTAAACATAGGCTCGACCCATCTAATCTGGGGAGGCGACTTTAATCTAACATTGCACCCACCCCATGACCGCTCCCATCCTATGCCACATCATTATACCAAAGCGCAGCGCCTACTTCAGCAGATAGTAGTGGACAATCTACTGGTGGATCTCTGGCGCCACCACCACCCGACACACTCAGAAGGTACATTTCATTCGGCGGTACACAACACTTGGTCCAGGTTGGACATGTGGCTCGTATCACAAGATATCGCATTACATACTCACTCCTCCCGACATCTTGCGCGTACCTACTCAGACCACTCCCCCGTGTTAATGCTGGTGACACCCCCAGGGATGTCCCCCAGCCTAGACAGTGGCGCTTACAACCCACGATGCTACTGGATGCAGTGTTCAGATCTGAACTGGGGGAAACGCTAGAAGAATATCTGCGACTCAATATAGATTCCGTCCCGTCCCTGGCCTTGGTATGGGAAGCGCTAAAAGTCACTATACGAGGCCAATGCATGGCCAAAGGGGGGGGAATCCTCAAAGACATCCGCGCTACTTTAGCGCGACTGGATAACCAGCTCAAACAGCTGGAGGCGGAGATGCATGGGGCGAGCGATGGCCCCAGGATGGCCAAAATTCGGGAGACCCTAATAGAATACCAGGTGGAGGCAGAAAGGGAATGCCTCTTCCGAGGAAAATATCATAAGGCGCGTAGATACGGTGAAGGAGAGCGCACTGGCAAAGCCCTTGCCGAGACTATTCGACCGCCCCGAACGGCAAATCATGTCCTAGTTATCCGAGATAGAGAAGGTGAGATACAACGTGATGTGACGGCCATAGGGGAGGTATTCACTGCACACTACCGCACATTATACACGTCGTGCGCGGCGCGACAAAACGAAACCCCACAATACTTGCAACAGATAGAACTGGCCTGGCTTAGCAATCGACAGAGGGAATTCTTAGCGGCGGATCTGGAGGTAGATGAAATACGGGCGGCAATTATGCAGATTAGCAATGGTAAGGCGCCAGGAATAGATGGCCTGGGCATAGAATTTTATAAAGCATATGTAGACACTCTAGCCCCCTGTTGAAGGAAGTTTATGAGGAGGCTGCTCAAACAGGGACACTCCCGCCTACCATGAGAGAAGCCATGCTGGTCTCGCTGCTAAAGCCCGGTAAGGTCCCTGAATCCACGGACTCGTATAGACCATTGTCATTGATAAATTGCGATGTTAAAATATTGGCAAAGGTCTTAGCGAATCGGCTCACTCTATTGATGGATGGGCTTATCCGGCCCGACCAAGCCGGGTTCATACCCAACCGCTCCACCTCGCATAACCTACGGACCCTCTTTTCCATCCTGCACGATATAGATCAAGAGGAGCAGGCCGTGGCAGTCTTCCTAGACGCCACCAAGGCGTTTGATTCTCTGGAATGGGGGTACCTCCTCGCAGTCTTGACACATATGGGATTCCCTCCGGGCTATCTAGGATGGATCAAACTGTTATATAATAAACCCTGCGCCTCCTTGATGCTCAATGGAAAGCGATTCCCGGCCTTTGATATCACCAGAGGCACGCGACAGGGCTGCCCCCTTTCACCCCTATTATTCGCAATAGCTATGGAGCCGCTGGCGGCTCATGTTGCGTCAACATCACAAAAGGTACGCGCTTGACTACCCCACGAGACCGATACTAATATCGCTCTATGCAGATGACATTACGCTTTATGTGCGTAACCCCGCGGAAGGCCTAAACGCCATGATACGGGAAGTCATAAAATTCGGAGCCTTTTCGGGTATTACCATAAACTGGGGAAAGTCCCAACTCATGCCGCTCACAAATTGCACTACACCGTTTCCAATGGACTATCCGCTGTTATGGAGCAACGACGAGGTCCGTTATTTGGGGATAACCGTAATCAGAGACAAAGAGGAGCTCTTGCGCGCTAATTACGGGGTAGTCCTGACTAGGGTAGAGGATCTAATCAACAGATGGATAGCATTGCCGCTTTCTCTTGCAGGCCGAATAGCCTTGATGAAGATGGTCATCCTGCCCAAATTCTTATATCTTTTCACAAATATCCCCTTCCATCCTGGACGACCGTTTTTCACTAGACTGAGAAGTCAACTTATCCGTCTCGCATGGGGCGGCAAGCAACCCCGGATCCAATGGCGCACCCTTACGTTACCATTTGCTCAAGGCGGGTTTGAGGCGCCTGAACCAGAACTTTACTATCTTAGCGCGCAGGCACACTTCGCCTCATACTGGCTGACCCCTCCTCCCTTTATGACGCACTTGGCGGTGGAACAGGGGCACATGGCGCCGCTTCCTTTAAGGGGCTTTCTGGGAGTAGACGACACGACTGCCGGGGAGGGAGATCCACAGTGGCCTGCACAAATAGAGCGTGGCGGGCTATTGCCAAGAGATCCCAAGCTCCCATGTTATATTCCCCGTTGCTCCCGCTGCTAGACCAGCATAATCTGCCAGTCACGAAGGAAGGAATCTGTAAACGCATGCTCATCCGACTAGGTCTCCACACTTGGGGGGACATGTACAGTCAAGGACTCTTCAAAAGTGCGGCCGAGTTTCTAGGCAACACACCACCCACCACTCTGGACAGATTCCTATATATTCGCTTACGTCAAGCGGTTAAAGCAGCTACTCCCGCATTCCCGGAAGAACCCCCACACTGCTTCCACTGCACCAAATGATCCGGGGAGGGGCATCGCATGCTGTATCGCATATATACAAAACTACTATAGGGGCGGGGACACACAATGCTCTGAAAGCCAAACAGGGATGGGAAGCAGAATTGGGACACACTATCACGGAGGAAGCCTGGACATACAGTTGTCAACAAACTGAACGCATCACGGCTAGCAGCAGGTTTAGAATTATTCATTTTAAATTTCTCCATAGAATGTACTATACCCCGGTAAGGATGTACAAGCTACAGTTAAGAGACCATGATCGATGCGATAGATGTAGACAGGAGGGGCGGGTTTCCTACACCTATCGTGGGAGTGCCGCTCTATTGCAGATTATTGGTCAGAGGTAGGGAAGGCTCTGGGTGATATACTAGAGATACAGCTGGACCTTACACCAGAAATGGGTCTCCTGGGTTACCTCCCAAACCACAGAGGTCAAGCTAAAAGACTTTTAGCGCTGGGCCTGCTGATAGCCAAGCGGAGAATTGCTTGCAGATGGGGACGGGGCAGAGCGCCAAAGTTCAAAGAATGGTTGACAGACCTCACCTATTGTCAGGAACAAAGCAATATTTACGCTGAACTACTACCCCTTCGTTCACGACCCTGTGATATCTGGGGACCGCTTACTCTGTATATGCTTAAACTGACCGGGCCAGACACAGACAGTGGGGCCACATCATCACAAATCACTCACCACACTGAGATTGACGGGGCGCAGGGTAGTGCGACCGATACCTGAAGAGAATGGCGTGACATTTCTCTTGCCATGCACACTTAAGCCACTTGTCCTGTGTAGAAATTGCTATGCCCAAACTTGAATAGAGAACTAACTTGCTGTATTCCGGATAGTCCAATGTAGCATCTATCACAACTGGCGATTGTAAAATTGTTATTATGCAACAGACTGAGATGATGGTTACAGAGCTTGTCAACTAGTAAACCCAATGTAAGATGTCTTTTGCGTTTCTCACCCACACTGTGTGCCGAATGTTGGGACCTGTACATTTAAATTTAAAGCTATGCATTGACCTGAGCTGCCTCACGATTACCACAGGGATAGCTGCTGCGCTTTGACAATTGTGGCCGGGCTGAGTTGAACCTGGCTGCGCCATATGTTCAAGAGGATGCCAAATTACAAGATCATTATTCGGTACTGTCCACTGCTAATGATTTTACTGTCTGATATATACTGGGACTGATGTACTTATATATTGCAGAAATGCACTGGTCTGATGAATCTATGAGTTGCCAACGTAATGTGTACCTCTTCTTACACCTGTTAGAGTGATGTAATGGAAAAATGCTAATAAACAAAGTTTTAAAAAAAAAGGTACTGCAACAATAAACACACACTGGGCTAAGTGACATGTAGTCCTTAGAGGTGACCGGAAAAACTGATGAAGTCATTTGAAAGAAGGGACAGACCAAATGTCAGGTTTATGACTTAAAAGTGAAGGCAAGCATAAATACATGGACTGAGTGAAAACCACATAAGTATTATGCTCCAGCAAAACGATCCTAACCTGTTAGGATAAGTAGGTGGAAACAATTACTGCGTACTGAAAGCCAAATCAATCACGTAAACTAACAATCTAATGTTACGGTCCAGTAAAACATGGACGAGTGTTTCTAGGAAAACATGGGCAGGAATATAAACACGGACCTTTGGGGGTATTTCTACAAACATGGCAAGAAAGATAAACATGAACTGCATGAGATATGGCAAGAACCTGAAAATCCATATCTTGTAAAACACGCCAGAGCGTCTGTGTTCGAAGCCCATCTTCCTGTCCACGCTACACAACTGATCCAATGAGGCAGGAAATGGGCGCATTTTAACAAGCATGTTCACCTCATGCATTGAAAAGCTAGACCTGGTTGGCGGGAGGCCTCACGCTCAAATAGTGTGCGATCGAATGGCATGCAACTGCTAGACCGCTAACTTTGGTGTGAACTGATGTGCCCACAATGAACTGGCTCCCGCGAGAGAGGGAGTGCTTCTCTTTGGGATGCTGGATTGAAAGCCAAACAAGAATCGCCCACTTATGTCAGAGTACCAGAAGTATATTCCATGAAACCTGGTCCATTTGCACAGGTGCGCTCAGTATGGTGAAACAAATTCTAAACACACAGAAGAGAACAAATGAGGGAGGCCACAGCCCTCGTCCCATATGATGGAATAAAGAGAAATTGAACAAAAGGGCGAGTCCACAAGTGACTGATACAAATAGACAATAATGATAAATCATCTTAGTAAAGGTGAAGGCAGGGCACCTGTCAAAAATGACGCTCTTCTTGGTGGCTGAGAGGGTGCATGAAGGTTTAGGTGAGCATGCTTATGAAATGAATAATGAATAAACTGTTGGTCGGTTCCCTAAGGACTATCGAGGGGAATGGAACACCATATAAAGCCATGAATGATCCATTGTGCAAGAGCATACCATCGTGAGTAATGGAGAAAGTGAACCCTGGTCTCGTAGCAATACAGGAAATGGGGGACATCAATGTCTTCATCTGGCATGTGTCAGAAACTGTCCCTGTTCATCTTGGATGTTTAGTCCATTCTCCATGGAGTTGACTTTCTGCATCCAGCAGCATTTGAGTTCAAATAGTTTTAGTCTGGTCTCCTCCCCTTGGATCGGGTCTGATGGTTTTGATGGCTTGCCAGCAGATTTGATTTGCAGTGTGTCCAAATTTCACGTAGTGTTCCACTAGTAGTGCTCCAACGGTCTTACAGTTGATCATGCTCTTGTGTTGTATGATAGGTGCTTTGCCTTTTGGGTGGTCTGTCCTATGTAGATCTTAGGACAAGGACATCATAGCGTATAGATCACAACCTGAGAATTACAACTGGTAAAAAGCATTCACGTTGTGTAACACATTCTAATGGGGGAAACCCTGGTTTCATTACAGAATTTACAGGCTGCACATTGGCCACATTTGAAGTGCCCTCTGATAGGTGGTAAACTCCATTGTGATAATGGTAGGGGTTATGTGGGTGGGTAATGATGCTCTTACCAATCTGTCCTTCACATTAGACGCCTTTTGAAGAAACAGAGTGGGGGATCCTTATACTGAATTGTCTCTCTCACTAGGTGCCAGTGTTTGAAAATGATGATTCTCATGGCATTACTATCAGTGTGGAAGGTACTCACAAAAATCATGCGACCTTCTGCCTCAGTGTGTGTTTTCGGGGTAAGTAAGTGTTCTCTGTGGGTGTACCATGTTCTTTTTCTTGATCTTTTGAGTAGTCACGTGGTGTACCCTCTCTCAGCTAGACAGTTGATGAGTAAGTCAGATTACCTAAAGAAATCATCCTGCTTAAAACAATTCCTACATTTCAGAATTCTGTTGGTGAATGTACCCTTCCAAACACAATGGTGTGCCCCTTCAGTCCTCCACAGTCACAGGTCGCTATTACGTGCACAATGTTATTCGGCTAGGGCACTCATCTGAGGGAGATATATGTATGTAGCATTTGATCCCCATTAGAACTATGTATGAACATCTATGAGCTAGACTAGACTTAAAGTCTTTTTTCCCAGCATCTCCGGCAGTTTTGTACAAGTTTTTTCAGACAACTCTACTGCCGGCTATTATGCCAAATGAGGGCAGAGTGTATTCTTTGAACTTGTGCTGGGAGGGTTTGTGCTTGTGGCAGTGGGCTGTGCAATGGGACATTTTCACGGTGGCAGCTCATCTTGCTGCCACTCTGATTGTGAAGATGTATACATTGAGTTGCCAGTCTCTGGAGGAGCATGAATGGGAGCTCCACTCCAAAATGACAGGCATGATCTTCTCCCAAATAGGAATTTCATGCATAGACTTCTTAGCTATGGCTCAAAAGCAGAAATGTTCAGCACCCTCCACTTCCCTCTCTTTAGTTACCCAGGGATGCCTCCAGGCTTAGCTAGTTCCTTGGACTTCTTTATGCATTTCCTCTGATCCACTTACTCCAAAGGTTTGTGCAGAAAGTGTGATAGTATCTTGCACATTTGATCCTCATTTTTCTGCATTTGGAAAAACTGATTTAGTACACCCATCTGTTGGAACCCAGCATTTGACCCCTCCTTTCCCTAAGAAAACATTATAGATTGTTTTTTGCAGCAGGATTGTCAGGCCCTCTACCACTATCCTCAGACTCTGTGTACAAACATGGAGACTGAGCTGTGCCAGTTACCAGTCTTCTTTTTACCTCCAGTGGTCACAGATGTCATCATAACTGCCCAAAGCCAGCCACCAAACCTGTTTAAGTGGGCCCCCTGGGATAAATGTATTTCTTGCTGTGAAGCTGTATGTTTAAACCCTTTTGAGAACTACCTGTCTGACATCCTGCACTGTCCTTTGCTCAATAAAGCTTAGCAGTTTCCACCACCAAAGTTTATTTGGCTGCTCTGTCTGCATTTGTATGTTTCCTTAACAGCCTTCATTGTTCAGATTACCTCTGGAGGCATGTTCTTATTCCCTGGCCCTCAGTTGTTTCCTCTTATCGGGACTTAAACTTTCTCATTGTTGTTTGAACCGATGAACGGTTGTTCTGTTCGCCACTTGATTTTAAAGACTGTATTCTTAGTGATGATAACTTCGGCCTTTAGGATTTGGGAGTTGCAGGACCAGCTGGTCTAGCCACTGTTTACTGTCTTGTATACAAATTTGTTCTACTTGCTGGTTCATACTTTCTACTAAAAGTGTGTTTACCTTCCAGATAGGCTAGCCTATCACTCTCATCTTTCTTGCTCTCTCTTCATACTTCTAAGCTAGAGAAGCGCTACACAGGCTGCACACTAGACAGGCTGTTTCTTACTAGGTTGATGTAGTGCAAGGATAATCAGCTTTTTGTAAGCTTCGCTGGAACCAGTAAAGGCAAGTCATTAACCAAACATACTAATTCATGTTGGGTGACTCTTTGCATTGAGGTGTTATGCCTTGGCTAAAAAGGACCCTCAAACTATCATTCATGCATGTTCTGTGAGGGCTATTGCGCCTTCTACTACTCTCACCAAGGGTGTCCCGGTAGCTGATATTTGCTGGGTAGCTGGATGGCTACTTTGAAGCTGAGAAAAGCTCAGCAGCAGACAACATTGCTTTCTTTTCTTTGCATTAAGCTCTCCCTCTCTCTGGCTGGTCTGTTGTTTTGTAATCTAGCGCACTGGTGCCAGGATGCCGGTTTCTGGTTAACAGCAAAATTTCTTAACATTCATAAGGTGAGGAATTTGTGTGAAGAAGTATCCATCATTAGAAGAAAATGTTACCTACCTTTGGTAACGATATTCCTGGGGGATTCTTTATATTTTTGCAGATTCTTCACTGCCCCTTCACAGTTAGTGTTGTCTTAATAAGATTCCATGGTATACAAATGGTTACTGTGTGATTGTATTTACTGCTTTTGTTGAGCTTTCTCAGTTCCTCAAGATGTGCCTTGCTTGGGCATGGAAAACTGCAAGGAACTGACAGCCGCATCCTAGACAGCGCCATTTATAGAACGATGTACTATCCACCAGGACAGAGTCACGACTGGAGCCATGTGGCGCCATCTGGCAGTACTGGAAAGCTATTCCTGGGGTATACATTTTCAGATGCAGTCTTGAGCCTGGAGAGCCACCAGAAATATTGTTACGGAAGGTAAGTAAAGTTTAATCAGAACTGTACTGTGACACCGACTACTTAATTTATCTTGATTTAGATAATACATTTGCTAGAGTAAAGTGGTGTTATATTGAAGTTGTACTGTGTAAATATGGTTTATATAAAATTTCTAAAACTATTTAAAATTTTATATATGCATGCCAAGGCAAGGTATATACTAGCGGCAATATTTCAGATAGTTTTAATTAGAAGTGAGGCACCAAACAAGGATGCCCAATATCCTTTTTTATTTAAACTAGCTATAGTACCTTTTGCTGGCTCAATCTGGAATTGATAGTTTTGTTAAGCTATTGAGCCAAGTAATTAACTGGGAGTTATCAATGGTTTTCTTAATTACTCACAATCGCTTTCCTTCACATTTAAAAACAAAATGGAATCTAAAAGTGTCTAAAACTGGTATTACTTACCTGGATATTTTTCTCTGATGAAGTTATAACGTTGTACTTAAAAGGAAATTTAGAAGTTACATTTGGAGAAGTTTACAAATACTGTATAGGTGAGAGAAGCTACACATTGCCTTAAGTTCTGTATGTTTTGCAAAATCTTCCACTTCCATTAGCCTCTGCTCAAGAGGTTTTATAATAGTTAAAAGAATGTTTCATGGGAGGAACAAATAAAATCCAAAGTTTCTTTGGTTCTGTTAAAAAGATGAAAAATAGATGGTGGCTTTGGATTTCCTTCACTTGTGTAACATTTTGTAAATCCTTGATTAGGAAATCACAGTTTTGGTTTAGAGAAGATCGATTTACAGTACCAAACAGACGCTATATTGAAGAAACCTAAGTGATGCTGTTTAATTTAATTTCTTTGCAGCATAGTATGGAAAGCTATCTGCTGAAGAAAAGGTCTCCTCGTCTGTGAAATTTAGTAGTGCTCAGTGGAAGCATATAGTTTGCTGCAATGATAATACCTTTTGCATGTATGAAAATGCCTCGATGGGAAATAACCTAGCCTTGAAAGTTAAAGTTGCCTTTTTTAGTGCTAATGAATATCTGCAGGAATGATATTGATTAAAGATTCATGGCAGCAAAATATGTTCTTTAATGTTTAAAAATTAAGATAAAAATAAGGAGTCACAAATTTAACACTCTTCAAGGAGTTTTACTTCGGTTGAGATCCATATTATTCAGAATGTAGCTTCTACATCCCTACTCTTCGCATCTCATCAAAAATATTTTGTTTTAAACTGTTACAGTAATTCTTCTTCTCTTGAGTGATGACACTAAGTCAACTCAAGATCAGGTGATCTTTCAGAAGTTTTTGAGGAATTAGACAGAGCATTTGTGCCCTGACTTCAAGACGTCTCAATGATTGTATGCAAACCAATAGACATTTCTAAACTTGATTTAAATCTTTAATGTACCCAACAGAAGCTAGTCTTCTGTTTGTATTGGTCAACCAGTAAGAGTCGGATGATTAAGGCCTTTCCAATTTTGTTCTCTTTTGTGCCTGTAATGAAGAACAAGGGACCTTAAGTCACATGGTCTGGAAAGTTATGAAAAAACTGACATTTTAGAGTGATGTATGAAATTACAGCTGGGCAAAACTTACGTTATGCCGGTGTAATTGTCAGCTTTTCATGCTTTGCTTGTTAGGCAAAATTATGCCATTATGCCACATTGCATAATTTTCATCATTGGAGGACCAGATCAATGTGAACAAAGAGAACATGAGTGGCTGTTGTTCACAACACGTGTGTGTTTTTGTTGCACCTTTCTAAACATGAAATTCCAAACCTGCATTTCACATCTTTCCGAAAGGTTTGCAACAGGAAATTATGCAAATTTTGCACACCCCTACAATAAATAAAAACACTTTAGTTATCAGACAAATCTTACCTAGGTCACCTATGCTGTATGATTCCATTTAATACCATCCTCTTTGGACTAGAACATGATTAACAACTATGGCTATCTCATTGATATATGGTGGCTAAAAATAGACATCAGCTTTGGAAGTCATAGACAACCCCATCTGTCGTAGATTGCATTGAATATGTCTTGTCCAAATATGAGCAGAATATGTGCTCAAAATTGCCTGATAAGAATTTGTGCAATGTCATATGGTGAGATTTCTGTAAATGGAATAATAAACATTTTTCTATACAAATGGCAAAATGGTTGTTTTTTTCTATACCTCTCTTTTTTTGTCTGGCCATTTTTTGTCAGACTTTTAGTCTTTTAAAGTGGGTAGATTGCCTCAAACGTATGTTTATTGAGTGTTTTCTTTTATGTTTCTTTCCATCTCATGTCTGGCTATTTTAGAGATGTAAAATGTTTTCTTTTGTACTGATGGCTTAATTGAAAAACATCAATAAAAATATTTATTAGGAAGGTATTTATGAAGTGCAAACCTAGCCCCAAGGGGGAGTAGTCGGGTAGGAAAGTGATCCAGTATACAGCAGTAGGATAATTCAGAAGAGATGAGGGTTTGGTACCTTCCCTGATGTGGACCAGTGATGCTGTAAATCTGAGGTACAATGAAAGGCGTTTTGTATGTAGACATAGAAAATATGTCCTTTGTGCGTCTTTTGGAATACTGCTTGCTGTGGGTGTGCTGCTAAAAATGCTGGTACCACCAGACATATTGACTTAAGAAGGACGTAGTCTGGTGGAGTTCCTTATAGATTACACAACAGACTTTGAAGTCTACTGGCATAAAGGGGTAGTCAATGAAGTTCTTTCGAGGTAGAGGAGATATGCTGGAATGCTGGTGATTTGTTCAGCCATTAATTGAAGTACAGCTTTGATGATGCAATAAAGACTCAATGAGAGCAGTAAGTTTTGTGTTGCCTCAGTCATTGTGTGATAGGATGAAAACCTAGAACATGAACTTGAAGTTCTTGGGCAGGAGGAAGGGTTTGAAGTTCAACAATAAAATACGCTAGGGGACAAAACGAGGGCGATGCTGGCCAGCTTGATTAAGCAAGAACCCCAGGGTACTCCACTGATGTGGATAAGAGCTGTAAGGGGGAAGCTAGCCAGTACGCAACAGTCGATTAATAGGGCATTAGTGTCCCGCCTGCGTACAATATATGAGGCCAGCTGAGTGAGGCAGGGGTGATGCAGAGACAGTATCTAAAGGGAGTGGGGCTGCATGAGGAGGACCGGAAGGTCTTAGAGGCACCCATATCCAGAGAGGAGATATTGGCAGCCATACATGGCCTAAAAATGACTAAAACTCCTGGAGGGTATGGGCTCTCTTCAGAATTTTATCAAAGTAATGCGGGCACGTTTGCTGACTGACTGATAGAAATCTACAATGAGGTCCTCAAAAGGGGTAGACTCCCGGACACGATGCGCAAGGTGATCGTGGTAATGATCCCGAAACTGGGCAAACCCCTGATGGAGACCTCCTCCTATTGTTCTATATCTATGTTAAACGTTGATGCCTAGATTCTCAGCTCCCGGCTCTTGGGCTGCCCACCAACGATGATACACCCTAACCAATGCGGATTTATTCCCAAGCGGAACACGCTCTGCAATTTGTGCCGTCTCTCGCATATATATCATGCCCTACACCTCAAGGACGACACCTATGCTCTGGCATTCCTGGATATCGAACAAGCATTCGAGATCGGTGGATTGGAGTTACCTCTGGTCGGTCCTAGACCGGGTGGGAGTGGGTCCCAGATTCATACAATGGGTGCAACTCCTGTACACAGACCCGGGGGCGAGGGTACGTAACAGGGGTATGATATCAGAGCGGCAGCCGATAGGGGTGACCCCATCACGCCTGCTGTTCACCCTTACCATGAAGCCAATGGCGTGCATGCTCCATTGGGTGATTGGCCCCCTGGGGGATTGAGGTGGGGGGAGATGCGTCAGTGGTGTCCCTCTGTGCCAACAGTGCCCTGGTTTATATCAGACAACTGGAGTATGCGGTGCCCATCCTCCTACGGCCTATGCATGAGTTTGGAGAAATATTGAGACTTTGGGTCAATGGATCTAAATCTAATCTTTTCCCTCTCATCGCTATATTGCAGGTCCAGAAGGCCGTGTTGCCTGCAATTAGCCTTCCCTGGGAAAGGATTTCGTGCAGTACTTAGGGATCAAAATTGCGCACATCGATCAGGAATTTACATATCTGAACTTACTATGAGTGGTGGCAGGGCTGGGACCAACAGTTTTGATTCTGGAAAACCCTTCTGCTGTCCTTGTTGGGTAGAGTTGGGCTGGTTAAAACGGTACTGTACTGGTACTATTACCACGCTACTTGTACACCCTACAGTGCACCCTGTACGAGATCCAGCCCCAATACTTTAATGACATTGGCAAGCTTGTAGTGGAACTGCGATTAGCGGACAAGAGGCAGATAGGCCTTTCCATCCTGAAGCGGAAATGGCAGTGGGGGTGGGGCATTTGGGGGGGCTACCTCATATCGAACTGTATTACATGGCGGCCCACTTACAACATGTGGTACACTGGTAAGACCCGGACGATAACTGGGAGAAGAAACTACTAAAAGGCTCATATGGTTCGGAGCAGTTGCCAGTTTTGCTCATGAAAGGGGTGGATGTGCCACTGGATGCACCGTATGTGGTGTGACAAATTTGCAGAATCTGGGAAAGCACGGTTAAGCGTGTGATCAGAAGAGCTCTGTATGCATCGGGTATGCATATATGGTCCCTACATCGGTTTGTGAAAATGTCAAAGGCCATGTCAGTGGAAAGATGGGTAGGCGCATGTGTAATATTCTGGGGGACCTCTTTCCAGAGGGATGATTAGTCACCAGACAATAGGCCATGGGCACCTTTACCCTGGGTACAGGACAATGCCTGCAATATGCCAAACTCTCGGCAGCTGTATGAGAGCCGTGGCCGTGCTTTCCGGAGGTTCCTCCCCAGTCGCATACACTGGCAATGATGCTGAGCATGGCTGGAGGGAGAAGACTGATATTTTTCTTACACAGAGAGCTAAGGGAGGATCTCTCCATCCCACCGCTTAGGATTCAGGAAAAATGGGGAGAAAGGACGACTGACCCACTCACGCCCAGAGAATGGGAAAGGGTACATGGAGGAGTGCAGACAATATCATTCAATGCCCAATTCAAATTGGTGCAGTACAACTATGTGCATCAATTTTACCTCACCCCAAAAACCCTACATATTATCTATATGGCGAGGGCGGCCAGTTTTCGTGTTATGGGGAAGACGAGACTAACTTTGTACATGTTGCATGGGAATGTTGGGTCATAAAACCATTCAAGCAGGAAGTAGTGGAGGAGCTTAATGAGGGCACAGGTTGGGCTACACACCTGGATATTAGACAAGTGCTGTTGGGGCCTCTCCTGATGCCGAAGGGATGGAAACTTAGACATAATTTATGTCACTGGTGTTGGCTAAATGCCACATTGCATTAAGATGGTTGACTTCTGAGCCTCCGGGCTATAAGGATTGGCTGTGAGACATCTTGGAGTGGGCAATAACCGAGGAGGTCAGCATGAAATAGACTAAAAGGGCCAACAGGGTCGAAGGCGGTCTGCGTGCATGAGCAGCCATGTAAGCAGCACTGGCAGACCCTGTGGCTGCTATGCCGCCTTAATTGTAATGACAGGGGAAGATCCTGGTATGAATGCGGCGGGGGGGTGCGACATATCATTTGTGATTGGCGAGATTAGGTGCCCAGTCTTGACAGAGCTGGTAGACGACCAGTAGAATGTCCATTGGAAGGCTGCTGGGGTACCATACAGTCCCCGGACACAGTAGAGGGGTGACCAAAGGATAGCGGCAATGTGAACTTGTTGGAGGGATGGAGTGACGGTTAAACAGAAGCAGGGTGGTGAGTTGTTTCAACCTTTATTGGTCATTGTTTGTTGGTCGTCAAGAAATTGTATATGATGCAAGTATAATGCTGCATTTGAACTATATGTTTTGGAAAACTCAATAAAGACCATATATATAAAGAAAAAATATATGCTGGAACTATTCTGTTTTTGCTTTTTTCTTAATAAGGCCCTTGAAAGGCTGAGCGGGTATAATTAGAAATCTGTGGGATTTCATAGAGAATGGAAGACAAATGCAAAGCCACCCAAGTGCAATAGTGGATAAGGGGTTGAGTGACATGTTTTCTTCTTTGGAAATTATGGACTGCAGCAATTTGGTGTAAATTTGTGATAAACTTTGATATGTTGTGCAGTGAATAACCTATGTTTATTATGAATAGAAATGTCATATGTCATTGTGTCACCAGAACAAGTAGGCTCTTAGTTATTGTCTGTGCAAAACATATTTCTTTGTTGTTTAATTGCACGGTAATATCTTCTACATTCACTTAACTGGAATTTAGAAACTTCACCAACATTATGTGTCCCATTCTGGTCTTGCACCAATCATGATTAGCAGATGTGTTAGTCTTGATGCTGCAAATTCCAGAACTGCACTTGTTCTGTGGGAGCCCAGAACTGTGTACATGACATGGTGTTATATGGCAACGATATGTGTGTCCTATGAACACTGTTCAAGGTTACCCATGTTTTTGCCTCAAAATAATGCTACACTTGTCAATGAAAGACCACGTCAAACAATCTGCCAAAGGTGCACTGTCCTCCCTAAAACGCCTCAAGAAAATTAAACCTTTCATCCCCCAGGATGATTTCAAGCCAATAGTTCAATCCCTCATCCTCTCTAGACTGGACTATGGGAACGCCACCCTAACAGGGACACCAAAATCCCACCTAGCCCCACTAAGGCCAGTCCTCAACATGGCAGCCCGACTCGTCACAGGCATTAAATGGTTTGAACACATCACACCAACCCTTAAATCACTCAACTGGCTTCCTATTGAAGGTAGATGTATCTACAAGTCTGCATGTATCACACACAAAATCCTTCACACACATCCCCACAACTACCTAAACAGCAAACTCATGAAAGCAGGAAGAGCCAGATATCTGAGAAGCTCTAACTCACTTCTTCTCATCCCTCCGAAATTGAAAAAGAAAACCACCCAGTCCCTATCCTTTGCGGGTAGTGTACCCAGGTTGTGGAACGCACTCCTTATTGAATTCAGATGCAACCCCTCCTTCTCCAAAAGGGACCTGAAACTCCATCTCCTCGACAAATACTTTACCGACAAAGCCAACTGAACCAGACTCTGACAACCCAGTTGACTCTCCTTACTACCTAGACCATCAAGGATTGGTAGTCTTCTGACGGTTTCACCTACCTAAGCTACCTCTTGACTCACCCCTCTAATGTATTGTCTCAAAATGTTTATTGTTATGCATATCTCCTCATGTATCCTTATATCATGTTTTTCATTACTCTATTCATTCATGTTGTAAAGCGCTCTGATACCCACGGGTCTAGCTAGCGCTATGTAAAACGTATAAAATAAATAAATAAATACACTGCATTGCCTTTCATTAGTTAATCTGTAAGATAGGGGCATTTTAGACTGTGCCCATGTTATGAAATACGCACTTACAGCACATTCTTGATAATGACATGGGTTGGCTGTCTGGAAAGTCACTTTCCACATGGTTCTGGTTTTTGTCTGCTGTGCTATCTAGTGCAGTCTTATGGATGAGGTACATAGTTTGACTAGTGTTCAGACAAATATTTAACAAATGTGCATTCTAAGTACAATAGAAAATGTGAAAATGTGTTTCCTGTTAATTTCTCTACAGAACAGCATGCAGTGGAAATGTTGTACTGTAGTGGGAATTTGAAGCAGGCATAGCATGAGATATGACGAGTTTGAATTTCAGCTAGAACCTTAATTAGATTTTAATCTATGGGTTTTTCCAGTGAATTTCGTAGTTTTTTTAAGAATGTTATTAATTGCTAACCCCCACTGTGCACGGCCATCTGCCAAAGTTTGTGTGGACTCATCAAACAGTGCCAAATTAGTAGATGAACACTCCTCCTCCCTTTCAAACATCCCCCTTTGATGGACTTGCATGAAATTGAGAAAATCAGGAGTAGGCTAAACATGCTAAGCTTCTGCCAAATGGTGTACAGATCCATCTGATTATACCAAAGCTCTTAGTAAATCCCAAATGTTTTGACCCCCTCATCAACTCCTCACCACCACTCCCCACCCCTGCATCTGCACAAAACCTAAAATACCTGCACTGGGTGTAACTTTCTAACTGCCTTCCACATTTGATACAGATTTGTCAAATAGTGCTAAAGTTATAAGCAATTGAAAATTCTATTGCCCTCCCCTTGATGGATTGGCACAAAACCTGTCAATATAATTTAAAAAAAACCTTCCAGCTTATGGAAGATTTTGTGCAGGGTCATCACACAGTGCAATGTTATTAGCAAATTAACACTTTTATGCCTGCCTTTTTAATTACCCCCCCGCTCCCCTCAGTGAATCTTCAAGAACTTAAAAATACTAAAAGGTTAAACACAATAAGTCCCTGCCACAGTTTGTGCGGATCCGTTAAATTGTGCTAAAGTTAATAGTGAATCCAAAATATGTTTGCCCCCTCCCATTGGATCTTCACAAAACCTTACATACCTCCACTGGGTATCATTTGCTAACTACTTGCCACAAATTAATGAAACACTGTAGTTATAATGAAATGAAAATATTACTTACCCTCCCCCTTTAACAATCTACCCCCTTTATGGATTGGCACAAATCTCAACTCACCAATAGAAAACTGATCCTTCCTAACTTCTGCCAAGTTTTGTGTAGATTCATTGGTCAGTTCTCAATGTATTAGCAAAAGAACACTACCCCCCCCCCTTTTAACTGGGCCGCTCCGTTATGGACATTCACCAATTTAAAAATACCAATAATTATCTGAACATACATAGAGCACCATTACGATGCCAGTTGGTCGGAATGCTGGCCGCAATTGCAGGAGTCAGGAGACCGCCGACAAGCATGTGGGAGGTATCACGATGCAACCGCCAGGGCTGGCGGTTGGAAACTTTTCGGGGGCATGTTGTGGCCCTGGTAAAGGGCTGCAGCACATGCCGAAGCCGTACAGCCCCTCCTCCACGTCTGTGCGCTGTGTGCCATGCACCATGTCGTGCACTTTTCAGTGGCCTACGATGGCAGGGGGCCCTGTTTGGGCCCTCCCATATCCCTTTCCGCCAACCTTTTCATGGCGGGATTCCCACCATGAAAAGGCCATGTAATCATTCAGGGACGTTGCTCTGACCGCCAACTGTGGGGATCTAGGATGCCGGCGGAGCCAGCAATCTTGCATCCGACAGCTTAGGGTCCGACTGCCAGTATTCGACTATGGCGGTCAGACCGAAGGGCTGTCAGTGGTCGGACCACCACCGATGGCCTGTCCGTGGTCCGACCGCCACCATTGTAATCAGGCCCTAAGTGTCTGCCAAATTTCAGGCATATTTGTCAAACAGTGCCAAAGTTGCAAGCAAATTAACAAACAGCTTTCAACTGACAAGATGTATAAAATATATAAGTGTTGAACCTCTAAATCCTTTTTTAAACATGAATATATCAGAATTACTAAAAGGATTTACACCAAACAAAGCAGAATCTCTGAGTAAAGTTCTACTTTCATGGCAAGTTTCATATAAATCCGTTCAGCTTTTTTAGTTCTATTTTTTCAGAAAAGTTTCCTTAGGGAGCAAAAATGTGAAATGATAAACTTAATGCCCCCATAGCATTTTTCCCTGTGGATGTATATCAGCGACATTTGGTATGCCGAAACTTAGCTGCCTGAATTGTTATAAAGGAAAGTTTCATGCAAGTCAATTCATAGGGTCAAAAGTTATAAGCAAATCAAAAAAGGCCTTTTCAATGAAAAGTGTGTCTGAACGATAACTGCACAGTGGCAACTGCCCACTGTGTAAGTGTGTGTGTGTGTGTGTGTATATATATATATATATATATATATATCGGGTACGCCTCCCCGAAATCAAAAGGAAGTGCAAGACCACACTCAATGTTTCTCAGTCAAAAAAGATTTATATATATATGTCGACAGTAGGTAGTTTTAGTTACAACCTAGTTTCCATAGGGAGAGCATTTTTTCTTTTGCCAATAACTTTAGCGCCATGTGATCTGTCAACCAATGCCCGAAAAAAGGGGGGTCCAAAACATGTTTTCCCCATGCATTTTCCCATAGGGCTTTGAACATGACTACAGCCCGAACCGCTGAACGGAATTACACCAAATTTGGCAGAAAGCTAGATGTTAGTACAGAAAGCGTGCTTTTTGTGATTTGGGGTAAATCTGTTTTTGAGATATTAAAGGGCAAAAAATATAGATATTTAGGGATATCTAGGGACGCTGATCCTTGTAGTGGATTCGCGGATCCACAGTCCCTGTGCTGACATCTGTTTGGGTGCCAACACTTCTACCAGGAAGTGTTGGCAGCCATCTTGGGACTCGGCTTGGACAAAATGTAAAAAATAAAGAGAGGGGGCAGGGTAGAAATACCCTGACGCCCAGGAGTGGAGGTGAGGTACCGCTGGGGATAAAAAGCATTTTTAAAATGCAATTTTGCCGCAAATTTCCGGGTGGATCCGAGGCAAAATTGAGAAAAAAAAGATGCACGGTCTTCTGTGCGTCTTTTTTACAAGAAGCCCCCGGATGGGCCTAATCCTGGGTGCATGTAAAAAAAAAAAAAAGGGGGCGCATGGGGCCCTGATTCTAGGGTTAATAAAATCCCGGGAACCACAACTTCCCTGGGGTATTAATGATAAATTATGCGGGGGCTCCACGAACCCCCACAGACACAGGAACCGCCACCTCCCTGGGGCTTATTTAATTATCAATGGGGGAGCCTCTTGGGCCCCCCAGCCTTGGAGACCACCACCTCCCTGGGTCTTTGTTAGAAGCATGTGGGGGGGCCATGCGGACCTCATGCAGCCCTGGGGGCTGCTACCTCCCTGGGGCTTTACTTTTAGTTAATGCGCCCCCCGCCCCCCTGCTGTCCTGGGGACCACTACCTCCCCTGGGCAAAGTGTAAGAAAGCCCCAGGTACCACCACCTCCCTGGGGCTTTTGACAATTCAAATGCGAGGGGGTTGCGCATAGCCCCTCCCACCTCCCCTGGGCAAAGTGTAAGAAAGGGGGGGGGCTGCGTGGCCCCCCTCCTGGAGCCAACATGGCCCTGGGGACCCCCCCCCGGGCCGACTTCTGCTATAGCCAGGGGTGCCCAAACCTGGAACATATATGTTTGCTATGGCTTGGCAGGAGCTTTACTGCTCCCTCCAAGCCATAGCAAACTGTGCTCCACTTCTAGCAAGCGAGAACATAAAAATGCTCTTGCTTGCTAGAAGTGAAGCACAATTGCTTTGACAGGGGAAGCTGCATGTTCAGCAGCTCCCTCTCTGTCAAAGCAGTGCCGGCCCTCGCAGGAGGCGGGGAGCCAGCAGGGACTGCGGGAGCCTTCAGGCTCTTCCTGCGATCCCCATCAGTGGAGAGTGGGTGCACCCAGTAGAGCCTGGGGGATAGGGTCCCCGGGGCCAAAATCGGCCCAGGAGGGGTGCTGCGACGCTCCTTTCCTTTTTTTGCTTATTTTCTTAATTAAATAAGAAGGTGGGCCCCTTAGGGGATGGGATCCCCAGGGCCAAAATCGTCCCAGGGAGAGGGGTTGCCCCCCTTCCCTAATAAGAGAGAAAAAAGTGAAAAAAAGAGTCACCGGAGGCCCCGCCTCCTTTCACCACCACTCTACAAACTCACCTCCTGGCACTCTACTAGTTGAGGGATGAAGTCCCCTTGGATGCTGAGGGTCCTGTGGGGCCAACAACCCCTCCTGTTACCTCCAGTATTTACCACAGAGCATAATTGCGGAGAGGTCTTTGGAGGCCATGCCCCCTATCTCCACCATTCTGCAAACACGCCTCCTGGCGCACTACTAGTTGGGAGATGAAGTCCTCTTGGCTCCTAAGGGTCCTTGGGAGCCACCTACCCCTTCTGTTACCTCCAGTAAGTCCCACAGAGCGCGATTGCTGAGAAGACTTCGGAGGCCATGCCCCCTTTCTCCACCACTCTGAAAATACACCTCCTGGTGCACTGCTGGTTGGGGGATGAAGTCCCCTTGGCTCCTGAGGGTCCTTGGGGGGCCAACTACCCCTCCTGTTACCTCTAGTAAGTCACAAACAGTGGGATTGCAGAGAGTTCATCAGAGGCCATGCCCCCTGTCTCTACCACTCTTCAAACAGGCCTCCTGGCACATTACTGGTTGGAGGATATAGTCCCCTTAGTTGCTGAGGGTCATTGAAGGCTAAGAACCCCTCCGGTCACCTCCAGTAAGTCCCACACAGCACGATTGCTGTGAGCTGGTCAGTGGCCCCACCTCCTTTCTCCACCACTCTGCAAATGCACATCCTGGCACACTACTGGTTGGGGGATGAAGTCCTGTTGGATGCTGACGGTCCTTGGGGGCCAGCGAGCCCTCCTGTTACCTCCAGTAAGTCCGACACAACTGGATTTTTGAGAGCTGGTTGGAGGCCCTGCCTCCTTTTTCCACCACTCTGCAAAAGCAACTACTAGTTAAAAACTCATTGAAATTCACAGAAAAAAACCAAAGGTTATAGGGGCGTTAGAGTTAGGAAATAGAATTAAATAAAACCTTAGAAATTCACTGAAAAAAAACCAAAGGTTACAGGGACGTTATAGTTAGGCTCAGATTTCACTCGTACAAAATCATAGAAATTCAGCAGTTACAGTTACCTGAGCCAACTCTATAACTTACAATGCACTGCTTATGACCTCACATATTACAGATGGTCAACCCCCACGTTTGCTCAACCCCTGATGAACACCAACTCTACAAATGTATTTGTTAATTATTTTAATTTGGTTCTGTGGTACTCCCGAGAGACGAATGCTGGGACCTTTGGCAATGCCATGGGACCACAGGAGAGGGCCCGACCCTGGGACAAACTGGCTCTTTTTTTTTTTTTACCTGGGAGGGGGGGCCGTTTCACTGTGGGGCACAGTACCAAAAAGGGCCAGGGGGGTCAAAGTACCCTTACCCTGCACTCTTATACCGTACATGGAAACAGAGTCTTGAAATGTCTGTCCAAGACGTCCGACTGTGGAAAAAAAATAGCCCCCACGACCAATCAGAACGCTTTACTTTTTTTTTACATTTGCAGTACCGCTGGATTACAGAGGAACCATCGGTCCAGATAACACTAATTTTGTACCTTAATTTCTCAAAAACGCTTAACAGATTTAAACCAAATAACAAAAAGCACGCTTCCGGAGTAAAGATTTAGCTTTCTGTCAAATGTGGTGTAAATCTGTTCAGCTGCCTTTTCAGAACCATTGTCTAAAATTCCTACAGGGAATTGCATCGGGGAAAATGTGTTTTGGGACCCCACCTTTTTCTCTGCCCCCGCTTAACAATCACCAGAAAACCTGCAGGAAGTGGCTGAGGTGGATGATTTTTTTGGGGGGCGGGAAAGTTCTTACCAAATTTCATATAAATATATATATGTATTTAAATGAAATTTTGAAAAAACTTGCCCCCCAAAAAATCATCCATATATATATATATATATATATATATATTACATCCACATTAATCCTTCCAGATTACAGAAACCGCACTCACAAAGTATAGTCTTCTCCAATTAATTTATTTTCCACAAAGTATCCAGTTCGAGGAACAACCGACGCGTTTCGTAAACACAGTTTGATCTGTGTTTACGAAACGCGTCGTTGTTCCTAACTGATACTGTGGAAAATAAATTAATTGGAGAAGACTATACTTTGTGAGTGCGGTTTCTGTAATCTGGAAGGATTAATGTGGATGTAATTAATACGGCGGGGCTCTGCCTTGGAACCTGCACCGGATTGAGAGCGCCAGGGGTCCGTACGAACTCGAGCCAGGAGGGTTTGCATCCCTAGATATCTATATTTCTTTTTTCTTAAAACACTACTTAAGGGATTTACACCAAATTACAAAAAGGGATGTTTCTGGACCAAGAGCTAGCTTTCTGCCAAATTTGGTATAATTCCATTCAGCAGTTCGGGCTGTAGTAGTGTTCAAAATCCCTATAGGAAATTGCTTGGGAAAAATGCGTTTACGGACCCCCCGTTTGACGAATCACCCCAAAAGTTTCCAGACAGCAGCTGAAGTGAGTGACAAACTAGTTTTGAAAAATTCCTGAAGATTCGTCAAACGGCGCCAAAGTTATTAGTAAAACAAAAAACCCTTTTCCTATGGAAAGTAGGTTTTAACTATAACTACCTACTGGTGGCGGGAGAGAGGGAGAGAGAGAGAGAGAGAGAGAGAGAGAGAGAGAGAGGGAGAGGGAGAGGGAGAGGGAGAGGGAGAGAGATATATATATATATATATATATATATATATATACTGATCCTGCTGGTGGCCACCAGTAGGTAGTTATAGTTAGGACCTAGTTTCCATAGGAAGAGTGTTTTTTCATTTGCCAATAACGTGGCGTCAGTTGACAAATCCTTGCGAAATTTTCTAAACGATCACTTCAGCTGCTGTCTTGAAAGTTTCGTGGTGATCCGTCAAGCGGGGGCCGAGAAAAAGGGGGAATAACAAAACACATTTTCCCCATGTTAATTCCCATAGGAACTTTAGACAAGGTTACAGTCTGAACTGCTGAACGGAATTACACCAAATTTGGCAAAAAGGTGGATATTGGTACAGGGAAGTGCCTTTTTCTGATTTGGTGTAAATCTGTTCAGTCATTGCAGACTTATTAAAAGAAATTCAAATTTTTATATATAGGGACGTGAAGGCTCAGCGAACTCTCGCGATCTTATGCATGCTGAGATCTGATTGGCTGCCAACGCTTCAAACCAGAAAGTGTTGGCAGCCATCTTGGGACTCGGCTCAAGCAGAGTCCCACAAAAAAAGTTTTTAAAAAAAGAGAAGGGAGCAGGGTAGGAATACCCTGGCCCCTTAGGCCTCTTGTGGGTGGGGGGGGTCCCCGCAGGGCAAAAATAGCATATTTTTTTAAATTTGGAGTTAAGTTGGATCAGTGGTTCTTTACTAATAGACACAGCGGCTGGGTTCAACCCCGGGAAAGCGGGCTCGTGGTCTCTAGCGCAGTGAAGTGGACGCCTCATCTTATTCATGTTTTACCCCATAGAGAAGTTAAGAAAGGTGCCATTCAATTAAGCAAAAAACTGGCTGACTACGGGCCATTGCACGTGCCCGTTATCAATGCTTCTAATTTACGCCGTTTCTTTGTTTTGCCTCAAATTTAAGGCCATTAGAATCTATTTGATTAGCATTTCACAATGTAGGAATCCGCAGCCCGAGAGTCATCCCTTAGTTTATAGTTTCTTACTGGGAAAGATTGGCAGGTAACAAGAGAAAAAGCTTTTATTGGTTGAGCGGTTCAGTTTTCCCAGGCTTTGGCGGTGTGCAAGCGGCTATAAACGGTCAGCTTTCTCAGATCCACGGCTGAGCTAAGCACGCAACGCAACTTAGATTTTACCTCTTGTTCTCATCCTGGGTAAGAGGGGAAAATTCAAGGGAGGGTATTTCGCTATCTGGAAATTAAATAAATCCTTTTTTCCAAAATAAGCTGCAGTTGCAATCAACTGTTATGTACAGCACTTAGAAACAGCAGAAGCAGGACATGAAGCACTATGTTAAATAACGTTAGAATAATTTTTGCTGGGAGTGAGCAATCTTCCTTTTGTGTCAATGTTGACTTATTTTTGTGTTTTGTCAGCAGACCTGAAAACCGTTTATGGAAAATGCATTTAAATCATGCTACATAAGAAGACATGTTACCATCATCCTCTTCCATCGCATCTGGTTGGGAAATAAAGATGGGTTCTGAAGGGTATGAATCTGCTTCCTGCCACACCCAGATCTCCTTTGTTTTAACATTCAGCTTCGAGAGCTGCAAATGAACAGATGGTAAAGGTGTCAGGAGTCATGTAACCTTGTATTATTTTATTAGACAACAGATGGTCCCCCAATTTTATATTTTTCTGTAAATTTACCCTGTCTGGAACAAAGTGATTCAATCCGAGGCCATATGCAAAGGTGTAATCCTTGCCCCCGTACTTCTTGTAGTTAATCTGTGGAAATTCAAAGGCTGAAAAGTAAAAGGCAAACACAGTGAATATTTTCACAGTTTTCACCATCTTGACTTGGTTGTACATACATTTCACAATAGCTACCTTGGCGGGGTCCTGAAAAGAGAACTTCCGGTTCTAACCAGATTGTTTCATCACTACGTAGAATTGCTGTGGCTGTTGTGTACGGCAAGTTGACTAGATTTTTGCCTGTGTCAACCTAGAAAAAATATACAACTGTAAGAACCATATTTAAAACATTTTCAAGTAAATTCACTTGATTGGTGCACACTTTCAACTTGTATTGCTTGCCCAGTTAAATGTACCTTTCGAGGCAGCCCCTAGGGCATTCCACCTGCAGGTGAGGTGAACATAAGACTTTCCCACAAAGTGTGCAGTTATATTGCATAGCGGTGAAGTGGCTTCAATTTGTTATTTAATGGATAATGAAGTGCGCATGCTATAAACTCTTCAGCACAGTGGCATAACGCAAAATGACGGCGCCCCCTGCAGAATGTGATGAGGGGCCCTTGAGTCTTCTATAGCTTACAGATATTCATAGGCCTGTGGCTGAATAGGGCCCCTCCTGTGCTGCAAGGGCCTGTGTTATGCCCTGCCTGAGGAGGAGTCAGACTCCAGAGCATGGATACTCACTGACATACTCTTGCGCCTAACCCAGACGGACTTTCAAATGTACATGATTATTCACGAAGTACATTTAGGTATAAATGGATCTAAAGGGGAGGCTATTTGCATGTTCATTGGTTGTACCAAATGCCTGAAATATTGTGCCCCTAGAGTATGATCTGTCGGTATCCGTGCTGTACATCAATATGTATGCAGAGATCCAGAAAAAGACATCATTAACCGACTCTCTTAAAAGAAAAGGGGTATTGTAAAGTACTGCTGGAAGGGGAGTTGCTAATGGATCTTCCTCAAAAAGACGAAGGAATGATATCAGGTTGTGAGGGAGCAACGTGGAAGAGATTCTTGCATGACGCCTCTGGCTGCAAAGCTGAGTGGAGAGAGGCACAGCACGCCACAACCCTCCCTGGTTTCGAAGGATAAAACTCCAGCGAACAAAATAAAACATGAGAAAGTGGCAGAGAATGCAAAATTGGAGCAGCATGCAACTGCAAGAAACTTATTGGAGACAGCATCTAGTGACGTTGGAGGCTACATATGCACCCAACATTTTGTAGAATCTCTTTGGGAAAATATGCTCTCTGTTCAGGGGCCTAGTAGCTAGAACAACAGATCGGTCTGGAGGAATGGGGAATGGGCATAACAGTATCACAAGCATCAAGGATAGGGCAAGTTGTGGCTAAACATCTTTCGAAAGTCATGCAGTGCAAGAAGAACTAACCAAGTGAAGTGAATAGTTAGTAGGCACCAGAAGACGAATAGCCTGCAGGAAACAGTGGGGCTTGACGCTACTTCATGTTTTATAGGTAAGACTCAGTAAGAGTCCTTTTTCTCCAGTTGATGAAAGCAGATCTGTGTGATAACGGCAGAGTGGAAGAAATTTAGGAGGCGCGCTAGTAAAGAAGCGCAAAGTCTGCTCTATGGAAATACAAAATGACACAATTGGCTTGCTTTCTTCACAGGAGGGAGTGTTTTCAAAGTGAGTTAAGTAATACTGAACAATTTAGAAAGTATGTTTTTGTTCAAAGGATTTCTACATCTCTGTTAACCGCCGTTTCTTTGGAGCATGAGATATGTCCTGTAAAAAATGTTAATCAATGTTGCGTTCTCTCTTGGTGAGTGGGACCGATGGGTCTTCTTTTTCAGGAAGTCTTTGGTTTTTCCTGGGTTTGTGTCTGCTTGTGAAAGCTCTTGTTTAATGATAATCCACATTTCAAATGTATATCTCTGTAGTGACCATGTTTTGTTATTCCTTAATTGAGGATAAACCCCTATGTTTAGTTAGGACAAATTAAAACGTATACAAAGAATAGCAGTGAATTCGGCTTCCCTATTGGATGTTTTTGAATAAGGCAACATTTCTGCTTTAATTCTTGAAAAGTTAAAGTCAGGTGGTGTGAATAGTAGGCAGGAGGGAGAACAAGTCAGAGGCACAGAGAAGTGCAAAGGTGGCTGGCAAGATTGACATAGCCTTACTGGCAATTTCCACTCTGAGGTTGCTGAATTGTCTGCATCCAAGTCTACTGTTGCTCTGCACACCATGCCACACTATCTTTGGAATCAAGCTATACCTGGCTGGTGAGCCCTAATTAGAGCGAAACCGGTCCTGGGCTGCTTGCATTCTGGTTCAGGGATGACCTAGCCTGGCAGTTTGGGCTAAACTGTTCCCATTGCAGCAGGATGAAGGCTGATTTGCATATGGCCAGATCCAAACTGAGGTGGCATAGTGCGCAAAAGAATGATGGACTGGGATGCGGTCCAAGTAATTACCAGTGGCTGAGATTAATTCAAGCATTCCGTCCAGCACTTTTTTGTATACTTTGTATACTTTAGAGTAACATCTTCTATACAGCTGTTGTTTTCTGCATACATTTTATGCAAGGAACGTGCATTAGTTTAGGGTTTCTGTTGTGTTTTTGCCCAGATTATGCAGAATCATAGGAAATTTGCAATTTTTTTAATTCTTTTTTATGCGTAATGTTTACTTCAAAATGGGGGGTGTGGCCACGCAAGATGGCTGACAGGATGCGCTCCTATGAGGCTCCTGACCGGCCCCAGATTATCCTGCAGAATCCTGCTTCTTATAGCGAGCCTTTTACCCATTGCTCTGCGGGGAGCACACCTGGGGGGTCCTGGCACCCTGGTACCGGTTCTGGTGTGCGGGTAGTGGCACTTTGGGTGACGTTGCCCGGGACCCCGCGTGGATGGCCTGGAGGCCTCTGGCGGCCAGAGACACAGCTGGGGCAGTGCTGCGGCGACCGGGGCGGGGAGGACCCCCTCTGTGATCCGGAGCTGCTGAGGTAGGGGCGCTTCTTCCGCGGAGTGGCGGGACTCTTCCGGTGACAGAGGAGGTAGAGCCTGGCAGTTGCCTGCAGGAGTCTATTTGACTGCGTGGGCAGTCGGAGCCTGTGCCTTACGGGCGCTTCTTCGCCTTTGAGCGGCCCGAGGCCCGATGGGACCTGGTGACTCGCTGAGACCGAGAGCTTCGGCTGTGGCCCAGACAACGGGTCGGGTGCTACGGCAACGTGTGCGATGCCTTCTTCGGCCAGCAGCGTATTGACTCATTACCCCGAGCCGGTCTTCAAAACCTCCAGGTCATCTTCTGTAGACTGTCCTCCAGAGACACAAAAATCTATTACCTTGCCTGTGTTCTCCCCTTGTTTCGAGCAGTTGCCTCAGTGATCCTGGGGACGAGGGCGACTTGTGGGCAGCCGCAGGGAGTCTCTCCCTTCAGCCCACGTTTGGCAGATGGCAGTTGAGTCACTGTGTGGAGGAGTTGTAAGTGGTCCCCTGCTGTTGCTGTACCTACGCATGGTGAGCGCACGACCTGCTGGTCACCTAGAGGGGACCCAGAAGTAAGTGACTGAGGTTGAGCTGGGTCTCCATGGGCTGTGTGTTCTGGCTGCTGAGCGTCCTGGACTGACTGGGCCAACATTGGATGCTTGGCACTTAGCTTTCCTGCCAGCATGTAGTTGTCTGGGCCTTCTGGACTGGTTAATGTTGGGGCTCACTTGGGGAACGCAGATTAGTCTTGACTTCATTGAGCAGCCCCCCTTGGAGGGACTCCAGGTACTGGGTGCACACAACGGCTGTCTTCCTGCTTGGTCATGGGGAGACATAAACCAGTGGGGCCAGCCCAGGGGAACCCCATGGAGCAGTATACGACCCCGGCTCCTGCCTCACAGCGTAGCACGCTGCACACCTTTGGCTGGAGAGACCTAGGATGCAGAGCAGCCTGCGGAGGGGGCTACAAGGGCTACGTTGCTGGCAGCCACTTAGGGCTCTCTGTTGGCCCTAGAGAACAAAATCGAGACTGTGGCCCTTGAAGTCAATCTTCTCCGCACTGACCTCCGCAAGGTTTTGGAAAAAGTCCGGCTGGCCGAGAGTTCTATTGAGGAGCTTCTAACCGAGGTGGACACTTTGTGGAAGCAGGTCGCTGTGGTCACATCTCGGTCGGGGCCCTGGAGGCTAGGGTGGAGGATCCTAAGGGACAATCGCACCGCAATAATGTGCGCCTGTTGGGGTTTCCGGAACAAAGCAAACACAAGGAGATTGCTCATGGGAACAGTCCATCCTAAACTGCCAAGCCAGGACGTCCCTGGACCGGAAAAACATCCTGGGACCGGTTTTGGGGTTTCAACCCTCATCAGCCTGGCTAACTTGTATCCAACGGCAAAGTGAGCAAGGGAACCAAGTCTTGGCATACCCAGGGTTTCCGGAACAAGCAGAGGGAAAAGCCACTGAACACTTTGTCGAGTCCTGGATTCAAGGCACTCTCAAGCTCTCTGGATTGTCTGCCATGTTCACCATTGAGAGTGCTCACCATGCGTTGGTGGCTCTGCCACACCCTGGGGCTCCACCGCAGGCCATTATAGCCCACATCTTAAACTACAAGGATCGTGACTGTATTCTCAGGGTGGCCAGGGACACTGACACTGCCAGGTTCGAGAACCAGAGGATATCCATTTATCCAGATTACACCAACAAGGTCCAGGGCACCTGGAAGACGTTCTTGGAGGTCAAGGCCAAGCTGCGCTCAATGGGTCTTCCCTACATGCTTTTGTACCCGGTTAGGCCACGGGTTCTAGCAGGCAGCAAGTCACACTTTTTGAAAATCCTAGCGATGTGTGGTGCTGGCTGGAGTTTGGGATAAGTTCCCCAGGGATTGTGCGACTCCTGGAGGACTGGAACCCAGAGGTCACCAACTCTGGAGGGTTCCAACTGGAGAGTAGGTGCGGGGCCTGAGATTGCGGGCCGACGATCCCCACAAAGGAGTGATCCTGCCAGGGTGGAGATTCAGGACAATGGGGCGATGGCTCTGGCCCTGCTGGACCAGCAATCCGAGTCAGGGGGGGGACCTTGGTATTACAGGAGGAGGTTTCGATGAAGAATGATAGTCCGACATGAAGTGGCATGTAATGATGTTCTAGTCTCTGCAGGTGCTGGCTAATGTCCTTTCTTATTTTTATGCAGGGGGGACTTACCATTGTTTTTTTCTTTCATTGCCCACTGTATGTTGCTGGTGGGGGTTTGCATATATGTGTCTGATGGATTGCATAATATCCGTTTGCCGGAGTATGGTAAGCTCTTGCTCCTATAAAGGTATGTATTCTGTGTGTGTGCCAGGTTTTTGATGGGGAGCCTTCGCACACTTGTGGTAGGCAATAGTTGGGGGGGTGGGGTTACGCTGTGGGTCCTGGCAGCAAGAGCTCAATTGGATTCGCATAGTGGTATCTTGTTGATACGCTGCATATCCGGGGTGCGGGGTTTGCTAATTGATCCCACTGTTTGGGGTTGTTTGCTGGTTGCTATTGAGGCGTGGGAATCTCGACAGTGCAGATACTTTCTTGTTTGGCAGCTTTTGAGGTGGTGTTCCTGGGTCGGGTGTGGGGAGTTATGCCCGGGTACTTGCTATGTCTATGGCTGATGAAATCAATATTACGTGGAATTTTCGTGGGCTACTCGGTTACTCCACACGGTATAGGGTCCACTCAATTCTTAGATGCCATAAGATTCAGATTGCTTGTTTCCAGGAGACATATCCTGATGGAGGAAATACAGAAGCTCAATAAGAAATGGAGGGGTCAACTGTTCTCTGCCTCTTACTCCTCTTATGCCAGGCGAGTGGTAATCTAGGTTGCTCCTTGGATTCCCTATTAGTACACCTATAGCGAAGCGAATGTGGAAGGGCGTTAAGTTCCGTTACAGGGAACTTTAGATGGCAAAGATCTCACAATACTCAACTCGTACCCCCCCAATGTTGACAACCGACTCTTCTTTGAAGAGATGCAGGACTTGTTAGTGGGTAGTGTGAGCACTTCATTGATCTGGGCGGGCCATTTTGTATTTTGCATGGGGTTGAGGACCGTTATCCCCCCCCCCCCCAAGACGGCACTAAGCCATTGGTGGGCGCACTGAGGAGGGTGATGCATAATCTGGGTCTCCTGGATGGGTTGTGAACATTGCACCCAGGTGGTAGTGAATACACCTGTCATTTCCGGACTCACAACACCTACAGTCGCTTGGACAGTTTCTTGGTGGAGGGTCTGGATCATTCTCGGCTGACTGCAGTGAAACATTTGGTCAGATTCCTCTCCGATCATGCCCCGACATTGCTGACTCTGCCTTGGGGAGAGCGGCAGAGTGGGTTCAGAACATGGCGTATGCCTTTTGATCTCCTCACTGACGTGACTTGCAGGGCAGACTTGCAGACTGCACTGTAGAATCACCTAACTATGAACTGGGGAACTATGAATACCAGTGCAATAGAATGGGAAGCACTGAAAGCAGTGGTTAGGGGAGAATGTATCAGGGCAGTCTGCCGTAGGCGACTTATAGCGGACCTAAAAACACAGGAGGGCTGGCTGATCTCCAGAAGCAGGAGGTGCACTCAGGAGATGTGAGACGGCTTTAGTGGTACATAGACAACTGCATTCGCTCTGGGACATGCTGGATAACACTGCCCTTAAATCCTACCATCAGGTGTTGCATAGAGAGGGAGCTCAATCTGGTAAGTTCCTGGCATGGGTCCTGAGGCGTGAAACAGCGCTACCCTCTATCTTGCATGTATGGAAAGTGCAAGGTCAGTTATGCACCCAGAGACAGGAAATACTGTTGACCCTGCTGGATCACTTTAAATTGGTGCATAGGGCTAGTCCGCTGGACACGGAGGGAGGGACGGATAGGTTCTTGGCTGGGGTGAGACTTCCCCAGTTACGGAGGGAGGCCATGCAGTAGCTGGAGGAGAATTTTATCTTGGAGGAGGCGGGGGCTGCTGTGAAGGCACTTAATAGATCCAAAGCCCCTGGCAGGGTTCCCAGCGGAATTCTATCATACTTAATAGTCTGTTCTCAAGGTGAAATTACTGGAGGTTTATCTGAAGGCAAGGGAAAAATGGCTCCTCCCACTGACTATGCGAGAGGGGATGGTGTGTCTGATGTTGAAGCCTGGGGAGACCCAGCGGACCCTCCGCCTACTAGCCCCTCACTATGCTTAATACAGATCTTAAAATATTGTGGAAAATACTGGCTCCTAGACTACGGGGAGTGGTCCGAGAGTTAGTCCACGAGAATCAATGCAGCTTTATGCTGGCACTAAGCACTACCCATAGCCTCCGTAGATTGGCCCACATGCTGCATGATTCCTTGGACGGTGACAGGGAGATGACTCTGGTTTACCTCGATCTTGAAAAGGTGTTTGACACGGTGGAGTGAGCGTATTTATGGGCTGTGCTGAAGGGCATGGGGTTTGGCCCTAGTTTTTGTGCCTAGATACAATTCCTGTATACTGAGCCTTTCATGTGAATTAGGGTGGGTGGTGAACTCTCTGAAGCCTGGTCGGTGGGCAGGGGTACATATCAGGGGTGCCCCCTTTCACCCCTTCTATTTGCGCTAGCAGTCGAAACCTTTGCGCTGCTGCTGCGTAGGGAGCTAGGCCCTTGGGGGATAAGGGTGGGAGACACCACTAGCATTATCTCCTTATACGCGGATGACACACTGGTGTATGAGCAATCACCCGGGAAGTCTATTCCACTTTTGTTACAACTGTTGGGTTCCTTTGGTGCGATTTTAGGCCTTCGGATTAATGAGCGCAAGTCGCTCCTGTTCCCTTTGGGCGGACTGATTGGGAAGCAGTTGGGCCAGTTGCCAGATGTGGGTCTCCAGTGGAAATTGGAGGGGTTTCGTTATCTGGGGTACCGGCCATGCACACTGGGGCACAGCATCAGTGCAAGTATGTAGATAGGGTCCTGGCGGGCCTCGAGAACTCCATACAACTTTGGAATAGGCTCCCTTTCTCTGTGATGGGAAGGGCGGCCGTGGCCAAAATGGTTTTCCTTCCACGCTGTTTGTACCTTGTTCAAAACTCTTTCCCACTGAGGGACCGTTTTTTTCCGTAGGCTTAATAGCCTGCTGGTGACTCCCATGTGAGCAGGTAAATGCAGCAGGGTGGTGCTTGCTACTCAAGAGGGACTTGGAGGATGGAGGTTTAGCTGTCCCAGACATATAGTTTTACTAGTACGCTGCACGTTTGCAGCATGCCGCCAGATGGCTCACAGAGTCTGACAATTGGGAGAAACGGTTGCTGAGATCTGAGATAGGAGGAGATGATAACTTGCCACAGATATTGATGCGGGAGGGACAGGTCAGAACATCCAGTCCGGTATCTGATCAAAACCACGACGGAGCTCGGGGAAAGGGTAGTCCACAGGGTTCTCCATAGAGCTCCCTTTAGCAGGGAGTTACGGTTGTGGAATCTGGCTCCCTTTAGGAACATAGACATGTCTATGTCACAATGGAGAGTGGGAGGGTGCATGGCAGCGGGTAGTATATACCCTGGAGATACCTCACTTTTCAGGATGCTCAGGACTCTTGAGATTGGACAGGCTTATATTTTGTGTTACGCTAAGCTGGAGAGTGTAGCAAGGGAGCTCTGTATGCACTTCCCTGCGGCACCGCATCCCTCGGGGGTTCTTGACGGTCTTATTGGGTGGGGGGAAGGACATCACCTAATCACTCTCTTCTACAAGGCCCTAAGAAACGACATGCAACATCGACAATTCCTAGCACGGCAGCCTGGAAGAGGGATTTGGGACTGTCCATTTCAGATCCGGATTGGGTGAGGGCAACCAGGCTGGTGCACACCATGTCCTGCAATAATAGATTCAAGCTACTTCACTTCCATTTTCTGCATCGCACCTATGTTACGCCCTATAGCCAGAATAAAATAGATCCTACTAAAGGAGAAGTGTTTGCGCTGCGGGAGATAGGTGCCATATTCTTACACTTGGTGTGGGAATGTGGGCAGGTCCAGAATTATTGGGGACAAGTGGTACCACACATAGGGACAGTCACTGGGATTAGGATCCCTTTGGAATCGCTAGCTTGCTTATTGGGTGTGGTGGCTCGACTCAAGGGGCGTAAAATTCCTTACAAGGTTGCCCAATTGGCCCTCTTATTGGCAAAGCTGTGTGTGGTCAATGAGTGGAAGAGTACTACAGCCCTGCTACTAGATCATTGGTTTCGAGACCTCCTGGAATGGGGAGTGGCAGAAGAGCACCACATGAGTGCCACGTACGAATGAAGGGGCAGCTGATGAAATACGTTTATGAGCTCAATTGCTGGGCATGTTCCAGAATGACAGTGATTCAGGGTCTGAGAGCAGTTCCGAAACAGAGGACTGATTGTAGTGATGGTTGTCACTCTTGCTAAGTTTATGATGACCAAGTGTGTAAAGGTGCTTTCTTGTTTATAACTGACTTGTGGTCTTGGTTTTCTAACTGTATTGATTGTTATCCTTTGGCAGGTACCCCCGCACTTGATTACTGCATAATGATTATGTGTGAGCCGCTTCTACTCTGTATCTGTCATACACTATGTACGACGCCGCGATGCCCGCACTGTCTGTTCTATTGTTCGTTATTAATTGGATTGAAATCAATAAAATACAGTTTAAAAAAAATGTTTATTTCCAAACAAAGGGCAAGGTGCTTGTATTAACAGGGAACCATATTGAATCAATTCCTTGCTAAAGAAAAGAAAATCCAATTCACAATTAAAGGATACAACGTATTGAGATTTATCTAGAAAGGTAAATTCTGTATTAAATTCTGTTTACAACTGAATATACCTTACCTATGCCTGCCAGGAATTCATAGTTTAAGACCATTTGTGTGTGCACCACTATCAGCAGGTTTTCTGCACCTGTACATCCAACTAAGGGAATTGGACTTGGGCACTCCAACATATGGGTGAAATTTTATGATCACCCAGAAACACAACTGTTTGTTGAAAATCACAAATTGCTTACCTTTCCTAACCTGAAAAGGATCAAAGATTTAGCCCAGCCAAGGGCTAGCATTACATCTTTTTCCAAAAAAACAATTACAGGAGTGGACCCGTTAACCCAGGTGAGACCGGGTAAAGTTTGTACCAAAACAACAATGTCTCAACTGGAGATCATTTAACAAGGGCAATTAAAATAGTAGTGTACATCACAAGGGACGGGAGTAAAGGAAGAAAGGGAGACCACAACGGAAATGGTAAAGTGAAACAATTATTATTTGTAGGTAGTTGTAACAGCACTACAGTACAATTAAATGTATGGTCACCATAACACACGAGTGAGCACTGGGCGTGCTGATGACAAGTGATGGCGCAGTGACACAGGGGTGAGAAGATAACAGCGTTAACGGCGAAAAAGTAAGAACAAATAACAAAGTGGTCAATTATACAATACAATTATATACAATCGGTATTTTAAATTTGGGATAAATAAATTGACCACAACAGCGCCAAAGTTCTGTGCTGGGTAATCGACGGCGTTTCAACCTGATTAATTTCAGGTCATCATCAGGACAATGGTCACTGGTTTGAACAATAATGCTGAGGAGTGCAAGAAATAAGTCAGGCAGGGCGGCCAAGGGCCAGCCGAGAGAGAACACAATCAATGGTAGTAGCCCGGCCACTAGGTGAGGTAATCGGGTCTGGGCGAGGCGTAATTTATGCGAAGAACAACTGAGAATCCGGAGTGGAGAGCATGAGGGCTGTAAATAAGTCCCGTCGGGGTCCGTGAATCCCCGGGGTTAGGGCAAAGGTCGGATCAGTCTGATTTAAGACGATCCAATGTGCTCAAAGTCCGGAATGGAGCCGGCTTGGTGAACGCGTGTGCGCTCGACCGGAGAAACGGGCGGATTCAGGGGGAGGAGGCAATCCTCTGGTTTGTAGTTGGGCAGCGGGACGAATGAAGCGTCCAGGGATCAGACTGATCCGACCTTTGCCCAGACCCCGGGGATTCACGGACCCCGCCGGGACTTATTTAGTTCCAAGAATTGGAGAATTACGTGATCAGTGACCCACTTGAACATTTTTACCATCAAAACATTCAGAACATATTGTTTAAGAGTATGGGATTGTTAAAATATGCGAACTGATCTCCCATGTTTCAAAATCTATAGACCAGTATTGTGATGAATAAGACACCTATTGAGAATGAGCATGTTAGTCCTTCCTCACTGTTATGGTACTCAGCAGTATTTAAACTCATAAGCAACTGATCCTCATTTTGGCATATGATTAAGACCGTTATTCGGTCGAAACGCGTAATGCTTATCTGCAGGTACCTGCTGGAATAAAGAACTTTGTTTTACTTTACTCCCGACTGGAGGGCTTGTTTGCTCACATTGTGAAGGCTGTGTGGGACAACATCTGGAATATATATATATATATATGTATTTTGCACAGGATAGTGCAATGTATTAGTACTGTAACAACTGCGTATTTGCACAGTAATATTGACCGGATGCTATTTGCACAGAACTGATTGCACAGGACTGAATATTAATTCCGTTTCAGTACTTTAATAATCATGCATTTGCACTCTGTTTACATTTTTATGGTGCATTAGCTATTTATTTATCTTAATCAAGTATGTCTCACACATTATTACATGGTTTTTATTCTACTTTATTGACGAAGTACGTTGGTTTAAACATCTATTTTTGAAGAAAGACTTTGTTACCCAGATATTGCTGACTTTTAAATATATCCTTTATTTCCATGATGATGTCAGTAATCATGTGAGTCGAATGGTTTCCTTTAAAATGTTTTCAAAGACGCAGCGTGATCATGTGATAAAGGCCACAGGTCGTGGCCGAAACGCATCATGGGCAGCACGAGCATTCAATAAAACTTTAAACTTGAGCACCAGCAAGATATCGGAGTCCGTTGCATCTGTGGGCGTTTGCATTGATTAACGTTGGGATGCGGTTCTTGTGATTTATCTACGGAAGTTGGCTTTTTCCGTTCAACGGACCCCTCTCCCGCAAATTGGCCGTTTTCCCTTTAAGCCGATTTGGATTTATGCTTTTGGAACAAGCGTTGGGACCGGCCCCCTGCAAGGTTTACATCGAGAGGCCAAGTGGCGTTTGGGGCGACCTGAGGGAGTCGGAGGACTCACGGAGGTTGCGTCTACACAGTGTATTACTGATCTGCAGGTGGGGGAGGTGCTGAAGTGCTACTGGGAGCTGTTTCAATCTAAGCTTACAGCCCAACAAGTGATAAATTGCTCTTTATAGTGTGCAATGTCTGACGACGCGCTGCGGGAACGAGAACTAGCAGCCGAGGAATTGTTTTTAAATTTACCAAAAGTCACAGATGAAACTATTACTAAAACTGCACAAGATGATGGCAGTAGAAATGATGTCAAAAGTTTACTACACGCCCTTGAGAAAAATAGCAAAAGTGAACTCACCAAATGGTGGGAAGTTAAGTCCCTGGAAAAGTATCATGAAGCCGGAAGAGTGCAGAGAGGTTTACGTATAATGCTTGCACCCAGTTTTGAGAACCCTAATCCTGCACTCTTGAAAGAATGGGCAGAAAGCAACTTGGACGCTTCAATGAGATTAGTCTGCCTCCTGATTAAATACGCTAAAATAGATCGGGCTAAAAATATGGAGGAAATAGAGCGTATCAACAGTGAACTCCATAAACCCGAGCATGCGAGCAGTAAGGATTTCATAGATAAAAGCATGAAAGAAATTAATGCAAGGCTCAAGAAACAGGAGGATATCATCAAGACTCGTAAAGCATTTAAGTTCTCATGTGACAAGAACGATTACGAGCAGGGACAGATCTTTACCTTTGCTCGAAAATACGACACTCTGCATATGCAAAAGGGGCCAGAAAAAGTATTATCAGGACTAAGTAAAGAACCTAATCTGAGAGGAGGAGCATCGAATATCTCGACCTCAGATATCAGTACTGCTCCGAGTGAAACGGAATCAGAGGAGGGCAGCAGTGCAGATACAGGACGACGAAGAGATCTAGGTCCTTTGACTCTCGCTGAAGAAGTAGATTTTTTATGTCAAGAGAGAAAACAAACACTAAGACCGAGGCCACAAAGGAAAGTGCAAAACAAAGAAGGAACGCAAGAAGGCGGCAACAAAGAAAATGCCGGAACCGTAAAAGGAAAGAGGCAACAATATCTCCGATGGATGAAACAACAACGTCAGTAGACAAAACCATCATCAACCTTTCGGATGTACTATTGAGCCAAGCAGAGAAGCAAATTCTGGCTCTTGGACTTTCTTTCTGTACTGAGAGTAATTTTAATTATTGCCGTACGAGGGTGGATATTTACAAATTTGTAAGAAAACTGAAATTGGCTAAATATTATGCCATCAAGCAACCATCAGAACTACCCATCAGAGACAGTTCCAAAGTGCATTCGAATCTTTCTAAAGGACTCGTGGCCGGAGACATGCCATTATTAAGAACTATGTTCGAACTGACTACAGGTACAAACGAGGCCAGCATGGAAACTCAAGAGGTTGTCACATCTGAGGGAATCGATCTTGGCAAACCAGGGCTCAGCCCGTTTAGAGCTCCCTCTACATTTGTACCTGTAATGCCGCGTGATGCCATCGATATATTTCATGACAGACTCACAGATGAACTCAAAACTCTGAACCGTGTCACTTCCAAATACAATAACAGAGCCACACAACAACAAGTCAATTACAACAACCTCATTCAGAAGCTGAAGAAAAATTTGGCCATTGTTATTAACAAATCCGACAAAGGAGGCAATGTTGTTATTTGGAGCACTACTGAGTACAAAAAGGAAGCTTATAGACACCTTAATGATGAACTCTGTTACAAGAAAGTCAATATGGCATTAGTAAAAAAGACGAGGCTCAACTACAAGGATGAACTTACGATGTGGAAAAGAAACGGTTTGATTTCTAAAGATGAATATTGTTTTCTTTATAATGAATTTCCAATAATGCCCACTTTGTATTTCATCCCGAAAGTGCACAAAAATGAGACTCCGGTCCCTGGAAGACCCATCATATCTGCTCAGAGGAGCCTTTTTGAGAATACATCCAAATATGTGGATTTTTACCTACAGGATTTTGTGTTAAGCCTTCCAACGTACATTCGTGATACGACTGACTTCCAGTGCAAATTGAGAGAGCAAACTTGGGATGAGAACTACATATTTCTAACAATGGATATATCTGCCCTCTATACCAGTATCAAGCATTCAGATGGAATGAAGGCAATCAAATACTATCTTGACAAACGACCAATGGAAATGTATAACCATAATGAAATGCTATTGAACATGGTCCATTGGTGCCTCCATAATAATGTGTTTCTTTTTGATGGCATGGTATTTCAACAACTGCGTGGCCTTGCGATGGGGGCATGCTTCTCCCCCAGCTATGCATGTCTTCATGTAGGCTGGTGGGAGGAGCATCTCCTCAGGGCACGCCATTGCAGTAACTACATGCCACACATTGTCAAGTGGTGGAGGTACATTGACGATGTGTTTGTGATTTGGAGGGGGAGTATAAATCGGGCACAGCAATTTGTGAACCACATTAATGTCAATGACCTTACCTTAGATTCACAGCTCACATTGATGCTTGTACTACTAACTTTCTAGATGTTCAGGTCTACATAGAGGAAGGCAAATTGGAGACCCGTCTTTATAGAAAGCCCACAGCAGGGAACTCAGTGCTTCACGCACATAGTTTTCATCCTCGCCACACCATTGCCAGTATCCCCTATGGGGAGTTTTTCTCCGTATTCGGAGATCTTGCAGCACAGAGAAAGATCTCACACTGCATCTTACTGAGGCCAAAACACGGTTCATAGAAAGAGGATACAATTCTGCGTTACTAGACAAAGCCCTCAAGAAAGCTAACAGCACAAACATGACACATATTGGCAATCCTAGTGCAGCAAGCAACAGCGAGGCTACCACTGATGGTAGCGATGCCCTAGACATGACACATTTGCAATCCTAGTGCAACAAGTAACTGCGAGGCTACCACTGATAGTAGCGATGCCCTAGACACCACAGAGGAAAGTGAAACTACTATGAGAGTGGTAACCACATATAGCAGACAAGCTAAGAGGATAATGGCAATTATCAACCATCAATGGCCCATTGTCCTCACTGATCCCACTCTCAAACAAATATTACCAGCCAAACCAACTGTCACTTTTCGTAGGGCTTACTCTATGCACAATGAGTTGGTACGCACTAGTCCAGAGGTTTGCAAGGCTGTTAGCTGGCTGGCACCAAGGAGGGGGTTTTATAAATGTAACACATGCAGGGCATGTAAATTTGGAATCAACGTTACTTGCTTTAAAACAGCATTTTCGAATGAAGTTATAGAGTTGACCAGACACTTTACATGCAGAACCAACCATGCGGTCTATGTTTTACAGTGCAGCTGCAAGTTATGTTACATAGGAAGCACTACATTATCAGTCTATGTCCGTATTTTACAACACTTACGGGCTATTGTCAACTCAGACCCAACATACCCGGTGGCCAGACACTTTAGAGCTGTACATGACAATAACCTCAGTTGTCTGCAATACTACGTTATTGATTCTGTTCAGGTTAATCCCAGAGGAGGTAATCGAGAGAAACAACTTCACAGACTGGAGTCTAAATATATCATGCTTTTAGACACAAAGGCCCAGTCAGGTCTCAATACGGGGCAAGATCTGCACAATTACCTATAGAATCCCTTTCGAAATGTATCTGTTACATGTAGTTGACATCTTCTTACTTACCATCTGTAGCCATACTCCGGTCTTGTTTTTATGCATCTTAATGTACCATTAGCTGATGCCTTTTTTCATCTAGGCAGAGATAGACTAGTTTTAACTTTTCCTCGAGCTCACTAGTATATTTTTAACACATCAGGGTGTGGGTCATTGGAATTTTCTCACTATTTTGTATTTTACACATATTTATAGGGTGATTGTACTATGATCATGAACTAAGGACATTATGAATTGGATATATGTACTGGGTTCTGTTCTTCTATTGATCTTTTACTGCGTACTTGGTTTTTGGATTCCCAGTTAGGTGTCAATATTGGCCCCTTATGAACATGCATTATAAATGTGAGACATTGTATAGCGTATTTGGACAACAAATTGAGTCAAATGTATATGTAGATCTAGTAAGGGTGGTTTTACACCCTGGGACTGAGGGTGTGACTAGCCTAAAGGTTTAGCATCGGCACTTTAACATAGTTTGCACATTCAGTTGTACTGTAACAGGTCCACTAATGGTTTTTGTATAGCGTCTTATTTTTATTCTGCATATTTGCACAACATAAAGTATTAGTACTGTATTATTTGCGTATTTGCACAGCAATATTAATTATATGTATTTTGCACAGGATAGTGCAATGTATTAGTACTGTAACAACTGCGTATTTGCACAGTAATATTGACCGGATGCTATTTCCACAGAACTGATTGCACAGGACTGAATATTAATTCCGTTTCAGTACTTTAATAATCATGCATTTGCACTCTGTTTACATTTTTATGGTGCATTAGCTATTTATTTATATTAATCAAGTATGTCTCACACATTGTTATTACATGTTATTTATTCTACTTTATTGACGAAGTACGTTGGTTTAAACATCTATTTTTGAAGAAAGACTTCAGCAATATCTGTTACCCAGATATTGCTGACTTTTAAATATGTCCTTTATTTTTATGATGATGTCAGTAATCATGTGAGTCGAATGGTTTCCTTTAAAATGTTTTCAAAGACACAGCGTGATCATGTGATCAAGGCCACAGGTCGTGGCCGAAACGCGTCATAGGCAGCACAAGCATTCAATAAAACTTTAAACTTGAGCACCAGCAAGATATCGGAGTCCGTTGCATCTGTGGGCGTTTGCATTGATTAACGTTGGGATGCGGTTCTTGTGATATATATATATATATATATTTTTTTTTTTAGAAAGGCTGATGGAAGCTGAAACGCGCCAGTGTTCGGCGGAGAGTTGCTGGCAATAAAGAGTTGGTAATAAGACACACTGTCTGGAGGGCCGGCTTTTTCCTCGGTTCGTCGAGGGTGACCAGAAATATATCTCTGTGCAATTTGTTATTGCTGTTGATTACAACAATTTTAATATATGACCTGGGGAGACACCACTTGGGGATCAGTAATTCACTCTAGCAGAAGTGAGCAGGGCTCAGGCAGGTTCAGTGCAGCAGGTCAGTGTAGGAAACTGGCTCTATATATACTACACCAAAATGAGGTATAGTGTGTATATAGAGTCCAAGTGACCCCAGAGGTAGGCAGAGGTTAAAGTTAGATAGAACCTTACTCTCTATTTGTGGTAGAGTGGTCGAGCAGTAAGGCAGTATCAGAGGACAGTGTTAAGCATTTGATGTACACACTCAGTCAGCAAATGAATTCACACACTCAAGAACTGAACTCTAGGCCAATTGTTTTTGTATAAAAATAAACTGTTGTTTTATTTTAGAACCAAGCAAGCCTGGCACAGGTAAGCATAAAATACTTTGCAATAATAAGTTGCTGAATATGGAACAGTTTGAAAATGCAATAGAAATTGTACTTTGTTTGATTTACAGGGGATGCAGTAGGTTGCAACACTTAGTAAATACAGTACATTGAAATGAATAGGCTTTTTCAGTAAATTACAGGTAAGTTACTTTTTACGTTACTTTTCTAACTCAGAGCTGGTAACCTAGATTCAGCACTGGGACATTTCCTGCAAACAGGTAAGTAAATACATTTTGGTTATTCGTGCAATTTTTAAAGAATATTTTCAGATTTCAAAACGCCACACTTAAAAACTTTTTGGAGCAGTACATTGAAATGAATAGGCTTTTCCAGTAAATTGCAGGTAAGTTACTTTTCACGCTACTTTTCTAACTCATTGCTGGATACCTAGATTCAGCACTGGGACATTTCCTGCAAACAGGTAAGTAAACACGTTTTGGTTATTTGTGCGATTTTTAAAGAATATTTTTAGATTTCAAAACTCCACACAAAAACTTTTTGGAGAAAAAGTGTCAATGTTATCCTATGGAGGAAAAACAGGTTATCGGTTTGTAGGTAAGTAATCGACTGTGGGAGTTAAGGTTCTGGGATTAGACTCAGGGGTCCCCCAGGGTCAGTGATGCACTGTTGTTGCACCCTCAGCGGCACTAGGACGGCCGGGTGCAGAGTGTTGAGGCCCAATGTTATCCTATGGAGGATAGGGGGTCTCCGGTTGGTGGCTGCTGGCAAGCAGGCCACTGGGTTGTGGGAGCAAAGCAAATAGGGAACCAAATTAGCACCAAAGGTGCACCCTCAGCGGCACTAGGACGGCCGGGTGCAGGGTGCTGTTTTGAGGTCGGGTGCCCTGTTGTTTTCAATGGAGCACCTCCGGTTAGAAGAAACACTGCAGGCTCGGGGACGAGGATCTTCTGGGTGCGACCACCACTTTGAGGGGTATGTTGGGATGTCTTCGGTTGGTTAGGCACCGTTGGTTTGGGCACACAAGGCCGTGGGGCGTCTGGTGCAGGGGTGCCTTGGGACGTCGGAAAGTCTTACCCGCTCTGGTCGTGGTAGAGGGGATCCTCTGGATTGAGGCTGCAGGCATCGATTGGAGGCTTGAGGCAGGTCAGGAGTCGCCAGATCTCGGGTCAGGATCTCCGGGGTGACCTCCTCGTGGTGTTTTTCCACTTGAGCTCGGGCCGGGTTCGGCGGGTGCAGAGTGGGCTGGATTCGCGGTATCCGGCCGGAGCCAGAAGCTGCAGTTTGAACAAGTCCGGTGTTCACGGGAGAAGCAGGCTTGGAAGTGAAGGCAGGCAGGTCCTCCGGGGTTTTTGAAGTTGCTGGCTGCAGGACACACCGGGATTTCGCAGGAGCAGGTTCAAGGAGAGACAGGCCTGTAGGGCTGGGGCCAAGTCAGTGGGCGGCGTCCTCTTGTTAGCTCTGCACGGCTCTTCGTCCTTCTTCTTTTCTTCTTTCTTGTCTGGATCTGAGGAAGCAAGGTTCAGGGTGCCCCCTAAATACTAGATTTAGGGGCGTTACAGGTAGGTAAATGGCAGGGACCAATGGGTCCCTTCCCTGGGGTGGGTACACCCCCTATCGTGCCACCCTCCAGTGGGAGGGGGCAGGAGCCTGTCTCTGGTTGGCTAGGTCCCCCATCCTCAAGATGGCGGGGACTCAGAGTTGTGCTTCACCTCGCCTCCCCCACCTGAGGGGTGGAGTTGGCAGAGGTGGGCACACCTCTTTCCCTCACTTGTTTTTCCCGCCGGTTCTCCCGCCCAAAGTGAGGGGTAGAACCAGTGGGGACCAGTTGCTGAAAGCAGCAATTGGTCTGGGGAGGCTCACAAAGGCGGCATGCCTTTGAAGCTTCCCCTTCGTGAACCCTGCCCATCCTGGGGGAGGAGGCTTGGCACCTCGTCCCAGGATGTGCATTGTTTCAGGCCCCGAGAGCAGCAGGCTCTCGACCCAGGGGTCCAGAAACATGTCTGTTGGTGGCAGCCTAAGCAGCCACTCAGTCAGGTCACTAGAAGTTGGTCGAGTTTCAGGGGCATCTCTAAGATGCCCTCTGTTGTGCATTTTACATTAAATCCCACACTGGCATCAGTGTGGGTTTAATGTGCTGAGAAGTTTGATACCAAACTTCTCAGTCTTCAGTGTAGCCATTATGGTGTTGTGGAGTTCGTAATGACAAACTCCCAGCACCATATACTCTTAATGGCAGCACTGCACTTACAGTGCCCAGCAATGGACTTGGACACTGTAGGGGTACAGGGCTCATGCACCTGTACCCTCCCCACTGTCATAGGGCACCCAGCTAGAGGGGTGACTGATGTATGCCAGGGCAGTGGTTTGTGGGCATGGCACACAGGGATGTGTGCCATGTCGAGTCTTCACTTTGTTCTGCACCAAGACACGCAGCCTGCAAAGGCAGTGTGTGTGTGAAAAGGGGCAGGGCCTCTAAGGGTGGCACAATAAGTGCTGCATCCCTTAGGGGCCTTCCCTGGTCACAGTGCCCTGGGTACCTGTGGTACCTTTTACCAGGGGCCTACCTGTGGCCAGGGATGCCAATTGGGTTTAGGCTTCAATGCAGTTTTTAGGGAAGGAACATAGGCCCTGGGTACCTGATTAGCAGGAGCCCAGGGCACACTCAGTCAAAGAACATCAGCCATTCAGCAAAAAGTGGGGGCATACCATGCAGAAAGAGGGCACTTTCTCACCGTCAGCTAGGCAGTTGCAGGGAGGCCTCTGGAGCTTTTTGTGTCCCTGTAGCTCCGAACAGGGTGTCAGTCAGCTGACCCTTGGAGTCACTCAGCCTGAGATGAAGGGAGTAGGTACAGTCTTCCTTCTCAGTCAGCAGGGGAGGCCTCATTTTTATACCAGGTGCTAGATTTGAAATGGGAGAAGCTTCTGGGGTTTTCCTCCGACAGAGGTGTCTGGAATGTCCTGCCTCTCTGCCTGGGGCCCAGTCTGACTGCAGGCATGATAGGCTAGTATGAAGTTCTTTGTGAGTGAGTAGAGGCAGTGTCTTTGAAGTACAAGTGTGACAAGTGACAGCACCGCCCTTTTCATCAAGTTAGGATGACCCATCCTGCCAACACTGAGACCCTCTATTGTGTGCCAAGGCCCAACAGGAAACTACATCTGGTAATGTGACACAGTAACAGGCTGCAGTATACTAATGATTTGGACAAGAAAATGGCAACTTTCTAAAAGTGGCATTTTCAGAATTGTGACAAAAAAGCCAAATGTACCATTAAAGAGGGTTTTAAATTACAATTCCTCAGACACCAAACATGATACTCCTACCTGCTTCCAAACAAAAGTTATCACTTATTAAATGTAATAAGGTAACCCAATGTTATCCTATATGAGAGGTAGGGCTTGCTGTAGTGAAAAATGAAAGTTTTTCACTACCAGGACATGTAACACCTAAAAGGAGCAGCTGTCCCATTAAAAATGACACTCTATGCACTAAAACTTTATGACCCAGTAGAAGGCTACGGCCGAAACGCATAGGTCTGCTTTGGGGTTTACATGCACCTTGCACTTTGCGTTGAACTGCAGGAAAAAATCCATGAAAGCAGTTGAAGTTTAATAAACTGCTCCTACAAGGATTCTTGTGTGCCGTCCTTCTGTTTCGCCTTGGACTAAAGCATTTGGTATAAGCAGGGCGTTTTCCAGGAGTTCTGCCGATTTGTTATGTAGAGCCGATCTACGCGAGACGTGCACCCGGAAGTGAAGCGGTTACCGTAGTATTGGCGTGTTTACACAGTGTTCTGTGGTGTTGGGAGCTGCCTCCGACTCACAAGCCACGGCGAAACGAACAAGACAGAGGGGGACTGTTTGAAGTGTGAAACAGGATGTTAAGAGGCTGGAGGGGCCAGGAGGTGGTGGCGTTTGTGGTTTGCTTGTTAAGTGCATGCGTAGGCTTTCCGTCTGCACGCTCCCTTCTGAGCCGGCTTTTCCGTATCCCGCTGCAACACGTCTTGTAACATTGTAGCCGGGTGTGAATCACAGGCTTATGTTTAGTTATTTTCCGGTTGCACTGCAATAAGGAATAATTGAATAAGAAAACGGAAGAATTGCAGTGTCTGAGAATCATTACGAGGAGCTAACTTTAAACCTCTCGGATATAATGGTGCATGCATCCCCTCAATCATAAAGGGGAACATTATTTCTCTTTTGAACACTGCACTGACTGTTTTTTTCACTGATATCGAAAATATGGCAGACAGATGGAGTAAGCGGGAATTACTTCTAAAAGACATGTTCCAAGAAAGTGAAGATATCAATGAAGGACCCAGTAACAGCCAAAGCTCCAACTTAAATAATACACCACGACAACAACTGAAAGAACTCGAACAGGCCAGAGTAATGGAGATTAATAAATGGTGGGAGAGTGTGACGCTTAAAAATACATTGAGTGTAAGCGCATTTCCAGGGGTTTCAGAATTTTTGTCTTGCCAACTTTGTTTTTTTTATTCCTTTTTTTATTAATCAGTTATAAATCAGGTATTATAGCATCACAATTGATATGTCGCATATTTCCACAAAGATAACAAAAATATACATTTAAAAAAAAAAAATTTTTTTTCATTGCCTAGGAAGAGGGAGACACACCACAGAAACATAGTTGAAAATTCTGGTAGTAACCTGCAAATAATAAATATCATTTTTCTCCTTCCTGCTAGAGTAATCAACCCTCTGTTACAAACCAGAGTCTAACCAATCCGTGCCCCCATTATGCCTTGTGAGCCATTTACTCATTGGTGCCCAGATCTTTCGCCCTTTCTTACCACTACGGCCACCTTTACAGTTATACAATGTTCGTTCAAGATTATAAATAGCGAACAAGCGGCCTAGCCAAGCCTGATAAGTGGGGGGTTCCACGTCTTTCCATTGAGTGGCAATAAGCAGTCGAGCAACCGCGACCACAATAAATGTAAAATTCAGCTGGCTATTATCCAGTTGCACCTTACTATCATGGCCCAATAACATCAATAGCGGGGTTATAACAACTCTCCTGCCTAGTGTATCTAACAGAAATGACTCGATCCCTTCTATTAACTGTGTCAGCTTCCCACACGAATAATACATATGCACCAAATCAGCGGGGCCCTGAGTACATCTCGGCCATAAATCGGCCTCCCTCTTGCCCCAACTAAAAAGTTTGGCTGGAGTAAAGTACAAATTTAAAATCGTTTGATAATGCTGGGCTTTCAGATTAGCAGCTAGAAAAACTTCTGATCCTAATGCAATTGACCTATACAAATCTACATCTCCATCTCCCAGCTTCCGAGACCAATTGACTTCCACCTGTTCTAAGTCATCAGGAACTGCATCCAATAAAGTTTTGTAGATGTGTTTGATCATAGAGTCGGAGCTCATAACTGTTTCCAATAATGGAATTTTATTTAGAGCAAGCTGCTTGTGCCGGGCTTGGGATAGATAGCTAGTGATCTGAATATATTTTAAATATGATGCCGGCGTTACCCCATATCCCTCCTGAAGATCCCGAAACGTTCGGGTTTGATTGGCCCTATATAAATCCCCAATTCTGATTATACCCTTTTGCTCCCATTGTTTACTCAGGGCATCATAGGTCACTGCCGGGAACAGGGAAGACTGCCACAACGGTGAATATCTATTATATGTAGGTATCTTCATGATTTTCACCAGTCTAGACCAAAGTTTCCATACTGCAATCACACACTTAAATCGTGTTTTCTTGTAGTAACTGGCTTCAAGTTGTCTGAGAAGCACTCCATGGGCCATTCTTCCCATAACCAGCTCATAAATGGAAGGAATAGCTGTATCATGCTCCTGGCCCCTGATATTGGCACCTACATGCCCCACTGAGAGCAGGTCCACCATCTGTTGTAAAAAAGTAGCGTAGTAATAACAAAGCATATTTGGCGAGAGGGTGTTGGGGCAAGATGGCGGCCGTACTGCCGGCCGAGTAAGCTGGCTGACCGACACTCCCTGGGCTAACTTCTCCCCCCCCCCCCCCCGCCTACCTGGTCTTGATGTTACTGGACTTTCACTGGGCATGATCTGGCGGCTTTGGTTGTGGTGCTGTGAACTGCTGGCACCCTCAAGACTGTACCGCGCTGGTCCTTTCATCCCCCGGACGTGGACGGCTTCTGCATCGCACCCGATGCCTCCGAAGGCAACAACGAGAGGTGCAAAGAGCCGCGGGCCGCCTCCAGCAGCGCACTTCGCGAACTCCATGAATTCTGCGAAGGCAATTGGCGGTGGGATCGGAGGTGGTACGGGAGTACGGAGCGCGGCTGGTGGTGTGTCTCCAGACTCAGGCGAGCAGGCAGGGAGAGGAGGAGTCCCCGCTCGTGGCAGGCAAACGGTGCCCGCACTCTTCAAGGCACAGGCAGTGCGATCAAAGCAGGCTACAGAGATGGCGGCTGATGGTGATGCTACAGTTAAGACCTCTGGGACGGGGGACCAGTCGCTACCCCAGGAAGCACTTACCCAGGTTATTTCTGCAACCTCTCTCCCTAATGGTAATGAGGTGAGTGCTGGAAGTGGGAAGACAGGGGATGACAATATGGAGATCGTAGAGGTCACAGAGTCTGAGGAAAACTTGCATACAGTTTCGGGGCTACATACTGAAGGGGGTGCAACGCCAGTAATTCACAGAAAAAAAAGTACTCCTAAGGCTGGAAACCTCCAAAATGTCTGGGTAGAAAATGGGGCTAATGACAGAAATCATGGAGGAAGACCCAGGGGGAAAGACAACACAGGGAGTTTGAAACCCCAGCTGGGGGTGCAAGGAGAAGGCCTCTGGAGACAAGTTTTATTCAATGTCAGACCACTCTAACTCCTCAGAGGATGAGAGCCTGGGAATGGGCTGGGCAGAAGAAGAAATAAGCCATGGTGATGAGAGTGACACAAGCAGCCTGCAATTGGAAGAAGGGAATACAGGTGGTAACTCTGCTGGCGCTCCAGCAACGGTTCGTAAACATAAAGAGCATGGGAAGATCTCTGAGAATAAGTCCAAAGACCCGGTCGGATCATTAGTATGGGACTACTCTTTTTCCCCCAATCTGGAAAGCAGTGAAGCGGCTTTCGGAGGGGCGCCTATGGGGGTCGCAATATTGGAAAACCCAGAAGAAGTCTCGCTTTCTATTATTTATCAGAGCATTATGGCCCACAGGGAGGAGACTCGGACAGAGAGCCTGAGGACCCATGGCGCATGCTGTAAACTACAAAATTCCATATGTAGAGTCGCAAAGTCCTGTTCAGAGTTCGCGGTAAGGATTGGGGAAGCGGAAGTCCGGATTTCGACACTAGAGGATGAGCTTGCTACGCAGAGAACTCTCACTGACTCCCTAAAAGCACAAAAGGAAGATACAATCTGGAAATTAACTGTCCTGGAAAACCGGGCTAGAAGGAACAATATGACAATATGCGGGTGCTGGGTGTTCCAGAAGGCTTGGAGGGAACCGATATCCGGAACTTCATGGTAGAACTTTTTACAGAGGCATTCCCGGAACTCGCGCAGTGGGACTGGAAAGTGGAGATGCAGAGGGCCCACAGATTTCCCTTCAATCAACATAAAAGAGCGGGACAATCCACAACCAACCCCAGAGCTATTCTGATTTGTTTGAGTAATTTTTTGGCCTGGGAAGCAGTATATGATTTGGCTAGACCAGACCGGAAAAGGGTTGGAAAGGGATGTGAATTTTTTGTAAGGCCCGACTTCTGTCATTCGACAGTAGAGAAAAGATGGCAGTTGCGGCAACTGATCCCATTGCTGCAGGCAAAGGGAGCGCAGGTTTTTTTGCTCAATCCAGCCAAACTAAAAGTTATTTGTAAGGGCCAGACACAGTTTTTTACTTCCGAAGTACAAGCAAAAGAATTTATGCAATCAATTTAAGGGAGATATATGAATATAATTTTGGCTTCGCATATGATCGGTTTAGCTGATTCCTACTTCGGAAGCCGAGTGGTTTATATAGTTTCTTCCCTTTTTTGGGGGGGGGGGAGGGAGGCCCTAGAGAGGGGTGGGGTTGCCAGTTTCTCATCACTGAGGACCTTAGGTCCTTATGCCTCAGGTAGTGGGAGGGAGGGGGGAGGAGGTAGGGAGGGTGTGGGGTGGAGAGGGGGTTGGGGCAGAGGTGGGTGGGGCGGTCAGGGGAGGAAGGGGTGGGGGCAAAAAAGGGGAAAAAAGAAATATTGTGGAAGAAGGTGGAGCGTCACATAAGTAGTGTGTATGGAGAGAGGAAGGGGAAATTTGCCAAAAGGGGTAGCAATGTGAAGGAAAAGACACAGATGGAGAAGGGTCCGGAGAGAATTTGGCGGAAAAATCTCTGCTTTGGGAATGGGTAAGGTGAACATATGTACTATCAATGTGGGAGGTTTAAATGATAGGAATAAACGAGCCAGGGTTGCTGCAGTTTTGAAAATGCAAAGGCCCGATATAATTTGTCAGCAGGAAACACATGTCCCATGGGGAAAACGGGAAATGTTGATGATTAGTGGCTATACCCTGGCTGCATGCTCTACCCAACCGTCTAATATAAGAGGGGTTGCCATACATGTCAAAAATAGTATGGGCCTGTTACGCGGGTAAAGGAGGATAAATGGGGCAGATGGGCAATTGTATTACTACCGATGGGTTTGACGATATGTACTATTTATGGCTCGAACCAGGATGAACCAAAAATCTTTAATGACCTAGAAGTTGAGTTGGCAACCTGGCCAGAACCATTAGTTATCAGTGGGGATCTGAATATTAATCTTGATGTGGGCTGGGATCCTACAATAAAATATAAAGGTAGGAAGCCATTGGTATATAAAGCCTTGGTGGCTCTGAAGACAAGCTTTGACTTAGTGGATGTATGGAGTGAGAAGCACCCTTTAGACCCAGGCTTTACGTATTTTTCATACCCCCATAGTAAATATGTCAGGCTAGATTATTTTTATGTATCATCATCAATTAGAAATGATGTGGGAATTAAGAAATTACCTAAACTATTATCTGATCACAACCCATTAATTTTGGAATGTGTAATACAGCAGGCTGTACGAGTTCAATCTAAATGGACGTTTGATAGAAAACTGCTTTACAATACCTCCTTTATACAACACATGCGGCAATGGATTAAACAATATTTTGACGAGAATCGCTATAGCACCTCTCGAAGTATGGTTTGGGACAGTTTTAAGGCGGGTATGCGAGGGGAAGTCACCAGTTTTGTTGGGAAAGACAGGCGACTGGAGAAAGCAGAAATAGAGGGTCTGATCAGCAGATTAACGGATCTAGAAAAAGACCATACTTTAGCAATTAGTCAAAAGCAGCATGTGATAGTCACATCCCTGCAGCAAGAATTTGCATTAACTAAAGCCGAAATCAGTAGCTATTACAATAAGAGGTGTGCATCAGCGTACCAGCCACATAAAGAAGATAGCTATGAGTATGGAGAAACTGTGGGTAAACATCTGGCACTCCGTACAAAACAGAAAGCGGTGAGGAATAATATCTCGGGAATTAAAGGGCAGGATGGGCAGTATGTCACAGGATTGAAAGATATTATCAAAGTATTTGAATGTTTTTATCAGGACTTATATCGGCAAGGGGATATACATCCTTCCTCCCCTAATTGGATAGAGAGTATGAGAAATCTCCTTGGGATTGATGATGAGGTGCGACAAGAGCTGGAGGCAGAGATTACACTGGAGGAGGTGATAAATGCCTTACAATCTATGGCTTCTGGAAAGGCGGCAGGTCCGGATCGTATACCCTTAGAAGTATATAAATTATTTCAGGTGGAACTGGCCCCACTATTGTTGGATCTGTTTATCGGGGTACAATGTAGTGGTACGCCACCGGCCTCATGGCAGGGAACGGATATTATCTTTCTGAAAAAAGATAAGCCACCAGATAGTCCGGCCTCGTATCGGCCGATCTCACTCATCAATGCTGACGCAAAGCTTTATTCTAAAATCTTTGCGTCGCGGCTGAGCAGGATTATTGCTCAGGTTGTCTCCCCATGGCAATATGGTTTTATTCCGGGGGGGGGGGGGGAACTACTGACCACATTAGGAGAACTATCGCCTTATTTGATGCAACAGAAGTATTAGGGGAGAAGATGGCCTTGATTCTTCTGGATGCAGAAAAGGCCTTTGACCGTGTGGCCTGGCAGTACCTATGGGGGATATCGTAATGTAAAGGGTTCGATCCGGGCCTCATTACAGCAATACGAGCAATGTACTATATGCCTTATGCTAGGTTACAGATCATGGGCCAAGAGTCAGGCTGTATTGAAGTTGCTAGGGGAACAAGGCAGGGCTGTCCTTGTTCCCCAATTTTGTTTGCCTTATATATTGATCCGTTTATTCAGCAATTACTCCTAAACTGGCGTATAAAGCCAGTATCCATCAATGGCTTTGACACCAAAGTAATGGCATATGCGGATGATATCGCTATCGCGACTTCAGATCCTGAGATGGCAGTGATAGAAATTGAGAAGCTGGCTGAGGAATTTGGCAAGACCTCTGGATATCTTTTAAACGCAGGAAAAACGCAGATTGTGTGCAATTCTAATATTCTCTGTACGGATAATCGTAGAATGGATGTAGCAGTGTACCTTGGGGTCAGAATCTCCAGCAAGGTTAGTGAAGTGTGGCGAATAAATTTAGGCCCCATGATTAATAAGATCAGTACAGATTTAAAATGCCTGGATAGGCTGCATCTTACAATAATCGGTAGATGTAACATCTTAAAGATGCTGATTTTCCCTAACATTCTGTATCTCTTCCGCTCCATTCCCTTGGAAATTGAACTTCATCTGTTAAAAAAGTTGGATTCTCTCTTTATTGGTTTCATTTGGAGGTATAAAAAAATGTGTCGATCCCTAAGGCTCTTAACTCTACCACAAGATCGTGGAGGATGAGCAGTTCCAAATATGCTTTGTCTTGCCAACTTTGAGTGATTTGGACATAGATCTGCTTTTGAAATGGCAAAAGGATACAACTGAGTGTTCTATGAAACTCATAGACACACTGATAATACACGCAGAAAGGAAATTGTCATCTGCAATGGAAAAAATTGCTACTATTGAGAAATCACTGGAGAAATTCTTTGAAACCCCTGAAGGGAAAAAACTGTCCGAGGAATTGGAAAAACGATTGGAGAAGCATGAGAAAGAGGTTCAAATGAAAAAAATGAAAAAGTTCACTAGAGATAGAATTGATTATACTACTGGTAGAGTCTATACCTTTGCCCGCCGCTATGATGCCAACTTCAGAAAACAAACCATGGATCAAATCCAGGGACATGAAGAAATAAAATTGTCAAGTGCAGAAAGCTCAGAGGCCAGTTCGGGGGACGAAGGTGCCCAGGGTGGCAGATTGAGGATGGATTTTTCCGGGGAAATGCGGCTGCTACGAATGATAACGAGAGGGAGAGGAGTGATACCTCACCCCGAGGGAGAAGAACAAAAAGAACTAGACGCAGCAGGAAGAGGGAAAGGAAAGAGGGGGAAAAGATAAATGACAATAATCCCTCTGACACGATAGAAGACAATCTGGTGATCAATCTATCCAGTAAAACGTTGAATGACAAAAATATGAACCTACTGAATAAAGGACTCACATTTTGCCCGGATGCAGGGATGGATCTGACCACGTCTAGAGTTGATCTCTACAAATTCTGCAGGAAAACTAAAATTAAAGAAGTTTTTTGCAACAAGACCTGTGGTTAGACCTGTGTCTGTACCTCTACAACCATTATCCAATTTAACTATGGAAGACATCGAACCATTAAGAATTTTACATAATCTCACCAATGAAGGAGACCAACATGACATTGAACAGGATGGTGCATCCAATCTTGAATACTATGTGGAAATGGGCATAGACACTCACAAATCTGTGAGTAGTAAATGTAAAGGAAAATCGAAATTTTGCCCACAACTACCACCTGGCAATAGAGTGGATGTCTTTCAGGAGCTTGTGGCAGAAGACCTAAGGAACATCTATATCAAAGAAAAGAAACAACTGAATCGCACACACTCCAATATGAAAACAGAGGATTGGTGGGCACTCACAGACTTGAGCAATGACGATAGTATTATCATCAAGCCATCTGACAAAGGTGGGAATATTGTTGTGATGGACCGCACTAAGTATCATCAAGAGATCAGGAGACAATTGGGGGATTCCATTAGTTATGAAAAGTTAAAAAGTAATCCCACAAATCAAATCTTGTCAACCTTCCATACGAAACGACAACAATGGCGTGACCATGGTTTGCTAGATGGCGATGAAATGTAATATCTTAAGGTCCTGCATCCAATTGTTCCAACTTTATATACATTACCAAAGATGCACAAGAGTTTAGAGAATCCCCCAGGCCGCCCTATCATGAGCTCCTTTGGCTCCCTCCTTGAGAATACCTCTAGGTTTGTAGATATTTTCTTGTTCCGTACAATGCTGACTTACCATCTTACATACGGGACTCTATGGATTTCCTCAATCGAATCAATGGCATCCCTTGGAAACCAGGATACATCATGGCCACAGTTGATGTGGTTTCACTTTATACGTCAATTATCCATGACGATGGTCTAAGTGCATGTGAACATTTCATGAGATCTCGATCATTGAACTTACTCAGCCATACACAAATGCTGTTAGATATGATGTCCTTTTGCCTGAATAATAATGTTTTTATTTTTGATGGCAGATTTTATAAACAAAGGCAAGGAACTGCCATGGGCTCATCTTTTGCTCCAACATACGCAAATCTAACAATGGGCTTCTGGGAGGCAGATTGCCTACGGTTCAGAGAATACCAGAGCGAATTTGGAAAAAGTGATTTTATGGGTCCGGTATATAGATGACCTCTTCCTTATCTGGGACGGAGAGGAATATGATTTGAAAGAATTTTATCATCATTGAACAATAATTTGTTGAACTTACGATTCACCCATACATACAGCAACAGTTCAATCAATTATCTAGATATCCGGATTTATATTGAAAATGGAAAAATGTGCACCACCCTGTACCGAAAAAGCACTGCATGTAACAGCATTCTGTCGGCAAACAGCGCACATCCCAAAGCTCTTAAATGGAGCATCCCCTACGGAGAATTCTTAAGAGCCCGTTGAAATTGTTCTGAGGACAATTAATATGAGATACAGATTAATGGGATGTTCAACAGATTTAAGAAACGAGGATATCCAATAACTGTCCTGGAGGATGCACGAACAAGAGCTAAGAAACAGAAGAGAAAATGTATTGATGCCCAAAAAAATGCAAACACCGCCTGGACAAGATCAAGAAGTTGTCAGGCTGATTACAGATTTCAACAGATTCAATAAAACCATGAAAGAAGCCATCGGCAATCATTGGAATGTACTTAAACAGGACCAGGAACTCAAACATTTGATAACGGATCATGTGAATATCACATTTAGAAAAGAGCCATCCCTGGGAGATCGACTTACCCAAAGTTATTTTACAAACATAAATCCACAAAAGGGCAACTGGCTGTCGTGTAATGGTTTCTTCAAGTGCTCTAAATGTAAAGTATGCCGCTATGGCCACAACAGGGGTAACATAACAAACATACAAGGCATGACAAAACCCATTAAAGAAAGGATAACATGCGAGACCACCCATGTAGTCTATCTCCTAGAATGTGGCTGTGGAAAACAATATGTGGGTAGCACTGTGAATAAACTTAAGCTGTGTATTTTACAACATATTAGGGCCATTACAAACAAAGACTTTACATATGTAATGGCAAAACACATCTGGAAAGATCATGAAGGCCAGTTGGAGAACAATTTCCTCTACTCCGGTATTGAACATATCCCGTTGAACATAAGGGGAGGTAATAGAGAAACAGTCCTGAAAAGTGGATCGTCAATCTGGGAACTGAGATCCCATGGGGCCTAAATGCAGATGCCGAACTTTATACTTTTCTATAGTACTCTCCAGTATTGACTTGAAACTATGTAACACCATTTTAGTCTTATCATAATGCCCCCTTTTCTTCTTTGCCCCCTCTTTTGTCTTTTCCACATTCCTTCCAAGTTGTTCTCTTTCCCTCTGTTCCCTTTCCCATTTGTCTGTAGCATTGTGGTACATCTTGACCTGATCCTGATACAACACATAGAATAGGTGTTAGCACAAATTGGTTGTATATATCTCAGATATAGGGAATCTCCGTGAGAGGAACATGTGTATTTCAGATGATAAGATCCGGATAATTTGGCTTCACATTGGAAACATCGGAGTGTGATCAGAAAGTTACAATTCCACCAGAACAAGCACGGGACACTTTATCATCTATATGACATAGTCATTCGTTGCACTTTATAATTGAGAACTAACAGTGGAGAGTCTAGTAGCCCTTGTTGATTCCTCTGGTACTTTACAGAAATAGCACCATGCACTTTAAAACAACGAGCGTAATACTGTAGTTGTATATCTCAGTATTTTGTTAAATTAACTCAGGGGAGAAGGATCTAGAGTAGAGGTACGGAAAACTTCAGCCCCCCGGTTGTTTTAATAATTTTAATATTAATAGCACTGTACACTTTTAAGATTGAGCAGAATAGAGGTATGTTGACATCTTAGGAGGCTGCTATAGGCGTGCCATGTAGCATTTACTTCTTTGTGTACTTTACAGGTATACTTAGATCTATATATGCAATCTAGAAAGCTATCAGAGTCTCTCTATCTGTGTTAACTGTTTTAAAAAAACTTGTTTTTGAAAAACTTGTTGTTATCCTTGCACTTTACATTCCATATTTGCCCTATCTCTGAATTCTTGTAGTATATATTTTTTAATATATTCTATATATTGTTCACTATATGTATATAATTAGGAGTGGATCGGCCATTTATTTTGGAACGTACAAGTCTAAATATGTGAATGGAAAAACATAGAAGAAGGCACCTTGCACTTTACCCCATATGGATATACTTAGAGTTGCACATATACAACATAGAGTTAATATATGAATTCTCTATTTATTTATGTTACATCCTATAATGTAAATGCATGAAGCACTTTATCTCCCCTAACTCGTCCTTTAGTGCAACTAAGTGACCCCCATTGCTGTAAAAAGACTTTTGTTACATTAGAAAATATAATCTTTTCCACCTGTCTGTCCATTTAGTAAACTCTTAAACTGTAAATTTATATTTTAGAACTTACATTTTATGAAAAGTAGGTTTTGTTTGGTGATCAAAATATTTCAGACTATGAGGCCTACCTGTGTACTTTACAGTGATATAACTGACTAAGATTTTGGCAGTAAATATATATCTCAAATTTAAATGAAAAAATTATATATGTGTTTTCCCCTTTAAGGTGAACACAAAGTTGTTTTAATTGGTGATGGGAAAGGGAGCAGCTGTCCCTTTAAAAATGACACTCTATGCACTAAAACTTTATGACCCAGTAGAAGGCTACGGCCGAAACGCGTAGGTCTGCTTTGGGGTTTACATGCACCTTGTAACTTTGCGTTGAACTGCAGGAAAAAAGCCATGAAAGCAGTTGAAGTTTAAGAAACTGCTTCTCCAAGGATCCTTGTGTGCCGTCCTTCTGTTTCACCTTGGACTAAAGCATTTGGTATAAGCAGGGCGTTTTCCAGGAGTTCTGCCGATATATATATATATATATATATATATATATATATATATATATATATATATTTATATATATATATATATATATATTTATATATATTTTGAGAAAGGCTGATGGAAGCTGAAACGCGCCAGTGTTCGGCGGAGAGTTGCTGGCAATAAAGAGTTGGTAATAAGACACACTGTCTGGAGGGCCGGCTTTTTCCTCGGTTCGTCGAGGGTGACCAGAAATATATCTCGGTGCAATTTGTTATTGCTGTTGATTACAACAATTTTAATATATGACCTGGGGAGACACCACTTGGGGATCAGGAATTCACTCTAGCAGAAGTGAGCAGGGCTCAGGCAGGTTCAGTGCAGCAGGTCAGCTAGGCAGTTGCTGGGAGGCCTCTGGAGCTTTTTGTGTCCCTGTAGCTCCGAACAGGGTGTCAGTCAGCTGACCCTTGGAGTCACTCAACCTGAGATGAAGGGAGTAGGTACAGTCTTCCTTCTCAGTCAGCAGGGGAGGCCTCATTTTTATACCAGGTGCTAGATTTGAAATGGGAGAAGCTTCTGGGGTTTTCCTCCGACAGAGGTGTCTGGAATGTCCTGCTTCCCTGCCTGGGGCCCAGTCTGACTGCAGGCATGATAGGCTAGTATGAAGTTCTTTGTGAGTGAGTAGAGGCAGTGTCTTTGAAGTACAAGTGTGACAAGTGACAGCACCGCCCTTTTCATCAAGTTAGGATGACCCATCCTGCCAACACTGAGACCCTCTATTGTGTGCCAAGGCCCAACTGGAAACTACATCTGGTAATGTGACACAGTAACAGGCTGCAGTATACTAATGATTAGGACAAGAAAATGGCAACTTTCTAAAAGTGGCATTTTCAGAATTGTGACAAAAAAGCCAAATTTACCATTAAAGAGGGTTTTAAATGACAATTCCTCAGACACCAAACATGATACTCCTGCCTGCTCCCAAACAAAATATCACTTATTAAATGTAATAAGGTAACCCAATGTTATCCTATATGAGCGGTAGGCCTTGCTGTAGTGAAAAATGAGAGTTTTTCACTACCAGGACATGTAACACCTAAAAAGTACATGTCCAACATTTTAAATACGCTGCACCATGCCCTATGGGCTGTTTAGGGCCTACCCTAGGGGTGGCATATGTATTAAAAAGGAAAGTTTAGGTATGGCAAAAAGTTTATTTTGCCAGGTCTGAATAGCAGTTTAAAACTGCACACACAGTCTGCAATGGCAGGCCTGGGACATGTTTTTAAAGGGCTTCTTAAGTGGGTGGCACAATAAGTGCTGCAGACCCACTAGTAGCATTTAATTTACCAGCCCTGGGTATTTGGTATACCACTTTACTAGGGTCTTATAAGTAAATTAAATATGCCAATCAGGTCTAAGCCAATCCTACAATGTTTAGAGGAGTGAGCGCACATATTTTAGGACTGGTTATCCATGGTAAAGAGCACAGAGTCCTAAAAGCCAACAAAAACGGGATCAGAAAACTGGAGGGTTGAAGGCAAAAAGTTTGGGGGTGATCCTGCAGAGAGGGCCAGGTCCAAAAATAACTAAATATAAAAATCCTAAATCTGTAGAGAAGAAAATGATAGAAGCCCATGCTCATTTGTTTTGCATACAGCACTCCAGCGCCCACAATGCCCAGCGGCAGGAGCCGCTTACGTCACTGGAGACTGCGCCAAGCAGCGCTTTTAAGCCGGACCGGGCTCTCGCAGTGCGGGACGCGCGTGGGCGTGACCGGGTCACACCCGGGCAAAGCCCGGACCAAGGGCGGGCCAGTCTGCACCCGTCAGAGCCCGAAGGAGGCCGGGCTGGGACACCCCCTTTGGCTCTTGGACCTGTTACAGTGAGCTCGGTGTACCATCGAGGACTATAAAGGAAGGCGTCGCTAGGGGAGTATTGTGGTCATCCATAAAGTCCAACTGATACAGGAAGGTAGGAGGTGTCTTCTTGTAGTTTTATATTGTCTGAACTCCCGCCAGGGGCGTTTGGGTTTTATTTGGCTGTCTAGTGTGACCGTGGCCACAGTAACAGACACTTACATTTGCGCTGCCTGTTGATTATCCTGTCTGGGGAACTATGGGAAAACGTAAGGGTCCATCAGCAGTACCTCCAGGTCCACCAATAACAACGATGGATGCGTTCTTATCAAGGGCAGCTGGGATTATGGACAAGGAAATCGAGCTGGTAGCCCGCCAGCTTTCACGTTCCCCAGTACCCCGTCCCGTCTCTAGTTCTCCTTGCATAGTAGTAGTTTACAGCTCTCCCAGGATATCCAGCCCGACCAAGTTCCCCATCAACTCCAGGATCACCGTTAAGGTCAGATAGGGCTTATAACCTAAATGTAGGTACAGCAAGCATCACCGGGCCTGAGCTCATCGTTCCACCTCTTCCAACAAAGGTCCTGGGGAGTACAGTTCAACCAGTGGGAGTGGGGACAAGGGCAGGGCTTGGAGTAAAAAGGAAAGTCTCATCGACGGGGGCCAAACCTAAGCGCTCAAGGGCAGAGGGGACTGGACTAAGCACTAGCAAACCGCAACTGTTGTCCAACGAAGATATGGAGGCCATGATGGAAGGATGGATGGGATCTTTGATGACAAATATTGACCACAAACTTGATCCGATCCGGCAACATCTAGCCATCATGGAGCAAGAGATGATGAGGCTTCGCAACCACAGGCCAGATGGCATCTTAGATCCTCGAAACACTGCTGGGGGGATTTCAACTGGACCCTGGCAAGCAAGCAGTATTTTATGTGAGCAAGGCCCAAGTGGCTCAAGTGGGTATAGGTTACCCTCAACTTTGGTGCAAAGCAGTGCCAACCTCCCTCCCCGGCCCAGGGTGGATTTAAACTCCCGGGAAGCAGACACACTGGGAGGAGCAGTTGCATCGAAACCACAGCGCCCTACAGCTGGTCTTGGGCCAGCCAGACCATTGGAGGGGGAGCCATGGAGAAGTGGGGGGGTTGCTTCAGAAGCCGACATAGCGGACCGCATGGGAGAGAGACGGAGGCAGATGTTACCTACTATACACCTCCCTCCAGAATCTTCACCATACGCAATAGTTCTCGGTAATGTCCCGTTGCCCTCTATGGGTGCCGTTAAAGATTTTGACCAATTGAAGAATAAGGTTCTGCATTGGCTGAACTGTAACACATCTCTGGGCCTAAGAATGGAGAAATTTATAAACATGGTGCGCAGAGTTTCTTGGGTCGGGAGTTCCATAAAAGCCATGAGCAGAGACTGCATAATCGTTAATTTTAACAGATCCCACTTGGTGGAGAGAATCATACATGAAGCCTCACAGAGCAACCTAGGAGGGGCTGGCTCCGCTGTCGTGGCCCTACCGCTGGGGTACTTCTATAGATCCCTTAGCAGTACATCGAGGCCCATCAGGGTGGGTTCGTGCAGGATACCGGCTACTCATGGTCGACACGTGCTGAATCAGCAGATGTTACCCTTTGATTTACCCCTTCATAACTTTTTTACTCCGTTGGAATCCATGGACTCCTGTGACTGACTTTCTGGTATAGAACCCAAAGAGTCTGTACCCACGCATCACCCGGTATCAGGCCCTCTACCTACTGTTTATGGGGATGACCAGGCTTGCAATCTCATCTCATGGAACATAGCTGGATTAGCAAGCAAGTTTGCCGACCCCAGATGGATCACCTACATAAAAGGTTTTCATGTGATTTGCCTGCAGGAGACGTGGTCTAACTCCAATAACTTTTTCCTGGAGGGTTTTAAGTTATTTAGTGTTTCAGCCACTCCTTCACGCGCGGGGAGATCTAAGGGTGGGCTGGCAATTTATGTATCTCTGGATGTATCTTGTCGTATGAGGGGCAGATTTACAATAATTGGCGCATCCCTGCATATTAGCAGGGATGCGCCAGTTATTTTGCGTGACGCAAAAAAACCCTTGCGCCACCATGGGTGCGCCGCATTTACAATGCGGCGCACCATGGCGCAAGGATAGACAGATGCGTGATGCATCTGTCGGCGTAAGGGTGACGCAGTGCTGGAGTCGTGTTGCAAGCGCGACGCAACTCCAGCACTGCTCAGGGGTGCCCTATACCTAACATGCTGCGTCACTCCTTACGCCTGCTTCAAGCAGTCGCAAGGATTTGACACAGCAAGGACGTAAACGTGACTCAGTGAAATCTTGTAGATTTCACTGCGTCACTTTTACGGGGCTTCCTTGCGACGGAACACCCACCCTGCATACATTATACCTGACGCAGGTATAATGTAGCGCAGGGCTTCACAACGTGACGCATCTCACTTGATGCGTCACGTTGTAAATATGTCACATAGTGGTGCATTGTTTGCGCCGCCGATGCGTCACAAAAGTGACGCAACGGCGGCGTAAAAGTGTCGCAAGGGGCTTGTAAATCTGCCCCTGAGTGTGTTAGGTACTGACAATCCCTGTTTGCAGGCTTTATCCTTTTCTCAGGGGTCCTCCAATTTGTTGCCGTTGAACTTTTATAATGCCGTGTCTGTTCCTTCAGATGTCTGTAACATTTCTAGGATGGGATCTCTTTTAAGGAAAGTGACCTCGAAGGCTACTTACAATGGTTATTTAATGATTGCAGGAGACTTCAATATACATCTGTGTGGGGACCCAACAGTAGGAATTTTAACCGAAACAGGATGTCCACGTGTCTCGGGCATGCGTGTTGAACACACCTTGCAGGGAGATATGCTGAACTCTTTGTTAGACGAGTTCAATCTAACTATGTCCATGAGTAGGATGGTCAATGGAAGGAACCCCCTTAATCCGACATTCATAGGAAGGGGTGGTGCAACATTCATAGATTTTATCTTTGTTTCAATCCCTTTTTTCCAATTTCTTTTGGATTTTATCATTGATGATAGTATTTTTAGTGATCATAATCCACTGTGTATTTCGACTGTATGGCCAAGACTTGGAAAATCCCAAATGTTAGCCTCCAGGGGGTCATTAAGGGCAAGAGGTCAAGGTAGAAGGCTAAGGTGGGATCAGATTACCCCTGACTCCTTCTATAAGTCTCTCATGATTAAATGCCAGAGGGAAGTCGATATCTGTACCGCGGGAAGAGGCGGGGACGGTGTTAGAAGCTTTTTCGGCTATCTCGCTTTCCATTGGAGACCTGCTGAAGGCGCCGCCTTTGAACTCAAAAGTTCAAGACATAAGATGGTTTGACCATAGCTGTTCCCGCGTGGCTAGGAACTTGAGGGGGGCCCTGGGGACTAGACCCAGGGACAGTGCCCTGGTAAAAGAGTGTAGAGGTATATATAAAGCTGAACTAGCAAGACGCTAGGCTAAGCTTAAGGATGAGGCATGGATTAAGCTCACCGAGGCCTGTACCTCGAAAAATAGCACCCAGTTTTGGAGTGTTGTTAACAGCCCTTTTTTGGCGGGGGAACACGCACAGGCTCTCGATGCACACATCACTGAAGAGGAATGGGTGATTCATTTCCAGGAAATGTTTAGAAGCCCATCTGAATCCAGCATCTCCATTGGTGGAGGGAGGGAGGTCCTTCTTATTACAGCAGAGGAAGTCAGCAAAGGTATCGCAGGCGTATCTAGGAATAAGGCACCAGGCCCCGATGGTATCCCCCCGGACCTTTTTATACCTAACCCGCAATTGTGGGTACCCGTCCTTACTACCGTCATAAATGCAGCAATCAGGGATGTTGCACCCAGTACATGGTCCATATCTACCATCGTCCCAGTTTTCAAAAAGGGAAATAGGGACATCACCCTCTGTTACAGGCCCATATCGCTGCTTGACTCTTCTGTTAAAGTGGTGGGACGCATCCTGTTGGATAGGTTATCTAGCTGGGCGGATGCTAACAACATTTTAACTGATATCCAATATGGTTTTCGTCCAGGGAGGTCGACCAATGTTTGAATTTATACATGATTGTCAGTAAATATTCCATTGCTCGATCAGGCAGGATATATTTGGCCTTCATGGACTTGTCCTCTGCTTTTGATCGTGTAAATAGAAACAAGTTATGGGAGACTCTATTGACTATGGGCGTAGATAAAGACATTGTCTTATTTTTACGTGAGCTTCATAGGGATACCAAAGCGGAGGTACGGTACACGAGAGATTGTAAGGTTACTCGTCAATTTCCAAACGAAAGAGGGGTCCGACAGGGATGCATTCTGGCCCCCTTTTTATTCAATTTATATATAATAGTCTGGAGAAAGTTTTAGTTGACACACAGGCAGATTTCCCCCAGGTGGGACGGTGGGGTTTGCCCGTATTATTATACGCAGACGACGTGGTCCTCATGGCCCAGACCGGGAGGGGTTTGCAAACTTTACTTAACTCCTTTGTAAAGTTCATGGAGGACCGGGACATGTTGGTCAATAACGCCAAGTCATACGTGAGGCAGTTGGGGCCAAGTTCAAAAAAGGATTTTAATTTCAGGGTTGGGGCTTTCCCAGTCCCTAAGACCAGCACCTTTTCATACTTGGGGGTTACGTTGGACGCCAAACTTAACTGGGGCCCATTGAGAGGTAAAAAGAAAGGAGATTTTTTAAGGAGTAACGCAGCAATTTTTAATTTTGCCTCACGGTTAGGCAATAAACCCATAGGTGCACTTTTGGAGATCTATAGGGCAAAATGTCTAACTCTGGTATCTTATGGTAGCGAAATTTGGGGCTATACCTCACTGGAGGAGCTACAAAGAGTTGAAAACGGGTTCATGAGACGTCTCCTATGTGTCCCACAGGGAACCCCCGCATTCATCATACATGAGGAGCTGGGTATGCCTCACCTGACTGACATGTTGTTGTTTCGCCCCCTTTCTCATTGGCTCAAAGTCTAGTTGAACAAGGGGACCGCCCTATATAGAGAGATCCTAAGGGATTGTATGGCTCTGGACCATGCCCACTACATTCCTTGGTTAAAATACATCCGGGATGAATATAGGACTCTTGGTATGGCGGATCTCTATAGTAATCCGAATTCAATAGAAAGAAAAGATCTTCTTTGGGCCAAGGAGACTTTTTTTAGACAGCGGTTGGTGCATAGGGAAGAGTGTGAGCTAATGAAGCCCAGTGTATGTAAATATATTATTCTTAAGACCGTACCCACAATAGAACCGTATCTCCTACGGCTTCCCAAAACGTATGACCTTTTTTTATTAACAAGATTTTATTTTGATTTATTCCATCTTCTCCTCGCCAACCCACGGGGGAGTAGAAAAGGTGAGATCCTGTTGCCATGTGGGTGTGATGGCAAATCCCCTCAGGATATGATTCATTTTTTAATGTTCTGTAGTTATTATGAGGTGCCGAGGAAAATGTTTGTAATCCCTGTTATAAAACAAGCAAACTTTACGCAAGTGCGCCCTGCTTTTACCTTTTTAGCCATGCTTTCAGGGTCCACCTTATGGCACTTTCTTAGCTTTTTAAAGGTTGCAGTTAGGCTTAGATCTAGCTGCGACTAAATTTCTTGTATGATGTAGTCCTGAAAGTGTGATCATTCAAGGTTTTTATATATATTATGTAGATACGTTTTTATGTCCTTTTTTTAATGTACTTTATAATGAATTGTAACCATTGATCACTGATATTCATGGATGGGATCCTTCCGCTACAATGTAACTTGGACTTTTATGGTTTTTATACAAAAGCCGAATGAAGTATTTTGTTTGTTTTGTTTTTTTGACAGAAGTGTTGGTCTCCTCATACATGTTTGAATTTGTTTTTATATCTATCAACTTTAAATGTCAACAAAAGGAGAATTGTCAGTAGGCATGTGATGTTGACATTCACAAAGAGGTCACCTACCTGTCCCTACAGGATAAACGGGTCCCTATATCTACTTCACTAAACGAGAAGTATCCTTTGTTTTTTTTTAAAGTGATTCTCACCCACACAAAATGGTGCAGCATGCTTGATCATGAAGTCCAGACCAAGGAGGTCTAGTACCCCCCCCACCCCCGGTGGGCTCAACCTCTCTTTTGGAGGGAGCACTTTGAAGTGAATTTTCAGGGATCCTGGTAGAGATTAAAATTGTCTAAAGACAACTCTGTTATCAATTACTTTATTAAGAGGGGACCTTTGTCGGGTTTAAAAATAAGTAAGGATGTACATAAAGCCTACTAATTATTTAATTATTAGAAAACTGTGACACACCATCTGTGACAAGCAGTGTGGGCCATGGATTCTGATGTCCACAATTTGCCTTACGACCAAAAATCAGAAGAACATTCACCATAATTGTCCGGAAAGTCTGTGCTCTATGGCGGCTGGAATTAAACAGACCAAATGAACACACTAATGCCCTGAAGAACTTCCTTCTAGAATGAAACCTGTTGGATGTGGCTGTAGTTTTTAGAGAAAGAATCCAAATTAAGAAAAACCAAGACCAAATTACTGCTCTCATTGTGTGAAACTACAATGATTTGGACTTTGTATGAGTGCCTCCTGATTTACTTTCATTTTTTTTTTTTTTTTTTTGCACCAGGTGCTTATCAGGGTGTGCACCAATTATCTATCAGGGATGGGCTTGGATGTGCTGTGACCTTGCCTTAGCTGCTTTGTAAATTATTTGAGATACTCCCAATGCATCACCAACTAAGGCCCTACTAGCTGTGTGTGAGGTGCAATATTTATTACACCCGATGAATAATAATATGGTGCAGTGTGTTACATATCGGTTGTGACTAATAGCACCTATTACAAGATTTCCCCCGACAAGGGGAATAATACCCAGCTTTTGGGGATTAACACCCACATATCCCTGTATTTACCAGGCATTTTCCCTCCGATATATTTTGAAAGGATTTACTTGCTGAAATTTACCCTGGGTTAAAATCAGACACACTCACAGTTGCGATATGTGTATTAACAGCAGTTGCCAAAGATGATAATTATTTTACAGCTCTTATAATTAAGGATTTGGGCCCACCAATCTTTCAACTACACACCCAAATGAGGCCATATAATTAAAATGTTGATGCAAACTAGTAGACATTGTGTTAAAATACACCCACAGAGTAGCAGGTACTTCAATAGACATGAACGTCAAATGACAGTTGTAAAGATAAACCCAACTACAATCAACTGTCATTTAGTCACAGGTGCTGACATTGCAAGTATGGCACTCCTGCTGTCAGAAAACATTGAATGTGACATAGTGGTCCTCCAAGGGCAGTTGTAGGGAGCCTGTGCTATGTTTAACGTACATGATATGAAAAGATGGCACGTGGAATAGATGAATTTGTCTGACACATTAACATTTCATTTGTGCTTTTATTTTACAAAAGCCCTAGGGCAGGCCTAGCTGTTATTAATTATCTAAGCTACCTGGAAAGAGTTACCTTGTGGATGTCCAGTGGAAGAACATATCTCCTAACTTCTGGTTGTGGTGCTTTCTCTGCATTTCTCTTCACTTCTTCCCAGTTTTCACGCAGATTGGCTAAATATAGATAGTTGTAGACAAATTCAAATCTGAAAACAGAAACGAGTATTTCTAAGGCATTTCAGAAACCTTTACAAAAGTGATCCATCTCAGCTGAAGGACATTTGAGTGACTGATTTTTCTACTGCAGGCTATAGAGTATCTAGATGGATTTATAATTATTCTCCAGATTAATTGATCTACTAATGCCACAGCTACAACACACATATAAATAATGGTACAATCTAGGGCAAAATTAATTTTTTATATAAATTTGAATTTAACTTTGAGACCGTCTTAAAGCATGTGAAAGAGGTATGCATTTTATCTATGTACAGGCTGCATAATTACCAAAGGGTTTCTTGAAGCTATAAACTGACCAAAATCAAATAAGTAGTGACCTAAATAGCTGCAGCACAATGAAATAAAAAGCAAGGTTATGTTACATTTGTTGCATCATTTACAATTTTTTCACCCCTGAGCTTCATGTGGGCATTTTCACTTAAAGGCGCACACACATGCCTAATGCACTAGAACTTGAAAAGCAACGAATGCCCATTGAGTAACCTTTTCCACAATTGTTGAACTAAATAGCACATTATATCAGCAGATGGCCTGTGAATCTATGCTATTTTCAATAAATGTTTCCCTTACGAAACAGATTGATCTGTATGTCACAAGTTCATTTACAGTTGGAGACAACTAGCAAAACATGTACCTTTGCCTTTAGTTTGTTGAGATTTTTTTGCATGAGAAATGTTCAAATAGTCTATGAGATATGCAATACCCTGCACCAAATTACAGCATGCACTGGGAGGTAAAATAGTGATATGTTCACAATGAGCAAACTATGGTTTGTGGATGCTCATACTGCAAAAATGTGGTGTACCAGCCTGCATAACTATCACATAAAGTAGTTATACGTGTGCTTTAATGTACAACTTTGAATATTGTGCAATTTTTAAAAAAAAAATGTTTTAAATTTGTTTATTTGCATTTCAGGAACATAATACAACAACAACAGTGCTTCATTCATGCTCCAACAGTGCATTTGTAATACAAATGTACCTGATAGTACAGTACAATCGAATGTTTTGCATCATTAAAATAGGAAGAAAGGAGAAAATAGTTAGGAATCAAATCAAAGTCTGTAGGTACTCAAGTGTTCCCCCTTCATAATAGCTTCCTTTCATTTACGGCACTTAGCTCGGCTTCAGCTCCGTGATAATGGATAAACCCTGATAGCCCCCTCAATACAATTCTAACTTTAGGTCATCTAGCCTATCTATGTCATTCACCAACCCGCACCTTTAAATATTCTACTGCTAGGGACTAAACTGTATGACTCCAATTCTAGTTTCCTCTGACTTCATCTCATGTCGGGGCAGCTGCTGGACTACTATTCTCGCGTATCCACTCTATAAATGGCATCCAGATATCTTTCGGTCTCGAGGCAGTAGGCATCAATTCCCAGTATGTGGATAGCTGGGTTTGACCAAACACCACATCCCTAAGCCAATCTTCCTTAGTTGGGATTCTCCGGCTGCCCCAGTGTAGGGCCACGCGGCGTTTCGCAAATAAAAGCATAGCGTGTAGTTTCCTATATTCTACAGGTGTGTCCTTGACGTATCCTAGCAGTCCTTGCAAGGGAGTGAGAGTGTCAGCTACGCCTGTTATCTGCTGTACGATTGCACCTACGTTTACCCAATACGCCCCCAGTCTTGGACAGTCCCATGCTACATGAAGGAACCCGGCCGGTGCAATACCGCAGCGCCAGCAACTGTCCCCGTTTTTCAGTCCCATCCTATGTAGGCTGATTGGTGTTCTGTAAATCCTGTGTAAATATTTAAAATGTATAAGACGAAGTCTACAATTCGGGGACAGCGCCTTGAGCTGGCCACAGCAGTAAAGCCACTGCTCCTCCGACAATGGGGCCGCGAGTTCAGCGTTCCAAGCCGCCCATGCATGCGGATGCGTAACTGGGACTGATGTCTGCATGTGATTGTAAATTCTAGTAATTAGTCTCCGTGGGGAAGCCTGCACATATATATTTTCTGACTATTGTGCAAATTGAATGTATGAATGAGGTGATTTGTAGAGCACGACAGCTGCTGCAACAGAAGCGTCCCGACGCTAGTTGCAAGAAAACTAGAAACTGAAAGTGAAAGCCTAATAAATACAGGAAGGAAGACAGAGCAGCATCTGAGGAAGAGCATGTTTCTTTGAAAAGATAGGTCTTCAAGTGAGTCTTAAAAACGGCCTCTGAGGATTACTTCGCAGATGTTTGGCAGGGGATTTCAGAGCTTTGATGTCAGGAATTAAAAAGCCCAGCCTCTCCCACTCTTGCTTCATATTTCCTGGGGATGCATAACAAATTTTGCTTAGTAAAGCGAAGTTTTCTGAGAGGTAGGTATTTGTTTATTTTCTTTTGGATATAGGAAGGAGCAGTTTGATGCAAAGCCCTAAACGTGAATAAAATGGTTTTAATTATTATTCTTTGGTTTATAGGTAGCCAATGAAGAGTTCTCAGACCCTTGCGAATTGAGGGACGGGGTGGGATGTTCAACACTAGAGGAGCAGAGGCTTTCTGCTCCCTCTGTAGTCTGTTTATCAGGAAAGTCAAGGAGCAGGACATTTGCATAGTCTAATCTTGACAAGATTAAGGAGTGGATGATGCTCTTCTGAGTTCTTTCTGGAAGAAATTTAAGGGTCTTTCTCAGGAATTTTAGTAGGGCAAAGCACACTACGACAGTGCTCTTAACTTGAGGCTTGAAAGAAAGGGAGGAGTCAATCAACTCCTAGGTTTTTTGCAACAGTTGTGGGTGCTTGAGATTTGCCCACTTCAGATGGCCAAATTCTGGTTAAGTCCAGTGTGGATGAAGTGCCCAAAAACAAGATCTCGGATTTGTCCGAATTGAGGCAAAGACAGCTCTTATGCATCCAGTCGGTCACGGCCAAAAGGCAATCCTGGAAGTTGGCAGTCACAGAACTGTCCAGGTGATTAAAGGCCAGCATCAGCTGCATGTCATCAGCATACGACACCACATTGAATCCCCAGGCTTGTACAATGGGGTCAAGAGGGGCCATATAGATATTGAATAAGGTGGAGCTAATAGTCGATCCTTGTCGGGCACCAAATTATTATAATATATCTGTATTCCTCAGCCGACTAAAAACCTTGGCTGTTCTTCTCGTTAATCTGGTGCTTAAGTTCTTTTCTTTTTGGTTCTACTTGCAGTTTTCAGCACCGGAACACTCCAAGGAGAAATAGTGCGCCTTATAAAGCCCCCACATTAACTCATTTTTAATATAGTTACTATTCCGCTGTTTTGAGAATATGAATAATGAAATATCATGGAATATTAAAGGATTGGGTAATTATAACAAAAATAATTGTTTTTGTTTCACTTTTCTATAATGAAAGTGTTTGTCAAAAGTTAAAATATTGATGTCAGACACGAGTACACATGTCAACAATCTGGTTAGGCTAAAACACAGATTTTAGAGAACCTCTGCTCATCCCTGGAACAAACAGCAGGCAATTCTCTAGAGCCATGTGAAGTAAGTTCATACAGTTCCAACAAATTTAAAGTCAAGAAAATAACACAATAAAATTTGGAAACCAATAAATATAAGTAGTTATTGATCATAATTGGATAAGGGAAACCGAGATATGATTTATTTAAAAAACTTTAAGACAAAAATGCCTACAAAAAAGTAAAGCACCAATCAAAAGTATCAGTTCTCAGTTGACCAGGACCTAGGTGCAATTTCAGGCTGACAGTGAGAGCAAGGAGGTCTAATATAGAAATCAGATTGGCCCAGTCAAAGTTTTAACTTTGGGACTTAGGGCCTGATTTAGATCTTGGCAGACGAGCTCCGTTACAACGGTGATGGATTTCCCGTTCACTGAAATATAAATCTCATTATATCCTATGGGATTTATATTTCGACGGATAAGATATCCGGATATCTCGTCTGCCGAAATATAAATCCCATTATATCCTATGGGATTTATATTTTGGCGGATGGGCTATCCGTCACCGTTGTGACAGAATAACCCATCCGCCAAGATCTATATCAGGCCCTTAGTCTTCTTTTTGGAAGTAAAGTCTTCCAGTGGAGTAAGGTCCAAGATGGAACCCAGTGAGGATCTCTCAAAGTCAGATAGGTCATCTGAAGCCATTGGTTTAGGCACCAGAAGCGAAGAGTGGGACAAACCTGGATTTTGTATCTGCTGAGCTTGTTTCACCCTGGTCCAAGGTTTTACCTTCAGGTCGAGTCACTTTTTCAAATCTAAAAACCCATCAGCAGGACAACGCTCAATATTTTTACTGTGAGGTCCTGCACAAGCCCATTTTTAGAGTGGCAAATGTCAGTCAGCAGGATGCGTGTGGTTTTCTTACCCAGAGGGCATCCCCATGCCAAGAGCTCAACACTGTTGCCCGGTCCTCCAGAGGAGGAAAACATGACTAAACACAATTTTCTCCAACTGCTGGGGAAGTCCTTCCAGACCACTTCTGAAGCCCTCATTACATCATGGTAACCTTTTAGGCACCAGGGCTCTCTCCAGGCAGGGCTTCTGGAGGGTCAGACCTCAGTGATCTGCTTGGTCTTGCTGGAGTCGGGAGTCCTACTTTTTGTCCCTCTGAACAATACAAATAGGAGGTCAACCACTTGAACTTTGGAGAGCAGCTCCAGTCCCTCAATGGCACCAGACGTCAAGAGCCCTTGAAACCTTTTCTTCCAGTAGGACCTTCTTTCTTCATATGTCTTTCCAGCTTCATGAATGCTCTGCAGTGGTGGTGCTGAGGTCATATTCATATCTAAATAGGCAGTGACTTGAGATTTCCTACACCTGATGCGGTCTACTTGCTCACCCTATTCCCACCTCCTTTTTATGACTTTCTCTTTGGTTCGGCAAAAATCTCTGCAAGCTCTAAATTGATGATGGCTAACCCTTAGATCCACCTGGAGGTGGTCTAGCACCCTCAAGACACTCCTCGATTTGAAAGAGGTATCATTCCCTGTGAAAGGGTCAATAATTGTTTTTCTCTCCTGCTGGGGTTGAAGCTAGAAAGTCTTGAATGACCCTGGGAATGAACGACATCAGATCCAACCTTATTTGGCATCACCAAGTCAAAGGAAGTATGAAGGCAGTCGTTTTCTCTTTCAATTGTTCCTGCCCCATTCCCAGATGGCTAATCCATATTCACAATACCACTGTCTTCCACAGTACAGGCCACTGCTCTCAGGGAGGAGAATCTTTAAATCTCAGCAAGCTATGTCTATTGAGTATCTGTAGTGGGGTTGAGTGACAAGATTTTTTAAATTAAGTGGAAAAGAACTTAGAATCACTTTTCTAGGTGATGATCTAAAAAAAGAATTTTATTTGCACCTACGCTTGTTCTTGAACAATCACGCCACCTACACAGTGAAAACAGCTTCTGTGTACTTTCACTGTGAGGGCATAATATTCTAAATATGTAGTTTGCCACAATTTACACATTAAGCAACCAATCCTTTTGAATAACACAAAACACCCTTTGTGGGCGACTTATCTATTGAATAAAAAAGCTTTCCTACTTGGTAAAGGCACTATTTATTGCCATGTGGAAGTGCAGTGGTTTTAAACTACACAGCGTAAAGTACAAGCCTACAAGGAGCACAATGGTGAAACTGGCATCCAAATACATTTAAAACATGTGTGGGAGGTGTAAATACTCAACTCTGTCCACATGACATTTAACCTGCATGCCATTGATGTCTTTTCTGCACCATCTACCATGGCCTAACAGGAGCGTTTAATAAACCAATTGGATTATACCAATTTTAACTGTACCATTATAGGAACAGAGCACAAACAATGCATCAGTGAATAGCAGTGCAGAGTCACAATGCACAGAGTACAGCAAAAATAGGGTCCAGAAAAAGGTGAAAAATCCAGGGTGACCATGAAGACAAGGCAGGTTTCCTGCACATCTTTTGCCCATTTTCACTATAAACATATTCCTTGGCACTCAGATCTGAGAAATAACAATGCACAGGAAGTGCATTAATTTCTCTGGCTTCAGAGCACAGAGGGGTGTTGTTATACCATTCTGTAAGCTTTTGTTTGTGGTACTTGCATATGCATTAAATGGTTTGCTAGGCAATAAATGATGTAAAGGTAATGGGATGGGAATGTGCATTATTAATATCCATGGAAGTGACCAGTGTAATCAAACATTTTAGAATTATATAAAATTCAAATATACAATTCATGCGATGGCATAATCGCTGTTGCTCGTGACTGCAAATGAGTGCTGATCCTTTTAATGAAGGAACGTCAGTGGTTCAATGCATTCTGAATAAGCTCCAAATGACGTTACTACAAAATTATGCAACCAGCAGTCTGTAATTCTGAAATTGGAGAGTTTACTTTCCTCTCCTTGCGACATGAATCTCGGCATGGAATTACTCATATTGCTACTTCTTAATATATAATTAGTCAATTTGTCTGCTCTAAGATATGGTTTGTAATAACTTTGGATCATGGTCCTGCAATTTTTATATTTGAATTAGAAGACATAAAAAGAGGCCACGCGGATAGAGGTATAATTGTTCTCTGTTAATGCTTTTTAAATGTTTTAGTTCTTGCAATTGAAAGACTGGACATTCCTGTACATATAATAATTAACATAGATATAGGGCAACTTTGAGAATATTCATTATAATCAATATGTGAGCACCAAAAGAGATGATCAGCAGGAGGTTTGTCTGATAAAATACTTCAGGCAGTTAAAACATTAGTATAATTTTTTGCAAATAAATCATAAGACATTTTGCAGCAACTGAACATTGTAAATGTAAATAGGAAGATTACAGAAGTGCTTGTACAGTTGTATTAAAACAAAATCCAAGTACTGGTTCCAGAGCTAACATTTAAAAGGTGTTGGTGAACTGTTTAAAGTTTGATAATGAACACAATTCACTTCAAACTATTAATGTTATTTAAGGTTTTCCCTATTATGAGGGAATTTCCAACATTTGGGAGACCATTATATTTATATTGATATATATGTAAAAAATGTACTTCTATTATTTCCAATGATTCTCATTACAGAAACAGATTTGCTAGACTTCTCAACAGTAGCGGCCTGTGGTGGGAGTGCTGCCGGGCGCTGACGTGGGGCGGGGGAGGGGCAGGAGGGGGGGTAGTAAACTACGGTTTATGGCCGATTAGAGGTAAGTAAACATATAAACAAATAAAACGAATTTCGTTGTGCGCGCAACGAAATTCGTTTTATTTATTTATATGTTTACTTACCTCTAATCGGCCATAATCCGTAGTTTACTACCCCCCGCCCCACGTCAGCGCCCGGCAGCACTCCCACCACGGGCCGCTACTGCTTCTCAATGCTAGATTATAATTCATCCACTGATGAAATGACCATCCCTATTGGCTCTCTAACAAGGCAAGGGTTTAGGGCATGATTGATTGTCTATTGATTTTATGATTTTTTTATCAAACTTTTTTTAATTCTAAACTTCCAATTTGCATAATTATGTTGTATACTATAAAGAAGCTGTGAGTTACAACTAGGCCAATTCCAAAGGCTGACAAAGCTCAATGGTACAGCAATTGTAAACATTTTGGAAATTTGATATCTTTTAGAGCAGAGACGTTTTGTCCCACCTTATCAACTGTAAACTTGCAGGATTTGTATTGATTAGACAATTCCAGGTTTTATTTTTCTGATATTAATGATAGAATATTCATCTATGGTTCAACAGTGGAAGCTGTCACATTGGATGCAGTAACATTGATTGAGGATTAAATATTTTGTGATTATAGTTTCAATCTTTAGTAATGGTAAGCATTTTTATAATATTCCTTCACCTTGTATTCACATAACTAAAACATATTTATCACAATTCTCCCTTACTGCAGTATCATAGAGGAGTGTCCTTTTATCATGGGGGTCATTCTAAAATATATATTTTATTAAAAAGTAAATTGAGGGATTTAAAACTAACATGATGAACTATAGTGTCTGTCTATGAGGATAATATCTCAGTTTATACAACAGCTGATGAGAAACCCTTTAGTCTTTTTATGGATTAAGTTAATTTCTTTCTAGTGTATCAGGTTATAAAACAAAGACAAAAAACGAAGTTTTTTTTCTTTGAATAAATTAGACAGTGAGGGGCCAATTCCGATTCGGGCCGGAAATCTCTCCGACCGAGCCGGACCCGGAGAGATTTCTGACCGAATAGGACCCGTGCAGCCCGACCGAACGAGTACGATGCATCCGTATGCTATCGTACTTGAGTCGGTCGGACTCCCATTGAAGTCAATGGGAGCCGGTCGTACAAAGCGTACGCGGGCTCCCATTGCCTTAATGGGTGCGAGGCAAACAAGGGCGCCCCCTACAGCGGGTACGCGGCAAAGCGACTCGCGCCATAACACGCACAGGTAGGGGGGACCCATGGGTCCCCCCTGTGTGCGACTCGCGCGGCTACGCGTACAGGGGGGTCCGACACGGACCCCCGAAGTACGGCTCTGACTGCTCTTTCGAGCCGGACGGCGAGTGTCGGTCGGACTGCTCGCGGGGCGCATCGTACTTACCCGGCCGGGGAACGTCTCCATGGCGCGGTGCGAGTCGTGTCCGAGCGAGTCGGTCGGTGCGGTTAGACCCGGGAACGAGTCAGTCAGAGCGGTTGGGACGCCCGAACGAGTCGGTCGGCGATTTCGCATCGTACTCGCTCGTCCGGACGCGCGTACGAATCGGTCGGGAAATAGGGCTCCGAATCGGATCCGGTTATGCCGAGTCCGATTCGGAGCCCTACTGGCCGAGATCGGAATCGGCCCCTAAGTCTATCTTTGAGTGATTTGTCCTACAATGAATAAAGAAAAATCCAAAGGTCTGGGTATTTAATTTTCTCTTAATATTAAGGACTTAATTAATATATTGCGGATGCAATTAATGTAAATCTAATTCCATGTTAACAAATGGTCACTTTTATATCTGCCATGGTGCAGTAGACTTCAATCTATAAAGAGGATTGTACCATCAATTACTCTTTGGCAATGAGCCATTTCCAATTTTCAAAATTATTATTAAATCAATTCACTTTGTAATCACAATATTGTTAAGCAATAAAAATAAGGCCAGCATATACTCTCTTTTGTGAACTTAAAAAGACAAGGCTAGAAGGCAAAACACCAATTCATGATTTTCAGAAATGTAATTTTCAAGGCCTTAATGGTCAGAGGTTTCAACTACTACACAAACTCCTGCTTCCGAAGTGGTCTGAATTATGAATTGGGTGGTATTTACTGCACCCTTTAATTACCAGATGCATTAAATACCTCACCCTTTGTTAAATTTTGGCAGGTCAAACCTGCCAGAATTTAATAGGGGAAAACAGTACAGTGCTTACTGCACCAAAATCCGCATGTTATTCCCTGAAAACTCTGAATAGGATCTATTGCTCAGACACAATAAATTCCAACCCCATGGTGTCAATTTTATTGATGCAATAAATAGCACCCACTTTTCTGACACACTCAGAATCAGGGCCCGAGTGTTTCTCTATGTTGCATTTTAATACATCTAAACAAAAAAATTCTGAAAATATTTGATTGGTTCTTTGACCTTTAGGAAATTGACCTCTATGTGTAACTGGCCTTGTTATTAAAAACCCATTTGATAGACACACTTGTAAAGTTAGTATAGCTTTCATTCCTATTGCAAATTCTTTGATATACTTATAAATCTGGCAGTTTGGTATAATAAATACTTCAGAATTTAAATGTCTGTTTTTGGAGCAGGTGCACAAATAAAGGCAGTGCATGAGTTCCATAACTAGTTGAATGTAATAAAGTTATTCCTTCCATGGTATCTTCTTTAATTTACCTAATTTCTTATGTCAGTATCCATTGTTGCAGTGGCATATTCAAGCTGTCTTTACAGTCCATTTTATTTGCTTATTGATTTTAGTTTTTCAAGTCATGATTTATTTTTGCTACAGATAGACCATAGATGAAAATCTGATGTAGAGTTTAAATGGAAGCTTAATTTAGATGCTGTTTGGTCTAATGAACTTGGGACAAAATGCATGCAAAGATGTATAAGTCATCAGCAGCATATGTGTTTCAGCCACTCCCTCCCTCCCCCTGAGCCTCAAGCCTGCACACCAGCCATGCCCCAGGACACAAAGGTCAGCAACAGGATCAACCTCCGGCAGCCCACCACACCACTCCATGGTGCATCGGGCCCCAGTTTTACTAAGAACACCGGCAGGAGCAAGCAACAAGTCCAGTTCGGGCTTTACCTTGAAATCAATCAGCCTGGCCTTGCACCTGATCCAACCCCCCGTCCCCCCCCCCCCCAACCTTGATGCCTATAGCAACCCTGCGACAAGTTCTCTTGAAGCACAAATAAGGGGGCTCACTGATTTATCCTCATGGTGCTTAGAAGTAAACTTGCCCCCCGCTGAAACTGTGCTACACTGAGGGGAAAGCCACTCTAGCTCCAGCCACCACAAGGAATACTCTGAGCACTGTGCAGGTGCACTCAGCCCCGAAATCACATTCTAGGGCTCTCCAAAAAGACCTTATCACGCAGATCTTCCAAGCCCCCTCCAATTTTGGGGTCTCCCAGGCCTCATCCACCGCCGGTAGCCTAGAAGGCGCGAAGTGGTCTCTCCCATGGTCTCTCCCGAGTCCAGTCCACCCCAACTCCACCACGTCCATCGTGAAGCAAAGGCCACATTTGTGTCCTGGGGACAGGGATGTACCTGGGCACAACTCAACAAAACTCCAGCAGTCTGCCAACACTTCTTTCAACTCCCAGGCATTGGAGCCCCTGAAGCTGGATCCAACGAACTTCAAAAAATGAGTGTGTTCTGGAGAGTCCTTGAAAAAAGCGCAAGTAATCACTGCACAAATTCATCATTACACTTCATCTGTTCCCGAAGCACCAAATCGGCTAACTCCTCTAACTTCTCCTGGACCCATCTTGCCTGCAATTGCTTAACTGCCAAACATACTGACATGGGTGAACTCTCAGCTTCCTTACTTCAAAGCTTGGAGTCTAAAATAGAAAGAACACTTGAGCTCACCCTGAAGTTGTTTAGAACGCCAGAAGTGACAAGGAAATCACTCCAAGACACACAAGTCACCAATAGTTTTGAGCACCTACACTCGACAGCCATAAGTGCAGAGCAAAACTCCATAGCAGAGCACTGATAGTCCACAAAAATGGAGTTAGAAAATAAATCTCCTCCAGTCGATTGCGCAGCGCCTTGTGAATTTGAGCATCAGGATAGATTCTATCAAAGAGAAAATTCAAGGCATCTTGGTTACCAAGATGTGCTCCTGTTCATGTGCAGCCATTATTGACAGGTGGGCAACTCTACCCGAGATCTTTGGCTAGATCAAAACCAGTCGGGGGAAAAGATGGCACCCCTGCACATTGAAGCTGGAAAGCCTACTGCAAACTTACCCAGGAGTTTGCAATTGCCACTCCTCAGTTCAATTATAAACCTAATCGACCGCTCCAAGCCCAATCAGGGCCTGTGGCATTGACCGAATCACCACTCTCCCCAGCAGGGCCCAGCTCCTGCACCACTGTTCAGCCTAGTGGGAAGGACAATAAGGAGGCTCAAACTAGCCCTGCGACATCAGGGGCCCCGATTTCCAGGAGTGCCAAAAAAAAGCTAAGGAAACAGCACAAACAAGCCATCTCCCCAGGGACACCCATGGTGAATCAACTCTGGTGGGACTTCGCCCGCAGCAACACCTAGTTGCAGTGTTCAAGGAAGGGCCACAGCTGGCAGAATGAGGAATAGATTTTCAACCCCCCCCCCCCCTGCTTGGAGAAATACCCACACATCCTCTAAACCTCCCTCCGGTAAAAGGGGGTCCATTCTGTCTGTGGCTGCAAAAACCTTAACCCCGTGCAGCACCAGAAGAAAGATGCCCTGGACTTCTTAGTAAATATGATCGTCTAGTTGCTGAACAAATATGAGTCCCATCAGACAATCATATTCGGGGATTTTAACATTGGGGCCTTAGGCAAGTCCTTCAACTCCCTCAGTTTGACAGGATCCCGCATCTCTACACACTCTACAATCACAAACTAATCTCGTCTCAATCCCTAAAAGAAGCCTGCTCTCCCTTCTGGCGCACCAACCCCACTTTCAGGAACATATCCACAGTCGATTACATCTTCTTCAGCCAAGGGCTGGCTCCCATGCTCCAAGACTTTGAAGTCGATGACAGGGATGAAAGCAACCACAGATCCCTGTGTGCAACCTTGCAATTAGTTTCTATTGATTCATTATCCCTGGCATCGCTTGGGGTACCAACAGGGGAAGAGCACCTCAAGGTCCTGCACAGAATCAAATGGTCAGCTAAACTGGGAGGCAAACTTCTAGCCTGGATTCAGGAAAGAAATACAGGCAACAAACCACCCTGCTCAATATCATCACCGGGACACAGGGAGGAACTTGTAGCAGATCTCCAACAGGTGGTGGGGAACAGACAACGGAAACCACTGAGAAGATTCCCTCATCTTAATACGCTCCCCTTGTCGCACCAATGAGCTAATCGTCTGCAAGCACACCCTCCGCAGGGTCTTGGCACTAGAAGAAGAGGCAGTCAAATAGAATCCGGCCAATCACTCACCGTTCTCAGAGCAGCTTACAAGCAGAAAGTATGGCAGCAAAAAAGGGAGTACATTGAAGCAGGGTGGCTCAGAATTTTCTCTCTGCTAAAAAACAAGAATCACTATTACCTGTGGAGGCACATAAATTGCTTTGGCAATTTAGGACAGAACAAAGAGAACGGTGTAGTGGAAAGGGATTGGATCAGGTATGTTAAACAGCTATACAGAACAGACTGTGGCAGCAACACCTCCTATATCCCACTTTGCCCCAGATTTCTGGGTTCAACATGGCATCCTTATCACAGAAGGTGCAGTACTGGCAACCATTAAGAAAATGGGGAATGATGGGGCCCCAGGGCCGAACAGGATTCCCGCCTCCTTGTACGAAACGGCTCAAGACTTCTGGGCTAGAACACTAACAACACTTTTTAACCATGCTTTTGCCACTGCAATGACACCGACCTCCTGGAGTGGCTCAATCCTTTTCCCTATTCATAAAAAGGGAGACCGTTCCAACCTGGCAAATTATCGGCTTGTCGCTCTCCTCTGCCTTGAAGCCAAAGCCTACGCCTGTATCCTTCTGGAGGAATTGGAAACATGGGTGTTGAAAAAAATAATTCTCCTGTTCTTCCAATCTGGATTTAGGCCTGACTGTTCAATGATGGACAACATCTTAGCGTTGGCGCATTTAGCCAATCAAGCTGTTAGGAAGAAGCAACCCCTCCTGTTCTGCTGCTTTGTCGATTATAGTGCTGCCTTCGACACTGTGGATCGGGGCAGGCTATGGGCGAAGCCAGCCGCGTGGGGAATCCAGCCCTTGCTCCTCAAGGCGGTAACATCTTTATATCAGGAGACTTGGGTCTGGGTAAAAACAATCCCCACCACAGCCACTGCCAGTGTGCCCACCAACAAAAGCTCAAACAGAGCTGTGTGTTAGTCCCCCTCCTCCTTAATCGCTATACTGCAGACCTGGGCACAGCCCTGGAAGGTGACAGTTTAGTTACACAAAGGCTGGGCCATCATATCATTTCTATGTCCAGAATTGAAAGAATAACATATTTTGGTATCTACACACATGAAAGAAGAATTTAGTCAGTCAGATTTTTACCCTCTAGGCCTCAACCCTCACTTACCCTTTTTCTTATTTCTTTTTTAAATGATTTCCTCCCCTTCGTTTCACTTTCCTGTTTTATTTCATGCTGCATTTACATTTTTGTTCTTAACCAAACCAAAAGGTAATTCCTGGAAGTGTTATTTTTGCGTTACAATTTAAATAGGAATGTTTTAGTCAGTTCTAAATAGCTAATGTAAAGATGTATTGTTCATCATATTAAGAGTTTTTCAATACTGAAGATTGAGTTCTGTGATAAATTTCACATGCATTTATCTTAAAACGTATAGCTGTAACCAAGTAACACAAAAACAGGGGAATATTTTCAGTTTCACCCTCAAACACAACCTTTTCTCCGGTTTGGCTTTGAGTTACCATTTTGATATTTAAATTCATAAGACATCACAATACATGGCCAGCACCTGTTCTCATCACAATGGACCAGCTGTTCTGGCTAAAAGTTACATACTTGATTTCGCCATACGCACAAAAAACTCAGAGACCCATTTATTAGTTTCAATGTGTTCTGATAAGAGAGCTGCGTGAGTCTACGCTAAGACGACAGAGGACTCCCGAAGTTTTTTTTAATCCTCTTTAGAACAGAAAGTTATTGACGTACAATGTTCTCACATTTATAAATCAACAACAATACAAAGATAAAATAATCAAAGTCAAGGGAGTTGAATTACATTGCATTACTTAAGCCTGATCCTGATATTTTTGCTTACATCTTGGGCCACTGGTCATAAAAAATGTGGGGCCTATTAGCAATAACCGGCGATAATTATCGCTAAGCGCAGTTAGCGCTAGGATAATTATCGCCGGCTATCGCAGGTTTCTATCGCGGAGATAGCGTGCTATCAGCAACGCTTATCTCCAAAGCGATAGAAACCCTGGAGAACAGTGTGAATATCGCTTGAAAACAAGCGATATTCACACTGTGACCAGTGTTAGCTTGGCGATAGGGCGAGGGGATTTAGCCATGTAATCCACTTCCCATTGGATTACATGGCTAAGTCAGGTCTGGACCAGGCGTTAACAAACCAGCGCTAAACGTGTTTAGCGCTGGTTCGTTAATCACCTCCCCTGCCTCGCTAATAGGCGATAGCGAGCTTAGCGACTGTTTCCAGTCGCTTTTAGGTTGGGAACGCCTACTTTGCATGCCATTAGCGATAAATATTGCTGGCATGCAAAGCGGCACCCAACCCGGTCGCTATCGCCTAGAAGCTGTCGCTAACAGCAGTTAGCGACAGCTTGCTAATAGGGCGTTAGAATTATCGCCGCTTTAGCGGGAAAAAGTCCCGCTAAAGCGGCGATAGAGCCCTTGATAATATGCCCCTGTATCTTTGAATGAGTTTAAATTAAGCATAATATATTCGCTTAAACTTCGCTTTAGTTGTAAAACTAGACATAGCATTTAGTAGTTCAGTTCCTATGGTATTACCCTTTCCAGCAGCAGAGATCCACAATGAGGAATCCATGGTCTTCATATGTATTGATGTGATGGAAGAGGTTAAAGGCTGATGTCCTGTATTTGATGTTGAGGTATTCCCCGTCAGTTTTTCAGCTACATGCATCCACACCTTAAACACAAGCCGAGTTCGACAGGCTTTAGAAAATTATTCGAGTTCTAAAACATATATATATATATAATAAAAGTTAATTTAGTGCAATATTACAGAAACACTGTTCTCACCCCCATTGTTTCATGAGATTCGAAGCAGTCCATGTAGTTGGCTCCCCAAATACTCCATGAGGAAAGGAACTTAAACAAGTTGATTTTCACGGGTTGCTCCACGAAGACAATGTAGTTCGGAGTTAGACCAAAACTGTGGAACAAACAAGCATCAGTGTTTTCCCCTCAATTGTTCATATATTGCTGTTTTGCTATAACAACTAAACTGTGTAATGTAATAAACAATGGATAATCTTCAAAAAGAATAAATACTGCATTCTAACTTTCCTAATTCTGGCATACCTTAATGCATCGGTGAAAAAGGCAGACACAACACACTTCGACCAATAGGGACTTGGGTGCATCAGCAAATATGCTCTCAAAACACATATTATGCGCTGCTAGAGAATTACTTTGTGAAAGCAGCAAAACAATCTGAAAGCTTACAGGTGGACGTGCAAGCGAGTTTGAGAAAACGCTGGGCCAGATTCACAAAGAAAGTAGGAAAAGCATGTGTGGAGATATCGACTCTGCCTGCATGTATTATTCGCCACCAAGGGTAAAGATACCTCGGGGAAAACATTCTCAAATGCCAGGGCTACTTAAATCTACAAAGCGAAATAAGGGAATATACAAGGTGTAAATATTTACTCGGACCCATTACAGGCAAAGTCTGACATGCTCTCATTTAAAAGTCACATTCTGAGTCATGTGGAGTGGTATCTCGCTAGAAAATATTACCCTGATTCCAGGCTTTACCGGGTGCATTCATGCACCTAGTACGACCAAATCCCTGGCTTGAAATGGTGAACCACGTCCGGCAATGAACCTGGTTACACCCCACTTGCATCATTGACTCTCTAATTTGCCTTTGACTCCTCTACCAGTGCTGATGAAAGCCTTGGACACTACAGAAAAGTAGAGCTGTCTAACTGCAACCAATGAGTGGATGCACATTCACAAACTAAAACTGAACCCATCTAACACGGAATTCTTTTGATTTGTTTTAGGGAATCCACTTTTCCTCAGCTCTTCTACACGCAGGTGTTACATCTGAAGCACACCCTCCACCTCCATCCCAACCATAAAGCACCTGGAGGTTCTTTTTGATCACTCTGTGGGGCATATTCACAAGAACGTGCGATAAACATCACCAAAATAGGTTAACGCAAATTCACATATCGCCGTCCATCGCGGGAAAATAACCCCGTGTCAACGTGGCATTCCCAACACGGCGGTAACATGGGATAGTGTCCTGATAACGCGGAAAATAACCGCCATGAACCCACCGTGACGGCGAAAAAAATCCAACAGCGAACGTGAAAAAAGGTGCGATGGGCCCAATCGCGATAAGACAATCAGCGAAAAGCAGCGCCAGGCCTGCAAATCACACACGTCAGGTGGGAAAAATCACCATAAAAGCAGAAAAAAATAAAAAAAAAATAAAACCGAAACACAGCGAGTCACAATGGAGGCCGCCGGAGCAGGCACAGAGGACGGCCAGAACCCCACAAGCCCCACGGAGGACCAGCCTGGGACCCCGGGGACAGGGAAGGGCAGTGACAAGAAGAAGAGGAAGACGAAGTTCAGTCCGCAGGAAAACAGGATCCTGATCACGGAGGTGCTAGAACACCATCAACAACTGTTCGTCACCTCCTCTGTGTCATTGGCAACAAAAAATGCAACATGGCAGTCCATTGTGGACAAGGTGAATGCAGTCGGAGTGCTGAGGTGGACAATGGACGAGGTTTAGAGGCGCTGGAATGATGTGAAGCGCAAGACCAAGCAGAAACTCGCCAACAACCAGAAAGCAGCAATGCAGACTGGAGGTGGGAGTCCAGCGCCACAGGAGGAGCTGGATGAGATGGAGGAAATGGTGTCCACAGTCATCAGTGCGGAGACGGTGGCAGGAGTTGGGGGACCGGACACTGCTCAACATGACCTGACATGACAGCAACAGGGTGAGTAACCACCAGGGCTTGGGGGGACAGGGGAGATGGGCACAATGGCACACATGCACAATCAAGCGGAGCACAGTGCACACCGACAATGACTCTGGATCATGTCCCTGATCCCCTTGGCACACTGCAGCACACATAGCAACAGCACGTAGGCCCCCGTCGACTATGTGCCCAGAGGAGGCCCGCCCACACATCACCTATCCCACAACCAACCCATGCACATGTGCCAAACCCAGCAAAGCTGCGGGTCCGTGAGCCACACTGACAATGCAAGTGACACTGCATGACGATTAGCATGGCTGCAGTCCGATCATCATGACATGGTGCACGCCACCACACTGAGGTGGCTGAGTGTGGACCACATCCTTAAAGGAGCAGGTCACACTCTGACACATCCACCTGCACAAACAACCCCTGACCTCAACAACACACCTGCGGACAAACCTTGCTCCACAGCCCCAACCCCCACCAAGAGCCCAATTCACCCAAGAATGCAACATCTCAGCACTGTAAAAGCACAGAAGTCAAGGCACACAGCCTGAAAGGGATAAGGGCCAGCCACATCAGAGCTGCAGGGGCGTCTCACCCAAAATGCGGCACACACACAATATGCAGTGCATATCAACATTGAAAACAATGTGGTATGAACTGCTACACGTTCACAACAGAACAGAGCACCCAAGTGGTGCCGCTTGTGTGTAGGAACTGGCCAATCACATTTGGCATAGCAGGGAAACATGGGATGAAAATGTACGAGTACAAACACACATCCGTGATGATGTCGGAATGTCCACTGTCCCGCATCAAGTAGGCAGCTCCTCCCAAACAGTAACAATGTACATTGTCATGCAGTCTGTATGTAAATGTGTACAATCCGTCAACACACATGTGTACACAATGTAAAACTGCATCTACCCTTCACATTGTAGAGGGAGAACCAACACCTCCTGCAGAGCAGACCCAACCTCTCTTCACTGATGACGAAGAGGACCACACCACCATCGACCCCGACGCCCTCCAACAGCTCATGGACGCCCTCAGGACCCCACGCCCAGGATCAGTGCAGCCCAGCTGCATCGAGGAAACCCCACCCCCTGCACAGACCACACAGCAGGAAGCACCTACCACCACGGCTGACTCCCAGGACACCCACGACCAACACATGGCCTTCCAACGCCGTGTGTTGGAGTGCTAGGAGAAGGTGGCTGATCAGGTGCAGGTGGGGTTCGACCTCATGGCAGCCAAACTTGATGCCATACATGGGTGTCTAATTCCCATCAGGGACCACTTTCAGTCCCTAAAGGGCACCCACAGTCCGCTCCATGCTCTCCAGCGATTCATGGCTGACATCGCTGGAGTCTTGTTACTGAGACAAGAACAACTGTCCAGTCAGAGTGGCTCCAGCGAGGTCTGCCGGGAGTTGGGACAGATGCGGGGGCTCATGGAGACCATGGTGCGGATGACGGCGGACAGGATGGCTGCCATGGTTGCACACCAGCGGGATGTGGCTGGGGCCTTCAATGCCCTGCAGCACATCGTCATGGCATTGCTGCCTCAAGGCCTAGCAAAGATGGGTGCTGCTGCAGCTTCTACATCCACATCTTCGCCCCCTGTTGTCTCAGTGCCTCACAGTGCGGCAGGCAATCCACCACCACCACCCACGTGTGAGGCACATGTGCTATCAGAGGACGAAGATGCGGGTGAACCAACCTTACTGGTGAGGAAGAGGCAGTAGCATCCATCTCCGCCATATGGCCTGTTTCTGCTTGGTTCTTCCCTTTGCATCATCACCTTTCACTGTCCCCCGATACACTCTACGACACTCACCTTGGCCTCGACATGGACTGCCATGTTCCGTTTGGTTACCAATGACACTGCGATCAGACTGCGGACTGAACTCTTCCTCTTCCGATGTACTTGTCATTCCCTGTGGGACTCTGGCTGGCCCTCCACGGGCCAATAATGTGAAGTGGGGTTTGCATGGCCCTGTACTGCTCCAGCTGCAACACTCCACTGGATGTGTAATAAACATTCAGAATCGCACAGATGTGTCATGCCTTTGTTCATTCATGTATATGCGTATGGTTGAATGTAGGGTGGGAGATTGCCCCAACATCCATATTGCTCATGTCGTGGAACTTGTGTGACAGGGTGCAACAGTGCCGATTGCGGTCTGGGTGGCGTAATCACTACAACAGGGACACACGCATCAGAAACTTCCATGTCCAGCACAGAACTGGAGCACGCCCAGGGCCCCGGCTTCATTGTTCCCACCCCTACGTGGGCCTGCCATACGCCAGGCCAGTCCACTCCGCTTACGCATACAGGGGGGGACGACAACGATAAGTGTCCCAGGTCGTCCCTGTAGTGATCTGCTGGTCACTGGTCTAGTCGTCAGCATGCCACAGCCACCCCCTGAGGGCTTGTTCAGACCCACAACAAACCCATCCAGCACAGGCGTCATGGGACATGTGATCCTGCCAATCTAAGGTGCCTAGCACGTCACATACCCCACTGCCGGTGTGGTAGTCCGGGGGGGAGGTTCTGGAGGGGTGGGGGTCCTGGGTGTGGTGGCGGTGGGTGTTGTGGCCCTCTTGGGGCTCTGAGCTGCATGATCAGTAGCTCCATGGCATCTGTTGTTCTTCTGGTGTGGGTGTGGGCTGGGCTCCCTTTTATGGTGCAGGTTGTCGTCCGACTTAACACCAGGTAGGAGTAGGTGTTAATTCCATGCTGCTAACGCGCCTTATCGCATGTTTTTGATTCTTATCGCTGTTCTGGCTGGTCGTTGGGAATGTTGCGAAGTGGTGTTTCCGCGGGTTTTTGCACGGGAACGCCTACTCTGCATCTCATTAGCGTTAGTTCCCGGTGTCATCCGTGGTGATGTTTTTTGCGGCTGCTATCGCAGGTGGACTGGTGATATCGGCTGTTAGCACCAGCTTGTGAATGGTGTGATGGATTTATCACCACTTTGGCTGCGATAAAGTGCCGCTAACTCGGCGTTAAGTCCTTGAGAATATGCCCCTTAATCTATGGAAACCCATGTGGCCTCAGTGGTAGATGCTTATTTTGATGCTTATTTTTCCACCTCCGATGCCGTCAACACATCTTACTGTGCCTCCCTTTATTGCAAGAGTTTCGCTGCAGTGGTTGCATTTTTACCACCATGGATTGACTACTCTAGTAGCTCCAAAGTGTGCCTCCCCGATTACCATTCATTGCCTGCAAAGCTTTCAGAATGCCTCAGTTCACATTTTGTCAGACGTTGCACAGAGAACATTTAAGCCCAGCATTCTACAAACAAGGACCAAAGTTGGTACAAAAGTTTAAGCTGCACTACAATACCATCCAGAAATCTGCTCCTCACCATGCTTCTCCTAGTAAAAATAAAAGAGGACCATTAAAATCTGCACAGTACTATCAGAGGACCAGATCTTCCCTTGCTTTATTATAGAACGTGATCACCGGGCGCTTGTCCGATGGTCCCCCCTCCAGTGCTCTGCCATAGACAGTTATCGCCTGATTTCTCAATTACCCGGCCAGAAACGTAATCCTCTGCGAGGATAGAATCAAAGGTGACACCTTCTATGGGTCCTTGAAAATCTCATCTTTCCAGATTACACCAGGACAGTCCAAGCGCAACGAAAATCCTTTCATTAAGTAAAACAGAAACTACAGGCCATGGACTTAAAATACATGCTCCTCTTCCCGGTTGCAGGTTGTGTTCCAGGGGAAAAAAATATATTCTTCGATCACCCAGACAGAGCCTGGGGAATGGCTGGAAGAGCGCCCCCCTGTTGCATTGGCAAAAGTTGCGCGCACTTGAATGGGAACAGCCCCCCTGGGAGGGATCCAGAATGATGTCTACTGACCATGAATCCACACTGGCGCTGGAGACCAAGAATTTCCTGTTGGAGAGGACGGTCCAGGTCACTCAGTAGTCAGAGCGCCAGTAGTGCAACATCCGATAGACTCCGACAAGAGAGGGGACCCTTGCTGGCCTGGCGGGGCCGTGGTGCGGAACCTGAGTCTCACTCGGCATCAAACCGGGGCACAAATGATTGATCTTTAGGCACTGCCTCACACTTACTAGCTCTGTTCTACAGAAAGATTGCTAATGTTTAAAGGGCAGCAGATGTTTCCAGGGGGGGAAGTGTAGGGAGGGTGGATGTTGGGGGGGCCGAGGGTTTTCTTTTCAGATTACAAGTTTGGCTCATATTATGTTGTTTACGGTGTGTATTTGTTTAAAAGCAGGGCAGCCAAGATTCTTCTTTCATAATCCACACTGGCCCCCTCCCTCTTGCAATATTTAGGCCACCATGATGGGCCCACAGCTCAAGATCGTAACATGGAACATGAATGGTTTACTGGATAAAATCAAGAGAGGTGCGGTCCTCCGATACATCAAATGACATGACCCCGCCTACTCCTACAAGAGACCCACTGAATGGACTCCTACTGTCCCATACTCGCCCGTCATGGTTACACTAGGGTGTTTCACGCAGGGTAAGCAAGAGGCATTGTGATCTTGCCTGTTACTCATCACTAAATCCAACCAAGACCCACTTGGCAGATTTTGGGAAATGGCCCTCTCTGCAGGGTCACCCCTAAACGTTTTGCCTTCCTCCACTTTTTCTGACCTCGTTTTTGTTGGCTTTAGGACTCTGAGCACTTTACCACTGCTAACCAGTGCTAAAGTGCATGTGCTCTTTCATCTAAACATGGTAATATAGGGTCATACCCAATTAGTATAATTAACTTACTTATAATTCCCTAGTAAAGTGCACTTCATATGCCCAGAGCCTGTAAATTAAATGTTACTAGTGGGCCTGCAGCACTGCTTGTCTCACCCCCTTATGTAGCCCTCCATTGCAGAGCCTGAGTGCGCAGTTTAAACTGCCATGTCGACCTGGCAAGTTAAACCTCTTGCCAGGCCCAAACCTTCCTTTTTAATACATATAAGTCACCCCTAGGGTGGGCCCTAGATAGCCCAGGTGGCAGTATGCAATGTATTTAAAAAGTAGGACATGTACCTTTTAGATTATATGTCCTGGTAGTGAAAATCACTTAAATTCATTTTTTTTCTACTGCAAGGCTTATCTCTCCCAAAGGAGAACATTGGAGTTGCCTTATTACATTTTACAAGGGTAATTTAAAATTGTGAAGTGATAGACTTTTTGAGTTTGGGGTCTCTGAAATCCTAATTTAAAATCCTAACTTATGTTGAAGTCAGATTTTAAATTACAATTCTGAAAATGCCACTTTACGAAGTTGGCATTTAAATCTTACTTTAGCCATTTGGTGCTTGCTACCAGTCTCTGATCACTTGTCTGGGGTGGATGAAAGCTGGGCTTTGTGTATTCCCTCTAGACAGCCACACACAGTGGGAGCTTAGGTTGGACTTGATGGGCCATTCTGGCAGAATGGGAGGGAGGAGCTCACAGACTATTCACACGGCTCAGGAACCATAGCATACATAGGCAGCGTACATCCAGTAACATAGTGGTTATCTTCAGAGTATAGGAGTAAGTTACATGCTCATTCAACTACTGCCCTCTCACTTCTCCCCTCCATTGTCTGAACATTGTTTTATCATTTCACAGGACCAGGTAATGTGATGCATGGCTAAACACTTATAAGGTCCCAAAGGCGAGACCTATTGGCTATGCCAATGCTTGTTTTTAAAGTATATGGTGCAGCTCTTTGCTTGTCCACGTGCTCCAATCACCGAAAATCACCTTAAATTCAGAAGAGCAAAAAGACTTAGGGGCATATTCACAGGAAGTGGCGAAGTGAGGCGTTAGCCGTCATGGCTTAACGCCTCACTTCGCCACTTCAGAAAAGCATGGCTGCACCATATTCACAAGGATATGGTGCAGCCTTGCGTTTCCCCCTGCGCTGGCGCTAAGTGTAACAGCTTAGCGCCAACGCAGGCACCCTTGCACCATGGTGCAAGGGTGTCTACGTGCAAGGGAAGATTGTGTATGTACAGGAAGGTCCCCTCTTCCTGCACATAAACAATCTTGAAATGCCGTTTTGTGACTTCTATGTGTGCAGCTTAATGCAGCACACACAGAAGTTGCAAAACGGCATTTTCAAAAAATGATTGTTTATGTGCAGGAAGGGGGACCCTTCCTGTACATACACAATCATTGGCCTTTTGCTGTTTTCATGTGTGCTGCACAACGCAGCACACATGAAAACAGCAAAAACGAGGAGAAATTAAACATTTCTCCTCGCTTCACCAGGTTAAGACCAGGTTTTCCCTGGTCTTAATTCTGGCGCTGCCTCCTATTTACGCCTCCCTTGTAAATAGGAGGCAGCGTCAGAATCAATGGGTGTTGCGGTGGAACGCCCACAGCAACACCCATTGCCCTCCCCTTTCACGCTAACCATAGCGTGAAAGGGGTCCTTATTCACAAGGCAGCGTTAAGTGGCTTAACGCTGCCTTGTGATTAAGGTGAAGCCCCTATGGCCACAGGTACGTCGAAAAAGTGACGCCCCTGTGGCGATAGGGGCTTGTGAATATGCCCCTTAGTTTCCGCTAAGTCCGATACAGCTGACCTGAAGTTACGGTAGTTAGCATAAGCTGTCTCTAAAGCGGTTTCTCGCTCTTCTTTCATATTCCATTTCATGCATAAGACATTGTTTCGCCAAGTCTTAATACTTATTGACAGTGGCGTAGCTAGACCTTTTGCTGCCTGTGGTAGTCAATGCTTTTGCCGCCCCGCAGCCGCTGGTAAGAGCGGGGGAGGGATGAGGTGCTGGCGATTCCTGCGTCTCTGTCCTGCGATGGCCGCAGGTAAGAGCGGGGTGGGGGGAGACCGCCCCCCCCCCCTTTGCCACGTCACTGCTTATTGATAACACTATAGCTAGCATATTTTTCTCATGTATGCCCTGGAGCAATTGGAGTTCTTTTGTGCCATTGTAAGAGGTAGCAAAATACAATACAATAGAATTAGAACAATACAGTTTCCAAGATCCCTCAGTTTTTCTGTGTGTGGGTATTTGAAATTACTGAGTTCCCCAACTAAAGCAGGGAAGCCAAGAAAAGAAGCAGCAAAATAACGGAATGCTAGAGTGTACACTATACAATGAATAACTGACGTATGATTGAACTCTAGGTGGCAAGCATAATCTTGGTAATAAGAAGTAAAATCACTGGTTTCGTAAGCGCCTTTATTTACCTCAGTCCTGGCATTGTGTCCAGCTGAGCAAGTTAATCAGATTTAGAATCAGAGCAAAACAGTACATTCGGTTGTTGCTCATATAATCTCCTTTAGGCTAATTGGCGTAAGTGGAAAGGGGACATTACACCCGTGCATGGATGTACAGGGCCTTGTGAAATGGCATGCTTCACTGGAGTCTGACTTTAAACCATTTAAAACCAGAAAACAATACTGCCATGTAAGGTGAGGATCCTAGCTTTTTTAATTTTAAATATTACAACCATTTTTCCTAAATCCATCCTTTTCACAGTACTACGTGGGAGCAGAGTAAAATGCATGCCACAACAAAATGATGAATTGCTGCAGCCCTTTCTCCTTCTGGGAAATGGTAACCTCTATCAGCTTGGCCTAGTTGAAGCAACTGATGTTTTGAAGCCACACAGTTTCCCTGCAGAGATTGGATGGCTGTTGTTAGCCTGCCTAATGATCAGCCTGAGCTGGAAGACCTGTAGGAGCTGTGAAGGTGAGATGCAGTGGAGTGTACACCCAAAGGCTGCTGATCATCTGAAGGTCAACAGGGTCACTGCAGCTTTAACTAGAGGATCCGATGGACTAGAGGAATAGCCCAGGGGCTTCATGGTTGTGCGATCCATCTCGTAAGTGAACCTAAATGTACTACATCACAGTCCTGCTACAAGGGATCTGAAGCCCAAGGCATGACAATCACAGCCTTTGGTGGAAGCCCAAGGACAACTGTGCGAGGTACTCCTTGTTCCATGTCATCAGAGACTACAGAGCCGGATATCGACCTTCCTTTAAGCGATCATTGTTTTCAGGCGTGTTAGTCCAGTTGGTTCAATTAAAGTGAACCAGGACTTCAACTCCCAGAATGCATAAGTTGTTGCACCAAGGACCGGGACTGGAATTGCATAGTCCTTGGTGACAGGAATCAGGTAGTAACACTACACTTGACTCATGGTCCTATGAATGACATTGCCAGGAAATTACCTAGTTTTCTGCACTGGCTGAATGTTGAATAAAACTGCTGTGGTTTGGTCACTGCTACTCTCATCTATTCTATTTCTTCGAGTTCAGTTCTAGGGTCTGTCACTTCTGAGTATGGATGTTATGCTTTGCTGTGACTCCACTTCTGCAAGACTCCAAGGGGCATATGTACAAGCCCCTATCGCCACGGGAACGTCACTTTTTGTGACGTTCCCGTGGCGATAGGGGCCTTGCCTTATGTACAAGGCAGCGTTAAGCCACTTAACGTGGCTTAACGCTGCCTTGTACATAAGGCACCCTTTCACGCTATGTTTAGCGTGAAAGGGGCGTGCAGTGGGTGTTGTGGTGGGCATTCCACCGCAACACCCATTGTATTTGAAGCTGCCCCCTATGTACAAGGGTGGCGTACATAGGAGGCAGCGCCAAAATTAAGACCAGGAAAACCCTGGTCTTAAGGTGGCGAAACGAGGAGAAATGCGTTATTTCTCCTCGTTTTTGCTTTTGGAAAAAGCAAAATGCATGGTTTGTTTAAGTACAGGAAGGTGTCCCTTCCTGTACATAAACAAACCTTTTTAAAAAATGCCATTTTGTAACTTTCATGTGTGCTGCATGAAGCAGCACACATGAAGGTTACAAAATGGCATTTTAGGATTGTTTATGTGCAGGAAGGAACACCTTCCTACACAAAACCAATCCTCCCCTGCACACAGACACCCTTGCACTCTGGTGGAAGGGTGCCTGCGTTGGCGCTAAGTTGTTAAACTTAGCGCCAGAACAGGGGGAAACGCAAGGCTGCACCACATTCTTGTAAATATGGTGCAGCCTTGTGTTTCTGAAGTGGCGGAGCGTGTCGTTAAGCCCAGGAGGCTAACCACACGCTCCGCCACTTCTATTGTACATATCCCCCCAGGTTTCTCAATACTGGCACTGGTCTTGCCAGTATGACCCATACTAACCACTGTTAATGAAAACACGGAAAGATTGGAGAGGCAGGTAATTTTCAGAACGGTTTGCAGCTGCGGGAAAAAGATGGGAGGCTCCAGGTTGAAGTCACTGTCCAGATCTTTGCTGGCATCCACACTGGTTCGGGATCACGATTCTAAAACATCAGCTTTATCAATGACCTACGTGGTCTATATATGCTGCCACTGATTCATTATTTCTACCATCCACTTTCAGCTAGGAGAGAGGTGTCCAAGCAGGTTCTGTAAGTCACAGTGGTTGGAAGGATCAGTGAGTTAGCCTACAGAGGGCCACTGGAAATGCAGACAAACGATCAGACTTTCAGAGGAGGTCCTCCCTTATCAAAGTAAAACCGCCTCTTAAAGCTCAAAGGGGGACAGTCAACACCAACATATATACATACATGCAAGGTACACATTTACAAGAAATCGCGGTTCGAAAGCAAAACTTTGGCAATCATTCTTTCATATTATGATCAGTATTCCATTGACAGCACACGAGAAGCGCAGGAGATCACAGGCATGGAGGAAACAAGCTTTATACGCTAATAGGTCTTGCCTTTGGGGCCTACTGTCTTTGCCAAAGCTTTCTGGCGATGCTATTTAGTAGAGGCAAAAAAAAAAAAGGTACAATGACCAGTTCGCATCATCCAGTTAACGCTCCACTACAGAATGATACGGGTGCCAGGTTCTTTTGTTGGCAGGTTCCTATTCGATTGTCCCTGGGAGTTGGGGTGGTTGGGGATCCACTATGGGAAGATGTGCAGGATTCAAAGGGGAGTAATGCAAACAGCAGTACAAGTTCTAGGAGGCAATCATCAGCACAGCCCGGGACAGTACAAGGGTTCGAGCAGGAGGAACAGTTCAAAGTTTAAAGGGAAAAGGGTCAGCGCAGGGTTCAAAGAGGTTGGGGCACATTGGGGTCAGGGGAACAGCAGTGCAAGGAACACCGAAGGATCCTGGGGGCAAGAGCAGCACAGAGTTTGGTGAGGAGAAGTACATGGTCCGTGGACCAGAGCGTGGTCTAGGTGGGATGAGCTGTGCCCGGTCCGGAGCAGTGTCTAATGGAACAACACAGGATCCAGGAGAGTAGTACAGGGTCCAAGGGTGGAGCAGCACTGATTCCAAGGGTGGAGGCTCAGCACTGACTCCGGGGTGGGGCTCAGCTCTTGGTCCAGGGTGAAAGAACAGCACATAGTCTAATTTGGGGTAGCAGCTCAGGTCGAATATACAGGGTTCAGCATAGAGTCTGCTGTGGTAGGAGTCGAGTTAGCAGGCAGCTCCCTTCTTTGCAGAAAACGGAAGCGGCAGGGCAAGTTCCTCTCCCTCTCAGAAAAGGAACTGCTTGGGCCACACAACAAGAGCATAGGCATTTCTTCCTTTTTAGAACAGGTACAGCATCATCAATAGTAGTGCTGCCTCTCTTCCCAATAGCAAAAATTCCGTTCACACTGGTCGTGTTGACGGTGTGGCAAGTGAGGTCTGGACAGATGGCCGACTGGGAAAAAGGCCCACTAATCTCGATAGGCTGACGCTTTGCTAACCTGATCTTATGTTTTGGGGCAAAATCGCTGCAGATGATCACATTCTCCTTATTAGCTGTAAAGATTCATCTTTTTAATTTTCTGGGTGGGCAGTTCTTCCTGCATCCTTCCAGAGATGCAGAATATCAAAATATCTAATAGCAAAACCATTTTTAACTAGACTTTGTCAGTCAAAGAGTGGCATCTAGGAAAGAGTTAGAAAAGAAAATCACAGATGTGTATACCCTCAAATGTGTGCTGGCATAACATGAAGTGGAGGATTTCTTGGCTAACTGATACGGGCAATGTTATAAAATAGACAATGTGGTCTATAAAAGAGAAATCATATGTATTCACAAGCATTGGTAGAGCCAAATTGCTCCCGGCTCTAAAAGCCAGAGCTACTGGCTTTGCCAATGTTTGCTGCCAATTGCATGTGCGCACACTGGCGCATGCGTCTGGCACTCTAGCAACAGGTTTTCTATTAGAGAAAACTAATTTAAAGATGGCTGTTGATGTTCATGAATGCGTCATGGCAGATGAGTGCGTCATGACGTGTGAGCATGCGTTGTGACACATGGTCACCATTTTTAATTTACAATTCTAACATGGAAAATGATTATGTTACATCTGTAAATTAAAATGTAAAAAACAACCATCAAAGAGAATATTGCGTTAAGCGCAAAAAAGGCAAGAAAGGAAGCTACTCAGGGAACAGGACGACGACCAGAGGGCCAAAAAGAGTGTGAGGGAGAGAAAAGGAATAAAAGTGGCCTGGCAGCACTCTGCAGCACCTAGGCCTCATAAAAAAATAAAATAAAAAAATAACACAGGAATAGGGATGAGTGTGTGGTAAGCGTTGGAGAGAGGAGAGCAAAGCAAAACAAGAGCATGGGGGAGGGGGTCATAAAGAAAAAATGTGAGCACGAAAACACATTTACCATGGAGTGCTCAGTACTAAATTCACGAGTTCCCTCGGTTATGCAGTGGAAGGATAAATTTCATCCAATAAGGGCACTGTGAGATCCAAGTGAAACAAGAGAAGGCAACTGAGAAATACAATAAAGTCATGCAGCCAAGGATTGGCCCAAAGCCCACTCTAAGTAATGGTGTGTATTGGAAACAATAGTATTGCTAAGGCCTAACAGTGTGCAGTAAGGTTCTTTATCATAGGCCTATTTCCCCCATGCAAACTTTACAATAGCTGCTTATAGAGGGAGAAGTCAGACCCTGATAAATTGGTGTGGTACCTCAGATTATTGAAGATGTTGGTGGTTTCGCAGGTAAAATATTGTATTCAACTAAAACGTCATCATTCTTAAATTATTTGAATGCTGATAATACAATTTATGTGTTACCAGAAAATAATTAAGACCAGACTGATACATTTAAGGGAAATGCTAATCAGTGGACAGTCCAATTGAAATACTCTTTGATTCTACGATTTTAGGTGCCTGTTGGTTGTTGTATGTTTTATGTACATAGATGCGTATACGAGGTGGGTGCTAATAGATATGGTATGGTGCTCTTGTAATTTCTACGTTATTGATTTTACAGATCTTATTGAAATGCCCGTTTTGAAAAAACACATTCACTTGAAAAAAGACCATTAAAAATATATTTGCAGCCATAATGTGAAAGAGCATGATCAAGATACCTGTGAACATAGGATGGCTTAAATCTTTCACTGCACGGGAACTGCACAACGACTTTCGCTTTGTTAATAGGATCTTCTTTGTCTGTGAAGCAAAATAACAGTGAGACATAAACACAAACTATCCACCCAGACATGCAAGATGTTCGAACAGAGACCAAATGCAACATTTGCACTAACACTGGGCCTGGGTGGGATTTTCATTACGCACGTAAAATACTGCAACGTGTGCATTTCGCATTAAATTAGTTTCACATTTTTTCCCATTTCTGGGTCGCCTTATTTCGCCCACAGCAGAGTGGTGTGAGCATAAAAATGTCTCTTACAAGGATTGTAAAACTCACCCAACTCCTGCCTGTATCTCATTAGACTTTTTAGTAGGCAAGGTACGTTATCACGTTCAAATTTCATGTCAAACTGCCAAACGCATTCTGTGTAACAGGTATAATTTCTGCCAACCCCACTGTGTTTCACGTGGTAGTAGTCATCTCCCGACTTTCTGAGTGCTTAATATCATGACTGGTGACTTGAAAAATAATGATTGCATTCTGTGTTTCATTCATGTCTTTACGTTTTTTTCTCTTTTCGTTTTTAATTTTTTCTACACAAAGTTTAACCACCGACCCAATACAAATAAAAATAAATTCAAGTTTGGCTTTGAAACTATACACTCAAAATGCCTGGTCTTCAGCATATGTCTTATCTTTACATGCAAGCACATATTTGTTGTTGCATGGCACCAACAAGTATCCGCCCTCATAAAAAAGGCAGTTTTGGAGAAAAATAAAGGGAACCCACTTATTTTTCTGGATACACAATGAAGTCTTCTGTGGGTGAATCGGATTACATGAAAGAAGCTTTCCTTAGAGCACAGCTCACTCCGACAAAGTTGACAACATTCCCAAGAATGCTATTCATGAGGACAATTAACGAGAGAGCATTAGTCCCCAATCTAAAGAAAGCTTTTGTTCCCAAGTATAATTACCACGGAGCAAAACCTAAGGAAAACAATTTCGCATTAGCACACAAAGGAGAGATGCTGGGCGGTTTAATGTGCATACCACAATTCTGCCTACGTGTTTTAGGGCCACCGAATTACAGGCAACAATTAGGGCGCGCTAGGAGCAGTAAGTGCAAGCCTCACGTGACCTTCTCACTTCCTTGCGACCCCTTGCTTCAGGAGGTCAAGGAGGGAGCAGCAGCAACAAATAAACCGAGATACAACACCGCATTTCATTTCTGCAGATTCCACTTTGTGTAGATCACGGCACTGAATTTGGCTAAAGATTAGACAAGGGTCAACCAACCCGTGACATAATCGGCGGTCAAAGGATATTTGATGTCAGCTCAGTGACGTAACAAAGCCCCCCGCACCCCCTGCAGAGCGGGGGGGCCGAGCTCGAGGGGGGCCCCCTCAGGACAGTACCTGGCCTGATAGCTCCTAAGTGAGTCCGGAGGGGGGCCATCCGTGTACTTTGCAGGGGGCCCCCCTCAAGTTAACGACTGGCATTTTAGTTATCCGGCGTTCATGTACTACTGAGTGCAACGCGCGTCATAGCGCAGGGTGTTTTCAATGGTGGTGGTGCTGTCCCACTTGTGCAACACCTGCAGATCACGTGGCGTGCCAAGTTAGAGCGGGGTTAGAGTATTCCCAAGTTGGGAAAGGTGTCCTTCCGAAAGAAATCGTAGCACTTTTAAGCAAAGGCACAGTAAACAAATGATATGCTGCTCCACCCGACAAAGGATTTCCGTTCAAATCAATATATAATGATTTCGATTTAAATAACATGACTGCAAAAGAAAAATGACAATCATAGAAGACATATCTGAAAACGTTCAAAGCACATACTATCTTTGTTAGACAATTACATCTTCAACAGACTAGAACCAATCAAGGGTGAAAACTCTCCCCCAGAGTATAGGAGCCTGTGCTACTAAAAGAACCCAAAAGAAGAGAAGGGAGAGGAAACGAGGGAGAGGAAGAGCACGCTCCATGTAAGTGCTGCTCGGATACCAGGAGAGGAGAATCAATACTTAAAGAGTTTCGTCAGTGGCAGACTAGTGCTGCTTGAGCAATGTGTGCTATTGTCTCTCCTACAGAGCTGCATACATCTGGGGGGGGGGGGGGTGGTGGTGTGCCACTGCTCAGTGTACGTCAGCATTGTCATTTGGTTTTGGGCATTGCACACATTGATCCTTCCTTCTTTGTTTCTTATGCCCTGGTCCTGTCAATGTTTGTGGTGCTTGAAGTGAAGATGGGGGCATCAGGTGAGTAAGGCAACACCACCTTCTTTCCTCCTCCAGTTAGTCGCTATTCTCCCCACATTGCTACTCTGCGTATTACCTTGTGTTCCTTCTTCTGGTGCATCCAGCCCAGCTAGCACCTCTTCACTTGACTTTTACTCTTAGCTATTGGCCAAACAGTTAATACAAGGAGCGTCACATATTAGATCGAAGGGGTGGGTACTTTGCTCAGTGTCATGCATATGCATGAATGCCGGCAGTAAAGCAGCATTCTGACTAGTCTGCTTGCTCCTCCCATAAACACCCTGTCCTAATGATCAATTACTAGACCTGGAAACAGTCCTAATTGAGCTCCCTCATGCCAAGCCATGGCTTGAGAGACAGGCAGCATGCCAGGACCTGCCAGTGGGTTGGTCTGGTTAAACAGTCCAGGAACTTCAAGTCACAGGCAGCAATAGCAGACATTGATGCCGCGCAACACGAGCAAAAGAGGAACAGGTTTGCTCACTTAAATTAGAGAGATGTGAAGGCCGTTCCTTTCTCCTGCAAGGAAATTCCAAATTCCTTATTTGGTTTCTCTCCCAACTGCCCAGTTAGGTTCACTCGTTCTCTCCTCAGCTTTGACTCCTTTCCACCTGCTGACTCTGCCAGGCTCCACACAAATTTCATCTGGTTCAGCCCAGAAGGGAGAGTCATTCCACTTGAACCTGGCACTTGGCTGGACATTTTACTTCCACTATCCATAAGCAGTGCCTATAGTGAATCAAACTATGAGATGGAGCCCTCTTGCCAATGGAGTCCTGGATTTAGGGGTTGGGTGTTGGGGGGGAGGAGCACTGGGACTGCTGTAAAATGGTAGAGTGTTGGACTTGGCCCTTTCTGCAGGGGCATCCCCAAACCTTCTCCCTTCACCCTCCTGTTTTCTGAACCCGTTTTTGTAGGCCTTTAGGACTCTACGCACTTTACCTTGCCTTTTAGGACTTTGCACACTTTACCACTGCTTACCAGTGCTAAAGTGCTTGTGCTCTCTCCTTTAAACATGGTGAAATTGGCTTACACCCAACTGGAACATTTAATTTACTTGTAAGCCCCTAGTAAAGTGGGCCTGCAAAATAAATGCTACTAGAGGGCCAACTGTACCTGGTGTGCCACCCACGTAAGTAGCCCTTAAACATGTCTCAGGCCTGCCATGACAGCCTCTGTGTGCAGTTTTAATCTACCATTTCAGCCTGGCAAATAAACCATTTGCCAGGCCTAAACCTTCATGTTTAACCCCTTAAGTGCACCCGTCGGCCAACGGCCGTCGCGAGCACTACCTCGGTAGTGCTGCGCACGTCCGTTGGCCGACGCGGCCCCGCCCACATAATGGAACGCCCCGCACTGCGGCGAAATTATCGCTGTGGTAAACGGGTTAATACATAGAAGGCACCCCTAGGGTAGGCTACAAACAGCTGTGAGTGCAGGGTGCAGTATATTTAAAAAGTTGGATATGTACTTTTTAAGTTTTACATGTGCTGGTACATTTGTTATGTACCCTCTTAAATTCATGTTTCACTACTACAAGGCCTATCTATCCCATTGGATAACATTGAGTGACCTGATTACATTTAATAAGAGATACATTTCAATTGGAAGCAGGTAGGAAGGGCAAGTTTGGCGTCTAAAGAATTGAAATGTAAAACCCTCATTAATAGTAAAGTCGGTTTTAAGTCACAATTTTGAAAATGCCACTTTTAGAAAGTTAACTTCTAAAGACAGTGGTCCCTAGACATCTAAAATAGTCTAAAAATAAATATAGACTGAATCAGTACTATATTCTTTGTCCAGCCGGACAGATTTTTAATATGAAATGAATGTATAACAAAAAATTAAACAAGAAAAATTCAAAGTGGGACACAACTTGCGTCCTAAAGACAATAACAACCAAATAACATTAAGGGGAAGGGTTCAGGCAAGGGGACGTAATGTACCCCATATGCATAAACTAATTGTGATGTTAATATGTAGTGGTGGTCTCACGTTACTACGTCTGAAATATTTTTAAATTTTATGCAGACACGTCCCCCTTGCCTGAACCCTTCCCCTTAATGTTATTTGGTTGTTATTGTCTTTAGGACGCAAGTTGTGTCCCACTTTGAATTTTTCTTGTTTAATTTTTTGTTATACATTCATTTCATATTAAAAATCTGTCCGGCTGGACAAAGAATATAGTACTGATTCAGTCTATATTTATTTTTAGACTATTTTAGATGTCTAGGGACCACTGTCTTTAGAAGTTACATACGTACCCAAGGTCCCTGACCGATTGCATATTGGGTTCCCTTGTGTTTTTTCAACACACTTTTAGAAAGTTGGCATTTACTTGTCCCAACCATTTGGTGCCGATAGCCTGTATCCGAGGTCACATGACTAGGTGTAGCTGGCAGTTGGTATTTGTGTATTGCTTCCAGGCAGTGAGACAAAGGGGTAATAGGTGTTGGCAGGGTGGGCCATCTCTTACTTGATGGGGGAAGGATCTGTCACCTACCACACTTGCACATCACAAAGACTCTGCATTAGCACACTCACAAGGGGTTACACAACAGTCTATTGTGCCCCCAGTCAAGTTGGAGTCAGGCAGGCAGAAAATTCCAAGCACCTATCGAGTGGAAACCTCTAGACGTTTCTCCTACTTCAAAGCTGGCACTGGACCCTCAGACCCAACTCATTGGGATACTCTTGGACCTGTGGATACTACATGTGAGAAGTTGGCCTGGTATATGCTGTTCACTGATTAAAGTGGACACCTTGCACCAGAACAATTCGACTCTTATGGTTGGTAGGTTTAAGACAACCTTTAAAGAAAGCTATCCTAGTGGTAGCTGTGGAGAGCAGCCTTCAGGCTAAGTCTTGGAGGAATGTAAAGCAGCTTGTTTTACCACCCAATCTCTTGAATCACCAAATGAAAAGACACCACACAGGTAAATATATCAAATATATATGTATTTATTAATAAACAACTCTCTACTAATCTCTTTATGAGATTAGAAGTCAGGAACATATGTACAAATCAAATGTTATCAAAATAAGTTAGCACAATCAAATATCACAATCTTAGTTTGGCTAGACCTAGGTCTAGGGCATCTAGAATCGAGGGACCCCCAAGAACCACCCCAGGTAGTTGTAGGTGACCCACAGGGGACGGACGCGGTGTTCAGGCTCCGGTGCGAGTCCTGTACGAGTCTATGCGAACAGACGCGATTGAGATTTCAATGTTAAAGGTCCCTTGCGTGTTCGAGGCGAACACACCGATCGGTCCTTGTACGAGTCGAAGGACGCGGTTACAGATAGAGTTGCAAGGGGGATGGACGCGCTGTGTCTAACACAGACGCGAACCTTGTACGAGTCAGCGCCATTGAGAGTTCAATGTTACAGGCCCCTTGTGTGTTCGAGGTGAACCCACCGATCGGACTCAGTACGAGTCGCAGGACACGGTTACAGATAGAGTTACAAGGGAGATGGACGCGATGTGTCTAACACAGACGCGAACCCTGTACGAGTCAGCGCAATTGTCGCACTTAGAAAATAAGAGTTTTAGGGCACTTCTAGGGTAGCTACAAGCAAGCCACTTACAGGGTAAGTAGTTCTAGGGCCCACACCCACAGGAGCACCGTAATGCTAAAGTTACCTCACCCAGGGGAGCCGGGTGCATAGGTGTCCTTTGGTGTCGGGTCGCGGCGTCGTTTTCAATGGGAGCCAGTGAAGACTTGCTGCTTGCGGCGACTGAAGAAGTGTCCGTTGGAATCCAAGCCTGGATTCAGATGGAGGAAGACCTGAAAGCAGAGGGGACAGTGTTCAAGGGCACTTGGCAGTGACCCGGGGCAAGGAAGATGAATGCCCACCGTCGTCGACAGATTCAGGTCGTTCACTGGTGTCTTGACTCTTCGACCACGAGGTCCAGGAGGCGTCGAGGATGGCCAGGAGCTGGATTCAGCGTGTCCCACGAAGTCTGCAGCTGACTGCGGTGTCGGCGACCCGATTGGAGCCAACAAGCCTTGGTAGCAGCAAGTCTCATGGTGGAAAGAAAAAGTCAATGGTGCAGACCAGCAAGGTCTGAGGAACTTACCCAGCGAGGGTAGGTCAGGGCAGGCCTGGAGCAACCAGGGGAGCCCTTTGGTTTCTTTGGAAAGTCTTCTGGGGACCCACAAGCTGGCTGGCAAGGGATCGCGAAGACGCCTCGGGCAGATGCACTCAACAGGGGCCCACGGTCACTCGGGACAGTGTAGGCCTCTGATTTTGGGAGGGATCTCTGTTAGAGGCTGGGACCACACGTGGTCCAAAGCACAAGTTCGTAGAACGTCGTGAAGGGGTTGCACTCGACAATAGTGCATGGTACCCAGGGTCTGCGGTTCCTCGTTGCTCGTGGGGTCCACTTGCCTCAGCTTCGCTGGGGACTCACGATGGCCTTGGAGAAGTCAGGAAATCCTCTTCCTGGGCTGCAGGGACTTCGGGCTCCGGCGGGAGCGGCGTAGTTTGCGACCGTCGTTGTCGTTTTTGGTGCCTGCCAAGCAGGGGAGTCACTCCTTGACTCCAAGGGAGATTCTTCAGTCTTCCAAAGGTAGTGGAACGTCGAAGGTCCGGGATTCTTCTTGTAGAGCGTCGTCCAGGGGCATCTGGGGTGCAATGCACAGGTTCCCCCTCTTATACTAAAGAGAAGGGAGGGACTAGCTCTATGACCCCACCTATGGGAGGGTCAGGGGAGTGGGTGGCTACACCCACTTCCCTTTGTCCAGTTTCGCGCCAGAGCGGGGGCAGGTAGCCCCTGAGCCGGTTTGAACTGGCATATGCACAGAGGAGCCTTCTGCTCCCCCAGTGCAGGATTTCAAAGCACTCTAGGAGTGCACCCACCCAGCCCCAATACACTAAACCCTGTCTGGGAGGTGGTCACACCCCTTGGGACAGGATATCTATTGTTGGGCTTCCTCCACTGCGAGTGTTGGTCATCAGCAGGAGGGCAGCCCAGTGTCTGTGACTGGTGGCATCCATTTTGTAATGCCAGGGCTCTTCAGGATTCTACCGCGTTTCCACAGTAGTTACATGTCTATCCCTCTAGAAGAGTGGGATCATACTCCCACACCAGTTACTGGTGTGGGGGTATGATTCCAAAGTGTTTGACACCAAACACGACATGTTTTGATGCAGCCATTCCATAGTTAGCATTTACCGCGAGGATATAATGCACTTAAGAGTATATGGTTTGGCTGCATTCACAAACAGCCCCAGAGAATAGACTCTGAGAGCTGCAGAGGGGTCCTGCTCAGGCAGAGGCACCCCCTCACATGGAAACTAAGCACCCTGCCCTCAGGATTGATAGGGCCTGCTTTAGGGGTGACTGATAAGTCTCAATGTGTGTGCAGGAGAGATATAGGGGACCTATATCTCAGTGAGGGGTGCTAGCACCTCCTCACCCAGGCTGCAGTAGCAGGCCTGTGGTGTCAGATTTAGTCTGCTTCCCAGGGGTGGCATAATACATGCTTCAGCCCCTGGTAGGCCTGTGAAGTACCTATGCCCTTGGTACCTAAGGTACCATATACTAGGGACTCACAAGGTACCACAGTATCCAATCACTAGTGCACCTAGAGTGCACTCCAAATCGTTTAGAGAGAACAGAGAGGCTGGGGCCCTGATTGGCAGGGTCCCAGCCAGACTATAGCCAGAAACCAGTGTAAACATCAGAAAAAAAGTGGGGGCAACATAAGAGGCAGATCCTACTCTCCTACACAACCCCCCCCCCAAACGCAGGGACACTAAACTAACCTTGACCAGTCGAGTCTTCGTGTTCAAAGTGGAAATACCTTGAGAGTCCATCTGCATTGGCATGTTGGGTCCCAGGTCTATGTTCCACTGTATAGTCCATCCCCTGTAGGGAAATGGACCACCTCAAAAGTTTTGGGTTTTCTCCTTTCATTTGTTTAAGCCATAGGAGGGGCTTGTGGTCAGTCTGAACTATGAAGTGAGTGCCAAACAAGTATGGCCTCAGCTTCTTCAGGGCCCACACCACAGCAAAGGCCTCCCTCTCTATAGCTGACCAACGTTTCTCTCTAGGGGTCAGCCTTCTGCTAATGAAAGCTACTGGCTGGTCTTGACCTTCATCATTCAGTTGAGACAGTACAGCTCCCACACCCAGCTCAGAAGCATCTGTTTGGACAATGAACTTTTTGGTGTAGTCTGGACTCTGTAAGATGGGGGCAGTGCACATGGCCTGCTTTAGGTCTTCAAATGCCTTCTGACAGCTAGCTGTCCACTGAACCTTTTTTGGCATTTTCTTTGAGGTCAGATCATTCAAGGGGGTCACTATAGATCCATATCCCTTCACAAACCTCCTATAGTACCCAGTCAGGCCTAAGAAGGCTCTCACCTGTGTCTGGGTGATTGGAGCAACCCATTCCATTATGGTTTGGATCTTGCTCTGTAAAGGCTGAACCTGGCCTCCACCCACAAGGTGGCCCAGGTACACAACCTGACTCTGCCCTATCTGGCACTTAGTGGCCTTGATAGTGAGGCCTGCTTTCTGCAGAGCCCCTAAAACATTTCTGAGGTGGACCAGGTGATCCTACCAGGAGGAACTAAAGACAGCAATATCATCTAGATAAGCTGAGCAATAAGTTTCCATCCCTGCCAGAACTTTATTCACCAACCTCTGAAAAGTGGCAGGTGCATTTTTCAATCCAAAGGGCATCACCACAAAGTGGTAGTGCCCACCAGGGGTCGAAAATGCTGTTTTGGCTTTTGCATCATCAGCTAACCTGTTCTGCCAGTAGCCAGCTGTTAGGTCAAATGTACTTAGATACTTGGCTGAGGCCAAAGTATCAATCAGCTCATCTGCCCTTGGTATGGGATAGGCATCAGTCCTAGTGACTGCATTGAGGCCTCTGTAGTCTACACAAAACCTCATTTCTTTCTTACCACCCTGGGTATGAGGCTTGGGTACCAGGACTACTGGGCTAGCCCATGGGCTATCTGAAGGCTCAATCACACCTAACTCCAACATCTTCTGGACTTCAGTCCTGATACAGTCCCTGACATGGTCAGGTTGCCTGTAGATTTTACTCTTGACAGGCAGACTGTCTCCAGTGTCCACCTCATGGGTGCACCAGGAAGTCTGACTAGGGGTCAGGCTAAACATATGTCTGTACTGTTGCAGAACTTGTCTGCACTCAGTTTGCTGATGGTCAGTGAGGCTGCTTGCCAAAGCAACACCATCTACTGACCCATCATCAGGGTTCTGCGAGAGCAGGTCAGGGAGAGGGTCACTCTCCTCCTCCTGTTCCTCATCAGTTGCCATGAGCAAGCCCATGTCAGCCCTGTCAACATATGGTTTCAATCTGTTGACATGGAGCACCCTCAGGGGGCTCGTGGGAGTTCCAAGGTTCACCAGATAGGTGACCTCTCCCTTCTGTTCAACTATTGTATGGGGGCCACTCCATTTGTCTTGGAGGGCTGCTGGGGCCACAGGCTCCAACACCCACACTTTCTGTCCTGGCTGGTATACAGTCAGTACAGCCTTTTGGTCATGCCAAGCTTTTTGTAATTCTTGGCTGGCCTCCAGGTTTTTGGTTGCCTTTTTCATGTACTCAGCCATCCTGGAGCGGAGACCAAGTACATAGTCCATCACATCTTGTTTGGGGGGCTTGAGAGGTAACTCCCAGCCCTCTTTTACCAAACACAGTGGACCTCTGACAGGATGCCCAAACAGAAGCTCAAATGGGCTGTAACCAACCCCCTTCTGTGGAACCTCTCTGTATGCAAACAACAGGCAGGGAAGAAGAAGGTCCCATTTCCGCCTAAGCTTCTCTGGGAGTCCTTTAATCATTCCCTTCAGGGTTTTGTTGAAGCGTTCAACTAAACCATTGCATTGTGGGTGATAGGGGTGGTGAACTTATAAGTTACCCCACACTCCTTCCACATTGCCTTCAAGTATCCTGACATGAAGTTGGTACCTCTGTCAGAAATGACCTCCTTTGGGAAACCCACTCTGGAGAAGACTCCAATGAGGGCTCTTGCCACCACAGGGGCTGTGGTGGTCCTCAGGGGAATTGCCTCTGGGTACCTGGTGGCATGATCCACTACCACCAGGATAAATCTGTGCCCAGATGCAGTTTGAGGGTCAAGGGGACCAACAATGTCAATCCCTACCCTTTCAAAGGCTACCCCCACCACAGGTAGTGGTATCAGGGGGGCCTTTGTTGTGCCACCTGCCTTGCCATTGGCTTGGCAGGTGACACAGGAGCGACAAAACTCCTTTGTGTCCTCTGACATATGTGGCCAATGAAAATGTGGAACAAGCCTGTCCCAGGTCTTGTTTTGGCCCAAGTGACCTGCCAAAGGGATGTCATGTGCTAGGGTCAAGAGGAACCCCTAAACTTCTGAGGTATTACCAACCTCCGGGTGGCTCCAGGGGCTGGATCTCTACCTTCAGAATATAGGAGTCCCTCATCCCAATAAACTTTATGGGACCCACTAGCACTCCCAGCAGCCTCAGCAGCAGCCTGCTGTCTGAGGGGTTCAAGAGAGGGGCAGCACTGTTGCTCCTTACTCAGATCTTCCCTAGAAGGGCCCCCTGCCCCCAAGAACTCAACCTGATCAGGTTCAAGTCCCTCTGGGGCAGTTCCTTCTTCAGGATCTGCTCCTCCTCCCTCAAGAGGGGAATCTGTGATCTGAGACAGAGGGAAGGCACTGCCTTAACCCTACTGCTCCTCTTCTTGGGAAGCATCTGGTCCTTAGTTTCAGGATCCAGAGCTGGTTCAGTGTCATGCATTTTGGCTTGTGACCTGGTCACAGCAAATACCTCTGCAGGGATGCCCAACATCTCAGCATGAGTCCATAACTCTACTTCAGACCAGGCTGAAGTCTCTAGATCATTGCCCAATAGACATTCTACAGGGAGGTCTGCACTGACTACAACCTTCTTGAGGCCAGTTACCCCTCCCCAGGAGAAATTCACAACTGCCAGACTATGGTTGGTCTTGGCATTGCTTGCATTGGTCACCTGGTACATTTCACCCAGGATGATCTGTCCAGGGTCCACAAGATCCTCTGCCACCATGGTGACACTAGCACCTGTGTCCCTAAATGCCAAAGCCTGTTTGCCATTGATTACAGGCTGCTGTTTGTATTTGCCCAGATTACTGGGGCTCACTAGGAAGGACATTTCAATGTCTCCATCACAAATCAGCATTGCCTGAGTGGGTTCTCTGACTAGGCCAGAGCCCACTTCAGAACCCAGGGTCAACCCTACTACACCCTTTTTCTGAGTACCACCTCCACCAGTAGCTGAACTAGGGGGAACAGTAGCCTTAGGGGCAGGAGTGGTGGTGGTTTGGTCTTTGGACTTGTTACAGTCAGAAGTCCAGTGCCCTTTCTGTTTACAGAATTTGCACCAGGGCTTCTTTTGGCCTTTTCCTTGATTGGACTGTGACTCCCCACCAGATGCAGACTTTTGGGGCCCTTGTGAAGACTTCTGGTCTTTTGCCTTATCCCCACTTTTCTCAGAGCCCTTCTGATCCTGCTTCTTAGTGTCACCCCCTTGGTTCTGGGCTTTCTGCCTCACCCTGGTTCTGACCCACTTGTCTGCCTTCTTTCCCAATTCTTGGGGAGAGGTCAGATCTGAGTCTACCAGGTATTGATGCAACAACTGGTTCTGGCAATTATTAAGGATCTGTTCTCTCATCATTAGATTATACAATCCCTTGAAATCAGTAACCCTACTGCCAACCAGCCAACCCTCCAGAGCCTTGGTTGCACAATCTACAAAGTCAGTCCAGTCCTAAGTCTGTGCCTTCTGGGTGTCTCTGAACTTCAACCTGTACTGCTCAGTGGTTAAGCCAAACCCATCTATCAGTGCACTCTTCAGGACTTCATAGTCATCAGCATCCTCTTCTCTAACAGTAAGGAGCTTGTCTCTACCTTTATCTGAAAAGGAGAGCCACAAGATTGCTGCCCACTGCTTTTGGGGGGCCTGTTGTACTCTACAGGCCCTCTCCATAGCAGTTATCCACTTGTGGATGTCACCCCCACTCTGGTAGGGAGGAACAACCTTGCTCAGGTTCCTATGGTCTGGAATATTTTCTCTGCCTCTAGGGACACTGTTGCTGCCACCAGGGGGTTCTAACCCCTCTCTTCTAGAAGCTCTCTGGAACTCAAAGGCTTCTTTGTCTAATGCCAACTGCTTGGTTTTGAGGGCAAATCTTGCTTCCTCATACTGCAGCAGTTTGTACATCCTTTCAGAGGAGGTCTCTCTTCTTGGGAAGAAGGAGTTCCTCTGGTAGACAGTTTCTCTGCCAGAGTGAAAGGAGTGCTCAGATTCCCTGGAAAGGGACCTGTGCCTGTCTTCCACTATGTCAGTTCTCTTAGGGAGAATTCCTCTGTCTTGTTCAGACCCCTTTGGGCCTGGCCCTACAATCACAGAGTCCGGGTCATCCTGATGTTCATCATCTGACCCAGACACTACAACTGACCCACCCACTGATCCAGACCCCTTAGCTCCTAGAGCTAATCTAAGGTCATCTGCTGTTAGCAGATCTATCAAGTGTAGTGTGGAGGGACTCTGTCCTATCTTCAGGTGCCTCTCAGCACACATGGCTTTCAAGTCACAGAAAGTCATGTCCTTATACTGAAGCTGGGTGGATCCACTGGGTCCATCCCTTGAGGACATTCTAGTGTTGTGCAGTGTTGTACTACCTACACTAGTTTGTGGCCTACTGATACTAGCTTGAGCTGTAGAAAGGGTCTGCTATCCCTTTTTCACACAGCTCTAAGTTCAGTAGAACTTATTGATACTAAGCTTGATTTTATATGTACCTTGAGTACCTATAGTGGTTTTCAGTTAGTAATTCAAATAGAGATTTTCTGGTAAAACAATAGCAAGCTGGAATCCCACACGCTGCCACCAATGTGAGAAGTTGGCCTGGTATATGCTGTTCACTGATTAAAGTGGACACCTTGCACCAGAACAATTCGACTCTTATGGTTGGTAGGTTTAAGACAACCTTTACAGAAAGCTATCCTAGTGGTAGCTGTGGAGAGCAGCCTTCAGGCTAAGTCTTGGAGGAATGTAAAGCAGCTTGTTTTACCACCCAATCTCTTGAATCACCAAATGAAAAGACACCACACAGGTATATATATCAAATATATATGTATTTATTAATAAACAACTCTCTACTAATCTCTTTATGAGATTAGAAGTCAGGAACATATGTACAAATCAAATGTTATCGAAATAAGTTAGCACAATCAAATATCACAATCTTAGTTTGGCTAAACCTAGGTCTAGGGCATCTAGAATCGAGGGACCCCCAAGAACCACCCCAGGTAGTTGTAGGAGACCCACAGGGGACGGACGCGGTGTTCAGGCACCGGTGCGAGTCCTGTACGAGTCTATGTGAACAGACGCGATTGAGATTTCAATGTTAAAGGTCCCTTGCGTGTTCGAGGCGAACACACCGATCGGTCCTTGTACGAGTTGAAGGACGCGGTTACAGATAGAGTTGCAAGGGGGATGGACGCGCTGTGTCTAACACAGACGCGAACCTTGTACGAGTCAGCGCAATTGAGAGTTCAATGTTACAGGCCCCTTGTGTGTTCGAGGTGAACCCACCGATCGGACTCAGTACGAGTCGCAGGACACGGTTACAGATAGAGTTACAAGGGAGATGGACGCGATGTGTCTAACACAGACGCGAACCCTGTACGAGTCAGCGCAATTGTCGCACTTAGAAAATAAGAGTTTTAGGGCACTTCTAGGGTAGCTACAAGCAAGCCACTTACAGGGTAAGTAGTTCTAGGGCCCACACCCACAGGAGCACCGTAATGCTAAAGTTACCTCACCCAGGGGAGCCGGGTGCATAGGTGTCCTTTGGTGTCGGGTCGCGGCGTCGTTTTCAATGGGAGCCAGTGAAGACTTGCTGCTTGCGGCGACTGAAGAAGTGTCCGTTGGAATCCAAGCCTGGATTCAGAAGGAGGAAGACCTGAAAGCAGAGGGGACAGTGTTCAAGGGCACTTGGCAGTGACCTGGGGCAAGGAAGATGAATGCCCACCGTCGTCGACAGATTCAGGTCGTTCACTGGTGTCTTGACTCTTCGACCACGAGGTCCAGGAGGCGTCGAGGACGGCCAGGAGCTGGATTCAGCGTGTCCCACGAAGTCTGCAGCTGACTGCAGAGTCGGCGACCCGATTGGAGCCAACAAGCCTTGGTAGCAGCAAGTCTCGTGGTGGAAAGAAAAAGTCAATGGTGCAGACCAGCAAGGTCTGAGGAACTTACCCAGCAAGGGTAGGTCAGGGCAGGCCTGGAGCAACCAGGGGAGCCCTTTGGTTTCTTTGGAAAGTCTTCTGGGGACCCACAAGCCGGCTGGCAAGGGATCGCAAAGACGCCTCGGGCGGATGCACTCAACAGGGGCCCACGGTCACTCGGGACGGTGTAGGCCTCTGATTTTGGGAGGGATCTCTGTTAGAGGCTGGGACCACACGTGGTCCAAAGCACAAGTTCTTAGAACGTCGTGAAGGGGTTGCACTCGACAATAGTGCACGGTACCCAGGGTCTGCGGTTCCTCGTTGCTCGTGGGGTCCACTTGCCTCAGCTTCGCTGGGGACTCACGATGGCCTTGGAGAAGTCAGGAAATCCTCTTCCTGGGCTGCAGGGACTTCGGGCTCCGGCGGGAGCGGCGTAGTTTGCGACCGTCGTTGTCGTTTTTGGTGCCTGCCAAGCAGGGGAGTCACTCCTTGACTCCAAGGGAGATTCTTCAGTCTTCCAAAGGTAGTGGAACGTCGAAGGTCCGGGATTCTTCTTGTAGAGCGTCGTCCAGGGGTATCTGGGGTGCAATGCACAGGTTCCCCCTCTTATACTAAAGAGAAGGGAGGGACTAGCTCTATGACCCCACCTATGGGAGGGTCAGGGGAGTGGGTGGCTACACCCACTTCCCTTTGTCCAGTTTCGCGCCAGAGCAGGGGCAGGTAGCCCCTGAGCCGGTTTGAACTGGCATATGCACAGAGGAGCCTTCTGCTCCCCCAGTGCAGGATTTCAAAGCACTCTAGGAGTGCACCCACCCAGCCCCAATACACTAAACCCTGTCTGGGAGGTGGTCACACCCCTTGGGACAGGATATCTATTGTTGGGTTTCCTCCACTGCGAGTGTTGGTCATCAGCAGGAGGGCAGCCCAGTGTCTGTGACTGGTGGCATCCATTTTGTGATGCCAGGGCTCTTCAGGATTCTACCGCGTTTCCACAGTAGTTACATGTCTATCCCTCTAGAAGTGTGGGATCATACTCCCACACCAGATACTGGTGTGGGGGTATGATTCCAAAGTGTTTGACACCAAACATGACATGTTTTGATGCAGCCATTCCATAGTTAGCATTTACCCCGAGGATATAATGCACTTAAGAGTATATGGTTTGGCTGCATTCACAAACAGCCCCAGAGAATAGACTCTGAGAGCTGCAGAGGGGTCCTGCTCAGGCAGAGGCGCCCCCTCACATGGAAACTAAGCACCCTGCCCTCAGGATTGATAGGGCCTGCTTTAGGGGTGACTGATAAGTCTCAATGTGTGTAGGAGAGATATAGGGGACCTATATCTCAGTGAGGGGTGCTAGCACCTCCTCACCCAGGCTGCAGTAGCAGGCCTGTGGTGTCAGATTTAGTCTGCTTCCCAGGGGTGGCATAATACATGCTTCAGCCCCTGGTAGGCCTGTGAAGTACCTATGCCCTTGGTACCTAAGGTACCATATACTAGGGACTCATAAGGTACCACAGTATCCAATCACTAGTGCACCTAGAGTGCACTCCAAATCGTTTAGAGAGAACAGAGAGGCTGGGGCCCTGATTGGCAGGGTCCCAGCCAGACTATAGCCAGAAACCAGTGTAAACATCAGAAAAAAAGTGGGGGCAACATAAGAGGCAGATCCTACTCTCCTACACTACAGAAGAAGGATGCCCTGCTGCTTGAGGCCTGCCTTGCTTGCTGGGAAAGACGACTGGGCCTGCACCCTTTGTCCCAGGCTGAAGTGTCTCAAAGGGTCAGCTGACTGACCTCCTGTTCTGAACTACACGACATAAGCTCCAGAGGCCTCCCTGCATCTGCCCAGCTCATCTGTTGCAACTGGACCTGCCTGAGCCTTGCTGGCCTCTGCTGGAGTGAGTTCCTGATCCACAAGAGGTGCCCCTCAGGTCCTGGACTGTTGGTGTGGTATCAGTTGAGTTCCCTCTCCAAGAAAAGGAGAAATCCTGAAGTTTCAAGCTCTTTGCGAACAGGCCCGTTCGTGCCAAGATCTTGCCACCCACTGACGATGCGAAGCTCTATTGAACCTGACTCTTCGCACTACAGCGACCCCAAGGAACGACTGGCAACGTGAAATCTGCACTTCGTGCTACAGCATCAGCAGCTTATGATGACCACTACCATGAATCTCCAGCAACGACCGTTTGCGATGCCTAACAGGATCTTTGCGCTACAGTGGCAACCATCTGTGACGCCTTGCCTGCTCTTTGCGCTACAGCGGCAACCATCCGTGATGCATTGCCTGCTCTTTGCGCTACAGCGATGACCATCCAGGACCCTCTTCCTGCTCATTGCGGGATCCTCCATTGCAAATGGAACTTTTTGTGCCAGACTCTAGAAGGTAACTTTTTCAGATGGACTAAACTGGTCCCAGTATCTGGCCCGCACCCCATCGTGGTGGGTCTGCACTTGTGACTTTCATCCGGTCTCGCACGACGAGATAACCATGAGTGCCGCTTTGTACTTTTAGGCACTAGAATTACCTCACATCTTTGAATTTGCATATCTTTGGTCCTACTGATTGGATTTGAATTATTTTGGTCTCAAATAATTTATCAAATGTTACTCTAGTTTTCTAAATTGGTGTGGGTTTTCACTTTATTATTATTTGTGTGCTGCATAAATACTTTACACATTGCCTCGAAGTTAAGCCTGACTACATTCGTGCCAAGCTACTAGAGGGTTAAGCAAAGGTTAATTTGAGGTTTGCTTGTGTTTCACCCTGACAAGGATTGTGGTTGCTGCTTGAGTAGGGTTTCATACCCCACAACCAGTAACCCAGTCTCCTACAAGGAGCCTTTTGTCTGGGTAGAAGAAAGTGAAGCCGTCACTATAGGGGATATGATACAGGAGTCCTGGAGTGGGAGGGAGGGGGTGTGCAAAAGATCCATGGGACTGGAGGAGAGCAGAGGTTGAGACTGAGAAGCTCTGGAGCTGGGGCAGAGACAGACTTGTAGTTGGGCCGAGAAGGAGGAGCACTGAGATGAGGAAGCAGCCCTGCAGGTGGAGTGAGATGGAGGAGCCTTCGACCTTTGTTATCTGAAGGAGAAGAGGAGCCTTACAGTTTGGGATTTCATGGAGAAACTCTGGGGATCTAGGGAGATGAACTCCAGAGGCTTGGACGAAATGGGGAAGCCCTAGGGTGAGATAGATGTGTCCTCGAAATATAATGTTTGCTCTGGTGAGGATGCCAGCATCCCCTTGTCCCCTATGTCACACATTACTGAGATCTGCAATGGAAGGATTACTAACATATCATGGTACTTGTAAGTGTACCTCTTGACTACAACTAAATCATATATAACATTTGTTTACGTCAAGGCTACTTAAATTGCACTGATGAGATTTACGAAGTTGTATAGCAAGTGAGATATTTATCACCATTTTAGGATTATTGTGTGTCAGTCAAAAGGTTTATTAATGTCATTAGCGGCTACAATCCTCCATGTACGTCAGTATGTTGCATTTTTATAGCATAAACCTAGACAAAAGGCAGCAGAGCACAGTACAGGGTCAAAGACAAGCATAAAGTCAATCAGTGAGAGAAGAGGTAGGTAGCTGCTTTGTGGACTGTTAATGCATTGTGATGTTGAACAAGTTACTTTCCTTCAGCAATGCATTATCTGGTAGAGACTCTATATAGCTGCAGATTACTTACCTTTGAATTACCCAGGCGTCAGGCTGGATCCGGAAACTTTTGCTGAGCAATACCCCTTGCGCGCGACCTCGGGTGGCTCCATTCGGCTCCGCGTGACGCCGTTGGCGTCGGTAGCATCGGTTATGACGTCGCGGTGCCTATATAGGCGCCACCCAGGCGTGCGGACGTCAGTGCTTTTCGTTTTTCCACGACAGAAGCGCAGAGCCACAAAGTGACTGACGTAATCGTGTGCAAAACTAGGGCCATGAGAGGGGAGTAACCCTAGACCTACTACATCAGTCCGCAAAGCGGGGAGGCAAGGGTGGGGCTGTAAGGAATCTGCAGCTAGATAGAGTCTCTACCAGATAATGCGTTACCGAAGGTAAGTAACTTGCTCATCTGATAGAGACTTCTAGCTGCAGATTCCTTACCTTTGAATCAGATACCCGAGCCATACCACCCCGGCGGTGGGTTGCAGTCTCATGACCTAGACTAAGAAGTCTTGCAGGACCGAACGGGCAAAGTGCCCATCCCTGCGCACTTGACCATCAAGGAAATAATGTTTTGCGAACGTGTGCAAAGATGCCCACGTCGCTGCCTGACAGATGTCTTGGACTGGGACACCCCGAGCCAAGGCCGTAGTCGCAGCCTTTCCCCTGGTGGAGTGGGCCCTTAATCCCTCAGGGGGCTGCTTCTTTGCCAAGGCATAACAGATCTTAATGCAGAGAACAACCCAGCAAGAGATGGTTCTTTTCTGCACTGCCTTTCCCTTCTTTGCTCCCACATACCCCACAAAGAGTTGGTCATCCACCCGGAACTCTTTTGTGCGGTCAAGGTAGAACGACAACGCTCTTTTTGGGTCCAGTCGGTGGAGACGCTCCTCTTCCTTAGAGGGATGTGGGGGAGCAAAGAAGGTGGGCAAAGTAATGGATTAGCCCAGATGAAATGGGGTCACCACCTTTGGTAAAAATGATGCCCTGGTGCGAAGCACCACTTTGTCTGGAAAGGACATAAGATAAGGAGGCGAGCTGGATAACGCCTGCAATTCACTCACCCTCCAGGACGATGTAATCGCCACTAAGAAGGCTGTTTTGATAGTCAACAGCCGGAAGGGACAATTGTGCAAAGGCTCGAAAGGAGCACACATCAGGTAAGTGAGGACCAAATTAAGGTCACATTGCGGCATAATAAAGGGCGTGGGTGGAAATAAGTGAGCCAGCCCTTTTAGAAAACTATTTACAATAGGTGATTTAAAGAGAGAAGGTTGGTCTGGCAGGCGCAAAAAAGTAGAAAGAGCAGAGAGGTAATCCTTGAGAGTGCCTAAAGGAGAGCCCTGCTGGGCCATGGTTAAAATGAATAAAAGGACAGTAGAAAGAGGAGCAGAAAGAGGGTCAATGGACCTTTCTCAACAGAATAATACAAATTTCTGCCAACGGCAGGCGTATACCGACTTAGTGGAGGGCCGCCTGGCCGCCAGAATAACATTACATACTTCGGGAGGAAGGTCAAAGGCCATCAACTGCCGCCGCTCAATCTCCACGCATGGAGGCGCAGAGTTGACAGGTCCGGGTGGAAAACCCTCCCCTGCTGCTGCGACAGAAGATCCTTCCGAAGGGGCAGCCTGATCGGAGGATCGACACTCATGCTCAGAAGCTCTGGATACCAGACTCTCCTTGCCCAGTCCAGTGCCACAAGGATGACTTGGGCCCGTTCGCTCCTGATCTTCTTCAGAACCCTGGGCAGGAGTGGTATGGGCGGAAAGGCGTACAACAGGCCTAAGCTCCACTCGCGACAAAAACGCGTCACCGAGCGATAGCCGCCTTGGAAACTCCAGCGTGCAGTACTGCTGACATTGAGCGTTCTCTTCGGAGGTGAACAAATCTAACCAAGGTTCTCACCACTGTTGAAAGAGACCTTGCGCCACCGCCGACTGGAGATGCCATTCGTGATCCTGAAGCGATACAAAAGGAGATGATGGACGGAACGTTTGAGCCAATCAAACACTCACCCCCAGTCAACTGATCTGGGTTTAATCCATCATCATTCTTTAGCTCACTCCACCACCCCAGTTCAGACATGGCCATATGCAAATCAGTCTGACCCTGTGCCTCATGGGAACAGTCCAGCCCGAACTGCCAAGCCATGTCTTCCCTGGACCGGAAACAAGCATCCTAGAACCGGTTTCTGGCATTCCAGCCGTCATCAGCCGGGGGTATGCCCAGACGTGGGTCCCTTGCTCACTTTGCCACTGGATTCAAGCAAGCCTGGCTGATGACGGCTGGAATGCCAGAAACCGGTCCTAGGATGCTTGTTTCCGGTCCAGGGAAGACATGGCTTGGCAGTATCGATTTGTGATCCTGAAGGCATCGACGGCTGAGATAGTTTGCCCTGGCATTCAGAGAACCTGCCAGGTGTTGAACTACCAGGGTTATGCCCTGCTGTTCCAGCCATTACCAGAGACGCAGGGCCTCTCGACAAAGAGTCCGCGACCCCACCCTGCCCTGCTTGTTGCAGTACCACATGGCGGTGGTGTTGTCCGTAAACACCTGCACTAACTTCCCCTTGACAGAGGGAAGAAATGCTTTCAATGCCAACCGAATCGCTCGGAGCTCCAACAAATTTATGTGGAGCCCCGTCTCCGCCTGAGACCAGTGACCCCTGATCTCTGCCTCTCCCATGTGGCCGCCCCATCCCAGAAGTGACGCATCCGTCACAACTGTGAAATCTGGTTGGGGAAGGGAGAAAGGCCTGCCTTTGACCCAATCGCGGTTCGTTAACCACCACTGCAGATCCTTCACAGTTCCTTCCGAGATCTGAACCACGTCGGTGAGATTTCCCCGATGCTGTGCCCATTGGAACTTCAAGTCCCATTGCAAAGCCCGCATACGCCACCTGGCGTGTCTTACCAACAGGATGCAGGAGGCCATGAGACACAACAGCCTCAGAGTCAACCTCACCGAAATCCAAGATAGAGGTTGAAATATCGGAATCATAACCTGAATATCCTGGACTCGCTGCTCGGGAGGATAAGCCCGAAACTGCACTGTGTCCAGAACAGCTCCGATGAAAGGGAGCGTCTGAGAAGGAGTCAAGTGTGACTTTGGCATGTTTATAGAGAACCCCAGCGAATGCAGGAGGTCCGCCGTAGTCTGAAGGTGGGAGATGACTGCCTGGGGCGAGGACGCCTTCAACAGCCAGTCATCTAGGTAGGGGAAGACTGAAACCCCCAATCTGCGCAGATGAGCTGCAACCACCACCATCACCTTGGTGAACACCCGAAGGGGCGCTGGTAAGACAGAAGGGGAGCATGGTAAACTGAAAGTGCTCGTGGCCTACCTTGAACCGCAGGTAACGCCTGCGGCCCGGCAGGATGGGAATGTGAAAATATGCATCCTGCAGGTCCAACGCCACCATCCAGTCTTCTTGGTCTAGGGCAGAGAAGACCTGAGCCAATGTGAGCATTTAGAATTTCTCCTTTTTGAGGAAGAGATTGACGGTCCGAAGATCTAAAATGGGCCGAAGCCCCTTGTTCTTCTTCGGAATCAGAAAGTAGCGGGAATAACAACCACCGCCTACTTCTGAAACTGGGACCCTTTCAATAGCTCCCTTGGCCAAAAGAGCTGTAACTTCCTCTTGGAGCAACTTCAAATGATCCTCTGCCAGCCGTTCCTGAGTTGGCGGAATAGGAGGAGGAAAAGAAAGGAAAGGAAGAGAATAGCCCTCCTGGACGATCTGCAAGACCCACTTATCTGTTGTTATAGATCTCCAGCTGGGTAGATGATGACGAATTCTCCCACCAACTGGAGTAGTGTGGTCCTGCAGAATCAGCCTAGGCGTGCTTGAAGGCTGCGGCTGCTGGGGGCAGTGTGGTAGATGACTTCTGGTCTCCATTCCGAGGACAGAATGAACCGCGCCACGTCCACGCACGGCTTTGGTAGTCTGAGCAGGACGGTAGCTAGAATAGGGCTGACGCGGCTGGAAACCCCTTCCGATGCCATGAAAGGGGCGAAGGGAAGACTGGCCATGAGGAGTGGAGGAGAGGCCCAAGGATCTGGCCGTAGCTCGAGAGTCCTTGAACCTGACCAGGGGCCGAGTCTGCCTTTTCCCCAAAAAGGCGGGTTCCATCAAAGGGCATGTCTATCACATTGGCTTGCACATCCCCCGAGAAGCCAGATGTACCGAGCCAGGCGTGGTGCCTCAAGGCCACTGTCGTTGAAATTGACCTGCCCAGCGAATCGGTCGTATCCAAACCTCACCGTATGGTGAATTTTGCTGCATCTCTCCCGTCCTTGACAGCTTGGGAGAGCACAGCCCGGGCCTCCTCCGGGACTTTTGGCAGCACCTGCGCAACCGTCTCCCAAAGCAGAGCCCTGCTGGGCCAAGGTTAAAATGAATAAAAGGGCAGTAGAAAGAGGAGCAGAAAGAGGGTCAATGGACCTTTCTGAACAGAATAATACAAATTTCTGCCAACGCAGGCGTATACTGACTTAGTGGAGGGCCACCTGGCCGCCAGAATAACATTACAGACTTCGGGAGGAAGGTCAAAGGCCATCAACTGCCGCCGCTCAATCTCCACGCATGGAGGCACAGAGTTGACAGGTTCGGGTGGAGAACCCTCCCCTGCTGCTGCGACAGAAGATCCTCCCGAAGGGGCAGCCTGATCGGAGGATTGACACTCATGCTCAGAAGCTATGGATACCAGACTCTCCTTGCCCAGTCCGGCGCCACAAGGATGACTTGGGCCCGGTCGCTCCTGATCTTCTTCAGAACCCTGGGCAGGAGTGGTATGGGCGGAAAGGCGTACAACAGGCCTAAGCTCCACTCGCGTGGCGAAACGCTTCGCCGAGCGATAGCCGCCTTGGAAACTCCAGCGCGCAGTACTGCTGACATTGCGCGTTCTCTTCAGAGGCGAACAAATCTAACCAAGGTTCTCACCACTGTTGAAAGAGACCTTGCACCACCTCCGACTGGAGCCGCCATTCGTGATCCTGAAGGTATCGACGGCTGAGATCGTCCGCCCTGGCGTTCAGAGAACCTGCCAGGTGTTGAACCACCAGGATTATGCCCTGCTGTTCCAGCCATGAACATAGATGCAGGGCCTCTCGACAAAGAGTCCACGACCCCACCCCGCCCTGCTTGTTGCAGTACCACATGGCGGTGGTGTTGTCCGTGAACACCTGCACTATCTTCCCCTTGACAGAGGGAAGAAATGCTTTCAATGGCAACCGAATTGCTCGGAGCTCCAACAAGTTTATGTGGAGCCCCGTCTCCGCCGGAGACCAGTGACTCCTGATCTCCGCCTCTCCCATGTGGCCGTCCCATCCCAGAAGTGACGCATCCGTCACAACTGTGAAATCTGATTGGGGAAGGGAGAGAGGCCTGCCGTTGACCCAATCGCGGTTCGTTAACCACCACTGCAGATCCTTTGCAGTTCCTTCCGAGATCTGAACCATGTCGGTGAGATTTCCCCGATGCTGTGCCCATTGGAAATTCAAAGTCCCACTGCAGAGCCCGCATACGCCACCTGGCGTGTCTTACCAACAGGATGCAGGAGGCCATGAGACCCAACAGCCTCAGAGTCAACCTCACCGAAATCCAGGATAGAGGTTGAAATATCGGAATCATAACCTGAATATCCTGGACTCGCTGCTCGGGAGGATAAGCCCGAAACTGTACTGTGTCCAGAACAGCTCCAATGAAAGGGAGCGTCTGAGAAGGAGTCAGGTGTGACTTCGGCATGTTTATAGAGAACACCAGCGAATGCAGGAGGTTCGCCGTAGTCTGAAGGGGGGAGATGACTGCCTGGGGCGAGGACGCCTTCAACAGCCAGTCGTCTAGGTAGGGGAAGACTGAAACCCCCAACCTGCGCAGATGAGCTGCAACCACCACCATCACCTTGGTGAACACCCCAGGGGTGCTGGTAAGACAGAAGGGGAGCACGGTACACTGAAAGTGCTCGTGGCCTACCTTGAACCGCAGGTAACGCATGTAGCCCGGCAGGATGAGAATGTGAAAATATGCATCCTGCAGGTCCAACTCCACCATCCAGTCTTCTTGGTCTAGGGCAGACAAGACCTGAGCCAATGTGAGCATGTTGAATTTCTCCTTTTTGAGGAAGAGATTGACGGTCTGAAGATCTAAAATGGGCCGAAGCCCCTTGTTCTTCTTCGGAATCAGAAAGTAGCAGGAATAACAACAACCGCCTACTTCTGAAACTGGGACCCTTTCTATAGCTCCCTTGGCCAAAAGAGCTGTAACTTCCTCTTGGAGCAACTTCAAATGATCCTCCGCCAGCCGTTCCTGAGTTGGCGGAATCGGAGGAGGAAAAGAAAGGAAAGGAAGAGAATAGCCCTCCTGGACGATCTGCAAGACCCACTTGTCTGTTGTTATAGATCTCCAGCGGGGGAGATGATGATAAATTCTCCCACCCACTGGAGTAGTGTGGTCCTGCAGAATCAGCCTAGGAGTGCTTGAAGCTGCGGCTGCTGGGGGCAGTGTGGTAGACAACTTCTGGCCTCCATTCCGAGGACGGAATGAACCGCGTCCACGCACGGCTTGGGTAGTCTGAGCGGGACGGTGGCTAGGATAGGGCTGACGCAGCTGGAAACCCCTTCCAATGCCACGAAAGGGGCCAAGTGAAGACTGGCCACGAGGAGTGGAGGACAGGCCCAAGGATCTGGCCGTAGCTCAAGAGTCCTTGAACCTGACCAGGGCCGAGTCTGCCTTTTCCCCAAAAAGGCGGGTTCCATCAAAGGGCATGTCCATCAAATTGGCTTGGACATCCCTAGAGAAGCCAGATGTACGGAGCCAGGCGTGGCGCCTAAAGGCCACCGTCGTTGAAATTGACCTGCCCAGCGAATCGGTCGTATCCAAACCACACCGTATGGCGAATTTTGCTACATCTCTCCCGCCCTTAACAGCTTGGGAGAGTACAGCCCGGGCCTCCTCCAGAACCTGTGGCAGCACCTGCGCAACCGTCTCCCAAAGAGAGTGGGAGAAGCGGCCCAATAAGCAGGCGGTATTCACCGACCGCAATGCCAGACTGGAGGAAGAAAACATCTTCTTCCCAAATGAGTCCAGTCTCTTGGATTCTATCCGGAGGGGCGGAAAGGAATGTGCCCTGGGAAGTAGAGGCCTGCACCACCAAACGTTCTGGGGTGGGGTGTTGGCTGAGGAACTTTGGATCGCCCGGAGCTGGACTGTGGCGGCGTGCAATCGTCCTATTCACAGGAGCCCCTGTGTTAGGCTTGAACCAAGTTCCTAGAAGGACGTCCGTTAGTGCCTCATTAAAGGGCAGAAGGGGTTCAGAGGTGGAAGCCCCAGGTTGAAGCACTTCGGTCAGGAGATTAGTCCTGACCTGCACTGAGGGTAGCTCCAGTCCAAGGACCTCAGCTGCCCTCTTAACCACCATGGAATAGGACGCCCCTCCTCCGTAGCCACTGTAGGCGGAGAGAGCATGCCAGTGTCTGGGGAAGTATCCAGACCACTGGCTTCCCCAAGTTCCCCATACCAGTCCATAGTCTCCTCAGAGACATCCTGGTTCTCTAATGGGTCTCCAGACTCCCATTCCTCTCCTGAGCCCAGCACGTCCACAAAGTGCTCAGGCGACAACATAGAACTACTGGGTTCTGTCGACGTCGGAATCGGCGTCGCTCGATGCCGTTCCGGCTTCGTGTCATCGGGGATGAGGATGGGGCTTGCGCCGCCGACGGACATCGGCGACATCGCAGGCACCGACTTTGGGTTCGACGCCGGGGGAGGTTGTGTTGGCATGACCGGCGCCAACTCGGATCCGGAATCGGATCCCTGAGGCCCCACCGGCGCCCTGGCCGAAGCCGACGGCGTCGAACCCGATGGGGCCCCATCTGAGATGGGGCCCCATCTGACCCTGCGGGGCCCCGAGGGCTCACCAACGGGGTCGTTCCGCTCAAATACGCGGCGCATGGCCTTGTAAAAATCTTTAATTTGAGCGGGAGTCGCTCCGGCTCCCGGAAAGGGTGGGAGGCGCGAAGTCGACTCAGGCTCCGGCTCCGCAGAACTGTGCCTAGAGCGTCGGTGCTCCTTACCTCTCTCGACGACGGACGCCAGTTGAGGTGAAGTCGAAGTCCGCTTGGACTTCTTCTTCTTCTTGTGCCGCTTCCCCGAGTGTCCAAATGACCTTTAATGGGAGGAAGAGGACTTAGGGCTCCGTGAGCGGTCCCGCAACCTCCTCTTCTTCGAACGTACCGTGACCTCGGAGTCTCGCTTAACGGTGTCGACTGCCGGGCCGCGAGCAACTTCATCGCCCTCTCCCTCAAGGTCTTCAGGGCCATCGCCCGACAGTCTGAACACGACTTCGAATTGTGGTCGCGTTCAAGACACCACAGACACACGCGGTGGGGATCGGTAACCGACATCATGCGGGAACAAGTCCCGCATGGTTTAAAACCTGTCTTCCTACCAGACATCCCTCGCACACGAAGTCGTCTCAAAAATATCGACAAAAGTTGAGAAAAAAGCCTGCCAAAAAGCGGCAGAGGGGTAGCTCTTCCCTGATAGGCTCTTAACTGGCACGGAAAGAAAATAACTGACGTCCGCGCGCCTGGGTGGCGACTATATAGGCACCGCGACGTCATAACCGACGCTACCGATGCCAACGACGTCAAGCAGAGCCGAATGGAGCCACCCGACGTCGCGCGCAAGGGGTATTTGCTCAGCAAAAGTTTCCAGATCCAGCCTGACGCCTGGGAAATTCAAAGGTAAGGCATCTGCAGCTAGAAATCTCTATCAGATGTGTTCTTTAAAAAAGGTGTGTCTTGAAGTCTTTCCTAAATTGAAGCAGTGTTGCGGTGGGCATGATAGATACAGGGATGTTGTTCCAGAACTTGTGTGCTTAGATGGAAAAGGCCTGTCTTGTTTTATTTTCTCCTTTCTTACACTTTTTTAACATGCAGACTGATTGTGTTGTGGCTGCAGGTATACTGAGCACCACCAGAGATGGTGACCTTGTCTGCAAAATAGGCGGAGTTGCTGGTCGTGATGGCTTTGTAAATGATGTAGCTGGTTATCAAAATAGTGTGGGCTGGAAACAGGAGTCAATTTAGTTTCATCAGGACAGGGGTGATGCAGTACTTAATCTGAGCCATGGTTGGAAACAGGACCCTCCAGCCCTCGATTTTGGGGACTGTCACCTATTTTCTCTCAACAGATTTTGATACAAAGCAAGAGAGATGAGATGAAAGAAGAAAGAAGGAAAAACAGTGATAAAAGGAAAAATCAGGGATGAACAAGAACCTGAAAGAGATAAAGAGGTAGAGAGAGTAAGATGGTGAATTAAATAGGCATGTGGTGACAATGCAGCCTCTTATGCACAAATCCCTGGACTCTGCACTAATTCTTGTGTAAATTAAGCACTGGGCTGATGTTAACATATTTCCTCAGACCCCACCTTCCTGCTCCTGTATCCTATCCTTTAGTGCACCCCTCCTCCTGTGTACTCTTTAATTGTGCACTAGTCTTCTCTGCCTTTGTGTGGTGAGAGTGCCTCTCAACCATGGTGGCGGCTGTCTTCTGGCCCACTCTCCTGTCGTACCTTGATGACCCATGCATCTTGAGCATCTGTCTGGTGAGAACGCCTCTCAACCATGGTGGCGGCTGTCTTCTGTTGCACTTTCCTATCCTACCTTGATGACCCATGCATCTCGAGCGTCTATCTGGTGAGGAAGCCTCTCAACCACGGTGGTGGGAGGAACGGCTGTCCTCTGTCCCACTCTCCTATCCTACCTTGATGACCCATGCATCTCGAGCATCTGTCTGGTGAGAACGCCTCCCAACTACGGTGGCGGCTGTCGTCTGTCACACTCTTCTATCCTACCTTGATGACCCATGCATCTGTCTGGTGAGAACGCCTCTCAACCATGGTGGCAGCTGTCTTCTGTTGCACTCTCCTATCCTACCTTGATGACCCATGCATCTCGAGCATCTGTCTGGTGAGAACGCCTCTCAACCACAGTGGCGGCTGTCTTCTGTCGCACTCTCCTATCCTACCTTGATGACCCATGCATCTTGAGCGTCTTTCTGGTGAGAACGCCTCTCAACCACGGGGGAGGACGGGGCGGCTGTCCTCTGTCCCACTCTCCTTTTCCTACCTTGATGACCCATGCATCTCGAGCATCTGTCAGTTGAGAACGCCTCTCAACAATGGTGGAGGAAGGGGCGGCTGTCCTCTGTCCCACTCTCCTATCGTACCTTGATGACCCATGCATCTCAGGCATCTGTCTGGTGAGAACGCCTCTCAACCACGGTGGCGGCTGTCTTCTGTCGCACTCTCCTATCCTATCTTGATGACCCATGCACCTCAAACATCTGTCTGGTGAGAACGCCTCTCAACCACGGTGGAGGAAGGGGTGGCTGTCTTCTGTGCCACTCTCCTATCCTACCTTGATGACTCATGCATCTCGAGCATCTGTCTGGTGAGAACGCCTCTCCACCACGGTGGCGGCTATCTTTTGTCGCACTCTCCTATCCTACCTTGATGACCCATGCATCTCGAGCATCTGTCTGGTGAGAACACCTCTCAACCACGGTGGGGGAAGGGGCGGCTGACTTCTCTCACCTGCTGTTCGTGTTTGAGGCAATCTAAAGTAATACATGCATTTTAGCCAGGCACAGCTGATTAGCCTAGGGGTGAATTCACAGTTTGGATTCCGATGAATGCATTAGTGAAGACAGCATCACAGGTAAAGCCGGTCTTGTCAACTAAGGCTCCCACAGGTGTGGAGTTTACCATCTGTTAAAGGAATATGTCCTGCCTGAATGAGCCTGCTCAGAGTGCTTTGTAGAGCCCAGGCAGGAGGAGCCACTGCATGCATTGGTGTCACTCTGTGTGTCTATTTGCTTAACTTTGTATGTTTCTGTGTATTGTTTCTCTGTGTGGTTCTCCATGCGTTTGTGTAGTGTCTCTCTGTGCATGTGTGTCTGCATGAGTCAGTATTTGTGTTCGTCTTGGTGTCCCTAGGTGTATGTATTTGCATCATAGTGTGTGTGTTTGTGTAGCCTTCGGAGGGAGGCTGTTGGGGGGGGAGAGTGTGTGTGTATATCTCTATTTTCACTTGCCCTTACTTCTTGAGGTTGACTGTTCATGCATCTAAGAGATGATGTTAATAAGGATATCCAGCAGGCCCATTGAGTTCCAGCCTAATGTCAAAGACATCAAAAACTGTACCAGCGTATCCATGTTTTAGTTTTTTATTTCATATGTGAAATCCTTTACAGTTTGCTCTGACTAAATACAACCACAATGTGCAGGATGCATCATGTGGTGGTCAGCCTGTTGACAGAATGTACTGGTTTGTGGTGATATTGTAGGCCTGTGCACGAATATGAGGTCCTGACGCACCACATTTGTGTGCTCCTGTCCTGTGCAGTGTTTCCTTCTGCAACAAAAACGACATAATTCAGAGAACTTGGAAACACCTCCCAAGATTTGAAATAACATTCACTGCTCCTGCCATGAAAAGCTGAATCTACGACTCTCAGTTGGCAGAAATCAGAACTGGTATCACAAATAGTGTAAAGAATCTCTGAATCACCATTTCATCAATTGGCAAATATGAAATACTTGCCTTATTGCAGGCGCTCTTGCTCCCTGGGAGATGTGATTTTATTTTATTCTGTCTACTCCCACTGCTTGTTGGCTCTTATTTATCTTCATTGTGTATACTGTGTTTAAAATTTGAATTAGTGGGTGTTTGTGTGCATACAACTTTGTATTTGTTGGGGCATTAGTTGTTAGGAGGGCCCAAATGTGGAAAATCGATCTCTTCCCCAAAATGTAATGTCATCGTGTAAGAAAAGATACGAAACTATCTATCCAAGACAAATTTTGAAAATTTGAGATGAGGCATTAAAATATTCCAGCTTTTGGTGGTAGTTTGCTTTTGGAAAATTCTTGAGTTATGTACTTGTCACACTTGCATTGGAGTCTATATCCTACTTACGTTATGTTTCATTATATTTAAATATCAGCAATTACTTGGTCTCGTAGAACTTTCAATGCTGTTGTGGGTTTGCCCATGAAAGGCCTTATGTGGGTAGGAGAGGTTAGGGTTTCTGCAAACCAGCACTGGCTTAGTTGTGTGACCCTACAGAATTTTATAGTAAGCAGCCAACTATTATTGGGAATGCCTATCATTGTAAAGGCTGTGGGGAGCTCCGCAGCCAGCAAATGGCACCATTATTGAACAGACCTGTGCCAAACTTATGGCCGGTATTTATATAGCTTCCATTAGCCCGGGAAATTATGAAGGATGATTTTCAAAAGATAATTAAATTAATCTTCTAGATCAGAAATTACTTGTCATCAACAATCAGTGTAATACATATATAATTCCAACCACAAAAAAGGCAGTCACTCACAAGTCATATTCATTCAACAATCTATCTCTTGAAATGGTGAGTGTTAGAAATTTAGGGGGATATTCTCAAGAACGTGCGATAAACATCGGCAAAATAGGATAACGCAAGTTTTCATATCGCCGTCTATCGCGGGAAAATAACTCAGTGTTAACGTCATATTTTCAACACGGCAGTAACACGCGATAGTCTCCCGATAACGCGTCAAATGTCCGCGATAACATTACCGGGACGGCGATGAAAATCCAAACACGAACGCGAAAAAAGTTGCGATGGGCCCAACCGCGATAAGAAAATCAGCGAAAGCAGCGCAAGGCCTGCAAATCACACACGTCAGGCGGGAAAAATCACTACAAAAGCAGAAAAAAAACCCCACAAACAAAAACCAAACTACAGCGAAGCACAATGGAGGCAGCCGGAGCAGGTACAGAGGACGGCCAGAACCCCACAAGCCCCCCGGAGGAGCAGCCTGGGACCTCGGGGACAGGGAAGGGCAAGGACAAGAAGAAGAGGAAGATGCGGTTCAGTCCGCAGGAAAACAGGATCCTGATCACGGAGGTGATAGAACACCATCAACAACTGTTCGTCACCTCCACTGTGTCATTGGCATAAAAAAATGCAACATGGCAGTCCATCGTGGACAAGGTGAATGCAGTCAGAGTGCTGAGGAGGACAATGGAAGAGCTCAAGAGGCGCTGGAATGATGTGACGCGCAAGACCAAGCAGAAACTCACCAACAACCAGAAGGCAGCAATGCAGACTGGAGGTGGGAGTCCAGCGCCACAGGAGGAGCTGGATGAGATGGAGGAAATGGTGTCCACAGTCATCAGTGGGGAGACGGTGGCAGGAGTTGGGGGACCGGACACTGCTCAACATGACCTGACACAACAGCAACAGGGTAACGACCAGGGACTGGGGGGACGGTGGGAGATGGGCACAATGGCACACATGCACAATCAAGCGGAGCACAGTGCACACCCACAATCACTCTAGATCATGTCCCTGATCCCCTTGGCACACTGCAGCACACATAGAAACAGCACGTAGGCCCCCATCGACTATGTGCCCAGAGGAGGCCCGCCCACACATCACTTATCTCACAACCAACCTATGCACATGTGCTGAACCCAGCAAAGCTGCGGGTCCGTGAGCCACACTGACAATGCAAGTGACACTGCATGACGATTAGCATGGCTGCAGTCCGATCATCATGACATGGTGCACGCCACCACACTGAGGTGGCTGAGTGTGGACCACATCCGTAAAGGAGCAGGTCACACTCCGACACATCCACCTGCACAAACAACCCCTGACGTCAACAACACATCTGCGGACAAACCATGCCCCACCGTCCCAACTCCCACCAAGACCCAAATTCACCCAAGTCTGCAACATCTCAGTACTGTATGGGCACAGAAGTCAAAGGCACACCGCCTGAAAGGGACAAGGGGCAGCAAAATCAAAGCTGCAGGGGCGACTCTCCCAAAATGCAGCACACACACATGACATTCAGAGCACATCAGCATTGACAACAATGTGGTACAAACTGCAACACGTTTACAACAGGACAGAGGACACAACAGGTGCCGATTGTGTGTAGAAACTGGCCAATCACATTAGGCATAGCAGGGAAATGTGAGATGTCAATGTACAAGTACAAACACATATCCGTGATGTTGACGAAATGTCCACTGTCCCGCATCAAATAGGCAGCTCCTCCTAAACAGTCACAATGTACATTGTCATGCAGTCTGCATGTGAACTTGTACAATGCGTCAACATAGATGTGAACACAATGTAATACTGCATCTCCCCTTCACATTGCAGAGGGAGCATCAACACCTCCTGCAGAGCAGCCCCAACTCTGCACTGATGACGATGAGGACATCCCCAACATCGACACCGAAGCCCTCCAAATCTACATTGACAGCTTCAGCACCCCACCTCCAGGAGCAGGGCAGCCCAGCTGCATCGAGGAGACCCCACCCCCTGCACAGACAACACAGCAGGAAGCACCTACCACCCCGGCTGTCTCCCAGGACCCCCACGAACAACACATGGCCTTCCAACGCCGTGTGTTAGAGGTCCAGGAGAAGATGGCTGATCAGGTGCGGGTGGGGTTCGACCTCATGGCAGCCAAACTTGATGCCATACATGGGTGTCTGATTCCCATCAGGGACCACTTACAGTCCCTAACGGACACCCACAGTCCGCTCCATGCTCTCCAACGATCCATGGCTGACATCGCTGGAGTCATGATACTGAGACAAGAACAACTGTCCAGTCAGAGTGGCTCCAGCGATGTCAGCCGGGAGTTGGGGCAGATGCGGGGGCTCATGGAGTACATGGAGCGGATGACGGCGGAAAGAATGGCTGCCACGGCTGCACACCAGCGAGATGTTGCTGGGACCTTCCATGCCCTGCAGCACATCGTCATGGCATTGCTGCCTCAAGGCCTTGCGCAGATGAATGTTGCTGCTGCTTCTACATCCACATCTCCGCCCCCTGATGTGTCAGTGCCTCACAGTGCGGCAGGCAATCCACCTCCGGCCCCTGTGGTGTCAGTGGCACACAGTGCGGCAGGCAATCCACCTCCGGCCCCCGATGTGTCAGTGGCACACAGTGCGGCCGACATTCCACACCACCCACGTGTGAGGCACATGTGACATCAGAGGACGAAGATGCGGGTGAATCAACCTTACTGGTAAGGAGGAGGCAGTAGCATTCATCTCCGCCATATGGCCTGTTTCTGCTTGGTTCTGCCCTTTGCATCATCACCTTCCACTGTCCCCCGATACACTCTACGACACTCACCTTGGACCTCGACATGGACTGCCATTTTCTGTTTGGTTACCAATGCTACAGCGATCAGACTGCGGACTGAACTCTTCCTCTTCCGATGTACTTGTCATTCCCTGAAGGACTCTGGCTGGCCCTCCACGGGCCAATAATGTAAAGTGGGGTTTGCATGGCCCTGTACTGCTCCAGCTGCAAAACTCCACTGAATGTGAATAAAACATTCAAATCCACACAGATGTTTCATGTCTTTGATCATTCAAGTATGAAAGTATGGATGAATGTATGGTCAGTGATTTCCCCCTTATGTCCATGTTGCTCATGTCGTGGGACTTGAGTCACAGGGTGCAACATTGCCGATTGCGATCCGGGTGGCGTAGACACTACAACAGAGACACAAGCATCAGTTACTTCCTTGTCCAGCCCAGAACTGAAGCACGCCCAGAGCCCCGGGGTCATTGTTCCCACCCCTACGCTGGCCTGCCATATGCCAGGCCAGTCCACTCCGCTTACGCTCAGAGGGGGGGGACAAAGCTACATGTCCCAGGTCTTTCCTGTAGTGATCTGCTGATCACTGGTCTAGTTGTCAGCATGCCACAGCCACTCCCTGAGGGCTGGTTAACACCCACACCACACCCATCCAGCACAGGCGTCACAGGACATGTGACCCTGCCAATAAAAGGGGCCTAGCACATCACATTCCCCACTGCCGGAGATGACATGATAGCGTCCGCACCACGAGACTCAATCATAAAGGGTCCATGACTTGTGGCGCACTGGGTTAGTGGCACCCGATGCACTGCGGCCGGCACGGGCCTACCGCCACGGGACGATGACTTGTGGCGCACAGGGTTAGTGGCACCCGCTGCACTGCGGCTGGCAGGGGCCTACCGCCACGTGACGATGACTTGCGTTGCACAGGGTTAGTGGCACCCGCTGCACTGCGGCTGGCAGGGGCCTACCGCCACATGACGATGACTTGCGTTGCACAGGGTTAGTGGCACCCACTGCACTGCGGCTGGCAGGGGCCTACCGCCACGTGACGATGACTTGCGTTGCACAGGGTTAGTGGCACCTGAAGAGCTGAGCGGGTGTGCAGCCTGCGATGATGCGTAGGCCTCAATGAGCTGTCCTGCTAATCGTGGTTCGATTTGAATTGTGAGTCCTGCTGGACCGTAGTGCACGCCGAAGGCAGCAGTCAGCACACACATGACTCCGTGGTGCGGTGCCGCAGGGTGCGCTGGGGGCCTGTGGCGCGGAATCCAGCGATCGGCTGAGGAGGATGCACCGGCACGTGGTAGGCCCTCTTGGAGACACGCCGGTGGCGGCAGGTGAGCATTGAGGCCTGGGTGCGCAGGGGCGGCCAGTCATCGCTGCGCGGAGGACCGGTCTGGGGACCAGGGCTGGGGTGCAGCAGGCGCACAGGATCGCGCAGGTACCACCGGTCATGGCGGCGGACTCTTGGCTGGGTGGGGGGCACCGCCCTTGCTGACACGACCCAGCATGCGTGACGTGATGTGCGCGGGTTGGTTTGGGACGTAGCCACCTCGTCTCCAGTGTGAATGTGCCCGTTGAAGGTGGTCGGCCACGTGTGTGTGGGCCTATGGACAGGTTGTGGCAGAGACTGAGACACACGCAGTAGTCACTTTGGTGGTGGATTTGTGACGTGTGCATTCCCACAGTTGTGAGTTGGGGGATTGTGGAGTTGAGGTGTGTGGTGTGTTCAGTTGGTACTTGCCGATGGGCAGTGCATTTCCATGGGGGCCATCCTCAAAGCGCTGGTTGGTGGCGGACTTGCGGACATGTGGGAATCATGCACACTGCCTGGGGAGTTTGCGACGACATTGGTGGACAGGCCACGGTGGTCCACTTTTGTATGCACAGTGATGGCATGCGTGTGGTTGCTGTTGCGGTGATTGTGTGCAGTGTCGGCAGGGGGCACAGGTCGTACACTTGTGCTGTGAATTGCCCCAACACGTGCGTGACGCCAGCTATGGCGTAGTTCCCTTGCATGGTCTCAAGATGTTCCTGTGCAGTGTGGGGGGAGTGAGGGGCAGGGGTATCGAGCTGACACACACCGTGATGCTTTCAGGTATGAAGAGTCCTGCATGATGTGACCGTAACAGCAGTTTGTGTGGTCGTTACCTTCCTTTTCATTCCTACGACGGTTACGGCCACACAAACTTTTGTTACGGTCTTCTCATGCATGGTTTATCATGCCTGTGAGCATTCCGGTTTGTCCAAGTGCAGTACACTGTACCAGATTAGGCATGTGACTATACGGGAGTTTGACCATTGTCACCATTTCTCCCACCGGTTTCTGAAGACATGTTGCCCTGTTGAAGTTCCCCGTTGGGAATGGAACGCGTTAGCTGAGCTTTTCGTTTTGTTTGTTTGTGTATTTGTAATAAAGTTCTGTTTTTACACTACTGTTGACTACTGGACTTCATGACCTGGCGCACCCACATTTCGGTTACTACGATCTTGGGTCTGGGGCACGGAGGCGTCTAGCACGGCTGGCGTTGGGGTTAGTTGCGCAGGTACACTACGAATTGGAACTATCGTGTGGTGCGGCTACAGGGGCCCGCCGTTGCTTTTGTGGACATGCATCCATGACATGTGTGAGGGAGTTTGATAGGGCTGGCTGTGAGACTCCTCCGACTCTGGCAGTTGTTGGTTGGAAGGTACCAGGGGCCAACAGGTGCAGCACAGCCAGCAGCTTTGTCTGCGGGGGGATGTAGGTTGTCCGCTGTGTTGGTACCGTCAGCCTGTGGGCAATGTGGGTCAGGATGCGGAGGATGGTTGTCCTTTTGTGCCTGTGTTGGCCAATGGCTTCCTCTGACGTTGAGTCTCTGGGGCTGGTGCGTTTTAGGGTCGTCCGCTGTCCTGCACTGCCTAGGTGGTAATCCGGGGGGGTTGGTCCGGGGGGGGGACCTGGGAGTGGTGGCGGTGGGTGTTGTGGCCCTCTTGGTTCTCCGAGCTGCATGATCAGTAGCTCCATGGCATCTGTTGGTCTTCAGATGTGGCTCTGGGCTGGGCTCCCTTTCATACTGCAGGTAGTCGTCCTGCTTACCACCAGAAAAAGGCAGGTGTTAAATCCCTGCTGCTAACGCGCCTTATCGCCTGTTCTTGGTTCGCATCGCAGATCTGACTGGTCATTGAGAATCTCGCAAAGTGGTGTTTTCGTGTGTTTTTGCACGGGAACGCCTACTCTGCATATCATTAGCGTTAGTTGTCGCACTCATCCGTGGCAATGTTTTTTGCGGTTGCTATCGCAGGAAAACTGGCGATGTCGGCAGTTTGCACCAGCTTGTGAATGGGGCGATAAATCTATCGCCACTTTTGCAGCGCTAAAGTGCTGATAAATCGGCAATGACTCCTTGAGAATATGCCCCTTAGTTTTTGGTTGGCTAGAATATGCACCTAAGCCAGGCAGAACCCACCACTCTAGTCAGGGTAAGGGAGTTACACGCCCAGGATAACCCCTGCTCACCCCTTAGGTAGCGTGGCAGAGCAGTCAGGCTTATCCCAGAGGCAATGTGTAAGGTGCTTGCACAACACACTCGCACCAGTAACACAAAACTTACACCACAAAAGAGAATCCACACAGTATTATATAAAAATATGTTTCTGTATTGCATATACAAATAGACCAAAACCACATAAACCAATAATTACTTTGCCCATTGGACAATTGTCAAAATATCACAGTTAGTGCAATAAGATAAAGATTATATGTTGCACACGTCATGAAAACACCATCACTGCACACACAAATGCAAATCCTGAAATAATACTCGTTATCCTGAACAAGCAAGACAAAAATGACATATAACATCAGGGCATGAAATGAAGCAGTTTGGTTAGGGAGAGAAAACACATGAATCACAATATATCACTGTAGTACCTAAATCACCCAATGTCTACACAATAACACAAGGTGCAGCCCAAATGCACTTCAAGTAGGTGGTAAACAGTCATTAAGGAACCAGCGAAGGGCTCAGAGGCACCTGCGTGCCTATCACAGTGAATATGGTAGTTTGTAATCTCTCTGTTGAATGCGGGATCACATCATCAAGTACATCTACCTGTGTACTAGTACAGCCTAAACCACCACAGGCATTGCAATAATATAGCCTACACAAGTAGAGGCATTGCAGGAGCATTACGTGAGCAATCCTATCCATGGGTAGCAGCCAAAGTTCGTCCCCAGAAGAAATGTAAGGCCCAGGACAACGGCGCTCCTATTAGACTTATGAACCAGGGAGCTCCGTTGAGGCTTCTCCCTTAAACCCTGTGAAGGAAAACAAAATGCCCCGCAAACTGCAAAGAGCGCAGGACCGCAACTGCGGGACCGCTTGGGTATGGCTCCAGTGATGAAAGTCAGGTAGGGGCGATGTGGGTTGCCACAGAACACGTTGTTCACAAGGAAAGTGGCGTGCCCCAATAGCATCGGTACTTTAAGAAGCAAACATGCAGGCCCTCCCTTTAAGGGAATTACGGTAATGTCTCTCTGCTGCCATAACCCGGAGGGCTCCGCTGCAGGGAGACCTTGTCGCGGCCTGATGGGGACCCAAAATGAAACAAGTAAATCTTTCCCCAACTGCTTTCTGGGTCATGGGGGAAGAGTGTGAGCTGCCCGGTTCAGTCAGCACTACCAACACAGGCTCCACTGGCACAGCGCTCAACACGCGCTGGGGCAGCGAGACCTGGAGCACTCACCATGTGCTAGTCTTTGGCCCCAAAAGAACGGGAGGATAAAGCGCTCACCACGTACTAGAATTCCACCAGGTGTAGTAGTGCAGCGCTCATCACTCGCTGGCCGCCAAATTGATGGGGCAAGAAGAGGAGCACTCCAGCACAGCTCCTACGGTAATCCACACTGCTGCCGGACTCGCAGACCACAAGAGTCCCAGGGCAGTGGTGTGCTGATGCAAAATTTGATTACCCTGGAGTTGCAGCCAACCAGGGGGCATCTGTGTGCCCTTGGAGATCACTGGGGGCACACAAGCAAGAATGCAGGCAGCAGGCCAGCACACAGAACCAGGGTGCAGAGTGGCAGTCCCTTCTGCAACTCAGCACACAGCAAGCAGCAAGCCAATACAGCAAATCAGTTAGTAAAGTGGCAGTTAGTAAAGTGCTGATAGCACAGCAGTTCCATCTGGCAAGGTGCAGCATGTAGAGCCAACAGCGTCAGGTTACAAGTCCCATGCAGTGTCTAAAATCATGGGGTCAGAGCCCCTGTACTTATACTCAAAATGTCTTTAATGTGGAGGTAACGTCAAAAGAAATCTTAGAAGTGCACAACACCCCCATTCAATCCCAGCCCTGGCTCCAGACATCAGTAGGGGATAAACAAGCCCTTTGTGTGCAGGCAGGGCCCAGCCTATACAAATGCAAGTGCGCCCCACCTCCGTCTCTCCCAGCCCAGGAAGACCATTCAGTATGCAGATGAAAGCAGATGAAAGCAGATGCAACCCTGTTACACTAAACCCTTCCTGTGTGATGGCTGTCTGGAAAGTATGCACAAAGCATAGCTCTCACTCTGCCCTAGACGTGAATTGGAGTCAGGCTGCAAAGCACAAAGAGTCATAAGCATATAGAAATGACAGCTTTCTAAAAGTGCCATTTCTAAAATAGTAATGAAAAGACCACCTACACCAATAAGCAGAATTTATCGCCACTATTCCAAACATACCAAACATGGCAAAACTACTCCTTTCAGGTCAGAAGTTACCACATACATTCATATAAGTGAATTCCCAATGCTAACCTATGAGAGGAGTAGCACTCACTGTAGTGAAAAACGAAATAGGGTGTTTGTCACTACCAGGACATGCCACACAATAAATGCACATGTCCTACCTTTTACCTACACAGCACTCTGCCCATAGGGGTACCTAGGGGCTACCTTATGGGTGACCTATATGTAGTAAAAGGTGGGTTTAAGGCTTGGCAAGTAAATTCAAATGCCAAGTCAACGTGGCAGTAAACGTGCATGCAGGCACTGCAGTGGAAGGACTGAGAAAGGTTTGGAAGGCTACTTCTATGGGTGGCGCAAACAGCGCTGCAGGCCCACTAGTAGCATTCATTCAATTTACAGGCCCTTGTATATGGGATACCACTGAACAAGGGACTTACAGGTAAATTAAATATGCCAAACAGGTGTAAGCCAATCCTACCAAGATTAAAGGAGAGAGCACATGCACTTTAGCACGGATTAGCAGTGGTAAAACGCTCAGAGTCCTAATGCCAACAAAAACAGTCAGAAAAAAACAAAGGAGGAAGGCAAAAAGTTTGAGGATAACCCTGCAAAGAGGGCCAGGTGCAACAGTGAGAATGGAAATCTCCCCAATAAATACTGTCAAAACGGTCTCAGAACTGTTCACACATAACAAAAGCCTTTATGACACAATGCCACAAGTGTAAAAAGTTAGAGACAACCGATGTTTCACTGTATTTTTCCTAATGGCCTATTAACACCACAATCGTTGCAATTATTAATACTAAATATGTACTAGACAGTGGCTCTTATTTCTAAGTGGCATGGGGTAGTATTTTGTCTATATCTATTGTTCAAGAAACGAGTGGAACTTTTGAATTGTTGGTTGAGGCCATTAGGAAAATTACAGCCAAACCTCTTAGTTTAGCCAGTGCTTGTTTCATATGCTGCAGCAAGCAATCATTATTCTGAGACTTGAACTTCATTCGTAAATGAAACTTATTTTCATATTTGTGTTTAAAAACAACCATAAACAGTTGCCAAAAGTATATTTTTGTTAACAGACCTTCTTGGAGCGGTGGTATTTTCACTATGTTGTATGCAAATGAAAGATGTTTTCCGAAGCAGTTGCCGATGTTGTAAACAGTGCCATCATTTTCGATGTGAGGATGGGCTGTTACTCCATTGATGGAAACATAGTTGCAGAGATCCACCTAAAAATAAAAGAAGTGGATTTATGAGTGATACATTGTGCAAAAGCCATTACAAGTTAGAAATTTATTTGGGTTTTGTTATTGTTCACTTGTGAATTGTACTCATACTAATTTCTGATCTGTGCTGGGCTGTACCAATAACATGTCGCAAAATTGTAAATGTAGTAGGCACAAATATTGCAAAGCTTAAAACTTATGCCAACACCGAGAACAGGTCCAAAGTCAAGTGTTTTAGCAAATTTTGAGTGGCACACCTTCAAGAAATACTTCTACAGCAATTGTTAACAATGAGTAAAGTGTAAAACATTTTTAACGGAAACAAGATAATATATTGGATATGATTTACTAAACGCAGATGATGATTCTGACTTACAAGAAAAATATTATTGCCCATGCAAGGAAATCAATCTCTTTCATATGTTTCCTACATCTGGTCAATAGATATTTTTACCTCTGCAGAGATACAGTCTGCTAGAAAGGCCCAACCAAGAGTGTTCTGGTAATGGACATGTGTTTTTATTTCCAAAACTGCCATAACATCACTGTGGCAAGGCAGTTGTATGTGTGTAGATCACCTGCAAAACTGTACAGATACGGGAAGCGGATTTTAATGGTATACTTGTTCACTGTGTTTGAAACATAGAAAATGTGATTTTAGATTTCAGCTTTCCCCAGCAACCCCACACCAGAAGCCAAGACATCACCAGACTGAAATAAATAAACTGCAAAAAGACAGAAAACCAGAAAAGTCATCTCCATCTATGGTCCCAGTATCTGAACAATATTCCCATCAATATTAGAATTGCCTCAGTTATATCATTTGTTGTATGAGATGTAGTGAGACATTCAAATTATAAATTTCTGCTTGAAAATGCTATCAAAAGCAAATTTGCAGATAAAGGCAATCTGTGCTGATAAGGGTGGTGCTGATTTTGGAGTCATCTTGCCATAGTCATGAGTAAAGGAAGCAATGGAAAATAAGCCCAGTCTCCAAATTTCAGCCTTCCAAACATGCCCATATTTGATTCGACATAAAATCTTCATGCACAATAATAAAGAACCTAGACCGAAAATACACACAATCGCTATTGGAAACTAACATCAACAATCTGATCACATAATAAACCATATCCAATGCAACCTTTTTCAGGAGAGAGAGCAACAAAGCTAAAATCACACCGGGAAACGTGCAGTGTAAAAAAAAATCCACAACCCCAGTTGACTCCTACTATATCTGACTCACAAGAGAAACATGAGAAACACTCACATTCCTTCAATGCGAAAACAGAGAACATGGAGCTATCACTGTTTGTCAATAATATGAGCTCCCTCAGAATACATAATCTGTAATTCTATTACAAGGTGGTCTTCTTTCAAACAGACCACAACCTGATAAACACAGTCTAAGAGATGAAGCCCTCCTCTTACTTCGCAGACCCTACACCATTGAAAGTTGTAAAGGGTATAAGTACATGTTTCGCTCCTTAACTAATCAATGCAATCAATACTTTGTTGTCGCATGGGATAGTGCCCAGCACCCAGTTAGGTATCTATGCTGCTAAAAATAAAACAGGGGCAGACACTGAGGATCTTAAAATCCTTCTAGTATCATATCTCCCCCTAATATTAAACTTTATGGAATGCTGTATAGCACAAAAACTAAGGACCCAAATGGAAGCAAACATGCTTCTCAATAATCTAAAGTCAGGATTCAGATCAGTGTGCAGCAATGAAATGGCAATGATGCACATAGTGGATGATGCACTCTGCATATTAGACAAAAGAGACCATGTCAGCTCATTTTCTTGAACTTTAGGCAACATTTGACAGTTCCTGAAAATTCTGAAGGATCGTATGGGTATCAGTGGAACAGATTTGAAGTGGTTTGAATCCTATCTGGATAATCGCTCTCAGCAAATAAAGCTGTCAAACTCTTTTTCCATTCCCTCACCTCCTTGACAAAGAGTTCCACAGGGTTCCATTTGCTATCCAGTGCTCTTCAGTCTTTTCCTGGAACCCCTTAGCCCGCTACTGAAACAATTGTGTGAGAAGCTGGCTTGGTATATGGTGTACACTTATGTAAGTGGGCACCTTGCACCAATCCAGACAACCCTTATGGTGATTTTAGTGGTCTTAGACAACCTTAGAAAGCTCTCTAAGTGGTAGCTGTGGAGAGCAGCCTTCAGGCTTAGTCCAGAAGGAGTGTAAAGCAGCTTGTTTTACCAGAACGTAATCTTATAGGTATAGATTAAGTGAAAAAGAACAACACAGTGTAAAATGTGAGAAGCTGGCTTGGTATATGGTGTACACTTATGTAAGTGGACACCTTGCACCAAATCAGACCACCCTTATGGTGATTTTAGTGGTCTTAGACAACCTTAGAAAACTCTCTAAGTGGTAGCTGTGGAGAGCAGCCTTTAGGCTTAGTCCAGAGGGAATGTAAAGCAGCTTGTTTTACAATTTCACGCACTTCCGCTTTGGGGGCAGTATTTAGAAGGTATGTGAGCCCGGCCGCGCGGCCGGCGCGCCAAAGGCAAGCCCGTCTGCGCCCATCCGCGGCCGGAACGCAGCCAGCGCCAGCCATGCTGCCCGTTTGCCCCATGAAAAGGTAATTCTGTGGTCAAGACATGATCTCTTGGCCCTTAATGTTAAAACATGCCCCAAGAAACATGGTTGTAATCTGGCAATTGAGGGGCCCTCCAGCAGGTGCACTGAATGTAACTGGGTGTCGGGAGATACGGCATATCACCCAGGCCAAATGGAGGCCATTAGGGAGCAGTGTGAACCAGTTGAACAGATTAGGGCATGCCCGGTAAACTGTAGATCCTTGCCAAAGCATGCAGAGGATTTATGGGGGCATATCAGCAAGGGCCTGCAATAATTATCGCTCAGCGCTTTTAGCGCGAGGATAATTATCGCAGGCTAACGCTGGATTCTATCGTGGAGATAGCGTGCTATCAGCAACGCTTATCTCCCAAGCGATAGGAATCCATGCGTTAGCTGGAAAACAGTGGGATTATCGCTGGAAATCCAGCGATAATCGCACTGCGACCAGCGATACCTTGCTGATAGGGCAGGGTGGTTTTAGCCATGTAATCCACCTCCCATTGGATTACATGGCTAAGTCAGATTACAAGCAGGCGTAAGGAAAGTAGCGATAACTGTGGTTATCGCTACTTTTCTTATCGCTCTGCTTGTTTGCGTGCAGCTTGATAATTGGAGAAATGTCGGTTAGCGACATTTCCCCAGTTATTTTGGCACGGAACGCCCACTTTGCATCTCATTAGAGATGCAAAGCTGGGCAATGTTGAAAGGGGCGCTAAATCAGCAAAACACGGGATAGCGTGTCTTTGCTGATACGGCGATGTAATTATCGCCGCTTTTCGCCCGAATACGGACGCAAAAGCGGCGATAATTACATAGCGCCGCCTTGCTGATATGCCCCATGGTTACTATTGGCAGAAAAGGTGTATGAGGTCATGTTCGTGACTGAAACATGGCTAAAGGATGATACCCTAGCAGCAGTGGCTTTAGCTGTTCCCCCTAGCTTTAAAATATGCTGCGCAAATAGGGAAGGAGCTAAAAGAGGAGGGGGGGCAAGCGATTATTTTAAAGGACTCCTTGGTTATAGCCTCCTCAACACTGTCAAATATGGACGTGATTGAGGGCCTTAATTTTTGCATTAAGACTAACCCGACAACCTCCTTTGCAGGCCTGCTGGTATATAGACCTCCAGACTGCCAACCAAACATACACCTAGATTTTTGTAATTACATTGCGCAGAAATCCCTATTGTTCTCTAATTTTACGGCACTAGGGGACTTCAATCTGCATGTAAATGACCCTACCTGTGTTCAGGCTATGCAGGTTGTTTCCTCTCTTGACGGTGCTAATTTGCCCCAACATGTTAAACTTCCCGCCCACAAAGCAGGGCATACCCTTGATCTGATATTTTCCAACATACCGTCTTTGAAGACGGAAGCACCGAGCAAGCTGACTTGGTCCGACCATTGCTTAATTCCTTTTTCCTTTAGCTTGGCAAAACCCAATCTGCCTGAAAGTTCTCGATACTTTGTAAAGAGAAATTGGAAGATGCTGACGGCCGAGTTTTTAGGCCCAGTCTTGGCGGCCAGCCAACCTCTTTTATCGATGGACCTTAATGCAGATACTCAGTCCTTACATAATTGGATTGTCAACGCAGTAGAGTCCTCTGCCCCAGCCAGAGTCACCAAATCTATGAGAAAATCGCCCTCAGCCCCATGGTTCTCAGAGGCGCTCAAGACAATGAAAAGTAGGTGCAAACGCCTAGAGCGCCAATGGAGGGTGGACTATGATACTACTGCCAAAACGCTATATAGGAAATCCTTGAAAGAAATGTACAAACTGATGAGGGTGGCTAGGAGAGATTACATAGCCAAGTGTAATGATAACACCGACAAACCTGGCAAAGTAATCTTCAAGGTGGTCAATTCCTTCCTTAAGCCTCGTGAACTGGTGATTGCCGCCCAGCCCTCTGTGACACTGTGTGAGAGAATTTCAGACTTTTTTGATTATAAAATTCGTAAAGTGTACAGCTCGTTTTCAGCAGCAACTGAAACGGTCAAATCAGATATGATGATTAGGAAAGTACCTATGCCCCTCTTTTCTGAATTCGTCCCTATCTCTAAGGAGGAGGCTCTGGCAGCGATCAAGGGATGCAAGTCAGGCTCCCCGGAGGACCCGTGTTCTCCTAAATTATGGAAGGAATTGGCACATTCCTCCATTTATGTGCTGTCGAAAATATGGAACATGTCCCTTTCCTCCGGTATCTTCCCTGACCTATGGAAACACGCCACTCTCCTTCCCCTTAAGAAGAAACCCAATATTGATTCATCGGAATTGAGCAATTATAGGCCCATTTCTCTGCTGCCAGCACCAGCAAAAATGCTAGAAAAGGTAGTGCAGCGACAATTGGCCAACTTCATCGAGAGCCACAGTATCCTGCACGACACCCAATCTGGCTTTCGTGCTGGTTTCAGCACAGAGACAGCGCTACTAGAGGTGGCGGACTCAGTAAGATTGGCGCTGGATTCAGGGGCATCAGCTATGCTGGTGCTCCTGGATCTATCAGCTGCATTTGATACAGTAGACCACTCAATAATGGCTCAACGTCTTCTGGACATTGGGGTTGAGGGTACAGCCCTGGCTTGGCTGAAGTCATTTCTTTTAAGCGCACACAAAGGGTGGCTCTACAACCATATCAGTCTGACCGTAAACACCTATGGTGCGGGGTACCACAGGGGTCGGCCTTAAGCCCATTGCTGTTCAACATATATTTGGCCCCTTTATTTTCTCTGCTAGCCAACTGGGGTGTGAAAGCGATTTCCTACGCTGACGACACCCAGTTGGTATTTCCTTTTTATGATCAGTCAGAAGATTCTTTCAGGAGCTTTAACCCATTCTGTGCTCATGACGGCCGGGAGCCGTCATGACACACAGTGGGCGTGTGCTCATGACGGCTCCCGTCATGGCACCCACCCACGGGGGAAGCGCTGGCGCTCCCCCCGTGGGACGCCGATGTTAGCGATTCCACCGGGGAAGGCAGGGGAAGCCCTTCCCCTGCCTCCCCCCACGCCCCCCCCTCCACGTCATCAATGACGTCAGCGCGCCTCGCGCAGGAAGCCATTTGCTTCCAGCGCGTTGGGGAACAAACAGGTAAGTTTTGTCTCTGGGGAGGGGGGGATTTCACCAAAAGAGGCATCGGGGGAAAAGAAAGGGTTTTCCTTTCCCCTGATGCTTCTTTTGTGCATTCCTGCTGCACGATCGTGCGATCGTGCAGCAGGAATGCCCACTAGAGCCAGGGATTTTTTTTTATTTTATAAACTGCAATTGATTTACTGTTTGGGGGAGCGGTTCCTTAGGCAAGGGTCGCTCCCCTTATTGGGGGCATCAGTAATTGGCTTTGTCTGCCCCCTGGGGGGCAGATTTATTAATATTATTTTAAAAATTGGCCCACTGGACCACAAGTCCATTTTTTGTGGGGAGTGGCCCCTTGGGCAAGGGTCACTCCCTTTGGGGGTATGTTTATGGCTGTCTGCCCCCATGGGGGAGCAGATCGTGCCTTTTTTGTTATCTAGGGCCCACTAGGCCACCAGGGATTTTTGTTTTGGAGAGTGACCCCTTGGGCAAGGGTCGCTCTCCTTTGGGGGCTGTGTCTCCCCATGTTTGGCCCACTAGACCACCAGGGATTTGTTTGTGGGGAGTGGCCCCTTGGGAAAGGGTCGCTCCCTTTATGGGGGCAATGTTTTTTGGCTTTGTCTGCCCCCCCAGGGGGGGCAGATTTCGCCATTTTTTTTTAAAGTGGCCCACTGGACCACCAGGGAATACTTTGTGGGGAGTGGCCCCTTGGGCAAGGGTCACTCCCCTTCGGGGGCTATGTTTTTGGCTGTCTGCCCCCATTGGGGGGGGGGGCAGATCTCGCCTTTTTTTTAATCTAGGGCCCACTAGGCCACCAGGGATTTTTTGGGGGGAGAGTGACCCCTTGGGCAAGGGTCGCTCTCCTTTGGGGGCTGGGGCTTGTCATGTTTGGGCCCACTAGACCACCAGGGATTTGTTTGTACGGAGTGGCCCCTTGGGCAAGGGTCGCTCCCCTTTATGGGAGGATGATTGTGGCCATTTCTGTCCTCTTTGGGTCGCAGATCAGCAGTATGTTTTTAAGGCCCATCTGCCCCCAAAGGGGGCAGAAGCCACTAGACAACACGTTTTTAAATTTTTTTTGTGTTGGTGAGTGGCCGCAAGGGTTGCTCCCCTTTTACAGGGGTGAATATTTTATTTATACTCTTAGGCCCACCTACCCCTTAGCTTAGCTGGTGGATTGTGTGTGGACTGGTGCATTATTTGAATATGTGATTGTAATGTCTTTTTTTCTCCTTTTTATTCTAGCGTAAAGCTTTTGATTCCTGTTTGCGGTTTCGGCAATGGTTGTTCTGCAGTTTTGCGTAATTGCATTTATTTGGTAAGAAAAACATTTTTGTTGTGTTTACTCCAAATGAGTATTATTGTCATGCATGAATGAATTTTTTTGTAAGTGGTGTCATAATGGCAGCATATTTGTTAGTGTTTTGAGCATGAAATTCTTTGCGATGTGTTTTGCATTGTCTTATGTGTAATTTTCTTTTTCTTTTTCTTTTTTAGTGGGATATTGTTGATCCTTACTGTGTCTGTGCAGAGTAGGTGGTGGTGAGTCTAGCTGCTTCTGTCAAGTGAGTGGTATAGTGTTGGAGTATATAGGTCTTTGTGATAAAGCTACATTTTGTTTATTTCTTTTTTTACAAAGGGTTTGTTGTTGTTGACTTGTTTGACAAGTTACCTTTATTAGTAAGCATTATGGCTAGCCGTAGAATGACTGCTCAGCAGGTGGTTGGTATGCTTCTTGAATCTTCCTCTGAGCAGGATTATGAGACTGACAGTGCGTCTGAGGGAGAGGAGGGAGAGGAAGATTCAGGCAGTGAGTTTTCTCTCCACATGGAATCATCGGATGATGAAGCTACTCTCAGTGCGGATGAAGCTACTCTCGGTGTGGATGAAGCTACTCTCAGTGCGGATGAAGTGCCTGTTTTAGAGGAGGACACTGCTGTGCCGATGGTGCAAGAGGCATCTGGATTGCAGCCTGAGGCTGCTAGGCTTCCTACTGGAAGTGCTGGACTCTGGGTTGATCCAAACATGGTGCAGCCGGTGTTGCCTGCCTTTAGTGGTGATGCAGGGTGTAGAGTGGATTGTGAACATTTTTTGCCTATACAGTTTTTTCAGTTGTTTATGGATGATGTAGTTTTGGGTGAGATTGTTGAGCAGACTAATTTGTATGCTGAACAGTTTTTGAGGGACAACAGTGCCAGACTTAGGCCCCACTCTAGAGCTAGCCGGTGGACTCCCACAAATCTGGAGGAGATGAAGAAGTTTTTGGGTTTGACTTTTTTGATGGGTTTGATAAGGAAGCCGTCCATGGCTTCATATTGGTCTACCAGTCCCTTGATGGCAACGGCCATATTTCCTGCAATTATGACTCTTGATCGGTATTTAATTTTGCTTCGGATGCTGCATTTTGTTGATAATGCTTTGGCGTTGACACAAGATCACCCCGAGTGTGACCGTCTTTTTAAGATTCGGCCTGTTCTTGATCACTTTGTAGATCGATTTTCAGAGATCTATACTCCAGGGAAAGAAATATCTATTGATGAGTCTTTGGTCTTGTTCAAGGGCCGTTTGGTTTTTAGGCAGTACATTCCTAGCAAGAGGGCACGCTATGGAATTAAGCTGTATATGTTGTCTGAGAGTAGGACAGGATATGTTTTTAATTTCCGTGTGTACACTGGTAGGGATTCCACTATTGACCCCCCCCCCCCTGGTTATCCGTCCACTTTTGGAGTTTCAGAGAAAATTGTGTGGGATCTTGCTAGAGGACTGTTTAACAGAGGCCACTATTTGTACCTTGATAACATCTACACTGCTGTGCAATTGTTTAAGGAATTGTTCAAAGTGGAAACTTTTGCTTGTGGCACAATCCGCTCTAACCGTAAAGGTTATCCAAAAGAGCTTGTTTGCAAAAAACTTCAGAGGGGACAGTGCAGTTCCTTGCGTAGTGATGAACTACTAGCTGTGAAATTTGTGGACAGGAGGGATGTGTACATGCTGACTACCATCCATGATGAGAGTACTTCAGCTGTGGCTGTTTGGGGTCAGATTGCTGAAGTGCGCAAACCAGTGTGCATTTTAGACTACAATAAGCACATGGGTGGTGTTGATAGAGTAGATCAGAGGTTGGAACCTTACACTGCTATTCGTAAGGCTTACATTTGGCATAAGAAGTTGGCCATCCATCTCTTCAATTTAGCAACTTTCAATGCTTTTGTTGTGTTCAAGGAGTGCTCTCCTGCGTCAAAGTTGACTTTTGTTCAGTTTCAGGAGTCTGTGATAGGCAGCCTTGTTGTTGTGGAACAGGCAAGTGTTCCTAGAGTTGGAGTGGTGGAGGATGTGGCTAGATTGAAAGATCGCCACTTTCCTGATTTAATTCCTCCCTCGCCCAAAAAAAACAATCCCTGTAAGAAATGTAGAGTCTGCTTGCGAAGAGGTGTGCGGAAGGAGAGTCGTATGCACTGTGCCGATTGTCCTTCTAATCCTGGGCTGTGTGTGCCCACATGTTTGAGATTGTATCACACTCAAAAGAGTTTTTGGGAGCAACCATGAGTCTAATAGTGTACTGCCTGGTCTGTATGGTTTTATATAGTTCAGTTTAACGTTTGGCAATAGAATGATGTCTTCAGTTACTGCTGTTGTTTTTGTAGTTATAGTTTTGTATTTAGTTGCAATTTGTTTGTGTTTTCTTTCTTGTTTAAAAAAAAAATTATGACGGTGTGCATGGACTGGCGCTTGGCTGGCGGTGTGCGTGGACTGGAGATTGGCTGGCGGTGTGCGTGGACTGGCGCTTGGCTGGCGGTGAGTGGACTGGAGCTTGGCTGGCGGTGAGTGGATTGGCGCTTGGCTGGCGGTGTGTGTGGATTGGCGCTTGGCTGGCGGTGTGTGTGTATTGGTGCTTGGTTGGCGGTGTGCGTGGATTGGCGCTTGGCTGGCGGTGTGCGTGGACTGGTGCTTGGCTGGCGGTGAGTGGACTGGCGCTTGGCTGGCGGTGTGCGTGGATTGGCGCTTGGCTGGCGGTGTGCGTGGATTGGCGCTTGGCTGGCAGTGTGCGTAGACTGGCGCTTGGCTGGCAGTGTGCGTGGACTGGCGCTTGGCTGGCGGTGTGCGTGGACGGGCGCTTGGCTGGCAGTGTGCGTGGACGGGCGCTTGGCTGGCGGTGTGTGAGTAGTGACTTGCTGCTGGTCACTACACACACTGCTAGCTAAACGCTACTCCACGCAATCCGTGAGCTGGTGTGGTTGCTGTGTCAGGAATGTGGGCGTGTGAAAGTGATGGGCCCTTGAATGGCGCTGTCTGCTGGTGTGAGTGTTGTAATGTGCTGGGCCCGCGGCTGGCGGTGTGAATGGTTTTGTATGTGTCACACGTATGAAAGGTGTATGAATGTCATGTAAAGCGGTTGGTGCCTTGTCGTGGCTTTACAGCTCACGAGCTGTGAGTCAATGGTTCAGTTTCTCGTCCTTTCAATTATTAACAGTGCATTTCATTTTTGTGAAATCTCTGGTTAATACAACTGTATATACTGAACCATCACTCACCCTCGTGCCAAATCCAACCAGTATGTCTGTGTGCTTGAAGAATAGGTGGTTGTGCAGAAATATTTGTCTTTTCTGTCTTTCTCAAGCAGGGTGTACCTTGTCCCTTTTTGTGAGTGTTGTAATGTGTTGGTTTTGTGCCTGGTGGTGTGAATGGTCTTGTGTGTATCACGTTTGAAAGGTGTGTGAATGGCCTGTAAAGCGGTTGGTGCCTGGCCGTGGCTTTACAGCTCACGAACTGCGAGTCACTGGTTCAGTTTTTTGTCCTTTTAATTATTGACAGTGCATTTCATTTTTGTGAAATCTCTTGTTAATAAAATTTTATATACTGAACCATCACTCGCCCTCGTGCCAAATCCAACCAGTATGTGTGTGTGCTTGAGGAATAGATGGCTGTGCAGTAATCTTTGTCTTTTTAGTCTCTCTGCCAAGGTGTACATTCCATCTAGGAATAACCTACCAACTGTAGATATTGTCGTAAACTAAACACCCATGGGAGTACATGGTGATGTCTCTCTTGTGGATACAAACACGTTATCTTACCCACAATGTCCTGCAAACCTCAAAATGTCTGTCACATTTTCCTTGCATTATTGTGCCAAACTTTTCACGCTGCAGAAAGAAACAACAACTTTCCTATCCCCCGCCTTTCTCCAAGTATTCCAATAGAAATGGTAGCTCACTTGCGTGGGAGGCCCAAGTACCCGCGACAAGCAAGGGCCCAAAACGTAGTGAGGCGACATCAAAATTGCCTATCACAAAACAACCTGGTTTTGCAAGGAGGGTCACCTGGGTTTTTGGCCCCATGCTCGGCGGCCAGCTAGGGAAACCTACCAAACCCACACATTTCTGAAAACTAGACACCCGGGGGATTCCAGGGAGGTATGGCTTGCGTGGATCCCCCAACGTTTCCTTACCCAGAATCCCCTGCAAACCTCAAATCTGCTGAAAAAGTCACTTTTTGCACACATTTTTGTGTGGGAAAGTTGTGGCATCACTGGGTTGACACAAATTTCCTACCACCCACCGTTCCCCAGGGTCTCCCGATAAAAATGGTGCCTCAATCGTGTGGGAGGCCCAAGTACCCGCGACAGGCAAGGGCCCAAAACATAGTGAGGCGACATCAAAATTGCCTATCTCTAAACAACCTGGTTTTGCAAGGGGGGTCACCTTTGTTTTTGGCCCTGTGCTCGGCGGCCATCTATGGAAACCTACCAAACCCACACATTTCTGAAAACTAGACACCCGGGGGATTCTAGGGAGGTATGGCTTGCGTGGATCCCCCAACGTTTCCTTACCCAGAATCCCCTGCAAACCTCAAATTTAGCTGAATAAATCACTTTTTTTGCACATTTTTGTGTGGGAAAGTTGTGACATCACCGGGCTGACACAAATTTCCTACCACCCAGCGTTCCCCCGGGTCTCCAGATAAAAATGGTGCCTCACTCGTGTGGGAGGCCCAAGTATCCGCGACAGGCAAGGGCCCAAAACGTAGTGAGGCGACATCAAAATTGCCTATCTCAAAATGACCTGGTTTTGCAAGGGGGTCACCTTTGTTTTTGGCCTCGTACTCCGCGGCCATCTAGGGAAACCTACCAAACCCACACATTTCTGAAAACTAGACACCAGGGGGATTCCAGGGAGGTATGGCTTGCGTGGATCCCCCAACGTTTCCTTACCCAGAATCCCCTGCAAACCTCAAATTGTGCTGAAAAAGTCACTTTTTTCACACATTTTTGTGTGGGAAAGTTGTGGTATCACCGGGCTGACACAAATTTCCTACCACCCAGTGTTCCCCCGGGTCTCCCGATAAAAATGGTGCCTCACTCGTGTGGGAGGCCCAAGTACCCGCGACAGGAGATGCTTGAGGTTGAGGCTACTTGGAACCCGAAGATCTCTGAGGAAGAGAACCAACAAGCCTTTGCAACGACAAGTCAACGCGGTGCACAGGGGTTTGGTTCCTGCGGTTCCGACAAGGGATACTGGCCTCAAACTCTGTGAGAAGACAGTGCAGGCCTCGAGGGAGTTGTAGAACCACCACCTGTGTTGCTGAGCCTTTCGGAGTCTGTGGGAGCCCAGGAGCAGCAGACCGGTTAGCTTGGTTGCGATGCCTGCAGATGCAGGGAAGTGACTCCTTCACTTCATGGGAGATTCCTTCAGGTGTCTTGGATGTCCACAGGCCTTGGAAGATTCCTATATGGAGTACAGGCACGGACGTTGCAGCAGACGAGCAGGGCGACAAGACCAGGAGCAGCAGGAGTCTTCCCAGTTGCAGTCTCGGTGCCCAGAGAAAAGTGCAGCGAAGTCCAGAGTGCCCAGATGGTCGAAGAAGTGGTGTCTTGATCTGAATCTTGTCTCATGATGAATCTAAGGACCCACCTACAGATAAGCCCTTAAGTACCCTAAGGAAAGGGTTGGGACGATTCAGGGGTCCCTCCCAGAGGAGGGGCTGGACAGTGGGGAGGATACTCCCATGTCCTTTGTCCAGTTTCGTACCAGAGCGGGAGCCAACGGCTCCCTGAACTGGTTTGAACTGGAGTATGCAAGGAGGGCACCAAATGTGCCCTTCAAGCAGTCTCAGTGGCGCTGGCAAGTGCCCCTACCCTGCCCCAATACACTAAACCTTGTGGTCACACCTCCCTGTGACAGGATATCTTTTGTTCTGCCTTCCCCTGCTCGAGTTTGGCTCATCAGCAGGAGGGCAGAAACATGTTTCAGGTCGGCAGCAGCCCTAGCTTGCTGTCCGGTTCTGGAAGACTGGTACCGGGAGCACTGAGGGCCTCCTGGAGGAGCTTTACAGTGCATGGAATCATACCTTCCACACCGTTTACGGTGTGAGGGTATGGTTCCAACATTTTTGATACCAAACATGAAAGGGTTTGTTACAGCCAGTTTAGAGATGGTCATAGCGTAATGACGCATGGCCACTCTATGTATCATAATGTCTGATGCACTTACAGCCCGGGAGAATGGACTCCGAAGGCTGTAGGGGTGTCCTGCTCATGCAGGTGCATCCTCACACTTAGAACCGAGCACCCTGCCTTCAGGATTGAAACGCCTGCTTTAGGGGTGACATAGGTTTTAAGTGCAGTGACCTTAGAAATAGGGAAACCTATATCTTTCGTAAGTGGTGCTAGCACCAGCTTACACAGGCTGCAATGGGAGGCCTGTAGTTACAGTTTGAGTGGTCCCTCATGGGTGGCATAATACATGCTTCTGCCCATGGGGGAACCCTGGTGTACCTATGCCCTGGGTACCTCAGTACCATATACTAGTGACTGATAAGGGTACACCAGTGTCCAATCTGGGATGTACCTAAGTACTTACTGATGAAATGAATACGTTTTGCTACCTTGCTTGTGTTTTGTTCTTATGTTAAGTTAGCATTCACAGCACCATTTTATGTTTAGTCGCCATTTTGAATCATGTCGTCAGCTGCGTATTCTCTCCTCAAGAAGCAGGCTGTGGAAAATCCCATTTACCCAAGGTTAGGCCTTGCTCTGCTAATGAATACACTGTTCTTACTAATGCATTCCTTTCCCATAGATAGAGGCTTTCTCCCACTAGCCTAGCGGTAGACACGAACAGAACAACCTTGGCATAAAGATAATGCGTGCCCGGCTTTAGAGTAGAGACTCATCTTACTGTGCTTCTTTGTTTTAGCTGCACCTGCTAGTAGAATTCCATTATGGGCGGGACTTTCATGGTTCAGAAATGTACATAATGTATCTCTATGTTTGCTGAAGCCAGTCCCTCTGCAGCAATCCTAGGAGGCTGGTCAGACTGGACTCCACTCAAGTGTACCTGGATGAAATATACTTGGTTTCTATTCTCTACTGTCTGACCGGCTCTTCATTTGTACGGAAGGCTGAGAGGTGGTCGCGAGTGACCCAGGTGGCCCTAATCGGGTCACTTCCTTCAGTTGGCGCTCGAACAGGGACCCCATTGGGTGACCCATCCTCGCCCGCAGTTGGGTGTGGAGGACAGGGCCATCGCCGGGTCGGACGGGCGAACCAGGAATCCCTGCACGAGAGCATCCTGAACTCGCAGCTGCCCCGTTTGTCTGACTGGTCGGTGCCTCGCCCAGTGGTCATCCCAACTGCGGTCCTGAACGGCGAAACCCTTGGATCTGACCATTTGGTCCAAAGAGTCGGCAGTGGAGAATAAATTCGTTTGACCTGTATGCACCAGGTGAGTTTGTTTTGGTTCTTTGTGGATATGGTACCATTTTGGTTTGTTTTTGGTACGGTCTGAGGACCGACTTTGGTTTGCATTCAGTACGGTCTGGGGACCAATTTGGATACAAAGTGTTTGTGAGCACTTTGCCAGGCAACATAACGAATTTGGCTTACTTTTGAAAGTGCCTGTGTTCAGTTGTTTTTTGGTTTCTTGTTGTCGTTGTTGTTCTGCTGATGCTCGATTGGAAGAAGCACAGCCAGCGCCTCCGGAAGGCACTCCTAATTTTATTATGTATGTGAAGCATGGCCTTGGCCCTATTATGTTTAGTACATTATGGCACAAATATACGAGGGACAATGCCGAGTTGCAGTGGCCGTTGACGGGCACTTTTGATGAACAGAAAATTGCCTTTTTACAGGAGAAGCTGTTTGCAAGAAGAAGTAGGCAGTCTATGTTTGATTCCCTCAGAAAATGGCAAAAGGAGGTTAAGCAGAGACGAATGAAAGCAGAGAAAGAGGCCCGGAAAGGGAGAATGCAAACATTGACTCAGAAAGCTGTAGCACATGATAGAGAGAAGCAAGAGATAGGCATTGAATTTGAAGATAGGAGATTCCGATTGCAGATTGACAAATCTCATGTAGTCCAAGAAGAAAGTGATACGTTCGTGGAACAATTATTGGATACTCAACCCACACCCCCTTATGCCCCGCAGAGGATATATCCCGCTCTTCCCTCCCAGGCCCAGCTGCTTGGTTCTTCTATCTCAGCTGTTTCTGCCTCTGTTATTATCGATCAGACTGCCTTGGCCACTGCACCTCCTGTCCTTTCTTTGCCTTCGCTGTCTGTGGCAACTGTGACTGTTAGTACTCCTGCAACACCTAGTGCTTCGGTTTCTCTCTCTCCTACTCTTACCCCCACGACTCAGCCGACAATGACGTTAGTGCCCGCTGCCTCTGTTGTTGCCCCCACTGTGTTCCTCCATTCCCCGACATCACTGAGTAGTGGGAAACTGGTACGCGGCCCTGAGGATAGAGATTGGGTGACATTTAAGGAACGTTTGGGGCGGACGTTGGTCCGATCTGATGTGGGAGATGCAGAGAAACAGGTGGTGGCTAATCAGGCTGCGCAGTGGGCTCGTAACCTCATTTATGGTGTGGAAGATGTGTGGAGTGTCATAAAAGATTATGAGCCTTTTGTACAACAACATGCCCTTAAGCATATGTCGGCTACTTTGATCGGTCTTTGGGAGCAGCGTTTCAAGGGTGCAGCACCACAGATCATATACGATATTAACCCCTTCGGTGCTCATGACGAGCTCAGCTCGTCATGCTGCGCAGTGCTCGTGTGCGCATGACGAGCTGAGCTCGTCATGAACCCGTTCACTCAATGAAACGCCCCGCACAGGGCGAAAATCGGCCGCGCACCGAAGGGGTTAAGGATCATGTGTATGTTACTAATATGGAGCCTGCCCATGTCTTTGGTAATGTTGCGACGTTGGTTGCTTATCGGGAGAGACTGCTCGAGAAGAGCCCCACCCCATCTACCATCCAGAGATACCGGAGCTAAGGGATCAACATGATCATGTTACTAGGCCAAGGGTAGAGGCCCGTTTACAAGAACAATGGGTTTATACTCCATGGAAAAGGAGTGAAGTCGTGTCCCTTAAGACTCAGTTACCTGACCCTAGGAAAAATCCCACCGCTTATTATAAGGAGCTGACTGAAGCTGCCTCTTCGACAGTGATGACGCTCACTGATATTGAAATGTTCTTTGGTTTACTAGTTCCGGTTGATATTTGGAGACAGGTACACACACAGGATCATGCTGTGGAATTGGGTGGTACATGGGACCAAATTAAAGCATGGGATCAGGAGCGAAAGCCAGGTGATAAGCCTAGGGCGGAGATACTTGCTTTGCCAGGCCGCATTATCACGTATATGCATTCTATTATCCCTCCGAGGAAGATTGATTGGGACAAGCTATCAGCTTGCCGCCAGAAGGATGAGAGTGTGTCAAATTTCTTCACTCGATTTGAAGGTGTGTTCTTAGGCTATAGTGGACAAGATTTGTCGATTGAAGGTGGTGTGCGGCTGTTTGTTAATAGATTAGTTTCCAATTTGCTTCCTGAGATTTCGACCCGATTGCAGGCTTCTGAGAGCACTTGGTCCACCTCTTCCCCTTCCGTTATCTTGAATATGGCACAGTATTATGAGCACAGGGAAAATGAGGAGAAGGAGAAGACGGAAAAGAAGCACAAAGATTTGAAGACAAAGGTGTTGTTACAGCAGGCTTCTAGAGGGAACGGTAGAGGACGAGTTGGTATGGCTCGACAGCGTCCATGCACTAGCAGGCCCGGTAATACAGCGCCTTTGTGGGCGAATCAGTGTGCATATTGTGAAGAGGAGGAGCACTGGCATAGCGAGTGTCCGGTGCTTTTGCAGAAGGTAGCGGCTCCTAGAGGACGGGGGTCTCGTGGACGGGGTCGTGGAGATGGTGGCCAGGACAGAGCTCAGAATGCTGTGGTATCTCAGGGTCGTACTGATCAAAACTACTTTGACGACCCTCGGGGCAAACAGTATTATCACGATGACTATGATACGGATGAGGTGACCGGGTTGTCTTACAGCTAGGACAGCCGGGGACAGGGTGAGGGACCAGTTTTGATACCTGTAGACCAATGAGGTCCATACGTTAGTGCGGATGTCCATGGTTCAACTAAGGAGTTTTTGGTGGATACAGGTGCAACAAACAGCTCTATTTCTCGTTCCTTGGTCCCTGTGGTGGCTCTGTCTGGCCATAATAATGTTTCAGTAGGATTTTCTGGTGTACCTGTTGTAAGCCCCATTTCGAAACCTCTTGCGTTGACTATTGGCCCTTTCACTGTGGATTCGCCATTCTTGTTGACGTCCAATTGTGGAGAGAATTTGATGGGTTTGGACCTGTTGAAGAAATTGCATGCTACGATTTACTGCTCCCCGGCCGGCGTCTATATGACGATGGGTCCTGATGTGGTGTGCGCTAAGCAGTGTCTGTCCAAAGATGCACTCTCCCCTGCTGAATTTAAAGATGTGCCACCCACACTGTGGGCAATGGGCGACACAGATGTGGGTTTGTTGCAGATATCACATGTTTCGATACGTGTCAAGGAAGGCGCTATCTTACCCCGTATACCTCAGTATAAGATACCGCAGGCAGGTGAGCAAGCTTTGATAAAGATTGTGCAGGATTTGATTGAGAAAGGAGTGGTTGAGGAGACGACTGCTAATATTTGTAATAGCCCTATTCTTCCCATTCTTAAAAGGACACCTTCGGGTCCCTCTGAGTATCATAAAAATGTTTATCGCTTTGTGATTGATTTGCGTGAAGTTAACAAAATAGTGATTCCCCAGTTCCCAGTGGTCCCTGACATTAGGACTCTTTTGACGATGATTCCTTCTTCTGCTAAATTCTTCTCTGTCATTGACTTGAAAAATACATTCTTCAGTATTCCCATCCATCCTGATAGCAGGTATCTGTTCGGGTTCACCCTCGCCGGTAGAAGTTTTAGATTCTGTCGTGCTCCTCAAGGCTATACATAAAGTCCGAGTATCTATAGTCAGGCATTGAAAGGTCAGTTGGATTCCTTGTCCCTCCCTACAGGTAATGCATTGCTTCAATATGTCGATGACTTACTCATCACTTCGGACACAGAACAAGGTTGCAGAGACAGTACATTTAAATTGCTGCTACATTTAGCTCAACATGGCCATAAAATATCTCTTTCCAAATTTCAGTATTGTCGACAGGAGGTCACCTACTTAGGTCACCTACTGTCGAAGGAGGGTAGGAGAATGACCCCTGAGCGCATCAGTACCATTGTTAAAATGCCTGTTCCGCAAACTCAGAAAGATGTGCGTGCTTTCATAGGTATCACTTCCTATTGCAGGCAGTGGATACCTAGCTACTCACTGCTTGTTAAGCCCCTGCTTGCACTAACACTAAAAGATGTGCATGAACCCCTGCCTTGGACGCCAGAGTGTCAGCAGACTTTGAGCATTTAAAAACTGCACTTTGCTCGGCTCCAGTGCTTGGTACCCCTAATTATGCTAAATGCTTTGTGTTGTACGTCCATGAGCTGGGTGGTTGTGCGCTTTCTGTTGTAACAAAAAAATTTGGGGATAAGCAACGACCGTGTGCTTATTTCTCTGCTGTGCTTGACTCTGTCGTGCGAGCCCTCCCGAGCTGTCTAAGAGCGGTCGCGGCTGTGGCTGTCTCAATAAGACAATCAGCGGGACTCGTTCTCGATACTGACCTCACAGTTATGGTACCCCATGCTGTGGATACACTTTTGAACAAGACAAGGACACAGCACATCACCAGTGCACGTCTGACAGGTTACAAGCTAATGCTCTTTCAAAAGCACATTTCGATTAAACGCTGTGCCACTCTGAATCCAGCCACGTTACTACCCCTCACTTCTGAGTATGAGGACATTGACATACATGAGTGTATCTTCCGGCCGGAAGAAGAGACGAAAGGACGGGTAGACTTGACTGATGTTCCCTTATCTGACCCCCAAGGAGAACTATATGTCAATGGCTCTTGTTTTAAATTACCAGATGGCACCACAACAGCTGCGTATGCAATTACTACGCTGCGCATGGTAGTTGAGACATCACGAGTTCCCTATCAGTCCGCCCAGGCAGCTGAGTTAGTCACCCTTATTCGAGCCTGTGAATTGAGTGAGGGACTGGTTGTTAATATTTATACTGACAGCCAGGACGCCTTCGGAGTCGCTCATAATTTCGGGCGGCTCTGGGCAGAGAGAGTGTTCCTTACTTCCCACGGGACGAGAATACAGCATGGTCCTCTCATATATAGGCCTTTGTCTGCTTTAGCCCGCCCTACCAAATTGGCGATAGTGAAGTGCAGTGCCCATAAGAGAGTTACTGACGATGTGGGTAAGGGGAACGCTTTTGCAGATCAGACAGCTAAGGAAACAGCCCGAACAAAGATGAAAAGAATGTTTGTAGCAGGTCCCGCTAGGTGGGTTCCCGAGGTCACAATGTTCGAGGATACACTGGAAAATGTGAAGGAGATACAGAGTGAGGCCACGATGGAGGAGTTAGCAGTGTGGCAAGAAAGTACAGCAAACTTGAATGATGAGGGAGGGATGTTGGATTGACAAGTCAGGGAAGCAGAGATGGATGTTGCCAGATGCATATGTTCTTCCTGTAGTTTCCATGGCCCATGGCCCAGCTCATATCAGTACTAAGGGTATTTGCAAAATATTAGACCCCGTATAGCAAAATGATAATATTCCAAAGATGGCTGCACACCTAGTAAAGTATTGTATGGTGTGCATGATGCACAATCCTGGCAAAGGCACCCCTACACCACCCGACAATTTTGCATCTCCCACCTTCCCTTTCGAGGTCCTTCAGATAGATTATTTTGAAATGGACAGGGTCAACAATTTGAAATATGTGCTAGTGGTTGTTTGTGCATTCAGTAAATGGGTTGAGGCTTACCCTACTAAAGAGAACACGGCCGTTGCGACTGCAAAGGCACTCCTGAAGGAGTTCTTTCCTCGCTTCGGCTTGCCCCATTTGATCTGGAGTGATAACTGAAGTCATTTTAATGCCAAGGTTATCTAGTTTGTGAGGGACTACACATAAAACAAAAGTTTCATGCTGTGAATCACCCCCAGTCAGCAGGTTTGGTTGAGAAGTACAATGGTACTCTCAAACTGAAATTGGCAAAGATTCAGGAGACCACAGGGTTGCAGTGGCCAGATGCCTTACCCCTAGCTCTTTTGTCCACAAGAACAACAGCACATTCTAGGACAGGATTGTCATCCTACGAGGTCGTGTTCGGACACCCGGCAAATGTCTGGGGCGTCCCGCGTAGATTCTCAGGGATTGAGTACCCTTTATTGACTGATTATTTGCACCAGTTAACTGAAAATTTGCGTTCTATTCACCAACAGATACGTGAAAGCCTTCCGCCAATACCAGAGGGGCCCGGTCACAACATCCAGCCTGGGGACTGGGTGTTGTTCCGAAACTTTCAGTGGAAAAAGAGCTTGGAGCCCCGTTGGAAGGGGCCCGAGCTGGTCCTCCTCGCTACCAGGACAGCTGTGAAGGTCGCAGTACATTGCAGTCACTGCTGCAGAGTACCATTGCCCTTACCCTATGATGAGTGGGTGAGGGATGGTATAGGGGACGCTGAGGGAGAGAAGATACCTCAGTTCGTCCCCTTCAGTGACGCGCGGCAAATAAGGACCCAAACGGATGCAGAGAACGATGATGTACTAAATGCAGCAGTCCCACCTGAAATCAGAGCCATTAAAGAGCCCCTTTTTGCTGTCCCCTCTGTGCCTGGAGTCACCAGGTACAATTTGCGCCCTCGGTTGAAGAACGGTGCACCAAAGGAGAAGTCAGATTAGTTAGGAATGGACTGTGCAAGTCAGGGTGTACTTTGTCATAGTACCAACGGTGTTAGTTTAGGGTGAGGCGAGCTTGGTGCATTGTTCTGACAGTGGACAGGATAGATTGAACGTGCTCCCTTGGAGGGGGGTACATTATCCTGTGCAACGTGGGATTCCTCGAGAGCTAGGACTGAGCAGCTCCACCGTCGGTGCTCAAGAGCGCCAACGTTGATGAACAATAGGAGTTTACCAGTGAGGCTCTGACGGACACTGGGAACACTTGCCCTTGCCATCAGTTTTATTGCATTCCCTTTTCCTTGTTTCGCAATGTATCCATTTGGTCAGCCTATTAATGAGGAGGAACAGCCATTTGCACCCCCGCATCCATCACGGGGTTAGTCTACAAAGAGTAAAATAGTTTTTGGATTAAAAGTTGTGATTGCCCTGGTAGCAATACTTGGAATATCCTGGTTTCTGGAGGAAAAGTATCCTGTGCATTCTCTGGTTGGTACAACGCCCATTCCCCCTGAGCACATTTTTGTTACTTTGGTCCCTCACAAAGGAGAGCACTGAAAGACTTACACAGATAATGTCTTTATACAAATGTTGCATCAAGCTCATGACATGTCCAATACAACAAATTGTTGGGTTTGTGGATTGCTCCCCTCAGTTACTCATAAAGGTGATAATTTGTTGTCCATGCCTTTGTCATACCTTGGAAGTTGTGAGGGCTGGTTTGAATTGTTTGTCATGGTACTCTATCATTTCCACCACTCCACTCAGGTTATGACACCTGCTGATTCTCGCACTGTGATTGATTATATACGCTTTCATCATGGGTTTACTCCTATAGGTAAGGTAGGACTAAATATCTCTGGTACTGTGTCCCAAAATTCCTGTATGAGCAAATATGACAAGGTGAGGAACAACACTTGGCTTTGAATGGAAATGGCCGATTTCCAGAAGAATTTCCAGCCTTTCCAAGATCGTAATGTCACTAAGGACAAACCAATACCGGTGTCTGTGGTCAGTTCAGCAGCAGCTTTCTGTGTCATGGGGAGGGGGGAGATAGAGGTGGGGGAAGCGAATGCAGTTTCACATACCCACTCAGCACGATTAATAGTCCTCCTTTGATCTTACCCCCTAATGTCTATTTTGTCTGTGGGTCCCAAGCTTATGTCTGGCTTCCTAGGGGATGGTCAGGCAGATGTTACCTCTCCTTTCTTCTTCCCCCAGTGTATGTTGCTCTGCCCTCTTACCATAGAGATCATGGGCTGCAGCGTAGGAGTGTGTACTTGCCCCGAGTCAGAAGGGTCATCGACACAAAGGGTATAGATCAGACAGATACAACACTACAACAGTTCGAGGATGCCATGAAGGGTATCATACCCTTTTGGGGCCCCATGTCCAATATTCTTAAAATTCGTCGGTTAACAAGGGTTGTTGAAGGGGTTATTAATAAAACAGCGGGTATACTGACAAACATCACTGCGGAGCTTCAGGCTAAGAGGTTAGTCACCTTACAAAACAGGATGGTGTTAGACGTCATACTTGCAGATAGGGGTGGAGCTTGCCGCGTCATTGGCAGTAGCTGTTGTGTGTACATACCTGACCACGCCCCCAATGTGTATGCTGCCATACAGCAATTGCATAGACTCTCATCTGACATACACCAAGAAAATGGTACGTGGACATTGTCTGGGTGGTTCTGGAGTATGCTCACATCCTGGGGTTGGAAGATTCTTATTTTTCTAGCTGTGATTGCTGGTATTTTCTTCACATGTTGCCTTTGCATACACTGTCTCCCAACCTGCTGCACTAATTGTATACATGCTCTCACACCTAAACAGAAGAAGTCAGTTCATGACACTAGTACTGCGATCATGTTGCAGAAGGACATCAACGACATGATGCAGATTGATGAGGGCATTTTTGGTTCCACATCGTCCCTTACCACTTCTATTCCTGATACTGAGTATATGCCTCGTTCTGAGTGTTGATGCCTTTTGTTTTTAAGAGGATTCCATCTTTTCCACCAATAATCTAAAATGAGTTTAGCGAATGCTAAAAGGAGGGTCTGATGAAATGAATACGTTTTGCTACCTTGCTTGTGTTTTGTTCTTATGTTAAGTTAGCATTCGCGGCACCATTTTATGTTTAGTCACCATTTTGAATCATGTCGTCAGCTGCGTATTCTCTCAAGAAGCAGGCTGTGGAAAATCCCATTTACCCAAGGTTAGGCTTTGCTCTGCTAATGAATACACTGTTCTTACTAATGCATTCCTTTCCCATAGATAGAGGCTTTCTCCCATTAGCCTAGCGGTAGACACAAACAGAACGACCTTGGCATAAAGATAATGCGTGCCCGGCTTTAGAGTCGAGACTCATCTTACTGTGCTTCTTTGTTTTAGCTGCACCTGCTAGTAGAATTCTATTATGGGCGGGACTTTCATGGTTCAGAAATGTACATAATGTATCTCTATGTCTGCTGAAGCCAGTCCCTCTGCAGCAATCCTAGGAGGCTGGTCAGACTGGACTCCACTCGAGTGTACCTGAATAAAATATACTTGGTTTGTATTCTCTACTGTCTGACCGACTCTTCATTTGTACGGAAGGCTGAGAGGTGGTCGCGATTGACCCGGGTGGCCCTAATCGGGTCACTTCCTTCATTACCATACCAATATAGGGGAGAAAGCACAGAGACTGGGGTCCTGATTAGCAGGATCCCAGTCAGACTAGTCAGAAACAGCATAACACCAGGCAAAAAGTGGGGGAACCATAAAAGCAGATCCTACATTCCTATATGCTGATGACATTCAGCTGTACTTGAAAGTCCCCTTCCAGAAGACATTTAGAGGCTAGCCTGAACTCTCAACACCATCTCAAACTAAACATTACAGCAATCACAAGGTTCAGTAAAGACAATAATACGAAAGCAATTATGCGTTTAGAATAGGTACTGCAGTCCATATTCTGCTGTTAATAGAAAAAGAAATCAAGGAGTGGGGAACAAGGAACATAAGAAAGGGGTCACTCAGTAGATGCATGTTAATGTATACGCAGGTGAGGAGGGATATCACACAGTTCTGTATTGTGCAGTGGTGTAAGGGATTCATTGGCCAGAGGACAGTACAGGGCATAGTAAGGATTAGGCATTATCTGCAGATGACAAAGGTGCAGCATCTGCAATTTCAGGTCATTGTTCTGCTGTGACCGTTCGAGCACATAGGTATAATTCAAGGGGTCCCCAAATATCTTTAGGGCGAGAGCGCAAGGGCATTAGTTCCCAAAAGGTAGCAAGTTGTTCCTGACAGTAAGCTGCATCTTTGAGCCAGTCAGACGCAAGTGGCAATGCACGGCAACCCCATCTCATCGTAACCCTGCGCTTAGCAAGTAGTAAAAGGAGTGCAGGTAATTTGCACACCTCCGGAGGCATAACCCTAACATAACCCAACAGCATAACTAGGGGAGTGCGTTCAAGAACGCGCCCAGTAATATCCTTGATTGTCGCAAATACCTTGGCCCAGTAAGCTGACATGCCCGGGCAATCCCAGGCAAGATGCAGCAATCCAGTGCTGTGTACAGTGCAGCGCACACAGAGTGCATCAGCACTCAAGCCCATCCTGAAAAGCTGATTGGGAGTGTGATAGAGACGGTGAATGTATTTGAAATGGATAAGGCAAAGTCTATAGTTGGGGGAGAGCGCTCGGGCGGAGCAATAGCGCCATTGTTCATCTGTAAGGGGGCAGATATGTCAGTGTCCCATGCGTGTCTGCTAGATGGAGTTCTGATTGGCACAGAGTTCTGCATTCCTACATAGTCGCGTTATTAACTTGCGGGGAGATGGAGTATTGAGAGTCACCTCCAGCACTTGAAACGTAGGCAGGAAATAAGAAATGTGGCATGTATAGCGTGGGTTGCAGCATGTAATTGATAGTATGTGAACATGTCCAGCAGGTCAGCACCATCACCCTGCATCACCTGTTGTAGTGAAATGAAAGCGCTGTCAGGGTAAATGGAGCCTATGGTTGTAAGGTGCAGTTTGCGCATTCTAGAGCGGTTGCCGGGGTCCTGGGTGATGGGGAAGGAAGGGTGTCCACTAAGCGGCACAATGGGAGCAAAGAGAGGCTCACCGCGGGCCCTGCGTTTGAGCTTGTTCAACGCCGTGCATGCCACAGTGTTGATCTGCGCCCACGGATGTTTGGGGATACAAAATATTGCCATCGATAGAGGACAGGGCGCCGCATGATCGGATTTCGGGGCCGTGTGAGCAAGGAACTGCGTAGGAAAAAGCCAGTGGTGGGCAAACTGTGTCTGAACGCAGAAGTAGTATAAGTTCATGTCAGAGGCATCCAGACCACCTTGTTCAAAGGGGAGTGTCAGAACCTCCCAGGAGATGTGTGGCTGTTCTCCTGCTCAAGCCAGAGAGACAAGGCACAACCTAAGCTGCCAATGGAAATATAGAGGCAGGCGAATTGGCAGGTTGATAAAAAGGTAAAGAAATTTTGGAAGGATGATTACTTTTACAAATGTCAGATGGCCAGTTAGCGACAATGGGAGCCAACCCTCTATCCGCTCGTCCAGCCAAGTGATCAAGAGCCCATAGTTGGATCTCAACAAATCATCCACATCTCTGCTGAGCCAGACCCGGAGATATTTAATGGGGCCATCCGCCCAGACAAGCGGGAACTCCGAGGGGAAGGGTGTCGTCCCATCTGTCAATGGGAAGATGATTGACTTGGCCGAATTAACCTCAATACCAGACAGTCCCGCAAATCTAGTAAATTCCCTGATGAGAGGGTTTAGATTTATGTGGGGGTCTATAACATATAGGGTGATATCGTCTGCATAAATCAATACCAGGATTCTGTGAGGAGTGAATGCAGGACCGCAATGGGCATGGTGTTGGCGGATCCGAGCCACCAGCGGTTCCATTGCAATTGCAAATAAGAAGGGAGACAGGGGGCAGCCCTGATGGGTACACGTCATTACAGAAAATGGGGCTGAGACTCTACCATTCATCCACAGTCAAGCCACCGGTTGAGCATACAGCAGACCGATTTGTTTAATAAAGGTAGGGCTCAGTCCAAGGTGCGTCAGTACGGCAAAGAGGTAAGACCATTCAAGAGAGTTGAATGCTTTTGTGGCATCTAAGAATACTGCCGCCGCGTGCAAGGACGGATCAATGCTGCGGAGGAGAGCAAAAAAGGTGTGCAGGTTGTAAGACGCTGATCTGCCTGGGATGAAGCTGGCCTGGACAATGGTCGGTAGAAGCGGGAGGAGACGTGTGGCGATACGTTTTGCAATGCTCTTGTTATCAGTATTGATCAAGGACAGTGGGTGGTATGAATTGCAGGGGTTTGAGGATTGTTACTATGAGGGTTTCACGCAGAGATGGGGGCAGAGCTCCTGAGGAAAGGGATTCATTATACATAGCAAGCAGATGTAGGGCCAGCAAGGGGGTGTACTCCTTATACAATGCGGCCTTGAGGCCATCCAGGCCAGGCACCTTTTCTACATGCATAGCACTAATAACTCTAATGATCTCCTTTGTTGAGAAGGGTTCATCTAGACATCATCTGTGGCCATCTTATAGCCACAAAAGCTAGATGGAGTCCAGATAGGTATTGAAGTCCATGGGAGTGGATCCTTAATGGGTCTGGTATAGGGATGTAAAAAGTTCTATCATGGACCCCTGTACAGCCTCCGTGCCCGCGTGTACCTGAAAGTGGTCATCATGAATATCGGTGATGTAGTCACTCGCCCATGGCTTATGGAACAGTTGGGCAAGAGGCCTGCCCAGTCTGTCGCCTTCCCGATAGCGTTGAGCTCATGCCTCTTTACTGAGGAAGTGCGTCTCCCGTTGCGCAGCCTCATCATATTCCGTCAGCTTGCTATGAATGGACGCAAGCCTGGAAGCATCGCTGTCTGTAAAAAACAGGAGTTCAAGCTCCTTGATCTCCCTCTCCAGGCGTGCAAGGTCACAGCGCAATGTGTGGAGTATGCCTGCCTGCTTTACGATGCACGCTCCTCTAATAACAGCCTTGAAGGCCTCCCAAGAGAAGACCGCAACACTTCGGGGTTGTCATTTTGGCCAAAGTATCCCTCTACTGCTGTCCTGTTATCTTCCCGAAATGCCTGATCCTGCAGAGCAGCAGCAGGGAGCCTTCAAGTGAATGCGCGTGGGGGACTATACGGGAGCAGAAGTTCCAATAAGACTGGAGCATGGTCGGACACTGTCCTCGGTAAATGAGAGACCCGCCCTATCCAGGATAGTACATCTCGGGATGCCAGCCAGTAATCTATATGAGACCATGAAGCATGGGCTGTCGTTATGCATGTGCCTTCCTTGTCGCCAGCGTGATGGAAGCGCCAGAGATCTGTCAGATCAAAGTCTTCCATAAGCAGATGAAGCTAGGCACCATATGTCAGGAAAAAACTGGGGGTCATTTGTATTAGGGCTGTATATCGAGAGTAGTTTAAGTGGGTGATCATGTAGAATACCGGAAAGGAGAACAAATTGGCCTTGCGTGTTGCAGACGACCCGGAGCATTAGCCATGGCTGCCCCTTTCTGATGAGGATTGCAACTCCACAAGCGTAGCTGGAATAATAGGCTATGTGTCTCTTCCTAACCCATCCCACACGGAGTAGTGCCTGTGTTCCCTCTGTAAGATGCAGCTCCTGCAGGAAGCAAATGTCAATAGAATGTCTTTACAGATATGCAAAGACTTGGCGTGCCTTACGTCTGTCATTTAGGCCTCGAATGTTCCACGTTACAGCTTTAATTGACTGCATGAGTGGTTAGGGTGTGAACACTGGAGCATCTATCTTCTTCACATTGCCGCGCACGATATCAGGAAAAGGTTCTAGCTCACAGACAGTAAAAAAGGAAAATACAAAAGCATTTAGTAGCCAAAAGATGGCAATTAACAACATTGGTAAACGTAACCTCCCACCACCCACTTTAGTTCCCCAAATTAACCAAATACCCTAATCCCTTCCTCCCACATATCCCCAGCCGCACTGTGAAAACACATTACTAGGACTCATCCAGTAAGGGCGACCTAGGAATCCAGCTCACTCCCCAACCAGAAAGGTTGGGTGGCTAGAGATACAGTGTGGGACCCTCCAGGCAGTGTAAGCCATATCCGCATGTTGCCTAGGGTATCCGCAAACAGTAGACATATGCTGCAGCAAGGTAAGCAGAAGGAGTGCGATCCACATCAGGCAACCACCCTCCAGCCGGTTTAATTTCACATAAGGCCACCCCGATCGTCACTGGATTTAATGTTACATTACCTGGAGTATGTAGGGGCACGCAAGTGCCGAGAGTATGTTGGGCCAAAATGTCACAAAGTGTCGTAAGGACTAAATGCATAGGATAGAGGTTAGTCTCTTTCACTGAGATGTGCAGCTTCAGTCTCTCGATCTCTTGAAGGCGATCCTCCTACTCTAATCGGGATGGTTTTGACAAACTTTACGGCCTTTTCATGATCAGTGAACAGGAGAGTTTTCCCTAGGTATGTCGCCCGTCACCCACAGCTTGGCAGGATACAGGAGTGAGTGCTTGGCTTCAGTGCATTAGAGGGCACGTTTGATCGGTAGTAAGTCTCTATGGGAAGTTTGCACCGACATAGTAAAGTACGGGAACATGGAAATCTTGATCCCCTTGTAGTGAAGTGGTCGTTGTTCCCTCGCCAGCCATAGAGCTGTGTCATGATCACAATAGTTCCATAATCTAGCGATGATGGGGAGAGGTGATGTTCCAGGCGGCAGCCTGGGACCAAGCGATCTATGGGCCCTATCAACCTTGAGCATGGCTCCAAACAGCGTGCGTAGCATATCTTTCACATAGGCTTCCATTTTGCCCATTTCCGTTGACTCCAGTACTCCAATAATGCACAGATTGTTGCGCCTGGATCTGGCTTCCAAATCCTTGTTTTTATTTGAAATTACTTCCAGTACTTTTTCCATTGTCAGGAGCTTCTCTTTTGCCACAGAGTGCTCATCTTCGACGCCAGATGTGCGATGTTCTAGTGGATCAATCCATAAGGGGGACAGCCCATCACATCAGACTATTGTCTCACGGAAGAAACTCCTATCCGCAGGTAGGGCCAAGACAGCTCAGTCTCTGTATTACATGGCACTCTGCAGCGCACACGGGGTCAGTGCGCCTTATGACATGCCATTGCCGCTAAAAGTAAGTACCATGCTCGTCACTCATAGTCCAGGCCTGCTCTTCAGCTCTGATGTTTCCTTTAAGCAATGTTCTCGATCTCCAGTAATGATCTCCCCCCACCCCGGCAGCAAGTTCCCCCAGTCAGCCAGATTGGGCAGTGCTCTCGGGCCGGGACAGCAGCCACCATGCCATGGGCCCCCTAAATCACAGCGCAGCCCTGTGTACTCACCGGCAAGATCTGAGGAGTCGATTGCCGTGTAGATCTTGGCAGAGCATTGCAGGGGAGGGCCACCCCCACACAGCCACCACAGGCTGCGGCACCCAGGCCCACAAGCACAGGAGACAGCAGCAGTCGAGCCCACGCAAAATGGCGGTCACCGCTGCCCCTCCACAGGCATCAGCAGACAAGCAGCTCCGAAGAGCGAGCACAGGTGAGGTGCCGCCCATAAGAAGTTGCAGGGCAGCTGGTCACTCCTCAGTCCGCAACCCGGGCATCCCAGACCACAGCCAAGGAGGCCATACTCAGCCACAGTCCCAGGCCCAGGCTTCAGCTTGGCCATGGCGATTAATGTGCCAATGATGACCGACAGGCAGGTGACAAAAGGGCTGGTGAATATTATAGCCCATGTTGGAGATTATAGGATGAGTTTGGGGGGTCCTGATTTCCCCAAAAATCAAGGATAAATGTTGGATAATTAACTCCAGCCAGCAGAGCCTCAGACTTGAGTGGCCATCTTGCGACCAGGCTCTATAGTGCCCCCCAACTCTAAATTGTTAGGGTACAGCCTCAACAAAAACCTGAATTTGCACCCTGGTATTAATGCTTTAGCAAAAGAAGCCTTGTACCAGATCAAGCTACTACGGAGGATCAAAGCACTCATTCCTCTGAAAGATTTCACAACTGTGGTCCAATAACTATTACTTTCTTACTGACTAGCATTCTCAAAATCCCCTTGGCCACACTAAGAGCCGACCTCAATAGGGAGGCCAACATATTTCAGCATGTCTTTAGGATCTCTCTTAAATAACAGGCTATAGAGGCTAGATGCCTCTTCAAACCAGCCTGCATAAATTCATAAAGTCATGCATGGAAAGGCAAATAAATCTAATATAATCTTGTCCAGAAATTATCAATAGGAGGTAGTCCTGACTGCTCCAAATTGTAGATTCTCTCCATCTGGAAACCCCTCTCTTCAATACTGTCACTGTGCTAAAAAACAGCCTACATCAGAAGTCAAAACACTTCTCAATTTATAAAACCCTGCCAAGAAAAACCAGGTGAGCCTCTTCAAGTTAGTGAAACACTTCAGCTTCCTCCCAGAATCAACACGTGGTGAAATCAATCACTTGTTCACTGGGATAATAAACAAAATCATAACCCACATTGGCAACATAGAGCAAGCAACCATATTGTCAAAGGCTGGTCAATGTGGCAATGCAGATACTGTGGCACTCTTCTTCACATGGCAATAATGTCTTCCACCTTTCTGCAGAGTGGAAATGGGAGTAAAAAATGATATGAGAAGCATACTGGAATATTCAGATCCAAGCAGGGCCAGAGAGGCCATGCATCTCATGAGGCATTCTGACGGGTGTTGGGGAGAGGTGCTAGCATCATTTGAGGCTGTATTTTGAGGACCAAGTCTGCTCATGGTGCCTCTCTCACTTTCTCCAGTTCCCTAGGGTTAACTGCAGCAGACACAGCATGGACTTCAGGAGACAGGAGATGAATCAGAGACTGATTACAAAATGAGCACAGGAGAGAGAATGGTGGTATGGAAACAGAGAGAAAGGAGCGATGAACTGAAAGTGAACATTTTTGCCAGCGCTACATTTGGTTCCCACTCCAGCCCTGATATCAACTGGGGAAAAAATGGATTCTGGGAAAAAAACCTCAACAGTATCAAAATAGGAATAGAAAGTCCAGAAGAGGAAGAAGCGCAAATCATGGAGTCGGAAAAGCATGGAAATGGAATCTTTAAGAATGAGCAACCACCTACAGCAAGCAAAGTTACGAAACCTCAGAGGACTCAGCTGACATCACTTTATAGCCAAGGTGGATAGATTAGACTTGAAGTAACAATTGAACAAGAAAGTGGATAAACCACCATCTTGGAGAGGCAAAGATCATAAGAAATAACTTGTCTAGGGTCAGTTCTCCAATAAGGAATACAAGTGAGTGGCTTCAAGGCAGGTACCAAGGTAGAATCAGGAGCAGTCCTCTGACCTGGAGCTCTTCCACGTGTCTTTAGCTCCATCCCCATAGCCCTCAGTGACCTGACACATCCCCCAATGTTTCACCCTAAGTGGATTGCCTTCAACTTCTCACACTCCTAACTCAACAACATCAGTTGTCTGAAGGCCAACATGTATAAAGACTACATTCTACTTTCATCCATCATGAAATCCCCTAAAGGGATATCTTCAACACACTCATCAATTGCAGCAAGTTTTGCCTCAGTCGAATGAACTTTCCCACATGCTCTTAAAACAGAGCAAGTTTTTCCCTGGTTAAAAAAGCCTACCCTGGAACTGGATGATTTCTTCATTACGCACCTACCTTTTATCAGCAAAATCTTCAGGCAAGCAGTTTCCATTCAATTATAAGACCACTTCAACGAGAGTAACCTCTAACAGGACTGCCCCTCTGGGTTTAGAAGGTGCTGGTGCACAGACCGACATCCTTCAGATATTCATTTGGGCTCTCTTAATAGCCAACAAGAATTAACCTGTCTCTTGATCCAAAGTGTCCTATATGCAGCCTCCAACACAACAAAGCACCAATACATATGCTGCAAACATGCAGGGGAATTTCTGACACAGATCTGCATTGGTTCATTTCCTACTTCATCAACCACCACAATTTGTCTAAATGGGAACATTAAGTTCTCAGAAAATACTGGTCTCTTGAGGAGTGTTCCAAATCCCCCACAGCCGTCAAGCTCTACATGGAACCATTTGGAATGGCATTTACCATCAACATCATCAAGATCCATCAGTAAGCCAATAGCAAACAACTCTCTGAAAATCTTAATCACACATGACATTCATCAACTCGAACCTACCTCAATCTCATTCAGAACTGGATGACTAGTGCCTAACTAAAACTCACAATGCAAACTACTCAAAATAGAAATTCTCTACCTGTAAGAATCAAAGTGTGCTATGCATCACAGATAAGTAGACAAGTCAGAATTCCTACCATTGGCCAACAGTAACAGTGACAAATTAAAGCATTGCTTTCCAAAATGTGTTTGAATGGGTTCCTCCAACAGATGACACTGACTGCAAATTCACTTAGTTTCACCATAGACACTGACCTTTACTTCAAATAACAAATTGGCAAGAAAACCAAGTTTCAGCTCTTCCTCCTAGAGAAAGGCAAAGTCTGCTTTGTAGACATTAACTTTAAAACAATTATCCAAACCTTAGTCCTCTTACCTAGTACCAAGATAGAGGCAATGTTTTGCTCTGGGGTCTCCTCACACTGCCTGTCCGAAAGGCATCTTACATACGGGAGTGAGTCTCATCAAAGGCCTAAAACGTTTAAGCCATCAGTCCAACCCAGATGGATCTAGGCTGGCTGTATCTCCAAGCATGTATCATCTTCAGGATACAAGGCCACCAAAGCTGGCACTCCTTAATACCTGGCAGAGAAGTTAACTATTTAAGGTGGACATCACCAAACTTGAAATAAAAAAAACTGAAAAAACAGAAGCCCAGTAGACAAGCCATCTCTATCTATGGTCACAGGACCTGGCACAATATCCCCATTACCTCAGAACTGTTCCAACCCTTCTGCATTTCAGAAAGGATTACAAACTACATCTTCACATGATAGCATCTACCACCCATGAACATTTGGTTTACCGTGAACTATCAAGAGTCGGAACTCAGGGCTCCTCTCCTTGTTTAGTGATCTGCTGCTCTCTAAATATAAATATACATAGAAACATACCTGCCAAAGTAATGGTCACACATAGTGCTTATTTTGAACCAGTGGTTGAAAGTGGGTCCCATCGGCATTCATTTCTGGGGACCAGGACTTATTTTTCATCATCAGCCTTTGATCCAGAACAAAAGAGAGAATGGCAGAAAAGTGAAATGAGGGAGGAAGGGAAAGATATGAAAAAAATGCCAAAGAGAAAACAGGACAGAAAAAGAACTTGCATGAGTGAGATAAAGGGAAAGGAAGTGTATGTCATTGAACAAAAGAGACAGGAGGTGGAATCAGACTTGACAGTTTTGCTATTAGGCAACCCAGATGTTTGACTGTGCAAGCAGCAGGCTTCTGAGAAAAACGTTGGGCCTGGCACTTAATCTTTTACAAATTAAGCATTGGTCACACAATGTCCAGGATGAAAATGAGGAATCCAATGTCATCTACCGAGTTGGGCATCTGTGATCGAATATAATTTGTAGCATTTTATTCTTTTCTAGAAGGAAAGTCAACTTTAGCCATGTTGTTCAATCAACATAACCAACATGAAGATATTGTTTCTCCAGTTCAATGGAAAAGCTTTCTGTGGAACAACCTTCAAGTTGCATCCTCCCACATTCACTTGCAAGTCAGACAGAGAGGGTGCTTATGTACTGAACAACAGGCTGGAGGATACGTTTTCACATTTGCAGTAAATCCACTTCTGCTCCCAGACCCATGCAGCGTCTTCAATAATTTGCTGAATGTATCTTTGCCTTGGACCATGCTGATGGCTTTCAACTAGGTTTGTGCTATTCAAATACCGCATACATTCATATATACATAATTTATTTCATTTCCTACAATGTGTCATTTAAATGCCTTGCTTCAATTGTTTCCTAAGGGGTGGTTTTTGTTTTCTTTATAATTGTTGATCCCTACATCCAGCCTTTGTTTTGTTCCATTTTCAATGACCTCTTTGTCTCTAATTCTTGGTTTTGGTATTTGATTGTTCTTTAGCTACTTGTTGCACACATACCCTTGCTTTTTATCATAGGAATGTCTTGTTGCTTGAGGCAAGCAACCCGGTAATCAAAGAATTTCTCACCGAAACCAGTTTACCTTTGTGGTTAAGATTCTTTCAGTCTTATTCGAGCTCATTCACAGCACACATCAAGAATGTAGTCTATCTCCCTCTTAGCCTAATTTTCTTATTTTCTATAGCTCATATACATTATTATAAATGCATAAGAATGTCACTATTATGCCTTAAATATTAGATTCAGTAACACCTACCCCTCCTACCCTTTTCCCCATCCAATCAGTGATCACCCCAGCACTCTGCCACAGAGCATTGAGTGTATGTCCCCATAATGTATACAACGATTGTCCCCTGTGACAGCAATACATGTAGAAAGTGTAATGTGTCTGTTAAGGCTTAGGCCTATCTGCTGTAAAGAGTATAAACATCATAGGTAAAGGGTGTCCAACCTAGGACCTGGATGGTTGGATCAAATCCATTTTTCAGTATATCCACATAGGATAAATTTGCTTACAATAACTCTCAGTGTAACTAATTTTCATAGCCAGTGCTAATTATGAAAATCTTTAATTCCTACAGCATCCTGGGCACCCTTTTCATAGTGTATAAAGAGCATTACAGATAGAAGTGTAGGCTTTCTATTAGAATGTCTTTGCTAGTATATATATCACATTTGGACCCTAACCATTTTCAACACAAATGGCCAGTTTGTGTGTTCTCCATGGAGATGTGTTTGCCACAGAGGGATATGCATGAAATGTAACAATCAGAAACAAAAAGAGAAAACATCAATACATAACTATTCCCCAAGAAAATCTTGCTTTCAGAAATTATGGAGTTATAAGCGGAATCACTGACCAGTAGTTACCATTCACAGTTTGTTACTTTTAGGTAAGCATATAAGTAATCCAGACCATGGCAGTAGTAAACATCTTGCGCACTGGAGCAATACAAATATGTTGTGTACACCTATTTGCCTAACACAGTATTGATCTGGGTAAACATATGAAAATATTCTCTTTTATAAAACACATATGTATTGCATGTAGTAGTCCTAATTACCACACTAGCAAATTAGATATTTTTGAGTCTCTTTTTAATTTCTACCAGTGCTTTTATGTATAAAATATTCTCATAGCTGTGGTAAGGAAGAAATTAGACTAAACTTTCAAGCAGAAGTTCTTATTGGAAATATTCTTTCAAAACATTGCCGAAACAAATGTTTAAATACATTCATGGACACTAAGGTTTACCTTCTTAATGGTTTCCAATGTCTCTGGGTTAACCTTTGTTATGTAATTGGTTTCAGTGCATGCATAGTAATCCTCTCCGATAGGGTAAACATTAACCAGAGCATTATCTGTAATCTCCAATCCTTGGAAATAGGAAAGAAATCTGTGTAAAAGTATTTAAGACATAGTTAATATGCCTTGCCTCCAGAAAGTGCCAACCAGTCATGTATAAATTGTACATCCTGTGTATGAATTGAAGCAAGATGATTTACCTGGAAAATATATTCTTGCATGGATCAGGAAAAGCAAACGTGCCAAATTCTGTTATGACAATTCGTTTTTCAGTCATAGCCCTTACATAAGCATCAGTTCGAACAAACCTAAAATGATTCATGAAAAATTATGATTAATCACTCAGCATCTTCCACTCAATGAACATTGTTGCAAGTTTTGTTCAAATCTGGAGATTGTTTAGAGAACAAAATTAATAGGTCTATTGTGTTTGGCCTTCAATTTGACCAGAATTACACTTCCTTTTTAAATCTACTTTTCAATCAATATTCATAATTTATCGCCCTCAGTAGCTTTCCTTTCAGCTTGTTTAGCATTCGATCATCTGTGCTGCAAATTATTTTGTACAAATTCAATAGCCACTTACTAAACAATCTCTTGGTCTTCCTTTAAAACAATCATTGAAGCATTGAGTCTCTCTGGCCTGCCTTCTGTTGCTACAAATACTTTAGGAAACATTATTGACCTCACCATAAATTTTGTAATCTATTTATTCACTTCTTCTGGTTCCACTTACTCAAACCCATACTTCTGATGATTATCTCTTATTTCATTTCAGACTTTCTGCTTCCTCATCACAACCTCGTCTTCTAGTTAAACACCAGCAGTGTACCATTGGCCCTCCACTGTTCACTTTCCAGATTCGCAAATCACTTGAGCGTCTGTAGCACTGCCTGAAGTGCTTTGTTCTACTGTGGGTCACTTTATCCTTGGAAGGTTGTGAAGCCATCAGTTAAAACTACTCAAACATGTCTCTTTCTTGAACCGTCCCTGTTACGCACATCACGTCATATTGAAAGACTGACTAATGTATGAAATGTGTGTTTCCTTTCTTAATCTACATAGCATGTACTTTTCAAAACTTGCACTCACGTAGGAAGTCTTCTATCCATCACTCATTTGTTTTAAATAGAACAATTTTTTCTTCTCTTCATCATCTACTTCCACCTGACCAATCCTTATAGTGAGTGAGGTGATTGCTTCCTATTTTACATGAAAAATTGATTTAATTGGTGTTTTTTTCTTTCTATGCTCATATCATATTCATCTTCTGTCACTCCTTGTTCACAACCACCAGAATTTGACTCATGTTGCCTTGTCTCTTGTTGTGGCATTTCTGTGTATTTCCATGCTATTCTTCATGCCTTTCCAGTGGACGCTCTTAGTGGTGCCATGGTCCCATCGTTTAATACTTTCATGGCTACCACTCACCAGATCTTATCTTATAATGACATTTTTCCAGCTTTATTAAAATCAGCTACTGCTCTTTATCTGTTTAAAACATAACCACTTGATCACCAATACGTCTAAATTCCACCCTCTTTCACATCTACTATAATTCTTCCTTTCATATTTGCACTGGTTTGTCGAATTATTTCACTCTTCCATCGTAAAATGTCAAAAACAATCTAGCTTTTGTCTAGGACATTATACTGAAACCTGGCTGCTGTGTAATTTTCTCCCCAAATCTTGATGTCAAGCTTTCTTAGATTCTCATTTTACTAGACTTTTCGGCAGCCTTTGAAACATTGAATCATCCTGATCTTTTTACTTCACACTTTCCCTTCAGCATTTCTGACCATTTTTGGGAAACCACACACTCCCATCTTTTGAACTGTGCCTTCTCTATTGCTGGGATATGTGATCCTCTGCAGTTTGTTTATTCTTCTTTGGTGGTCCTCAAGTATCTAATAATGATCCCTTATTCTTCCCATTTTACACTCCTCTTCTCCATCAACTTGTCATTTGATTTTAATGCTTACCATTATGTCGATGATTAACTACTGAGTCTCAAATCTGAATTTCTTTTCTGTCATTTTCAACTTCTCTTCATGATAAAGTATTTGCCTATTGTTATGCAATTGAGACGGAGATTGCTTCAAATTTCTTCTAACCCACTCCTAAGAAGCACAATATTCTCTTTTTTCCTGTCATTCTTTTTGCTGCTACACCATTTCTTTTTCTTGGAAGTGCAAAGTAAAAAACAAAAAAGCCAAAATGGCTGTTGACGCGGAACGCTACAAGTTTCTTTTGCATTTGCTCACATGCAACAACGCACGGGTGACCATTTTGGCATTTTTTTTTAACTTCACTACTCCAACATGGCAAATGGGCATTTCAGAATGGTAAATTAAAAATATAAAAATAAGCAGGGGCGAGCTAAAACAGAACCAAGTGGCCCACTAGCAATAAACAGCAGCCAGGCACTTGAGAAACAAAATAATAAAAAGCACTGGTGCAGTTCATACTTAAATACTGTGAAGGGCTTGACTTATTGGCTTTACAATACTTATTTGCATTGTTTTGAGAGATGACCGGCAAAATCATTGCTTTTTATATTCATGATACCATCTTGAATTATACAGAGCATATTCAAAATCTCTATAATGCCCTTTCAAACATACATTATTTTTTGTCAAGTAATCCAAATCTAGACACCCAGTGTGTCCTGAGATGATAATTGCACTGCAAAGATCTCAGAGGTTCTTTTGTACATCACGGATGGAGCAGTTCATCCAGATTACGGCTGCATTTTGAGATATTTTAAATTCTATATGCTTTCAAATTAAACATGTTTTTAGTTGGCAATTTCAATAGATGCTTTTTACTCCTCAGACATTCATATCTTTTTTAATTAAATTTAATCTGAAATCATTTTTTCTGTTAACTTTTTATGTGCCAACAGACACATCTGCTGCTAGCTAAAACTATTAGTTTTATATTCACAGTTTAAGAAACATTTTAAATGGTTTCAACTTACTTCCTATGATATGTAACATGGCCCTCTTTAAAATCAAATTTGTGCAATAGGGCTTGCCCATCAAACAAATGATAGAACTGCTCTGATCCAACTTCAAATAGCCCGGGGCCACATCTCAGGAGACTTCCAGTTAGCCAAACAGGAATTCTGCCTAACAAGTGAAAAAAACAAGTAAGCAAAGAATATTTTTTTGATGCTAAAAAACACATAGTATAAAATAGTAGAAGTATTATAGCAGACATCAATTACAGTCACATAACTGTGCATTAAAAACAATACAATAAAAAGAAAGCCTAATCAAATATACTAACCACTAACATAACAACATAAAATATTCTGTGGTCCACATCTGAACACTTCACCATTTGAGTTGAATAATGTATTTAAACAATTTTTCGCCTATGGTTTTAATGTTCAATAAACAGATATTTTAAACTATAGGTTTGAACATTTAGGACAAGATCATGGGGATCTGTCCCTGGGCAATACTAATTCATCACAATTTATTTGTTAACATAATAGTTTCCCACATATCACATTTAAAGAGATTCTGAGTTGCTTGCTGTGTATCTTACACGTAGATCACAAAATGTACACAGGGACATTTTGTTCTCTCTGATTTCCTAACTTAGCCTGTTCCAAAGAAGCATTCGCATTTGTTATAATTTCATGCCAACTCCATTGGTGAATAGACCTTTGTGCTGATCTGCATGGTTATTGTGCCAAAATATGTTTAAAAAGATTTTTGTGCATGCCCCTGCCATTTTAGAATAATGTAAGAGAACAAGCACATACGTAACATTTTAGATTCATTTACATAAAGAAGAAATAAGGTAACACTTCAATTGTGTTAAATATAACTTGACTGAAATCCTTATTTGGATCTTAGCGTTTCTGACTCCAGTGGCATAGCTAGTATATTCCTTCATGCTGATATCATATGTTCACTTGTGTGTGAGGATTGGGGGAAGACATTGGTTTCTGAATTAGGTATCTTATTTCGTTTACTGTCAAACTAGATTTATATAGTTGGTGATAGTAGGAAAGGAAGCAGTTTTTGTCCCTGTAAACTCTTAATTCACTAAGTGGAATATTACATGCAAAATCACCAATGAGACTAATTTTAAACTTTTTGTACACCTAGGGGCATATTTACGTTCCCTGGCGCATCCCTGCATATCAGCAGGGATGCGCCAGGGAAAATGCGTCACGCAAGTTTACCCTTGCGCCACGTCCGATGCGCCGCATTTACAATGCGGCGCATCGTGGCGCAAGGATAAGCAGATGCGTGACGCATCTGCCGGCGGAAGGTTGGCGCAGTGCTGAAGCTGTGTCGCAAGCGCGACGCAACTCCAGCACTGTTCCAACCTTCCTATCCCTAACATGGTGCGTCAATCCTTACGCCTGCTTGAAGCAGGCGTAAGGATTTGACGCACCAGCGCCGAAAAGTGACTGCGTGAAATCTTGTAGATTTCACTGCGTCACTTTTCCGAGGCGTTCCTGCGCCGGAACGCCCCCCCCTGCGCCGGTACGCCCACATGAAACCTGACGCAGGTTTCATGTGGCGCAGGGGTTTACTACATGACGCATCTCCCTAGATGCATCACGTTGTAAATATAGCGCAACGCAGCGCATGGTTTGCGTCGCCGCTGCGTCACATGCGTGACGCAACGGCGGCGCAAAAGTGGCGCAAGGGGCTTGTAAATATGCCCCCTAAAGTTTACAGGTGTGTATCTGGCCAGCAAGTGGCTAATACTGAATCACACAATTAGACTCTGCCAAGTTTTGAAACGGCAGCTAGCACTGCAGAAAATTAATCACTGGCTGGAATTTTGCAGTGATAAGCATGGGTTTGAGAGCAGGAAAATGGCTTCTGCTGAGAAGTGGCATTATCAGTCTGGAGAACACTTTTAAAAGTGGTGATTTGTTATTGACAAGCATTGTCAATGTAGTTTCTCACACCAGTTGCACTGTTGAACCTGTGCCTACTTAAGTACTGCAAGGATTCTGGGAAAGTGTCCTCTACAGCCAAGTGCTTTACAGGTAGTGCAGGGGCTAGGATTTATTCACATAAAATAAAATGCTTATTCAGTAAAGAAAAAAGAATCATGCACGATTGTGCATTTACACTACCTCTATAACTGTGTATCCTTTGTTCTGTACAGAATCCCCAGTCATAGGGTAAGGTTAATAGATGTAAATTAGGGAAACTACACACATTTTGGTTTGCAATCAAGTACATCTGTCACTTCTGAGAAACACAAAAGATTACTAAACCTATACATGAGTGAATTCAAACAAGTTCTGTTATTTGGGCCCTATGAAAGATCAGGGTTTTCTTTCATTCCACTAAATACCACAGAAATCTATAGGTATGAGTTGCTGGTGGTGTTCGCAAGGGCATTTTGTGAATTAGGGATCCTATACCCAAACGTGGTAATTTGAGATTTGAAAATTGATACTAGCAACATGTCACATTCAAAGAATTGCAAATAACAATGTACAAAGAAGCAGCAAGTGAAAATAGCATTTTTCAAGAAATCGCAAGCAGGCATTAGCAATTCCTAGTTAGTTATTCGATAACAATCACAAACAGAGATTTCTTATTTTACCGAATTGCAAATTTTGAAACAGAAAATTGTGAAAGTTATGATGGGAGCTACTGATGACCTCACAAGCAGAAGTGAGCTAAACCTTCCCCTTCTGAGGCCAGATAAGTGCATAGGAGAGAAGCTGAGTACAAGTGAGGTTTAAAGAGTACAGGAAAAGGCAACCCAAGAGTCAGAATGTGAGAAGGGGGCCAGAACACACAAGTACAAGTTCCATGAGCAGGATCGCCCTTTATTAGAGGAAAAGTGGGTGCAACACAGAGGCCAGCTTTTTAGGAAGTCCTCTATCACAGTGCCAGAGGTCAACAAGAGAAAATTAAGGATTAGAATTCAGGAATGCATCAATGCTGTGTGTATCACTTCAAGAACAAAGGAAGAAGTTAGACCAAGGTGGCATGACTTATGCTCCTGAACCAAAGAAAAAGAGGCTAGCAGGAGAAAGCAAAAATGTGGGGCCAGAGAAGAACAACTGACTGAGTAAACCCCTACAGAGATGGAGAAGGTCATAAAAAGCACCTCACATGGTCACAGGATAGAGCATCAAATACATGGCTATGGCTACAGAGCCACGAACAGGTGATTGACAAAGTACATTTATACTGTTTCAGATATGTTAACAAGAACCTTCAGGGGTGGCAGTATATCATACAGTCATGTATGAAGATTCATCAACACTTTAGTATACACATCTATTCTACATTTCACTTGTACCAGTGCAATGTTCTGGGACTTGTGTTACATCAAGCAGGGGCACAATTGTTAACAACTTTGGGTGTGCATAGCAAACGCCTCAGGAATCATACTTATGCATGCATCTACATGTACCAATGTACACCTTCAACCATGATTGTGATGCAACATGATGTACTTCGTCACCTTCAACATACCACATACACAAAGAATGTTACATTTACCCCATGGATACACAGAGAGAAGACACAAAAGAGCCTGGAGATGAGGAGGCAGAGGACCAGGTTGGAGATACTGAAGGACTTAATGACATAGTCCCTACCAGCACTTCCACTACAGAGCCAGCTGTCTCACAGTGCAAAGTGCCTTGTTGTAAAATGGCCACGTCAAGATCACAAACCCTAACAAACTACACAGCAAGGTCTCAACTGATGCAACAGAAACTAATAAAGGGCTGCAGACCCCTATGTCACTTATTGCTGTGAAGTTGGAGGGGGATATATCTCCAGCAAGGAGTTTCAGGGCATAGAAGGAGCAATGCTTTCCGTGCAGTGGCAGCAAACTGCAGCCATGCAGGCACTGGAGAATAAAGGAGATATGTTGGGCACATACATTCAGCAGGGCTTGCAATCACTGTCCTGAAGTACTGAATCCCAAACAGAATCTGTCATGGCATTGCATGCCTCTATCCATGACACGTTCAGTTTAAAAGCAGCACAATCTCCACAAACTGGATAAGACAGACTGTAATGTGAGGTCAGGAGATAAATTGGTCAATGCCACCAGTGCCCTATCTCAAAGGACAGTAAACATACAAAATGAAAAGCCCAATGTACCTAGAATGTTGCCAAAAGTCTAGTGCAAGTAACAACAGCCCTTGAATCCCTGCAGACTTTACAAGAACATACTGCAGAGCAAATTATCACAACAAAGTGAGGAGGACTCTATGCTCAGTAGTGTTTAGGTGCCATACTTTCATACAGAACACGGCACAAGGAGTCCCAATGTGGAGGGTGAAGTCGCAGGAGCAGGGACCTCCACTAACAACACCACATTCACAAGTCACAAGAGGCAGGAAAAACAGGGGAAAGACAGATGTAAATTTTAAACATTTTTTGTATTTTTGCATACATTTAGACTGTGTAACCATTGAGTGCCAGCCACTCATGGCAGTTTTTTGTTTGAATAAACCTATCTATGAATAAACAGAAAAATAAAGCAGCAAACAAGCCTCTTGCATTATTGTACATTAATGACTTGCACCCTTTTACTTTAGAAGTGGTTAGTTGTAATATGTGCCCTGAGTACCCTTCCATCAACTGCATTTGCTGCATCCTGTTTGGGCTGGTGGGTGAATGGGGGAGCTCTCTCATCATCAAGCACCATTGTAAGGCCTTTTTGGATGGCAATTTTATGCAACACTGCACAATAAGCAATAATTTTGCATTATGTGTCAAGGGCATTCTCCAGCCTGTGTATGCACTTGCATATACCGTTCAAATGTCCAAGAGTGCTCTACCACAACCCTTCTACGTCTGTGCGCTATGTTGCATCTCATCTCACTGGGTATAATGGCATTCAGATACAACTTGAAGAGGCAGGTTTGCATGGAATATTCACTTTCACAAATCAGAAACTATTCATTGTGGAAAATGCGATGGTTGTTATTGAATCATGGAACATGAAACATGACTTGCCCAATATGATGTTGCCTCTAATGTCTCCCATAGTCAGGCAATTGCATAAGTCACAGTATCTGAACAACTAGGAATGACATATACTCCTAGGGTAACATGCCCCAAGGTCCTTTATAATGCACTCTGCCTTGCATACAACCTTAATGTTTAGCAAGTTTTGGTTTTTGCTTTTGCGATACAGGTATTCAGTACCTGAGGGTGGATAGATCAAGAGTTGAGTCTCGTCTATGTTATCTACCACCTGAGGAAACTGTGCCATCCTATACAATTTTATCTTCATATTATTCAATTCCTGAGCTGTGCTGGGGATGGCAATGTAGGGACTGATATTTGACAACATGGCCCGTAGTAACTTTAACAAAACCTGGAAAATGCATTCTGTGACATCCCACCTGCTGTTGTTGCTATTCCCTAGAAATTGCTTTCAAGTTAATAGATGCAGGTCTCTCAGAACCTGCATTATATATAGGAATGGCCCCCTTCCTCTGTATCCCTACCTAGTGCAGGGTCTAAATCAGCTATACACCTGCCTGCTCAACCTATACTTGCTTTATGCGTTCCCTTAGCTTTCATCTAAGATTGTGACTGAAACTTCTCCCCTGTCTCCCCCTTCTTCAATGATGTGCTGCCAGAATCCATTGAATAAAACACAGCCATTTTGGAGAAACAGATTTGCTATCTTGGTCACCTTTTATGGTTTGCAACTTGTTACCATCTGCTTTCACATGGTGATAATTTGCAAGTATTTGCAAAGTGTGTATGTTTTTTACATCCTGTCCTTCAGTTGAAATTAGGTAATCAGTTTGGGAATTGCCATTTTATGTCCCTAATTTTGCGGTTTCCAACTGGTTAGCGATTTGCAAAACAATTTTACATCAGGCCATTAAGTAGGAGCCTCTTTTGGCTAAATTTGGGATATCATTTCAAAACGTTAGAATATGAATTAAAGCTACATTCACTGAAAAAAAACTACAGTTAAAAATGGAGCTGTGGTTTTGGTTCAAATGAGACAAACTACTCAAAATCTTTGACCGTGCATATCGGGTGTTGGGTGCAGAGCCTTGTTCGCAGCATACACTCCTCCCAACCCCTGCTCCGTAGCGCATGGCCTTTGACCATGTACACCTGGGGTTGGACTCAGGACCTGGCATGTGGCCACACTCAGAGTCCTACCCTTCGCTATCAGCCAGCCCACACCGTTCAATTGTGGGAGTTGGTCTGGGCTTTGGCATGGTCCTTCGCCCAGCTCTCTGCTGTGAGTCAACCCCAGCTGTGCAATCCCGCTATCAGCAAAGCCCTGCAGGGCATAGCATTTAGCTATTCACTGCTGGTCTTGGGCACAGGGTCAGGCTGCACCCTGGCCCTACAGCCAACTACTGTCATCAGCCAACCCTGGCAATGCACTGTCTATGGCCAGGTCCTGCACTCAATCCTCTAGTATCAGCTCTCCCTCCACAGTGGTACCATGGGGGATGAAGCTTGAGGGGCGGCTCCTGTGGCCCCAATTTCTTTTTTTGGCACGGAGGGGGTGAGGCGAACAAGTGCCTGAGGTCAGTGTGTTCCTACCCTGCCCCCCCAGTAAGACCCTATTTTTAAACATTATCAGGACACAGTCCCTGAGTTCTGTTATGGTGGCAGCAACACGGTCTTCACGATTGCGGCCAACCAATCAGATCGCTTGATATAGCGGGACCAGAAGAAAAAGCTTGCTTTGGCAATCAAAGTACCTTATGGCTTAAAATTTTGGTATTGCTGGAGTCCCCCAGGGCCAACCACCCAGATGTACCTAACTTTTCAACCCCTTCAAGCCCAACCGGAGCACCTTTGAACATGAATTTCTCATAAAGGCTGAACAGATGTAAACCAAACCAAAAAAAGCAAACGTTCTGAGTAAAGCTATAACTTTTTGCTACATTTGGTTTAATTCTGTTTAGCCTTTTTTTCTTGATCAGAGAGCAAACTTGAGGCCTATAGATCAAGGGTCCAGGAGCTCTCACTTGGGTCCACTAACCTAGGAAAAGGGGTTATGAACTTCTGGGTCCAGCACAGAGGCTCACTAACCCTAGCTCAGGGTCCCAAAGCCCTGCAAAAAAATCCTTTTATTGTTTTTTTGTTGTTGTTTTTTTAAAGAAAAAAAACATATGGGGGTTACCCCCATGTGTGCAGTTGAGTCAGGGGATGCTCTGCTTATCCTCTTTGTCCTTTTTTCCATTTCTTTTTTTTTTTTTTAACAAGATGTAGGTTCAAATCCCTGTATCCTGTAACAGTGATTGCAGTAGAATATGTTTAGTTGTGAAAATCAGAGTCTGCGAGTACAACTTTTGGACCACTCACCTGAACTGGATGACTGAAGAAAAAAGGTCTCTTGTCCAATTGGGGATGAGGCTTTTATTTTTTATATTTAGATCTGTAGACTGTCCACGAAATTGAGTTTGAGGACTGTCCATGGACTAATCTGTCCAACTAGCTCCATCTTTAACCCATTCAAGCCCATCAAACTAATTTTTATAACACAAATTTCTCTAAAAGTACTGAACGGATTACACCAACCCAAGGGACGGTGGATCCTTGAGTAAAGTTCTAGCCTCATCTCAAGATTGAAGTAAGTCCATTCAGCTTTATTTTCTGTAGTGGAGAGCAAAGATACATAGGGGGTTAAAATCAGAAACACTGCTTTTTGACTCCTCCCTTCAAAGCACTCTCACCTTCAGCTTTCACCCCTTGACACATTTGCATTAAACTCAAAATATCAAGTGTAAGCTAACATGGTGTCTGTAAAGTGTTGTGCAGATCCAAAAAACTATGCCAAAGTTATTAATGGGCAGAGTTTAAAGACCAACGATTCTAGTAAGCAAAGAAATGGGGTTGTCCATGCAAAAGAGGCACTTTCTCACAGTGGGGTAAATTGTTACAGATGGCCAAGGTCCATCTCTGGAATCAATTTCTTCTAGAGGTTAAGCATGCACAAAAGTTAAAAACCCTTCTACTTAGCAAATTGTGAGGGTTTGAAGGTAGTGTTTTAGGGCTTCCGAATATCGATTGGTATGGGCTTTTTATTAATTCTAGGATTAGCAATATCATTTTACCAATCAAGTTCAAACTTTTTTGTTATGAAATATTGTACTAGCCATGGCTATTTAATACCACGGTCCATTGCCCACTATTCTTTTTAGTTTTTCCTCCTGTGCACCTCGGTCATCTACAGGCTTCTCAAACACATGGAGGTCATTGACATGCACAGTCCATTTCACACCCCAGAGTCTGGTCCTCCAAGCTCTTTAGGGTCTGAAAAAACTGTGTATCTCATTCCCAGAAAAAACTCATGCAATACAGATTATTTTTGTACCATTTGTTTATCATTTACAAACTTCCTGTAATCTATTACAATCCTTGGTACACTGTCTATGTACAATCTGAATTACACTAAATAGCTTCTGAAGGAAGCTATGCAAAATCGTAGGATAACTGTAGTAAGTATAGAAAAAGGTAAACACTGATTGAACACTAGCAGGTTAACTAAGATAAAAGTGAAATGTCATAAATGTATTAACTCAATGCATGGGTAATGTATTCAATACATTGAGTATGTTACCTGAACAGGGTTAGGGAATAGTTGCAAGATAGCAACCTAGGTGAACTTCATGCACTTGTGAATTAGCTAAAATTTGTAAATAGAGACCATGCGTAGATCTAGTAGTCTTTATACTATTACCTGATTCACAACCTTTATTGAATCGTGGCCTCAGTGCATGTTCCAGCTTTATCACCAAAGAGGAGGTTGCAGAAATCCTGTTAATACTGTTGTCTGATTGATATTATGCCAGTGACATACATTTCTGAGAGTAAATTAGATTACATACCTGTCACATGAGCTGTTATTGGAGATGCCAATTCCTCCACAGTTTCAAAAAGTTTCTTATATCCACCTGCAGGATGCTCCACTCTATAAAAAAAATTTAAACATTAACAAAAATCAAATTTAGCAAAAGTAAAACTGAAGAAAGTCAATAACTGCTGTGCACTGTTAAGACATACTGAAATAAAAAATACGATTAGAGTTCAAGCTTAGTGTTCACTCTGCACTGCAGTCTATCAAGTGAGAAAGATAATGCTTCTGAAATGTTATATTTAAAATACTTATCCTCATCCCTAAGTCATAAACTTGGCAGCTATCTTTTGAAGAGAATACATTCTCAGGTACAATTGACTGAACATTTATCACTGCAGAAGGACAAATGCCAAAATCTCATGAGCACAGAGTTTCATGGCTACAACAATGCACTTCAGACTGCATCAGTTTATTCATGAGTGGCATGTTTGAGAGGTACAAATGGAGCTTTCAACAAAAATACTACCCCAATTAGCATCAAATTGGACTGGTACCACCAGGTCGAATAAATGCAAATTGGGGTTTGCAAATCCCATCCCATTAAATTACATTGATCTTTAGTTTTTTACTCTTGTGCCCCCCCCCACCAACCAATTACAATATTGGTCCCCTTAGATGGGCAGAAAACAATTTTATAATACTGGGTAGAATCTGTAGAAAAGGCATAGGAGCCGAGACACACTTTATAACCTGTGGAGCTTTCCAGACAAAGAAACAGTCTTACAAATCCATCTTTCAAAATGATGAAGTAATGTGTAGAACTTTTTCAAATGCAAGACATTACTATCACTGCAATTTGTTTTAGCAATTGAGCGGTAAAGCCAACCTTCCATTTGTCGCAGTGAATGGAATCAAAACCACTTACTGCTATTACAGTGTACCAGCCAGGATCCATAAACGTCCTCCTTTTTAGAACAGAAGGCCGTCACACACCCTTAGATGGCTTTGTTCAACATAAGCACCCCCTCACATTAGATTTGAGTGGTAAACGGATATGTTCTACAAACCTTCTTAGGGGACCACTTTTGACACTACCAAGGATCGTAGTCCACATAGGTTTAGCACTCCTGATAAATAACTATGGATTTTGACTAATTAGTTACATCTTCCATAAACACCAGAGATAGGATAAAAGTTGGATTATGCAACATAAGGGCTCCCCTCGTATTGTTTTTGCTGGAGTACCTTTTTGTTTGTTTCTGTACTTGCAATGGAAGGGTGTACTCTCAGGATTGTTTACCTCCCATCTCCCTAATGGTATTTTGCGTTGCTGCAAAACAAACATACCCTACTTAGTACATCTAAGAACCACTGACACCTTGATTGATCCACCCCAGTATGTAAAACCATACCACTAAGTCCCCTCTTTGCACTCCACCTCCAGAATGATTTGGCATGCTGATTGTTCAGCTGCGCACCAGTGGTACCTATTTCCAGATCAAGAACTGGACTACTGAAATAGTTTAACTTTGGCAGTCTACCAATTTGCATTCTCTCCCCTAGACAATATTATCAACATTGCCACACATACAAATTACAAAATATCGGTCACCTACCCTCGCCAAACAGGATGAATATTCACCAAGATTAGGGCAATTTATTCACCCATGTATTTAAAACATCCATAACGCATCCTTTTCTCTCAAATTTAGTGACATCCCAATTTCTTTACTAGTCTCAGTCAACGTACTCCTCCTAAATGTACATAAGCCCTCTGTACCTCAACAAGGTTCAGAACCTTCCAATTGCTTGTATGACTGCTCTGGGATGTCCTTCTCAGTCATCTCCTCTCATGTGGAATTTAAAAGACCTCTAAAAACCCACTTCTTCAAAACAAATACCAAGGCATCTGACCCTCCATCCTCTGCCCATTATATTCCTAATCCCTTCTGGGATTAACTATGAACCAGCTCTCAATGCTCTTAACCAATAATCGCATAATGACTCATTCCATCATTGGAAGAACATTTCAAAACCGGATGGTAACATACATCTCAGACTGCTCAAGTCATTAGGAGACCATACTAATGTGAGTTGTGCACTATATAAATGTGCTTAAAATAATATATGATGTCAACTCTTCTTTAACCAGACAACCTGCATCTTTTCTGGAGGAGTGTCTTTAAGTTATTCAAATAGCTTAACATAGACAAAATATATCCATGCAATAAGAACATCTACATGAGAGAGGACAGCTTTAAAATCAATTGCTAACAAGCAACTTGAGAAGGATGGTTATAATCCACAAACTATTTTGCTGAATTCCCCTACCAAATCTCCCTTGATCACTCCAGCCAGTGCTTGGGCAGATAATGCAAGATCCAGTACATTCAACTAAAGTTATCAAGTGTTTAGTAAGCGCCACACTTTAGTGGTAAAGAGAACATTTCGGAAGGGACTCTGAAATGCATGGTGACCAAAGGCTCTATAAAAATGATTTCCCATTGCTCAGCACTGCATGGATAACGTTCAATAAAGAAAAGATTTGCTGCACAAGCATTTTAAGTGGTAAAGGATCAGAAAGCTTTTGTAACAAAAGCTTTAAAAGGACAACATTTTAAATGTAACATTCTCCTGGGCTGCACACAGAGTAATCTCTATGAAATGTGTGTTCTTGCTGTAATATCTTGTGGTGAAGCTTCCTTGATCAAGTGTCATGTCATTCACATACCCTTCCTAAAATAAAGTCCATAGATAGTTGCAGGTTATTTAGCATTCTTTCCAAGTATGTATTAGCCTCTTCATGGCATTCCATCATACCATCATCAAGAATAACTTTATTGCGGTTCACAAACCATAAAAGTTTAACAAATAAAAACTTGCAATTTTTTTTTAAACAGTCACAATGGAAGAGATAAAAAAGAGAAGGGAAGACAATTCATAATGTTCAACCATTCGAAAATTCAGTACTGAGAATAAAACATTTAGTACAACATGCTATTCCATGAATCAGGCCAAATTCCAGCAATATAAATTTAAATAAGCAGAAAATTACATCATTCTTGTTCAGCCTCTAAAACTCATAGCGCTTTCTAATAGCCATCGACACTTTGATATAGTTAGAAACCGCAGAGCAAAGAACAGGGGTGGCCAATGTATGCAAAGAATTAAAGCCGTCAATATATGTGCAGGGGCAAATCTTCAATAACAATGGGGCTAAAAAAACATCCTCGCCTCTTTATATAAGGTGCAAAATAGAATAAAGTGCATAGTGCTCTGGGTGGCCAAATTGTCACACGGGCAGGGCATGAACTTATCAGCCCACCCTGTTTGGCACGGGAAGGCCACTAGAAAGTGCAAAGTTCGTAAGCGAAATCTGGTTAAAAGAAATCTGACCTGTACGTTAGTGGTAAAAGTTAAATAGTATTGCTGTAGCCCGGGAAAAGAACATGAAGGACCCATCTCCAACTGTTGCAGATAGCGGATGGTGGCCTTAAAGTGGTGTGCCTCTTTGATAATAACTTTTGCGTTTGTGGGAATGCTTTCTGGATTTTCATAAAAGTGAAAATTGAATCCATGGGATCGTTAGGGTGCTATCCAGGCTGATACAATCTTTGATTACTTCCCTCGAGAACCTCAGTCAGCCAAATTTTTGCCCATACGAGTAAAGGGGAGCTCTCTATACGGTCCTCTATAAACTCTAACCCCAATTCATTATGACAGAAGAGTGTGGGGGCACTAATCAGGATCATCAATAGTCTTTTTATGAATTTATTTTCTAGAACTTGTAATTGACGACTTTTGTGGTGTCCCCACACCCCTGCCCCATATGTTGCAACAAAAAAACATTTAGCTTACAAAATTACCATTGGGAAAAGAAAAGAAGAATTGAGGAGACAGGCATGGGAAGACTTGGAGAGCGCAAACTCCCTCAAAGACTCTAAAAGCTTTTGGAACATTATTAACCAACCGTTATTCACGGAAGAAGTGACACAGATGGGTTCACTGATTCTGGGGGATGTCTGGGAAGATCAGATCACTTTACTGCCATATTTAACCCGCAGTTTAAGCAGCTAGAGGAGAACACAGGGGACTTGCCTGTAGACTTAATTGCAGCCTCCCACCTAAGTTCTTCCATCACAGTATCTGAGGTTTTTTTTTTTTTTTTTAGAGTTTTATATAGCACAAACTCGACCCAAAGATATCAGGTATCAGAGCGCTTTACATGAGCACCAGTTTCGTTACAGACAGACACATTATTTTTGTTAGGCACGGGGAGATTAAGTGATTTGCCCAGAATCACAGGAAGTTAGTTGAGCTTCCCTGCCGAGACTCGAACCTGGTTCCCCAGCTTCGAGGTCGACTGCTCTAGCCGTAAGGCTACATCCTCTCCCCAGGTTGAGGAGGCGCTAGCGCAGGGAATTTGTCTGAAAGCCCCAGGGCCTGAAGGGGTCTCACTTCATTTGTTTAAAAGGAATCCTAACCTGTGGGAACCTCTATTGACAACATTTTTTAAGGCAGCAGTCATTGGCCATGTGCCGGCGACCTAGAAGGAGACTGTCGTGGTCCCAGTTTTTAAAAAGGGCAATAGGAGTGACCCGGCTTGTTATAGACTGATTTCTCCTATAGATACCACAGCAAAGGTTTTGGGGAGGGTCCTCCTTGCCCGATTAGAGGCTTGGGCGTCCGATACGGGTGTCATCTCTAAATTACAATATGGTTTTAGGAGGGGATTGGGCATTACCGAGCAATGTCTCAATTTGGCCCTAATTGTCAACAAGTATATGAAGGCCAGGAAGGGCTCTATTCACCTGGCCTTCATGGACTTGTCCAGTGCTTTTGACACAGTTATTCGGAATAAATTGTAGGACATGATGGGAAGAATGGGTGTAGAAGAAGCACTGATATCCCTCCTTCGTAGTTTACATTCTAATACTTCAGTTGTTATAAGATATGGCACCCACGGTGAAAAGACCAACCCGATCATGTCCACAGAAGGTGTTCGGCAAGGCTGCATTTTGGCTCCCTTCCTCTTTTTAATTTACACAAACGGGTTAGAGGCTAATTTATTAGGCAAGGAGATTGATTTTCCTCGAATTGGTGATAGCCCTGTCCCACAATTATCATATGCAGACGACACAGTGCTAATAGCATTGACAGCACATAGCCTCCAAAAATCACTCAGCGCTTTTACTGAATTTATGTTGTCGCTTGACTTAAGAGTCAATTTTATTAAATCGTATACAATGGTGTGTGGCCCTTAATCGACATTCCATCATACATATATCAGTGATTCCAAATGACCTTTATAACCTACTCCTCACTGACCTCATTTTTAGCTTGTCTTATGTGGAGATGGCAGTTTTGAAATAGACCTGTAGAGATGCTGGGATTGCTTCTGAAGTAATTGTTCTTAGGTTTCTTACATGCAATTCTACTACTGTATGGGTCTTAAATAATCTCCAGGACATTCTACTACTAGGCTGAGGTTACCACTTCTGTCAGGGGTTGGAAATCGACTACACCACCATCACAGTGTACAAGTGTCCCTACTTGCAAATGAAAGATGCCACATCATAGGACAGGGTGGTGGATTCTGGTTAGTTAGTGGTGCAGAGCTAATTTCAATAGCAATGCCCAGACGAAACACACATAAATAAAGAGCACAGACCAGAACATCACACTGAACAGTCTTCTCATATCCTAAGGCCAGCATATCAACCTGGTTAATCAAGGATTTCCCATGATGAAAATCTAAACTTCATCTACTGGTGAGTCTGACACAACAATAAGTACTGTATTACCACTGACCTCAAATACAAGTAGTGCTTGGTAATGCCTTGCTTCACTCTGACATGGCAATGTACTTCAGGAAACAGTCTATACAATGAGGCAATTACAACGCAATGCCTTTACAACGCAATGCCTTTACCACGCATTGCCTTTACTATGCAGGTCTTTACCACTCTTGCCTTTACAACGAAATGGTAAGCATATATCAGGTAAGCTATAAGTGTGTGTATATGTATATATAATATTATTCAGTGAAAAAACAAAGGTTAAAGTAGCATTATAATTAGGTGAATTTGTCAATGACAACATTAACGTTTTGAACTAAACAAACATAGAAATTCACCAGTTATAATTAGACGCGCTAACTGTAACTTGTGCCCCCAACATGCACTGCTTATGACCTCACATGACATCACCATGACATGTTCTATGACATCATTTAAGACTCCACTGATGACTTTATCCAATGAGTGTGTTAGTTTGTTTTACAGTTTACATAATGGCAGGTAACTACCATAATACTTTTCTACCTAAATTTGTACAGACTGTTTCAGCTAATCTGTATAGGTGTTTACAAAATGCCTGTGCATCCTAATGCACCATAGGTGTGTAGAGGTATTGAACACATTATAAATCTTTGTATTGAAGACTAACTTTGGGGGCAGGTGACAGTTGACTTGTATTCATTATGTTCCACACAGGTTTTTTTGGTATGCAGAAAAGGATTCCAGCAGGGCAAAGATTCTACGTACTACATACTAAGTATTGTAAGCAGCCTTGAGTTATTGAACAGAATCGTCTCAGCATGACAATTTCTACTTAACATAGAAAACTCTGTGCACCAGGTACTAGCCTATGTACATGCGCCTGTTTTGCTTCAGAAGATGGGCTATCTGTATCGTCTGTCACACAGTATGAAGGCTGCAGCTACTACAATCTTTAGCACCTTCAGACGTTGCTTATTTTAAGTGAATAGTGTCTTTTTTGCCAACTGTTGTATAGAGTGTACACTGTTCTTGGCAGATACTTTTTAATACTCTGTAGTGTATTTCTGAGAGTTTCACTGTCTGCAAATAGTCTGGCACAGGCTATTCTCTCACCACACAGTCAATACGGTTAACAGTACTACAGATAAAAGCTGTACATAGTAGAGCATGGCTTTTGGAACAGACATTAAGTACTTTTAGAAACTTGGCTTTCTCTGAACAGTTGTATACAGATTGAACACCGTATGTAATAAGGGTTTCCCAGATATCTGTGGTTGATTGTTAATGTAAACTATGCTAACCGTAATGTGTATGGTATAGGGTCAATGTGTCACATAACCCACTCTTTCTACACCTAATGGATTTGTTTGTGTGGTGGCAATAATGATGCCTCATATTCTTCTGAGCTATTTTACATTACTTTCAGAGCTGTAATGCTATACCTGTTTATACAGCAATGTGTACAAAAGATGCTTGGATGATGTAAATTGAGATGTCATGAGTGATGTCATCAATGATGTAATTTGAGATGTCATCAGTGATGTCATAAATGATGTCACAGAAAATGTCATGAGTGATGTCATATGTGAGGTCATAATCCGTGCATGGCAGGGTGCAAGATATAGTTAGCACTGCCAACTATAAATGGTAAAATAGTTCAAAACATTAATGTTGTCGCTGAAGAATTCACCTGTTTTTTCAGTGAATTTCTAAGTTTTTAATTAAAAAAAATAAATAATAACAGATCTTCTTTTAGCACATTTAACTATAATGTTACTTTAACCTTTGATTTTCTCAGTGAATTTCTAGGTTTTTAACGTAAAGTAGAATATTCAATTATGATACGTAAATCCAACCCCCGCCGTGCCTGACCTTCTACCTTTTGCAGCGGGAGTTGGCTGCAGAGCTTGGCTGTGGAGACCCCATCCCCCAGAGTCTTTTTTTTTTTTTAAAGGGAAGGGGGGCTGCGTAGCCTACCCAGAGCTTCATTAGGGCCTAGGGACCCCATTCCCAGGGCCTTTTTTTTTTTTTTTAAAGGGGTGGGGGTTGCGTGGCCCCCTTCCCGGTCCTTGTTCATCCCGGGGACCCCATCCCCCTGGGCTCTGCATCATTTTGAGGGAAGGGGGGCACACGGACCCCAACCTGGGCTGATTTTTGTTTCGGGGACCCTATTCACTGCGGGCCAGCTTTATTATCAGGGGGAGAGGGGCACATGGCTCCGCCTCTCCCCATGCAGATATCAGCCCTGGGGACCCCATCCCCGGGCCCAGTGTGCTTGTTTGTGGTGGGGGGGCACGCGGCCCAGCCTCTGGGTCAATTTCGGCCTGGGTACTCCATCCCCCCGGGCCTGGCATGCTTGTTTGGGGTAGCGGGGCACGTGGCTCCCCTTCCCAAGTTGATTTCAAACCCAGGAACCCCATCCTCCAGTGACATGGCATTATAATCAGGGAGAGGGGGTTACACTTCATCCCTGGGGGTGGGCTCTTTGGGATCTTTTGAGGGTCGGGAGAGGGGCCGCATAGCCCCCTCCCCATATAAAGTATATTTGGCCCCGTGTGGGCTCCCCGGGACCTCTTATGGCTTGGAGATGGGCTCCCTGGGCCCTCTAATGGCTTGGGGTGGGGGCTGTGGGTCCCCCCTCTCAATTCATACTATGTTCGGCCTCGGGGTTGGGCTCCCTGGGGCCTCTAATGGCTCGGGGGGTGCACGTCCACCCTCCCCTTTTAATCAACTTTTGGCCCCGGGGTGGGGTCCCCAGGGCCTCAGGAGAAACAGGGAGAGGGGTCTCACAGTCCCCCCTCCCCTTCATGGATACAGCTCCAAGGGTAGGCTCCCCTAGGTATATACTTATTGAATGTAGCTCGGCCGCCATTTATTTTTTTTAGATCCCGCAAGAGTCTTGCAGGATTGCAGCATATTTTGTTTCTTTTTTGGCCATTGGGGGGTGATTCCTCTGGGTCCCCCTCGTGGGGTCCAGAGGATCAGGGTAGCCCTACCCTGTCCCCTTTTACAATATATTTTTTCTAAGTTCAGGACAGGGGACTAAGTCCCCGAGTCGTGTAATGACTGTAAGCAACATTTTCTCATGGTGGTGCTAGCCAATCAGAGCGCTCGCTCTCGTGGAAGTCTGACTCCCGTGGGAGCGAGATGGCCCAAGGGAAATAAAGCTCCCTGGGCCAATCAGAAAACTCTATTTTTAAATTGGTGCTCCTGAGAAAGTCTGAGACTCTGGTAGACTCAACTGTAAAAATATACAATTATTTCTTACTGTTAATTTCTCAAAAACAACGGAATGGATTTACACCACATCACAAAAGCCACCACCTATGGACCAAGATCTCGCTTCCTGCCAAATTGGGTGTAATTCCGTTCAGCATTTTTTGCTGCAGCCTTGTCTAAAGTAGTCAATGGAAAATGCATGGGTATTTTCCGTTTTGGACCCCCTCCATTTTTTCTCAGCCCCCACTTGATGGATCACTTAGAAACTTTCCAGAACAGAGCTGTGGTAGATTAACCTTTTTTTGAGAAAGTTGTGGCAAGATTTGTCAAACAGGCCGTTTTATTCCATATAGGTATCATAACATAGGCCCCGGTAATCTCATTATCCGCCACCTATATTCTCTCCCTACATTACACTTGTCACGGTTTACAGGGACTGACCTTTTACCTAGATATTTCACTGCAGTCAGAACGCGGGTTTTTCCTAGTTCTAAATCTCATACATTATGCATGAGGATTCTTGAAAGCACAGCAGGACTACCAGCTCCTGTATAAAATCTATGTACAAAGTTCAGGCCCAACGTCATCCTTAGGCCGACACAGTAATACATCAAGGTGGGACCCCTGGGGAGACCTATGGGTATATATACATCATATCTTGCTAAGACAGTTAGAGGAGACCGAGACTTCCCGGCCGACACACTGACCAGAGACGCTGAGGTTCCTGCATGCAGACAATCCAGCTCGCAGTGGTCTAACATCCCTCGCGGGGTGTCTAGCTCGAGACCAAGCTGGGGTCCCACAGTCTCACTTAAGGTAACAGGGTTGACTAGATCCTATAGGAATTCTTGGCTTAACAGCTACATACATGCTAGGTACACTTAGGTACATCTAGTTAGGGAGACATCGTAGGAGTACGCATCTTTTATCATGTGTTTTATATACTCTAATGTATTCATGATTATTGTAAGATGGTAGAACTATACCATCCATTTACTTTTATAGTACTACTAATCATTTATATCCTATACTGTCTAATGGTTGTTGCAGCACATCTATTCTACACCAGAATAACAACTGTTCAATAAATGCTTATTGAAAACGCCCAGTTTGTTTATTCTGTGTATCTCTCTGAGACAAACTAAGTAAGCACGAGTGACTGAGCGAAAAGTAGTATATTGTTTCCACGATTCTGGGGGATCAGGGTTGTCATGGTCTGAGGTTGCCAGAATCTATTCTCTCCCTGGTAAGAGGAGATTATAGTGGCACTGTGAGCTAGCTGATACAGACAGGTTAACATACCCGGTGGGGGTGCACGGAATCAGTCTGCCACCAGTCCCACAGTTTATGTTATCCAAACGCGCAGATCCTGTATAGGTCATATAGGAACTACACGACATGGCGCTGCCAATGTTGGTTGGGTACTTATTTAACAGTAGAATCTGAGCAGTTTAGTCGTGCTATTCTCAGAAATCCCTATTCACAAAATACCAGAGACGTCTGGAGTGGGTAGGCTAAATTCTGCCACAGCTGAGTAGGCAAACATCCTATTTATTGGCTGTTGGTTAATCAAGCTTAAAGGACACAAAGTTCCTAAAATTGTGCAAAACACCTTATCTTAGTTTCCTTGAGAAGTTATTTCGTGTTCTATACACAATGACTAACGAGGAAATAGATCCACTACAGCAAGCACTGCCCCTCTCAGAAGATGAGGAAGATGCAAACGCAATACAGATTGCGGCAAATTTTAGAAATACAGTTACCCTGAAACTGCTTGCACATGGGTTAACATCTAGGGGTGGCATAGTAGCATTCGTGATTGAGGCACACGAATCATACAGAACAGAGGTATTTTATTCGTGGGTTACATTCCCAGCAGCAAATGCAAGAACGAAAACATTTCACTTCTACACAGAAGGTGATGCACCAGCGGAATATTGTCAGTTTGAGGTCATTGAAGTTCCACTTACGTACCAGGAACACTTATACTGGTTTAAAGGCACCCTACCCCATATAAGAAGAAGAGTAAGACTCAGTCCGCTCGGAAGAGAAGGAGCGACATGGCCAATATTGGCAACATACACACCACATCCTGACATTGAAACTATGCCAGGACCAGACTTACTCATATTTCACAAAGAATCAATAAAACTTTACAGAAACCTGACGCAATACGTCATGAGGACATTTACAGTCCAGCCAGCAATGGTAACAACAAATACAGCTCAAGTTCAAAACTCAACAACTAAAATTACACCACAAACGTTACACGCAGTGATGGGTAAAATGCCCGCAAAACGTGAACAAATGCCATTCTGGATAGCTCAGAAAATAACACAGCTAGAAGCAGTATTCCCAAATACTAGCCCATATGCATAACACAGAATGCAAACAATCTGCTTGCCCATGGGGATTACACCACAACTAGAGGACTGTACCTCGTGGGGTACAGTTATCGCTGCCCTATATACCAGAACTCATGGTATCCCGTCATTAGCAGTAGTACCAGACGTATTGAGACAAATACAAAATGAGTACGGAGCAGAGCCTGCCCTAAACGTAGGGATGAAGTTACTAGGTAACTATGCCCAGGTATCAGCGATAATACTGGCAAATATTAAAGGGGAAGCAGCATCAGTGGCCATCCGCCAACGCCTAAGGAATTCAGTCCTTTACAACAGGAACAGGGACTACCGAAAATAATTGAAACTGCATATGCAGAATTAGGCAGGGACAGTTTGGGTGGAAAAGCGTTAAAACCACAACTGATGGGTAGTCCCGAGAAGGAGACTTTCAAGCAGACACATACCTCTTCTAAAAAGAAGTGGGACAATAATAAAAAACTAAATATTAAAGAGAACAGATCTCAATCCAGAGGTAGATCTCCTCCACAGGAGCCCTCCGAAAGGAGGTATAACCTTAGGAATAGGGATAACATTAGGAAGCCTGACAGGTATCAGGATACTGATACACGTTCCTCTCGTTCCTTTCAGGGTTCATCGAAAAACTCCGAGAGGGAAGGACGGTCAGACAGACAAGAAGAGCGTACAAAGTGCAGAGACAAGCAGAACGCTCAGGAATATACTTCAAAAAAAGAAGATAAAGCCAAACCAAAACCACAGTTCAAAAAGAAGAAGGTTGCAAGTCTAAAGATCAGACATGCCCAGAATTCTGAGGACTCGACTACTGAACGGGGGATGGGCTCTGACGATGCTAGACAGTGCGGCAGAAGTAACAATAGCTCGCCAGAACCTGATGGAATTTCTGGTGACAGCGGACTTGAATGATTATATCACGGTGGAAACACCTGATACTAGGGTAAGTGTCCCACATAAATTATATGAAATAACGCTCCAGATGGAGGGGGACAAATGTAGGACAGTTAGAGGTCTCTTTTGGGAGAACCTGACATTTGGCTATGATATTTTATTAGCTGAACAAGATTGGCCGCCAGCATTCATCATGGATTGCCCTAAGGGAGAAACAGTAATTTTTCCAGCATTTTCCGACCACGTTCCAAAACACTTAAGATATACATATGCGCGGGAGTGGGCGGTAGCCCAGGCTCTAGCATTATACAAAAACCATGTTGGATGGGATGAGGATTCAACCCACCACATAATTCCACTAAAAAATACTCCAACTGCACAAAGGCAGTATCCTATAAAGCAAGAAGCTAAAAAACAGGTCAGGGAGATCTTAGATCAACTTGAATATCAAGGGATGATTGAAACTTGCCCTCTCAAATGAATAACCCTTTGTTTCCGTTATCAAAACCGGACAATTCATATCGTTTAGTTTTAGATTACAGACATCTAAACACTTGCACTAAGACGTTTGCAGTTCAAAATGCACACAGTGCCGCATTAATGAATAACATTGTGCGGAAAAAATACAAAACAACAATAGATATCTCAAATGGATTCTTTTGCCAAAATATAGCACCTGAAAGAAGGTACCTGACAGCATTCTCAGCGCTAGGATCACAGCGGCAATTTTGCCGACTCCCCCAGGGGTATAACAACAACCCAGGGTTGTTTTCAGCCAGAGTTACTGAATTACTTCAAAACCTGGATGAAGAGGCATTGTCCTATGTGGATGATATTTATCCAACAGACGATGACCTGGAGGAACACTTTAACAGTGAATACCATAATTTTGGGATTTGCATCTGAGGGTTATAAATTCAACTTTAAAAATCAAAAATAGCCCACCTTAACGTCCTTTTTCTAGTATATGAACTTTCAAGTGAAGGGAAAAGCCTGGCAGCTAATTTTTTAGAAAAATGTGCGCTGCTCCAACCTCCGAAATCATTAAAAAACTTACAATCAATACTAGGTTTCCTTAATTTTGGCAGAACATACATTTTAGATTACGCAGAAAGAGTTAAACCTTTCTACGATTTAATAAAACCAGATTTTTCAGTTCGACATTGGACACAGGAACACACAGATACACTTCGTTCCTTACAAGCTGACATGATAGCTTCAAAACACTTACAGACACTTACAGACACGCGTGAACGTACGCAACCTGGTGATCCGAATAGTTGCGGGTCAATCAGGGTACACCTATCTAACATATAATGAAGGTGAAACAGTACCGATAGCATATAAATCACATTTGTACACAAATGCTGAGATGCGTTTTGCATCAACAGAAACAATTCTAAGAGCAGTACAGACTGCTGTAGTCAGAGAAAGAGCCCTGGCTCAAGGGAAGCGGATAATTGTCGTTACCCCAGTTCCAAACTTAGAAGCTGCAACAAAGGCAAGAGTTCCCAACGCTAAAGCCTTACATCCGAGATGGATACAATGGGCTAATTCTCTCACTGCAACAGATGTAGAATACAGGTACGACCCAAATTTAAAAACACAAGCATTTCTGCAATACGAACAAGAATATCCTCTACCAAATGAAATAATGCCTCTAGATCAGTATGAATACATTATTTACACTGATGGTTCTGCGCAACCGGCTATAGGTAGTAAACAGCAATATAGCGCCGCGTGTGCTATCGTTAAAGGACGGATGCAGAATGGAAAGTTTCATCCGAGTTGCACAAAAACACAATCTCTCGGAGACAGTGCGGCACAGCTGGCAGAACTAAAAGCACTGATACTGGCACTGGTAAATACGGATCGAGAATTCCCCACACTAATTGTGTGCGATTCCTTTTACTGCGTACAGTCATACAATGAATATCTACATAACTGGAAACAAAATGGGTTTAACGATGCAAAAGGTGGCACAATTAAGCACAAAATGCTTTGGGAACAGGTAGTGGAGTTGAAAAACGAACTACCAAGGGCTCACGTGATACACACACTGAGTCATCAACGTGATGGCGTTCACGTTGAAGGGAATTCATTGGACGATGAGGCCGCAAAGGGGGCTGTACGGACGGCTTCCGTAGCTGCACTCACTCGTTCAAAAACGAGAATAGACGGTGAAATAATGGTTGCGATTATTGCTACACGCAAAAATAGCTTAGCAGTACCAAAGAAATTTCCACTCAAGTACTCCTACAAGTTAGATACAAACAATGGTCCATTTGCTCAAATTCCTGGAGTGGGGGATAGAGTAATACCAAATATGGATCGAAGGTTGTGATTAATTCTAGCAGCACACGAGGGGATAGGTTCTGCACATGCAGGAGTTTTGGCTACTGTTTCTCTATTGAAACAACGCTACTGGTGGCCAGGACTAAGAAGGCAGACTAAAGACTACGTCTTGAAATGTGGCATCCGTCAGCAGATGAAAGGTTCCACCCTAACACGTCCAGTGCAGACACCATTACTGATATCAGACAAACCACTTGCGTGTGTTTATCTGGACCACTGCGGTCCCTTACAATCTGATGGGGCTTACAAGTATATCATGGTTGAAGTGGATTCCTGCTCTATATTCCTATGGGTGTGGCCCCAGCGCTCGGCTGAGGCTCGAATTGTTATAAAAGATTTGTGAGTCTTTATAGGGACATACGCAATAGGCAAACTTCATTCTGACCGTGGCCCCGTGTTTAGCTCTAGGGGTTACAAGGAAGCTAGGGGAAGTCTGGGTGTAGCATTGCGGTACTCCTCTCCGTACCATCCCGAGGGAAATTCAGTTGTGGATAGGAAAAACCGGGACTTAAAGCAATCTTTAACAGCTAGAGTATTAGGCTCGGGTGGCAATTGGGTAAAACACCTGTACGGAGTCCAAAGGACGTTGAATAATCAGCCAAGAAGCTCTCTGGGGGGGTCACTCCTTATGAGGTCCTATTTGGGATGAGAATGTGGGTACCTGATCTTGATTGTGAAGGCACAGTGGCGGATAAAAAACCATTTGACATCCATGAATGTTTGATTGTTTTACAGGACCTGAATGAAAACAGGGCACAACAGAGTAATGTCAATACAAAGAAGAACGCCACTGGGGAAATGAAAAGTGTCACCGCAAGACCTGTCTGGATCCCTAAAGTCGGGGATCTGGTCAGAGAAAAAATAGCGGACAAAAAAGAATTTGGGCCATCATACAGAAAGACTGTATCTGTCCTGGCAGTTGAAGGAACAAGAACCGTACTTCTGCCACCTCTTGCTGGTAAAACGGAGAAAAGATTTGTCTAAAATGGCCTAATCAAACCAGACTATGTGGCCGAAACTGGGTAGTAGGCCACGTGGACTCCGAAGTAACAGACACCCTCCTCTCACAACTATACAAGAAGTTCAAACAGAAAGATTCATCGCGTTTGAAGGGTCACCTGCAAAGAATGAAGGACTTAGCAACAATGCAATGGAACTCATTCCTCTTGAAACTGAAGTTCAAAATGAGAACTCTACTGAAAGACAAATTTCAATTCGACCAAACACAGATATCTACGTCAACAAGCCCCAACGAGAGCAAGCTACAGTTTCCACAAAACCTGCGGAACTACCGAAAATTGATCGAACTGCATCTGGCTATTTCATTTACTTTGACACATTTTCATTAGATCCAAGTGAACCTGAAATAACGCCAGCCCAAAAAACTCGACTACAGCGATTTAAAGACTTTCTGATCTTTCTCAAAAAAACTTACCTGGTATCACCTTGGGTGGAACTCTGGGTATCTACAGGAATACTACTCTTTCTTTTCTGGATAGGCTTAGTAATTGTTTTTAGTATGCTTATTAAAGGAACTTATGTTCGAGAAAGCTCTGCGGCACAAAAAGTGAATGTGATTCTGAAACCGCACCTATCATCACATTGTGAAAGAAGAGATCTTTCATCAGTGAACATCACAGCAGTTCCTATACCTGATGGTATAGTATGGGACAAGGTTGACTTCGAAATATTGGGCCTGATCGAACTTTTAAAAATACCACATTTATTTAAAATATCATTGAGCGATATCATTACCTCAAGTACATTTTCTGATGATTGGGATTATGAAAATGTAAATAATATGCTGTCTGATTTAGAGAAATCTGCTGCTTTTTCTAATAATGAAATGTTAGAAGACACATCAGACTTTGAGAAAATGTATTGCTATCAACATTATGATCATCATTTTTTGCATAAATCTGCTAACCCTAGGAATGTTTTCACATATCACCAACCGCCAAAAAGCAGTTCAAAGATATTTGTACAAAAATGTCCATATTTTTCAGGGTTTAACACATCGGACCCAGCCTCATATTACTATAAGGTTGCACCTACACAAGCACAGAAAAATATGTTGACAAACACAAAACAGATCTATTCTGCTACTTTTATTGCCCAGTTGTCAGAACAAGGGTTCAACCTATGGGAAGACACAATAGACTTAAAATCAGTCTGGGGTACTAGAGACTGGCAGGTCCAGGGAACAGAGGCACTATTTAGAGCATGTCTGATTCCTCAACAAATAATGTTCTTGAATGAAACAGTGCAACAAACAACTTGTCTTGGGTTAGCCAGGAATAAAGATCTGAATACACCTCGGGTGCCAGCACCATCACACACCGAGGATAACATAACATCACAAAGACAGGTTACAATAGATGACATTTTGCAAAGCAATAGAACAGACCCCGATTGGAAGGAATGGTTGGTTTGGCCCGTAGACACCAATAACTGTGAAGAAAGATTCTTGGGTAAAACTAAAGGATTTAGTATTAATAGGCCAGACCCACATTATGTGCAAAGACAACACCCAGGGGTAGTGACATCATACAGTGTTGGGAAGTTGTGCCTCGATTGGCTAAAAACCTCAACACTAACACAGGTGAAACAACACTTATCCTTACTTTCACAGGAGGTGGACCTACGGGATTTTTTATTAGGTCCTAGGAAACCACGTCACAAACGTTTCTATTATGCTGTCTACAATGAGATTTGGAAAATATCACAAGAGGCCGCGGAAAGATTACGAGAAATAGATCGTATAAACCTAGAAAAAGCATTAGCAGTGGTAGATAATGGGTTAACAACCTTAACATCCAGGATATACTCACTGGGCAACATTGTATCTTTTGCTATCGATGTACTAGAACAAGATTTGTCCATACTACAACATGGGCAATTGCAATTGCGTTCTATTATGTTGTTAAGCTGGACGCTGCAATCTTTGTGCCTTGGCGTTTTATAAACAGCATGTCTCTGTTCTCCTCATACAATCTGACAGAGCAACAGATAGAAATGGCACAGAGGGGAGCGAAGTATACAATGCTGCGCGTTGAAAAACTGTACAGATTAACATTTACAGTGGCAGAATCACCGTCCACAGAATGGTTAATCCATGGCCACATAACTCTCCCGGTCACGACATTTCAATTCCATTATTGCCTAGAACAAATGCAGGCAGGCAGATATGAAGAAATGGGTAGGGAATTCATCAAGGAATCCTGGGAATTACCGTACAGGTTCCGATGCCGGAGTGGGGAAAAAGAAGTGTTTCTAAGCGGTACAGACTGCGAGAATACTTTAAGTGGATCACTTATATGCCAGGATATAATGCTTCATGGGACCTGTAATGGTTCGGTAGCAAACTTATCCTGTCACTTAAAGGGTGCCCCAGCTGCCGTGATTACTCCAGTGTTCAGGCTACTTTCAAATGGGAGTTACTTGATGCTGAACGATCAAGGTTGCTGTGGGATGCTTCCGGGCATCGCATATCTGGTAACTGTGAGTTCCAGGGCTACTTGCTGTATGCAAGTATTGTTTCCACCAACACATACAGTCAGGGAGGCGCCGTTATGGCCTTCACTAAATGTTTCATTAATACGGTTTGATACTTTGAGCAGAATGAAAGCCATGCTTATACAGAAACCCGTGCCCTTAACCTCCGCTCAAGAGACTTTTGATCTTCCAGTAGCAAGGTCTTCGGCAGAGATACAGGCACTTATATGTACAAATTGCCATATTCATTTCACAGAAATGGTAAATCGTATCTTTAACATGTCTGATACGACAGGCATTGTCCACCTATTTAAAGCCATAGGTTCGGGACTATTAAGCACCTTTCAGACGGTCCTCGGAGTTATACCAAACTTTATACACTCCGTATTTGGAAGCATCTTTGGAGGGCTGCCGCTGATCCTGTTTCTAATAGCAGGTATCCTGATTGTCATTTTTCTGCTACACAATGGACGTCTCAGTCACCAAGGAGATGGAAACAGTGCTCCTGGAGAGAAAATACTGTGATCGCATGGTACAACTTCTAGGCACACCTCGCCTAAGAGAACTAAGTGCTTCTGGTTCTTGTCATTTAGACCAGTCTGGATGGACTGCATCTTACCTGTCCTCCGATGCCTGTTTTGCGGAGAAGAATGCGTGTTGGATCTCTGTCTGACACTCCCATCATGTGCGCAACCGGACGTTGATGCTTTACTGGACCCAATTACGGCCCATGTTTTGCAGTGTCCCCAGCGTATTCCAATGTTGATGGCGGCATTCCTAGAGCCACCACAGGTAGTATCTGCTCCTGTTGGTATGGACACCGGCTCCTCCTCTGACACCCAGGCCTTGGATGGCGCACAGGCTGCCCCAGCACTGGCTATGGACAGTTCAGAAGATCATCTGTGCTGAACTGATATAATTTGCGAGGTGTTAGAGGGACCGCCAGCTGCAGAAGCAAGCAACGAGAATGTTGCGTCTACCAGCCAGGACACAAACATTTGACTAATTTGGCCCGTTGTGTGCTGGGAAAAAGTCAACCTTTTGCAAAACAAACAAAAAATTGGAACTCCATATCACAATTGACATTCTTTTTGAGCATGCATGTATAAAATCTATGTACAAAGTTCAGGCCCAACGTCATCCTTAGGCCGACACAGTAATACAGCAGTGTAGGACCCCTGGACAGACCTATGGGTGTATATATATATCACATCTTGCTAAGACAGTTACAGGAGACCGAGACCTCCCGGCCGACACACTGACCAGAGACGCTGAGGTTCCTGCATGCAGACAATCCAGCTCGCAGTGGTCTAACATCCCTCGTGGGGTGTCTAGCTCGAGACCAGGACGGGGTCCCACAGTCTCACTTAAGGTAACGGGGTTGACTAGATCCTATAGGAATTCTTGGCTTAACAGCTACATACATGCTAGGTACACTTAGGTACATCTAGTTAGGGAGACATCGTAGGAGTACGCATCTTTTATCATGTGTTTTATATACTCTAATGTATTCATGATTATTGTAAGATGGTAGAACTATACCATCCATTTACTTTTATAGTACTACTAATCATTTATATCCTATATGTCTAACGGTTGTTGCAGCACATCTATTCTACACTAGAATAACAACTGTTCAATAAATGCTTATTGAAAACGCTCTCTGAGACAAACTAAGTAAGCACGAGTGACTGAGTGAAAAGTAGTATATTGTTTCCACGATCCTGGGGGATCAGGGTTGTCATGTTCTGAGGTTGCCAGAATCTATTCTCTCCCTGGTAAGAGGAGATTATAGTGGCACTGTGAGCTAGCTGATACAGACAGGCTAACATACCCGGTGGGGGTGCACGGAATCAGTCTGCCACCAGTCCCACAGTTTATGCTATCCAAACGCCCAGATCCTGTATAGGTCATATAGGAACTACACGACAGGGCCAAAGTTAATAGCAAACCCAAAAACACTCTTTCTATGGAAAAACAGACCTAACTATAACTACCTAGTGGCGACCACCACTAGGTGAAACATATATATTTATTGCAAATAAATGTATATTGCAAATTAGAGGAAAAGGGCGTTTTACCCTAATTACTTAAAGGGAAATGGTAATATGTAGTCAAATTACATATATAGCAAAGATATAAACCGAACGTGTGAAGTATATGCTTGTTATAGAGTGTTTTCACAGGAAGCCACTATCTAGAATATGGATTTTAAAACCTGGTTAATTGTTCTGACGTCAGAGCAATGAAATATAACAGGTTAGCTGTTTTCAGTGCTATACTATTACAGCAGCAAACAGTCAGGTTCTGAAGCCCCTGCTCCGATCGATAGTAAACCAATGCCTCACCTGGAGCTCTAGAGATCTGAGAGAGGCGGGGAATGAGTCTCCAGAAACTGGAAGGAGGAGTGGGAATAAGAGTGGTGCTGGGTGTCTCCAAATGCAATCTTTTCTCTCTTTGCAGACCTGCACTGAGAGTAAAGCAGGCTGTGCTGAGGTGCGGCTCGCACAAAGCCACTGTCAATGTGGCACCAACTCTCTATGTAAGAGTTATAATTATTATTATAGAGTGGTGAGCATAGCTTCAGGCAGGAAGGGGAAGGACACGATCATAAGGTGATGTGGGAGGGACTCTGGATGCCAGGGACTTTTTTTTGTATTGTGGGGTAAAACTCAAGGAAATGCAGTTATGGAAGAGCAGAAGAAAGCTAGATGTTTTGGGGGCCTTGAGGAACTAGGAGTTATTTTCAAGGGTGTTCTGGGAGGTTGTCAGGAAGTCAGATTTTTGTTTTGGAGAGAGAGGGTAGCAGGAAGCCAGGTATTTGACAGTGGCTATGATAAGTGAGGAAATGCAGGTGCTGGCTTTCCCATGACTCCTTTTTCCCTCCATTGCTGATCTGAGCATGGGGAGAAGAATGGGGAGGTTGGGGGGGCTAAGCATACATAATAAAATTACAGATCCGTAGTTGTCAAGTTAAGATACAAAGTAGGTCATTTTCTGAGTTGTAAAAGTAGTTCACACAAATGCCTGCAACGTGCTCTTCTTCACGCCTTCATTGATAGACTATGCTTAATCTATTGACTCAGAGAGGCTCCTTTTGAATAGCTGTAACACATGGAACATCGGGATCAATAAAAAATTGTTTCAGGTTTTCTGTATCGCCCGGGCCAAAAGTTGTGATGAGACACCCTCTGCCCTTGTCCTGCACCCTCCTAAAAAATCCCACTAATGCACTACCACCGTGCCTGCATTTGCTGCCTCTCTACCCCAGCACAAAGAGTCAGCAGTAGTAAGTGCTATTGAAATGCCGAAGTGGATTACGCCACTATCTATCTGTTGTTCAAGGCACTGGGAACAGCAACAACCCAAATTACACGATTTGCTAGCAAAGTTAATGCTTGGTGTACCTCTTCTTTTAGGATTGTATCATTTTATTATTTTTGAGAAATTACAACAGCCGTCGCCTACATCCAGTGGTCGGCGAGGAGGCATAAAGACAAAGAGGGTAGTAGGGAAAAGGAGGAAGGGGGGGACCCAATATGTGGGTCAAGAACAAAGCAAAACATGCACTTCAAGATAATACCATTGGATCCTGTCAGCTTCCATTCGTGGTAACAACCTGATCATCAATTTGAGCAGTAGACGTGAGACGGAGAACTCGTAGATATACAGGGCAAGAGAGTTCATGATAAATGTCAGAGAGGTGTTTGATACACGTTCCTCATGTTTTCTCAAATTTGGATAAGTTGTGGGACATTATTGCCGTTAGCTTTTCCATGCCTAATAGGTCCTGAAGCTTATGTAGCCAGTCCGTGTGTGTATGTAGCTGGGGAAGTGGGGTATCTTAGTGTGGAACATTTGGTCAATATCTGCTTAGACATCCGTCCAATAGCGGTGTAACTTGGGGCAGTGCCACAGCAAATGAATAAGCGTGCCGGAGTGACTGCAATGGCGCCAGCATTGGCCATCCTTCCCCCTCTGCCACTGAGCTAGATGGGCCGGGGTATAATACCAGTAGTGGACAATTTTTAGCAGTGTTTCTTTACCGGAGGCACTGGTGGCTGATGTGCGCGCGCGGTGCAAAATATCTGTCCATTCTTTTTCCGTAAAGGGGCCTTCGCATTCTGCCTCCCATCTTTTCCTGGCAGGCGTGTGTGAGAGATTGGTGGCGGTGTTTAAGAATGTGTATATGTCCGATAACAGTCGCTGGACGTCCTGTCGTCAGTAGCCATTGCTCAAATGGAGTCAGTTTCCTACTCGTGTGAGGTCTTACAGACTGGGATGTAACCCAGTGTCGCACTGCTATCTAGCACCAGCTTTTTGAATCTGGGAGTCCAAAGTTCCGTTGCATCTCCTTAAAATCTAGTAAGCCGTGTTCCTCAAACAAGTCGCCAACGCATTTGCAATTGGCTTCTTGCCATCTGGTGTACGCCCGTTCATTTAGGGCCTGCGGGAAGTCTGGGTTTCCCAGAATTGGAGTAAGGGGGGAGATCGGGGTAGAAAGCTGTTGGGGGGAACAGGTCTTGCCCCAAGCTGCTACCGTGGCCCGAACAACTGGGGAGATATATACTCCTGGTGGACGTAATCAACGTGGGAGTCTGGGAATTTTCCATATGTGTATTCCTGCCACTGCTTGGTCCAGGAAACACCAGTGTTTCTCGGTGAGTGGGTGTTGCCACTCCACTAAGAAGCGCAGCTGAGCTGCTTGGTAGTATCGAGTTAAGTGGGGTATGCTCAGCCCTCCTGTAGCTACCAGTAGGTATGCTCGTTCCCTGGCCATTCTAGCACATTTACCACCCCAGATAAAGGATTCAATGGTGGATTGTAGTGTTTTGATTATGGAGATGGGAGGCTGTAATGGCATCACCTGCATAAGGTATAAAATCTTGGGTAAGAGAGACATTTTCACAGTTGCTATGCATCCCAGCCAGGAAATGGGTCCCTCATGCCATGATTGAATAAGTGAGCATACTGTTTTCAGGAGTTCAGAGTAGTTGTGTGATATTGATTTATCTATAGTTGACATTATATTTATGCCCAAATAGGGGATCCCTCGTGTGGCCAATGTAAAAGGAAAGTCCGATGCGAGCCATGTTTGTTCGTCGTGGGGGATAGTGACATTTAGAGCTTGGGAATTGGTGTTGTTTACTTTAAAGCCAGAAACATCTCCAAAATGCAGTGAGTTCTTCAAGTAGTGGGGGGAGCGACTGTCGAGGGTTAGTGATAGTCAGCAAGACGTCATCTGCATACAATATTATCTTATGCGACTGACCTCCCATCCAAACTCCTTCAATGAGAGGATGCTTGCGAATATGCTCTGCTAATGGTTCCGTATATAATGCGAACAGGAGTGGAGAGAGTGGACAACCCTATGCATTCCTCTAGAAATTGGGAAGGGGGAGATAGTGCAGTGTTGACTCGTACCAGCGCCAACGGTTTCACATAGCTAGCCCAGATCCAGCTCCTGAAGCGTGGGCCCAAACCGTAAGCTTCCAGCACCGCCCAGAGAAATGGCCAATGCACTAGATCGAATGCCTTTTCGGCGTCTATCGACAAGAGTAGCGTCAGTGTCTGAGCTCTATGAGTTTTATCTAACAGGTGGAAGAGGCGTTTGGTATTATCCCAATTGGTCAGGATCCACGAGCCCGGGGAGGTATAGTCCCAGCCTGTGCACTAGCATTCCCGTAAAGATCTTGGCATCTACATTAAGTAGTGAGATGGGGCAATAGGACGCACATGACTGGGGATCTTTCCCTGGCTTAGGTATAACCGTTATTATTGCAGTGTGCATAGACTCCGTAAGCGCTCCCGAGGTGCTGAAAGAATTGTATAGCCGGACCAATATGGGGGACAACAGTGTCGCATATTGCTTGTAAAAGGCTGCTATATATCCATCTTGTCCGGGGGCCTTCTCCATCTTAAGTCTCCCGATTGCCTCAAGAACTTCGTGTTCCGTTATATCTGTTTCTAATGGGGCTGCTATGTGTTCTGAGAGGGTGGTCAGTGGTGTCTGTGCTACATATGTAGTGCCGTCAGTGGTGCCTCGCAGAGGGAGTGCTGCGGGGCGGCGGGGGAGGGGCAGGGTGGGGGGGGCAGTGGACTCCAACATACGGCAGAAATTTACCTTGCGCGCGCTGCATCGCCGATTTGGCGATGCAGCGCGCGCTAGGTAAATTTTTTTATTTACTTACTTTACTCCGTTCCGCCGTATGTCGGAGTCCACTACCCCCCCACCCTGGCCCTCCCCCACCCCGCCCTACCGCCCCGCAGCACACCCTCTGCAAGCCGTCACTGAAAGCCGTCCTTGGCGGGAAGTTTATGCTCCCCAAATAAATGAGCGTAAAATTGGCCAAATTCAGTGGCTATGTCCTCGTCGTGTGTTTTAGGCTCCTGGTCGTGGCCTATCAAGCAATGTATATGACGGGAGTGAATCTGAGCTCGCAACATATGGGCTAATAATTTCCCAGGTTTATTCCCCCCAGCGTAATACGTCTGTCGTGTGCGGAGTAAAGCATGTTCCCCAGCGTCCATATCAAGGGCCTCGAGTTGTTTCCGGGCAATGGTCAGCTGTCACCTTGTGTGATGCAAACCTGTCGTCCTGTGAGCTGTTTCTAAGTCTCTTACTGCTGTTTCTAACTCCGCCCGTTTTGCCATGCGCTCCCTGTTAAGTCGCGCCGCTATAGCAATATATGTTCTGCGCACTACTGCCTTGAGGGTGTCCCATAGTGTCTCTGTTTTTGTGTGCGTATCGTCGTTCACCGCTAGGTATTCTATGATGGCTTTCCCTACTTCTTTGATAGCCAGGTCATAGGTTAGCAGTTTAGGGTTAAGGCGCCACATTTTACACCTCGGATTGAAAGAAGGCAAATTTAATGTAAGATGTATGGGAGCATGGTCTGAGATAGAAGCCACCTCAATCTCTGTTTGTGTCACCAATGAGAGTAGGGATGCTGAGACTAGGAAATAATCAATTCTAGCATACAATTGGTGTGCGGCTGAGAAAAATGAATATGACCGTCTGGTGGGGTGTAACCTCCTCCAAGCATCTACCAGACCCTGCGGAGAGAATGCCCCGGTAAACCCGGCTCGCTGGGGTGAACAGTCCAGTGAGGCGTCGCGTACCAGATTAAAGTCACCCCCATCACCACATTCGTGTCGGGTGTCGTTAGTATAGTGCCAATTGCGTGCTTTAAAAAGGGCTCCTGGTGATTGTTAGGGGCGTAGAGGCATGCTATTGTAAATCTATGGGAGTGGAAGGATATGCGTAGTGAAAGCATACGGCCTGTGATTTCGGAGTGAGTTTGTAGGACCTGACCTTGAAAGTGAGTGGCGACCAGTATGGCGACTCCCGCCTTTTTTCCTGGGCCTGCTGACCAATACTGTCGGTCGAACCATTTAGTTCGCATTCTGCCCCAATCTTTTTTGAGAAGGTGGGTCTCCTGTAGGAGGCATATATCCCAGCGTGCTGACCTAAGCTGGGACAATAATGCTATTCTTTTGGTTGGCGAATTTAGACCCCTCACATTCAAACTAATAATTCGTACCATGAGATATCAGATGTAGTAATCGTTGTTCGGGTCCCCATTGCGGTAGGTTGTAATCGTGTGTCTAACAAGTGAGTTGGAGTGTGACACTGTAACATGCTAGTGTGCATAAAAACATATATTAACTGTGCAAACATTAAAACAAAATGAACGTCAGTGCCAAGTGGCGCAAAACTTGCGATTCCGTAGTAGGGGTCCATGTCATCGGCTACTCGTGCCAGTGTCCCAACGTGTGCAGAAGGTGCAGATGCATCCGCCGCTACCAGTTCTATAAGCTGTGTGGAAATGGACCCGGGGAGGGGTGCCCCCCCCCCCAGCACCAACCCTGCATCCTGGCCGGACAGCCTCTACTCCATGTCTATTAGATTCAAACGTCTATGTTGGTCATCAAGCTGTGGTGATCATCCTTCATCCTTGATCTCAAGTCCATTCCAGTCATTCAGCCGTGCGTTCTGGGGACTGCTTCTGGTCTGTGAGCTGTTGTAACAATGCTGAGCGTTCCCTAAAACTTTCTGTTTCGGTCGGTTTGTTCACTTGTTGTTGCGACTTATTCCTCGAATTCCGTCTGCGGCGTGACTTCCGTGGAGCCTCCTGGGAGCCCGCTCATTGCGATGGGGTCTCCTGGTCTAGTTCGAGTCCCAGAATCTCTGCTGCTTCAGGTGGTGTATGTACTGTGCGCGCCTGCCCATTCCAAGGGAAAACTAATCGAAAGGGGTGCTCCCATTTGTACCTCACCCGTTAGTCCCTCAGAAAATCCGTGATGGGCCTCATGGAGCGCCTTCATTGTAGAGTGATAATGGATAGGTCTTGAAACAGTCGGACTTTATTCCCCTCGAAGAAGATGTAAGATTGGTCTCGCGTTGCAGACATAATGAGTTCTTTTTGCCTGTAATCGTGGAGGCACGTAAGAATATCCTGTGGAGCGCCGGGCGCCGATGAGGGACGGCCAGCTGTATGAGTGCAGTCTAGCGGGAGATCTTTACCTTCTAGCTCTGGGACGATGTGACGGAATAAGCTCAGGCCGTAATCCTCCAGGTGGCCAGCATCAGCCTGCAATGGAATGCCCTTGATGTGTATGTTAGATCTACGAGATCTATTTTCGAGATCCTCCAAGTGATAGTTGAGGTCAGCGTTGCGGTCCTTAAGCTCCAAGATCTCTGTGGCATTCCTCGAGTTCTTCTTTTCGGGGATCCCCTGACCGCTCGACCGAATCCACTCTTTGTTCCAATTTGCTCATGTCGTGATGCAGTTCCTTTACTTCCTTTGACACCTCTGTTCTTAAGGTCGCAATGTCGCACCGCAGCGAGCTGAAAATGGACTCCATAAATCCATTTGTGATAGAGGCTTTATCATTCTTGTCTGGTTTCTCCGCAGGGCCAACTTGGCTTGGAGATGTCGCGCCTAAGGCCACCCCTGTTCGCTTGGTGGAGCCCTTAGTTAGAAGTTCTTTAATGGTGGCCTCTTTTTTGGGTCTAGTGGTCGTCATAGCGTTCGTTACCTATGAGCCGGCACAGGTCTGATTTGGCCGCCAGGCACGTCCTCCCTCGGGGGGGGGCAGTTGTGATGTTCAACCCCCTTCCAATGTGGGATTGGCTATGTTTAGTGCAGCTCTCCCTTGCGTGCCAGTCAGGCCCTGGTTGTCCTCACTAATGAGGGGGAACAGCACCGAGTCAGGTCATATATCCTGCGCTTCGTGGACACTCGAGACTATTTTGCCCTTGGGGTGGCGTTTGATGGGGGTATCTTGCTTTGTTGGTTATTGGGCCTACTTATGTGGCTGCAAGGTAGATATTTGGTCCGCACATCCCTTATATAGCTGGTCTGGGCTGGAGGATAAGGCCAGGACCGTATCAGCGGAGCAGATGTCACCCCTGCTGTGCAAAGGCCTGAGTTCACCACCAGCAAACGTCTTCTGATATTGGGTGTACGTGTGGCATGTGGAGTGCTGGGCCAATGTGGGAAGGTCTCTCCTGCGCACTCCTGGGCCACACATTCAATGGTCTCACTAGCACTATGTGCAGTGATGCAGATCAAGGGGGGGGGCCGCGGTCCAGTCAGCCGCCTTCAAGGGGGCCTGCCTCCCCACTCATGGCTCTCTCCCGTGTCTCCGGAGAGCCTGGGGGTCTCGCGTCTTTGGTGCCAGGAGGGCCGCACTCAGCCCAGCCGGCAACCCCCAGCCAGTGTAGGCACCAGTCAAATGTCGGCTGGCCTCTCAAAGCTGCTCATGCCTGTCCAGAGGTCCGGAGGGTTCACCAGGCTTCCCGCCATGACATCTTGTCTGGGCCGTCCGTGCCTCTCCTCAGCTTCTGGTCTCCGGACCTTCTCGCCACGCACTCGGCCTCAGCAAGGGCCATTCCCCGCCCACCGGCTCGCTCAATACGTGCAGCAGCAGTCGCCGGAGCACGGACCCGGGCCTCTCGCCGTACCTCCGGACAGTTCCCTTCTTGCGGTCGCACCTCTCACCAGTTCGGGCCCCGAGGTGGCTGCTCCGTCTAATCAGTCCGCTCAGTCCCAGCAGGATTGCTCTCCGCCATCTTGCCTCCATAGGTCTTGCTTCGGCGTTCGCCCGGGGGGTTTCTACTTATTATTGCCACCCAGGTCGGAGTCGCAGAGTGGCTCGAGGTTACCCACGCCGAATGCCGACGATACGGGATCCGCTTGCTACAAGGTCTGAGTGGCGGAGCTCCACGGAAGAGCTACTGCACGGGTGACAGCTTGGACACGCCCCCTACCTCTTCTTTTAGACAGATTTTTGCACTGAGTTTAGGAGGACTCCTGCTTCCTTGCCCTCCTGTCAAATCTCAGAGCCAGGAGTTTAACATGATTCTATACTAACTGCAGTACAGGAGGGTTATGTGTTCAATGAGTTTTTGTTCTTTCCCATTATGTAATCTGTATAAAGTTTTATTGATGCCATACTCAAAAGTTTTACATTTTGTGCATTTCTAAAAGTCAGGCACTTGTAGGCAATTATTTATTGGTTTTTCAACAGTTGGCAGAGGTCTTCACACAAGTATATCACATAGGGATGATACTTTCCAATACGTTATTCTCTGGAAGTTAGATAAAATGTCTTTCAAAGTTTCATCACATAATAGGATTTTCAAATTTCTTTTAAAAATCCTTCTCAGTTCTTGATGTTCAATATTATAATCCATGATTAATTGTAATTATCTCCAATTTCTTTTCTCTGATTTGGAATCAATAATTCCTATCTCTTTCTCATTGTCACTCTGTTCTTTGCACTCATTAACACCTGTGTGGGGTATCCTATTGCTTCAAATCTTTTCAACATGTCATCAATTTGTGTTTCAAAATCTGGGTTCTCTGAGCTGTTTCTTCTTGCTCATAACATCTCCCCATAGGGGATGGTCCATTTTAAAGTTTTAGGATGGCCACTATTCGCGTGCAATATGCTATTACTTGCTGAAGCTTTTCAATGGATTTTGCTGCATAGTCTGGATTATTTTATATAGATTTCTATATCCAGGAAGTTTATCTTTGATGGACTGATTGTAAAAGTGAACTTCAGATTGTAGGTATTGTTGTTAAATGATGTGATAAACTCTTCCAGACTCCTGATGTCTCCTTCCCAGATTAGGAAGAGATCATCTATAAAACGTGTCCAATATGTTCCAATATATTCTCCTGAGTCCAGACAGCCTCCACCCATTAATAGATTTGCATATGTAGGAGCAAATGTTGTCCCCATAGCTGTCCCCTTGGGTTTGTAAAAAATAATTTCCATTATATATAAAAACTTTATTTGTTAAGCAGTACTCCAGCATATCTATTAGCATATTGGTATGCTCCATATAAGTTAGTGAAAGAGCTCCTAAGAAATATTTACATGCTCTGATTCCATCACAATTGACGAATTGACGTGTACAGAGATGTTACATCGATGGTGGCTAATAAATAATTTTAATTCCACAAAATATCTTGGATCTTGTTGAGGAAGTCCATTGAGTCTCTCATTTATATGGTATGGCTGTGACATATTGTACTAAAAAGGTGTCTATGAATCTAGAAGAGTTCTTCAATAATGATCAAATCAAACTTACAATCGGTCATCCCGGGAGATTCTGTCGATCTTTATGAATGGCGATATTTCCTCCCTTATCAGATTCCTGAATGGCGAGATTTCCTCCCTTATCAGAAGGTTTTATTATTATTTCTGTATCCTGTTTCTGTTCATTTATAGCTTTTTTCTCCCCAAACGTGATGTTATAAGGTCTTTTCTTATTATTTCTCCTCATGGCAAGTTAATTAATTTCTTTTATTGTAATCTCTTGAAACCAATCTATTTAGTTTCCTGGTGGCATTTGTAAATAAAAGTGAGAATGTGGTTTATGTCCACTGTTGTCAGATTTCCATGTTATTAGACCTTGATCTTGACAAAATTGTACATCTGAATTGAATGCACCTTCCTCAGTTATTGATTCTGCTCCCTCCTGCTCCAATTTTGATAAAAACTCTCAAAATAGGTATATCTGCTATTATGAGTGGAGAATCGGGAATTGTTTCTTCTTTTTTCTTTATCGCTTTGGAGTGAGTCATGAAGCACTTTCTCAATTTTAGTTTCCTTGTAAATGTGTACAGATCTATGCGCAGGTTGGCTAAGTCTAAATCAGCATCAGGACAAAATGTAAGACCCTTATTAAGTATTTTTATCTGATGTTGGGTGAGATTTCTTGAGGAGAGGTTTATCAATTAATAATCATTCTCTTGACTTGAATTTCTCTCTTTAATATTTCCTTTTCTTTTTGCCTCATGCTTTTGCTTTTGTTCCCTCGTCTTTTTGTTTTCCTTTTCCCCGGTTTCCTCTGAAAATTCCTCCTCTCTCCCTCTGCCTCGTACACATTTGTATCTGCCTCATTTCCCCGGAAAAACCCAGATTGCTAGTTCCAGCTTCTTCATCTGTGGAACTCACTTCAGAGCGCTCTACTGGTTCCAGGGTTTCTTTCTGTTCTGATGCTGCTTCCATTGTCACTATATTCCTCATTGTATCATACTTCCTTGCAAATGTGTATATTCTCACATTAGCGTGGTCAACACGATCACAATTGAATTTCCTTGCTTTTCTTATCTCCACCTCTGACTCATGCCTGTTAATCCTTTTTTCTATCTGTTCCAACATCTCCTTAATTTCTGGATCATCTTTATTTTTTCCTACTTCTTGTTCCAATTCCTGTATTCTCACTATTGCATTTTCCAGTTTACTTTCGGCATGTGTGATAAGGGTATTAATTAACTTGAATGAACAATCCGTAATGTCCTGTTGCCAATTTTGTATTAAATCCTCATCAAGATCATTCAAGATGGGCATTTTTAAAATCCTTAGCCCTGGCGGTATTCTCATGTTCTACATATTTGTTTAATGTAGTCATTTCCCACCATTTGTTAACTTCTTATATGCATGCACTTTCCAATTCTTTGATAATTTTGAGAGCTGTTCGTGATTTGCTTCCCACTTGTTTATTTCCCTTATTTTTTTCATTTTCAATTCTATGGTCATCATTTAGTAATTCACTTGCTCATTGAGCTTGTGCAGATCTCCTGCCTGCCATTTTTTCCACAAAAAGACTTTGTCTTTCCTTTAGTACTATTCGTTCAGTGATTCTGTGGCTTTTAATCTTAAGTTCACTTCTCATATCTGCTGCCATTACTTCAAAGATTTGATTTTTTGGATTAAAGTAATGGTTCCCTATCTGTGAAGCCTAACTCGGAATATGCCCGTTCGTGGCTTGTTTGATCCACGCACCCAAGTAGATGTGCGCGAATCATTGAGGTTAAAGATGGCGGTCTACTAGTGGGAACAGAGTTTACCAGGTGTGGGGATAATCCCCTCCCCACATCTCCTCCGGGGTGTTAGGTGTGGTACCCACTCCACCTCCCTACTGATACTGCCCCAATTAGGTGTACTGCTCACTGCTTCCAATGTCCAACCATGTGGTTTCTTCTGGGCAGAGGTATCGGTGTTCTCCTTGTCCTCGCTTCACCAAAGTGCTGCAAGACACTCTTCTACCTCACTGCTGGATGCACGCTGTGTGCAGCGCAGCTGCCACATTCCAAACCGATAACTCTCCCCCGCTTCCAATCCAGAAAAGAAAAAGGTGGCACAGAAGAGGTGTCGTTGATTTTCTTTATTCCACCATACAAATCACCATCCGTGTACAAGTTGGAAAGACAGCCGACGTGTTTTGCCGTTTCCGCCTTCTGCTGGACTATAGATATATATATATTTACACACACAAACATATATATTCACCAGTTTGATGAATCTCCACGATACTTTGCAGACCTATAACTTTTTCTACATTGTCTACATTGGTGGATGATGCAAAGTTTTGTGTGATTCGTCAAGAGGGCTCAAAGAACAAGCATTTGCAATGCAATAGGTCTCGCATTGTAGAAACTTTTACCTATTGGTATTGTAAATGACAATGCCTTTTATTATTGCAGGTGTTTTTTAAACACATAAAGGAATGGCATTGTCGTTTACAATGCCAATAGGTCAAAATCTCGCAAATGCTTGTTTTTCCAAGAGCCTACGTGCGGGGGAGGGGAATGAAGAGAGCTGACATAAAACAACTGCTTGGCTTTTGAAGGGGAAGGGTGGAGAGAGAACAGGAGCAGCCTGCTGACTTTCAGTATGCTTGTAGTGCATAAACACCCTGAGATGGTAATGCGGTATATTAGTGCTATATAAAACACTTAAACAATTATAGAGACTGAATGTAAAGAGTCACAAACAGCAGGAAGCCTGCTTCACACAAAGTGGGAGAGTCATGCAGCTTAGAGACTGCAACATACTTCACACAAATTACCTGCCGCACTTAGACGTCCTGCTATATACAGACTCCATTTGAGACATGGTTCTGCTGCACACTCGCAAGACTTTTGCACACAGATCTTCTGATGCAAATGAGTGAGGGCTTCTGCACAGTGAATAAGCCTCTTGTGTACTGCAAACAGAAACCTTTGGGCATTCTGTAAACAATGTGAGATGTGCTCAAACAGCACAAAGACAGTTCCACACGTACTGTGTCTTTAGCCTGCTCCTAGTCAGCGAATGATGTCTGGTTTATGAACAGAACCAAAGACCTGACACTATTGCCCCAATATGGGCATAGTTAAAGGGTTACCCGACTGGATGAACCGATAAGTATAAAAATAAAAAAATGCAGTGGTTCAGCCAGTTATTAATTTGAGAAATTAGTCACCAAGTTCGGGGTACAAAAAAAATTATGTGTATTTGGTGCACACCTAATGTGGATTTTATTTTAGGTCTAGCCCAGAGTCAGCATGCAAGCGCTGCTCTGGTGAAGATCTGCTGTATTTCACTACATGAGGGAAGCCCCGCCCACTGCCCCGCCCATTTTTTCATTGGCTTGTGTCTTTGTCCTTCGTAAATGCTGTCTTCTGATTGATTATGAGGCTTGTTAGTCCCTCCTTATTATGGCCATGTTGTCTTTTGTACCCTCCCATAGCTACTGGCCCCTTTACTTCATGTGTTACACCGTACCTGTTATTTAGACTGTGAGCACTATTTTCTTTAATGAGGTTCTCCTACTGCCCCCTCCCTCCCGTTGTCCATGCCTTCTCACCCCCTCCCCCCGTCCGCACTCCCGTTGTCCGTGCCTTTTCGCCCCCTTCTGCCCACTCCCCCCCGCCCGCACTCCCGTTGTCTGTGCCTTCTCGCGCCCTTCTCCCCTCGCCCCTCCCTCACTCCCGTTGTCCGTGCCTTCTCGCCCCCTTCTCCCCCTCCCCCTTACCTCCTGTTTGCAATGCAATAGGGCTTGCGTAAATGCGAGTCCTATTGCATTGCAAATGCTTGTTTAAGTGGGCGGGCAGCTTTCTAGCCCCAATCCGCACATAGGGGTAGAACTACAAACCAATGTGAAGGCTATCTGGAAAAGGAGGCGTGTTGTGGTGAGCTGAGAGTGAGTCTTGAAATGCACAGAGGCGGAGGCGAGGGAGAAGCTTTTCTCGTGGACGAAGATGGCTCCTGGGCGTAAAATTAACAAATCTCTGACAGGTCCTAAAAAGGTGATTATTTTTATTTAGAGGTTGTACTTTTCTTCCATTCAAAGAACCTGTTCTTCACCAACCCATTTTATTTACGTACTCAGCAATTTTCTCGCACATTGAGGGGTCCTGTGACATGCTACCCCATCTATCTCTCTATGTATCCTTTCTAACTAAACAGGCGATCTCCTGATTTCTTCGTTAGTGTTATCCTGCTCCGATGGCAATTCCCTTTTGTAGATCAAGCCCATTTTAGGACCCCATGAATTATCTCCTCTGTTATAATCTTACTTCTTCATTTTGTTGATCCTGAACCCAAGTAAGCTTCAGTCCTTTTACAATTCAATCCTTATTATGCCACGTCGGTTGTTTGGTCTTTTATGCCAGTAGGCAACCCCAAAGTACTGAGCAGGAGAGAAGGGAAAAGCGGGGGAATGATGAAGGAATCATATGAATTTATTAAACATCACGCAGACCCTTTATTTAACCAGAAGTTTGTAATATATATTAACATTTGGGGACACAAAGACCCCTTTGAGAACAAATTGAAGAAACTCTGTGTCTGCAGTGCACTTATTGCGTTGAAGGGGATTAGGCTAGAATAACCTGATTTATAGCTTAAAAACCAACAGCCACCTACTTAAATTGGGAGCGCTGTCGTGTATGTGCTGTAGGGAGGCGAATTTTGCTGTCTGTCCTAGTAGGTGGCGAAGGAAAGAAAAGACTGACGTTACATGTTATGTGGTCGGCGCTATGAAGAAATTATGATCTGTGGTAGGAGAGATACTGTGGCAAACCCGAAAGAAGCCCGGCAATCTAGTGTGCAGTCGCACTAAATCACACAGTGTCACCAGTCTTACCTCTTGCACTGTGTTACCTTAATCATTTACTTGTGATTCACCATTTGAAGAGAGAGTTGGAGGGAAGGAGAAGAGCCATTCTACGCGAAGGCCATATGGTCAGTTGTCTATGGCACATGCTGCTAGGTGTATCACTCACGAACCTGTGTTACTTGTCTAGGGTGGCCACCTGCCATGGATGCACATTCTGGGCAATCACTATAAAAAACAAGTCCCTGTAATCCCGCCCTGCTCGCAGAGAGCCGTTACGCGAAAATAATTAAATAAATAAACAAGCGCGGCCGAGGCAGACCGCGCCGAAAATAAAAGCACACTGCTTTAGTGATGACAAACGCTCCCTTTTGCCTCGCGTGGCAAAATAAATCAACAAGCGCAGCCGCGGCGGACCGCGCTGAAAATAAAAATAAAAGAGTGCTTGCACACTTATGAAGGAGACCGTGTCAGGCCACACGTAAAAGATCCAGTCGGGATGGGCCGTCCTAAAAGGAGACAGGGCGGTAACAAGGAGGGACTAAGAAGCCTCCTTTTCAATCGTGAGCCAGCGTTTAGCATGGAGGATGACGCCAGCGAATCAAAAAGATGGGCGGGGCTTCAAGTCCCCTTCTGAAAGCGTACTGATGACAATAAGCCTCGCAGAGTGAGGAGCGCATGCGCGCTCCAGCGCTAGGTCAGCGAGACCTAAAAAAGGGGGTTCATTAACGCATTTTTCTCCCAATGCATTTTTCATAGACTTTTGTATTTGACAGCTCAAAAATGGACAGTCGGATTTCCATGACATTTGGCAGGATTATAGATTATGGTGCGCAGATGGTTCTTTTGGGGGCTACCAGTAATTAGGCCTTTTAGCTTAGTAATATCTGTGACCAAGGACGTTTCGTGAAATTTCATGAAAGTACCGAAGTACATGTCGATGACAAGGCAATATGTAATTGGCTAACACTGCCATTACAAAAGTTGAAGGCAGCCATGTTTTTTTTTTAAGTGTGTTCTGGGTTAGGCCCTTAGATATAGGTCAATATTAGATTTTATATGTTTCCCTACCTATTAGCACTTTATTAAAATGGTAAAAGGTCAGGAAAATTATTTATAAGTTTATATATATTTAAAAAAGAATTTAAAGACTACTGCAGTACTACCTAGGAAATACAGAGGTACCTACAAATGTGAAATAAAATAAAGATACATTATAATACACTATATTACACAAATATAGTGCACTACAGAGTATTTAATATTTTTAAACCTATTTAATTCTTTACAAAACAGTCTACTGAGTACCACAATAATACCTACAAATTTTCACCCTGCCTAATTTTTTTTTTTTAAAGCGCTGTTCTCCATAAAGTGTTGTCAAAATATATAGAAAAATATAAATACATTTCACTACCTATTACCACTTTAGCAAAGCAGCAATAAAACCTAACACTTACCTATATCTAAGACTCTAACCCAGAACACCGACAAAGTGTGCTGAAAACTACATGGCTGCCTTTTACATTTTGTAAAGAAGGCATTAGCAAATCAGATACTGCCTTGTCATCGGCATTTACAGCAGTAAAATATATAACTAAGTATTTTGAGACTTATAACTTTAACACTACTTAAACTATTTACACCTACTACCAAAAAGTACCATTTACACCCCATAATCTATATTCCCACCACATTACATCTACATCCATTCACCCACTTTCATGCTACATCTGCTTACAGTACCATACTCCACTCTACAGAACTCCACTCTATTCCATGACATGGCTGTCCACTCTACATTATACCACTGTCCACTCCACTCAACACTATTCCACTGTGATATGTAGGGACTGTCCTGGAAGTGCCAGAACCATCAAGATCCTGGCGCTGAGGGTCAACCAGGAGAAGGGAGGCTGCAAAGAGTGACTGGCAAGCCTGAAAGTATGGGCTCAGTCTCTTCAAAATTGTGTTGCCAAGTGGGACTCATAGATCGGCAGATAACTTCAATGCAATAAGAACGATAAAAAAAAATATTGGCTGACCTCGCTGCAAAGTGAAAAATTGTGCCCCTGGTGATCCTTGCTATCGAACCCAAGACCTGTGCCTTTCAGCACTGCTGCATTTACAAAGTGCACCCCATGCCTGCCAGCATGCCGCTGTGTCCCTGACTATGTGGCAGCCCATCTACTCAATACCAAATGACCCAGAAGTGGGTCCGAAGCCTGCTGTGACCCCCAGCAAAGTCAGTCTCTGCATTTGCAAAAGGACTCCAGTCTGCTGCTCTGGCTGCGCCCCCTTCAGCAGGGTAACCAGACTGAAAGCCGCTCCTGCAACCAACACGTCTCATCCCACAAATGGAGGAGATTAGAGACGTATGCTATCGAAGGACATATAGCGTTGTAGTGAGACTGTATCAAGAGGGCTGTATTGAACTGATCGCAAGCATTAATGAGCTGGGGTTTCTACTGAGACTTGATTCGTGTTGTACAAAACTCTCTAACCTAACGGAGACCTGCTTAGACTCACAAGACTCACAAGAAGAGGGAATCCTGAAAAATGGGAAAGAGGGTGTTATCTCAAGTTGCAATAGCTCAAGTGCCAGTGTCTATTATTGTTCCTGCTACCATTACCTATGGTGGTATACAATTTTAAGTTTGTGTATGAAAGTACTCTTCTTCCAAGTAAAGCACTGTGCTGGTCAGACTTGTGTTGCTGGCTGAGTTCTGAGTTTGTACACCCCCACACTACCTCCCTGAGAAGCCTGTGACTGCTTGCCATTGCTACCACTGAGACTCAAGAGCTGGAGGGGTAGTATTTGGCCGAGTATGCGAGCCTTAGCTAGATGGATTACAGAACATCAGATAGCAAACGACCTTAGCCCGCAAGGCTGAAGGCCAGTAACCCATGCTTCCCTCATGGCCCCCTGAATGCATAGTCGGCCTCCTAACTCTATATAAACACACTGTCATTCGCCTAATATTAATTGTTCAATGAGAGTCAATGGCGCAATGGATGCAGCTAGGAATGGTGTAAGATTCCTGGTACTAAAGGTATTGAACCGAAGCAGTGAAAACAAGGTGATTTTGAATAAAACTAACAGATATAAAAACCACTTCACTGATTCCAGTACTCCGGAACACATAACACCATTAATAATTCTTGAAGAGCTAATGTACTTGTAAAGTATTCGAAGAATTATTGAGTACCTTCACTGATGTGTTTCAGTTCTTCTGAGACTTACTTTTTAGGTCTGGCCTGTCAGCTCATCTGTCACTAGAGCTAGTGTGATCAACAGAGAATGAGCTTAAGGGCCTCAACTGAGAGAGCATGTTGGCTCTGCCCATGTTGTTTACCTTGAATACAGCACTTGATTAGAAAGACGTTTTGTGATGCTGCCAAGAAAGCATGCTTGATGCACTCCTAAAGGCTCCAGAAGGGCGTTTTCTAACCTAACCTGGCTGCTCCATTAAAATGTAAAGACCTGTCAATGTGCAAGAGGAAGGCCCCTCAATCATACTCTGAGGGTATTGGCTAAAACTATCGCTCCGTTAGCCAGCAGCAGTATGACTGGTAGAAGAATTGGTGAATAGAGCTTACCAGTAAAGGTTTTTCCCTCGTCCAAAATGGCTGCTGGGTTCAAAAGCCTCCAGCCAATTCCTCATCCCGCACAGCCTCAGTTCACTCTCCCCAACTGCACCAGCTCCTCCACTACCAACTCCCCTCTCCCGCACCAGCCTGAACAACCTCAGCTCGTTCTCCCCTCCAGCAGCAGCTCCTGCAGCACACTTCCGCTATGAAATCCAATGGGGTATAGATGCTGATCTACAGAGCGGCTTCAGAAGCAGCAAAGGCAGGTCTGGCCACAGATGACCCTGCATCCAATTCCTTCACAGCAGCTGTTCTAATTGGCAACAGGGATCAGGTACAACAAGTACATCTATAGCCTGTCCCACCCACACCACACCCTTAGACCTATTTGACCGATGCCCGGTGGAGCTACCTGTTAGCTGAAGAGGAGATGGGCTGTGGATTCCCCCTCGGCCGTCACCTACCCAGCCGGATTTTGGGCAGATGTTCCTTCGTCTCTCTGTCGTATCCCCCTCATACCCCTTCACCCTACCCCCTTCCCCCTCTACGCTCCCTTCTTCTTGCCTTCTATCCCTTTAATGTTTTTCTGTTGAGACCTTGCCATTTGACCGATGCCCGGTGGAGCTACCTGATAGCTGAAGAGGAGATGGGCTGCGGATTCCCCCTCGGCCATCACCTACCCAGCCGGACCTTGGGCAGACTTCCCCTTCGTCTCTCCGTCGTATCTATACCCGACCCCTTTTTCCCTTACCCCCTCTCCCTTCCTCACCCCATTTTCCTTTTCTTCTATGCTCCTTAAATGTTTTTACTGGTATCTTTGGTAACTTGTAACTGATGTAAGTTTGCAACTATGTGGAACCTTATGTAAAGTGCTCTGATACCTTCGGGTCTAGCCAGCGCTATATAAAACTCTTTAAATAAATAAATAGGCTGCAGTCCCCACTCAATTCTCCCACCAGCCCACAGCATCAGATGCTGTGCTTCACCCTTAGCCTGTTTGTGCTCCCTGCTTTCCCTTCCTGTAGCACATCAACACCCCCTACCAGCTCATCCCCACAGCCTGAGACTAATCTAAACTCCCACACCACACCAGCCCATACAGATTCAGCCCAAACACACCAACTATGCCATCTCACAGCCTTAGTACACTCTTCCCACTTACACCAGCCTAGTTGCAGATGAAACTGACATCTAGTACTCCAAGAAGAGCAGAAATCTTGTGAGTGCGTTTGTGGACATATGTGCATGTTCCGAGTTTTGGGTATTTTAACGTATACTGTGTGAGAGGTATGCTCATGTAAGTGCTGGGTGACTGAGTGGTGTGAGTGCAGGGTTGGCGGTGTAAGTGCTGAGTGAAAGGTGTGCCACTGTTAGTGCAGTGTGAGTGGTGTGCCCATGTGATAACTGGGTGACCAGTGTGTCCATGTATGTGAGGGGTGAGCTGTGTAACGGATGAGTGGATTCCCGTGAGTAGAGGGTGATTGGTGAACCTGTAAGTGCAGGGTGAGAAGTGTGAGCTGTGTGAATGCAAGATGATGTATCCCTAGACACTCTCTAGGTAGCTCACTGTGTTATTGACGCTTGGTAAGTGGGGCTTTTGGTGTAGTTTAAACTAGCATTATTGTGACATCAATCAGAGGTGTAGGGTGGAGAAAATACATTATCAACTGATCTTGCACCAAAATGTCAGCTTTTGGACATGCCTAAACTTACTTTTCTAGAGATGGGAGAACCAATGAAGGCCAGAGTCACATACTGAGCTCTGACTCAGAATGATGTATTCTTAGAACCTTGAGCCAAAACGAGCCAAGTCTACATATGGCTTCTGCCACCCATGCCTTTTGTCAATCACTAAGCCCTCTATCCCTTCATCTAGTGGCTAAACTGTGTAACGTGAAACCAGAATACATAAGATCAGTTTACCTTCTTCACAAAGTTGGCTGATCCTAGACCTTATTTCACTGTGCCTCCTTTTCTTTTATCATCACACTTGTGAGTACCTTAAAACACTTCAGTATAGGATGTATGCTCTACAAAAAGTGTGCATGTTGTTCCATATGCCAATAAAATTCTAGCAGCGTTCACATGATAACTTACTTGTATCTTGGTTTATTAATGGCATCATCATCAGAGGCATAAGTGTTTCTAGGTTTATGTTTAGAAACTAAGGGATAGATTTACTAAACACTCATGCAAAGAAACACAGCAACTTATGTTGCTGTGCTGTATTGCTTGAGAGGGAGAGAACAGGACAGTGCCATATCTATTAAGATATAGAGCTTTCCTGCTCTTTCCCTAGTGCTGGTTCACATTAAGGCTGACTGGCGTCACACAGGCACATCTTTGTGGCATGTCTAGCGTAGGATTTGTATTGGAAAGGTACCATCCCAGTACAAAAAACATGCTAAGACAAACTTTAAAACTTTTCCCACTTTGGGTGTGTGCTGTACAGTGCAAACCTCATGCAAATTTGGAAACGTTTGGAAGAATAAAAATATTTCTCTCTTTTAACACCTGCCTCAAAGATGCGTTTTTTTCATTGCAAAACCCTGTCTACTGTTAGTCGAAAGGGCTTTGCATCAAAAACCATGGGGCACTCATGCACTGCCCGTGGAACGCCCCCTTGATGCAAAGTAAAACAAAGCGGTGCTTTGTGTTACTTTCCGGCAACTTTGGAAACCTGCAAAGTAAATTCCAAATAAACATTTGCCAGTTTGCATCACTTTTGTGACCATGCCTAGCACAGAATGTTAGAAAATCTGCCCCTAAGATTTCTGATAAATGTCATTTAATGCAACAATTAATTCTAGTGTTCTGATTTGAAACACTTTAATTAAAGAAATATACTTTTTGAATTTTGAAGAGTCTTTAGCACATTTTTACATGAAGATGTCATACCAAGCAGGGGGCTTGGTTTGTGTTATGGTGCTTAGAAAAAGCCATATCATTTGCTTAGCTCTCTGATGGCCCACTTGTGTATGTTCCCTGCAATGCATTCTCCCATTGTGGGCAGCCACAGCCCTTTAAAAGCAGCTTATGGAAAACAGGGCAATGGAAGGAAAGTGGGGAGTGTATAAAGAGAGAGAGCGAGAGCGGTGTAAAGACACTCCAGCAGAGGCGACAACAGTCCCCGGAGACAGACAGACCACGGACAGAGCCGAGCCCAGCTCTCCCACCATCTTCCACCCCGGTTCTCCCCATCCGCAACCCCATCCCCATTAACTCTTCAATTCCGCGCTGGTGCGCGACGAAGATTGGATACTTTGTGGCATATTGTTTCATCCTGTTGGGAGTAACGCTCAGGCGAGCTTATTTCACGGCTCTTCATTTCCGCGCTGGAGCGCGACGAAGAGTAGCTACATTTGGTGCTGACTGGAACCTGCAGGTAGGAACGGTGTGCAGGACAACATGGCAGACTAGACTTGTCTGCCCGCAGCTCCGAGAGCCCAGAAACGATCTTGCTGCAATCCCGAGCTTAATTGCACTATCCTGCACATCAAAACATGGACCGAGTGCCGAATGATGTTGTCCACGTTGTGAGTGCACTCCCGAGACTGAACACGGACCATAACAGCCCAAGAAAACGCTGAATTGGAAAGACGCGGCGGACAAAATGGCGGCGGCCAGAGCTCCGGGGAAAACTAACGGCGTACCCAGGAGCCGGTGTGGTTAAGGAGGACTCTTCTCACGGTGGGCGATGTGGTGCCCCTGGAAGTACAGGTATGAGCGCCACCCCAGCTGACGCACCCGATTGCGCGACGGCTGGCAGAGCCGGTGACGGGCCCGGTAGTTGCAGAGAGGTGGCGGCAGCATCGCTGAGGCGCTGCCCGGGAGCCCGCGGACCGTGCTGAAGGGGTCGGCAGCCTCAGTTCCGAGGCTGGTGCGGCATTTACACGCGGAGCGTTGCGTGTGAGATGCTGAGTTGCGGGCGATACTGTATTGACAGCAAAATGGCGGCTCCCTTTCCGCTCGGCTGCGGAGACATTCTCCGGAGTGGTGAGTGCAGCGGTGGTTCCCGCAAACAGTGAGCGGAGCTGGGTCTGTGGAGACCTCACACGCCTAAATCCCGGGGGCTGAGGACACTAGTGGATTGATAGCGCTCGGCTCTACTGACACCGTCCACGAGGGAAGCTAAGCGCTATCACCGGCGAACCTAAAGATCGGAGTGCGGGTCCCCTGGAGAGTGGTGGTGTTTATGAATACAGTAGAACCCAGCGGATGGGGAGCAGTAGCTGCGGTGAGGAGCGGGGGTGTTCCTAAGGTGATAATTGAAAGAGAGTACGGACCATGGTCATGGAGGTACATGCAGTGTCTGTGGGTCGGGTGCAGGGACTATATGCTTTTCCAGGATTAAGTCTTTGAAAGTGGCACGAAGCTCTCCCGCGACACGGGTTGAGTACACAGATTCTCTTGCCTGATGTAAAGCGAGGGGCATTACTGAAGCAGGCCCCATGACCTCGTAAGGGACTTTGCTGCTTTTGGAGTATAACACCACTCAGCAGCCAACCGTAGAAGCTTGAAGCTTCCTGTCCCGGACATGTGCGGCGCAGGCCAGCTATTCTATTGGGATCCGGGATAAGGGGGGGTCTCCCATGGCCCTTCTCCCCACGGCGTGTGCATATCCGGACGTACAGTGACGGCCGCCGAGCCCCCTCGCGATACCGCCATTCAGTGCCAGGGGAGGATCTTGGCGCTGGAAACTGCATGGAAAGACGTGCGCGATGGTAAATAAGGCTTCTCTTTCTATCCCCTGCAAAAATGTGACATTGAAACTATGGCAGAAAAGTGAAAATATCAACTGATCAAATATCTTTTGCATTGCAAAATGGCCACTGAGTAGGAGCCTCCCGGAGGAGCTCCAGGTTTGGTGATTACCTATTCTGGTTTTTATCCCCGTATAAACCGCAGGGCGTCTCTCATGAGACTTCTTTGACTCGGGTCCCGGCTTGCCTTCTTACGACGTGTGTGTGTCTAGGTCTGTCTTTTGGGGAGTGGACTACCCAGACTGCCTTGACTTTGCATACGGAGAGCGCCACGCATGACATATCTCCCAAGACTTTGGGCCAGAACCTTTTGCGGATGCTTTGAATCTAATGGGGTTGAGGTCTGTGTGCTGGCTCAGCCATTTTAAAACCACATAGGATGTAAATGTAAATGTAAATAAACAAAAATGGAAAATGTCCTCACATGCCCCTACTCATAGAAAGGGAAAGAGGACTGTTCGAAGCTTTCACAACAATAGAAAGAGGACTGAGCTAGAAGCCTTCCATAATAATAGGTCTTTTGCAGGGGCCATCTTGGCATGGGCATACGATTAACAGCCCTCTCAACTGTCTCTACTGAAAGTAACCTGGTAACCCCCACCGATCAGTGGATAGACCGATTAGATCCTCCAACCGATTCTTTAGATCCAGAATCTCTCAGTCATTAACTATGCCTCCGCCATATACCTCCAGGAACTCTAAACTCGCTCGCCACGGACCAAACTCATGGTCCATTAATTACCCAGAAAACCTGACCAGTAATGCTAAAAAGAACTTAAAGCATAGAACCCTAAAACAGCACCCAGAAACACTTATTGTTGACAACTACCACACTGCTACTAATGGCGAGACGAAAACTAACTTCATCTTTTACACAAACCGCCCAACTAAGTGGAAAAACACCTTCCTTCTTCATTTTCTAGTCACCAAATCGGTTAATATTCCCTATGGAAAAAAAATCTCCACAACTGTCTCCCCTACCTTTAAAGGAGAACTGACAATTTCCATCTTCAAAACAGGAAACATTCTCATTCAGGCCTCGGACCCGCACCTCACCACTTTTGATCGGCACTTCCCAACGCTACTCTCCTCTATAACTCATCAGTGCCTTCAAACCCAATCTTCCTTACCGCCCCTCACCCGGTCAAAAAACCCTAAACCGACCCAATCTCCCTCACCAGATGACCCACGTTACAACTCATGGACATCCACCATCACCAACTATAATCTCACTACCCCTATCATCACACTCCGCCGGCAAACACCCACTACAATGACGGCAACCGATACCACCAGGTCCAGCAAACTCACAACCAGGAATCTCCACAAGGCTGATCCCGTGTCACTTACCCCTCCTGACCACACCCTCTCTACAGCCAACGGCATCAATGATCCATTGGACACTGACCCCCCTCAAACCGCGGTACACTCAACCCCCCCTGTCCCCCCACCTCAGGCTCAAACCACCCCCACTTCCAATCCTACTGCCAATCCCCTGGACACGGACTTCCCCCTAAACATAGTACACTCACCTCCCTTGGTCCCAAAACCCACTACACCGCGACCTAACCTCTTGACTAGAAGCAACAACGACCCCTCACCTCATGTCCAATCTATCCCTAATGCTACCTTAGGGACTCCCTTTCCTTTGCTTTCCTCCTCTAACTCTCTTCCCATTGCTCAGGACGCTACCTTTGGGCCACCCTCTCCTCTGAACTCCGCTAAACCTACTGCTTCCTCTTGCTCCCCAACCAGGGCTCAGGATATTACCTGTGGACCGCCCCTTGGACTTACTCAAGGGTGTACCCCTCAACCGCCGCTTATGATCCCTGACGCCATCCTTACCATTAACACTACTCCTTTGGAGCCCACAACTGAGCTTAAGCAGGGGTCCATCTCCCCCTGTAAGAGCTGTATGGAGAAGGGGCATCTCCCTGCACCTTATACTGGACGGTCACCTGATGGTGTCAGTCTTCGGCGGATTGAGGAACAATTGGCCGAACTGAAGCGGGACCTCCTTTCTGTAAATGACAACCTCCAGATCCTCCTACAATGCTCAATAAAGAATGAAAAGTTCCTCACACCTTATCCGCCCGCGGGATCGGATCTGCCCTCGCACCCTGCAACTAAATTAAATGATGGAATGGAAAGGTCCTCTGTTACCTGCCCGAACTACCCTCAAGGGCCCGCTCCCCCTCCTCCCTACCTCCACTCCAGACCCTGTAGTTTACAGACGCAGTGGTCTGAGGTTGACACGCTCGCACTCTCACTATCTTATGAGGACTACGCAATCTCGCCTAGCTCCATACCCACTATCTCCTCTGATCCTGATAGAGAACCAAGTGTTAACTTGAGATCCTTGAATAAGGATAACTTACTTCAGGTAGTCACTTCGCACCTAGTGGAAGCAACTACAGATTCCCATATCAAATCGATGCTTCTCAACTGCAGATCAGCAGTGAAGCACGCAGCAGATATCTCCGAACTCATCTTATCACAAGAATTAGACCTCCTGATTCTTACGGAAACATGGCTCAATGACTCTTCCTCCCCAATACTTGACATTTTAATTCCTCCGGGCTATGACATTGTCAGATGTGATAGGGCTATTAAAGCTGGGGGGGGATTGCCTGCATCCATCGGTCCAACCTCGTTTTGAAGCAGACTCATAAGGACTCAATGTCCTCCTGTGAGCTACTTGTCGCTGAAATTTTGAACAAGGGCAAGACTGTCTGTGTGCTTCACTCGATCTACCATCCTCCTGGGGACAACAACTTACTCTTCGTAGAACAATTAATGGAATCCATCTCTGCCAGCTCAGCCTTCCATACTAATCACATCTTCCTCGGTGACTTCAACCTTCACTGGAATGACTCTAATGATCCAGTAGTCTGTTCTCTTAAGTCTTTCCTCTCAGACCTCAACTATATACAGGCCTGCAACGGGCCTACCCACTGCATGGGCGCTACCCTTGACCTCATCATAGCTAGAGAGCACATTATTCAGCTAGACGACATAGTACCATGTGATTGGTCGGATCATCTCCAAATCTCCTTTCGCATTCAGGAAAAGGTATTGCTTAGACAAGGGCAACCACTCAAAAACAAGCAATTGTCTCGTAACCTGAGAGATATCAACATCTCTAACCTTTCCATCTTAAGCAAGAATCTACTTGAACCCCCAACTACCATGAATAATTTGGAAGAGTTGACGGATCATTACTTCAACACTATGTCAAATATTCTCGACTCTGCAGCCCCGAAGCTACTTAAAAGGATTCCCTGCAAACAATCCAAACCTTGGTTCAATGATACCCTTAATGACGAACGTCGCAAGCTGAGACTCTCTGAGAGACGTTGGAGAAATAACCCCTCCACTTCTAGCCTTGAACAGTTAAGAAAGATGAGAAGCTCTTACAACAAACTCATTCGCATCTCTAAATCAGATCATTTCAGAGATCAGCTTGATAGCTCTAAAAACCGTCCCAGGAAACTGTTTGATATCATCAAACAGGCTAATCCTATTCCAGCAATCAAAATCGCTGGACCCAGTGAGGAGGACTTCTCAGAGCACTTCGCTGAAAAATCTAGAAGTATTGAGCGGGAACTGCAACGGGCCGCTGAGAATTTGTTGTCTATGAGTTCCGAGGGTTTGCCTGGTTACACGGCAGTACACTCCCAAAATCAATGCCTGTACACACCCAAAAACAATGCCTGCTGGAATACCTTCCGACCTCCAGACTTGGAGGAGCTGTCACTTTCCCTGGCTTCTCTGAAACCTTCCAACCATTTCAAGGACCCACTCCCCGCCAAGCTGCTCAAAGACCTCAACTTGGCAGTTCTGCCTCTCTGGTCCAGGATCATCCAACAATCTCTCTTACAAGGGAGGATTCCCGACTGCCTTAAAATGGGGCAAGTCACACCCATCCCCAAGAAGCCCAATGCAGACCTTACAGATCCCAGTAACTTCCGACCGATCACCAACATCATGTCCCTAGCGAAATTGCTCGAGAAATGTGTTCACACACAGCTTTGCGGCCACATTGAGAAATTTCAGCCACTAGACCAACATCAATCAGGCTTTAGATCAGGTCATAGCACAGAAACAGCGCTAACTCACATTGTTGATGACGCATTGAGAGCTCTGGACCAAGATACACCTTGTCTTCTAATCCTTCTGGACTTGTCCTCTGCTTTTGACACTATCAAACATGATAACCTGATTAACCTTCTTCAATACAGGATGGGGCTATCGGGCCCTGTCCTAAATTGGTTCTCCTCTTTCCTGCATAATCGAACACAAAGAATCAAAGTCAACCAATCTTTGGCGGCCAGCACTTCAGTCTCTATTGGGGTGCCTCAAGGTTCTGCACTTTCGCCCACGCTCTTCAACCTATGCATGGAACCTCTAACTGCCATTCTAAATGACTCAAACATTCAGTACCACATGTACGCGGATGACACTCAACTGTATTTGAAGATCTCCTCTCCAGATGACATTAAAACTCTTAACGGAGCGCTTCAAAAAACTCAACAATGGCGAACTCATAACCACCTATTACTTAACTCTCTCAAAACTGAATTTCTCCTGATTTCCCCACGCAACCACGAGGCTCCCACGCAAAACTGGATCAAAAAAATCTCAGCACTCAACTGCACCCCGCATTTGGTGGACTCCGCCTGCTCTTTAGGGGTCACCCTAGACAAATTTCTAAACATGCAAGGTCACATCAGTGCAACCATTAAGAGTGCCAACCATCAGCTCAACACTCTTAGGAAAATCAAACCGTTCCTACCTCCAGAAGACATGCAATCAGCAGTCCAATCCTTAGTTATATCACGAGTTGAATATGGCTTGGTGACCCTAGCTGGTCTTCCTAAATCTAGGTTAGCACCGCTAAGAGCTACTCTGAACGCCTCTGCCAGACTAATCACAGGTTCAAGAAAGCATGATCATATCACACCTGACCTAATCCAGCTTAACTGGCTCCCCATTGAAGCTAGGATCCGCTTCAAAATAGCCTGCCTGACACATAAAGCTATACACTTCAATAGCCCCGTTTACCTGGCAAAAAAACTTGAGCTCTCCGGATCCAGAAGAAACCTAAGAAGCTCCAATACCCTTCTACTGAAACCACCGAAATTCAATAAAAAAAAGAACTTACAATAGTACCTTCTCAGGACTGGCTCCAAGAATTTGGAATGCCCTTCCAACAGAGATCAGAACCAATCCTTCGACTGCCTCATTCAAAAAACAGGTCAAATGGCTACTATTGGAAGAACTGCATCAACAATAGCCTCCATGTCATTTGCTAGTCAATTACCTGCATTCTTGACAAGCATTTTTACTTTGTTGTGTTGAAATTTATGCTTGACAATGTACTTTCACTTTATGTTTGTAACTCGTGCTTGACAATCATTCTCACTTGGGGTTTAAAACGTATCTCATCTGTCTTTATAGTAAGGCGATGATGAAACTGTTCGGCCTCATCTGGGTGGGCTGTTTACTGTTTGTTCATTTTCTACCTACTCTTCCCCTAGCGTCCTCATGTACTTTATGCCTCAGATTCCTCTCATGTTGCCTTATGGGGTGTCCTTGGGTGTGTTATTGTTTGCTTAACAATTTACTTTCACTTTGTTTGAAATTTATGCTTGACAATCATTTCTACTGGGGGTTTAAACTTACTTTGTTTGTCTTTGAAGTCAGTCTATGATGACAATGCTTGGCCTCATATTTCCTTTTTTGTAAGTGTATTTATATTGTCTCCGTACGTATACGTCAGCTTTCCTCTTTGTACAGCGCTCTGATACCCGGTTACAGTGGCGTCACTAGGGTTGGTGTCACCCAGTGCGGGTCCGGGGGTGCGGGGGTGCGGACCGTACCGGGGCGGGTGACACCATCACATGGGGTGACACCGTGAGCCTCTGCTTTACGCGATTTAAAGCAGAGGCTCACGGTGTCACCCCATGTGATGGTGTCACCCGGTGCGGTCCGCACCCCCCTAGTGACGCCACTGCCCGGTTAGGTCTTGTTCGTGCTTTATAAAACTTTTCAAATAAATAAAATAAATAAATAAAAGAGTCGACGGTAGGGGGCATAGGAAGAGGTGAAAACACAAACACAAAGGCTTGTTAATTGATGGTCCTTTGAAGATCTGTGAAACACCTTGAATGTGTGCGAGGCGTCAGTCTCAGCTCAGCTCAGCCCAGCCCTTGACAGCTCAAGAAGTGCGTCTGTCCTGGAATCTTTAGCTGCACAGCCCAGGCAGCGCAGACGGGGGGGAGGGGGCTGAGCGTCTGTCTTGATGGATACGGTGCATTCCTTGCCACTCTCCATTTGACGTAGCAAGTTTTGCTGCTTTCGTGCCTCATGCACCTCCCTTGTGGTAGCCCTAATCATCGCTGTCCCTGGTTCAATTCATCCCGCCTGCACCACCCTCGTGGTAGCACGGATCATCAGTGTCCCTGGTACAATCAGTTCCTCCTGCACCTCCCTCATGGGAGCACTGGTCATCGCTGTCTCTGGTACAATCAGTCCCTGCAGCACCTGGCTCGTGGTAGCAGGTGGCTCATCACTGCCTCCATGACCAAACTCCTCCTGTCTGTTCACATAGCTATAATATTTCCTCCTTCCCCTCAAGAATTGACCTTTTCACGCAAATAAAACGAATTATTTTTGGTTTACTCTGCTTTTTCAATTATAATAAATCCGACCTAGGAGTAACTCTTTTTTGCAACTCTCTATTAATCACCAATAAAAGGGTGCAATACAGTACCAGCGTACGCTTAATATCGCATAGGGCGGTTAACCAGCAAGAACCAGGATGCAACAGTTTTATGTCCTTGTTAACAAGTTAACAAACTTCTCCCTCCACACCCAATTTTGAAAGCAAACATTTCAAGCTAACCTGACGAACGTGGATGCCGTACCTTGCACATTGTTTTATAGCACTACATTACCTCTGTACTAATAAACGTTGTGCGCAATAAATATGTCAAACCAGCAAGTGCGAGGATTATCATGAGACGGAGTCTTCTAGTAGGTAAATAATTAGCACCTAACGCTGCAGTGTCGGTGAGCCTGTGCTGCAGAGAGCTGGCGGGACTTACTTGCTCGACATTCTGGCGTGCGTGGAGAGTGCGCCTCCGGCAGGTCCCTCTTCGGCGTGTTCGAGTCCCGGCGCAGCCTCCAGCTCCGTATTTATCCGGATTCAGATTCCAGTGGGATGAATAACAGTCTTAACAACCCCAGCTGTCCAATGAGGGACGCGGACGCGAACAGAAGTTGTATTCAGGGCCGGAATCCTCTTGGTGCTCCGCTTTTATTGCCTCGTTTCTTTATGCACAAGGACGGCTTTGGAAAGTTCGAGATCTCTAAATCCGACGCACTCACAAAGGGATTACAACAAAAAGAAACTGCAGATTTTAGTCATGCATTGTGTAACGCGCTCCCAAGAGGGGCACTTTACTGTAGCAGAGTGAAATTTAGCCCCGACCAGGCGTCCTCTGCTCTGTGCAGATAGAATAAAAAACAAGCATTTGCAATGCAATCGGTCTCGTCTTTGGGACCTTGTATGTATTTAGCTATGGAGCACATTAGCCTGGGTGCTGAAACATTTACTGTTCTTTAACATGGAGGGAAAGTAAGCACCAAACTGCGTGACACGTAGGTATGGGAACACATGGAGAGAAATATTGCCTTTCAACTGGAAATGGTATAGTCCAAAGCTCTGTTTTTAATATAAAATCAGGGCCTTCTGTGGCCATATCACTGAAAATAAAAGATTTGGAAAAAATATTGTCTACCGGTGCTCGTGGAAGACAATTTCTATGGACTGGAATCTAGAGAATGCTAAAGTGATTCTGGTATTTTACTGACCTCTGCTGGTCACTTTCTATCAAGAAAGTTAAATAGAGGCAGTTGCCAGAAAAATAAAAAAAAGAAAGTCCCTCAGCAGAAAGCAATTCTGGTATTTTACTGACCTCTGCTGGTCATTTTCCCTAAGCGGAAGTAGACAAGTCCTTGGGCTGATCACCAGAGCCCACAAAGTACATACACATATAAGTATATACTAAAGTATATAAGTATATACTAAAGTATATATAAGAGGTCTCGAATGCTCGACCTAAAAAGGCACGAATTAAAACGCTGCAACATCTTGTCCGGACCCGAAGACTACGAATCTAAACTGTTCTTCAAACAAGTGGTATTTTCCCTCAGAGTTAAGTTTCATATTATTCAGCAATATATTGCTGTTTTCAAAGGCTTGGTTACCTAAATTCCTTTTGCCATATAAGATGTAATATCAGGTGCCCGAAAAAGGATGCGATCTGTTTTTGGCACTTAATCCAATGTTTATTGGTGATTTTGCATTATTCTTGTTTTCTTTTAACTTCAACGCTTGGAAGTAGCTACGTTTTGCAGTGCGCAATACATATGTAAACAAATGTGGTTTAGTGGTATATTGCCCCCCCCCCAAACCCCCTACTTGAATAAAGGTAAACACTAATTATGCAACAGGGGCCTCGCCTCTGGCTCTCACACACATAATTGTATATAGTCAAACTTACAAATGCACATTTGCCTCTGGAGTGGGTACCTAGCCTCGGAGAATACAGTGCACGAATCTGAGGGAAGAGGGCATTAGTGTAAGGATACCGGACCTCCGCTCGGGGCATGGCACAAATGGAATGACGTCACTGCCTGTACCAGGAAGAACGGGCCTAACCATGCACTGCGTCTGCCTTGACCCACTTGGCCATTTAGAACTCTGGGCATGTGGAGTCGAGAGTTGGGGTGTGGTTTGTGGGGTGCTCCAGGGCTTTAAGTGGGTTGAAAACACTAGGGGTGTCTCAACCGGGTGTGGCAAACCTGCCAAGGGACGTGGGGAGTGGTCTACACCATGTGACCTATAATCATATACTTGACAAATTCATGAGGTTGAAGGATAGCAAAATAGCAAAAACATTTATCATAAGCAATAAAAACTCAAGATAAAAAAATCAGAGGACTCCACTGGGATTCCAACATCTGACAATGAAACCAAATGCAGCTTCGTGGAGTAGATGCACTAGTCTACTGAGACGTCAGACCCTGCTTATGCAATAGTTTACTGGAGAGGCCAGTCTGAGCGCGCTAGTAAGGTGGTGTGAACAGATCTATGCTTATCCTTCTAGTCTGGTAAACTGTTTTGTGCATTTTGCTCACCCTACAGCTACAAGGATGGGACATGTTTACCCAGAAGAATATCAGCTATTGTCCCAAGAATAGACTGACATTTGGAGTACTGCACTGATGCAGAACATGGCATTTAGCAGCTGCAAAAGTAAACAACCATTGGCAAAGCCAAAAGGTCTTGGCAAGCTGAGAACTATTGGCGTTGTCCATGTCAATATCTTTTAGCCAAGTATTATGGAGAGGAGTGGATGTATGTTGTGTGGAGTTGAAATATATGTAGTGTGAATATGTGGCACCGAGTGGATTTATGTGGAGTGTGATTATGTTGCATGGTGTGGATTTACGTGGAGTGGCATTGTGTGGCATGGAGTGTCATGTAGTGGAGTTGAATTAAATACAACAATTGTCATCATCTCATAATTCCACATAACACAATTCAACTCCACATCATTCCACGCCATCCCACATAATTGCAATTAAACAATTTCAACTCCACATATTTCCACTCTGCTCCATAATTCCACTTCACATAATACCACTCCACACAGCAAAATTCTACCCCACACCACATAATTACACTTCACATATAGCCATTCTGCTCCAAAACATATATTTACACTGCTCAAATTCAACCCTGCACCATGCCACATAATTCTATGTCAGGACTGGAGGCGAGGATTATGTCTTCTTTCTCCACTTTATTCCTACACAGCCATTCAAAACAACAACAACAAGACTACGTTTCCCATGAACCCTAGGGAAAAGAGTAGTCAACAAAGAATGTCCAATCATGAACAGTCCTGGATCCACCAATCAGGTCCCTCCAGCGTCCACATAGCCTGCTCTCACTGGCCCTTCCTCCTCTTTCTTCGCTGCTGCGCAGCCGAGATAAGTGCTTTCTGTCTACTTGTCAAATGTTCATGTTTATGCTAGCTTTAACGTACAGTGCTATTCTAGTGTTACATGCTTGGTTTCCTTGCTGTACATTGTTGTGCTAATTTGGCAGGTTGCGTGTTTCACTGCGGTATATGTTTCATTACCTTTGCAGTTTTCTAAATGCGTGTTCGCGGCTATTCCGTCGCATCGTGGCATTGCTGTTTTTTGCGGGCTCCGCTCCCGCTCATCTCTTCTTGATTGTTTTCTGTGTGGACGAGTGCTGCGTCCATCGCTGTGGAGCCGCAGGAGGGTTTTCCCTCCTGCGCGGCTCGTCTGGTGCGCTCGCGACCTCCCGCCGTCAGGGGGCGTGTGAGGTCTTTTTCGCTACGGCGCACGCATTCAAACCCTGAAGGGTTTGTGCAGCACTCCGTAGCGGCGAGTCCTGGCCTGAGGTGGACGCCTCTTCCGAGGTGTATTTGTATGCGCGATCGGACCGTTGGAAGCTGAGAGGCCGATCGCGTTCCTACGCTCTGCTTGGCACTTTACAGCAGAGTCTGTATTGTTTGATTTTACGCCTACTAAGGTCACGTAGTCACCGTCCTTCATTCAGTGGGCACTTCCCAGGCCAGTTGGGTGTTCTATATCTGTTTTAGGCACCAGACACACGTGCCCAGGGTTTTAACCCTTTGCTTTTAATTGCGATATTTTTGCCCATAATACAGGCTGACACCCAGCCCTTCACAGACTTTTTTTCGGTCAGCAGTCCGGTCTGCCACCCAGACTCCTTAATTAAGGCTCATCACTACTTTTATCCCTCATACCACTATGGAGTTTGAATATGAGGATGATTCCCAGGGAGGGGACAATGCCCTGACCGACCTCCAGTGGTACGATGAGTTCTATGAGGCGGTGGATGCCTCAATTTACAGAGCGGTGGGTGAAGCTATATCCCCACTAGAGGAGCGGCTAACGCAAAAAATTGACCAAGCTCTTGCACGCCTCACTAGCCCCCCTTTGGCCCCGCTCGTCCCTGCACCACAAATGGCGGCCCCAGACCCCTCCCCCCTCCTGCCAAACATGCACGCGACGCAGGCTTGGACCCCAGTGCTTTTGAGCGGCTCAAGCAAGCCTTCTTGGCTACCCAGCCCTCCCTGCCATGAGGGGACGTCCCCTACACCCCCCCCCCCCCAAGACCCTGCAGCATGGTTCTAGCGACCCTGGCCCGTCTAACCCTTCCCAGCCTTACGTCCAGCCTGACGTGTCAGATATGTTCGATCCAGACGACATAATACACCCACGTTCCTCCGATTGGGCCCCAGCAGATAAGGTGGCGGAGTACGTTGCTATGCGTATCAGGAAACCTTTGGAAAAGGAGGCTCGTAACTGTCTTCGGGCAGAATGCCCTCGTCCTTCCTTAGAAGGCAAAGTCACCCTCACCCCAGAAATTGATGCCCGCATGGCGACTTTCCTCCAGAAATTTATGAGGGACCCCAAGAAGGGGATTGATCGATCCTGGCGGGCCTGTCAGGATAAGCTCCTCGACGTTTTAGGCCCCCTAACTAAAATTCTAGACATGGCAGAGGAAGCGAAGTCGTCTGGTTCCCTCATCTCCCCTGACACCCTTTCCGGATGGGCGCAAAGAGCCATTGTTTACCTCGGCAACGCGAATTGCGCCATATCCACTGAGCGTCGCCGCTCTCTTCTCATTAAAGTGGACCCCAAACTTGGGGATTTGGCTGATTCCGAGGCAGGTGCAGTGGCCCAGGGGGGCCTTTTTGATGACCCGTTCGTTAGAGAACTGGGTAAATTCGTAAACACCTTCACCTCCCTCGACAGAGCGCAATCCACCATCAAAAAGGTTTTCCCTTGGGTTTTCAGAGGGGCCAGTCGAGGCAGGGGCCGCTCATCCGGCCGTGGCTCCAATCAGCAGCCTAGAGGGCAAGGCTTCAACAGAGGTCAATACCAGGAGTAATCCCATATTGGTAACTTCTACCCTACAAGGGGTCGCCGAGGGAAAGGACGAGGCTACCGAGGAGATGCAACCGCTTCCGCTGGTGAGTGTCCTCCCTTTTTCCCCATTTAAAAACAGGGGGGCGGCTGGGGAATTTTTTCCAGGCTTGGACTTCTGTCACGGGGGATCCTTGGGTTCTGCAGACCATTCAGGGTTTCCATATAGAGTTCCTGGGGAACCCTGCCAACGAGTCAGACCTCGCCCTATCCAGTTTTCACATCAGGACTCTATCCTGGTAGACGAGGAAGTTTCCTCCCTCTTAGCCAAAGGGGCAATTTTCCCACTTCCCTGCATCTGAGGGGTTTTGTCAGCAATCTCTTCTTGGTGGACAAGACCGATGGGGGCAAGCGCCCGGTGATCAATCTGAGCGAGTTCAACGAGTGGCTGGTATACCGCCACTTCAAGATGGAAGGTATCCATCTTCTCAGAGATATCCTACGTACGTCAGACTGGATGGTCCGTCTAGATCTGAAAGATGCTTATCTGGTGGTTCCGATATTTCCCCCACACCGGCGTTTCCTCCAGTTTCTTTGGCACGATCAGGCTTTCGAGTTTGCCTCTCTCCCGTTCGGCCTATCATCGGCCCCCTGGTGTTTTACCAAGGTTCTCAAGCCAGTGATAGAGTGGTTGAGAGTTCGGGGCGTTCTGATGATCGTCTACCTCGACGATCTCCTCCTTATGGATGCTTGTCCTCGTCAACTCCACCAGCACCTTCAGATGACAGTCAATCTTCTTCAGAGTCTGGGGTTTGTCATCGAGGCAAAGTCGATGCTTTCCCCTTCACAATGTCTGATGTTTCTCGGGTTCGTGATAGACTCAATGTCCTCCACTCTCAGCCTTCCGGCAAGGAAGATGGCGAAGGTCCGACACGAACTGCGGCGGTCGCTCGCCAGGAGTCAGGTCTCCCTCAGAGGTTAGTGGGTCTGCTCTCGGCCTCTATCCGAGTGATCTTCCCGGGGCCCCTCCATTATCGCGCATTACAACGCCTCAAGGCGTTCTATCTATGAAAAGTGCTCCCATACTCTCACAAAGTGGTCCTTTCAGAAGGCGCCCGGAAGGAGATACGTTGGTGGCTTCAACACATGGAAGCGTGGAATGGGCGAGCGATTTTTGGCTCAGCTCCAGACCTCATCATAGAATCAGACGCCAGCACCGTGGGTTGGGGAGCCAGGTGTGGAGAGTTTTCCACAGGAGGGTTGTGGTCTCCAGACGAACGCAGATTACATATCAATTGTCTGGAACTCCTGGCGGGCTCCTTCGCAGTACGCTGTTGGATGAGAGATTCCATTCAGTCCTCAGTTCTTCTGAAGATGGACAACGTGTCCACAGTCCGCTACCTCAATCACTTGGGAGGCACGAGGTCCAAAGCCCTCTCCGATTTGGCTGCCGGTTTTTGGCAATACTGCCTGGATCACCACGTGTCGGTGACTGCCGAGTATCTCCCCGGTCGGGAGAACCTGGTGGCAGATTTTCAGTCACGCAACTTTGCGGATTTGAGTCTGTGGAAGTTGGATCCAGCAGTTTTTCAGAGCCTGAACGACATTTGGGGTCCGTTTTTGATAGACTTGTTTGCCTCAAGGCTCGATCACCAGCTTCCCCGATTTTTCAGCTGGAGGCCGGATCCCCTGGCAGTGGCCACGGATGCCTTTCTCCAGGATTGGAGCCTGGAGAGGGGGTACGCGTTTCCCCACTTTGCAATGCTCACTCGTCTGACGGCTCAGGTCAGGAGGCAGAGGGCAGAGTTGGTGGTTCTCTCCCTTTGTGGAGATCTCAAGTGTGGTTTCCAGTTCTTCTGGAACTTTCCTGGGATTCTCCAATCCTACTCCCCCTCTTTCCGGAGCTCCTTCTGGACCCACACCTAACTCCTCATCCTCTAGTCCTGCAGAACTCGTTACGGCTAGTGGCATGGCGGATTACAGGAGTCGCTGGGAAGTCCCAGGCCTTTCGGCAGAGGCTGAGGAACTCATGTCTAAGGCATGGGCCGACAGTACGGTCAAACGTTATAGATCCGCCTGGGGCAGATGGTCCCGTTGGTGTCTGCGACGGGGTGTTGATCCCTTGGACGCAGATGTAGTGTACATTCTGAATTTCTTGGCCCATTTAGCATCTTCTGGCTTGGCTTACAGGTCTATCAATACCTTTCGGTCAGCTATTTCAGCTGGACACTTGCAGATTAATAATGTCTCTGCCGGGGAACACCCTCTTGTCTGCAAACGTCTTCGGGGCATTCGCCTCTCTTTGCCTCCTGAACCTTGTTACTCAGCATTATGGGATGTAAACCAGGTTCTGAATTTGTTTTTGTCCTGGCAACCTAATCGGTTCTTGTCGCGGAAAGAACTGTCAGCTAAGCTGGCGATGTTACTTTGCTTGATTTCGTGTAGACGGGTGTCAGATGTTAGGGCTCTGGACATCAACTCCAGGATGTTTACGCCCTCAGGAGTGACTTTCACGTTGCATAGACGGACCAAGTGTCACACGAGAGTGATCTCTTACCCAGAGTTACCGGATTCCCCAAAGTTGTATGTAGTTCGCTGCTTAAAGGCTTATGAGGAGATGACGGAGGAATTCAGACCTCCGGGAGAGCGCCAACTTCTCATTGCCCTTCGCAAACCTTTCAAGGCTGTCTCCTCCCCTACCATTGCCCGTTGGGTTAGGTGGGTCATGCAGGAAGCCGGCATAAGCCTCAGGGATTTTGGAGCACATTCCACTCACGGTGCAATGGCCTCAAAGGCTTTTGGCTTGGGTGCCCGTTTGGAAGATATACTGAACGCGGCTGACTGGTCTTCGGACTCTACCTTTAAGAGGTTTTACTTCAAGCCAGTGCTGGATATGGCTCACCTCGTTGTGAGCAAGCTTTGAACTAGCATAATCCTCGCCCTCCAGTCCTGACATAGAATGAAAAATGTCCTAACTATCGTAACAGAAAGTTTCAATTCTATTAAGGACTCGGAGGCGAGGATTATCCCGCCCTAGGGATTGTCAGAGGAGGTCCCACCCCGTACTTCAGTAAGTAAATCTGTTTGTCTGAGCTCTTATTGGGACTTTAATTTTCCTCTGTATCTAATGCCAATGATGCTACTGTTTGCTGGTTTGGTTCTCTATCGGAGTTCTCACTGCTCTGTCAATGGATTCATGATTTAGGTTGTCTGCCTCATACTGTTATGTCTGCTTACATCATATTCAGTTCGCGAATTGATGATATCTTGTCCTCGTAGGTTCGGATGCGAGTAAACAAGATGCCTGAGGAGTGGTTATTGGCTGACTTCGCGCAAAGAAAGAGGAGGAAGGGCCAGTGAGAGCAGGCTATGTGGACGCTGGAGGGACCTGATTGGTGGATCCAGGACTGTTCATGATTGGACATTCTTTGTTGACTACTCTTTTCCCTAGGGTTCATGGGAAACGTAGTCTTGTTGTTTTGAATGGCTGTGTAGGAATAAAGTGGAGAAAGAAGGCATAATCCTCGCCTCCGAGTCCTTAATAGAATTGAAACTTTCCGTTACGATAGCTAGGAAATTTTTCATTCCACTTCACATAATTCCACACCATGCTACATACAATTCCACACCACACAATTCAGCGCTACACAATTCTATCCCACGCAGCATAATTACACTCCACATACCACTAAACACCACATAATTCAACTCCACATATTTCCACTCCATAAATCCACTCCACGCCACATAGCAACACTCCACACCATGCTACATAATTCCACGCAAGATAACTTAATTTGCCAAACAATTCCACACCACAGAATTCCACACCACAATTCTCTTCACACCACTTACATCCAGTCTACACCACAGAATTCCACATCATGCCACATAATTCACCACACCACAGAATTCCACTCCACGACACAAAATACTGCTCCACATAATTACACTCCATGACACACAATCCCACTCCACCTAATTCCATTCCACTCAATACCACATAATTACTATCCACATAATTTCACAGCACACCGTGCCACAATTCCACTCAATGCCACACAATCTCACGCCACACAAATCCACTACAACCCACATAATTTCACACCACATAGTTGCAATGCAGACAATATAATTCAACATCATGGCACATAATTGTAACTATATAGGGCTTACTACCCCAGACAAGGTCTTAAAAGGGCTTTTTGGCAAGTAGCATGCTACTCTGGAACCCGAAGGATTTGTGGTGTAGTGGAATTATGTGGTGTTGATTTGTGTGTTGTGGAATTGTATGTCACTGTGTTGAATTATGTGAAGTTGAATGCATGTTGACTTCACAGGCTAGTTGCGTGTGGGGCACAGTCTACATCGGTTGGCTACATTGTCCAGTGATCTCTGCGGGGCTTATATTGCTACATGCAGCATATCTACTGCAGTGCTGAGGGAGCCACCTTCATGGGAGGTGAGACGATGTTTCTCTTTTCTGTCCTCTCACCCCTGAAATTGGCTAAAACAGTGTGAATGGCATCCAGCCGTTGTTTCTGCCTCCGTGTGAGCGCTGGAGTCTTGAAATGACTCCTGCTTTGGACGGTTGGATTTATCACTGCTTTGAAGTTTCAATGCAGGCTCTGTGTGGGGGCGGGCATTATAATAAATGGGGTAACCCAACAAAAGTCCTTGGACCTGGGTGTCGAATGGTACAGAAAACAATGGTCCTGGACCTTTCTTTTCACACAAATTTCTTCGGTAAACTATTATCATTCAATTAGGACTCTGAGCATGCATAAAGTCAGCTCACGGTTACATAGATCCAAACTAGTTCAAGTACTTAGATGTGCAACAACCATTAGATTTCAAAACAGCATGTATTTATTAATCACAAAATTAGATCCACAGACAGTAGATATCTTACTTAATTATAGCTAAAAGGAGAAGGAAAGGGGTTGCTCCAAGGGAACGTGCGAAAAAAAGAGGTGCTCTGATGTGAAGAGAGTGAAGATAAGGAAGGGGAAGAAATCCCAAGTGGAATCAGAAGGCAAAATTGATAAAAATAAAGTCTGACTGATAACAAAAATCAATCCCGGCGGCCTGGCCAGTAATGGTTAATTATACAGTTGATTGTTTCAGCATAATTCATAAACAATAGAGAGATATATAATCTTTGGCAGGATAGGGGAAGGGGCATGTGGTCCAGGCCTGTTGGGAGTAGGCGTCGACGTTTCGACCAGACTTGCAGGCACGGAGGGAAATTTTGACCTCAGCCTGCGGGTCTTCTTCAGGACAATGGATAAGAAGCAACCTATTCACGATGTTGGTAGATATAGCTCCCGGTATGGTCACCCGCTGAATTGTTGCGGTGCGATACCAGTATGGTGAGTAAGACCTCTGACCCTCGGTCTAGGTCCACTCTCTCCCCACTGCTCCGCTGTGCCGTCTCTTGCCTCCAGACCCCGACCTCCTCCTTGTGAGGTTCGAGGCTGCTGCCCGCTCCTGCGCCTGCTGCCCGCTCCAACTGGGACCAGACTGCCTCCAACCACCGTAACCTTTCTCAGCCGTTTTTTTTCTTAATTTTTTCCCTGTTGTGCCACTGTTATTGTGCCCGTCTGTGTCTTGCTCTAATTCCACCACTGTTTATTTTCTCGTGCCTGCCTGTTCCTTTTTGCCGCTGCTGCCCCTGCGGCCCCTCCCCCGGAATTCCCCCCCGGAATTTCCCCCCAGAACTTCCCCCCAGAATTATCCCCAGAATTCCCCCGGAATTCCCCTGCTCCCGCCTCCCAGCCTCTCCTCCCTCCCACCTCCCCTACTTAATGGTGGCCGCTGCGCGGTCGCGCCGAAGGCGTGTCAAAGGCAAGCCCGTCTGCGCCCGTCCGCGAACGCGGCCAGCGCCAGGAACCCTGGACCTCCCACTACCCATCGCTATCACACCACCACCCTCCTCGCACTCAACCCTGGAAGACTTAGAGAATGCCAACAGGCCTCGCCGAACACGACCCACGGCCAGTTCTCCTGCCTCCACTGCTGCCAGAAATTTATGAGGGACCCCAAGAAGGGGATTGATCGATCCTGGCGGGCCTGTCAGGATAAGCTCCTCGACGTTTTAGGCCCCCTAACTAAAATTCTAGACATGGCAACTGAATGGAGGAAAAACCGAGGTTCTTATATTTGGGAAAAATAGGGAACTTTGGGGTCCTCAACATTGGTCCTGCGAGATGGGTGCTCTTCCTATACCGGTCCGCCAAGCTCGAAATTTGGGTATAATTATGGATGATACACTAAGTATGCACAACCAAGTCGTTAAAGTAGCTGCTACCTGCTTCACTATCCTGAAGTGGCAAAAAAAAAGTTATCTGGATGCTACCAGAACCCACTCAGAAGACTGTTGTTCATGCCTTGATTACTTCAAGACTTGATTACGGCAATGTTCTGTACTTGGGATCTAACAAAGAGGTGACACGCAGGCTGCAACTGGTTCAAAACTCTGCAGCTAGGCTTTTATGCCGGATACCCAGAACTTCCTCTGTTTCCGGCCATCTTCGTGATTTGCACTGGCTCAGGGTGGAGAACCGAGTTAAGTTCAAAGCCCTGAGCTACATGTTTAAAATCAAAAGTGGAACGGCCCCCAAATACCTTCAATCACTGGTTCATCCCTATGTCCCTCTTCGTGACCTTCGCTCATCTACGCAGGGGAGGTTTTCTGTCCCAAAAATCAAACTAGCGAGGATGGGCGGTAGGTCTTTCTCACATCTTGGCCCCTCACTCTGGAATGCTATGCCCTTAGCTCTTCGTACCGAAACTAATTACATCCAATTCCGTAAATCCTTGAAGACATGGCTTTTTAATCATTAGCCTGCTGCCTTTGCTTTGACATCAGCCTCTGATTCTGCGTTTGCGCCGGGAAACCCTTTTTGGGTAGCTGTTGCGCATTATAAGTTTAATTAATAAATAAAAATAAAAAAGCGAAGTCGTCTGGTTCCCTCATCTCCCCTGACACCCTTTCCGGATGGGCGCAAAGAGCCATTGTTTTCCTCGGCAACGCGAATTGCGCCATATCCACTGAGCGTCGCCGCTCTCTTCTCATTAAAGTGGACCCCAAACTTGGGGATTTGGCTGATTCCGAGGCAGGTGAGGTGGCCCAGGGGGGCCTTTTTGATGACCCGTTCGTTAGAGAACTGGGTAAATTCGTAAACACCTTCACCTCCCTCGACAGAGCGCAATCTACCATCAAAAAGGTTTTCCCTTGGGTTTTCAGAGGGGCCAGTCGAGGTAGGGGCCGCTCATCCGGCTGTGGCTCCAATCAGCAGCCTAGAGGGCAAGGCTTCAACAGAGGTCAATACCAGGAGTAATCCCCTATTGGTAACTTCTACCCTACAAGGGGTCGCCGAGGGAAAGGACGAGGCTACCGAGGAGCTGCAACCGCTTCCGCTGGGGAGTGTCCTCCCTTTTTCCCATTTAAAAATAAGGGGGCGGCTGGGGAATTTTTTCCAGGCTTGGACTTCTGTCACGGGGGATCCTTGTGTTCTGCAGACCATTCAGGGTTTCCATATAGAGTTCCTGGGGAACCCCTGCCAACGAGTCAGACCTTGCCCTATCCAGTTTTCACATCAGGACTCTATCCTGGTAGACGAGGAAGTTTCCTCCCTCTTAGCCAAAGGGGCTTTCGTTCCCACTTCCCTGCATCTGAGGGGTTTTGTCAGCAATCTCTTCTTGGTGGACAAGACCGATGGGGGCAAGCGCCCGGTGATCAATCTGAGCGAGTTCAACGAGTGGCTGGTATACCGCCACTTCAAGATGGAAGGTATCCATCTTCTCAGAGATATCCTACGTCCGTCAGACTGGATGGTCCGTCTAGATCTGAAAGATGCTTATCTGGTGGTTCCGATATTTCCCCCACACCGGCGTTTCCTCCAGTTTCTTTGGCACGATCAGGCTTTTGAGTTTGCCTCTCTCCCGTTCGGCCTCTCATCGGCCCCCTGGTGTTTTACCAAGGTTCTCAAGCCAGTGATAGAGTGGTTGAGAGTTCGGGGCGTTCTGATGATCGTCTACCTCGACGATCTCCTCCTTATGGATGCTTGTCCTCGTCAACTCCACCAGCACCTTCAGATGACAGTCAATCTTCTTCAGAGTCTGGGGTTTGTCATCAACGAGGCAAAGTCGATGCTTTCCCCTTCACAATGTCTGATGTTTCTCGGGTTCGTGATAGACTCAAGGTCCTCCACTCTCAGCCTTCCGGCAAGGAAGATGGCGAAGGTCCGACACAAACTGCGGCGGTCGCTCGCCAGGAGTCAGGTCTCCCTCAGAGGTTAGTGGGTCTGCTCTCGGCCTCTATCCAAGTGATCTTCCCGGGGCCCCTCCGTTATCGCGCATTACAACGCCTCAAGGCGTTCCATCTATGAAAAGGGCTCCCATACTCTCACAAAGTGGTCCTTTCAGAAGGCGCCCGGAAGGAGATACGTTGGTGGCTTCAACACATGGAAGCGTGGAATGGCCGAGCGATTTTTGGCTCAGCTCCAGACCTCATCATAGAATCAGACGCCAACACCGTGGGTTGGGGAGCCAGGTGTGGAGAGTTTTCCACAGGAGGGTTGTGGTCTCCAGACGAACGCAGATTACATATCAATTGTCTGGAACTCCTGGCGGGCTCCTTCGCAGTACGCTGTTGGATGAGAGATTCCATTCAGTACTCAGTTCTTCTGAAGATGGACAACGTGTCCACAGTCCGCTACCTCAATCACTTGGGAGGCACGAGGTCCAAAGCCCTCTCCGATTTGGCTGCCGGTTTTTGGCAATACTGCCTTGATCACCACGTGTCGGTGACTGCAGAGTATCTCCCCGGTCGGGAGAACCTGGTGGCGGATTTTCAGTCACGCAACTTCACGGATTCGAGTCTGTGGAAGTTGGATCCAGCAGTTTTTCAGAGCCTGAACGACATTTGGGGTCCGTTTTCGATAGACCTGTTTGCCTCAAGGCTCGATCACCAGCTTCCCCGATTTTTCAACTGGAGGCCGGATCCCCTGGCAGTGGCCACGGATGCCTTTCTCCAGGATTGGAGCCTGGAGAGGGGGTACGCGTTTCCCCACTTTGCAATGCTCACTCGTCTGACGGCTCAGGTCAGGAGGCAGAGGGCAGAGTTGGTGGTTCTCTCCCCTTGTGGAGATCTCAAGTGTGGTTTCCAGTTCTTCTGGAACTTTCCTAGGATTCTCCAATCCTACTCCCCCTCTTTCCGGAGCTCCTTCTGGACCAACACCTAACTCCTCATCCTCTAGTCCTGCAGAACTCGTTACGGCTAGTGGCATGGCGGATTACAGGAGTCGCTGGGAAGTCCCAGGCCTTTCGGCAGAGGCTGAGGAACTCATGTCTAAGGCATGGGCCGACAGTACGGTCAAACGTTATAGATCCGCCTGGGGCAGATGGTCCCGTTGGTGTCTGCGACGGGGTGTTGATCCCTTGGACGCAGATGTAGTGTACATTCTGAATTTCTTGGCCCATTTAGCATCTTCTGGCTTGGCTTACAGGTCTATCAATACCTTTTGGTCAGCTATTTCAGCTGGACACTTGCAGATTAATAATGTCTCTGCCGGGGAACACCCTCTTGTCTGCAAACGTCTTCGGGGCATTCGCCTCTCTTTGCCTCCTGAACCTTGTTACTCAGCATTATGGGATGTAAACCAGGTTCTGAATTTGTTTTTGTCCTGGCAACCTAATCGGTTCTTGTCGCGGAAAGAACTGTCAGCTAAGCTGGCGATGTTACTTTGCTTGATTTCGTGTAGACGGGTGTCAGATGTTAGGGCTCTGGACATTACCTCCATGATGTTTACGCCCTCAGGAGTGACTTTCACGTTGCATAGACGGACCAAGTGTCACACAAGAGTGATCTCTTACCCAGAGTTCCCGGATTCCCCAAAGTTGTATGTAGTTCGCTGCTTAAAGGCTTATGAGGAGATGACGGAGGAATTCAGACCTCCGGGAGAGCGCCAACTTCTCATTGCCCTTCGCAAACCTTTCAAGGCTGTCTCCTCCCCTACCATTGCCCGTTGGGTTAGGTGGGTCATGCAGGAAGCCGGCATAAGCCTCAGGGATTTTGGAGCACATTCCGCTCACGGTGCAATGGCCTCAAAGGCTTTTGGCTTGGGTGCCCGTTTGGAAGATATACTGAACGCGGCTGACTGGTCTTCGGACTCTACCTTTAAGAGGTTTTACTTCAAGCCAGTGCTGGATATGGCTCACCTCGTTGTGAGCAAGCTTTGAACTAGCATAATCCTCGCCTCCAGTCCTGACATAGAATGAAAAATGTCCTAGCTATCGTAACGGAAAGTTTCAATTCTATTAAGGACTCGGAGGCGAGGATTATCCCGCCCTAGGGATTGTCAGAGGAGGTCCCACCCCGTACTTCAGTAAGTAAATCTGTTTGTCTGAGCTCTTATTGGGACTTTAATTTTCCTCTGTATCTAATGCCAATGATGCTACTGTTTGCTGGTTTGGTTCTCTATCTGAGTTCTCACTGCTCTGTCAATGGATTCATGATTTAGGTTGACTGCCTTATAGTGTTATGTCTGCTTACAACATATTCAGTTCGCAAATTGATGATATCTTGTCCTCGTAGGTTCGGATGCGAGTAAACAAGATGCCTGAGGAGTGGTTATTGGCTGACTTCACGCAAAGAAAGAGGAGGAAGGGCCAGTGAGAGCAGGCTATGTGGACGCTGGAGGGACCTGATTGGTGGATCCAGGACTGTTCATGATTGGACATTCTTTGTTGACCACTCTTTTCCCTAGGGTTCATGGGAAACGTTGTCTTGTTGTTGTTGTTTTGAATGGCTGTGTAGGAATAAAGTGGAGAAAGAAGGCATAATCCTCGCCTCCGAGTCCTTAATAGAATTGAAACTTTCCGTTACGATAGCTAGGAAATTTTTCATTCCACTTCACATAATTCCACACCATGCTACATACAATCCACACCACACAGTTCAGCGCTACACAATTCTATACTACGCAGCATAATTACACTCCACATACCACTAAACACCACATAATTCAACTCCACATATTTCCACTCCATAAATCCACTCCACGCCACATAGCAACACTCCACACCATGCTACATAATTCCACGCAAGATAACTTAATTTGCCAAACAATTCCACACCACAGAATTCCACACCACAATTCTCTTCACACCACTTACATCCAGTCTACACCACAGAATTCCACATCATGCCACATAATTCACCACACCACAGAATTCCACTCCACTACATGCCACTCCACGACACAAAATACCGCTCCACATAATTACACTCCATGACACACAATCCCACTCTACCTAATTCCATTCCACTCAATACCACATAATTACTATCCACATAATTTCACAGCACACCGTGCCACAATTCCACTCAATGCCACACAATCTCACGCCACACAATTCCACTACAACCCACATAATTTCACACCACATAGTTGCAATGCAGACAATATAATTCAACATCATGGCACATAATTGTAACTATATAGCGCTTACTACCCCAGACAAGGTCTTAAAAGGGCTTTTTGGCAAGTAGCATGCTACTCTGGAACCCGAAGGATTTGTGGTGTAGTGGAATTATGTGGTGTTGATTTGTGTGTTGTGGAATTGTATGTCACTGTGTTGAATTATGTGAAGTTGAATGCATGTTGTCTTCACAGGCTAGTTGCGTGTGGGGCACAGTCTACATCGGTTGGCTACATTGTCCAGTGATCTCTGCGGGGCTTAGATTGCTACATGCAGAATATCTACTGCAGTGCTGAGGGAGCCACCTTCATGGGAGGTGAGACGATGTTTCTCTTTTCTGTCCTCTCACCCCTGAAATTGGCTAAAACAGTGTGAATTGCATCCAGCCGTTGTTTCTGCCTCCCTGTGAGCGCTGGAGTCTTGAAATGACTCCTGCTTTGGACGGTTGGATTTATCACTGCTTTGAAGTTTCAATGCAGGCTCTGTGTGGGGGCGGGCATTATAATAAATGGGGTAACCCAACAAAAGTCCTTGGACCTGGGTGTCGAATGGTACAGAAAACAATGGTCCTGGACCTTTCTTTTCACACAAATTTCTTCTGTAAACAATTATCATTCAATTAGGACTCTGAGCATGCATAAAGTCAGCTCACGGTTACATAGATCCAAACTAGTTCAAGTACTTAGATGTGCAACAACCATTAGATTTCAAAACAGCATGTATTTATTCAATCACAAAATTAGATCCACAGACAGTAGATATCTTACTTAATTATAGCTAAAAGGAGAAGAAAAGGGGTTGCTCCAAGGGAACGTGCGAAAAAAAGAGGTGCTCTGATGTGAAGAGAGTGAAGATAAGGAAGGGGAAGAAATCCCAAGTGGAATCAGAAGGCAAAATTGATAAAAATAAAGTCTGACTGATAACAAAAATCAATCCCGGCGGCCTGTCCAGTAATGGTTAATTATACAGTTGATTGTTTCAGCATAATTCATAAACAATAGAGAGATATATCATCTTTGGCAGGATAGGGGAAGGGGCATGTGGTCCAGGCCTGTTGGGGGTAGGCGTCGACGTTTCGACCAGACTTGCAGGCACGGAGGGAAATTTTGACCTCAGCCTGCGGGTCTTCTTCAGGACAATGGATAAGAAGCAACCTATTCACGATGTTGGTAGATATAGCTCCCGGTATGGTCACCCGCTGAATTGTTGCGGTGCGATACCAGTATGGTGAGTAAGACCTCTGACCCTCGGTCTAGGTCCACTCTCTCCCCACTGCTCCGCTGTGCCGTCTCTTGCCTCCAGACCCCGACCTCCTCCTTGGGAGGTTTGAGGCTGCTGCCCGCTCCTGCGCCTGCTGCCCTGCAGACCAGACTGCCTCCAACCACCGTAACCTTTCTCAGCCGTTTTTTTTCTTAATTTTTTCCCTGTTGTGCCACTGTTATTGTGCCCATCTGTGTCTTGCTCTAATTCCACCACTGTTTTTATTTTCTCGTGCCTGCCTGTTCCTTTTTGCCGCTGCTGCCCCTGCAGCCCCTCCCCCCGGAATTCTCCCCGGAATTTCCCCCAGAACTTCCCCCAGAATTCCCCCCGGAATTCCCCTGCTCCCGCCTCCCAGCCTCTCCTCCCTCCCACCTCCCCTACTTAATGGTGGCCTCTGCGCGGTCGCGCAGCGGACGTGCGCAGCGGGCGCGCCGAAGGCGTGTCAAAGGCAAGCCCGTCTGCGCCCGTCCACGACCGCGGCCAGCGCCAGGAACCCTGGACCTCCCACTACCCATCGCTATGACACCACCACCCTCCTCGCACTCAACCCTGGAAGACTTAGAGAATGCCAACAGGCCTCGCCGAACACGACCCAAGGCCAGTTCTCCTGCCTCCACTGCTGCCAGACCCTCACCGCCACCCCGGCCTCCAACACCGCCGATGCCAGCACCGGCAACACCCTAAAATGCATCCTCCTCAACGTACGCTCCGTACACAAACACGCCATGGAAATCTGGAACCTACTCGACTCTCTTTCACCCGACATCGCCTTCTTCACAGAGACCTGGACCAACGCATCCTCCGCCCCCGACATCAGCACCGCCATCCCAGACGGATACAAGATCCAGAGGAAAGACCGCCCCAACCACCCAGGAGGGCGCCTCGCCATCGCCCACAAGATCACCCTCCGCCTCACCACCTCCAGCGAAACCTTCCCCTCCGCCGAACACCTGCACTTCAAGTTCCAGACCACCCCCAAAGCCACACTCTGAGGAACCCTCGTCTACAGACCCCCCGGCCCCCGAACACCTTTCACCACCACCATCACCGACTTCATCGCACCCCACGCGATCGTCTCAACAAACTACATACTCATTGGAGACCTGAACTTCCACCTCGACAACCCCAGCGACCCCAACTCCACTATCCTTCGTGACAACCTCGCCAGCATCGGACTTAAACAACTCGTCAACACACCGACCCACAGAGCAGGGCACACCCTCGACCCCATCTTCGCGGCAGGAAACAGCGTCCATTTCAGCCACACAACACAGCCGCCATGGATCGACCACCACTGCGTACACTTCGCCATCAACAAACCCAAGGCACCCAAACCAGCCCCACGCCCACCACGAAGGAACTGGAGCAAGGTTTCTGGCGAGCAACTTAACTCCACCCTCACCCGAGATAACCACACCTGGGCACCCGACGTAAACAGCGCAAACGATGTAGCCAGAGAACTCCACACCTGGATCTCCAACTGCGCAGATGAGCTCGCCCCGCTACGCAACCCAGACAGACAACGCCCCAGGAAAGCCGCCTGGTTCACAACCGCTCTGCAAGAAGTCAGACGCACCTGCAGACACCTGGAGAAGAACTGGAGAAACACCAAGACAACCGAAAACCACACCACCTACAAGGACGCCATGATGGACTACCACAACCAGATCAGAGCCACCAAAAGGAACTTCATCCACAACAAAATCCTGGCCAACTCCACCAACTCCAAGGAACTTTTCAGTGTCATTCAAGAATTCACCAACCCACACAGCGAAGCCACAGACATCACCCCATCCCAAGACCTCTGCGACAAGCTTGGAACCTATTTCCACCTCAAGATCAAAAACCTCTACGACAATTTCATCGACCATCCACCAGGCGCCACTGACGGCCCCCCGCCCCCCAGAAACACCAGCCAGCCCACCATCTCCAACTGGACACCGATCACGGCCGAAGACACCGCCTCGACCATGAAAAGCATCCACTCGGGGGCCCCCACCGACCCCTGCCCCCCTCACATTTACCACAGAGCTGTGGCCGCCATCGCACCCAAACTACAACGCACCATCAACACCACCTTCAAAACAGGCACCTTCCCAGATGACTGGAAGCGCGCAGAAGTCAGACCCCTGCTCAAGAAGCCCACAGCTGACCCCACCGACCTCAAGAACTATCGGCCCATCTCGCTCCTCCCCTTCGCAGCCAAAGTTGCAGAGAAAACAGTCAACAGGAAACTGACACGATTCATTGAAGAGAACGCCGTCCTCGACCCGTCCCAATCCGGATTCCGAAGCAACCACAGCACAGAGACCACCCTACTCGCCGCCACAGACGACATTCGCACCCTCCTGGACCAAGGCCACTCCGCAGCCCTCATCCTACTCGACCTATCAGCGGCCTTCGACACCGTCTCCCATCGTACACTAGTCGTCAGACTACACGACGCAGGCATACAAGGAACAGCCCTGGACTGGATCCGATCATTCCTCACCGGAAGAAGCCAACGGATCAGACTCCCACCCTTCCTCTCCGACCCCACGAAGATCACCTGCGGAGTCCCACAGGGTTCATCACTGAGCCCCACCCTCTTCAACATTTACATGGTGTAAGAAAATGGCTCTGTATATACTGTTCCCAAATAGGTACAGTGTGCACAGAGTCCACAGTCCCCAGAGGCTTGGCAGAGGCTAAAGTTAGATATAACCTTACCCTCTAAAGTGGTAGCTTGGTCGAGCAGTAAGGCAGTATCAGAGGACAGTGTGAAGCATTTGTTGTACACACTCAATCAGCAAATGAAGTCACACACTCAAGAACTGAACTCCAGGCCAATTGTTTTGTATATAAAAAAAATATACCTTTTTATTTTAGAACCAAGGAAGCTTGATGCAGGTAAGCATGTAAAATACTTTTCAATTACAGATTACTGTGATAGATACTTTTTCAAAGACAGTTGTACTTTGCACTTTTTTGTGTTTTACAGAAGTTGTAAAAGAATATAGCACAATTGCAGAAAACTCCATACATTGATTTCAATGGACTGTTTCAGGTAAAATGCATTTAAATTACTTTTGGATTACTTTTTATAACACAGTATTGGATCAGGGATTCAGCACTGGGGTAGGACCTGAAAACAGTTAAGTAAAATCGTTTTGGTTAAACGTATGATTTTTAAGCAATATTATACTGTTTTAAAAGTGAGCACTTAGAAATATTTTCCCACAGAATCACCAATGTTATCCTATTGAAGGAATTACAAGTTACAGGTAAAGTACGTTGCGATTATTTTTACAACTCAAGCAATGGATCATGGATTCATCACTGGGACCGTACCTGCAAACAGTTGGAAAAATTCGGATTAGTGATTCGTGCGATTTTTAAGGAATTTCCTTAGGTTTGAAAAGTGGACACTTAGAAACTTTTCCGGTAAAAATGTCTCAATGTTATTCAATGGCGAAAAACAAAGTATCGGTTGTTAAGGAGTTAATCGGTCTTGTTCGGGTCAGTGCTGGAGCCTTTTCTCCAGCACTGGGGTCTCTCCTGGAATCAGGTGAGAATTTTCGAATTCGGACTTCAGTCGATTTTTAAGGAATATTTTGAAGATTCAAAGTTGGGCACTTAGAAAAAATTCTGAGTATAGCCAGCCAATGTTACCCTATGGAGGAATTGTGAAAGGACGGTTTTAGGGTAAGTACTCGACTGGCGGGGTTGAGCTTCTGGGGTAAGACTCGGGGGTCTCCCAGGGTCAGGTTGATGCTGTAGCTGCACTCTCAGCGGCACTGGGACGGCCGAGTGCAGAGGGCTTTTGGGCCGTCGGGCGCCCAATGGTTTTCTATGGAAGAACTGCCTGACGAACAAACACTGCAAGCTCGGGGACGGAGATTCTTCAGGTGCGACCACCACTTCGAGAGATAAGTTGGGAAGGTAGAGGAAGGGTAGACACCCAGGAGTTGGGCACAGGGGGCCGTGGGGCGCCGGGTGCAGGGGTGTCTTTTGGTGTTGGAAATCTTACCCTCTGATGATCGCGGTAGGAGGGGTCCCTTGTTCTGAGGCTGCAGGCATCGTCAGGGTCGTCGAGGAGGGTCCGTGGGTGCTGGATACTGGGTCCCAGTCGCCGGGGGGGGACGTCCTCGTGGTGTTGGTTCACCTCAGCTCGGGCCAGGGTTGGCGGGTGCAGAGAGGTGTGGATTCGCGGTTCCGGGCCAGGTCTTGTAGTTTTCTTTAAGCAGCACCACTGCTCGTGGGAGTCCCTGTCTTGAAGTCTGTGGCAAGGCAGTCAGGTCCTCCGGGTTTGGCGAGGTTGCTGACCACAAGGGAAGCCGGGGTTTCGCAGGAGCAGGTTCAGAGGTCGACAGGCCGGTAGGGCTGGGGCCAAGTCAGTTGTCGTCGCCTCTTTGTTAGCAGCTGCACGGCTGGTCTTCTTGCTTCGTCTTCTTTCTTCTTTTCTTCTTGGGATCTGAGGAAGGAAGGTTCAGGGTGCCCCTAAATACTAACTTTAGGGGCGTTACAGGTATGGCAAGGGCAGGGACCAATGGGTCCCTGTCCTGGGGTGAGTACACCCCCTATCCGGCCACTCTCCAGTGGGAGGGGGGCAGGAGCCTAGCTCTGATTGGGTAGGGCTACCCATTCTCGAAATGGCGAGAGCCCGGAGTTGTGCTTTACCTCACCTCCCCCACCTGAGGAGTGGGGTTGGCAGAGGCTGGCACACCCCCTTCCCTTCCTTTGTCTTTCCCGCCTGTCTTCCCACCAAAGTGGGGGTCAGAACCGGTGGGGGCCAGTTGCTGAGTACAGCAAGTGGCCTGGAGAAGCTCACAAAGGCGGCATGCCTTTGAAGCTTCCCCTGCCCATCCTGGGGAAGGAGACCTAGCACCTCGCCCAGGATGTGCATTGTTGCAGGCACAGGAGAGCGGATGGCTCTCCACCCAGGGGTCCAGCAACAGGTCTGCTGTGTGGCAGCCGGGGCAGCCCCTCAGACAAGACGTGGATTGTAGGTTAGGTTCAGGGGGCAACTCTAAGTTGCCCTCTGTCGTGCATTTTACATTAAATCCCACACTGGCATCAGTGTGGGTTTAATGTGCTGAGAAGTTTGATACCAAACTTCTCAGTCTTCAGTGTAGCCATTATGGTGCTGTGGAGTTCGTAATGACAACCTCCCAGCACTATATACTCTTAATGGCATCACTGCACTTACAGTGCCCAGGGATGGCCCTGGGTACTGTAGGGGCACAGGGCTCATGCACCTGTGCCCACACCACTGGCATAGTGCACCCAGCTAGAGGGGTAACTGAGGTATGCCAGGGCAGTGTGTTTGTGGGCATGGCACACAGGAATGTGTGCCATGTCGACTCTCTGTTTAGTTCTGCACCAAGACACTCAGCCTTCAAAGGCAGGGTGTGTGTGTCAGGGTACAGGGCCTCTAAGGGTGGCACAATAAGTGCTGCAGCCCTTAGAGGCCTTCTCTGGTCACAGTGCCCTGGGTACCTAGGGTACCATTTACCAGGGGCTGACATGTGGCCAGAGATGCCAATTGGGTTTAGGCTACAATGCAGTTTTAGGGAAGGAACACAGGCCCTGGGCACCTGATTTGTCAGAGCCCAGGGCACACTCAGTCAAAGTACATCAGCAATTCAGCAAAAAGTGGGGGCATACCATGCAAGAAAGATGGCACTTTCTCACACAACCCCCCCCCCAAACGAAAGGTGATGAGACTAACCTTGCCCTATAGAGTCTTCATCGTCTAAGTGGAAGAACCTGGAAAGTCCATCTGCATTGGCATGGGCAGTCCCAGGTCTGTGTTCCACTTCAAAGTCCATTCCCTGTAGGGAGATGGACCACCTCAAAAGTTTTGGATTTTCCCCTTTCATTTGCATTAGCCATCTGAGAGGTCTGTGGCCAGTTTGAACTAGGAAGTGAGTACCAAACAAGTATAGTCTCAGCTTCTTCAGGGACCAAACCACAGCAAAGGCCTCCCTCTCAATGGCACTCCAACGCTGCTCTCTGGGGAGAAGCCTCCTGCTTATAAAAGCAACAGGTTGGTCTTGGCCTTCACCATTGGTCTGGGATAGGACCGCTCCTATCCCTAGCTCAGAGGCATCAGTCTGCACTATGAACTGCTTGGCATAATCTGGAGCTTTTAGAATTGGTGCTGAGCACATTGCTTCTTTCAGGGTGTCAAAAGCCTTTTGGCAACTAACTGTCCAGTTAACCTTTTTGGGCATTTTCTTGGAGGTGAGTTCTGTGAGGGGAGTCACAATGGACCCATATCCCTTCACAAACCTCCTGTAGTACCCAGTCAAGCCAAGGAATGCCCTGACTTGGGTCTGGGTTGTTGGAGCTGCCCAGTCCAGGATGGCCTGGATCTTGGGCTATAAGGGCTGTACCTGGCCTCCACCAACAAGGTGGCCCAAGTACACCACAGTGCCCTGCCCTATCTGGCATTTGGATGCCGTGATAGTTAGGCCTGCAGTTTGCAGGGCTTTTAAAACCTTCCCAAAGTGGACCAGGTGATCCTGCCAGGTGGAGCTAAAGACAGCAATATCATCAAGATAAGCTGCACTAAAGGACTCCAACCCAGCAAGGACTTGATTCACCAACCTCTGGAAGGTGGCTGGGGCATTCTTTAAACCAAAGGGCATAACAGTGAACTGATAGTGCCCATCAGGTGTGGAGAATGCGGTTTTCTCTTTTGCTCCTGGTGCCATGCCAATCTGCCAGTACCCTGCAGTTAAGTCAAAGGTACTTAAGAATTTGGCTGCACCCAATTTGTCTATCAACTCATCTGCCCTTGGGATAGGGAGAGCATCTGTCTTGGTGACAGAGTTGAGCCCTCTGTAATCCACACAAAACCTCATTTCTCTCTTTCCATCCTGTGGGTGAGGTTTGGGGACCAGAACCACTGGGCTAGCCCAGGGGCTCTCAGAGGGTTCAAAAACCCGTAACTCCAGCATCTTGCTGACCTCAGCTCTGATGCTTTCTTTGACTTGGTCTGACTGTCGATAGATCTTGTTTTTGACAGGTGCACTGTCACCAGTGTCCACATCATGGGTACACCAGTTTGTCAGACCAGGGGACAAGGAAAAGAGCTTAGCATACTGTTGCAAGACTTGCTTGCAGTCAGTCTGCTGCTGGGCAGAGAGGGTGTCTGAAAAGACAACTCCATCAACTGACCCATCATTTGGGCTGTATGAGAGGAGGTCAGGGAGAGGTTCACACTCTGCTTCCTGCTCCTCATCAGTCACCATCAGCATGGTGATGTCAGCCATGTCATTGTAGAGCTTTAGGCGGTTCACATGGATAGCCCTTTTGGGTGTCCTGCTTGTGCCCAGGTCAACTAAGTAGGTGACCTCACTCTTTTTCTCTAGGATAGGGTAAGGGCCACTCCATCTGTCCTGGAGTGCCCTTGGTGCCACTGGCTCCAAAACCCACACCTGTTGCCCAGGTTGAAATTCAACCAGTGCAGCCTTTTGGTTATACCAGTGCTTCTGAAGCTCCTGGCTGGCCTCAAGATTCTTGGATGCCTTTTCCATGTACTCAGCCATTCTGGACCTTAGGCCAAGCACATAGTCCACAATGTCTTGCTTGGGTTCTTGGAGAGGCCTCTCCCAACCCTCTTTCACAAGACAGAGTGGTCCCCTCACAGGATGACCAAACAGAAGTTCAAAGGGGGAAAACCCTACTCCCTTCTGTGGTACTTCTCTGTAAGCGAAAAGCAGGCAGGGCAACAGGACATCCCATCTCCTTTTGAGTTTTTCAGGGAGTCCCATGATCATGCCTTTCAATGTCTTGTTAAATCTCTCAACAAGTCCATTGGTTTGTGGGTGTAGTAAACTTGTACTGCACTCCACATTCCTTCCACATGTGTTTCAGTTAAGCAGACATGAAGTTAGAACCCCTGTCTGAAACCACCTCCTTAGGAAACCCTACCCTGGTGAAGACACCAATGAGGGCCTTGGCTACTGCAGGAGCTGTAGTAGTCCTAAGGGGAACTGCTTCAGGGTACCTAGTAGCATGATCCACTACTACTAGAATGAACTTGTTCCCTGAGGCTGTGGGAGGTTCAAGTGGACCCACAATGTCCACACCTACCCTTTCAAAGGGCACCCCCACCACAGGCAGTGGTATGAGGGGGGCCTTTGGGTGGCCACCTGTCTTGCCACTGGCTTGACAGGTAACACAGGAGCTGACAAACTCCTTCACCTTTTGGTGCATCTGGGGCCAGTAAAAGTGACTAACTAGCCTTTCCCAAGTTTTGGTTTGCCCCAGATGTCCAGCTAGGGGGATGTCATGAGCCAAAGTTAGGAGGAACTCCCTGTACGTCTGTGGTACTACCACCCTCCTGGTGGCTCCAGGAGTGGGGTTTCTTGCCTCAGTGTACAGTAATCCCTCTTCCCAATAGGCTCTGTGGGTACCACTGACATCTCCCTTTGCTTCTGAAACAGCTTGCTGCCTCAGGCTTTCAAGAGTGGGACAGTCTTGCTGCCCCTGGCACAGCTCTTCCCTAGAGGGTCCCCCTGGGCCTAAGAGTTCAACCTGGTAAGGGTCAAGCTCCATGGGCTCAGTTCCCTCTGGGGTATCCAAGTCCGCTCCCTGAGGAGAGGGGTCCTGAGTGGTTTGCTGTACGGAAGCTGGTCCCCCAGTCTTCTTGCCTTTTCTCTTGGTTGGTTGGGCCATACTTTCAGGCTCCAAACCTACTTTTTCACCCTTCCTCTTGCTCTGTGCTCTAGTTTGCACACACACCAATTCAGGGATACCCAGCATGGCTGCATGGGTCTTTAGCTCAACCTCAGCCCAGGCTGAGGTTTCCAGGTCATTTCCTAGCAGACATGCAGCTGGTAACTTTTGAGAGACCACTACCTGTTTCAGGCCAGTAACCCCCCCCCCGCCTAATGTCACCATAGCCATTGGATGATTAGTGGTAACACTGTCAGCATTGGTGACTGGGTAGGTTTTCCCAATCAAGTATTGCTCAGGGGAAACCAGTGTGTCTCTCACCATGGTGACACTGGCACCTGTATCCGTCAGAGCTTCTATCCTAGATCCATTAACCCAGGGGTATTGTAAATACTTCTTTAAGTTGGGTGGCCACACAGCTACAGTGGCAAACTCAACTTCCCCTTCTGAAACTAGAACTGCTTCAGTGTGCATCCTAATTTGCTCTGGGGACACTGTTGATCCCATCTGTAGACTTGCCACCCCAGGTGTAGCTGTACTGGTTGCCTTAGGGGCCTTGTTGTGGGGGCAAGATTTATCTACAGTTAAGTGTCCCAACTTCTTACAGTTGTTACACCAGGCCTTTGTGGGATCAAAGTTCTTCCCCCTATAAGGCTGAGGCACATAGGGAGTAGTTTGGGACCCACCCCCCTGAACAGGTTTTTGGGGCCCTTTGGAAGACTCAGACTTTTTATCTTGGGGATTCTCACCACCTTTCCCCTGGGGAGGTTTTGTAACCACTAGGGTGACATGGACAACCACTGGGGGTGACCAGACCCCAGTGGTTGTCCATGTCACCCTAGTCTTGACCCAGTAATCTGCCTTCTTTCCCAATTCTTGGGGAGAAATTAGACCTAGGTCTACCAAATGCTGATGCAACTTTTCATTTGTGCAATTACTTAGTATGTGTTCCTTCATAAACAAATTGTAAAGTCCAGAAAAATCATGCACATTATGTCCAGCTAACCAACCATCCAATGTCTTTACTGAGTAGTCCACGAAGTCAATCCAGGACTGGGTCTGGGTTTTGTGAGCCCCCCTGAATCTAATTCTATACTCCTCAGTAGTGAGCCCAAATCCCTCAATCAGAGTCTTCTTCATGAGGTCATAGGACCCTGCATCTGGCCCAGAGAGGGTCAGAAGCCTGTCTCTGCAGTTACCAGAGAACAGTTCCCACAGGAGTGCCCCCGAGAGGTTTCTTTACCTTTCTCATTTCACAAGCCCTCTCAAAGGCTGTGAACCATTTGGTGATGTCATCACCTTCCTCAAATTTAGGGACAATCCCTTTGGGGATTTTAGGATCAGAAGTTTCCTCCCTATCCTTTTTGGTATTGCTGCCACCATTGATGGGTGCTAAACCCATCTCCTGTCTTTCCTTCTCTAGAGCCAGGAGTCTGGTCTCTAGGTCCAGTCTTTTGGCCAACCTTGCTAAAAAGCTGTCCTCCTCACTGAGGCTGTCCTCAATGTCCTCTCTGAGACCTGAACCACCTGTGTGGCCTCTAGGTCCCCAGAGGTTGATTCTTGGAGATAAGGGTGCAGGGACCCTATCTTCCCTAGGCAGTGGTGGAGGTGGGTTCCCTTCTCCATCCTCCTCCCTCCTTTCCTCCTCTGCTTGGTCATCACCATGCTCAGAGGGGTGGGCCTTGGCATACTCAGCCAGGAGCTCCTGGAGCCCTTGTTTGGTTGGATGCTGGCCCATTGGTATATTTTTAAATTTGCATAAGGACCTTATCTCTTTGAAAGACAAATGAAGATATGGGGTGAGGTCGAGCTCCTCAACCAGGTCCTGTATGTCATTATTATCTTCACTAATAGCTGGGTTCTTGTCTTGAGACATTTTAACAAAAAGTTCTAACCCCTCTACCCTTGACTATAGTGACTTTTTATTTTCTAAAATTCTAAAGGGACTTAAGCAAGGCCCTAACAAGACTTTTAGTAATTTGGAAAAAATGCCAATTTAAAAAAATCAGAATTCTAAAGGCAATTTAAGAGTTCTGTCGTGTGATCAAATGGTAACCAAGTAGTCCAACAAATGCAAGTTTGTATCCCACCGCTGATCCACCAATGTAAGACAGTGGCTCTGTATATACTGTTCCCAAATAGGTACAGTGTGCACAGAGTCCACAGTCCCCAGAGGCTTGGCAGAGGCTAAAGTTAGATATAACCTTACTCTCTAAAGTGGTAGCTTGGTCGAGCAGTAAGGCAGTATCAGAGGACAGTGTGAAGCATTTGTTGTACACACTCAATCAGCAAATGAAGTCACACACTCAAGAACTGAACTCCAGGCCAATTGTTTTGTATATAAAAAAATATACTGTTTTATTTTAGAACCAAGGAAGCTTGATGCAGGTAAGCATGTAAAATACTTTTCAATTACAGATTACTGTGATAGATACTTTTTCAAAGACAGTTGTACTTTGCACTTTTTAGTGTTTTACAGAAGCTGTAAAAGAATATAGCACAATTGCAGAAAACTCCATACATTGATTTCAATGGACTGTTTAAGGTAAAATGCATTTAAATTACTTTTGGATTACTTTTTATAACACAGTATTGGATCAGGGATTCAGCACTGGGGTAGGACCTGAAAACAGTTAAGTAAAATCGTTTTGGTTAAACGTATGATTTTTAAGCAATATTATACTGTTTTAAAAGTGAGAACTTAGAAATATTTTCCCACAGAATCACCCATGTTATCCTATGGAAGGAATTACAAGTTACAGGTAAAGTACGTTACGATTATTTTTACAACTCAAGCAATGGATCATGGATTCATCACTGGGACCGTACCTGCAAACAGTTGGAAAAATTCAGATTAGTGATTCGTGCGATTTTTAAGGAATTTCCTTAGGTTTGAAAAGTGGACACTTGGAAACTTTTCCGGTAAAAATGTCTCAATGTTATTCAATGGCGAAAAACAAAGTATCGGTTTTTAAGGAGTTAATCGGTCTTGTTCGGGTCAGTGCTGGAGCCTTTTCTCCAGCACTGGGGTCTCTCCTGGAATCAGGTGAGAATTTTCGAATTCGGACTTCAGTCGATTTTTAAGGAATATTTTGAAGATTCAAAGTTGGGCACTTAGAAAAGATTCTGAGTATAGCCAGCCAATGTTACCCTATGGAGGAATTGTGAAAGGACGGTTTTAGGGTAAGTACTCGACTGGCGGGGTTGAGCTTCTGGGGTAAGACTCGGGGGTCTCCCAGGGTCAGGTTGATGCTGTAGCTGCACTCTCAGCGGCACTGGGGCGGCCGAGTGCAGAGGGCTTTTGGGCCGTCGGGCGCCCAATGGTTTTCTATGGAAGAACTGCCTGACGAACAAACACTGCAAGCTCGGGGACGGAGATTCTTCAGGTGCGACCACCACTTCGAGAGGTAAGTTGGGAAGGTAGAGGAAGGGTAGACACCCAGGAGTTGGGCACAGGGGGCCGTGGGGCGCCGGGTGCAGGGGTGTCTTTTGGTGTCGGAAATCTTACCCTCTGATGGTCGCGGTAGGAGGGGTCCCTTGTTCTGAGGCTGCAGGCGTCATCAGGGTCGTCGAGGAGGGTCCGTGGGTGCTGGATACTGGGTCCCAGTTGCCGGGGGGATGTCCTCGTGGTGTTGGTTCACCTCAGCTCGGGCCAGGGTTGGCGGGTGCAGAGAGGTGTGGATTCGCGGTTCCGGGCCAGGGCCTGGTCTTGTAGTTTTCTTTAAGCAGTACCACTGCTCGTGGGAGTTCCTGTCTTGAAGTCTGTGGCAAGGCAGTCAGGTCCTCCGGGTTTGGCGAGGTTGCTGACCACAAGGGAAGCCGGGGTTTCGCAGGAGCAGGTTCAGAGGTCGACAGGCCGTCGCCTCTTTGTTAGCAGCTGCACGGCTGGTCTTCTTGCTTCGTCTTCTTTCTTCTTTTCTTCTCGGGATCTGAGGAAGGGAGGTTCAGGGTGCCCCTAAATACTAACTTTAGAGGCGTTACAGGTAGGGCAAGGGCAGGGACCAATGGGTCCCTGTCCTGGGGTGAGTACACCCCCTATCCGGCCACTCTCCAGTGGGAGGGGGGCAGGAGCCTAGCTCTGATTGGGTAGGGCTCCCCATTCTCGAAATGGCGAGAGCCCGAGTTGTGCTTTACCTCGCCTCCCCCACCTGAGGGGTGGGGTTGGCAGAGGCTTGCACACCCCCTTCCCTTCCTTTGTCTTTCCCGCCTGTCTTCCCACCAAAGTGGGGGTCAGAACCGGTGGGGGCCAGTTGCTGAGTACAGCAAGTGGCCTGGAGAAGCTCACAAAGGCGGCATGCCTTTGAAGCTTCCCCTGCCCATCCTGGGGGAGGAGACCTAGCACCTCGCCCAGGATGTGCATTGTTGCAGGCCCAGGAGAGCGGATGGCTCTCCACCCAGGGGTCCAGCAACATGTCTGCTGTGTGGCAGCCGGTGCAGCCCCTCAGACAAGACGTGGATTGTAGGTTAGGTTCAGGGGGCAACTCTAAGTTGCCCTCTGTCGTGCATTTTACATTAAATCCCACACTGGCATCAGTGTGGGTTTAATGTGCTGAGAAGTTTGATACCAAACTTCTCAGTCTTCAGTGTAGCCATTATGGTGCTGTGGAGTTCGTAATGACAACCTCCCAGCACCATATACTCTTAATGGCATCACTGCACACAGTGCCCAGGGATGGCCCTGGGTACTGTAGGGGCACAGGGCTCATGCACCTGTGCCCACACCACTGGCATAGTGCACCCAGCTAGAGGGGTGACTGAGGTATGCCAGGGCAGTGTGTTTGTGGGCATGGCACACAGGAATGTGTGCTATGTCGAGACTCTGTTTAGTTCTGCACCAAGACACTCAGCCTGCAAAGGCAGGGTGTGTGTGTCATGGTACAGGGCCTCTAAGTGTGGCACAATAAGTGCTGCAGCCCTTAGAGGCCTTCTCTGGTCACAGTGCCCTGGGTACCTAGGGTACCATTTACCAGGGGCTGACATGTGGCCAGAGATGCCAATTGGGTTTATGCTACAATGCAGTTTTAGGGAAGGAACACAGGCCCTGGGCACCTGATTGGCAGGAGCCCAGGGCACACTCAGTCAAAGTCCATCAGCAATTCAGCAAAAAGTGGGGGCATACCATGCAAGAAAGATGGCACTTTCTCACACATGGCCCCCCTCGCAGCCATCGTCCGACAACACGGCCTCAACATCGTATCCTACGCCGACGACACCCAGCTCATCCTCTCCCTCACCAAAGACCCCACCACTGCCAAACTCAACTTCCAGAAAGGAATGCAAGACGTCGCAGTCTGGATGACCAACAGCTGCCTGAAGCTCAACGCCGAGAATACAGAAGTCCTCGTCCTCAGTACCACCCCTTCTGCATGGGACAGCACCTGGTGGCCGACCGCCCTCGGAAGCCCACCTACCCCCTCAGACCACGCCAAGAACCTCAGCATCGTACTCGACTCATCACTCTCCATGAACCGACAGGTCAACGCCGTCACCTCCAGCTGCTTCAACACCCTCCGCATCCTCCGCAAGACCTTCAAGTGGATCCCCCCTGAGTCAAGGAAGACAGTCACCCACACACTCATCACCAGCAGACTGGACTATGGAAACGCACTCTATGCCGGCATCAACAAGTCCCTACTCCGCAAACTCCAGACAGTACAAAACACCGCCGCCAGACTCGTCCTCGGCATCCCCTGACACGAACACATCAGCCAACACCTACGAAGTCTCCACTAGCTCCCCGTGGAGAAAAGAGTCACTTTCAAAATCCTCACTCACGCCTACAAATGCCTACACAACAACGGACCCAAATACCTCAATGACAGAATGAACTTCCACGTACCCAAAAGAAACCTCTGATCTTCCAACCTCACACTGGCCGAAACCCCGCGTATCCACAGAGCCAGAGCAGGCGGAAGATCCTTCTCTCACATTGCAGCCAAGACCTGGAACGAGCTACCGGCAGACATCAGACGCGCCCCCTCCCTGAACACCTTCAGGAAGACCCTCAAAACCTGGCTCTTCGGCTAAACAGTTCTGCGGACCCCCCCCTCAGCGCCTTGAGACCCTCACGGGTGAGTAGCGCGCTTACATTTCCCTGATTGATCTCAAGAGTCCATATTCTATGAAGGAGAAGTGATCCTCATCCGCACTTGTATATCGGTGTGGACCTAGTAAATCGGTATATTAATAATGCAGTTTCTAGGAATCATTCAGCAACTTGAAACAGCGTGTAAGAAGGTCCTCACTCTGACGCGGCACCGTCAGAGTCGGAGTGAGTACATTGGAACACTGAATTTCCAATTATTGCAAGTGGAATGATTGTCAATGAGGAGTTGATGCCTGCAGAGATATATTCAAAAGGCACGGGCCATATTTGTTCAAGAACTTAACAACAAATTGGAAAAAGCTGACCTTCACGTTGTGCCACAAGTTGAATGACACAGATATTATTGTGCTAACATTTGTTGCAATGTTCATAAGTCAAGGAGTGTCAGAGTTATGAATACGTTATGGAACAGGCGAGAAAAGACACTTACTCCAGCTTCATATTCTGTACAAGAAACCTGACCCAGAGACCCCCAGTGTTCTTATCAAGGCACATATTCTCACAGGTGATGACACTATGAGCAAGATTGGAACAAAGCTTAGAGCTTTAACTGCTGAATCTGGGAGGTTTCTAAAAGGTTTGCTGAGACAAAGAAGAATGTGACTTTAAAGATGTAGAAAAATACCTTGTGCGTGTGTGGAAAACGAGTTCTGACTGTCACATTTGACGATCTTCAGTACAGTGAGTTCAAGAGATCAGTCCCACTAAGCGGCCTTCCACCAACGTCATATTCTGTGCATGGACACATTAAAAGAGGGTTCTACTTGATCAGAAAATGTATAAATGTTTTGGATCATTCATATGTAGAGCACGATCCATGTGAATTTGGTGGGGAAGATATTGATGGGGTGCTAAAACCTATGAAATTTCCAAAGCCTCTACCCACAGAACACATACATGCACTTGCAAAACCTGTGCTACAAAAAGATGTCCCTGTTGATATGCTCTTCCCAAATGTTCAACATTCTGCAAATGAGCGATTGCTGAAACAAATAAAGTGAACTATGAAAATGTGTCTAAAACAGAAGTGATAAAAATAAATTTTTTTCATTTCAGATCATAAACATTGTTTGGTGTATACATAAAATGATTAAAAAACATTATTATTTGTTTAATTTCTATATATGTCTCTTCTTCCTCTATTATAGCTGCCATTTTGGAAAATGGCAGAAGGTTTGCTCTGAGGAGTTATTTTCTGTCTCTATAAGATTACTTGACCCCCAAAACCTATGTTTTGACACCAAAATAAAGTATATAGGTCTCATGGTTCCTGAAATATTACATCATCACTGTAACACATACGCCATTTTTAAAAATATCCTCCAGAAAAATTTAGCCCGGATCAGCAATGTCTACCAAAGCTATATTACTTCTCTAATGATCCGAAAACACAAATCAAAACTGAAAATCATTGGAAAACAATTTTTTACAGAGGTATATCAGGGGGCCGGGATTAAAACTAGGTCCTAACTATAACTACAGCACCAGTAGGTTAAAAAAATCAAATTTATTTATATATATATATATATATATATATATATATATATATATATATATATTACCTACTGGCGGTCGCCAGTAGGTAGCTATAGTTAGAACCTAGTTTCCATAGGAAAAGCATTTTGTGATTTGCTAATAACTTTGGCGTCGTTTGACGAATCGTCCTGAAATTCTCCCAAAAAAGAGTCTATTCAGGTCAGCTCCTATCCTGAAAGTTTGGGGGTGATTCGTCAAGCGGGGGCTGAGAAAAAATGGGGGTCCCAAAACTCGTTCTCTCCATGTTAATTTCCATAGGAAATTTTGCGACGAGCTACAGCCCGAACTGCTGAACGGAATTAACCCATATTTGGCAAAAAGGTAGAGCTTGGTTCAGAAAGTGACCTTTTTTTTTTTTTAAATGGTGTAAATCCGTTCAGTAGTTTTTGAGAAATTCAAAAAATAAGAGTCAAAAAATCAATTTCCCAAAGGAAACTTTGTGCAAGGCTACAGCCGAAACAACTGAACGGAATTACTCCAAATTTGGCAGAAAGGTAGTGCTTGGGTCAGAAAGCGACCTTTTTAAAAATGGTGTAAATCCGTTCAGTAGTTGCTGAGAAATTAGAAAAATAAAAGTTTCGATATCTGGGCAGAGCCTTAGTCGCGTGCGCGAGCTTCACTGTGATTGGCTGCTAGTAGTCCAAACCAGGAAGTGTTGGCAGCCATCTTGTGGCTCGGTAGAAGCGAGTCACCCGAAACGGAGAAACAAAGGTAGAAAACAAGAGAAGGGGCAGGGTAGAAAAACCTGACCCCTAGGCCTGCTCAGGTGGTCCCAAAAGGACCCCCAGGGCCCAAAAATCATTAAAAAAAAAAAAAAAAAAAAAAAAAAAATCGGCAAAAATTCGCGCTGGGGTCGCGGGTTCTCGCATTTCATTTTAATGAGGCCCTTCGGTGGGCTAGGTTCCGGGGGTATTTCTTAAAAAATAATAACAGGGGCTCGCAGGGGTTGCGCCGGGGTCCGGGCCGCCCCGGGGCTTCACTCATGTTGGGAGGGGGGGTTGCGCAGCCCCCCTTCTGGAGCATTCTATGTGCTTGTAACTTTGGCGTCGTTTGATGAATCTTTATGAAATTATCCAAAAAGTTTCTCTTTTATTGATTAGCTCTTATATTGAAAGTTTGGGGGTGAATGGTGTAGGAGGGGCTGAGAAAAAAGAGGGTCCTAAAATGTGTTTTCTCCATGCAATTTCCATACGAAACTTTACAGAAACTACAGGTGAAACTGCTGAACGGAATTACGCCAAATTTGGCAGGGAGAAAGGTGATGGTCCAGAAAGCACGCTTTTGTTTAAATGGTGTAAATCCGTTCAGTAGTTTTTGAGAAATATTAAATTTTACAGATATCGATATTTGAGAATTCTGACGTGATTGGCTGAGGGGTTACAAGCACCAGCTTGCGGCTTATTGGCTGTGAATGGTTGAAACCAGGAAGTGTTGGCAGCCATTTTGTGATTTACTCCGTCAGCTCGCATCTCTCCGTGTAGAAGCCATCGGGTTCGTAGTTTTACCTCTGCGAGGCAACACTGGCATCTGTGTCTGTGTGAGATATGCCTTTCACGCTGCCTCTCTTCATATCACCAGGTCGCGGCTATGCCTTTAGAAGCCCGTCCGTCGGCTCGGAGCTCTGTGAGTCAGTCTGTCGGTACGATCCCCTACACTACCCAAAGACTACCCAAACACCACTGCACTGTCGTAAACTCTACAACACTACCCTCAGCACGATCCCCTACACTACCCAAACACCACTGCACTACCCTAAACCCTAAATCTACCCCCAGCATGACCCCCTACACTACCCAAACACCACTGCATTGTCGTAAACCCTAAAACACTACCCCTAGCAGGACCCCCTACACTACGCAAACACCACTGCAGTACCCTAAATCCTAAAACACTATCCCCAGCACGACCACCTACACTACACAAACACCACTGCACTACCCTAAACCCTAAAACGCTACCCCCAGCACGACCCCATACAGTACACAAACACCACTGCAGTACCGTAAACACTAAAACACTACTCCGAGGACGACCCCCTACACTACACAAACACCACTGCACTACCCTAAACCCTAAAACACTACTCCCAGCATGACCCCTTACACTACCCAAAAACCACTGCATTTTCGTAAACTCTAAAACACTACCTCCAGCACGATTCTTACACTACCCAAACACCACTGCACTACCTTAAACCCTAAAACGCTACCCCCAGCATGAACCCCCAAACAGTACACAAACACCACTGCACTACTCTAAATCCTAAAACAGTACTCGCTGCATGACTTCTCACACTACACAAACACCACTGTGCTACCCTAAATCCTAAAACACTACTCTCAGCACGACCCCTACACTACACAAACACCACTGCACTGCCGTAAACCCTAAAACACTACTCCCAGCATGACCCCCTACACTACCCAAACACCACTGCACTGCCGTAAACCCTAAAACACTACTCCCAGCATGACCCCCTACACTACACAAACACCACTGCACTACCCTAAACCCCAAAACAGTACTCCCAGCATGACCCCTTACACTACCCAAACATTACTGCATTGTCATAAACTCTAAAACACTACCTCCAGCACGATTCTTACACTACCCAAACACCACTGCACTACCTTAAACCCTAAAACGCTACCTCCAGCACGAACCCCCTACAGTACACAAACACCACTGTACTACCCTAAAGCATAAAACAGTACCAGTTCGTCGGTTCGCAGGTCTGCGTCTGCGAGCCGTCGTGTCCCTAGCTGTACATGTGCGAGCCAGTCCGTTAGGTGATAGGTGTGTCTCTGCTAGCAGGGCCGTTGGCCCGTTGGTGTCCCCTTGCGAGTTAGACCCGAGCTCTCCCTCTGTGAGCCAGCACGGTGTGCGTTTGCGAGCCGACGGCCCGTAGCTCTCCCTGTGCGAGCCGACGGGCCGCAGCTCTCCCTCTGCGAGCCTGCCCGACGGCCCGCAGGTCTCCCTGTGCTAGCCGGATCGCAGCTGTCACTCTGCGAACCGATATTGGGAATATAAGGCGGCTCTAAAAAGAGCCCTTGTGTTTATTAGTTGGAGCTACATATAAGTGCGGATGCACAGCTTCAGGTTATTCAGAAAAACTCGTTTTCCCTGATCTGTGAAGTGTACTCCATCACTTCTGTAGATATCAGCCATATAAAAACGTATGTTGTTGTTGTAGATCGACCCCATTCTATGGTCTCTGAGGTATGCAGACACAGCTTTGTTGACATTTTTCCTAGATTTTTCAATCTGAGGACAAAATTGGTTTGACCATTTCCACTTCTGTCTTTGGCATATATTGGAATATACAAAGACAGCTTGAGGCAAAAGCAACATCAATTGTCAAAAGGTGTCTTTCATTAGCATTTCCAAACCTACACCAGTCAATGTGCCTAAGTCGTTTCCACCACAGTGCACAATCTTGAGGTCAGGGTGTTGGAGATGCAAACAGGTTTTAACCAAAGGCAACAATTGGTGCCACTTCAATCCTCTCTGTCCAAACCATTTAATGTCCACATTTTGTAAACCTAGGTCTAAGTCAATACGTCTCTGTTCTGCATACCTCTTGCACCAGAAAACATAGCTATGTCCTACGATCCACACTAGCATTTTGAAGGTATGGCTGGGAAGTATGGATAGATGTCTGTAGCTCATGCAGTCCGTTCATAGAATAAGAGATATGTTTAAAGGTGGGGAACTACTTTTTTTCTCATTCAAAACGATAACTGATTGGGAGATGAAAAACATTGTTTTTTAAAAGTAGGGTGCACATTGGTTTTGTGGAAAAGCATCTTTGTGATTGGTTAAGAAAAAGCAGTTTAAACGTGGAGTACATATGATAGGATAAAATTTGGTCAACTCAACCACACCTGCTACTTGCATTTGGAAGGCACTGTTCGAACTTAAAACAATTGTGAACTAATAACCTGCACGTGCCGTTAAATGTTCGAGAAAATGTTGCAAAAAAATATCGTTAAGTTTAAAAAAATTGATGAACTTTTAACCTGCACGTGTTGTAGAATGTTCTAGAAAGTGTGTTGATAGAATACGTTGCACTTCTGACTTCTATGTGTCCTTGAATATTAAAAAAACTGTTTATATGGAAAATTCAAAAATAACCAATAGAGAGAAGTTTTGCAATCTAAAAGAATCAAGGAACTATTCTAATTTGTTCTTTACATGTATTTATGTGTGGAGTAACAAAATTACAGACACAACAGCACCAGGAAGAGGAACAAGCAGGGAGTGGGGGGACAGGGGGAGATGGGCACAATGGCACACATGCACAATTAAGTACAGCACAACTACAGACAAACCATGGCTAAAATGAAACACCAACAAGGAGCACAAGTCACACAACCCGCCAACATCACACCACTGAACAAGCACAGAAGTGAAAACCACACTGCCTAAAAGGGAGAAGGGTGAACAAAACCTCACATGAAGGGACATCTCACACAGAATGCAGCACACACACACATATGAAGCAGAGCACAGCAACATCCAACACAATGGTGTCCAAACACAAACATTTGCACAATCGAACACAGGACACAAATGCACTCGCCTGTGGCGGATAAACGTCCAAAAGCGTCAGTACGAAACAGGCACATGAGAACGCATAAGTACAAACCCACAGTCCGGATGGGGTAGCAATTCACGTATGGCAGGCAGCCAGAGAGTCCATGACACACACATTGGCATACAAATGAAGACACAACACATTTGGAGACAAGTGAAAATGTGGAAACTTTATAAAAAAAAGTGAGTGTCAGTACGGCCAAGAGTAGTGCCACGATATGCAGACAAATGCAGCAGCATGCCTGAATAAGGAACGTAGGAAAACGTCCATGTTCACCTCGGGGTAGTCCATCACCAACACACGTCAGTGTCAAGCAGCGTTGGTTATCTGCGCCTCGGACATGAGTCGACACCAATGCAGCCATGTCCACTGTCGTCTTGGGACATGTGACCAGATGCACAACATGCAATGATGCGGCGGGACACGTGCAATGTGGCACATCGAGTCGTGGTTGCAGGTACCTTGTCACTCGTCCATGAACGCGAGTGCAGCTGCGTAAGCCACTATCTCTAATGAGTGATGGTTGGCCACAATATTTGACATGTCATCGACGTAATCCATCAGCTGACCGGGACAGATGTGCTGACTCCAACCACTGTACCCAATGTGCACCAAAGCAGAATCGGGAAGTGGGTCAATTTGCTCACTGCATACTACGACACGTGCAATCTCCCAGGCCCAGTTCCCAACATGCATGCCAAACATCCATGCATGCCATAAACGGGCATCACCATGACACTCCTGGTCGTGGGCCAACAGGGGGCGACCACACCCGTCGTAATCCATGTCAGCTACGCACACGTTGGAGAGGCACACGTCCATGCACCACTCGGATAGGCAAGTGCGACATTGCAATACAGGTTGAACGCAGGTGACGTCCGCAATGCGGAAGCTCAGCCGGTAAGTGATCCGCAGCACTGCCAAAGGCAGTGCACCCAGGACATGCAGCAGACGTGCAAGGTATAGGTGGACGTGAATGGCGTCGACCATGTGTTCGGGATGCCCTGCCATTGGGTCAGTGGCTCTGCTTGTAGCTGCACTGGCTTGCCGTGTGCCAGTCTTGTGGATGAAATGGCACAGCTTGGTGCAATGAGCCGGGTCTGTGTGCAGGGCAGGGGTGTGGTGGGAGTACGTGTGAAGGCCATTTCACGCACGCTAACTACGACGAAGGACTTTTGAGTGTGGGATGTGTACTTGTTGTTCTCAAATCGGGCAGTGCGTAGTGTGGGAGACGGATGCAAATATTATCGTATCTGTCAGGGGGGGCTGGCCACTTGCAAATTCCTTCTCGGAGCAGCAGATGTGTTAGCGCAAGATAGCTCAGACAAAGAACTTTTCATCCCTACAGTAACTTCTCCAGCTGGATTCATACAGGATGTGTACAAAGGCCGGTCGTGGGATGTCTGCAACCCTGGTCATCATGGATGAGATGCCCAGCACGTGGCACATGGGCGGGTTCACTGTGTGTTACGTTGCCAAACAGCTGCTCCTCCCTCCCTCAAGCCCCCACACTTTTGTGCGCTGCGCTGTTGTATCCCGTGCACTCCTACGGCACACCATTGTAATGCCTATTCGCGCATGTCCTGCGGCATTCCAATCACCCGTGACACTGCCGTTTGGAGGTGGTGCATGCCACTTTACAACATCGACTGCTGCGGCCCTTGTGGCGGCCACACCAGAACACAGAGACACACTTACCGCACTTCTTGCACACGGACATGTCCAAGACACCCCGTTCCCCTTGCCGGATAGGCACACCCCTGCGCTGACCTGTGTACGCCGGACCAGCACACGCCGCTTGTGCATGCAGGAGGATGCGTGCGTAGCTACATGTCCAGGCTCACTGCCAACGCTGAGGTGACATGGTAACGTCCGCTGAAGACAGCACACTGTGATGTTGCAGGGCCCGTGCCCATCATGCTAACACAATGACCACACGGACACACTTGCTCAGATGCGGGTTTGGGGCGCGTTGGCGGTCCTGGGGTTGTTGCGATGTGTTGTGGCCCTCATGGGTATCCGTGTATCATGCTCATTGACTCTATGGCACCTGTGGGTGTTCCGGTGTGGCTCTTGGCTGTGTTCCCTTTCATGCTGCAGGTAGTCGTCCTGCTTAACACCAGCAGAAAGCAGGTGTAAAATCCCTGGTGCTAACACGGCTTATCGCCGGAATTTGTTTCGCATCGCAGTTTTTACCTTTCGTTGTGAAAGTTGTGATGTGGTTTTTTCGTGTACAGAAAAATAAACGAACTGGGCAGTGTATCCCGTCAAGATTCAGCACCTGACCCACTATTCCCAGTCAATATAAATACAATGAGATTTCTTCATTGATTTTGTGTGTACACTCTAAATGCACCCACTACCACAGTGCAATTCAATACAGGATTTTAGTATTTAGAATAAATCGCAAAGCTGCACCTCGTGTGTTTTTGCACGGGAACGCCTACTCTGCATCTCATTATCAGCACTTTAATGCAACTAAAGTTGAGATAAATCTAACACACTATTCAGAAGCTAGTGCAAACTGCAGACATCACCAGTATTACCGCGATAACTGCCCCAAAATTTAACACCATGGTGGACACCACCAAATAACAGTAATAAGAACGAGAAAGTCACACAGCACTTAAGTAACAACCAAAAACTTTATTGAATTTATTTTTTCTTCCAAACTTTATTTTTCCGTTTACGTACATGTCGACGACACAGCCTGGAAAATAAAGCACAAAATAAGGACGTGTGTAATGCGCATATCAAACGAGTGAGACACAGAGAAAGAGAGAAGGAAAAAAAAGCCAGAGAGGGAAGGAAAGAAAGGGAGTGAGAAAGGGAGAAGGGAGAGAGAGTGAGAGAGATAGAAGGAAAGGAAGGAAGAGAGTGAGAGAGAGTGAAGAGAGGGAAGTGAGAGAGAGAGAGAGAGAGACACTGCCGCCCCTGCGCATCCATGACCAAATAATTAACTGCTGCCACCGGAGTGTCTACCAGTGGGCACTCCACGTGCCCGTGAAAGCTCCAGGGCCCGGTCCCGCCACCATGGCTTAGTGCACATTATGTGGACCCACTCCGCGGCCCAGCAGATCCCACACATGTCGCTGAGTCCTGAGTCATCAATGGCGGAGACCACATCAGCTTTTGGTGCCGCTAACCCTGTGCAACGCAAGTCAGCGCCACGTGGTGGTAGGCCGCTGACGGCCATACAACTTAGGGTGCGACTAACCCTGTGCAACTCAAGTCCGCGCCATGTGGTGGTAGGCCCCTGACGGCCACATCAGCTTCGGGTGGCACTAACCCTGTGCAACTCAAGTCTGCGCCACGTGGTAGTAGGCCCCTGACGGCCACATCATCTTCGGGTGGCACTAACCCTGTGCAACTCAAGTCCGCGCCACGTGGTAGTAGGCCCCTGACGGCCATACAGCTCAGGGTGCGACTAACCCTCTGCGCAACTTTTCATGGACTCTTTATGATTAAGACCCGTGGAGCGTCCGCCATCCAGTCACCACCGGCAATAAAGGATGTGACGTTGTCGATCCATTATATTTGCGTGGTCACATGGCCTGTGACGCATGTGCCGGATGGGTGTGGTGTGTGTGCAAACCTGCCCTCAGGGAGTGGCCGTGACATGTTGACAACTAGACCACTGACCTGCACACCAACAGCGAGTACGCCTGCGACAGGTAGCTATGTGGGGGGTGTGAAAACGTGTTTTCTCAATGGATTTGCCATAGGAAACTTTAGACAAGGCTACAGGTCAAACTGCTGAACGGAATTACGCCAAATTTGATAGGGAGAAAGGTCTTGTTCCAGAAAGCGCGCTTTCTCGCATCGAGTGAAAATATAAAAGAAAGGTCCCGGGGGCAATTTAATATACCAGAGCTCTGTCTGTGCGAGATAACCCTTTCACGCTCCCTCTGTCCAACATCACCACTTCGAAGCTATGCCGTTAGAAGCCAGTCCGTCGGCTCGCAGCTCTCTACCTTTGTGAGCTAGTACGCTGCTGTGCCTGTACCTCTGCGAGCTACTACGTTGCTGTTCCTTTGGGAGCGGACAGCTCGTAGTACTGCGTCTGTGAGTCGAGCGGACGGGCTGCAGTTGTCCCTCTGCGAGCCTGGGTGCGAACTGTTCATAAGTCACACTACATAAGCATTGAAAAGCCATTTTGTGATTCAGTCCGTCAGCTGGCATCTGTCCGAGGCATTTCTGAAAACATACCGGAGTTCTTTCTGTGAGAGATACCCCTTTCACGCTGCCTCTCCCCACATCAGCAGGTAACGCACCCTCTTCCCACATTACCAACATACCCCCAACAACCTTCTTGGGCCTGGAATTGTCCCTGTGCTGTTGGACAAACAAGAATATTAGTCATGTATAGATTTACATATAAAACATTTTATTTAAACAAAACAACAAATAAAACTGAAGGGAGTCTGGTGCTGTGGTCGCTGCCACGAAGTTGGGGTCACTGCCATTCAACGACTCAGGACACAGTTGCACATGTGGGATCGGCTTGTATTGAACAGGGTTAGTGGCACCACGTGTCGCGCCTTGTGTTGTACAGGGTTAGTGGCACCACGTGTCGCCGGCCTTGCATATGGAAATATGCCTCACTGATCGAAGGGAGTCTGGTGCTGTGGTCGCTGCCACGGACTTGGGGTCACTGCCATTCAGGACTCAGGACACAGTTCCACATGTGGGATCGGCTTGTGTTGAACAGGGTTAGTGGCACCACGTGTCGCCGGCTTGTGTTGAACAGGGTTAGTGGTACCACGTGTCGCCGGCTTGTGTTGAACAGGGTTAGTGGCACCACGTGTCCAAAATTCGAATTGCGAGCTCTGCTGCCCGCAGTGTAGACTGCTAATGAGTGTTCGTTTGCACTTGAAGATGAATTTGGTGATTGTACTAAAGCTATAACTGATATAAAAAAAGTTCTTGAAGCAAGGATACTAAAAGGATATTATGTAGGTTTTAGGCCTGTGATAGTTACTTGCCTACTGGACTCTGTAATTAATGAATCAAGACTTAATTTTAATTGTGAGCCCTGATGACCGCAGTGTAGGCCAGAGGTACCGGTCAGCAAGGGCCCAAAACCACGTGGCGTTGAGTTGAGGTGCACAGTTAGTGGCACCAGAAGCATTCAGAATGTATGAGCCTGTGATGCTGCTTGGTGCGGACGGGCCGCACTGGGAGCAATGTCTCTTACCTACTGGACTGCGTCATCTGCAATCGCGACTGTATCTGAATTGTGAGCCCTGCTGACCGCAGTGTAGGCCAGAGGTAGCGGTGAGCAAGGGCCCACAGCCACGTGCATAGGTTGGTGGCCCCACCGGCCTGCGTAGTTCAGGTTCAGTGGCACCACGTGTCGCCGGCCTTCCATATGCAAATACGCCTCACTAATCGAAGGGAGCCTGGTGCTGTGGTCGCTGCCACGAAGTTGGGGTCACTGCCATTCAGGAGTCAGGACACAGTTCCACATGTGGGATCGGCCTGTGTTGAACAGGGTTAGTGGCACCACGTGTCGCCGGCTTGTGTTGAACAGGGTTAGTGGCACCACGTGTCGCGGCTTGTGTTGAACAGGGTTAGTGGCACCACGTGTCGCGGCTTGTGTTGAACAGGGTTAGTGGCACCACGTGTCGCGGCTTGTGTTGAACAAGGTTAGTGGCACCACGTGTCGCCGGCTTGTGTTGAACAGGGTTAGTGGCACCACGTGTCGCCGGCTTGTGTTGAACAGGGTTAGTGGCACTACGTGTCGCCGGTCTTCCACAGTGTAGGCCGGAGGCAGTGATCAGCAAAGGCCCACAGCCACGTGACGTTGACTTGAGCTGCACAGATTGGGAGCATGCAGTCTTCTTAACCGATTATACTCTCTTACACAATTTGCATCGGCACTAATCTTGAATTGTTAGCCCTGCTAACCGCATTGTAGGCCCGAGGCAGCGGTCATCAAGGGCCCACAGCCACGTGGCGTTGACTTGAGCTGCACAGAGTTAGTGGTACTTGAAGCACTTGGCGTGTGCGCAGTCAGCGATGATGCGTGGTCCGGGCTGGCCGCACTGGTAGCAATGTCTGTTGCCTACTGGACTGCGTCATCTGCAATCGCAAGTCGCTCTGAATTGTGAGCCCTACTCACCGCAGTGGAGGTAGGAGGCAGCGGTGAGGAAGGGCCCACAGGCACGTGTTGTTGACTTGAGCAATGTCTGTTGCCTACTGGACTGCGTCATCTGCAATCTCGACTCCATCTGAATTGTGAGCCCTACTGACCGCAGTGTAGGCCGGAGGCAGCGGTCAGGAAGGGCCCACAGCCACGTGTTGTTGACTTGAGCAATGTCTCTTGCCTACTGGACTGCGTCATCTGCAATCGCGACTCGATCTGAATTGTGAGCCTTGCTGTCCGCAGTGTATATCGAAGGCAGTAGTTTGTACAGACATAAGTCTGCGGTGCTGTGCCGCTGGGGGCCTGTGTGGCGGAAGCCAGCGATAAGTCATCAGTGATGTCATCAGTGATGTCACTGACCATGTCATGAATGATGTAATATGTGACGTCATCAGCAGTGCATTGCGGCGGCGCGGGTTATAGTTAGCTGAACTAACTATAACGGTGGAATTTCTATGGTTTTGTATGAGTGAAATGTCCAACTAACTATAACGTCCCTGAAACCTATGGTTTTTTCAGTGAATTTCTAAAGTTTTTTAAATGCTAATTTCTAACTATAACGTGCCTGAAACCTATGGTTTTTTCAGTGAATATATATATATATATATATTTTTTTTTTTTTTCACTGGAAAAAACAAAGGTTACAAGGACGTTATAGTTAGCAAATAGAATTAAAAAAAACCTTAGAAATTCACAAAAAAAAACAAAGGTTACAAGGACAGATTTTACTCATACAAAACCAGAGAAATTCAACTGTTTTAGTTACCCGAGTTAACTATAACTTGCGCCCCTGCAATGCACTGCTTATGACCTCACATATTGCATCACTCCTGACATGGTCAGTGACATCACTAGGCGAAAAGCTGTTTATCTTGAACTCCTATTGAAAAATAAATTCAAGCTCTTCATCAACCATTTCATTTCTGTAAAAAATGAAATGTGATTGACAGAACCTGAGTCTCATGCTTGTTAAGTAAATTGAAAAAGCCAGACAAAAGCAATAACCCTTGAAGCCTTTAGGCCTTTCTGGAATGTTAATATCAGAGTAAAGTTCTACCTGCAATAGATGGGGACAGTGTCTTAAAGGTCAAATGTGTGCTTATTGGAATCAGGGCAGTACTTTGACCTCTTTGTGTCAAGTTAGTTGGGGTCTGTTTGCAATAAGTGAACCAATGTAAAAGGCAGTGGGGTGGGCAATCACTCTAGCGAGCCCATGGCAATAAATGCAAGTCCAAAAGCACCAGGGAGCACCACAGGCCATGAACCAAAAAATATAAATGCAAGTCCAAAAGCACCAGGGAGCACCACAGGCCATGAACCAAAAAATATAGTTAGAGGGAGAACAACTAGGCACCATCTACCCAGAAAATTATTCATACAAAACTGCCCTTATGGAATAAAATAGTCTTTTGCAGTTCCCTCGGATATCTGGACCAGGAGGGAGGGATTTTCCTGATGCTATGCCCCCTGGGACTTCAGACCCCACTGCAGGATGCGCATGTGCCAACGGGTATGTTTTACCAACAGGATGCAGGAGGTGATGAGACCCAGCAGCCTCAGCCTCAGAGTCAGTCCCAACAAAATCCAGGATAGAGGCTGAAACATCGGATTCATAGCCAAAATATTCCAGGCTTGCTGTTCTGGAGGATAAGCCATAAACTGCACTGTGTCCAGTAAAGCTCGAATGAAAGGGAGTGGCTGAGAGGGAGTCAGGTGTGAATTTGGCACGATGATGGTGAACCACAGCCAATGCAAGAGGTCCACCGTAGTCTGGAGGTGGGAAACAATTGCCTGGAGCGAGCTCACTTTCAACAGCCAATCGTCGAGGTAGGGAAGGACTGGAACCCCTGACCTCTGAAGATGCGCTACAACTATAGCCATCCCCTTGGTGAACACCCGAGGGGCATTGGTAAGTCTTAAAGGGAGCACAATGTACTAGGGATGCTCCTGGCCCACCGTGAAACACGGGTAGCGTCTGTTGGCAGGCAGGATGGGAATGTGGAAGTAAGTGTCCTGCAAGTCCAATGCTACCATCCGGCCTTCAGGGTTGATGGCAGATAAGACCTGAGCCAGGGTAAGCATCTTGAATTTTTCCTTCTTTAAGAAGAATTTGAGAGGGCATAGAACTAGAATAGGATGGACACCTTCAACCTGTGGCACTGTAAAGAGTTGGAATAGCAACCACAACCCAATTTGTGTTGTTCGTACCCTCTCATGGCTCCTTTGGACAGAAGGGTCAGTACTTCCCGTCACAAGAGCACAAGGTGGTCCTCTGTCAGCTGATCTGGGGACAGAGGGAGTGGTGGCAGGGTTTGTTGGAACAGGAGGGTGTAACCCCGATGAACGATCTGCAGCACTCATTTGTCTATTCTGTCCCTCCATTGGTGCAGATGGTACTGGATTCTGCCGCAAACAGGATGCCCATGCTGGGCTGAGGGCAAACTAAAGAGGCTTTGACTGTGTGGCTGCCGTGGGGGATACAGATTGGACCTCTGGCCTTGGGCCCGACGAGGCCTGTAAGAGCCACGTCAATGGCCACTAAAGGACTGAGTCTGCTGGCCATGACGAATAGATGGGAAAGGATATGGCTGTTGGTCCCTACTGTAGCCATGGACGAGGCGAAAGGTGGAATGCTGCTGCAGCGGGGCTAAGAATAGCCCTAACGACCTAGCAGTGGCCCTACTATCCTTGAATCTCTCAGTCTCCGAAGAGATAGGTTCTATTTAATTGCATGTCCATGATTGAGGCTTGGACATTCCCTGAAATGCCATTATTCCTCAGCCAGGCGTTATGCCTCAGAAGAAGCAATGACTCTACCCAGTGAGTCAACTGTATCCAACCCGCATCGAATCATGAACTTTGCTGCATGTTGCCCATCAGCAATGGCTTGGGAGAGTATTGCCAGGACTGCTGGGACCATAGGCAGCACTTATGCAAGCATATCCCACACAATATGGGAATAACGGTCCATTTTTGACAGACTGCAGTGCCAGGTGGGGGAGGGGGAATCCTCTTTCTGAAGTTATCCAGATACTTGAATTACCTATCTGTTGGTGTGGCGAGGAACACACCGGGACTGATTTGGGATGTCGCAGCCTGGACCATCAGACTCTCAGGGGTGGGATGCTGGGTGAGTAAGGCCGGATCTCCGGGAGTTGGACGATGAGAAATGGTCCTCATTGCAGTTGTCATTGGCCATGGTCCAAAGTACATTTAAGGATGCCAAACAATACTCACAAAGGACGGTGCAGTCATCAGCTCCTAGCGGCAACAAACACTTGTTGTCAGATGCCACAATCCAAACGATTAGAATAATTCTCATAGTGTGGCCAACATGCGCCTCAACATTTTCAGCGTTTGGATTGTGGCGTCTGACAACAAGCTTTTGTTGCCATTAGGAGGTGACGACTACAGCATCCATTGTATTGTTTGGGCCTCTTTGAATGTACTTTCGCCTGCACATAGCCTTTATTATAGTTACTGAGTAGGACTCTTGACGTCTTTTATAGGTGCTTCATTTGGCGATCCTTGCAGTGTTGTCGGGTAAGAGAAGGAGATATGGATTACTTGTTTTATTGGTCAATCATTGCTTATGTGGTTTTTAATACTTTGGCCCCGTTTCTTGGTTATAGATGTGTTGATGATGACACATTCCCTCCTCAGTAAGGTTGCCTGTTTGATTAGCTTTACGTTTGGTTTTGTTTGGTCTGGGCATTTGGAGATGGTCATGAGCACTGCATTTTGGGTTAAGGTGTTTCACTTAGGAGCCTGTACCTGGTGCAGGGGTTTGGGGTGACATTACACTTGGTGTCTTTAGTTGTTGGCAAGCAATACACATTGTAAGATTGTATGTTTTCAAGGTGTACTTGTTTTGTTGTTTTTGATTGATACCCATTTATTGATATATGTGGTTCTATGCAATACAATTTGTATATATGAAAGTACGCTTTTCGTTCTGAGTTCCTTGTGTTCTTCTGATAACATTGTTGGATCCTTTGACTAACTAAAACTAAATGTATGAATAAATCCTCCAGGAACATAGTTGTTACTGTACACAGAACTGGTCATTACTATATCATTAGTTAAATGTGCTCTACCTCCGCAATGTGGGAAATACTTACTCTCCCTTGCGCCCAGGAGGGCTACTTTGCACTGAAGATTTAAAAGCTTAGCGATATAAATATCAACAGCATAGCTTGTTGGAAAGCCTGGAGTTTTCCATTGCTTGACCCCATATTTTCAAATATAAATATTCTATTCGTAGATAAGGCTGTTCCCATTCCATGGTCTGACCATTTCTTACTTCCTTTCGCATTGACGCTACCGGATGCCAATACACCGACTGTTAGAGCTATGAAATTTGCCCGTAAGTGGTCGACACTTTCCATAGATGCCCTGATAGACAAGTTAAACGCTACTTCTCCCCCATCGCAATTAAACCCCACTCTTGCTAATGATAATTTCAACAACTGGATTGAGTCAGCACTTGATTGTGTTCTCCCTAGAAAACAGATTTCAGAAAGGGTGGGAGTAAAAAAAAAAACCCTTGGTATTCTCAACATCTACGTCAATTAAAGCAGATATGTAAAAAACATGAAAAAAGCTGGAGGAAAGATTTCTCTGCCTCTAGCAAAACTAAATATCGAGAAGCTATTAAAATGTACAAAGATGAAATAAAAAATGCCCAGGCGCTTTTTTACCAAGACAAAATTTCAGCTGTAAACTCCTCGTGAGATATTTAAAATAGTTAAATCTCTTCTCACAACTCCGACACCCTCTAAAGTCTTAAATAATGCTCAATAGTGGTGCAATGAAATTCCTGAATATTTCTCAGACAAAATACTAACTATATATAAATCATTTCCTCAAAACATAGATGCATTGGTCCCTTTATCTACTGTTACTCTCACCCCGGAAACGCCAATTTTGCTAGAGGAATTTCCGCTCCTTGATCTTATCTCTCTTCAAGGACTCTTGAGAGAGCTAAAATCGGGCTCTCCCTTAGACCCTGCCCCTCCTACCATTCTCCATCAAATCTCAGAGGCTGTGTCACCAGTTATACTGGAGGTGATAAACTCCTCACTCAAGACAGCCATTGTGCCATCCCAATGGAAAAATGCAAGGGTCAAGGCACTGTTAAAGAAACCTAGCCTTGACCCAGAAAACTGGGGAAACTATCGACCTATTTCCTTACTACCGGGAATAAGTAAGCTAGCTGAGAAATACATTAATTCTATTTTATCAGCCTTCTTGGAAAACAACAATGGTCTTCATCCTACACAGACAGGATTTAGAACCCAACAGGGCACAGAAACTGCTCTTTTGGCTGTAGCAGAGGAAACAAGGAAGACTCTTGATAATGGAGGCTGCGCTGCCATTTTATTATTGGATCTCAGCGCAGCCTTCGATACTGTTAATCATCGCTTAACGATACAAAGACTTGGAGAGGCCGGAGTGACTGGATCAGCCCTAAAATGGCTCCAGTCTTTCCTTCAAAACAGGGTTTTCACCGTTTTTGAAGACGAATATTCTTCAAAACAAATTCCTTTGAAATGTGGGGTTCCTCAGGGATCTTCCCTCAGCCCCACTATGTTCAATGTGTACATGAGATCGCTAGCTGAAACAGTATGTCCATTCGGGGTTCATATCGTTACCTATGCGGATGACACGCAGTTAATCATCTCTATGAAACAAAACAATCAACATGAACCTGATTTAATCACCTGTCTGGAGAAAGTCTTTGATTGGATGAATAATTCCTTCCTGAAACTTAACGGATCAAAGACTGAACTCATGCTGTTGGGGAAGTCTGCTCCCCGAAATATTGACCACCTTTGGCCTAGTGTTTTAGGTTCCCCCCCTGCCCCTAGAAAACAAATCAAAAGTCTTGGGGTTTGGCTTGACTGCAACCTTGATTTTAAGGCATAAGCGCGTACAGTTGCAGCTAGCTGTTACAGCCTCTTAAGAATGATTAGAAAAATACTTCCCTTGCTACCTTTTACAGCTAGACGGGTGTTGGTCCAAGCTCTTATCCTATCAAGATTGGACTATGCTAATGTTCTGTACCTGGGAGCCCCGCAGGGTACCATCAAAATTCTTCAAACAGTACAAAATTGTGCAGCTCGCATGCTGATGAATATTCCCAAACGCTCCTCTGCAAAACCCGCACTCGCTACTTTGCATTGGCTCCCTGTTCAGGAAAGAATCCAATTTAAGTCCCTATGTATTACCCACAAGTTACTTTCTGGCAAGGGCTCTTCCTTGATCTGTTCTTGGATTCAACCCTATGTGCCTAATAGGGTCCTTAGATCTAAGAACAAAGGTTTAGTCTTAGTTCCTAAGATTAAACGATCACGTAGTGGAGGCCGACTGTTTACGTACAATGCATCCAAACTTTGGAACAGTCTTCCCCTCCACATACGCTCCGAACCTGATTATCTCAAGTTCAGAAAACTGTTGAAAACCTTCCTCTTTCCGTGACCTCATTATTATTACAGTTCTCTAGGGTGTCATAGCACTGGGATGCCTCCGGGTAGCCATGCGCTCTATAAGTGCTCCTTCATTCATTCATTCATTCATTGGAGCCCAGCCTACGAAACTGTTAACGTTTAAGGCTTTAGTTGCTTGTGGAGGCTGGCTTAGTATATGGTGCTTACTTGTGTAAGTGTAGCACTCTGCACTAATCCAGACAACCCTAATGGTGATTTTAGTGGTCTCAGACAACCTTAGAAAGCTATCCAAGTGGTAGCTGTGGAGAGCAGCCGTCAGGCTTAGTCCAGAAGGAGTGGAAAGCAGCTTGTTTTACCAGTACTCAATCTTATGGTATAGGTTAAGTGAAAAATAATTACACAGTGTAGTTATAGAAACATGTATTTTATTACAAGCACTCACTAACACATTGTAGTATCTCCTACCCGTAGACACTAACACAATACTTAGGAAATAGAACACGTAAGTAGCACAAATACACAGTGGTCCCCAGGGGGAGACCAAACCATATACTAAAATAGTGGAATGCGTACCACGACTCAAATAAAGAATGAACCCAGAAGACGTAGAAGAGCCGTTGACCCAAGAAACCACCCTAGGTGAGTAAATAGGAACCCCACGGAGGTCGTGTGCAGAGTGGGAACACAACAGCGTACTCAATGTTAGTCAATAGGTAAGTCTTGGTTGCAATTTTTAAGAAGGCCCCTTCCCAGTGGACCCTGAAGAAATCCCATGGAAGATGGAAGGTTGGAGAGTCACCCTACCCGTGGATACCTACACCAGGGAAGCCGGGTGCATAGGTATCAAGTGATGTCGGAAACCGCCGTAGACCACAATGGAGGACTTGAAGAAAGATGCTGTTGGAGAAGAAGACGAAGGAGTCCGGTGGAACCCTAAGGTGGATTCAGGATGAGAGGTACCTGAAAGCAGAGGGGACAGAGTCTATGCCACTCAGGAGTGACCAGGAGGCACGGAAGACTAATGCCCACCGATATCGGAGATACAGGAGAGGTTGATGGTGCCCTTGTAGTTGCAGCTGTGTGGACCAGGCGATGCTGTAGAAGACCAGGAGCCCTTCATGAGCTGTCCCATGTTGGATGTCGAGAGCCAAGGGGTCAGTGTCTGGCAGGGGCACCAACAAGCCTTGGCAGCGGCAAGCAACATAGTAGACGAAAAAGGTGCAGTGTTGGGACCAGCAAGGTCCAAGTGACTCACCACGAGCAGGTAAGTCAGAGCAGGCTCTGAACAAGCAGGGGAGCCCACTGAAGCCCAAGAAGACCCTCAAGAGGACCCATGGGCTGAAGGCACAGGAGTCGCAAGAGGACCTCGAGCAGCTCACCAATGAAGAAGGTCCACAGTGCAGAGGAAGCGGTGAGGGCAAAGATCTTGGCTGCAGGAGTTGCTTGAGGTTGGAGCTTCTGGGAGCCCCAAGATCTCTGGAGGAGAGAGTCAACAAGCCTCGGCACGTGGTGCACAGGGGTTATGTTCCAGCAGTTCCGACGAGGGATACTGGCCTCAAACTCGGTATGAAGACAGTGCAGGCCTCAAGGGAGTTTCAGAACCACCACCTGTGTTGCTGAGCCTTTCGGAGTCTGTGGCAGCCCAGGATAAGTAGACCGGTCAGCTGCGTTGCGGTGCCTGCAGATGCAGGGGAGTGACTCCTTCACTCCAAGGGAGATTCCTTCAGGTGTCTTGGATGTCTACAGGCCTGGTGAAGCACCTGCATTGAGCACGGGCACAGACATTGCAGAAGACCCGCAGGACGACGTTACTAGGAGCAGCATGAATCTTCCCCATTGCAGTCTCGGTTCCCAAAGCGAAGTCCAGAGTGTCAAGACGATCAAAGTTGAAGTGGTGTATAATCTGGATCTTGCCCCACAACGAATCTAGGGACCCACCCACAGGTAAGCCCGTAAGTCCCCTCAGGAAAGGGTTGGGACGATATAGGGTGCCTTCCAGAGGAGGGGCTGGACAGTGGGGAGGATACTCCCATGTCCTTTGTCCAGTTTCCCGCCAGAGCGGGAGCCAACGGTTTGAACTGGGGTATGCAAGGAGGGCACCGAATGTGCCCTTCAAGCAGTCTCAGTGGAGCTGGCAAGCGCCCCCACCCTGCCCAAATACACTAAATCCTGCCTGGGAGGTGGTCACACCTCCCTGTGACAGGATATCTATTGTTCTGCTTTCCCATGCTCGACCTTAGCTTAGCAGCAGGAGGGCAGAAATGTCTCTCTGGTCGGCAGCAGCCCTAGATTGCTGTCTGGTTCTGGGAGACTGGTACTGAGAGCACGGAGGGCCTCCCGGAGGAGATTTACGGTGCATGGAATCATAATTCCCACACCGTTTATGGTACGGCGTGGGGGTATTATGCCAACATGTTTGATAACAAACATGACAGGGTTCGTTACAGACAGTTTAGAGATGGTTATCGCGTAATTACGCATAGCCACTCTAGATTTTACAATGGCTGATGCACTTACAACCCGGGAGAATGGACTCTGAAGGTTGTAGGGGTGTCCTGCTCATGCAGGGGCACCCTCACACTTAGGACCCAGCACCCGGCCTTCAGGATTAAAAGGCCTGCCTTAGGGGTGACTTATAGGTTGCTTCAGCATGCTTCAGCCCATGGGAGACCCCTGGTGTAACTAAGCCTTGGTTACCTTAGTGCCATATACTAGGGACTTATCAGGGTACACCAGCAGCCAATCTGGAGTGTACCTACGTACTCACCGTGCTCAATTTAGGAAAGAATCACAGAGACTGGGGTCCTGATTAGCAGGATCCCAGTCAGACTAGTCAGAAAAACATAATGACACCAGCAAAAAGTGTGGGTGACCATGAAAGCAGATCCTACTTTCCTACATTGCTCCATTAGTTAAAGTGGCTAAAACAACAAAAAGACTATTCCCTGGGTTTCTATCCAGATTTCTCCCTATGCTCATTACATGAAGATGATCTTTTATGTGTGTACTCTTTTCTCTGAAAAATGACCCCTAGATCAGGTTTTTGAGTAAGATTTAGAGCCCAGCTTCTTCAAAGAGGCCATAAATGGCTCTGTTCTCCCTCTACTGACAGAATGGAGAAGGTGCATAATATGCACAGCTATAAATTAGCATGAAAATATTGTCTAGGTCTTTTTTAACCCTTTCGGTGCTTATGACGGAGCGGTTCCGTCATGAGCAACGGTGGGCGTGTGCTCATGACGGAACCACTCCGTCATTGCACCCACCCATTTTCTAGTTGCTGGCGCTACCCCCCCTGGTCAGCCCTTTTGCCCCCACAAAGGGGGATGGCAGCGGAAGAGTTTCAGCTGCCACCCCCGAGCCCCCCCCCAAGGCAATCCCATGACGTCAGCGTGCACATCGCACGCCGACGTCATCAGGAAGCCCCGGACGCGCTGGAAGCCATTTGCTTCCAGGCGTCCACGGAGGCAGAGGTACGTTTTCTGTGCTCCGGTGGGGCGGGAATTTGTTGTGTATTGAGGCATCGTGGGAGAGGAAAGAATTTTTCCTCTCCCCATATGTCTCAATGCAGGGCATTCCTGCTGCACGATCGCGCACAGCGTCGCGATCGTACAGCAGGAATGCCCCCACTAGACACCAAGGATGTTTTTTTTATTTAAAGGAAGCGACCCCTTGGGCAAGGGTCGCTTCCTTAGGGGGCAAAATTATTTTAAGACTTTTCTGCCCCCCTGAGGACAGATCGCCCGAATTCTTTGGCGTTTCTGGCCCCGGGGGGGGGGGGGCAGAAAAGCCCACTAGAGCCAGGGAGTTTTAAAAAATTAAAATGGAAGCGACCCCTTGGGCAAGGGTCGCTTCCAGGGGACATTTTTGTTTTTTAAGTGTATTCTGCTGGGAGCAGATCGGCCTGTTTATTTGGCCTTTCTGCCCCCAGAGGGGGCAGAAAACCCCACTAGACACCAGGGAGTGTGTTAAAATTTAAATGGAAGCGACCCCTTGGGCAAGGGTCGCTTCCTTATGGGCCAAAATATTTGTAAGACTTTTCTGCCCCCTGGGGACAGATCGCCTGCATTTTTTTGGCATTTCTGGCCCCAGGGGGGCAGAAAAGCCCACTAGAGCCAGGGATCTAAAAAAAAAAAAAATGGAAGCGACCCCTTGGGCAAGGGTCGCTTCCAGGGGACATATTTTTTTTTATGTGTATTTTGGCAGATCGGCCCTTTTTTTGGGCCTTTCTGTCCCCGGGGGGGGGGGGCAGAAAACCCACTAGGCACCAGTGATTTTGTTTTGTGTGTAATGGAAGCGACATGGTTGCTTCCAAGGGGGTAAAATTTGGTTAATGTTTTTTCTGCCCCTCCTGGGGACAGATCTGCCCCTTTTTTTGGCCTTTCTGCCCTAGGCGGCAGGGGGGAGGCAGAAAACCCTACTAGGTACCAGGGATTTATTTCTTTTGCAAGGGGGGCATATTTCTGTCTGCTGTTTTCTGCCCCACCTGGGGGACAGATCGGCCTGGCAGACAACCTCACCCGATCCATCCTTGGGCAAGATCACCCCCCATTTTTGTCAGCCCTATTTAAAGGCCCATCTGGCAGATTGGCCATTTAGGTAGTGACATAGCGTGTTCTAATGTTAATTGTTTTATTTCTTGTGAATTGCAATTGTAATTCTTTATTTCTCCCTTTTTGTGCTAGTTCAAGGCTTTTGCTCTTTAGACTGTTCCAGGTTGCGGTTTCGTTACTGGTGGTTCTGCTGTTTGTGTAGTTGCATGTGTTTGGTAAGAGACTTTTTTTGCACAATGTAAATGAGTTTCATTTCTCTGCATGAATGTGTTTTTTGCAAATGGTGTAATAATAGCAGTATGTTTGGCTTCTGTTTTTTGTGTGTCAAAAACTTTTTTCATTTGTGCTCCATGTGTATTTTGTTGTCTTGTAAGTAATTGGTTTTGTTTTTTTCTTTCTAGTGGGATATCGTTGGTTTTTGCTGTCTCTCTGAAGAGTAGGTGCTGGTGAGTGTAGCTGTCTCTTGCAAGTGAATCGTATCGTTTTTGAGTATATAGATCTTTGTGATAAAGGCACACATTTTTTTTTACTTATTTATTTTGCACAGTGTTGGTTGTTGTTGACTTGTTTGTGCAGTCTCCTTTCTTAGTAAGGATAATGGCTAGCCGCAGGATTACTGCTCAGCAGGTTGTTGGTATGCTTTTTGAGTCTTCCTCTGACCATGGTTCAGAGACTGACTCTGCATTTGAGGCAGAGGAGGGAGTGGAAGATTCAGGCAGTGAGTTTTCTCTCCACATGGAATCATCGGATGATGAAGCTACTCTCAGTGCGGATGAAGCTACTCTCAGTGCGGATGAAGTGCCTGTTTTAGAGGAGGACATTGATGTGCCGATAGTGAGGCAAGAGGCACCTGGGCTGCAGCCTGGGGCTGCAAGGCTTCCAGTTGGAAGTGATGACCTCTGGGTTGCCCCAGGCATGGTGCAGCCGGCATTGCCAGACTTTACTGGTGTTCCAGGGTGTAGAGTGAATACAGAATTTATTTTGCCGATACATTTTTTTCAGTTGTTTATGGACGATGTATTTTTGGCAGAGATTGTTGAGCAGACTAATTTGTATGCCGAACAGTTTTTGAGGGACAACAGTGCCAGCCTTAGGCCCCACTCTAGAGCTACCCGGTGGACTCCCACAAATCTGGAAGAGATGAAGAAGTTCTTGGGTTTAACTTTTTTGATGGGCTTGCTAAGGAAGCCATCAATGTCTTCATATTGGTCTACTAGTCCCTTGATGGCAACGGCTATATTTGCGGCAGTCATGAGTCGTGATAAGTATTTGCTTCTGCTTCGGATGCTGCATTTTGTCGATAATGGTTTAGCGTTGCGACGAGATCACCCTGATTGTGACCGTCTTTTTAAGATTCGGCCTGTCATTGATCACTTTGTAGATCGATTTTCTGAGATCTATGCTCCAGGGAAAGAAATAGCAGTGGATGAGTCTTTGGTCTTGTTCAAGGCCCGCTTGGTTTTTAGGCAATACATTCCTAGTAAGAAGGCACGCTATGGAATTAAGCTGTATATGCTGTGTGACAGTAGGACTGGATGTGTCTCTAATTTCAGGGTGTACACCGGTAAGGAATCCAGGATTAACCCCCCTGGTTGTCCGTCCACTTTTGGAGTGACTGAGAAAACTGTGTGGGAACTTGGTAGAGGACTTTTTAACAAAGGTCACCATTTATATGTAGATAACTTCTACACTGGTGTGCGGTTGTTCAGGGTATTGGCCAAAGTGGACACTGTTGCTTGTGGCACAATCCGCTCTAACCGTAAAGGTTTCCCAAAAGAACTTGTTTGTCAAAAGCTTGTGCGGGGACAGTGCAGTGCGTTGCGTTGCAAGGAACTTCTAGCTGTGAAGTTTTCAGACAGGAGAGATGTCTACATGCTGACTACCATCCATGATGAAAGCACTTCACCTGTGACTGTTTGGGGTCAGGTTGCTGAAGCGCTCAAACCTGTGTGCATTTTAGACTATAATAGGCACATGGGTGGTGTTGATAGAGTAGATCAGAGGTTGGAACCTTACACTGCTCTTTGTAAGGCTTACATTTGGTATAAGAAGTTGGCTATCCATCTTTTCCGCTTGGCAACCTTTAATGCTTTTATTGTATTCAAGGATTGTTGTCCTGAGTCAAAGATGACTTTTGCTAAGTTTCAAGAGTCTGTAATAGGCAGCCTTGTTGTAGTGGAACAGGCAAGTGTTCCTAGAGTTGGAGTGGTGGAGGATGTGGCTAGATTGAAAGATCGCCACTTTCCTGATCACATTCCTCCCACACCCTCCAAAGACTTTCCCAGTAGGAGATGTAGAGTCTGTTGGCAAAGAGGTATGCGGAAGGAGACTCGTATGTACTGCCCCGAGTGTCCTTCTAACCCTGCACTGTGTGTGCCTGCTTGTTTTAGAATGTACCACACGCAAAAGAATGTTTGGGAGCATCCATGAGTGGTAAAGTAAACTGCCTGGTCTCTTTTGTTTTATATTTTTAGTTCAGTTTCAAGGTTGGCATTTGTGCAATGTATTTAGTTTCAGATTTTGTGTTAGTAGATTTGTATCTATTTGCAATTTGTTTGTGTTTTCTGTTTTGTATTAAAAAATCCTAAATGTGATGGTGGTGTGTGTAGGCGGACGCTTGGCTGGTGGTGTGCATGGACTGGCGCTTGGCTGGCGGTGTGCGTGGACTGGCGCTTGGCTGGCGGTGTGCGTGGACTGGCGCTTGGCTGGCGTTGTGCGTGGACTGGCGCTTGGCTGGCAGTGTGCGTGGACTGGCGCTTGGCTGGCGGTGTGTGTGGACTGGCGCTTGGCTGGCGGTGTGCGTGGACTGGTGCGGTGTGTGTGGACTGGCACTTGGCTGGCGGTGTGCGTGGACTGGTACTCGGCTGGCGGTGTGCGTGGACTGGTGCTTGGCTGGCGGTGTGTGAGTAGTGACTTGCTGCTGGTCACTACACACACTGCTAGGCAAACGCCACTCCACGCAATCCGTGAGCTGGTGTGGTTGCTGTGTCAGGAATGTGGGCGTGTGAAAGTGATGGGCCCTTGAATGGCGCTGTCTGCTGGTGCGAGTGTTGTAATGTGCTGGGCCCGCGGCTGGCAGTGTGAATCGTTTTGGATGTGTCACACGTATGAAAGGTGTATGAATGGCCTGTAAAGAGGTTGGTGCCTTGTCATGGCTTTACAGCTCACGAGCTGTGAGTCAATGGTTCAGTTTCTCGTCCTTTCAATTATTAATAGTGCATTTAATTTTTGTGAAATCTCTGGTTAATACAACTGTATATACTGAACCATCACTCATCCTCGTGCCAAATCCAACTAGTATGTATGTGTGCTTGAGGAATAGGTGGTTGTGCAGAAATATTTGTCTTTTCTGTCTTTCTCAAGCAGGGTGCATTGTCCCTTTTTGTGAATGTTGTAATGTGTTGGTTTCGTGCCTGGTGGTGTGAATGGTCTTGTGTGTATCACGTATGAAAGGTGTGTGAATGGCCTGTAAAGCGGTTGGGGCCTTGATGTGGCTTTACAGCTCACGAGCTGCGAGTCACTGGCTCAGTTTTTTGTCCTTTCAATTATTGACAGTGCATTTCATTTTTGTGAAATCTCTTGTTAATAAAATTTTATATACTGAACCATCACTCGCCCTCGTGCCAAATCCAACCAGTATGTGTGTGTGCTTGAGGAATAGATGGCTGTGCCGTAATCTTTGTCTTTTTTGTCCCTCTGCCAAGGTGTACATTCCATCTAAGAAAAACCTACCAACTGTAGATATTGTCGTAAACTAAACACCCATGGGAGTACACGGTGATGTCTCTTGTGGATCCCAACAATTTATCTTACCCACAATGTCCTACAAACCTCAAAATGTGACTGTCACATTTTCCTTGCATTATTGTGCCAAAATTTTCACGCTGCAGAAAGAAACAACAAATTTCCTACCCCCCAGCGTTCCCCCAGGTCTCCCGATAAAAATGGTACCTCACGTGGGTGGGTGGGTCAAGGATCCGCGACAGGCAATGGCCCACAACCTAGTGAGGCGACATCAAAATTACCTATCACAAACCAACCTGGTTTTGCAAGGGGGGTCCCATGAGTTTTTGGCCCCGGGCTCGGCGGCCATCTAGGAAAACCTACCAAACCCACACATTTCTGAAAACTAGACACCTGGGGGAGTCCAGTGAGGTATGGCTTGCATGGGTCCCCCAACATTCTCCTACCCAGAATCCCCTGCAAACCTCAAATTTAGCTGAAAAAATCACTAGGTGCCGGCAGAGCTAGGGTTCAAAAACTACAGCGAGGCACATTGCAAACAAGACAAAGGATAAAGGGTGGAGTGGGGGACAGCATCGTCTCGCAGAAAAGGCAACGCATTGGGTGGAAAGAGTTAAGGCATGCACCGGCCAAGAAAAAAAGCGAGAGGGGGGGGGGGGAGAGAGAGAGAAAGAGAGAGCGGGAGAGACAGAGAGAAAGAGAGAGAGAGAAAGCGAGAGGAGAGAGAAAGCGAGAGGAGAGAGAGAGAGAGAAAGAGAGCGGGAGAGACAGAGAGAAAGAGAGAGAGAGAAAGCGAGAGGAGAGAGAGAGAGCGAGCGAGAGAGCGAGAGCGAGAGAGCCCGGGAGTGCTGCGTGCGTAGTCTGCTCATTTTCAAGCACTGCACTCGTGCTTGTGGCGCGCCCCTGCTCGCTCCCGCAAGGTGGATGCCGCCACAAGCACGAGTGTGTGCTTGAAAATGACCAGAGCGACGGCTAAAGGTCCTCCTATGCAGCGCATTCGCACTGCGTAGGCGAGACCTAAAAAGGGTCCGTTTTCACTGTGAAAATGTGGTGTGTCCACGTTGCGTTTTGGGCCGTTTCCTGTAGCGGGCACTAGGCCTACCCACACAAGTGAGGTACCATTTTTCTCGGAAGACTTTGGGGAACGCGGGGTGGGTGGAATTTTGTGTATCCACGCAGATTCCAGAACTTTCCATCAAAGAAATGTGAGGAAAATGTGTTTTTGTTGACATATTTTTAGGTTTGCAAGGGTTTCTGGGTAACAGAACCTGGTGAGAGCCAGTCAAGTCACCCCATCCTGGATTCCCCTGGGTGTCTAGTTTTTAAAAATGTATAGGTTTGCTAGGTTTCCCTAGGTGCCGGCAGAGCTAGGGTTCAAAAACTACAGCTAGGCACTTTGCAAAAAAAGGGTCAGTTTTCACTGTGAAAATGTGGTGTGTCCACATTGCGTTTTGGGCCGTTTCCTGTCACGGGCACTAGGCCTACCCACACAAGTGAGGTACCATTTTTCTCGGAAGACTTTGGGGAACGCGGGGTGGGTGGAATTTTGTGGATCCATGCAGATTCCACAACTTTCCACCACAGAAATGTGAGGAAAATGTGTATTTTTTTTTACAAATGTTTAGGTTTGCAAGGGATTCTGGGTAACAGAACCTGGTGAGAGCCAGTCAAGTCAACCCATCCTGGATTCCCCTGGGTGTCTAGTTTTCAAAAATGTATAGGTTTGCTAGGTTTCCCTAGGTGCCGGCAGAGCTAGGGTTCAAAAACTAAAGCTAGACACTTTGCAAAAAAAGGGTCAGTTTTCACTGTAAAAATAAATTGTGTCCACGTTGCGTTTTGAGCCGTTTCCTGTCGTGGGCACTAGGCCTACCCACACAAGTTAGGTACCATTTTTATCGGGAGACTTAAGGTAACACAGAATTGTAGAGCAACTGTTATTACCTATTGACTTTCGATGCATTTCTGCCTTCCAAATGAAAGACAATGTGTAAAAAAGAAGTCATTTTGAAAAATGACCTATAATTCTCATGCTAGTATGGGTACTCCCAATTTCGGAAATGTGCAAATATCTACTGTTTCTAAACTCTATATTTAGTTCCAATTTCAGAAATACATAGGTGTCTTTCATACCGATTTTTCCATGTATATATTTTCCAAAATTAATTGCTGTATACCCGGGACATAATAAAAAACCATTGCAAGACGCTGCTCAGTTATTGGCTCTGGGTTCGTCGGGGTCTTGGTGAACCTACAAGTCCTATATATCCCCACAACCAGAAAGGCCCAACGGATGTAACGGTATATTGCTTTCAAACAGCTGTCATAATTAGAAGAAGTTACAGGTGAAAACGTTGGCACAAATGGCTGTTTTTTTTAACTAATTTTCAATTTTTCCTATATTCAACTGTTAGCTTCTATAAAGAAACCTTGAAGGATCTACACAAATGCCCCCTGCTGAATTCAGAATTTTGTCTACTTTTCAAAAATGTATAGCTTTCCAGGATCCATTATTGCTTTCATACCCATTTCTACCATTAACTGGAAGGAGGTTGAAAGCACAAAAAATAGCAAAAATAGGCTATGTCCCAGAAAAATGCCAAAACTGTATAAAAAGTTTTGGTTTTCTGACAAAAGTCTGCTTTTCCCTGAAAGTTGGGAAGATGGTGATTTCAGCACCACAACCCCTTTGTTGATACCATTTGCAGGGAAAAAAACCAGACGCTTTCAACTGTAGCCCTTTTTTCCCCAATTTTCAAAAAAATAAAAAATTAGCTGTATTTTGGCTGATTTCTGGGTCCCATCCAGGGGAATCCACAAACCCTGGGTACCTTTAGAATCCCATGATGTTGGAAGAAAAGGACGCAAATTTGGCGTGGATAACTTATGTGGTCAAAAAGTTACAGGGGCCTAAGTGCGAACTACCCCAAATAGCCAAAAAAAGGCTTAGCACAGGGGGGGGGGGGAAAGGCCTAGCAGTGAAGGGGTTAAAGAGTATATTTGTTGGGAGGTGGCAATATTTTTTCTTTACATCTTGGAAGGGGGTGTGTGCTCAACCCCCATCCCCAAGCCTTTACAGGCCCCATGGACCTCATCCCCCGGGGCCGTATTGCTTTTTAAAAGGAGGGGGCGTAAAGTTTCTATTCACTGAGACTTTACAGGCCCTCGCCATGCACTGCTAATTACCTCCCATATTGTATCACTGATATGTTCCATGACATCATTGAAAACATGACTGCAACATCTGAAATTACATCGATGACAACACTGTGCATGGTGAAGGCGCGAGTTATAGTTACTTTAGGGCTCTAGTTACAGTTACTCGAGCTAACTATAACTGGTGAATTTCAGTCGTTAAGTTAGGTGAAAATGTCAGTTACAACATACCATCTTAAGCTAACTATAATGTCCATTTAAGCTTTGTTTTTTACAGCATGTATGTATGTATATATATATATATCTACATACATATATACACACACACCTCAGGTGGGGGAAGAAATTGGGTTATTGCTTGAGTGAAACACTACTCATGCAACAGCCATAATCCTTGTCAGGGTGAACTACAGTCACTAAATTAACCTGTGCTCAACCCTGGGTAGCTTGGCACAGAAGCAGTCAAGCTTAACTTAAAGGCAATGTGTAAAGTATCTATGCAGCAAACAGTAACAAAATGAAACCACACCACAAAATAATCCCACACCAATTTAGAACAAGCATTGGTAAATGCAATACGTTTCTCCTACATGATTAATAAACTGTTTTTGTTGTAAGTTGTAGCTTGGAGAGTAGTTGTGCATTATGAGTTACAGAAATTCTGCTAAAGCGTTATGACTTTTATATTGTGAAAGGCAATATATTGTACCATTACTGGTCATAATATAAAGCAGGGAGATTAGGTAAATAGGGAGGACAAGAAAGGAAAAAAAAACATGTACCCAACTAGTACAGTGTGAATGCAGATGAGGCCGGGGACCGAGATTAGGTGAGACTGTGCTGCATGTCGCTGGCTGCGCCTTGCTCTTACTGGAAAGACATCTTGCAGGGAAAAATGCTAAGTCATGCCACGGGGGTACCTCATGTGCTTCTGCATAGAGGACTTAATGTTCATCCCTGTAGTCTGAAGGGAAACGATTTAAAAGACTCAGATTAAATTATTGGATGGGGGCTAATAATGTAAAAAAGATAGGAGCTATATCAGTTGAAATAGAAATAAATAAAACGAGGTGTAACCCGGGAGGTGGCTGCAGGACATGGGGAGGCGAGAGACGGCCTGCAGATGCACTTGTAAGGAGTGCTTGTTAGGCAATGCAAACAAGCAACACAAGTGAAGAGGCTAAGTGCTAGGTGAGCTTCTGGAGGGAATTCTGTGCTCTTGGCTCTGTCCGAGAAATCACACACTAAAAAGAGGAGAAGATGATATGGTGTAGCAGTCAGCACGGCCAACTTCGGACCTGGGGACCACGGTTCAAGTCTCAGCGTCGGCTCAACTTCCTGCGATTCTAGGAAAATCATTTAATCTTCCTGTGACTACAAAAAATGAAAGTGTAATGTAACTGGTGGTCATGTAAACAATTTCCCCTGCCTCACATGACAAACCACAGAAAACATGGTGAAATCAAACCACTTGTATCAAGATCCTGCCGCTGATGCAAGCAAATCTGCCAAAAGGGTTGAGTTCCATCTTGGAAGGAAGGGGAGCAGAAGCCATGGAGGGGTCAGGGAGAGAGGAGTGCAAGCACTAACGACAAGGAACCGAAGATGACGGGGGAAGCAAGAAGAAAAAGCCCTTACTGATGGATGCTGCTCAGGTAAAGTGCATTTCAAAAGGGGCCAAAATTGTAAAACTAATTTTCCCAAATTCACATGATGCCAAAACTCCAAGTTGTTTTCAAGTTCTAAAATTTGCCAGGTGTAGCCATTGTAGAAGACATTGTAGAAGTCTTGCCTTGGGGATAGATGTTATAAACTCCTTAGAGTAATTGAAAATAAAATAATGTTTACTTGTTAGGCAGTTGGTTTGGTAATTTGGGAAATCCATTGAAATGACAGGGCGTGCTATGATACAGTCGAATGGAGTGTATTTAGGGCATATGACATCCTTGCTACACCTCTGCTTGATTTGCTTAAAGCGCTCTCCATTCAGACAGCTGAAGAAAGCAAGACTCGGAGAGAGGGGAGAGGATGTGGCGTTGCGGCCACAGCTGCTGACATTAGAGCTGGGGAACCAGGTCCGAGTCTCGGCATCGGCTTAACATCCTGTAAGCAAATCGCGCAATCTTCCAGTGCCTACAAAAAATATGCTAAGAACTTGCACAACATAAAAGAAAAAATTTAAATCCATACCCAGCACAGTCACCAAGAAGTAGGTAAAAGAAAAGCGGCGTGCTCGATCGTAATTAAAATAACAAAGAAGTTCAAGTGGATGGAAAGGAGTACTTCGGCCTCGGGACACTGATAAGACACGGAGAACAACAGGAAATAGTATGCTACAACCAATAGAAACAGAGGAAAAGTAAGTGGCAAGCACACAAACGAATGAAAAGGAAGGTAGGGATGTAAGCCCCTTTTAAGATTTATATTAAATACAATAGATTTCACAAGCACAGCATAGAGTAAAATATAATAAGTTGACACCAAAACAACAAAACGTCAATCAGTAGAACCGGCGATATGCAATTCAAAATGTTTCAGGTAAGTATAGCGCTTAAAAGCACAAAGTGCTACTCACTGTTATCTGGTTGTGCGAGACCAGGTGAAATTCACAAGTTCAGGCAGATTGCAATGGAGCACGGACCGTATACAGGGACCAGGTTAGTCCACTGAAAAGGTTACCGTCTAAAGTCCAGTGCAAAAAGATCTTTTCACGGTGGAGCAGGCCACGAGGAGCAGAAACAGCATCATGATGGTTGATGACGTAGAGCAAAAAGCAGGCCGGGCGTTGTAGGTGGTCGTCGCTGTAGTGTGAAGATTTTGCAAATGGTCGCTGCTGGAGATTCACTTAGGCAGTCACTGCAGGCTGTCAATGCTGTAGCATGAAGTGCAGGTCTTGCGTTGCTAGTCATCGCTAGTGGTCACTGTAGCGTGAAGGTCAGTTTTCACTAGAGCCCGTTTGCAGTCGCAAAGAGCCCAAAACTTCAGGATTTCTCCTTTTTGAGTCTATGGAGTGCTCTCTGATGCCAGCCAACAGTCCTGGACCTCAGGAGGCACCTGTTGGGGATCAGGGACTCACTCTTGTAGAGGCCAGCAGGGCTCAGGCAGGTCCAATTGCAGGTCCAGGCAGCAGGTAGTTGGGCAGATGTAGGGAGGCCTCTAGAGCCTGCTATGTCCCAGTAGCTCAGGACAGTCAGCTGACCCTTGGAGTCACTCTTCCTGGGATGAAGGGAGCAGGTCCGGTCCTTCCTTCTCAAGCAGCAGGGCATCCTTCAGTAGTATCCACAGGTTCAGGAGTGTACTGAAGAGTGGGTCTGACGGTTGCATTTTTAGGTCTCACCTAGGCAGCGCATGCGCGGTCTCTTTGAGACATGCTATATGCAGTGTATGGGTATCAAGCACAGCCCATCTTTTTAATTGGTTCCTCTTTCTGTCCTTTGTAAATGCCGGCTTTTGTTTGGTCAAATAGCTCACAAATCCCTCCTTTCGGACTTTTGTAACCTCCCATATGGATTGCCCCTGTTATGTGTGCTCCTACTCTTACAGTTATTTATGATACTCTGTGAGCACTATTTATTTTTTTGTGGCTTGCCAGCTGCTCAACCAACAACGCGCTTCTTTTGTCTAGTATTCCTATTTTTTAGGTCGAGCCTAAATAGCGCTTGTGCTGTAGGCGATCTGTTGTATCTACTTTATGGAGTCTGACTCCTCCTTTGCTTAGGATTGGCTTTTGTGTACGTCATTTAAAAATGAAAGTGTGCTAATTGGCTGATGCTTGGTGCATGTCCCACCTTTCCCTGCAAGTTAACGCCCATGGAGTATTGCCGTGGGAATGAGCAGGGACGCGCACGCTGCTTGAGTGCTTTTACGTTGCATGGCGAGCTGTATCTTCTATTATGGGGGTGCGCATTTATTTTGTTCTGCACTGCATTAAAAATAGCAACTCGCGCCGTGCCCTCTCCCAGGTGCTCCCTATCCCCACATACTTTAAGCATCTCTGCCAGCACCGCTGCTTCCCCCGTAATCCAGATTTGTTCCAGGCACTTCACCTGTGACCTCACCCCGGAGCACTAGTTACGTTGCACAAGGACACATTCATTTTTGGTAGGCACTGGCATTTTATGTGATTTGCCCAGAATCACAGAATGTTGAGCCGACGCTGAGGCTCCAACCTGGTTCCCCAGCTCCAAAGTCGGCAGCTCTATGGTTAAGCCACATCCACTCTTGTATATGTTCTGCGACTTTATGTGCATTTATATAACGCCATCGACCTTTCCTTTAATATCATCACGCTTTTTTCTCAGGGTTATTTTGTCACTTCATTCTGAGAGTATGGTAATTTGATACAGCATGTCGTAAATCTTTTCTAACTTAGTATTACAATCTAGGTGGGTATCTCTGATGCAGAGCTGTGTGCGTGGTATTTTTTTTCTGATTTTGTGTGATAGGTTCTAAGATGTGTTTCGGTGTTTCCAAGCCAGTGCTTGTCATAAGGAAAGAGTGGCCTAAGGGATAACTTCATTATCAGGTAGTGCCCTGCCTGGGACCAGTTAACAACCAAGATCTTAAACACTACACAAGCAATGAAAGGGAGTAAGGTGCTTCTTTGTTTCCCAGCCGAAGGAAAAGGTTCTTCTAAAAGCACGTTTTGGGGCACTGCATACTATTCATAGCTCTCCATCCCCCATGTATTGCTTGTGGAAGAGTGGTGGGTGGTGAGTTCTTTGGTTACTTGTTACCTTTCAGAAGCAGACCCTTGCTTTTCCTTTCTTCAGCACAGTAACCCTAACCGTGTTTTAACCTAAAACCTTCTTTCAGTTTTTAAATATTTTGTTGTCTCCTGTAAGTTTTTGCTTCTTTTCTTTCCATCTGTCATTTCTGGCACCTCGCTCCCCCACCCACTCACACGAATGGTGCTTCTTTGTTTGAGTGTCTCTGCTTTGTGGCCTCAAGTGCTATCCTGATTTCTGCTCCTTGGATTGAAGGTTCTAGGCGAGTCCTGGTTATCAGGAACGTCATCTTCCAGTGTACTGTTGCCTACTTTTAAGGATTGAAGCATAGAACGGTAATGTGACTGATTTAGCCAGGATTATACCTTTGTTTCTGCGAGGCATCCTTTGTCCTCTCCCCTTGTGTGAAGCTGCTTTTTCATGCAATGGAAGGTGTGCTTTTGTCTGTTAGGTATGCATTTGTTCTTTCCCCTTGTATGGGGCTCCTTTCTTTCCTCCAAGGAGGTAGCTGTTTGTCGTTGTGAGGTATTTCCTTTGTTTCTGTGAGGTATGCTTTTGTCCTCTCCCCTTGTGGGGCTCCTTTGTCTCCTCATGCGAGGTATGCCTTTCTCTCTGCGTGGTATCCTTTATCCTCTCCTCTTGTTTGGTCCTATTCCATCTTCTATAGGTAGGTATTCCTTTGTCTCTGCAAGGTATGCCTTTGTCCTTTCCTCTTCCTTGTATTGTTGGCTCTTTTAAGTTTTTACTTCTTTTCTTTCCATCTCTCCCACGTGTGTGGTGCTTCTTTGGGTCCTCATGGGAGAAAAGCCTTTGTTTCTGCGTGGTATGTCTCTGTCCTTTCCCCTAATATGGGGGCACCTTTATCTCCTCCTGAGAGGTATGCTGTGTGTTGTTGTGAGGTATGCTTTTGTCCTTTCCCCTTGTATAGGGCTCCTTTATCTCCTCATGGGCGGTATGCTATTTGTCTTTGCAAGGTGTGCCCTTGGTCTCTGCGAGGTATGCCCTTCGTATCTGCGAGTCGTGCCCTTCGTATCTGCGAGTCGTGCCCTTCGTCTCTACAAGGTGTGCCCTTCGTCTCTACAAGGTGTGCCCTTCGTCTCTGCGAGGTGTGCCCTTCGTCTCTGCGAGGTGTGCCCTTCGTCTCTGCGAGGTGTGCCCTTCGTCTCTGCGAGGTGTGCCCTTTGTTTCTGTGAGGTGTGCCTTTCATATCTACGAGGTGTTCCTTTGTCTATGTTAAGTATGCCCTTCGTATCTACAAAATGTTCCTTTGTCTCTGAGGTATGCACTTTATATCTGCGAGTCGTGCCCTTCGTATCTACAAGGTGTGCCCTTTGTCTCCGTCAGGTGTACCCTTTGTTTCTGTGAGGTGTGCCCTTTGTCTCTGCGAGGTGTGCTCTTTGTCTCTACGAGGTGTGCCCTTTGTCTCTGCAAGGTATGCCCTTTGTAGCTACGAGGTAGGCCCTTCGTATCTATCTCTGGTGATGCTCCTTTGAACACCATCAGGTGGTGCTGCTTCTTCTTTCCCTCATCCATCCTCCCAGTCCTTTTTTAGATTGAACCTGGGCAGCGCATGCCCTGCTCTGCGAGGCATGCTGTATTAGAGTATGGCTTTGAAGCTCTGCCCATATTTTTCATTGGCTTTTTTCATTGTCCTTTGTAAATGCTGGCTTTTGATTCATTAATAGGCTTGTTAGTCCCTCCTTAGTACTGCCTTGTCTTCATTTGTAACTTCCCATGAGGACTGGCCCTTTTACTTCTGTTGTTACACAGTATGTCTTAGTGTCTGTAAGCACTATTTTCTTTAATGAGTTTCTCCTACCGCAGATTCGACATGCTTTTCCTGCAACATTCAGTGCACCATGTTCACTTTCACTTTCCAAGCAGCCTGGGACAATGGCGGCCGCTTCTTTGGAATGAAATAGGTCTCGCATTTACAAGAGTTTGAGCTATTGGCATTGTAAATGACAATGTCTTATATTTATGTGTGGATTATCAAAACAGATAAATAAAAGGCATTGTCATTTACAATTCTGGAGAAGGGAACCCCCTCCAAGAATCAATTAGGTCTGGGAGAAAAGGGGGACAACCACAGCAAACATACTATTATACAAACCTCCCACTTGACCTCTATTTCTTTACCATATCGGCTCAATCTGCTCCATTGGGCTAATCAAGAATATCATGCGAGACATTATATATTCAACACCAACATTATATTAGAAAGATGTTTTTATTAATTTTGCTAGATAATTTATACTTGTTTTCATTTGTAATATCAAAAAGTGAAAATAATTTTTTTTCTTCTTAAAAAATATACGTATTATTACAAAATCTTTTTTTCATCTTTTTTCCTTTTGATACATTTCATTAGTGCACAAGCAGTAATATATTTCTTTATACAATAAATGTTAATATCTTCAGTACACCCCTATAATCATACCATTAAGTCAAATCACTCAGTCAAATCCACATTCATTCTCAATCAAACCATTCGAACTAGCAATCAACCCTGAAACACATACACAGCCTGGTCAGAAGGGGGACAAAGATGTTTTGGGTCTCCATGACCGTGTCGTGGGCTGAGCGCATACAACTAGGTCGACAAGCGTTTCGGTGGAATGAGCCTTATGTTGACCACCTTCTTCAGGACCTTCTCAAGTCGTAAACTTTTTATTTAGTAGTAGGGGTACTATCAAATGCCATGTGAGTGAATTGCTCAGGATACTAATATTTGGCTGGTGCCTCTCTTCTTGTAAGTCCTCAGAATCAAGCAAGAACTTCTCCTTACTTGACGAGTTCACTTATACCTTGCTATGGTGAACTACACCACTTGTCCTTCTTGTTGAAGGGTGTATGTGTCCAATGTTTATCAAAGGTTTACACCGCCGTACATAGATTAATTTCTGTACCTTATGTGTATTTAAGTCCCAAGACCCCAAGGAGTGTGTACTTGTAAGATCCGTTATAGTTTTTTATATACTGTGTTCACAGGACGCCTAAGGAAATACGAATTTTCATAATATCATGTTGATGCGATAGGTTTTTCTCTGTGGGGACCGCCAAAATCCAGGGCAACCAAAATGACGTGCAACCCATCTTTCTAATATAATGTTGGTGTTGAATATATAATGTCTCACATAATATTCTTGGATAGCCCAATGGAGCAGATTGAGCCCATATGGTAAAGAAATAGAGGTCAAGTGGGAGGTTTGTATCATAGTATATTGTCATTTACAATGCTAATAGCTTAAACTCTCGCAAATGCGAGACCTATTGCATTGCAAATGCTTGTTTATTATTATGCTCCCATCTTTTGTGGCATTTTTACTTTAGAAACAGATTGAATGTTTCGTACGCCCCCCGAGCTCGTGGTTTACGAGATTATTTCAATTGCCTTTTTTATTTACACATCAACGCGCCGCACAAACCTCCTCCCAATTGGCAGCTTCACCCGTCCTCCACACCCTAGTGCTGCTTGTCTTGACCCAAAGTTATTGGAGACATTAGAGGAGCACCACTTACATTACACAAGGACATATTTATTTTTTGTGGGCACCAGGAGATTAAGTGATTTGCCCAGAATCACAGAATGTTGAGCTGACGCCCAGACTCAAACCTGGTTCCCCAGTTCCAAAGTAGGCAGCTCTAGTCGTTATGCCACACCTTCTTCCTGTTATGCTAAGTTTCTGTGGAGCGCATGAGGCATTCCAGTGCCTACGATGGAGAAAAGACTGCATGGCACAAATTTCCTTAGCCTTAACTGACCAATTGTTGCTCGGCCACCATATTAAATGGGGAAACTTTACCATTGAATGCAAGAGAACCGGCACAGGAAATAATATATGGTACAATATATGGTACAATAAAAAATGTCGCTATAAATTTTTATGCATCGAATGTGTGGTTGGAGTTTTACTGAGATGTAAAAGTTCATCAGCTTATTTATAACAATACATTGTACATTTGTTTGTTTAGAAACTATAATGTAGCATATTTAATATAATGTTTTCAAGTGGTATCGTTTTTTGAGCACTCGCTGTGCATCAACAGGAAGATGACTGACTCTCTCTCCGAGATGGCAATTAAATTTACTGGTGCAGGGCGAGCCCAGAGAGAAACTGGCTTGTGCAAGATCCGCCCGAACATCTACGGCAGGGTAGAAGGGGCCCTGAGCGCAGTGCACACGCACTGCTGTCTGCCTCGGTGCTTTCAGTACACTATGGAAGTGCTAGTTGTACCTTTGCCGCTCCATTGGAAGGCAAAAGAGGGGGCACGGTTCGCCAGGTAATTCACGCAAGGAACCCAGACTATTTCCCACCCCAGCAGTCGCAAAGCAACAAGTGGGTCACTACTGACGCAAGAGGGCAGCAGTAGCCATGGCAGACAGCAGCCAAAAGAGCTGATGTATGCACTCTTCGATGTCCCTTCCGACTGTGCCACATTGGGTGGTATTGCGACCCTCTCCCTTTTAAGACTGGGACACTGCAATAGTGAATGCAGAGGTGGAATGCTGTGGTCCTTTGCAGGCCAAAGCCACAGCGTTTGCTGTGTGCACTGAGGCGCACAGACCATTCTTGGCATCCTGAATATTAATTAAGCATGTATCCCACACCTCAATGGGTGAAGTAGGCCCTCTGCACCGCAAACGGGTGCAGTGTATGGAAGGGTAGGACATGTACTGATGTGTGTGACATGTACTGATAGTGAAATAAAGTGTATTTCGTTTTTCACTATTGAAAGGCTATCTGCCCTATAGGATAGAATGTGAGTTTATTTAGAACATCTTATAAGTATAACTTCCCATTGGGACAAGATAGAAAGTTGGAGTTTAGTATGCCTGAACTCAGAATATAAAAATGCATCTTTTAGTAAAGATGATTTTTATATTGTGCGTTTGAAAATACCACTTTTAGAAAGTGGGTATTTTCTTGATTAGCCATCCTGGGTGCCTCAGCTGGTTTGTGGATTGACTGTTGTCTATGGAGTGACAGGGGCTGGGGATGTGCATTCTCTCAGACAGCCACGGGGGGGTTGAGGTGTGTCTTGCCTTTCCTGAACGAGTCTGGGCTGAATAGTCCTGGGCTGCATTTCGAGTAGGTGGAAGGAGATTTCCTTGCAACTGAATGGGCCTGGGCTGCCTTACACAATGCTGTCTCCACCTCCTGCCGGGAAGCGGGACCAGAAAGGACAGAACTGGTTTGGACTAAGCACAGGGACTCTCTGCCACCAGAGAACAAAGGAAAATTCTGTATAAAAATTAGGGCCCAGAACTTTAGATTACTTCTGGACTCAAGAGGAACCTCTGCCAAGGAGGAACGCTGAAGGACAAGTACTGCCCCTTTGCAGTGTGCTGTCTGGTGTTGGCCTCCAGTGGCTGTTTCTGCCAAGGAGAGGACAAATACTTTGTTGTGTATCCTGCTTGAAGAAGATCTCCAAGGGCTTGAAGTAGAGCTTGCCTCCTGTTCTGAAGTCTTAGGGACACAAAGACTTCACCACTAGCTCCCCTGAACTTCCTTGCTGGGAGTTGTGACCTGTCAAGAGGTGCCTGTTACTGTGTTGGGCCTCTGGAGGTTGTTCCTGCTGCTGGGGGCTGGAAAAGAGGAGCAACTTAAGAAGCATGACACATCTGAACCAGTTTCCTACGCATCAACACTGTGCGGGAAGAATTTCAACACATCGCAATCGTGCCGCTGAAGAAACAGACGCAGGGCCTGCCCGTGGCTGGAGAAGTCATCACACGCGGAATCCTGTGAACTGATCTCCGAAGTCCAAGATCACTGCACCGATTCCGACACAGGCCCTGCTGTGCGGCTGCAAGAAAAGAAGCATTGTGGGACCGCGGCTGGAGAGACCAACACAGCGCCGTTACCACCGCATCGGGAATCAACGCATCCCCGATCCCCACGCATCGCACTGGGGCACCAAGTCTACAAGAACACCGGGGCCGCAGTAAGAAAAAGACGCATCAGCTCCCCGCACAGTAAGAAACCGATGAATCACCTCCCCTTCAGTAAGGAACTGATGCATCACCTCACCTGGAGTAAGGAACTGAGGCATTACCTTCCCTGGGCGTAAGGAATCGATGCATCACCTTCCCTACGGCTGTTTTTGTTTAGGATTGTAACGCATCCTAGTTACTTTGTGTTGAAAGTGTCGCATCTAGTTTGTAATGGACTAAACCGTTTTTATCTTCTAAGATTTGCATTTTAAGTACTGTACTGTGGATTTTTGTCGTTCTGGTCTTGTTTGGTTTAGATAAAGATTACTTATTATTCTAAACTGGTGTGGTGTCCATTTGTAGTGTTTTCACTGTATTACTGTATGTGTGCACAAATGCTTTACACACTGCCTCTAAAATAAGCCCGTCTGCTCATGCCAAGCTACCAAGGGGGTGAGCAGGGGTTATTTTAGAAGTGCACCCCCCTTACCCTGACTAGGAAGAAGTGTCCCTACTTGGACAAAGGTGCAAACCATTGCCAACGAGAGACCCCCATTTCTAACAATGCGCTCTTGAAACACCACTCCATAATCCTGTAATTTTTAAACAGGGAAAAACGAAGCCACACTTCCATGCTTGCTCGGATTCCCTTTTAACATGGTTTACATTCTCCCCGCCAAGTATAACTTATCTGGAAAGACAGACCAACTGGCAAGACTTCAGAATTACTATTATTATCCATAGCAGTTAACTGTCCATTCTGTTCCAATAATGTCATTAAGGAGTTCTGGTGATGTGATAATATAGTATGCCAGGGTGTGTGGTTCATAAGTGTCAAAGTAAGATCACTGCTAGACAAAAGCAATGGCCGGGACAGTATGTACGAATAAGTAAATTGTGTGTATGTATATCTATATATATATAGCTATATATATATATAGACAGATAGAGAATGAGTGTGTGTGTTCAGTTTTCATGCATCTTGTTAGCCAACCATACTATAAATAACCATTAGCTATACAGCCTGTAATGCATCGATACTTTAGGTCGGCTAATGAAAACAGTTGCAAGCTCCCTGATTGAAGATCACATCCGGCTGTGTGCGAGAAGGAGGCAGGTCTGGCTTTACCGCTGGTAGTGCCCAATGCAACAATCTTTTTTGCTCCCCATTAAAAAAAAAATAAGATAGAAGTAAAAAAGCTTCCTTCTCCGTGAATTCCCTCACTATCACACTCCACTAGTGCCCTTCATTTCTCCATAGGCCCCCTCTCAAATGCATTTAATTTGTTTTATAGTTCTACTCATGCTAGTGTACGGTGTCAGTACATATGAAGAATGGTCCCAGTATACGAATTAATATACATTAAAAGAACCAATGAATTATGTACAATTAGACACAGAATCGTAGTATTCTTGATGAACAGTGTTATTTAATCACACTGAACAACCAGTACTTTATAACATTCGTTAACACAGTTTTTAAAGCAGTGCCCCAGGAGGTAGGGGTGAGTGTATAGTGAATGAAGTGAGGATAAGGGAGTGAGTGAAACAGTGTATGGCTCACAAAATAAATTATTCCTCAGGGAGGGGCTCATCCAAGAGCCAAGTAAATCACATTAGATCCATATATTAAATAGCCATAGTTGCAGACAAAGAGCACAGTGATGAATCGCTGTTGGTCAAACTGGCTAACGTGGTAGATGTCGACGTTTCGACCCCTGGAAAGTAGTAGGCAAGTATATCCCTTACGTTGGGGTCTTCCTCAGGACAGGAGTGAGGGGAGAGTGGGGGCGAATTTACCTGGAGATAGATTAAAAAGAAAACCTTAAAAAATGGAAGTTCCCATAAAGGGAGTGAATTAAAATTACACAACAAAACTTGAGTCTCAAAGATTTACCATCAATAGCCCAAAAGATGGGCCTGAAGAGAAACAGTGCGCGTAGGCTCCAAACTGGTGTGAGCGAGCAAAAAACACCTGCAAATATAATAAGCAGGTTCAGAATACAGTACAAGGTCCGCCTAAGTAGGAAAAGAAATTAAATTAAAAAGAGATTAATCAAGCCTGTCCGGTCCACTTACTTGTGAAGGTGCTGATTCATGAATGAGTGAAGAGAAAGGGGCCAGCCAGGGTTAATCTGCTGGGCCTTGAAAGTGAATTGACACAGTCACACCATCGGGCAGAGAATGCTCCGTGTACAATCGTTTCTAAAAGAGAATAGTGTGCTTGTATCCCTTTAGTATTTTGGTTATATCCCTCATGACAACGCTCTCATAGGCTAAAATCTTGTTGGTCATTTTGTGGCCTGGAGGGACGAAGGTGGAAGGAATCTTTTGGGCTATTGATGGTAAATCTTTGAGACTCAAGTTTTGTTGTGTAATTTTAATTCACTCCCTTTATGGGAACTTCCATTTTTTAAGGTTTTCTTTTTAATCTAAGCTGTGAAGGGTTTTCCGTACATCAGGGAAATGGCGCTCAGACTCGTACGCGTCTATGTAACACTAACAAATGTATGTGTACGGTGCTAACAGGTTGGGGGAAATAACCCAATAACCCCCGTAAATCGTGTGAGTCAACAACCCACACTGGTAATATGAACACTATCCTGTGCACACGTAGTTGGGATAATAGATCAAAGCAAAGTCTCAAAAGTTGCCCAATTCAAGATCGACATCAGTTGTGTGAATCAAGATTATTTAATGATGAAACAAAGCAAAAGGAAGAACCAGCCGACACGTGTTTCGTCACAATGGGTGGTAGTCCCGTGACTCTTCAGGGCTGGGAAAGATACAAAGTATATCAAATGATGAGGAACACTCATACACACAATGTGTATCTGCGTAACTAGTGACAACGACACGCACTATCACCAGAAAAAGTGGAGGAAACCCCAGGGGAAATACATGAAGTGAATCGAGGTTCAAAAAAACAACACAGAAGAGGAAAGCCTAAAATACAAAGAAACATGGCTAAATGACAACAGACTGTGGCTGTGCAACTGGACACAGTGACAAGGGTCGTTGGAGGTGCTAGCAGTGAAGAATGGAGACCGGTATAAAAACAGATGGTGACGCTGCATGGACTGGTCAAAGGTGACCAAACGAGGTGAAACAAGCATCCTGGAAATGTAGTGCGAAGGCACAAGAGAACCATCATGTGTTGCTATCCATGTGGAAGTGAAAGACATGGTGTAAAACACAGAACTGTGTCAGTACACAGATAAATCATATCACGGAGACGGTGTTTAGACGGAGTCAGAAAGGTGACCAAAATTGCAAGCACGTAAAAATAGTGGTACACAGTAGATACTGATAGACTGAATCACATGACATGCTACAACGGAATCACAGTGAGAAAGAACGCATGAGTAGAAAATAATTGGTCATACACCGTATCGTAATGCACAGCCTACTGGAAAGAAATTAGTAAACGGCGAATGTAACCAACGGAAAATACTGAGCTAGACGATGGTCACAGAGTACGTGAGTATGGTTCACAACAAGGGAGTAGGTGAAATGATAGGGTCGAATAGAAGTGGTGAGGTAAAGGGAAGAAAAGAAAACAAAACAAAAGGGAAAGGTAACAGCCGAGAGATGGTACAAGTGAGGAGAAATGAGATGGCATGGGAAGGAAGGAAGTGTGAACTCGACGAGTGAGGGTGTGTGCGTAAGTGACCCAAACGAGTACACGCTGTAGAACACACGACCAACGGAGTAAGGGGTGACGTGAGGTAGGTGAGCAGAGCGGGTGATGTACCGACCGGACAGTGGGTAACAAAACGGAAAGGGAAAAGGGGAGCTTACCCGGAGGGTAGTGATGAACTGGGCGCAAGTGGATGGGACGTCTTGAATGAGAGACCACGGAGTCTGGAAATCCTGTTCAGAACCGTGTGGCCAGGGAGGATAGTCCCCGTACTGCCAGGGGGGGCAGGGCCCAAAAGGACACGCTGGAAATTAATACAAACGGGGTGAGCCAGGGAGACAGTGGCGTGGAAAGGCACGAGGCGAAACCGGAGGGAACTCACCTTGAGTAAAGCTGCGTGTGTGCGGCAACGGGGAAAAATATCACAGGCGGGTGAGCCCGGGACCTGCATAGAAACTGGGGAGGAAGGTACACGGGGATTAGAGCAGGTGGGCCGGGGAAGAACGTCCAAACGAGCATGGGCCCAAGCACCAAGGACTTACTAAGAGGAGAAGTGACGTCCGTCTCTCGAATGACTGCCGGATGCGGAAGTCACGGTGGGAGTGGGAGGAGGGAATAAGAGGAGGTGAGTGCAGGGGGCGTGGTCCCAGCACAGGGGTGTGGTCTGATCGGGTGAAGCTGGATCCAGTGGGTGAAAACGGGGGGGGGGGAGGAGAACGGGTGAAGAAGTGAACAGACTAAGAGTGTGGACACAAAGAAAAGACAGAGAATAGGTTCAGGAGCAGAGTAAAAGGATACCAAAATGGAAGAGGTAAAAAAAGCAGTAAAACAGGAGGACAGCTACACAATGAGTGACATGATTACACTCATAATGAAATGCATAAGTACAACGAAAGAACAGTATGGCACAAAGTGAGACGCTTGAAGTGAAAACAATGAGCACTAAGTAAAAACAATGAGCACTGGGTCACAGGGTAACTCAAAATTGTAAACCTGGAAAAATTGCTGGAGAAAACCACAGTATCACATGGCAAATGATAATGACCAAATCAAAACATAAAAACATCAGAATCGTAAGAATGCGGGACTGAACAAAGTGGAAGGAGAAGCATAAACGAGGTAGAGATAGCAAAGAGGAGGACAGCTGAACAGTTAGTGAAATGATAATGATAATAACGAAATAAACATGAGCACAAGGGGAACTGCATGGAACAGAGGGAGAAGCTAGAAATAGACATAATGAACTCTATATAAGAAGAGCAACATATTCTTTAAGAATCTAGCACAGTGGCTAGAGACAACCTCAGTATCACATGTCACAAGATCTTGACATAAACCAAACGTAAAACTTCAGAATCCTTAGTATGTAGGACTGATAAATGCATGAAACAGAAGACACAGGAAGAGCACAATCCTGGGTCAGTCGCCCAGAAAGTAGTGCAGTTCGTGATCAGTGTTGAGTCCGTGTGTCACAGAATGAAGGCGCATAATCCATGAGGCTTCTTGGCGCCTGAGTTGAAGTTCTCTGTTACCCCCTCTGGGGTTAGCAGTGGCAACATCCCATCCAAAGAAGGAAAATCGTTTGTTGATGCTTTGGGTTGAACAGGTGGCCGCATGCACAGCCATCGGGTATCTGATATCCTGGTTTTGTAGGGCTCCGATGTGTTCGCTGATGCGTTCTTTCAGGGGTCTGATCGTACTGCCCACGCACCAGCGCTTGCATGTGCATTCAAGTATGTAAACCACAAACTTGGTGTGGCAATTGATGTTGTGCTTGATCCAGTACATCCTCTTGTCATGTGCCTTGAAAGTTCTGACTCCATGCTGGGCTAGTCTGCAGACCCCACAATTCCCACATTTGTAGAAACCTAGAGTGTGTATGCCTAACCAGGTAGGCCTGGTGACATGTCTAGGAACACTAGGGCTTAACCTGGATCTGAGCGTTCTACCGCGCCTGTATGTCACTAGTGGTCTGGCCGTGATGATATTCTTAAGGGAGGTGTCTGCCAGGAGAGTGCCCCAGTGTCTATTGAGGCTTTTCCTTATAACTAGACCCATGTTGCTGTAGTCTGTCACCAATCTGACTGGTTGATCGCGTGTCCCAAATGTGTTCTTAGCACGGAGGGTGTCTTGTCTATCTAGCTGATTGACCATGGTTTCAGCCTTGGATATCGTGTGGGGATTGTAGCCTCTGTCCCTGAATCTGTTTCATGTTCTTGATACACTGTTGAAACTCGGGTTCTTCACTACAATTCCGTCTGGCCCTAACAAATTCACCATAGGGGATGGCCTGAATCTGATGTGCCGGGTGGGAACTTTCTGCGTGAAGGATAGCATTGCAGGATGTTTCCTTTCTATAGAGGCGACTGTGTAGGGTGTCTGCCTTAATGTAGAGTTCCACATCAAGAAATGTAATGTTGGTGATGCTGCTGTGGCTGGTGAATCTCATATTCATGTTATTGTAATTGAGATGCCGACAGAACTCATCGAGTTGTGTCTGGGAACCTGACCATAGTAACAGACAATCATCAATGTATCGTCCCCAGTAGATTATAGAGTTGACCCATGGGGCCCCTCTGGAGCTCCATATCCACTCTGATTCCAGCACGCCCATGTAAAGATTAGCAAACGATGGTGAGAACTTTGAACCCATGGCAACACCCTTGGATTGTTTGTACCAGACGTTGTTATACATAAAATAGTTATCATTGAGGATGATGTTCATCATGGTGGTCAGCATCTGGGAATGTTGCCAAAGGGAGGCCGGCCTATTGTGTAGTAGTTTAGTGATGACGTCCAGTCCTAAGATGGGTTCGATGGAGGTGTAGAGGGAAACTACATCCAAGGTAGCCAGAATCATATCTGGTTGCCATTGGAGATCAGATAAGATGCTCAAGATATGTTTGGTATCCTGAATATGGGATGGGAGATTCTTAACCATGGGACTTAGAAATACATCAACATATTGGGCGATTCTTTCAGTCGGTCCCCCAATCCCAGACACAATAGGTCTGCCAGGGGGAAAAGGGGCTAGCTTATGAATTTTGGGCAAAGTATACAGCCAGGGATAAGCCGGTCTGTGTACTTTGAGAAATAGAAATTCTTGATCATCTATGAGCCCGGCTGAGTGCCATTCAGCTAAGTGGCCATTGATTTTGTCAGAGAGAGTCCCAGTAGGATTGAACGTGAGACGTTGGTAGCATGAGATGTCCTGCAATTGGGTGAGAATTTCATTGTGGTAGTCAGTTTTGTTCATGACAACCACGTTGCCGCCCTTATCGGCTTCTTTGATTATAATATCTGTGTTAATGGTAAGGGCCTTAAGGGCTACACGCTCATCTCTCCTCAAATTATCCTTGATCTTGTGTTTGGACCTCATGACTTTCTGTTCATATTTGTCGATGTCTGCTAGGACAAGATTATGAAATGTATCAATGGGGTTGCCTCCTGGTAGCAAGGGCGTCCATTTGGATTTGGGTTTGAGCCCACCACTCTGGGTGAGATCCGTCTCTATGTCAAGTGCGTGTAACAGACTGTCCATGTTAATGGGTGGTTCATCTGTATCGGTGAGGGACAAAAGTAAATGTGTATCCTGAATATCCTTGATGCTTTGTACTCCTGCAGGGTTATCAATACAGATATTTCTGACACTCATGGTCGTAGGCAGCATACCGATGAAATGTTTAACTTTAAGACCCCTCATGAATCTAAAGAGGTCGATTTTATGTCTGCAAGTGTCCCCTTGTTCATGTGGGTTGAAACTTAAACCTTTGCTGAGTAAAGAGATCATGCTAGTATCGAGTATATGGGAGGATAAATTAACCACCTGTATGCCCTGGTCTGGCGTTTCTATTTGTCCCTCTCGTTCCCTGATCTCAACCTCTTTTTGTAATCTTCTGTTGGCTCCCCTCTTGCCCCTCCGGGTTTTCTGTCTAATGTACCTTTTCTCTGTTGCGTTCTGTTTTCCCTTCTTATGGTTTGGACCTCCTTTAAAAAAGACAACTTGGTAGAGTCAAGTCTGTTCAGTTGATTCTCTGTTTCACTATCACTACTATCAACGTGTTGAGTGAGGTGGAGCTCGATGAGGCAGAGAGAGTATCTGTTTTGGTAGATGGATCGCTCCGAGGAGCGTTTCGTACCACCTCGTCGTATTTTCTAGCAAATGTAAAAACACGTCCCTCCCTATAGTCAGCCTCGTCTCTCCTCAGCTGTCGAGTCTTCCTTTCTTTTATTTCGTTCTGGTGTTTTGTGAGTATGTCATTCAGAATGACATAATTCTTTTCTGTGGCCTCTGCTAAGTTCAGATCCGCTATCTCTTTTTCCAGACTAGTAATCTCAATTTGAAGTCTGGCTACTTTGCGTTCTGCATTTTCTATAAGAATATCAATAAGTGTGTTGGAATTCAATGTCAAAGTTTCTTCCCATTTACATAACAAATCATCGTCTAAATCATCAAAGGTTGGAAAAATTTGTGAACGGAGTCCCCTCGGGACTCTGTTAAGTCTGAGGTACTGTTTGAGAGTGGCACTATCCCACCACCTAGAGTTCTCAGTTTTCTTCAATCTCTCTAATCTCAGGAATTTCTCCCTGAGACCTTCGTTGCGTGAGGGGTTTCCACTTGTCAGTGTAGTGTTTGTCGGGATGCCCTTAACTAGATTCTCGAATAATTCTGATGCGATCTTTTCTCTATCCATAATATGAGGTAGTACTGTGTTAACTGTTGATAAACCACGCTGCGGCTGCCTGCCCTGAAACCAAAGGAGCTAAGCTGTGAAGGGTTTTCCGTACATCAGGGAAATGGCGCTCAGACTCGTACGCGTCTATGTAACACTAACAAATGTATGTGTACGGTGCTAACAGGTTGGGGGAAATAACCCAATAACCCCCGTAAATCGTGTGAGTCAACAACCCACACTGGTAATATGAACACTATCCTGTGCACACGTAGTTGGGATAATAGATCAAAGCAAAGTCTCAAAAGTTGCCCAATTCAAGATCGACATCAGTTGTGTGAATCAAGATTATTTAATGATGAAACAAAGCAAAAGGAAGAACCAGCCGACACGTGTTTCGTCACAATGGGTGGTAGTCCCGTGACTCTTCAGGGCTGGGAAAGATACAAAGTATATCAAATGATGAGGAACACTCATACACACAATGTGCATCTGCGTAACTAGTGACGACACGCACTATCACCAGAAAAAGTGGAGGAAACACCAGGGGAAATACATGAAGTGAATCGAGGTTCAAAAAAATAACACAGCAGAGGAAAGCCTAAAATACAAAGAAACATGGCTAAATGACAACAGACTGTGGCTGTGCAACTGGACACAGTGACAAGGGTCGTTGGAGGTGCTAGCAGTGAAGAATGGAGACCGGTATAAAAACAGATGGTGACGCTGCATGGACTGGTCAAAGGTGACCAAACGAGGTGAAACAAGCATCCTGGAAATGTAGTGCGAAGGCACAAGAGAACCATCATGTGTTGCTATCCATGTGGAAGTGAAAGACATGGTGTAAAACACAGAACTGTGTCAGTACACAGATAAATCCTATCACGGAGACAGTGATCTATCTCCAGGTAAATTCGCCCCCACTCTCCCCTCCCCACACTCCTGTCCTGAGGAAGACCCCAACGTAAGGGATATACTTACCTACTACTTTTCAGGGGTCGAAACGTCGACATCTACCACGTTAGCCAGTTTGACCAACAGCGATTCATCACTGTGCTCTTTGTCTGCAACTATGGCTATTTAATATATGGATCTAATGTGATTTACTTGGCTCTTGGATGAGCCCCTCCCTGAGGAATAATTGATTTTGTGAACCGTACACTGTTTCACTCACTCCCTTATCCTCACTTCATTCACTATACCCTCACCCCTCCCTCCTGGGGCACTGCTTTAAAAACTGTGTTAACGAATGTTATAAAATACTGGTTGTTCAGTGTGATTAAATAACACTGTTCATCAAGAATACTATGATTCTGTGTCAAATTGTACATAATTCATTGGTTCTTTTAATGTATATTAATTCGTATACTGGGACCATTCTTCATATGTACTGTTCTATACCCAGGTCCCAGTGACGCCTTTTGGGTTTACCCTTTTAGGTAACTAGTGTACGGTGTCAGAGCACTCTACATCTCACACACACTATACAGAGCCAATGATTCATGTATGTAAATCAGTCTATAGGAAATGTTACATAAGATAATGAGGATTACAAGGTGTAGGAGTCACATGTCACAGATACTGGTAGGCAGTATATTTGGATAGTGTTTGGTCTGGAGAAACACAAACCCAGAATTTAAAACGTACCACAGTGGTTAGCTTTAAGAATAAGAATGTAGCTCTACCCAACTGAACCCCTTTTAGTAAAATTAAGATAATGAAAGACTGGGACACAGCATTCAACCTATACCATGCAGTTTGCATGCAACTCTTTGATGCTACATTAGGGTTATACCTTGTGTAACGTTATCAACAGCATTTTGTTACTTGCATTTGACAAGTGTGCGCTGCAGTTGGCGGGGTGCCTTTAAGAACCCTCTAGGTATTGTGGTCTGTTTTGTTAATTGTCGTACTTTTGGTCATATGGCCCAACAGAAGGGAAACACTCGAATGGATCATATTAGAGCATAACATTGAATTTTCAATTTGGTTTCACTAATCCAGTTCCACTAAATGCACTCAATAATTGCAAGTTTGTAACCAACTGTTTCACAGTATATCATAGATAATTTACAACAAACTTTGATGTGTTTAAAAACGAATGTAATAGATAATGGGCTGCATGGCTAAACACTTATAAAGTCCCAAAGACGAGACCTATTTGCTATGCCAATGCTTGTTATACCTGGTGCCCCTTTTGAAGTGGGTGAAACGTCTGGAGTTTTCCCACTACAGAGGCGTCTGGAATTTCCTGCCTCCCTGCCCTAGTCCCAGTCTACCTGGGGCTGCAATAAGGCTAGTGTGTAGTCCTTTGTGTGTGATTTGAGACAGTATCTTTAAAATGCAAGTATGGTAGGTGACAGCTCCGCCCCCTGCCCCATCAAGTCAGGATGGACCATCTGCCAACATAGAGACAGGCTATTGTGATACTATCTGGGAGGAACACAAAAAGGCTAACTGCCAATTACAGTTAGTCATGTGACCCAGGATACAGGCACCAAACTGTTAGGGCAAGAAAATGGCAACTTTCTAAAAGCAACGCACTGAGGGGTTGGGCACTTGAAACATATAGCCAAAATGGATCTCTTCAAAATTACACAAAACAGAAATAATGGTTGTAAATATTCAAACTGCCTCTTTCAAAACAGGGACAAGTAACTTTAATTTCTTGGCCAGTGTATTTATTTGAAATAAATACACAGGCCAAGAAAATAAAGTTACTTTTCCCTGTTTTAAAAGAGGCAGATTGAATATTTACAGCCATTTTTTTCTGTTTTGTGTAACTTTCTAAAAGTGGCACTTTCAGAATTGGGACTTAAAAATCTGACTTTACCATTAAAAGAGTTTTAAATTACAGTTTCTCAGACACCAAACATGATATTCCTACCTGCTCCCAATTGAAAGTTGTCACTTACTAAATGTAACAAGATAACCCAATGTTATCCTATGGGAGAGGTAGGCCTTGCAATAGTGAAAAACAAATTTGAGAGTTTTTCACTACCAGGGCATAAACAAACTTAAAAGTACATGTCGAACTTTTTAAATACAACACACCTTGCCTTATGGGCAGATTAGGACCTACTCTAGGGGTGACATATGTATTAAAGAGGAAGGTTTAGGCCTGGCTTAAAAGTTTATTTTTCCAAGTTGAAAAGGCACTTTAAAACTGCACACAGGCTGCAATGGCAGGGCTTGGACAGGTTTAAGAAGGCTGCTCAATGAGTGCTACTGGCCCATTAGTAGCATTTAATTTACAGGCCTTGGGTAAATGTAGTACCACGCGCCCTCTAGGGTAGGCCCTATAGAGCCATAGGGCAGGGTGCAGTGTATTTAAAATGTTGAACATGTACTTTTACGTTTTACATGGCCTGGTAGTGGAAAACTAAAACTGATTTTTCACTATTGCAAGGCCTGCCTCTTCTATAGGATAACATTGGGTTACGTTACTACATTTATTAAGAGATCATTTTCAATTGGAAGCAGGTAGGAAATTTGAGTGTGGTCTGTAAACAATTGTAATTTAAAACCCCCTTTGATGGTAAAGTTGGATTTTACGTCACAATTCTGAAAATACCACTTTTAGAAAATTGCCATTTTCTTGTCCTAACCATTTGGTGCCTGTATTTTGGGTCATGTGACTAGATGTAGCTGACAGTTGGTCTTTGTGTATCGCTCCCAGACAGTGAGAGAAAGGGGTAATAGGTGTGGGCAGGATGGACCATCTCCGACTTTATGAGGGGGGGGGGGCTGTCACCTACCACCCTTACACATCACAAAGACTTTGGTGTGAAACCCTTTGTGAGTTTGCTGAGGCAGTCTATTGTGCCTCCTTTCAAGCTAGGGCAGGAAGGGATGAAACTCCAGACCCTTCTGTGGAGGGAGGGGGGCAATCTAGAAGTTCCTCCTACTCTAACGTTGGCACCAAGTATAAATATTGGACACTTATATCCAACTCTTCCATACACATCTGGACCTGTGGAAGACTCAGAAGGAGGACTGCTGTGCTGAAAGGACTGCTACTCTGCTGCCTTTGTAAGAAGGCCTGGACCTGCATCTTGAACTCAGAACCATCAGAGTGACTTCAAGGGATAGTTAGCTGGCATCCTGATAAGAGCCTCAGGGACAGAAAAGGCTTACTCCAACTACCTTTAATGCAGCACCTGAATCTGTCTGCTGCGAGTCCTGCCCCCTAAGTGGTGCCATCTCAGTCCTGGATCCTTGGAAGTGAGTCTGAACCTCAGAAATCATGTACAAGCACCTCAGTAATCATGTATAAGCTCGGTATATCTTGCCTTCGCCCGGCATAACTGTAATGATACTGCCACTCTTGCGACTAAGTGGACTCAGGCTCTTTCAGGTGAAGTCTTACCCTCGGAAATAAGATCAGCTCTAGACACTATCTATCAATCCATACATTCAATAAATCTGAAAGTACAGCAATGTAAAACAATATGCTTCCTGTACTATACACCTGATAAACTGCTGAGGGTATAAGGCTAAATGCCCTAAGTGCGGGCTTCTAGCAGCAGTTATCCTCCATAGGTTTGCAGCCTGCCATGTGCTTCATGACTTTTGGACAGGGGTGGCACAACTTTTTAGCACCACTATTGGTACGGACATGCAGTTTACATACCAAGAGATTATGTTAGGCCACAGATCACATCTAGGTCTCTGGAAGAATGATGGTTGCCCCCAGAGGCAACTCCTACCTATTATTATCATCTCAGCCAAGCAATGCATCGCGAGAGCTTGGATCTCGCCTTTACTTCAAGGTAACAGAGTGGTGGGCTCTCCTCCGGCAAATTTACCATCTAGAACTTGCCCTGGTTGAATCTAGGGGGCATCAATCGATTGAAAAGTTTGACCGTATCTGGGCGAGTTTTAGCTGGGATCCTTTTAATAACACTTGTCTAAGAAATGTTACTTAACCGGATTAATTTTCTTTTTGGCCTAGTAAATTGCTTAAGTCTTATGAATGTCATTTCAATTCATGTTCTAACTGGTCCTTTTTCCTGTCTTTCTTTTAATGTACTTTCTGATTTTGATGTCTACCCTTAACTCATTAATTTGTATTTCTATTCTTATATTAACTTATTGTATACTGGTGTATTTGTGCATCAATAAATGAAATAATGTATGAGACATTGTGATCAAATCACTGTTAAACCCTAGACCTATCCAAGCTTATTATTCAAATGGAACTTTTATTTTTACTCTATGTATGACTATTTTTGACCAAAAAATGAATTTAAAAAAAAGGAAGCGAGTCTGAAGGTGCTCTGCCAGCCCAGCTGTGGTCCAAGCAGAACCGAAGCAGCACGACACCTTGCAGCTTTGCATCGGAACCATTGGTGTGCGATGCATCCTAGAAGAACAAGTTACTACGGTAACGCCTTATCTGGTAGAGACATGAGTTAGCTGCAGGTTCCTTACCGTTGAATTTCCCAGGCGTCAGACTGGATCCGAAAGATTTTTCTTCGAACAATATGCCTGACCAAAAGTAGGTGATGTTGGACAGCTCCGTGTGGAAGTGATGTCCACGTCAACTGTATAGTCGCCACCTCGGCACACTGCCGTCCATTACTTTTTTGGGACTTTCCACGCCAGAAGCACAGAGCCATGAAGTGTAGACACTGGTGTGCTTGAAAACTAGGGGCCTGAAAGGGACCAGCCCTGACCCTAGAAACTTGCTCACAGAGCCTGGAGGATGGGTGGATTGGTAAGGAATCTGTGGCTAGATCATGTCTCTACCAGATAAGGCATTACAAAGGTAAGTAATTTGCTCATCTGATAGAGACATCTAGCCGCAGATTCCTTAACTTTGAATAGATACTTAAGCAATGCCATCCCAGGAGGAGGGACTGTGGACAAATTTCAGACTAAGAAGTCCTGCAGGACAGAACAGGCAAAATGTCCATCCCTAAAGATCTGACTATCCAGGTAGTAATGCCTGGTAAACATGTGCAGGGACACCCTCATTGCTGTCTGACAGATGTCCAGGACTGGGACTCCAGGAACTAACGCAGTGGCCACAGCATTACCTCTGGTGGAATGAGCCCTTATACTTTCAGGAGGCTGCTTCTTTGCCAGAGCGTAGCAAATCTTATTGCAGAGAATGACTCATCATGAGGTGGATCTTTTCTGCACCGCCCGACCTTTCTTCGCACAAACATACCCCACAAAAGAGTTGGTCATCCACCCGGAACTCTTTAGTGCAGTCAAGGTAGAACGACAATTCTCTTTTTGGGTCCAGATGGTGGAGTCACTCCTCTTCTTTAGAGGGATGTGGAGGAGCATAGAAAGTGGGCAAGGTGACAGATTGTCCCACATGGAAAGGTGTTACCACTTTCGGAATACAGAGGCCCTAGTGTGAAGCAGCAACTTTTCAGGGAATACTGTCAAGAAGGGAGGCTTGAATGAGAAATCCTGCAGGTCACTCACCCTCTGGCAGATGTAATTGCCACTAAAAAGGCAGTTTTGATAGTGAGCAGCCGGAGGGGACAATTATGCAGGGGCTCGAAAGGAGCGCACGAGGAAGGTAAGAACCAAATTAAGGTCGCACTGAGGAATAATGAAAGGAGCAGGTGTGAACGTATGTACAATGCCTTTCAGGAATCTATGTACAATGGTTGACTTAAATAAGGATGGTGGTCTGGTAGACTCATGAAGGCAGACAAAGCAGAAAAATACCTTTTCTGGGGTCCCAGAGCAAAGCCCTGTTGGGCAAGGGTCAAAATAGAAAGCAAAACATCAGGGAAGCAGAAAGAGGGTCAATAGACTTTTCCGTACAATATATTGCAAATTTCTTCCCTCGGCAGGCGCACAATATTTTGGTGGAGGGACGCCTGGCTGCCAGAATAACATTACAAACTTCGGGAGGAAGGTCGAAAGCCATCAACTGCCTCTGCTCAATCTCCACGCAAGGCGGCATAGAATTGACAGGTTTGGGTGGAGGACCCTCCCCTGCTGCTGCAACAGAAGGTCCTCCAGAAGGGGCAGCCTGATCGGAGGATTGATATTCCACTGTAGGAGCTCGGGATACCAGACTCTTCTTGCCCAGTCCGGAGCCACAAGGATGACTTGGTCCTGGTCGTTCCAGATCTTCTTGAGAAATCTGGGCAGGAGTGGTATGGGCAGAAAGGCGTACAGGAGGCCTGAGTGCCACTCAAGACGAAAAGCATATCCGACCGAGAGTCGCCTTTGAAACTCCAGCACGCACAACTACTGACGTGCGTTCTCGGCGGAGGCGAGCAGATCTAACCAAGGCTCTCCCCTCTGTTGAAAGAGATCCTGCGCCACCTCCGGATGGAAACGCCACTTGCGATCCTCTAGGCATCGAGGTCTGAGTCGGTCTGCCCTGGTGTTCAGGGAACCTGCCAGGTGTTGAACCACCAGGTAAATGCCCTGCTGTTCCAGCCACGTCCAGAGATGCAGGGCCTCTTGACAGAGGGTCCATGACCCCACTCCACCCTGTCTGTTGCAGTACCACATGGCGGTGGTGTTGTCTGAACACTTGAACTAGCCTTCCCTTGATGAAGGGTAGAAAGGCTTTCAATGGCAAAAGAATCGCTCGGCGCTCCAGAATGTTGATGTTGAGTTCTGATTCCGCTGGAGACCAGAGTCCTCTGATCTCCATCTCTCCCAGATAGCCGCTCCATCGCAGGAGCGACGCATCCGTCACTACTGTGGGGTCTGGTTGGGGAAGGGAGAGGTGTCTGCCTCTGACCCAATCGCAGTTCATCAGCCACCACTGCAGGTTTCATGCAGTTCCCTCCAAGATCTGGACTATGTCGGAGAGATTACCCATATGCTGTGCTCATTGGAACTTCAGGTTCAACTGCAGATCCCGCATATGCCTCCTGGCATGTGTTACTAGCAGGATGCAGGAGGCTATGAGGCCCAACAGCCTCAGAGTCATTCTCACCAAAATCCAGTATTGAGGCTGAAACATAGGTATCCTAGCCTTAATACCCTGGACTCGCAGCTCAGGAGGATAGGCCTTAAATTGCACTGTATCCAGAACAGTTCAAATGAAAGGGAGCGTCTGAGAGGGAGACAGGTGTGACTTAGGCACGTTGATAGTGAACCCCAGTGAATGCAGGTTTGCCATAGTCTGGAGGTGGGAGATGACAGCCTGGGGCGAGGCTGCCTTCAGCAGCCAGTCGTTGATAGGCAAATACTGGCACCCCTGATCTGCACAGATGAGCTGCGACCACCACTATCACCTTGGTGAACACCCGAAGGGGCGCTGGTTAAAGCCAAAGGGGAGCACAGTGAACTGAAAATGCTAGTGGCCTACCATAAACCACAGGTAACGCTGATTGGCAGGCAGGACGGGAATGAGCGCTGCTGGTTGGGGGATGGGGTCCACTTTGCTCCAGGGGGACCTTGGTGGCCAAGAGGCCCTCCTGTAAGTCCTATGCAGTGGAATTCCTGAGAGCTGGTCGGAGGCCCAGCTCTTCCTTTTCTCCATCACTCTGCAAATGCGACTGCCAGTTAAAAAATCTTAGAAATTCACTAAAAAAACAAAAGGTTACAAGTAATAATTAGCAAATAGAATTTAAAAAACCCTAGCAATTCACTAAAAAAAACAAAGGTTACAATTACGTTATAGTTAGGAATTATTATTTAAAAAACCTTGTAAATTCACAGAAAAAAACGCAGGTTACTGGAACGTTATAGTTAGGCTGACATTTCACTTGTACAAAACCAGAGAAATTCAGCCATTATAGTTAGCTGAGCTAACTATAACTCGCGCCCCCGCAATACACTGCTGATGACGTCACATATTACATCACTCATGACGTGGTCAGTGACATCACTGATTACATCACTCATGACATCTCGAATGACATCACTGATGAAATCATCCACAATCTCTGATGCACCTACTCACACCCCAATATAACCCTTCATACACCCACTCCAAATTTCAGACTACCATTCTCGAAACCATTGACGCACCAATACCAGTACGTACATACCTACCCACTGATTCATAGGTCTACACATACATCCACTCGCTCACCCATACAGGCACTCATACACCCAGTCACTCACCAATACAGCCACTGATATATCCACTCATACACCCATAGACGCTCACACACAGTCAGTCACCCATACAGCTACTCACACACCTAGTCACTCACCCAAAGTGTCAATCACACTACCACTTACTCACCTATACCGTTATTCACACATCACCTCACTTATTCATACAGATACTAACACATACTCTCCTATACAGTTACAAGCACAGTCACCCATACAGCCACTCTCACACTCACTCACACAGTCACTTATATACTCCAACACTCTCATATACTGCCTCTCACATATGCAGTTACTCACCCATATACCACTGATACAGCCATTCACTCACCAACACAGCCATACGCACACTCACTCACCCATACAGCCCCTCGCACACGCACTCATGAACCCATACACCCACTCACACATCCATGCAGGGAGTCACCCACCCACACAGACACTCAGGCACTCATACAGGTACTCAGACAACCAATCAATAATCCATATAGACACTCGTGTGGCTACTCACCAACCTGTGCGGCTACTTACACACCAACTGACAGACTCATACAGATTAGTCACTCACCCGTACATTCATTGAGACACGTATAATCACTAAGTTACACAGTCAGTCACGCACCCACTGAATCATCCATACAGACACCCATACATTCTTTAATACAACTTGGCGTGTATATAGATATATATATATATATATATATTCACTGAAAAAGCCATGGGTTTCGGGGACGTTGTAGTTGGAAATTAGCATTTGGGGAACTTTGGAAGTTCACTGGAGGAACCATGGGTTTCGGGGACGTTGTAGTTGGTTGGGGGTTTCACTCATGCAGGACCGCAGAGGTTCGGCTGTTGTGGTTGGTTGAGCTGGCTATGACTCGCGCCCCCGCGGTGCACTGCTGATGGTGTCACGTGTTGCATCGTTCGTGACATGGTCAGTGACATCACTGATGACATCACTGATGACATCATCCAGTGACTGTTTCTGTAAAGTTTAAATATGTTTTAAGCGGCGCTTCCCAGTATCACTGGGATTGGTGCCGCTGACTGAACTAGGACTATGCCCCCCGGGTGGAAACCATTTATGTTTGTACTGACTGCTGAGCCCGAGCAACCATGGCCGATGCCCGGTGGAGCTGTTTAGGCAGCTATAGAGGAGATTGGCTTTGGTTTCACCCCCTTGGCCGTCACCTACCCAGCCGGACCTTGGACAATGTTTTTCCTAGTCTTTGCTGTGTTTCCTTTCCCTCCCATGCCACCTCCCTCCATGAGCCTGTGGCTGCCTCCCCCTTCCTGACTTTGTTTGTTTTCCTCCTACCCCCTTGTCTCAATCCCCCCCTACCTACCCCATGCTCCAAGTGACTTATATCTGTTTTTATTTTATGCTTTTGTAACTGATGTAACTTCTGTACAACTGTTCTCATGTAAAGCGCTCTGATACCTCCGGGTCTAGCCAGCGCTATATAAAACTCTTCAAATAAATAAAAAATAAATAAATGTGAAAATAGGAGTCTTGCAAGTCCAACGCTACCATCCAGTCTCCTGGGTCAAGGGCCGACAGGACCTAAGCTAATGTGAGCATCTTGAATTTTTCAGTTTTTAGAAAGTAGTTGAGGGCTCATAGGTCTAGGATAGGATGAAGGCCCTTGTCCTTTTCCGGGACCAGAAAGTAGCAGGAATTGCAACCACAGCCTTCTGGCACAAGAACCCTCTCTATGCTCCCTTGGCCAAGAGAGCCATGACTTCCTCCTGGGCAATAGTAAATGATCCTCTGTCAGTTGGTCATAGGATGGAGGGAGTAGCTTCTCTGAACGATCTGGAGGACCCACCTGTCTGAAGTAATGTTTTGCCAGTGGTGGAGGTGATGGCTGATCCTGCCACCTACTGGTCGCTCATGATCTGGAAGGGAGAGTCTAGCAGGGCTTGGAGGCTGAAGCTGCCGGGAAGGATTGTTTGGACCAGATCTCTGGATACCCGCCCCTTGTGGTCAGAACGAACCACAGCCTCATTCCACGCAGGGGTTGTGGAACCTTAATCTATTTGACCAACTGGTCGATCAATACCCTCTCCCAGCAGATCAGTTCCTGACAGACGACTCATGGTGACTCAAAGACATCTAGGGCATAACGCAAACAAATCCTTAACCCACCCTCCCACACTTATGCTCTTTACTATAGGAGCGGGTAGACACCTACTTTCTTAGCTTGCCAAAGCTATTCCAGATCATTCCCTCCCCCCACTTCCCTGGAAAAACTGCAATCAAAGTGGGAAGCAAGTTTATGAAGTACAATTACTCAAAAAGAACGGGACAGAACCCATTCTCATCCCCACAAGATCTCAGGCAACACCAGATTCCAAGACATCCAAATAAATATTTTACACCAGGTGTACCTAACTCCGCCACGTGTGGGGAGTATTTATAATACCCAACATGTGCTTGTTTGCTGACATGCTGATAAAGCAGACATTAAGCAGATGTTTTGGGATTGTTCATCAGCATTCACCTACTGAACTGACCACAGTTGTCAGTGGTCACTGGCCACAGAGATCTAGAGAAACAAGAAGATTGTATCATGGGACTATACCCTTGCCCCAAAACTGGGAAAGTCAACAGTCTACAGTAGATTCCAGGACATGGCTTTTCACCTGACACGGCACACACTTAGTATGCATTGGAAGCCCCCCCTCTCTTCTTGCTGTTTCCTACTGCCATAACAGTGATATGGTGGGCCGAAATAGAATCAGTCTCCATGAGTAGAGAGAAAGCCAGGTGATTACGTCAATGACCTATAGTATTCACTTGGGACGAATTACTGTTTGCATTCTGGAAATGCTCTAAAGATGATTGAAGGCCATCATAAGGGGTTTGCCACATTGTTTGCTTGAATTTGACACCAAGGAGGCATACCCCTTGTTGCTTGTATCATAGAGTTCGCCATCAGCTGCAAGATAGGGAGACGGTATATACACCTTACTATTGCCCATCCATGATTCCCTCCCTCCCCCCGGATGAATTGGTCACAAGTTCCACTGCTTACAAGGTAATCAAGTATTATGAACACCTTGTTTTTCAATGTTGGTGAGCGGTATAATTCCAGCTTTTGGACCAGGAAGAAAGTTTGGTTAATTTTGTTTTTCCTTTATGTTTATAACACTACATTTCTATCCTCAAGAACATTGAGCTGGCTGGGACTACTAATGACAGCTAGTTACAAGGGGGGGGGGTAAAGGAGTCTAGGTTGGTGCTATGGCTTGGAGCTGCACCCAAAGTGGAGTAGGTGCTGCATCAGGCGTAGAAGGAGATTTACACAGACTTATTCCTGAGGAGTAACAGTGGTTTTCCTATCCTTTTTTAACTATTAGCTATGCAGATGGGCCGAACTGCAAGGGTAAATAAGTCAAATGAGTCTAAAATTAGGCCTACCTTCACAGGATGACACTGAGACAGACTACCCAAGGGAGGAGACTGGCTTGACCTTGCAGTGCAACTCTAGAATTATTGGAGCAAAGTGAATTTTGCTTCCCTGACCACATGCCAGGGAGGAAGTGTTGAGCCTGTAACACTGCTGTGAGGAGAGATTGGCTCACCACTTCAGTCCATTGGTCACTAGGAATATCTATGTTCAGAGAAGATGTGGGGTAAACTCAACAGTGCAAGGTAGCCTCTAGAGCAGGAAAGTATTTTATTTGGTCCCCGAAAGGCTCTCTGCTCTTAGGTACTTCACCCACTTTTCATGGGCCGAGACGACAGTGTGAAAAGAATAGGTTTTCTAACACCAAGGGACAGAGAAAGTAAAATCACATTGTCACCTTCTCCGAGATTACTCAAACCACTTGTGTAGGACCAATGAGTATGACACCCACATGAGAATTTCATGGAGGAAGGCTTGTTACTTCATCAGAAGGGGTTCCTCTGCCGCTGGTCCATTGGCAAAAACCTTGCAGTTATCTCTTGACTTCTGAAAATCCAGCCTCTTTAGGGATTTGTGCACCTTTATTCTTGATGCAAGCTAAGCAGTTACGGAAGGACCTTGTAGTGATGACTGCATTATGGGTGTAGGCATACACTTACTGTTCACTAAATGCAGAGGTTATGTGGTTCAGCTTCTGCAAACAGAAAACAGCACCATCTGCAGAGCTTATAGTCAGGATGTTGCATTTTAATTTATCCAAACAGAAAGAGGATGACAAAGGAAGGAAAAACCCTAAATCAAAAAGATCCAAATAAGAGAATTAAAGGTAACTGGCCTAGACCATTCGTTAGGAATTTACTGAGCTTGAAAGCATGTTATCTGCTCCTCAATCAGATAGTAGGAAAACTGGTGTGGGGATGCATATATGCAGAGATAGCTATGTCCTGCATATGACACATGAAGGTCTATCTGGTACAGGCCCACAAAGTTGTTTACCCATAGTTTCCAGCACAACCACTAATTGGAGAATACCAGAGAACCAGCATACAAGAGCAAAATTATTTTATCACCCAAAAAACATCCCTGGAAAAATATTGTTTACTAAATTTACATTAAAATATTACATATGGGGGCACGGCATGGCGCCAAGCGATGATGGCTGCCATCGAGCAGAGCTCTGGTGCGACTGAAAGGGAAGTCAGCCTTTAAACATCTTTCCGGCTGCCAACCATATTACAACTAGAGATATTTTTAGGGGAATATCTTTTGCGACTAATAGTGACTTTATCCCCCTTAAAAACACAGTTGGACAGTATTCCTAACAGGACGGTATGTAAGCTGATAACGCTGTAACAGCTGCCATTTTGTTTTTCTTTCTAAGGAAACGCTCGTTTCAATTTTCACCACGCTTTGCTCCATTCTGGTCATTTTTGTAGAAGCACTGTTATGTTTCATATAGGTACCCTAATATAGGCCCAGGTAACATCATACCCCTTCACCTACATTACCTCCCCTACACTGTAACAATCCTTTTAGGATTGAACCTTTACCTAGTTCTAGTCCTGGGTGCAGAAGGAGGGTTTCTCCTAAACTATAGAGTCCTATAACTCCATCAATAGACTCACACAGCATGAATGAATATTCATAAGGGTTCTTAGAAACCAGGCTGGGGCTACAGCACCTTCCTCCCCATATCTACATACACAGTTCATCCCATACGTCATCCTCCAATCCAACAATGGCTTATACAAGCAACAAGGGACAAAGGAGCCCTAGATACTTGCTGTATAAATATAGCACCTCTTGCTAGTGTTAGAGGGAACCGAGACTTCCAAGCCGACACACTGACCAGAGACGCTGAGGCTCCTGCATGCAGACGCTCCAGCTGACAGTGGTCTGAACATCCCCTGTGGGGTGTTCAACTCGAGACCAAGAAGGGCTCCTACATTCTCACACTTCAGGTAATGGGGTTCGACTAATTCTTAGAAGGATTCTTGGCTTTACGCCAACTCACATGCTAGGTACACTTAGGTACATCTAAATAGGCATCGTAGGAGTACGCGCTCTTTTATCAATGCATTTTATATTCATGTATTTATTCATGCTTATTGCAAGATGGTAGAACTGTACTATCCATTTATATTCATTGTACTGCTAATTATATATCTCTGTCTAATGGTTGTTGCAGCTCATATATTCTACACGAGAATAACAACTGTTCAATAAACCCTTATTGAAACGCCCAGGCTGTTTATTCTGTGCATCTCTGAGACAAGATAAATAAGCACGAGTGACTGAGCGTAAAGTAGTACATTGTTTTCACAATCTTGAGGGATCAGGGTTGTCATGTTCTGAGGTTGCCAGAAACAAATCTCTCCCCGATAAGAGGAGACACTAGTGGCGCTGTGTTAGACTGTGGTAGCTTGGCGCGGAGCGGGTAGGCTAAACTCCGGAGGCAATGTGTAAAGCATCTGCGCAGCACACACTCAGCAGCGACATACTAGGCACACTACAAAGAGACTCCACACCAGGTTATGTAAAAATAACTTTTGTATTGTGTAAAACCCAGTATAATCACAGAAATCTATACACTGCACCAACTGGCGCCAGGCCACCATTTACAGGGGGATTATATACAAGGCAGCGCCAATCGGGTCGCTGCCAGAACCATCACAAAAGTACATGTAATAAATGCAAAACAGCCAGTTCCTACTGGCAGGATCATGAACTGAGCATCTTCGTAATCGCAGGAGGCATGAACACATTAGGTCAGGTCTACACAAAACAACCAGTACCTACTGGCAGAATAAGGAACTTGGCAACATCACAATAGCCATAAGACACCTTGGCATTCGGCCACGCTACCTTAGGCATAGAAACATATGTTGTGCATTCTCATTAGGCCTAAGACACATTAGATCAGGCATGTAAGGCCAGCATCATCATCATTAGGGTAAAAGCATTTGGTAGGTCTCATTAACAGTGGCACAGCCCTAAAACATCATGGCATGACGGTAGGCATCATCATGACCGTGAAGACATCAGAAATAGAAATACATGAGGCATGACCATATGACATTAAGCATGACACGGGCATCTCCTTAAGACATCCTACCAGAAATCAGCAGAGCACCCCCGTAGGGCTGACAGGGTGCATACCACCTTCACAAGCATAAACAGCAAATGCAAAACCACCAGTACCTACTGGTAAAATGATGAACCTAGTGTCATTACATTACAGATTAGCCTTTGGCGCCACTGCACCTGGGGAGCCCCACTCTGGGACTCACAAGGAAAGGTTTGCCCAACGTGGCAGCTGCCCGCTTCTGCGGTGCAGCTGTGTCCAGGAATCCAGTACTGGCCCAATTGGAGCCTCCTCCGGGACTCTGAAGTCCGAAAGAAATGCCCAACCGTTGCAAATTAGCTTTTGGGCGCCACTGTGCCCGTTGGAGCCCCAAACAAAACACAGGCTGCTCTGAGCACAAGACGGTCCCGGGCGTCGCGTCGGGAGGGAAGCCGACACCTTGCACCCCCCCTCCGCTGCCCTACTCTACATGGGCAATACCCCCGCCTCACAATAGTCAGAGCCCAGCCCCACTCACCACTCCTTGGGGGCTGGGCAGGTGAATCCTCCGCCGGTCTCGTCTACTGCGGCTGCCCACGGGGCTCTCCCGGGCGGGGAAAAGGTACCGGCAGTGTGCCTTACTCTCGCTTCCCCGGGCAGGCCCCGCTCACCAGCAGTCCTTCCGTCGCGGGCTCTGCTTCTCTCCAGGCGGCAGGTGCGGGGCTCCCCTCAGCTCACGGGAGCCCCCGCTTGAGACTCAGCGACTTCCTTCTCCTGCGGGGGCACAAACCGGCGGGGTGGGCTCCCACTCCAGTTTTAAAATAAGCAAAGGTGCTGGGCTCTCCTCGTCCTTCCAGGAGCCCCGCCAACCGCAGCAGCACCTCTCCGCTTCCTCCGGCACCGTCCAGCGCGGGGTGGGCTCCCGCCTGGATTCTCCTTCCGGCCCGGGGAAGGCAAGACAAGCACCCCAACTAGGCAAGGCTTACCTGGCTTCCTGATCGCGGTCTTCCTGATCCTCGGGCGGCGGCGGTGATTCACGGCGGCAAAATGCAGGGTGGGCACCCGCAATAATTAAAGTATAAAGCGGGGTGGGCTCCCGCTTAATTTACATACGCAGCTCTCCCTGGCAGCACGCGGGGTGGGCTCCCGCTGATCCCAGGAGCGCCGGGGAACCCCTCGCCCTACGTTGGCAGCACAGCGCTGCAGGTCACCAGCTCCTCTCTTCCTGGGCAGCTTTTAGATGCAGCGCTCACGAGGCGCTAGGTAGCTGGCAAAGATTCATGGTCCCACGCAATAAAGTAGCGCCCACGAGGCGCTAGGGGCCAGGAGAGCAGACAGGCAATGTTGGGCAAGATCAGCAGGCAGTGGGCACTCATCAGAACAGGACAGCAGTTCCTTGGAACAGTCAACCCCCATAATGTGGCACTCCTCATGGCACAGCAGTCTTCACTCCAGCAAAGGTCTCTCACTGGTCCTGTGGACAGCAGAGGGGTACAGATGGGCACAGGGGCCAGCACGCAGGCCCTTGCGGCGGTACCTCCTGGCAGAGTGTCCCCTCCAAGTCAAAGTCCAAGCACAACACATGGAGTCACAGCTCCTCTATTTATACACCCCTCACCCCACCTACTAGAAAGGGCCAGAAGCTTCTGGAAGGGTCTCTGGGGAAACCGGTCCCAACTGGTTTTGGGGGAGGTGTAGAGCACCCTGTCTGCCAGACTTCCCTCCTCCCTTCCTGAGCTGGGGTCTGGGAGACAGACACACCCCAGGGGGCAGAGCCAGCTTTACACAAGGCAGGCACACAGCACACCGAAATGCCAAGGTTTAAAAGTGGCATTTCCACAATGGTGAAAATAAATCTGTGCACACCATTGCGCAGCATTTAATATCTCCATCTCACACATACCAAACATGGCATACATATTTTCGACCATGGGGGAGATATCCCATAGGGGGGGGTTCCTACTGTAAGCCTATGGAAGGTAGAAAGCACACGCACTTTGCACTGCTAACCAGCGCTAAAGTGCCCAGAGTCCTGAAACCACCAACCTTATGTCAGGAAAAAGACTAGGGGAGGGGGGGGGGGGGGAGGCCAAAAAGTCCAGGGATGACCCTGCAAGCAGGGCTAAGTCCAACACACTGTGAGCTAGCTTATGTAAACAGGCTAACATTTCTCGGTGGGGGTGCTCAGAATCAGTCTGCCACCAAGCCCACAGTTTGTTATCCGAACGCGCAGGTCCTGTATGGGCAATATAGGAACTACACGACAGCACTTAATTATGTTTCATTATTGAACTATTTTACTATATTTAGAACGTTTTTTTCGGATATTCCATCGTCCTAGAATCATTTATACCATATACTACAATTCTTCTAAGTGGTTTTCCTGCACCAAGTACTCCCATTGTCACATATGGGGAAAGCTAGAAACCTGAATCTAAATACACCTGTGTTGCAGCAATGTACTGTAGATACTTACAACTTATTCTCTGCTCTGGATACCACCATGGAAAACACCATACAACTGCCCTAAGAGTCTATGTCATCTTCTTCATCCTCAGTGGGTATACCTCCACCTGCTACATCTTCTAAGTTGAATTCCAAGATTACTACAACAATGTCTCTACACTAATAAAAGGGCTAAGAAGGACCCTCCCTGGTTTATTCTCCTTCCTCCAGTTCCATGGAACTTATACTGGATGAAATCCGATCTCTTAAGACCTATATGGAAGGCACTAACAGACAATTTCAACATTTAGATGACAAATGGTCTTCGATAGACAAAGTGACTGCAGTGGAACAACGCGTTAGTGACTTGCAGGACGCTCCACAGGATGTTAAACATCCCCAAACTGAAGTCGCACAACTTAAAAAGCTGGTTTAAGATTTGGAAAATCGTAATCGTCAGAAGAATCTTCGCATTTATGGCCTAGCTGAAGGACTGGATGGCTCTGATCCTATTTCATTTTATCAATCATTTATTACTGAAGGGCTTGACATGCCAGCTTCTATTCCTTTAAATATTCAGCGAGCACACAGACTTAGTCATAGTCCTCGTCAATTTTTGTCACCCCAGAAACCTCAAGGCATTATCTTCTTTTTAGAATATTAGGATCTCCTTATGGTTATAAAGGCAACTAAAAGCAAAGAGCGCTTCATGTGGTCTGGAAATTCTTTATTTTTTGACCATGATCTAGCCAAGCCTACTGCAGACAGAGATTATTTCTGGACATGTGTCCAGCTCCATGTTCTCTGAATTCCATATTTGGTCACCCTTATTTAAAGGGACATAAAAACAAGACTACGACATACGAAGACCTATCCCTTCTGTACAAATTTATAGATCACTGTAAAGAAGCAGCTATGGATACCTCTCTTTCATACTCCTTAATGCATACACTCTAATGCTTGCTGTTAATCTTTCACATGCATTTTAAATCCACATATTTGATTGTATTTTTCTAATTTGTCTTATTTACCCTAACACTTGTGGATATATATAATCCCTATGTTATAATTGTTCTCCTCTTATCTTCTTCTCTTAGGTAGTTTTCTCCCACGTCCTGCAGAGGTAGATGTGTATGACCATATATCTGGTCTGAATTAATCAATCTCAACAGATTCCGGATTCCAGTTGTCTCATCTTCCCTTTGTAGTTTCATCACCCTCAATCATATGTTTGCTATTCCGGTATGTCTTATGTATCTGTCTCTTTTATTGTTTTCTTCCATCCCTTTTCCATTATATAATTTTCTTCTTTTTCATTTATTCTCTTTCCCTTTTGATCATTCAATATTTTCCAAAATTCAAGTTTTTCATTTATTCTATTCACAGATTGTACTCATGCTTACGGATTTTCACATTATATGTATACATTTTACTTACATCTATTTATGTGTAGAGTACGCCCCACCTCTGTTCAAGTCTTTATTAATGACTATGTGTAACTTCATGGAATGTTCAAGGGCTGGGATCGCTTATCAAAAGACGGAGGGTATTGAATAATTTATCCAAACTAAATGTGGACATTGCTTTATTAGAAGAAACTCACATTGTTGACATAGAAGTTAAAAAAAACTGGTTCGAAATTGGGTTTGACCATGCTTTTGCTTCTCCAGGATCTGGTAAACAAAATGGTGTGGTTATTCTTTGAGGAAGAAAAAAGCTTTAGAAGTAATATTGATATCTCAGGAGTTAGACTTGAAAGGTCGATGGCTTATAGTGAAATTAACTGTTAACAAAAGACATTTTGCTATTTTTAATGTTTATGCTAGCACACATTTGGATAAACCATTCTGGTCTGCTATTCCACACAAACTAATGTCTCACAGAAGACTATTTAATTTTGGAGGTGACTTTAATCTTGTAATGGATCCTTTTCTGGATCGAACCTCTAAAAATACATTTATGCCATCATTTCTGCACAAACAATTTACTTATGCTATCAAAGTGAGATTGTTTATAGATATCTGGAGGTTGTGTAACTCCTGTTCAAAGAAATATAAATTATATTTTCCTGTTCATTTCTCCCAATCCAGGATTGACCATCTGTTTCTCAGGCCTTATCACAACATATTTTGAATGCTAATATTGGTACTATTATAATGTTTGATAATGCCCAAGTTAAGTTAGACCTAGATCATTGTCCTGTCCCTCAAAATAATAGAAGATGCCATTTTAATTCTACCCTCTTATTAGATGCTGCTTTTACTCAGTTATGAAGCTTTTATGACTGAATCTTTTCACCTTAACAACTCTCCCGATTTGTCTAAGGCAGGTTCTGGAGGCTATTTTACTACTTAAGTCTCTAAGAAAAAGAAAATACAGTAAAAAAAAAAAGCATTAGATATCATGAAACATATTAAACCATTAGAACACCGTTATCTTACATCCAAATCATGTTCAGATGAATTAGTGAAAGCCAAATTTGAATAAAGTCTCTACAGAAGATGCTGCATCTTATCTCCTATAATCTAGCGCCAAATATTAGACGACAAAACAAAGCGAGTACATTTTTGCTAATTATTTTAAAGGATCATGTCAAAATAGATACTATTTTACGTGAGGATACTTTCCCTCTATTTAAAGATACAGATATTGGCTACATTTACCAATCATTACAGTACCCTCTATACACCAGAATCTAATCCTGTTCACAAAGATATTATTCAATACTTCTCTTTCATCCATAAGAAATATAATTTAAACACTGATTTTCCCCCTCATGAAGCTGCTATTCGCAATGCATTCAAGTAAAGAAGGAAAAGGCCCCTGGACCCTTTGGGTTTCCCAGTGAATTTTACCTTCCCTTTTCCAAAACTTTAACTGATAATTTACATTAATTATTTGCATTACTGGCACTTTTCAGGTTGCTTTAATAGGTCTTACTTCCAAGGATAATAAAGATACTAAGCTCTCTGAAAACTACAGACCAATTTCCCTCAACTCAGACTATGATTTTTGCAAAAATTCTTGCTTTACATCTTGACCCCCGACTCCCTACTTTAATTGGAAAGGGTCAATCAGGTTTTGTTAGATGTAGACACATTTCAGCAAACACTAGATTGTTCTTTAATATTCCGACCAAGTCAAAATCTTGCATAAATTCACTGGCAGCCATCTCCTTAGGAGCCGAGAAAGAATTTGTTCGCATGCTTTGACATTTCATTTTCTCTTCTCTCACTTGGTTTTGCTTTGGACCAAAATTCAATAATTTAGTCTAACTTTTATACTCATCACCCAAAGCATCAATTTTCAATAATGGCTTAATTTCTGCCCCCTATTCTAGTTCGACAGGGATGTCCTCTTTCTACTCTACTTTTTATTCCAACACTCGTTTTATCCAAAATCAGAGAACATGATAATATACATGAACTTCAATATAGTGATAAACAGATTACATTTCAGTATATGTGGCCACCCTTTTGTATATGACAACTCCTGACTCCTCCTTAACAATATTTCTGGATGCAGTTAATATTTTCAGCGCTCTCTCAGTATACAAACTAAATCCTGACAAATGTGCGATTCGGCTGCTTAATAAATGGTGTTTTGAGCAAGAATTCCTCTTGCCCGGTTTTCTTTGGAATCTAGTCAAAACGAAATATCTAAGTCTTTGGTGTACTGATTCCATAAAAGAAATTGTTTCGCTATATTTTGCTTCCCTCCCTGCAAACCTATCTTTCCTCACCTCTTGATGGCACCCTTTTTTACTACAATAGTGAGGTAGGCTAGGCTATTAAGAGGTTAATCCCCGTTATTCTTTTTTATCTTTACACAAATCCCATCAATATTCCATCTCCTTTTTTCCAAAAAGTATACACTATTTTAATTTCCTTTTTATGAAGAAAAAAAAAAACTCTTCTCCTGACAGATTAAAACGCAATACGAGGAGTAAATTCTCCTGATTTTCAGTTATATCACACTGCTTTCTGTTTGAAACAGTCTGCCTTTTATCAAAACGATCAGTACATGTATACTTTCCCCTTATGGACAGATTAGGAATCCATTTTTATTCAACCTGTTAGAAATGGGGGTCTCTAGTTGGCGGAGGTAGGTACCTTTGACCAAATAGGGACCCTTGCTTCTAGTCAGGGTAAGGGAGATACACTTTTTAGATAACCCCTGCTCACCCCCTTGGTAGCTTGGCACGAGCAGACAGGCTTATCCCAGAGGCAATGTGTAAAGTATTTGTACCAACACTCACAGTAACACAGTGAAAACACCACAAATGGACACCACACCAGTTTAGAAAAATAAAATATCTTTATCTAAACTAAACAAGACCAAAATGACAAAAATCCAACATACAGAAACTGAGTAGAATGTCTTTAAAAAGGGTTTGTTGCAAAAATAAACTTTTAGATGATAAATGCGACACTTTAGTCTCAAAGTACCTGGGATGCGTCACGCAAAACAAACAAAAGGGGCGCAGAGAAGGCCATGCGTCGACTCTTCCTGCGCTCCGGTTCAACAAAATGGCGCCTCAATGCGTTGAGACGATCGGGTGCGATGCGACAAAATGGCGTCTTTGTTGCGAGGCGACAACGTGGAGGCGATGCGTGCACGCTCGACGGCCGTGCGGCGAACTCAGTGGTTTTCTGAGTTGCGACATGCCCTGCGACACGCTTCTCCGGTGATGCGACGACACCCTCAGTGACGGTGACACGCTTCTCTGGTGTTGTGACGGCGACGCACTTCCTCAGCAGTGCGACGGCCCTGCGACACACTTCTCCGGTGATGCGACGGCACCCTCTGTGCGGCGGCACGCTTCTCCGGTGATGCGACGGCGAACAGCGGCAGCACGCTTCCTCGATGATGCGACAGCGGCGTCACGCTTCTCTCTCGTTGCGCTTACAGCTCCCCACAGCAAAAAGGCCTCACACACAGTTACAGGCCCTCCTGGCAGACTGGAACTCCCAGCAAGGAAGTTCAGGGAAGCTGGGGGTGAAGTTCTTTTGTGCCTGGGACTTCAGAAACAGGAGGCCAGCTCTTCTCAGGCCCTTGGAGACACTTCTTCAAATGGACACAGCACACAGCAAAGTCCTTCTTCAAGCAGGGGACACAGCACACAGCAAAGTCCCTTGGTCCTCTCCTCAGTAGAAACAGCAAACTGCAGGCCAACCCCAGACACACAGCAAGGGCAGTACTTCTCCTCAGTCTCTTCAGCTGATCTTCTTTGGCGGGGATTCCTCTTGATCACGAAGTAGTCTAAAGTTCAGGGGTTTCAGCTCTCATATTTATACCCCAAAACTCTTTGTTCTCTATGTGTGAGGGGTCCTGGACCCAGTCCAAACCAGTTCTGGGTGCATTCTGCCAGTGCACCTCTTCTTCCTTTGTGAGTGTGGGCCAGGGTCATCAGACACACCGCAGGAGGTGGAGCCAGCATTGTGGAAGGCAGGCAGAGCCCTATTCAGGCCCAGGTGCTACTCCTCCCACCACTCCAAATGCAGAGGGTCTATTCAGCCAAGTGCTGACTCACCCAGTCTCCTGAAGCCACCCCAGCCCCTGTCACTCTCAAACCAGACCGTCAATCCACAAACAGGCAGAGGCACACAGAAAGGTTGAATAAGAAAATAGCCACTTTCTAAAAGTGCTATTTTCAAACACAGAATTTTAAAAACCATCCTTCCTAAAAGATGTGTTATTAAATTCTGAGTTCAGGGATACCAGACTTTAATTTTCTATCTTGCTCCTATGGGAAGATATGCAGGTAAACATGATACACAGCATTCCCCATTCTGTCCTATGGGCAAGATAGCCTTTCAATAGTGAAAAACGAAATTGGCAGTATTTCACTATCAGGACATGTTACCCACACTAGTACATGTCCTACCTTTCACATACACTGCACCCTGTACAGGGGGGTACCTTGGGCCTAACATAGGGGGTGTCGAATGTGTAAGAAAAGGGAAGGGTCCGGCCTGGCAAGTGGGTACACTGGCCAGGTCAACATGGCAGTTACAAACTGCGCACAGGTACTGCAGTGGCAGGCCTGAGACACCATCTTAGGGCTACTCCTGTGGGTGGCACAATCAGTGCTGCAGGCCCACTAGTAGCATTTGAATCACCAGCCCTGGCACACTCAGTGCACTTTACTAGGGAACTACTGGTAAAACAAATAGGCCAATCATGGATAACCAATCACAATAACTATTTACACAGGGAGCACTTGCACTTTGGCACTGATCAGCAGTGGCAAAGTGCCCAAAGCATCTAAACCAGCAAAAACGAAATTCAGCAGTGTCAAAAATACAGGAGGTAGAGGCAAAAAGTCAGGGGAAACCACGCCAAGGATGCCAGGTCTAACACGTGTCCCCTCCAGCTGAAAAGTGGGGAGAACTACCCACCCTCCTGGGAGTTCTCATCACTAAGGCGGAAGAACCTGGACAGACCATCAGCATTGGCGTGTTCTGTACCAGGGCGGTGTTCCACCGTAAAGTCCATTCCCTGTAGGGAGATGGACCACCTCCACAGTTTTGGGTTCTCACCCCTCATCTGCATTAACCATCTGAGGGGCTTGTGGTCTGTCTGAACCCGGAAGTGAGTCCCAAACAAGTAGGGACTTAGCTTCTTCAGTGCCCAGACCACAGCAAAAGCTTCCCTTTCAATTGCACTCCACCTCTGTTCCCTGGGAAGTAGCCTCCTGCTAATGAAAGCTACGGGTTGGTCCAAGTCCTCATCGTGCAACTGAGAGTACTGCTCCCACTCCATGCTCGGAGGCATCTGTCTGCACCACAAACTCTTTGGAGAAATCAGGAGCCTTGAGCACGGGCGCCGTGCACATGGCAGCTTTCAGGGCATCAAACGCGGTCTGGCAGGCATCGGTCCAGATCACCTTCCTGGGCTGCTTCCTTGAAGTCAGCTCTGTCAAGGGGGCAACAATGGTGCCATACCCCTTGACAAACCGTCTGTAATACACGGTGAGACCTAAGAAGGCCCTCACCTCTGTCTGGGTCTTGGGGGGGCTCCCAAGCCAGAATGGTATCAATCTTTGCTTGTAGGGGCGCCACCTGGCCGCTCCCTACCTGGTGTCCCAAGTACACCACCGATCCCTGCCCTATCTGGCACTTACTGGCCTTGATAGTGAGGCCTGCCCTTTGCAGAGCCTTCAACACTTCACAGAGGTGTTGCAAATGTTCTTCCCAACTAGAGCTGAACACAGCAATGTCATCCAGGTAAGCGGCGCTGAATTCCTCCAGCCCGGACAGTACGTGGTTGACCAGTCTCTGGAAGGTGGCAGGGGCATTTTTCAACCCAAAGGGCATGACACGGAACTGGAAGTGCCCCTCTGGTGTTGAAAACGCCGACCTCTCTTTGGCCCCCTCAGTTAAGGCAATCTGCCAGTACCCAGATGTTAAATCAAATGTACTGAGGTACTGGGCAGCGCCCCACCGATCCACGAGCTCATCAGCTCTGGGGATGGGGGTGTGCGTCAGTCTTGGTGACTGCATTGAGCCCACGGTAGTCCACACAAAACCGGAGTTCTGGAGTGGCACTGGGTGCAGCAGCTTTTGGTACTAAGACCACTGGGCTAGCCCACGGGCTGCTGGAGGGCTCAATTACCCCTAGCGCCAACATCTTGGAAACTTCTTCCTTGATGCTGGCCCTGACCTCGTCAGCTACCCTGTAAAATTTCTGTTTCACGGGTGGACTGTCCCCAGTGTCCACATCATGGACGCAACAATCGGTGACTCCTGGCGTCAGGGAGAACAGGGAGGCGAACTGACCCAACACATGGAGACAGTCCCTCTGCTGTTCTGGGGTCAGGGTAGGCGAGAGGTTCACCCCATCCACTGACTCATCTTGCTCCTCTGCTGACAGGAGGTCAGGAAGAGGGTCACTTTCCTCCTCCGTCCCATCATCTGTAGCAAGGAGCATTGTCACATCAGACATCTCAAAGTGTGGCTTGAGGCGGTTCACATGTAGGACCCTCAAAGGGTTCCTGGGAGACTGCAAGTCAACCAGATAGGTTACATCGCTCTTGCGCTCCACCACCTCATATGGCCCAGTCCACTTGTCTTGGAGCGCACAAGGCTCCACTGGCACCATCACCCACACCTTCTGCCCAGGTTGAAATTCGACCAGAGTGGCATTCTGGTCGTACCATCTTTTCATTTCTTCCTGGCTAGCTTCCAGGTTCGCCTGAGCGAGTTTCCTGAAGCATTGAGTCTGGTTGCGGAAGGCCAGCACATAGCTGAACACATCCTGGGGGTCTTACCAGGGGACTTCTCCCAACCCTCCTTCACCAGACTCAGAGGTCCTCTCACAGGGTGACCGTACAGGAGTTCAAAGGGACTGAACCCTAAGGACTTCTGAGGTACCTCCCTGTAAGCAAACAGGCACGGCAAAAAGACGTCCCACTTCCGTCTCATGGCCTCCGCAAGGCCCATTATCATGCCTTTCAGGGTTCGGTTGACTCTCTCAACCAACCCATGCCCTTGAGGATGGTAAGGAGTGGTGATCTTATAAGTTACCCCACACTCCTCCCACAAAGATTTAATGTGCTTCGAGATGAAGTTGGTACCCGGGTCGGAGACCACCTCTCTGCGGAACACCACACGGGAAAAGATCCCCATCAATGCACGGCCCACCACGGGGGCTGTGATTGTCCGGAGAGGGACAGCTTCCGGGTACCTGGTGGCATGGTCCACCAAGATAAACTTGTTGCCTAAGGATGTCTTGGGTTCCAGTGGCCCCACAATATCAATGCCCACCCGCTCGAAAGGGGTGCTCACCACGGGAAAGGGTTGGAGGGGAGCCTTACACTTCCCTTCACTCTTGCCACTTGCCTGGCAAGTCCTACAATGCATACCGACGTGCGTCTTCATTTGGGGCCAGTAAAAGTGGGTGACAAGCCTCTGGTAGGTCTCGTCATGCCCCAAATGTCCTGCGAGAGGCACGTCATGAGCCAGCCCCAGTAGGAAGGCCCTGAAGCGCTCAAGTACCACCAGCACACAGGCTGCACCAGGCTCAGCTGCCTTAGGCTCACTATAGAGTAATCCATCTTCCCAGTAAATGAGATGATTCTTGGACTCCCCACCTGCTGCCTGGTCTGCGGCCTGTTTCCGCATACCAATGAGAGAAGGGCATTCTCTCTGCACCTTGCAGAACTCCTCCCTGGAGGGACCTCCTTCCTGCTGCCAATGGGTCAGCTCAGGTGGGTCAGCTCAGGTAGGTCTCCCAGTTCGGCTACCTGTTCTCCTGTAGGTTCCAGGGCATCCCCCTCATATTCTGCTTCCCCCTGGACCGTGGGAACGGCTGGTTTCCCACGCCCCCCTGCCCCTTCTCTTCCTGGCAGGCACCTGGGCCACTGTTTCAGGCTCCAGGTCCGCTTAATTACCCCTACTGGCTGCCATTGACTGAGTGGTCACACAAACCCACTCAAGCAGACCCAACATCTCCAAATGAGCCTGGCGTTCCACCTCCCTCCATGGGGAACTCTCCAGGTCATTTCCCAGCAGACAATCTACAGGCATGGATGGACTAACAACGACCTTCAAGGAACCTGAGACGCCCCCCCCACTCAAAGGGAACTTGCGCCACTTTGCAGAGGCGCACGGAGTTGTCCGCTGCAACTACAGGGTGAAGTGCTTTAGGAATGACCTGCTCCTCAGACACCCACTGACACCTCACAGATGTCACGCTGGCTCCTGTGTCTCTCAGAGCCTCCACCCTCCTCCCATTGATGGTCACCCACTGCCTGAATTTTTTAGTGTTCGCAGGCAGGTAGGTCTCCTGGACCATCTCTCTGTCTCCTAAAGAGACAAGGGTCATAATTACTTGCTCCTCCCCTTCATTGGAAACTAATTCCTCTCCCAAAGCTACACTCACTAAACCCGGTGACTGAGCACCAGTGGGCGCTTGGGATTTCTTGGGGGCAATGTGGCCCTTCTCACCACAGTTGTAACACCTGGGGGGACCCTGAAAGTTACGCCCGCCCTTAGGCGGCTGACACATCTTGGGCTGGGACTCCTTTCCCTCTGAAGTTTTGGGGCCCTTTAGAGAACTCCTTTTGGTTACTTTTGCCCCCCCCACTCTTCTGCTGGGGACCCTGCCCACCTTTGGCTGTGGTACCCACAATCCCCTTGTGGACCCTGGTGCTGGTCCAGCGGTCTGCCGCCTTAGCAAGCTCACTGGGATCAGTTAACTTACTGTCCAAAAGATGCTGGCGCAGCTCTGGAACACAGACTGCTCAAGTGCTCCCAACTAATTAGATGGCACAACCCCTCATAATCAGTGACTTTGCTGCCCTTTATCCAACCTTCCAGTACACGCGTGTACAACCTCACATATACAACCCAAGTGTCTGAATCATGCTTCTTGAAATTCCTGAACTTCACTGTACTGTTCTGGGGTGAGCCCATACTTGAGGCATAAGCCCTCCTTCATATTGGCATAGGTCAGGGTCTCTAAAGGTGGCAAAACAGCCCTCCCAGAAGGCTCAGTGTTTCCATAGGCCCGCCCCCCCAGTTCTTTTCAGGCACCTCATTCATCCTCAATGCAAGCTCATGATTCAAACCAGGCATAAATATCCTCTCCCTTCTGGAAATTCTGCACTAAATCTTTGGGTATGTACACCTTACCCCCTTGCACTGGCTGTGCGCTGCCACCATTGGAACTGGACTCCAGTTGTTTGGCCTTGATGTCCAGTTCTCTCATGCTCAACTCATGAGCCAATATCAATTTCCTTTCTTCCAAGGCACGAGCCCTCTCCTCTGCCTTCTCCTTGAGCCTCATGACCGCCAGCTCATGTTCTCTGATCCTTTGGTTCTCTTCCCGGGAGAGACTCCCTGCGGAATAGATGCTGCCAGCCCTGGAGGCTGCTCTTGGCACAGGCAAATCCTGTGGCCCGAACCCATCCCCTTGCTCATCCTCATTTGCATAATTTCCCTCTTCAGTTCCTTTGGCCTCCCCACCAGGCTTTTAAGGCCTTCTGTAGCTCATCCTTCTTAGCGCTACTCCTTGTGGGACATCCCAAATCCTTGCAAAACTGTTTGAGTTGACCTACCTTGTAGGAATACAAATCCTCAATGTGAAACTCCAATTCTGCCTTCTCACTTGCTGCTTTACCATTCTGAGACATGATGCGTGGATGACTCAAGGATCAAAAATAGAAAAAAAAAAAAAAGGAAACAGTATGCGGTTGCGTAGTGGTCTGCACTAATCTAGTGATGTACACCAATCACTGTGGGTCAAGTACAAATACAAGTTCAAATCCTCACCGCTGACCACCAATGTTAGAAATGGGGGTCTCTAGTTGGCAGAGGTAGGAACCTTTGACCAAATAGGGACCCTTGCTTCTAGTCTGGGTAAGGGGGATACACACTTTAGATAACCCCTGCTCACCCCCTTGGTAGCTTGGCACGAGCAGACAGGCTTATCCCAGAGGCAATGTGTAAAGTATTTGTACCAACACTCACAGTAACAGTGAAAACACCACAAATGGACACCACACCAGTTTAGAAAAATAAAATATCTTCATCTAAACTAAACAAAACCAAAACGACAAAAATCCAACATACAGAAACTCAGTAGAATGTCTTTAAAATGGGTTTGTTGCAAAAATAAACTTTTAGATGATAAATGCGACACTTTAGTCTCAAAGTACCTGGGATGCGTCACGCAAAACAAACAAAAGGGGCGCAGAGAAGGCCATGCGTCGACTCTTCCTGCGCACCGGTGCGACAAAATGGCGCCTCAATACGTTGCAACGATCCGGTGCGACAAAATGGTGTCTTTGTTGCGATGCGACAACGTGGAGGCGATGCGCGCACGCCAGTTGGCCGTGCGCGAACTCAGTGGTTTTCTGAGCCGCGACAGGCCCTGCGACACGCTTCTCCGGTGATGCGACGGCACCCTCTGTGTGGTGGCACGCTTCTCCGGTGATGCGACGGCGAGGAGCGGCGACACGCTTCCTCGATGACGCGACAGGGGCTGCTGCGGCGGCGTCCCGCTTCTCTCTCGTTGCGTCGTGCTTCCAGCTCCCCACAGCAAAAAGGCCTCTCACACAGTTACAGGCCCTCCTGGCAGACTGGAACTCCCAGCAAGGAAGTTCAGGGAAGCTGGGGGTGAAGTCCTTTTGTGCCTGGGACTTCAGAAACAGGAGGCCAGCTCTTCTCAGGCCCTTGGAGACGTTTCTTCAGATGGACACAGCACACAGCAAAGTCCTTCTTCAAGCAGGGGACACAGCACACAGCAAAGTCCCTTGGTCCTCTCCTCAGTAGAAACTGCAAACTGCAGGCCAACCCCAGACACAGCAAGGGCAGTACTTCTCCTCGGTCTCTTCAGCTGATCTTCTTTGGCAGGGATTCCTCTTGATCACGAAGTAGTCTAAAGTTCAGGGGTTTCAGCTCTCATATTTATACTCCAAAAGTCTTTGTTCTCTATGTGTGAGGGGTCCTGGACCCAGTCCAAACCAGTTCTGGGTGCATTCTGCCAGTGCACCTCTTCTTCCTTTGTGAGTGTGGGCCAGGGTCATCAGACACACTGCAGGAGGTGGAGCCAGCATTGTGGAAGGCAGGCACAGCCCTATTCAGGCCCAGGTGCTACTCCTCCCACCACTCCAAATGCAGATAGGTCTATTCAGCCTAGTGCCGACTCACCCAGTCTCCTGAAGCCACCCCCAGCCCCTGTCACTCTCAAACCAGACAGTCAATCCACAAACAGGCAGAGGCACACAGAAAGGTTGAACAAGAAAATAGCCACTTTCTAAAAGTGCTATTTTTCAAACACAGAATTTAAAACCATCCTTCCTAAAAGATGTTATTAAATTCTGAGTTCAGGGATACCAGACTTTAATTTTCTATCTTGCTCCTATGGGAAGATATGCAGGTAAACATGATACACAGCATTCCCCATTCTGTCCTATGGGCAAGATAGCCTTTCAATAGTGAAAAACGAAATTGGCAGTATTTCACTATCAGGACATGTTACCCACACTAGTACATGTCCTACCTTTCACATACACTGCACCCTGTCCAAGGGGGTACCTTGGGCCTACCATAGGGGTGTCCAATGTGTAAGAAAAGGGAAGGGTCAGGTCTGGCAAGTGGGTACACTGGCCAGGTCAACATGGCAGTTACAAACTGCGCACAGGTACTGCAGTGGCAGGCCTGAGACACCATTTTAGGGCTACTCCTGTGGGTGGCACAATCAGTGCTGCAGGCCCACTAGTAGCATTTGAATCATCCGCCCTGGCACATTCAGTGCACTTTACTAGGGACCTGCTGGTAAAACAAATAGGCCAATCATGGATAACCAATCACAATAACAATTTACACAGGGAGCACTTGCACTTTGGCACTGATCAGCAGTGGCAAAGTGCCCAAAGCATCTAAACCAGCAAAAAGGAATCCAGCACAGTGCCAAAAATACAGGAGGTAGAGGCAAAAAGTCAGGGGAAACCACACCAAGGATGCCAGGTCTAACTCAACCTATTTCTTTTTCAGAATTGTTATCTTTTACTTAGGGACCGATTTCCATGTCCCTCACTATTCTTAAGAACTCTTGCAGGATATTACATCCCATATATGTCTCTAGTCTTTCTGACCCAGATCAACTTCTCCATTCCTCGGTGTGGAACGATAAACTCTTAAAAAAAAAATAAAAAAAAATGATGGAAATATCTTTTGGAAATCTGGGATAGAAATAGGTTTACTGTGGGTACACCAGCTTATTCATAATTCATTTATTTCCTTCTCTCAAGCTCAATTACTCTTCCTCTTACAATAAGAAATTTGATTACTTGAGTGCTGCCATTTCCGAACACTATTCTCATTCACAATCACACACCTCATCTATGACTCGACCATCCCCTTTAAAATCCTTAATGTCATTCAAACTTGCAGCATCTCACATCTACACTGTCCTTTACTCCTCTTCCGACAAAGAGACAGAAACTGAAACACAATGGGAACAAGATCTGCCCATCTCATTTCCACTCTTTGTGGAAAAAATTTGCCTAAAGATATGCAACAACCCTTGCACTGCCAACACAACCCAAACATTATTCTTTACCTACAATTGGCTTATGGTTACTCTAGTCACTTTCCACAGATTTAATCCCACTATTTCACCATCCTGTTGGTCTTGTAATGTTTCTTCTTCAGACCTGAAACATTGTGTTTGAACGCCCTACCACATATCAATCTTGGTTGGAAACAAATCAATTCTGTCTTTCATACAAATGTCCCTTTCACAAATCCATTTTTAGTAACCCTTTCAGATGATTGCAATAACTGTACTCTGAATGTACAAATATGCTTATTAAGTGCCGTTAAAACATTTTTTGGCAGGAGGGCAACATAACTGTTCATATAGCTATGATTTTTGTATATAGATGTATTCATTTTAGATCCAAAGTACAGTCTTTCCTTCCGTTGGGAATTATTCTCCCAGCGTTGATTTTTTCTAAATGTTCTTTATTATAATTCAATTTTCACTCATTTTTGTGGCAGACCCAGCGTTTCATCCCTTGTAGGGACTACATCAGGGCCTGGAACAATTACATACATACAAAATCAATACTAAAACATTTTGCAATTCCTCTTTTTATAATTTTTTTTTTTTTTAAGTTTTTTTAAATATCATTTTTATATAAAATCTTGCTCAGGCATGTGTCTTATACACATGCCTTGACCACAATCTGAACTTGCTCAGTTTAACATGTTTAAAATGTATTCCTGACAAATTTTGGTGTCAATTTAATTATGTGCACATCCTAACCCAATAGTTCCCTTGTGATCTTAGGGATTACAGCTACACAGTCCGTGTTTCTTTCAATCCTTATATTCCTTTCCCACCGTGCTGCATATCCTATTAAATATAATATGGAGGAGGACCAATCCATTATTACAAAAAGCTTTTTTACAACTCATTACGGTAATATCAATTAGATTCTCAGCAATTTCAATCCATTACAAGCACTGTTAACAGGCATATTAAAAAAAAAACTGTTCCAACATATACAATCAAGCAGATCAAGTTTATTCATCCGCTATTTTTCCTCATCTCACCGTCCATATTAACCATACAAAATTAATCCTAATACTCTACAGTCATTGCTGCCATGCCAGGAGATAACTTATACAATATTCCCTCAGCCATATTTTCTTACCGAAATGAGTTTTAAAAAAGATATGCTGTTGCTGTCCTACCAAAAAGAGTTGAGTTATTGTTGAGTTTTGTGGGCAGCCGAAAACTCACGGAGTAGGCACACGGCACGGAAGAATTTTGCGATCTTGACCAGTGCAGTTTGAAAGGATCACTACTGCTATTGTTTTGAATCTGTTGTAAAGTGATCAAACGTGCACGGTTACCAGTATTTGTGTATTATTAACCAAGGATGGAGGATAATCAAACAAAATGGGGGGGGGGGCGAATGGGAGGAAAACCTATACAATGCATCAATTAATATGATGAATACTTCGATAAAAGTTTGGGAAAAAATGTTATGTGGTTCAAAGTCAGATTGAAAAGCTGGAATTGGAAATAAGGGAAATTAAGGAGTTAACAGAAAAGAAATTATGAGATTCTAAATAAGGTGGTCAAGGCGCATCAGGAATCACTGAAGGAGAGAAAGTTAAGATCAGGAGGGACAAACGGGTCTATACCAATGGCAGGGTCTTTACGTTCAACAAAGAAAGGGGAACACTTTTCCCAGGTGAGTAGTGCAGGTCGTCACTTTCTCACTGCAGGAAAGGAAAGAAATGGAACAAAGAAAAAGAGGGGGAGGTGGAGGTATCCTAGGTCTGGGGCTCAGTGGGGAAGAACAAGTCTGGTCTCTTGTAGCCCTCACACACCCCAAGGGATGTCATGCTTCATCATCGGGCAGTTGCTCCTCGTCGGGCCGGCGCTGCAATGCCCTACGGGTCCCCCGAAGGGTCACTTTATCGGAGATCTTTTGAGAACTGCCGTTAGGTGCATGTGGGCGTGTGGAATGAGTCCTATGTGGAAAGTGATAAAGTGCGTGCAAAGAGTTAAAACTGTCTAAGGGTTACCAAAAGAGATGCTTTAATACGGTGGTACTCTTGGCAGAGTAAAAAACCCATAGATTGGGAGTTACCCTTGTAGGCGTAATGTGCCCAGGTAACTAGGAGGTCGACATGGTTCACGCCTCAATGGTCATAAAGATCCCTGGCGTTTCATCAGGACCAGAAAAAAGCTGTGAAGGTAGTGTGGTGTACGTAAGAAAATCTAAATATTAATACTAACAAGAGGGTGAGATTAACCCTCAGGGCGATCAGTGGGAGCCATCAACTATGAATCCTTTAGTTAAGGCTACAACATAATAATTGTGTCCACTCCTGATCGTGACCTAGAAGGGAAAAGGATAAAAGACAAAAGAGACAATCAGCAGGTCAGTAGAGGAGGTTAAGGGGTGGACCTCTACGCGCATATGTCGCGATAACGCGTTTTGCCTAAAGAAGAGAAGAGTGAGAAAGGGAGCCAAACCAAGTTCCGTAGTACCCTCTGCTTCAGGTACCCTGCGTTATGAAACCACCAGCTGCGGATGCAAAACGCGTTATCTCGACTAAAGGATTCATAGTTGATGGCTCCCACTGATCGCCCAGAGGGTTAATCTCACCCTCTTGTCAGTATTAGTATTTAGATTTTCTTACGTGCACCACACTACCTTCACAGCTTTTTTTCTGGTCCTGATGAAACGCCAGGGATCTTTATGACCACTGAGGCGTGAAACATGTCGACCTCCTAGTTACCTTATGCCTACAAGGGTAACTCCCAACCTACGGGTTTTTTACTCTGCCAAGGGTACCACCGTATTAAAGCATCTCTTTTGGTAACCCGTAGACAGTTTTAACTCTTTGCACGCACGTTATCACTTTCCACATAGGACTCATTCCACACACCCATATGCACCTAACGGCAGTTCTCAAAAGATCTCAGATAAAGTGACCCTTCGGGGGACCCGTAGGGCATTGCAGCGCCGGCCCGACGAGGAGCAACTGCCCGATGATGAAGCATGACATCCCTTGGGGTGTGTGAGGGCTACAAGAGACAAGACTTGTTCTTCCCCACTGAGTCCCAGACCTAGGATACCTCCACCTCCTCCTCTTTTTCTTTGTTCCTTTCCTTTCCTGCAGTGAGATAGTGACGACCTGCACTACTCACCTGGGAACAGTGTCCCCCTTTCTTTGTTGACTTCATGGTTATTTTGGGAGCATGGACACTGGACCATTAACTAGCTCCTGGTCCCCCCCCCCCTTTGTTTTTTTGATAGGGTCTTTACGTTCGCCATGCGATTTGATGGCATATCTGTAGGATGGGATAAAGGGAGGGAGCAGGACACCATCTCAATAAGTAGTTTAGAGCCATCCTCAATATAGGAAGCAGGACCGAGTAATGTACAAGTCAGTAGTGGGCCAACACACAGTTCCTCTTTTTCGGACGAGTTCATGAGAATACGAATAGGCACACGGAAAAAAAGACAAGGAGAGGGAGGAGGAAGACCAAACAATATAGGAGTAAAATCCAGGAACCAATCGAAGAACAGGGTGTAGAATATAATGATCAGGAGACTGAAAAGCACATGATCAATTTAGAAGGGGGATTACAAGTGATCAACTTTTCAAATAGAGAGTTGAGCAATGATGAAATTGCAGTCTTGGGAAAAAGATTGGGCTTTTGTGCGATGGAAAACTGATTTTTCCAACTTGAAAGTGGACCTGTTCAAGTTCACATGGCAACTCAAACTGAAAAAGGTTTTTGAGACATTGGATAAAAAAGATGGGGGGAATGAATGTGCAGTCAACATTGAGCAAAATGTCGATTGCAGATGTAAACGATGTACATGTGTTAATGACAATAAATGAAGACAACGTAGAGATTACGGATGTATTTGGTCAGTTAAATATTGTGACTGATCAATCTAGAGATAGTGGCCTCAGACTAAATTCCAAGTTTACACCACAGGGCAAGCAATTAACGGGGATAGATATCTTCGCACAAAAAGTGATAGAAAACCTGAACAAATTGGAGTACAGAGGTGTACACGCAAACCGCAATAGATAACACCCCCAATCTAATTTTTAAAAAAAGAACTAAAGATGATTAACAGTCTGAAAAATGACGACAATATTGTCATCATGAACTGGTCAGATTATGATGGCAACATTGCTAGACAACTTAGTGACAGTGCCCGTTACCGATGGGTTAGGAGTAACCCCATGGAAAGTCTCAACAGATCACGGTTTACAAAACTGAGTGAATGGAAAGATCAGGAACTCACACAACTCAGTATAGACACCTAAAAGTGACTAACCCATTCAGTCCCTTTATCTATGTTTTACCGAAGGTACACAAGAGGGGGGAGCCTTCCCACCGGGAAGACCTATAATTTCAGGCATTGGGCGGCCCGCTGAAAGGTTATCTGAATATGTGGACCAATATTTGAAGCCGCTAGTACTAAATCTACCCTCATATGTTAGTGACAGAATGGACATACTTAATAAATTGGAGGATGTGGGCTGGGATGAGACCATGTTCTTCATATCCATGGATGCTGGACTGTATACATGTATCCAGAACACATTTGGGTTACGAGCTATGGATTTTTTCTTAAGTTCTAGGAGTGGGCGCATTATAAAAGGCTAACAGTACTAAATCTACCCTCACATGTCCGTGACACAATGGACATACTTAATAAATTGGAGGATGTTGGCTGGGATGAGACCATGTTCTTCATATCCATGGATGCTGGACTGTATACATGTATCCAGAACACATTTGGGTTACGAGCTATGGATTTTTTCTTAAGTTCTAGGAGTGGGGCGCATTATAAAAGGCTAACAGATATGACACTGTTCATCTTGATGAACAATTATTTTCTTTTTAATGGTGACTGTTTTCAGCAGCTACAATGGGCAGCGATGGGGTCGAGGTTTGCACCCTCTTATGCGAACCTCTTTATGGGGTGGTTTGAGAAGGTGCATATCTGGGCCCTCCGACAAAAGAATGGACCCCCCCAATATGTATTTTTCTGGGGCCGGTCCATAGATATTTTGCTTATTTGGACGGGTCCTCAGACAGAGTGGAGTGACTACTTTGCATATTTAAATAGCAATCCATATAATGTGCAATTTACAATGACCTACAATAAGGAGTCCAACACCTTTTTAGATGTAGAATTGTTTGTAGAGAAAGGAAACATTTGCAGTAGACTCTTCCACAAAGCCACTGCAACAAATTGTATAGTAAAAGCAGAGAGTGCACACCCAAAACATGTTATTGAGAGCATCCTATATGGGGAAATGATAAGAATAAGGTGGAGCTGCAGTGAGGATTAAGATTTCAAAAAAAGATTCAAGGTTTGAAAACCAAATTGCAAAACAGGGGCTACAGTGACAGAATTTTGGACTGTGCAGAAAGTAGAATTTTGCAGAGAAGTAGAAGCACCACACTCAGGAAAAAGACTGATATGGCTGAAGAAACAAAACGAGCATTTGTGTCTACTTACAGTGCAGAGTACAATGAGATATATAAATACTAAAGGGGGTACCAGGCCTGTCAAGTTGGCCAACAGAGAAACTACGGGTTACCTATAGAAAAGGGGCCTCAGTTAGAAGTTTGGTCACATGCATTTATAAACACACAAGTTGGATGCCTGAACAGCCCAAAGGAGAGTACATCTGCCATATGGAGATCAATAAATTGAAAACCTTTTGCTTCAATTCGGCAAGAAACTATCATGTCAATGAATGTATAAATTGCAACATTACGTATGCAATCTATGGCAGTGTAGAGTCCAGCAGCCCTTTCTGCACTTGCATGTGTGCACTGCTGAGACCAGCTTAAAAGCAGCCCTGTGTTGCAGGACTGCTTTTACCATGCAAATTGTGCCCAAACTCGACATAGGTGTTTGGGACACTTTAAATTAATAAACTACAATATTTTGGCATATCGGGTACCCCTAATGTCTTCCCTAGGTGTCCCAGTGGTGGTGGGTAAGATATTGATAAGGAGGACCCTTATATGTTTTTTATGCCTTGGGTTTAATGAAATTGTACATTTCACCTCCCACATTGTGGCAAAGTGCACCCCGAAATCGACTTTTGTGCTAGGAGAACTGTGGAATGAGGATCTGCAATATTGTTTTACATATTCAGAACCCCTAAAGTCTCCCCTAGGAGTTCCAATGGTGGGGGCAGTAGATATAAACAGGGTCCTTATAAAAGATGTTTTATAAGCCCTGGTGTTGGAGAAATTAACCAGTTCATTTTCCCCATTGCAGATCCCCAGCCACATAGGTTAACATGGCAAGAAGTTATTAACTAATAATTACCACCAGGAGAATCATAAAAATATCATTCAAGGACTTACTAGAATGGTGTTGATAAATCTAACAATATGCTATTGTTGAATTTATCCTCAAATGTACGGACAAGAAGTTATAAGACTTTGTAAGCCAAATTTCAGCCTTCCAGTGCTCTGTCCTGATTGGTCAGAGTTCAGTGGATTAGCCAGGTTGCTTTGATGAGGTGATAAGTAGCCCTGGGGTGAAGGAGCCATTCTGGGAGGAGAGAGTTCTGCTACATAGGAATGCCGAAGCCAGGCGTCGTAAACAATCTTCAACAGAAGGAGGAGACAGGAGAAACCAGTTTCATTTACACCCCTCCTCTTTGAACACAGCCAGATGGCAGGCTTAAGGAAGAAATGTGCAGATGCCAGGGGGAGGGAGAATATGGAGATGAGCTATTGTGGATGTTGGTGTAGACAGCTCTTGCCTCTCTGCTGTGACTTCAGCCATATTGAATTTTGGAGAAATAGTGCTTTCTGGGAGACCATTGTGCCACACTATGGAGGAAATGGTCATGCTCTAGGGTGTTGTCCTACACCTCATTGGACAGGAGTGCCCTCCTGTGTGATCCCAGAGAACACTGAATAAGTATCTGAAAGGGGCAGTACCTCTCAGATCTGCTGCTTGAAACTACAGAAGAAGGATCCCTGCTGGAAGTTGGATTTGCACCAACCAGGCCCTGCACTCTGACTGACCGCGCCTGCTACACAATCTGGAACTACAGCCCTGTGGATCAAAGCTACAGGTTAACAGAGCTCACCTGGACCATCAACACCAAGAATCCCCATCCTAGAATACTAACAGTGAATGTGTTAGGGTTTTGTCCAAGTGGACTGAGGGAATTGAGGTCCCAAACTTTCAAGGACAATCTTGGAGCTTCCATACACTTTGGGACCCTCGAAGGAACTTCAGCAAGAAGTTCCAGAAGGTTGAAGAAGTTTGTCGAAACGTTTGAAAAAAAAACAAACCATAAGTGGCCTGACTCAACCTGATCAGCCAAGCCGGCGACCCTCAATCACAAGCCGGCCTGCCGTCCAGGTTCGTCCCGCTGAAAAGCTCTGGAGGTCCGACTTCCAGAGTTTGTCGGGGAGTTGGTTGAAACCCACGCAGGCAAACCCTCACCAAATCCGGCCTGGTGAAGAGCATAGAGGGACCCCGGAAGAAAAAGCTCTGTAAAAGTTTCTAAGTCTGAATGTAGAAAAGGTGACCGGGGCCAACTGCGAGAGCCAAGCCGCCCACCTTCAACCGGGAGCCGGCCTGGATCATTGGTTCGTCCCGCTGGAATGCTACAGAGGTGCGACTTTCATAGGTTTGACCGGGAGCTCGTCGCAAAGCAATCTGGCGAACTCTCACCGAATCTGGACTGGCTGAGATCTTAGAGGGACCCCAGGAAGAAAAGCTTGAGAAAAGTTTCTAAGTCAGAAGGTGAAAACTTTGACCGAGAACTACTGTGAAGGGTAGTAGCTCAGGGCTCTATCGCAGTAAGCCTGAAACTTTGACTTTGTCCCGGTCTAGCGCGACCAGATGTCCCAAAAGGCGCTATAGGTTTAGGTGTGCTATATAGTGTAAAATCTTTAAAAATTCATATCTCCGGTTCCCTACATTGGATTTTTTTCGTTTTGAAGATATAAATTTGAGTGATTTTTATTGTGTGTTGTGTCTTAATTATTTACGGAATTGGTGTTTTTAAATGCTTTACATACCAGTCTTTTAAGTTAAGCCTGCTTGCTCGCAGCCAACCTACCATGGGTTGAGCATGGGAATAATATTCTGAGACATATTCTGAGCCCTATATTGTGTTAGTGGCATTATTGCCAGTGGTAGATGTAGATTTACCACTACTAATATACCACTTTCCAGCACCATGGCAATGTATATGTTATTACAGGGAGTATACGAGTGGGTCTATCAGTAAGGCTAAGGCAGCAAGTGGAGGGAGCAATAGGCCTCGGATGGAATCGGGGCACAGTTGTACACAGTGTATACAGGAGGCTCATTAAATACATGAAAGTGAATGAAATTGTAAGGAATGCACCAGAGGATCTAGTGGATTGGAAGTGTGTTATATCCCTGACAAGCTAAGCTTGGATTAATGAGAACATATTAGGAAGGTACCAGAGTAGAAGGCGAACAAGTATGAGATCGGCTGGTCAGGAGAGCGTTTGGATTCGAATTTTAAACGAGGGTTAATTGGAGAGGACTAGTGCTCTGCATAAAATAAATTAACAGAAAACATGACATGGTTACTTTCAAATCGGATAAGCCAGGAATGATTTGTATGATTGTACGATGACTTGTGATTAAAAATAGGAACACTAAGATTGCGCCCAAGATGCAAGGCAGGATGACAGAGTTGAATGGGGACATACAGTGACGTGAATGTATGCAAGAAAATGTAAGATGGTTGCTGGAGTGGTAGATTGTATACTAGACAAGGAGAAATACCCAGGTAGGATGGAACAGGATTACTAAAATACTGACATCCTTTAGCATATGAAGGGAAACTATGTTGTAGTCTTGGAAAGGTAGGGAAATATGGCGCCCGAAGCGGACGACGGGACCATAGAGAAGAGAAAGTGATTAGTTTGGCCACAGGTGTAAGATGTTAATGAACACTGCAGGGTATTTAAATGATGAAGACTCTGGGAGTAAGATTGATTTGAATCGGAAGCAGGAACTTGCGTTACCCAACATGTTAACCTTTTGACAGTAAGTGGGTCTTGTTGATGGGTCCATGCAGGAAGATGGATTGTGTAGAAGTGACATATGACTGATGTGGAGTGCGGGGGCATTACAAAGTTTAAATTAAATAATGCTGGCAGTGCACGAGTGCATGTGGAGGGTATTTAAACAGTGTAAGCTGTGAGTAAAATTGCTTGGAATCGGAAGCAGGAACTCGCATTTGGCCGACATGTTAACTTACTGACGGTAAGCGGGTCTTGTTGGTGGGGACCACTCTGGAAGATGGATTGTGTAAAGGTGACATGTGACTGATGTCGAGTGCGGGGGCTTTAAAAAGTTTATTCAAAACAATGTTGGCTGTAGTGAGTACATAAGCGCGGAAGGTCGGAGTACAGGAGTCCGGTGCCTCACACCTTAAAAAGAAGGTAGGATGGTGTGTGTTTGAAGTACGACTGCGTGGAACCGTGATGAGAGAGAACTACGGTTTTATTTTAATAAAGTATTGCGTTCCGGTACAAGTGCGAGGAGATTGGAACACAGATATTGGATGCTACACCCTACTAATAGAAAGGAGCGCTGCATGTGTGGAACTGTAATGAGGGATGGAGAACGAGTTTCTCTGAAGGTATGGGAGACAAATTGAGAGAAAAAATGTGGCAATTATGGGAGTTTAATAAAACCATGATTATGCAACCATTTAGGGAAAATATGGCTGAGGGAAGATTGTGTAAGTTATCTCCTGACATGGCAGCAATGATTGGAGAGTTTTAGAATAAATTGAGTCCGGTTAATATGGACGGTAAGATAAGAAAAATAGCGGGTGAATTAACTTGATCTGCTTTTTGTACATGTTGGAACAAAATGTTTTTTATATTCTTATTAACAGTGCTTATAACAGATTGAAATTGCCAAATATCGAATTGATATTACTGAAATCAGTTGTAAAAAAAGCTTTTTTGTAAGCAATGGATTGGTTCTCCTCTATATTATATTTATTTGGATATGCAGGACGGTGGGAATGGAATATCAGGATTGAAAGAAGCTCGGATTGTGTAGCTGTTATCACTAAAATCACAGGAGAACTATTGGGTTAGGATGTGCACGTAACTAGTTTGACACCGAAATTTGTCAGGAATACAGTTTGAACATGTTAAACTGGGCACATTCACATGAGGTCAAGGCACATATATAAGACATATGCCTGAGCGGGATTTTATATAAAATTGAATTAAAAAACTTTTTTAAATGCAAAAGCTTGTAAAAGAGAAAAAGAAAATTGCAAAATGTTTTAAACTTAATTTTAGTATTGATTTTGTGTGTATGTAATTGTTCTAGGCCTTGATGAAGTCCCTACAAGGGATATAATGCGTTGGCTGGGTCTGCCAAAAAAATGATTGAGAACTGGATTATAATAAAGAACATTTTGAAAACAAAGTTCAATGCTTTTACAATAATTCCCAACAGAAGGAAAGGCTGTACTTATGAGCTTTGGTTCTAAAGTGATCACAGCTATACACAAAAAAATCATGGATATATGAACAGATAAAATGTGCCCTCCTACAAAAAGTACAGAACGAGTTGATTTATTGTTGAGTTTTGTGAACAGTCTAACCTCTAGGGCAAGGCACGTAAAAATTGTGGGATCTTGACTGGTGCAGTTTGAAAGGATCACTAATACCATTCTTTTGAATCTTTATTAAATACAGTTGCCTTCAAACAAAAAAACTAAGAATTGGAAAAATGCGCTTAATGTTTCATTACAAGCATGGTGGTGTGGTGTCTGCTATAACCACAGACTAGACAGAGCATCAATCAATCAGGGGTTTGTTAAAGCGCGACTACTCACCCGTAAGGGTCTCAAGGCACTAGGGGTGGTTGGGGGGGGGGTGCAGGTTCCATTCCATCAAGGAGGGGGTCTGTCGAAGAGCCAGGTTTTGAGGTTTCTTGCGAAGATGGAGAGCGATGTTGTCTGTCTGAGGTGGAGGGGAAGGGCGTTCCATGCTTTGGCTGCGAGGAAGGAGAAGGAGCGGCCTCCCAATCTGGTCTTTCTGGTGCGGGGGACCACGGCGTAGGAGAGCTGGGCTGATCGTAGGGTCCTTTGGGGTGCGTGGAATTGGAGTCGGCTGTTCAGGTATGCTGGTCCGGTGCCGTGGATGGCCTTGTGTGCATGGGTGAGCATCTTGAAGGTGATTCTCGCCTCGACGGGGAGCCAGTGGAGTGTGCGCAGGTGCTGGGAGATGTGGCAATGTTTTGGCAGGTTGAGGACCAGTCTTGCGGCGGCGTTCTGGATGTTCTGTAGCTTGCGGGTGAGGTTTTTGTTTATTCCGGCGTAGAGTGCGTTGCCGTAGTCGAGTCTGCTGGTGACCAGGGCGTGAGTGACGGTCTTTCGGTGTTCGAGGGGGATCCATTTGAAGGTCTTACGAAGGAGGCGGAGGGTGTGGAAGCAGGAAGATGAGACAGTTGATCTGGCGGTCCATTTTGAGCTCGGAGTCCAGGATGACTCCCAGGTTGCGTGCGTGGTCTGTGGGGGTTGGCGGGTTTCCGAGGGCGGGGGGCCACCAGGTGTCGCTCCAGGCGTCGGGGGTTTGGGCCCATGATGTGTACTTCTGTTTTGTTGGTGTTTAGTTGTAGGCAGCTGTTTTTCATCCATTTGGCGACTGCTTCCATGCCTTCTCGAAAGTTGCATCTGGTGGTGTTGGGCTCGTTGGATAGGGAGAGGATGAGCTGGGTGTCGTCTGCGTATGACACGATGTTGAGTCCGTAGGTTCTGACGATGGGGGCAAGTGGAGCCATGTAGACGTTGAAGAGCGTCGGGCTGAGGGAGGAGCCCTGGGGGAGTCCGCAGGTGGTAGGTGTGGGGTCCGAGAGGAAAGGGGGGAGTCTGACCCGCTGCGTCCTGCCGGAGAGGAAGGAGCGGATCCAATCGAGGGCCTTGTCCTGGATTCCTGCGTCGTAGAGTCTGCGTATTAGGGTGCGGTGGGAGACTGTGTCAAACGCCGCTGATAGGTCGAGGAGGATGAGGGCTACTGTGTCTCCTTTGTCCAGTAGGGTGTGGATGTCTGTTGCGGCGAGGAGGGCGGTTTCCGTACTGTGGTTTTTTCTGAAGCCGGATTGGGAGGAGTCGAGGATGTTGTGTTCTTCAATGAATGTGGCGAGTTGGCTGTTGATGGCTTTCTCGATGACTTTCGCTGGGAACGGGAGCAGGGAGATGGGTCTGTAGTTTTTGAGGTCGGTGGGGTCCGCTGAGGGTTTCTTTAGGAGGGGGTTGACCTCGGCGTGTTTCCAGTCGTCGGGGAACGAGGCGGTCGCCAGGGAGCGGTTGATGGTGTGGCAGAGCATGGGTGTGATGGTGTTGGCGCCTCTGTTAAAGATGTGGTGGGGCAGGGGTCCGTGGGGGCCCCTGAGTGGATTGACTTCATTGTGTCTTCGGTGGTGAGGGCTGTCCAGTCGTCAATCGCTGGTTTCCGGGTGTCGGGGGTGGTTGGTGAGGGTTCAGTGTGTTGGTTGTCTTCGTCCAAGTTGTCGTAGATGCTCTTGATTTTGTGGTGGAAAAATGTGCAGAGTTTGTCGCAGAGGTCTTGTGAGGGAGGGATGTCGGTAGACTCGCTGGTGGGTTGGGCGAATTCCTTGATGATGCTGAAGTGTTCCTTGCGGTTGTGCGTGTGGGTTGAGATTCTGTCTTCAATCGCTTTTTTCCTCGTTTCTCTGATGAGTTGATGGTGGGCGTTGGTGGCAGCTCTGAAGTTGTTGTGGGCTTCTGTGGATTTGGTGTTCCTCCAGGCCTTTTCGAGGCGGCGGCATGTGCGTCTGGACTCTCGAAGTTCGGTGGTAAACCATCTGGCTTTCTTGGCGCGGGTATTGTTGTTCTTCTTGAGGGGGGCTATGGTGTTGGTGCTGTCCGAGATCCATCTATGCAGGGTTCGGGCTGCGGTGTTGGGGTTGTCGTTTTCCGCGATGGTTGGGGTGGAGTTGAGTGAGGAGGTGAGCTGGTCGTCTGTGATTTTGGTCCAGTTTCTTCGTGGAAGCAGGTGCTGGTGTCTGTGGATGGTGGGTGTTCTGAAGGTGAAGTGGATGCAACGATGGGGGGGGGGAGGGGCCGCGGGAGCAGCAGCGGTGGGGAAAGGTAAAGGGAGGAAATAAGGGATAAAGAAAAAAAGGGAAAATAAGCAGAAATAAGGCACAAAAGAGCAGAGATGCAGAAAAGTGCAGAAAGGTGAAAGATAAAAAGGGTAGAAAAACGAGTGAAAACGAGTGAAAGAGGAGAGTGAGAGGAAGGAGACAGAGGTCCACTGGACCACAAGGGATGAGGCGCAGGGAAACCTGCGGGTGGAGGAGGGCCTCGATCACCAACACTCAAGAGGGCAGGGGCAGGCCTCACTTAATGGTGGAGCTGCGAGGGTGGGAGAGCAATTTCACTGACAATGAGTCAGTGGTCTTGCTCGCCTGTCCCCGCAGTGGCCGCCATTAAGTAGGGGTCGGAGAGGGCTGGAAAGCGGGGAGGGGAGCTGGATTGGGCCGGTCGCGCTGGGGGGGAGGGGCCGCGGGGGTAGCAGCGGCGCGGAAAGGTAAAGGGAGGAAATAAGGGATAAAGAAAAAAGGGAAAATAAGCAGAAATAAGGCACAAAAGAGCAAAGATGCAGAAAAGTGCAGAAAGGTAAAAGATAAAAGAGGGTAGAAAAACGAGTGAAAGAGCAGAGTGAGAGGAAGGGAAAATGAGCAGAAACAAGGCACAAAAGAGCAGAGATGCAGAAAAGTGCAAGATAAAAAGGGTAGAAAAACGAGTGAAAACGAGTGAAAGAGCAGAGAGTGAAAACGAGTGAAAGAGCATCTAACACCCCATTGGCTCTCACTATCAAAGACGACATTTTTCTAGGTTCCTCTGCATTAACGAACAAGTTACTTTCCTTCGGTTACGCCTTATCTGATGGAGACCATCAAGCCACAGGATCCTTATCTAAAAGTTTGTGCAGGCGTCAGACTGGATCCAGAAGATTTTTCTTGAGCAGTACCCCTGCACGCCGGTAGGTGGTGTCATTCAGCTCCACACGTCGTCTGCGCCAGAAGTGACGCCACAGCACCTATATAGGCATGCTGACGTCCGTTTCTTTTCACGACTTTCTACGCCAAAATCACAGAGCCATGAAGAACACTGACCACTGGTTTGGAAAACTAGGGCCCTGAAAGTGGAAAGACCTGTCCCTAGAAATACGTTGGAGCAGGGAGGATGGGTGGGTCGGTAAGGAATCTGTGACTAGAAAGAGTCTCTACCAGATAAGGTGTTACCAAAGGTAAGTAACTTGTTCATCTGATAGGAACTTCTAGCAGCAGATTCCTTACCTTGGAATAGAAACCCAAGCACTACCATCCCTGGAGGTCGATCTGCGGACCAATTTCGACCAAGGAAGTCCCGCAGGACCTAACGGGTGAAATGCCCATCCCTACAGACCTGACTGTTCAGGCAGTAATGTTTGGTGAACGTGTGCAGGGAAGCCCACACGTTGCTGCCTGGCAGATATCCAGGACCGGAACTCTTTGGGCTAACGCAGTGGTTGCAGCTTTAGATCTGGTGTAATGAGCTTGCAAGCCTTCAGGAGGTTGCTTCTTGGCCAATTCTTAGCAGATTTTAATGCAGAGCAGGACTCATCTGGAGATGGTCTAATCCACACAGACCAACCTTTCTTCGCGCCAACATACCCCACGGGTCGTCCACCCGGAACTAGTGTGAGGTCTAGGTATAATGACAACGCTCTTTTGGTGTCCAGACAGTGCAGTTGCTTCTCTTCTTTAGAGGGATGTGGAAGACGGTAAAAAGAAGGCTGTGTGATGGATTAGCCTACGTGAAAGGGCGACCACTTTCGGGAGAAAGGAGGCTCTTGTGCAAAGCACCAGTTTGTCAGGACAGACTGAAAAGTGAGTTTGCTTGGATGACAATGCCTGCAGCTCAATCACTCTTTGGGCAGAAGTAATAGCCACGATGAAGGCAGTTTTAATCATAGGAAGCCTGAGGGGACAATTATGGATAGGCCCGAAAGGAGCACACATCAAGTATGTTAAGACCAGATTAAGGTCCCACTGAGACATGATAAATGGTGAAGGAGGGAAAAGAAGAACAAGACCCTTCAGAAACTTATGTACAATAGGGGATTTGAAAAAGGAGGGTTGGTTAGGTAACCGCAAAAAGAGCCGAATGATAGCCCTTAAGAGTGCCCAGAGCAGAGCCCTGCAGGGAGACGGAAAGAATGAAAAGTAGAGCTTTTTCTGCACACCATGCCACAAATTTACCTCAACAGCAGGCGTACACTGTCTTGGTGGAGGGACGCCTGGCTGCTAAGATGATGTGCAGACTTCGGAAGGAAGGTCGAAAGCTGTCAACTGCCGCTTCTCAAATACAATAGGATGCAGGAGGACATGCGTCAACAGCCTCAAGGTCTGTGTCACCGAAATCCAGGATAGAGGCTGAAACATTGGTATCATAGTCAGTTTCCTGGACTTGCCACTCGGGAGGATAGCCCAAAACTATACTTTGTCCAGAACAGCTCCGATGAAAGGGAGCGTCTGGGAGAGAGTCAGGTGTGACTTCGGCACGTTGATAGTGAACCCCAGTGAATGCAGGAGGTCCGCTGGGATCTGGAGGTGGGAGACGATAGCCTGGGGCGAGCCCGCCTTTAACAACCAGTCTGTCATCAAGATAGGAAAGACTGGCACCCCTGATCGGCGCAGATGAGCTGCAACCACCACCATCACCTTGGTGAACACCTCAAGAGGCGCTGGTAAGGCCAAAAGGAAGCGCAGTGAACTGAATGCTTGTGGCCTACGGTGAAACAGGTAATGCTGGTGGCCAGGCAGGACGGGAAAGTGGAAATATGCGTCTTGCAAGTCCAACGCTACCATCCAGTCTCCTGGGTCCAGAACAGACAGGACCTGAGCTAACGTCAGTATTTTGAACTACTTCTTGAAGTATTTGAGGGGCCATAGGTCTAGGATAGGGCAAAGGCCTCTGTCCTTTTTGGGCACCAGGAAGTACCAGGAATAACCACCACGACCCACTACTGGCGTCGACACCCTCTCTATTGCTCCCTTGGCCAAGAGAGCCATGACTTCCTCGTGGAGAAGGCACAAATGATCCTCTATCGGCTGGTCTTGATATGGTGGCATGGAGGGAGGGGCTGTCATCAAAAGGCAGTAGCCCCTTTTGACAATTTGTAAAACCCATCTGTCCAATGTTATGGACAGCCAGTGGGGCAGGTGGTGAATCCTGCCACCAACTGGGTGCAAACGTTGGTAAGAAGGCAGATTAGGAAGATTTGGAGGCTGTAGCTGGGGAGGGGATGGTGGACTGACCAGAGTGCAGGCTGGCTGACTGACCCATAAGGTCTATGGGTATCATGCCCACGCAGTGGTTGGGGAGCAAGCATGACACGGTGGCTGAGAGGGTATTGGCGTGGCTGGAAACTCCTTCCTTGGCCACAAATGGCAAATTGAGGGTGACGTGAGGCAGTAGAAAGGGCCAAGGACTTGTCTGTAGCCAGACAAGTTCTTGAAGCACTCCAGCGCTGAATCTCCCTAGTCTCCAAATAGACGAGTGCCATCAAAGGGCATATCCATAAGAGAATTGTACATTCCCAGAAAAGACAGTTGTCCTCAACCAGGCATGGCGTCTCAAGGCCACCGTCGATGAAACCTTTCTGCCCATCGAGTCAGTTGAATCAAGCCCACAACAAAAAGTGAACTTCACTGCATCCCTCCCATCAGCAACAGCTTGAGAGAGCATGGCCCAGTCCTCCTCCAAGACCGGGGGCAGCTCATGCACAACCATGTCCCACAGAGCATGGGAGTAGCGGCCAAAAAGCCATGCAGTGTTCAAGGCTCCGATCTAGGAGGCAAGGCTCCGATCTAGGAGGCAAGGCTCCGATCTAGGAGGCAAGGCTCCAGTTGACACCGGATACGGCATCGGGCGATGCCCTCCTGGCTCCGTATCAGAGTCGGGGATCAGAATGGGGATGGTGCCACCAGTAGGCACCTGAAGTGTTGGCATCGAGACCAGAGAAGGTCGAGTTGGTATGACTGGTGCCGGTCCGGATCCAGGAATGGATCCATGGGTCCCGACTGGAGCCAGAGTCACCAGCGCGTAACTAGATGGGGCCCCTGCCAAACCCTCGGGCCCGAAGGTGCGCCAGAGGGATCGGTTCGCCCAAATATATAGCGCATGGCCTCCTAAAACTAATTCAGTTGGGCAGGAGTCACTTCGGCTCCCACAAAATTGGGGGCGGTGGGGTAGTTGGCCCAGGCTCTATCAAGGAGCCAGGCCTTGAATGTCGATGCTCCTTGTCTTTTTCTTGTGATGGGACTTACCAGTGTTACGACGACTAGGAGTGCAACGAGGATCTTTGACTCCGCGACCGCTCCAGAGACCTTCCCTTGACCAGGACCTTGAATGTCGCAGCGTCACAAGCCTAGCCGCCATGAGCTCGAGGGATCGCTTCCGCTAGGCCTGGAATTCATGGCGCGGCAGTCGGAGCACAACTTCGGTTCGTGGTTGCACTAGAGGCACCAAAAGGCATACAAGATGCGGGTCCGTCAAAGACATCAGTGGATGACTGGCGCAACAGGGCTTGAAGCCAGCCTTCCTGGAGGACATCCCCGCCACACCAGGAGGAAAAAGCCTCAGAGAAGGTTGACAAAATGTTGAAAAAAATCCAGTGAAAAAGTGACTGAGGGGTAGCTCTTCTCTGCATCAGCGCTGACTTGTGCAGAAAGAAAAGAACAAACGTTAGTGTGCCTTGGTGGTACCTATTTAGGTGCAGCGGACATCACATCCAGGGCGGACAACACCCAACGACACAATCGGACACCAACGACACATGCGAAGCCCAACGATGCCACCTGCTGGTAAGGGTACTTCTTACAAAAAATCTTCCGGATCCAGTCAGACACTCTATGGGGAAATTCTAAGGTAAGGAATCTGCAGCTAGAATTCTATCAGATCACTAACCTTTACCATCCCCTAACTGAAACATCTCAACCTCCTTGACTACTTAAATACCCTAATTGGTACTTCATTATAATGTTCATGCCATTCTATCAAATGTTTTACTGTTTTAGTCTGCACTTGTGAAAAATTAACTTCTGTACTCATTTTCTTAAATTACATAACAACTGTAATGTTTCGTTTTCTACAATCCCCTCCTTTTTCACCTTTTTGTTAATCTTTAACGGTTCTATCATTTTACATAAAATTGTTGATTCATTATATTATATGATGTTACCACAGTTAATTTCGTCAATAAACTTTATGATTAAACTGCAGATTTTGTATATTGGAAAAATAGCTTAGCTTGCAAAAGCAAAGAGAACAAGCTAGCATTTTATTAGTCATATCTGATTAATTTTTGGAACATATTTACAGCATTTACATTACATCCACAGAGAACTATTGGCTTTGTTAATTTCTTTGCAGCACGGCTGAAAGTTGGAAGAAAAAAAAAAGCAAAAATATTAGGACAAGCCTAGCACTGACAGCGGGGCCAGGGATCTGTTTTCTTAGTATGGAATTATTATACATCAATCTTATTTCGTATAATAAGAAAAACAAATAACCGCCACCCAAAACTAGTGCAAGGACTGCCATCTACTTAAAGTGGTCTGAAGTTGTCAAAAGCAAGAATGGCTGCAGTCATGGCAAGGCTGTGATATCAAACTCACAAATACATCAAAGGAAAAGAACTCACTTGCTTAATTATCTTGCCTCCGAGCTGAAGTTTGCAGTGTTCACCCTGCATAAAGACAATGGCAAAAAGGCCATGCAGAGCAAGGAGTAGCACCGACCTCATCTTTTTCGAGTCGTAAAATCCTTTGGTGTGATTTATGGATGATTTTGTTTGTATGGATGCATTATTACTATGAAAAGTGTATCCTTTGGTTTCATCAGTAAAATAATTGAGACCTACCTTTTTACCCGCTCAGAATAGACAATAACAAATTGTAATTGCAAACAAAAACCAGTAATGATGGAGAACAAAAAGAACCTCGATCCCAGCACAAGCAGTTGAGGGGCCAAAATCAAAAAGAAGAAATCAGTACTTGGTCCATGCTCCACGGAAGAGAGGAAGAGAAACCAGCATGTGCTGACCAACCAGGAGCCAGCAAATAAGAGTGACGGTGAAGCCAATGAATGTTAAGCATTTGTTGGGCTCCAAGCCCATTTTAGTTAACTAAATTTCTCAAGTGATGCATTTTCTCGGGCAAGGCCAAAAAACAGATGCTATTGCCAATGCTTGTATGTAAAAATGTTTGAGTAGTAGAGCTTAAGAATTTTACATAGATGTTCAGTGACCTCTTCAGCTTGGCTTTACCCCGTAAGAGTAGAGCTTCTGGAGAGCCAAGAACGAGAGCCTAGCAGCTGCAACAGGCCGCAAGTGGTGCATCCCGCTACCCTGGAGCAGATCCACTGCAATGGGTTAGAATTGTGACTGAATCTGTTGAGCCTCTGAGAAACAAGGTAAGTTTCAAGCAGCCGGGCAGTCGCCTGGTAGCAGCATGCAGTCGCCTGGTAGCAGCAGGGTAGTCCTCTGCAAAAAAAAAAAAAAAAAAAGGCAGGCCCCAAGCAGCAGGCAGACCTCTGGATTACAAGGCAGTCCTTCTGAATTCCACAGATCCAGGAGTGTACGGAAGAGTGGGTCTGAGGCTCCTACTTTTATACCTGGTGACAGCTTTGAAGTGAAATAAACGTCTGGAATATCCCCCCCCACCCAATAGATTGCTGTGGAATTTCCTTCCTCCCTGCACAGGTCCCAAGATATTCTGGAGTGACAAAAGCCTGGTGTCGTTCTCATTGTGATGAGCGGAGGCAGCTTCTTTGAAATGTAAGTGGGGCAGGAAATAACTCAAACTCTCCCATCATAGCAGGATGGACCTCTCCCAGATAGTCTACTGATCACGGTCTGGGCCCAATATGCATTCCTTATGAGGCATCAATTAATAGGCCCAGGCAGCTGGAAACTCCTAAAGGGCCTCAGACAGTTTAGGGAAGGACATACCATCTTTCTAAAAGTGGCATTTACAAAATTGCAATTCAAAATCAGGCTTCACTATTAAAGAGGTTTTCAAATTATAATTCATTTGAGTCCAATCAGGATATTTCTACCTGTTTCCAATCAAACGTTAGCACATATTAAATGTAATATGGTAACCCAAAGTTATCCTATGGGAGAGGTAGGCCCCACAGTAGTAAAAAACATATTTAGGCATTTTTCACTACCAGGACATGTAAGGCTTAATAGCATAGTCCAATGTTTTAAAGACAATGTACACTGCCCTATGGACTGTTTAGGTCCTACCTTAGGGAGACATGTATTAACAAGCATTTGCAATGCACTAGGTCTCGCATTTATGAGAGTTTGAGCTATTGGCATTGCAAATGACAATGCATTTTATTTAGGTGTTGCTTTTAAAACTGATAAATAAAAGGCATTGTCCTTTACAATGCCAATAGCTTAAACTCTCGCAAATGCGAGACCTATTGCATTGCAAATGCGTGGCTTGAACAAGGGATGTTCCCCACGTGTGATTCATATATTTACTAGCACCTCACTGTTAAACAGTACAAAGTACGGTAAATACATTGAAAATGCGTGCTCCAATCGGCTAAAAATATTGTGGGCACATTGGCAACATATTTTACACTTTGTTGAATTTAAGAGTCACTTTGCAGGTAAAACTGCGCCTGTAAAGTGTTTGTATTTCCAACCTTAAAGTAAAAGAACCAGAGACAGAAAGTAGACAACTGGCTGGGATTTTTCAAGGGAGTGTAAAGTGTAACAGTATGTGGTGAAAAGATCGCATTGCTTAATGTCTGGTGCTGATCCCAGATTGACAAAAGATGGCGACGCAGATAATGATGAAAGGCCTTCCGACGAGATGCCAAATTTACTGCTTGAGGGGAGGTTATGCAAAACAAATAATGGCTTTTGTCTGCTGTTATCCGTTTTGCCTACCTGATGGACCATGCATAAGCACATGTGCGTGTCTTGCTGGAGGAAGTTGCTTATTGACATCAGGCACCATTTTCTGCATCTCTACCACTCTGACAACTGCCGAGTCACAGGCCTCTGACGAGAGATGCGGGACTAGCCTGGTCAGCGTCATCGGACTCACGAGCCTCTGGTGGTAACGGGCTGAGAGCCCGACAGGCCTTTTTGCACATCTGTCTATCGTGAGGGAATGGTCATTTCACTCCAGACACTGGTGAGAACAGAGAGGGAGCCCGGTCGACATAATTGGACCCCTGTCTCCTGCACCTCTGGTGGGAATTGTTTGGGAGACTGGCGGGCATCTCCGGACGCCGGAGACTCTTGCGGGTGTGTATTTGAGCCCAGGTGAAAATTTCCCACGCTCATGACCATTTACCTTCCACATTCGCTCACTGGCAGGAGCATTATTGACAAACGTGAGGGATGAGCTGTGCTGGGCTCAGCAATTATCAGGAAGGTGAAGATGTACACAGCAAAAAGAGTTCAGTGCGCACTGCACATCATCTTCAGACATGGCAATGTATCACGAATAGTTCCCACACATACATTTTTAAATGTGTAGCATGTCCCCTTAAAGGTTTCCTTCTCCAACAAGGCGCTCATGTATGCAGTTGCTGCTATTTCAAACGGGAGGGAACTGCGAGCAGCAACCTCGGAGCGAAAGGTGGTGGTGGGCTCTAGTGTTGTGACGGGGTCAGGCTGCAAATAACATTAAAGCATGGCGCTTGTAAAATCGGCTTCGCTTTCATTAACATTTGAGCATTTCTAGGTGGAGCAGCAATCTTAAAAAAAGCGCTTCGCCCGGTATGTGCGTGGCTGCCAGTGCGGATCACTCCTTAATTTGTGATTTAATAAAGGATTCCCTTCGGTCACTTAACTGATTCGTGTTTGCAGTTAATTAATTCAGTTTCCTCACACACTGGTTTCAGTTACACAGTTACCCTGCCGCGCGAAAATGAAAGCATTTGCGGATGCAGGGGAGAGAGGGGCAAGAGAGCACGGACAGCCGGAGGGGGGAAAGCATTGCGAGCGGTGCGGACAGGGCAGTAACAGAGGGCCTGGGGGCTGCGGCTCGGACGTGATGGGGGCTGCAGGCGCTCAGCGCACTCGGGGCAGCAGATGTCCACGCGGCTCTCGGTGATCCCTATGCGAGACCTACAAAACAACAAAGTAGTCCCTACATCAAAAGATATCTCCCTGCAGTGCATGTCTACTGTAGTTGGTCGATGCTGCTTCCTGCAGAAACGAAAGAAAACGGAAGTGACGGATGGGACCACTAGCCAACAATGAGCGAGGTAAGAAAAGCAATGCCAGATTGGACCAATGGCAAGCGAAAAAACAAAAATAAATGCAATGGGTGGAGTTTCGCTGGTATTACTAATTACTTAATGCCTCGGAGAGGCAGCGCATGCGCTGCCTGTGCGAGACCTAAAAAGGGAGGTTTAGGCCTGGCAAAAGGTTTATTTTGACTGGTCGAATTGACAGTTTAAAACTGCACAGTGGCTGCAATGGCAGGCCTGAGACAGGTTTTAAAAGACTTTTTAGTGGGTGGTACAACAAGTGCTGCTTCCCACAAGTAGCATTTAATTTACAGGCCCTTGGTACACGTGGTACCATTTATGAGGAACTTGTAAGTAAATTAAATGCACCAATCAGGTGTACGCCAATTGTGCCATGTTTTAGGGGAAAGAACGCAAGCAGTTTAGCACTGGTTAGTTGTTGTAAAGTGCACAATCCTAAAAGCCAACAAAATCGGGTTCAGAAAACAAGAGGGGTGAAAAAAGTTTGGGAGGTGACCCTGTAGAGAAGGCTAAGTCCAACACTGGATGAGTGGGCAAACCACCTCACCTTCCTTCGGTGACCAAATGGGCTACAATACAGATGAAGCACACACAGCACTCAAAGGATCCCTGACAGAATGGAAAAAATCTGGGAGAGTAATGTTGATGATTAGAAAATAAACTAAAATCAAAGGTTACAAAGGAGATGGCGCAGAAGGAGGTCCAAATAACAGCACAAACAAGGGAATAAGATGGGGCACAATTGAAAGGTAGTCAATCTCCATCGGACTCTCACATTGATAAAGTTTTTTTTTTTTTTTTAATTGACATTTTAAATAATGCAACAAACAAGCCAGTTGCTTACAGTCACATCATTGACCATCCATTTGCATACTATTATAATTACAGGTATTAATACAAATGTGCGATTCCACCTGCATAAAATAAAGACAAGAGTGATAAACATTAAATCACTATACAGCATATGACATAAGGGTTACAATATAGATTCCACTATACCCAAGAAACCAGTCTGTGTAAATGTTACTAATCCTGCCTCTAGAAAAAGTGTAACCAGCGTGTAGTGTTCTTCCTATTCCAGTACGCCACCCGCCCGAGGCCGCCAAGCGCGTGTCTACGAATCCCCTGGAGCCTCCGGAGATCCTCCCCCCTCACCCTGCCGCGCTCTGTCCATTCCAAAAAAGGCCCCCATACGGCATCAACTCCCAAAAAGTGGTCAATTGAGTATGCCCAAATGTTACATCCTGAATTCACTCTTTCATGGAAGGAGCCCCCCTCCTCCCCCAATGCATGGCCACGCGGCGCTTAGCAAACAGGAGAAGCATAGCGTGTAGTTTGTGAACTTTAACAGGCGTGTCTGACATATCCCAGTAAACCCTGTAGGGGGTTCGGGTCATCTATCGTGCCAATTATGTCATTGATTGTGGTGAATATGCTAGTCCAAAATTAGACTAACTGCGGACAACTCCATGCCATGTGCAGAAACGTAGCCGGGGCGAAGCCACAACTCCAGCAACTATCATCTTCCTTGATACCCATGCGGTGTAGTTGGGAGGGGGTCCTATAGAATCTGTGAAGATACTTAAAGTGTATCAAGCGTAGCTTGTAGTTGGGGGACAGAGCCGTGAGTTGGGTACAACAATAGGCCCATTGATCCTCCGAAATTGGGGTCTGCAACTCCTCATTCCACTCCAGGAGTGCCCTAGGTTGTAGCAGGGGAGCAGAGTTTTGCATATGGTTGTAAATGCGTGTAATTAGTCTGCGAGGAGAGTGACTTAAGCACGTTCTCTAATGCAAGCAGTGTGGGCGGGGGGCTTGGGAATGTGTCGTGCAGGGACCTGCATGTAGCCCTGAGTTTATAATATAAAAATAATTCGGAAAAGGGCACTGCGCGCTCCTCTATGGGGTCAGGGGGAGACCTAAATAGCTCCTCTGGGTATAGGTCTGCGAATGTACGTAATCCTATCTTCTGTGCTAAAGCTCTGCTCGTGCCCTCCCCCATGGTAGGTAGCATGGGATTGTGTGCCAGAGGGATTGCCGGGGCATATAGGATTTTAAGTTTAGCTCTTTTCCTTAATTCATCCCACGTCCACGGCAGGGTTTCAACCATATTAATGCCATCTTGGGGCCGTTTGTAGGCCTGATATAGGGCTACCTGAAGAGGGACCGGCGCCGCAACATCCATCTCCACGGCTGTGTGGGGCTGAAAAGGGGTTGAGTGCACCCAGTAATGTAAGAACTGAGCCGGTGCACTCAATGCGTACAAGTGCATGTCCAGGGCTCCCAGCCCACCCTGGTGCAGAGGAAGGGTGAAAACCTCCCACGAAATCCGTGCCTGCCGACCCGCCCAAACCAAGGAGATAAGTAAAGAACGAAGAGATTTGAAGAAAGCCTGCGTGAGGGGAATTGGAATATTTATGAATAAGTATAACAGCTTCAGCAGTACCACCATCTTCGCTATTGCAATTCTCCCAGCTAAGGACAAAGGGAGCCCAGCCCACGCAGTAACCTTTTCTTCCAACCATGAAACAGCACACCCTGTAGTTCATATCTCAGATATCCTGCATGTTTCTACTGAGCCATACACCCAGATATCTCACCGGACCATCGTCCCATTTAAGTGGAAACTCGGTTGGGACAGGGGTAGTGGCATCAGTCAGGGGGAAGATAATCGATTTAGTCCAGTTGATGGAGACGCCAGATAGTCCTCCAAATTTAAGGAATTCAGGGAGAATTGGAGCCACGTTAGTCGCCGGGTCATTAATGTACAATGTCACGTCATCTGCGTATAATGAAATGAGGAGGCTCCTCGTGCTAAATCCAATACCCCTGGCAGTGTGATGTTGTCTAATGCGTGCTGCCAAAGGCTCCATCGCTATCGTAAAGAGCAAGGGGGACAAAGGGCACCCCTACCTCGTACCACGCGATACACCAAACAGGTCCGACAGCGAACCATTCACACGGATCTGTGCGGAGGGCCTCGTGTACAACAATCGGATCAGGCTAAGAAACAGGGGGCTGAACCCCATCCTTTCAAGAACTGCAAAGAGATATGACTACTCTAGCGTATCAAACGCTTTTGTAGAGTCAAGAAAAATTGCTATGGCTTGCAAGTCAGGGTGTAAGTAATGAAATACAGTAAAAAAGGTCCTGAGATTATGCGATGTGGAGCGCCCAGGAATAAAGCCCGATTGATCTGGGCGAGCGATCAATGGGAGCAGGGGCTGTAGACTATTCGCGACCAGCTTCGCCAAAATCTTCACATCTACATTTATTAGCGAAAGTGGTCTGTAAGAGTCCAATTCATCCTCGGGCTTCCCCGGCTTCAGCAAGGTAATAAATCGCCTCGCGCATGGATAGTGGTAAAATACCCGAAGTCTGAGCCTCCTCATTCAGCGCAATTAAGTGCGGTACTGGTTCTTCAACATAGGTTTTGTAAAAAGCAGTGGTTAAGCCATCAGAGCCTGGGGCCTTCTCTAGTGGTAAACTCTTAATGACCTGGGTAACATCCTCCACCGTAAAAGGAACATCCAAATACTCCCTATGTCCCCGACCCAACCATAGCAGCTCTAACGAGTCGAGAAAGGACCGATGACCCTCCTGGACAGAATCATGGGTTGTCGTGTAGAGTTTAGAGTAGAATTGTGAGAACGTGTCTAAAATTTCTTTCGGGCCTCTAATCGCAAGCTGGTGCACACCTTTTAAATTTTTTTTTTTTTTTAAATATCTTTGCGCTTTTATACATAACAATCTTGGTGCACGGTGTAACATCATAACAAACGCAGGTAAAGCATACGACGATCAGTAGATTACAGAAAAACAAAATACATACAGATCTTCTGCAAATAAATGTGTCACTATGGTGGAAAACCCATGTACTTAACTGATTCTAGATAGACAGTCCCTCCCATCTGCACAAGTGCGTTGTATTGGGAACATAGGGTCGGGGGCCCCGTGACATCTAAGATTAAGCAGCTGAGATGAGTAACAAATAGCAAGCTAATTAACAGGAGTGGGGTTATTGCTGTCTAGCGAGACGGTGCCAGTAACATTCGTGTCAGTCTCTCTAGAGGACAGGTATGTCATGTAGAGCCCCCAGAAGTTCTTGGGTCGACTCCGGGGAGGAAGTAGTTTGCTGAAGTTTTCAGTTTGCGTACTGCAGTACAGCATGTCATGCGCCCACTGTGCTATAGTAGGTGTAGGGCCTCTGGACCAGCTAATCGCCACCCTGCGCTTCGCTATGAGTAGTCCCATGTCAACCAGTCTCCGCACAGCCTTGGGTGTCTGCTTGGAATATCCCAAAAGGGCCAATGCGGGGTTCAGGGGGTAGTGTCGAGTCAGTTATTTTGCCCAATTCGCTAAAAACAGATTCCCAAAATTTGTGTCCCCGCGGGCAGGACCAGGCTAAATGCAAAAAGTCTGCAGTCTGCTCATTGCACCTCTCACAAGCCGGGCTATCCCTCAGCCCATATCTATGTAACCTCTCTGGCGTATAGTATACACTGTTTAAATACTTAAAATGGATCAGCCTATGTCTGCCGTTTAAAGAAATACGTCGAGTACTAGCGCAACAGTAAGTCCACATGGGGTCATCTACAGTTTGCTGTAAATCCCGCTGCCAGGCCAGCCTGGCTTTGGTGTAATGGTTTGCCCTATGGGACATTGACAGCTTGCAAATGTTAGAAACAATCTTGCGGGGAGATTTAGCTTTGATGGTATAGGACAATTCCATCAACTCTGGGGGCTCTTGGAGGACTTCCCCTAGTATGTCGTGTAGTGCATGTCACGTTCTGTAGAACTGGAACTGCTGTAACAGAGTGTTAGTGGCAGCCTGTTCCCCCAGGTCCTCCCACCTCTTAACTGCCCCGTTGTGGAATAGGTCCCCAGCAGTCAGGATCTTCAATGAGCGCAACACGCGTATAACCCCTCTGTCCCTGCATGGGGGCAACCAACGTGTCCATTCAATTGGCATGGCCGGGGAATACAGGAGAGCTCCTGCATGTAAGTTAAGCTGGTGATGCCAAGCATGACGAATCGCATTATTGGAATCAAGTATCCCAGTTCTACGATCTACGGGTTCGAATATCATGGCCGGCAGTGGTAGCGGGTCAGCGATAATCGTTTCTATGCGGAGATGCAGGGCATCTGGCGAGCTATGCATCCAGTAGTAAGTGTGAGCGCATTGCGCCGCTCTATAATATAAGTTCAAATCTGGCGCGCCCAACCCCCCCATATGGTATGGTAAAGTGAGTATCTGCCATTTAACCCTCGCTTGTTTGCCCGCCTAGGCCAATTTTATCAGCAATGTGGTGACCCTATGAAAAAAGGAGCTAGGCAAAACCATGGGGATGTTCGTGAAAAGGAACAGAAACCGGGGCAACACCACCATTTTCATGATAGAAATCCTGCCTAGCAAAGACAAGGGTAACCTAATCCAGGTTTCAACCTCATCTTCTAATCTGCTGACAGCTGTACCATAATTTTCCCTAAATACCGTCTCCGAATCAGAATGAATCTGGATACCCAAATATCTTATTGCGTCCGTGGACCACTGCAGTGGGTAGTCCGTCTCAAAGGGTGTCGTGGCCGGTGTGAGTGGAAAAACTATGGACTTAGGCCAGTTGACCCGCAGTCCCGACAGCGCACCGAAGTGCACCACTTCCCTCAAGACTGATGAGGTTGCTTTCCGGATTGCGGACGTATAATAATGTATCGTCCGCATAGGTGGACACTATAAGCTCGTATCTCGGAAATCTGATACCTTTGTGGCTGTGGTACTCTCGCAGCACACAAGCCAGGGGCTCGGCCACCAATGCGTATAATATGGGAGACAGCGGGCATCCCTGTCTCGTCCCTCTGGTTATGGCAATGGGGTCCGTCACCAAATTTCCTATTTTTATTCTAGAGGAGGGGGAGTTATATAGCACCCCTATCAGTTGAAGGAAGACTGGGCCTAATCCCATTCTAGTCAACACGTGGCGCATAAAGGGCCATTCGACGGAGTCGAAGGCCTTCTCCATGTCGAGGAAGACGGCGACTGCCCCAGAGTCCTGCCTGGTGTGCTGTATGGCCCCAAAGACCTTGCGGAGATTGTAGGTGAGGTTCCTGTCAGGGACAAACCCAGCCTGTTCAGGAGCAACAAGCAACGGAGCCAGGGGGACTAATCGGTTGGCCAGAATTTTAGCGAACAGTTTGGTGTCAACATTGAGCAAAGAGAGAGGGCGATAAGACCCGCATTCCTCCAGTGGCTTACCCGGCTTGGGTATGGCGACTATAACCGCCTCTCTCATCGTGGGCGGCATAGTGCCCGAGACACACGTCGTCAAAAAGCTCAGATAAGTGCGGTAGTAAGATATCGAGAAACTCCTTATAGAAGGCTACCGTGAGGCCATCCACTTCTGGGGCACTCGAGGCCCTCATACTCGACAGGGCCAGTTGGATTTCGTCTTTTTCTATAGGCCTCATAAGAAACTCTCGATGTGTATTTGTGAGGAATGGTAATTTAATGTGCGAGATAGTCCAAAATTTCATCCTCCGTACCCGTAGAACGAGAGGTGTATAGCTCAGCGTAGAATTGTTTAAACCTTTCCGCAATATCCGTCTCCTCAATTAGCATTTCCCCTTCCGCCGGCCGATGAGTTCAGTGACCTGTGTTTTACGGTGTTTTTTCTTCAGTAGTTGTGCTAGAACGGAGCCCGGCCGTTCGCCCTCACCATAAACCTGCGCCGTGGCATATTTACCTAAGTGTTTAACTTCGGCATCGGCCACGTCTTGGTATTCTCCCAGCAATTCTTTAATTTCCTGTGCTATTGTGGCGTCAGCAGACGATAGTTGGCGTTTTTCTCAGTCTCCCAATTTTATTTCCAAATCAACCAGACGCTGTCGGATAGAACGTAAAACCCCCCGAGTGTTTGGCTATAGATACCCCACGAATATAGACCTTGAAGGCCTCCCAGACAACCTAAAAACTATCCACTGACCCCACATTAATAGTGAAGAAAGACTCTATAGCTTCAGCCAGTTCTGCCCTAAAGGCCGAATCCAGCAGTGAATAGGGGGGGAACCTCCAAGTGAATGGCGGAATGGTTTTGCTAGGCGTAGTGAGTACTAGCAGGAGGGGGGAATGGTCCGACAGAGAGCGAGGGAGAACCGTACACTCTCTAATGTGATCATTGAGAAGTGAGGTGGCCAACCAGTAGTCAATGCGAGTATGTAGATTATGGTAAGCCAAGTAGTGAGTGTAACCTCCCCTATCCGGATACCGCATGCGCCAGACATCGCAAAGATCCAGTCTAACCATGGGGCCCTCCAGCACTCTTGCTGCGGCAGAGGGGCGCCTCACAGGGCCCCCAGACCGATCTATGCTTGGATTTATAACCAGATTAAGATCGCCACCCCAAAGAAATTGTCCCTCCGTGTAGTTACTGGCAGTAGTTGCCAGTGCGTTATAGAATTCAGGACAATCGTAGTTAGGGCCGTAAATATTTACTAGTACTAAATCCATGCCCTTCCCGTGACATCTGGAAATCACATACCGGCCGTCCCTGTCCATGTCTAGTGCCACCAATGAGTAGGGGGATCTAGGGTTAACCCAAGTCAGCACCCCCCGTGCGTGGGGAGTAAAACCGGAGACGTGTATATTATCTAGCAGTCCTCTGCTGCGGAGTAGTGAGCTATTAAGTGGGAGGTGTGTCTCCTGTAAGAAAGCTATGTCTATATTATGACTGTGCAAATAGTTCAGTACATTACGAAGTTTCCTATGATCATTGAGCCCCCTAACATTCCATGTAAGCGCTCGGAGGGTGTCTAGTGTCGCAGAGCCTTTAACATTGCTGGGTCCCACCATCAAGCGTGTTAAAGATTAGTCTGCAACCTGATCTGTGCAGCGAGCGATCGTCTTGTACACCTTGTGCAAACTGGTAAAAAACATCAACCATCAAAAAAAACATTGCAATTCTCACAACCCCCCTCCCCCCCCCACGTCTGATCAGCCCCAACCTGGCCGCGGTGCACTCCCTTAAACTTCTGACCAACCCCCTCCCCCCCACAAAAACAAAATACCCTCCCTAGTGTGATTCACTCGTGGGCAGATGTTGCTCGTCCAACAGGGAGTTCTATCTGGACTCGATAGAGCCCCACCCGAGCACCGTCAATGCTTTAGTGAGCAACTACATAACTCACAGAATCTTAGACCCCAGCAATAGTAGGAGACGTATTCCTGCATATCTAGCTACAGTTCCGGAATTTGGTGGCTCAGGTATTGAAATTGGCTATTTGCAATAGTCCTGGAGCAGTCCCACAGGGTTATAACCGTTCACGAGTCTCTGAACTTTGGCCCCGACCACCCCGCAGCATCACCCCAAAGGCCAATCCCAGCTATGACAGGTAATAGCGATAGCCAGCTTGACCGATGCAGTCTCCCCTTAACTCTAAGCAATAAGAGGTATGCACAGTCTACTATGACCGGCACACAGGGCCCCCATGTGGCCCCAAGACCATACTTATTGCCTCTGGGTGCCGCACATCATTCAGTCCTGTTCTTCCAGCTGCCCTCCCGCCGCTTCGTCAAGCATGCGCCGCTCCGGACTGTGCCGTTGTTCTTTGGACCAATACTTCAGAGCCCTCTGCAGGGTTTTTGGGTCGGTGAAGATGTGGGAGTGGCCCTGTCTGTTGACCCAGAGTCTCGCAGGATACAACATGGCGTAGTCTATGCCAAGGTCACGGAGCTGCTTCTTCATGGGTACGAACTGGCGGCGCGCCTCCTGCACCCGGATTGTGAAGTCCGGAAACGGGGAGATCGTGGAACCCTCATAAGCCAAAGGTTGTTTGTCCCTTGCCAGTTTCAGCGCCACATCTCTGTCTCGATAGTTGAGCAGTTTTGCGATGATCGGCCTAGGGGCCGCCCCCTGAGACGGGCGCGGTCCCAGGGAGCGGTGGGCCCTCTCCACAACAAACATAGCGGAAAAAGTTCCTTCTCCTAGCAAGGTAACGAGTAGTTTCTCAATGAATTGTTCCATGTTGCCAGTTAGAGTGGTCTCCGGCAGGCCAGTATTTCTAAGATTGCAGCGTCGAGAGCGCGCCTCTAAGTCCTCAGTTTTATCTTGTAAGACCCGCAGGACTCTGCCAAGTTGTTTATGTTCAGTATCCAGGGAGGTGTGCGCTTCCTCCACTTCCGTTATCCTGCGCTCTGACATGTTCAGCCGTTCAGCTTGTTTATCAAGTCGTTCAGCCATTCGATCCATTCTGTAGGTGAAAGCATCCATCTTAGTACCCAGTGCCGAAATACCACTCTACAGGCTTTTCTCCATGGCCACCAGCATAATCCGGATATCAGGGTTCGAGTCTTCAGCCGGCGGCCGTTGCATTCTGGCGGAGTCTTCAGTGGAAGCGTCCCGGGATTTCGATTTCTTGTGCTCAAACGAAAGCTTCGGTTGCGCGCTGTCCACTCAACCCATTCTCGTAGCGGGAAGCCCCACACGTGTGGGCAACGAAAACTCCGCCAAACGAGAAGTCAGGCACAATATATGGCGAGGCAATCAACCGAGTGTCGGTGGCACCACTAGGCCGCTCGCTCTGCCAGCACCAAACGGGGAGAAACAGTGTGCAGGTCAAGGCAGTGCTCCCATTCCCCCAACATGTGCTCAAGTCTTGCTACGGAACCCCAGAGCACAAACCCGCTCACCAGGGCCGCAACGCCAGTCCTGCGTCCAGGCAGTCCCTGCAGTATAATTGCCGCATGTAACTCTGGCCGCTTCAGCCCTGCCAGCCACAACCTTGAGCCACATGGGCCAGATCAGTGCCCCAGCACTCAGCACAGCACGCCCCTCAGCAGGTATCAGGAGGGCCAAGAAAAGGGCCCCAAGTCACAGGCAAGCAAGCAGGGCCGCCACAGCAGAAGGGAACCCCGCCGGTGCCGACGTCTTCTTCCACGGCTAAAGTTGCGGGAAGGTGCACCGCATGCACAAGGCCTCCACGGGTTCTCAGGCGTGTCACAGTACCAGTCCCAAAGCGTCTCGTCCACAGGCGCCACACAAAAAACTTCGCCAACTTCAGCAGCGCAGCCCCCAGGGAACTCAGCGGTCACCACCCAAATAGGCCGCTCACCTTCTGGGCCGCAGCGTGGCACGCCAGCGACCCGCAGCCTCAAAATGGCGGATCCGGAGAACTGAGCTCTCCCGGCCCCCAGAGCACGTCAACAGTGAGCGCGTTCAGCAGGCAGTCACCCTTCCGCGCAAGCCTCCGCAGCAGGAGTGAACAGGGTCGAGATGGCAGCGGGGGCACTATTACGCGGGTCGCTGCTCCCGCCGCAGTTCCTCGGGACTACTCCAGGCCGCGCGACCCCGACCGCAGCCGCGCGGCGCTTCACCGGGGTACGAGCCCGCACTCTGGGGGCTCCGCAGCTTCAGGCTCCGTACCGTTGCTATGTGCCAAATTGAAATCCCAGCCTCTGGGCGCGGCACTCGCGCTCCAGGTCCTCGAGCGGCAGAGACTCCGGGCAAGCGCCCCCTCACAGCTCCACTTTAGCCCGAGGATCGGGGCCTGGCAGGGCGGTGTCCGGCAGGGCGACGTATCTCCGTGAGTTAAAGTCGCACCGGAGTCGGAGTTAGATCTATCACCTCCAGAAGTCCTCCGGCGGCCAGACCGCGCCTCGTGGTGCGTCTTTACCTACGCAGTTGCCGGATAATTAGCGGATAGATTGACGATGTCTCGGAGCTCACAGCTCAAGCGGCCATCTTGGTTGCGAGCAAGCTCCGCCCCCCTGGTGCACACCTTTTAGTTCAGTAATAGAAGCAGTGGACCGTGGGGCGCGAAGCAGCGACGCCAGGGTTCTCCCAGGCCTATCCCCATCCCCGTACCGCCTAGCTTGAGCAGGTTTACCTAAAAACTTCACCTCTCGCTGGGCCTCCTCCTCAAATTCCAGCAGTTTCCCTTTCAGAAGGGCTACAGTCGTGTGATCATCAGTGGTATAAAACTGTGTTTCGAGCTCTTTGATCTGCTTCTCCAAGGATGCTATCGTACCACGTACAGCTGTCAATACTGCAGCTTTACGTGCTATGCAATTACCCCTAATTACCGTCTTAAATGCCTCCCATAAAGAGGCCTGGGTTGAAACAGAGCCAGCATTGAGAGTAAAGTAGACAATTATGTCCCCTCTAATCTCTTCCTTAAAAGCCTCGTCCAGAAGGGCATTGGGCGGAAGCCGCCAACTGAACATTTTGGGGAGTGTGATCGGTAGCGTTAAAAGCAGGAGACTAGGGGCATGGTCAGACAAGGCTCTTGGTAGAGGAGACCTCGCAGGTCCACGTCGCGACGTCCCGGGACACCAGCCAGTAGTCCAACCTGGACCAGGCCCTGTGGTACTCGGAGATGCAAGTACCTTCCCTCACCTGTGGATGATTATGTCTCCATATGTCAATCAGATCGCCATCCGATATAATCGCATTTAGTGCAGCACTGGCAGAAGGGTGTAGTGAACAGGATTGCCCCTACCTGTCCAATACATCAAGTATCGCATTAAAATCACCCCCCCAAAGGATAGTTTCACAATTTGTTGCTCTCACCTTGGCCCATATGTCCTGGAAAAAGCCAGGAGAGTCAACATTGGGGCCATATACTGCCACTAATACTACCTGGACGCCGTCCAGGGCACCGAGTAATATGATGAATCTACCCTCTGAATCAATCTGTAACTCGCTTTCTTTCCAATCCAGCCCCTCTCTGACCAACACAGCCACCCCTCTAGAGTAATTTGAATAGATGGATGAATAGACATGACCCCACCTACTATGCTTCAGCCTGGGGGAAGGTGTAGTGTTCAGGTGTGTCTCTTGTAGCAAGCACACATCAATGTGATGCCGTAATAGATAGGAGTGGACCAATCTTGTCTTCCTGTAATCATTTAATCTGCGAATGTTCCAAGTTAAAAAAAATTTAACTTGACATTTCTGACCTAACAAGTTCCTATGCAATGAAACGGTGTGGACCCAGCACGCAGCAATAGACAATGTTACACAATTGCAATATTCTAGGCTGTATAGCAATAGACTGGCTAAAAACAGAACCCCTCCCCCCCCCACCCACTCCAACCCCACAATCAGGTTGTGAAAAACCCTCCCCAAACTGCATAGAAAGAAGAAATGGAAGCATGTCCTAGCTAGGGCTGGACAACAGTCGGGAGTTCCCCGTTTAAGTAAAAAAACAACTGTTGGGAGCTCTCCCTGGGGGGCGCAGTAACGCCTGCATACTCCCCGGCCAAAAACAGGGTGGCCAAGAGGACTATGGAGGGCCAAGCCTATCCAACAATTCCTGCGAGAGATACCAATACACTGACTACAAAACAAGGAGAAGAACACAAGAAGAGTAACCCCAAGCATTAAACTCCCTGCGGTCCCCGGTCTAACAGTTCAGTCATGGCAAATCTACTGGTTCAACAGTGCTATATACCCTTTAATCATTATCGATCAGTCTGTCCGCAGATGAGTCCTCAGCTTGAGGGCCTTGTTTATTCTTCCCCCCCCCCCCCAAACATGTTTTGCAAATTTTAAAGCGGATTTTGCGTCCGTGAAAAAGTGTGCTGTGCCCTCATGTGTTACCTTGAGCTTGGCAGGATACAACAGAGAATAGGGAATCTGGGCTTGAAGCATGAGACGTTTAACAGGTAGGAATTCCCGTTGTGCCGCCTGCACAGCCGGTGTAAAATCGGGGTAAAAGGAGATGTTATTCCCTTTTTGTGTTATAGTCCCTCTTTCTCGGGCCAGTCAAAGGATAAGGTTGCGGTCCTGGTAATTCAAGATTCTGGCTAAGATAGGCCTAGGTGTAGCCCCAACCGGGGGTTTAGGGCCCAAGGCACGATGAGCACGTTCCACCGCGAACACAGCGGATAGGTTGGGGTCAAAAAGTTCACGTAGCAGATCGGTAATGTAGGCCTCCATCTTGGAGATGGCTGTCGTCTATGGAATTTCGGTTATTCTCAGGTTATTTCGGCGGGACCTGGCCTCCAAGTCTTCGTTCTTCGCCCGGATGAGGCCTAACACTGTCTATGTGTAGTAGCTGATCCTTAGTTTCAACCTGAAACTTGTGGAAGTCGGAGGTGCGATTCTCAAGTACATCCAGCAGAGTCTCGTGTGATCCCACCTGCTTTTTAACAGCGTCAAGCTGGGTAGTAAGTATGTCTAGCTTAGTATTAATGGTCCGAAGGCTTGATCTCATCTCCAACATCAAGGTACGTAGATCCTCCGGCTGCGACTCAGGCGGCCGCTCAGAGCTTGCCTCCGGGTCGGACTCCGTGAGCCTGGTGGTCCTCCTGCCGAAGTTCAGCTTCGGCTGTTTTGCATCTTGTTTGCCTATGGCAGCCAGCCCACGTGTTGCAAGCTAGCCACCAATGAGCCTCTTCCGAGCCCCAGCACAGACACCACGCAGGCTGGCACCCACCCGCAATCACGTCGCACAGGTGCTAATGCACCACGTATGCTGCGGGGGTGGGGTAACGCGCACACGGCTGCTGTGGGTTCCACCAAGCCTTCGGCAAAGCAGATGGTCACACTGCAGACTAACTTCGCCAGCCTTTACAATGCCAGGGCCCACTACTTCTTTAGCTGGCACTCTCTTAAGTGGACCCCAAACAGTATAGGCAGATCCTCCATCTACCAGGGGAAATGCACTAGAGCTCTCCGCCGCACAGTCTGGACCGCCACTCTGTGTTCTACAGTCGTACTCGGTCGTCCCTTCACGCCGGGACTAGCTATGTGCCACAGCCTGCGGGTTGCGCACGCAAATCAACAGTCCCCCAGGGAACACGCAGCACAGCTTGTTCGGCGCCCGGGCCCTCCGATCAGCGGGACCGCAAATGCCTGACTCCAAGATGGGGTAGGGTCTCGCGGAGGACCAGTGATCCCCGCGTAGCGCAACCGCAGCCCGGCAGCACCCCAGGAGCACAGTAGGGAGCACCCGGACTCTCCAGATGAGCACAGATCACAGCCACAGCGGGCCGGTGTCTCAATGAACGCGGGCCTTCCAGCAAATGTCAGCGCAACTCAGCATGGACGACACCATACACTCCTCTCGCTGGGGCCCTTCTTCTAGCCCGCCTTGGGGATCGGAGCTGCCCTGCCGACCCACGATCTCTCTCAGTCCTCCGGTACGGGGAGGCACATCGGGCTAGAGTTGCGCCGCAGCCGACCGAGGGGCTCCGCCCACGCAGCTGGGCCGCTTTCCGTCAGGGTCTACAGCTCACCCCAGAGACGGGCCTCGGTCATAGCGATCGGCTCTCCCAAAGGGCAGCCTCTCAGGCAGCGCCTAGGGTCGCTTCATGCACAGCGATGGCCATCCAGTCGTGTGGATCAATAGAGGATTAGTTCTCGGCCGGCAGAGCGAGCTCAGCAAGCGGCCATCTTGCAGCACGGCAAACCACGCCCCTCTCACATTGATAAACTGGATTACATTTAACAAGCAATTCTGGACACAAGGGCGGCGCTGGAGATGAAAATAGCACACTTGGCACTAGATTTTAACTTGCTCCTCTTGGATCTTAGGAGGTTATTGGAACAAGCGGCCCAGAGTCTACCCTTGCTTTGATGCGCTCATCGTTTTCGGCTACGTAGAAGCAGAAACGGAATTCATGGAAAGTGTCAAGAAACAGCAAGAGAGGGCTGAGAAAGTGGAGGGACCCTCCAGGTGCAATACCTTAGTGGGAATGGCCGAAGAAACTGAGGGCCCCAGTACTGAATTTCTGGAGGACGGGCTCTCTAAAATAGGGAGTCAATCAAAACACTTCTGCAGTGAGAGCACATCACATCCCAAAGCACCTGCCAGTCCCCAGAGCACCACCTATACCAATAGGTGCCAATTTCTTTAACTTTCAAGACCATATCTGGCAAATAGCCAAAAGGCACAGTATGGTTTATATATTCCAAGATTTGACCTCAGCCGTGCAACAAACGCGAAGCGGCTTCCTAGAGGTGATGAAACCGCTGCAAGGAGGACTGAAATAACCACTGAAAACCTGACAACGCTAAAAGTCATTAAAAAAAAAAAAAAAAAAAAATTCTTCCTGGTGCCAATAGAGGATAGAACTGGCTCAAAAAACATGGGGCTCACACAACAATATGGGACAAATGGACAGAATCCAACAAGGAGGAAAACAGAAGGAACAGTGGTGCCGCAGTCTGGGGGACTTAAATGAACAAGCTGTGAAAGAAAGGGATCAATTGGTGGAAGGCGTAGTGTGTGCTGAGACCAACAAAACAATTTGAAATAGTGAAACCGTAATAAAAACCAAACCAGACATCAATATGAGGCATGTAGAATTAGAGGCAACCCTTACAGTGGCTGATATCATAGAAGACTGGTATGGCTTACTTGAACATTGGGACGCTGGGCCATTAGAACCTAGCGCTATTAGAGATAACAATGATGAAAGTACATAGCTGAACTAAAGCAACATTTAGTGGTGGACAGGATGACTGGTGGAGCCATATAGCGGCTCAGAGACAACAAAAACTGGAGTACAACGTTGGCAATCATTTTACTATTTACAGTTTGTCAGGGCAACGTTACAGTTTGACTAGTCGGATGAGGAGTTAGGCAACAGTTTACAGCTCCTCTGTGATCTTGGAAGATAACTGGGTGACAGACAAAGCAAACTCACTTCCAGGGTTCATAAAAAAAGCAAGCCATTGTTGGCAGAGATAACTTAAAAGATTGAATATAGGCATGGCATATTCAGCTATACAATTGTAGTGTCACCCAAGATTTTGTGAAATGCAAACACACAAGATAAACATCAATGGATAGAAGCAGACTTTATGACTGTGGGCACATATATGAAAGTGGGATCACTAATATGTTTAAGTTGGTAGGATTATATGGCATAGGGGCAGCCAGTTTACAGACTATAGATCACAGACATGAGCTGCGAGGTTGACATGGGGAAGAGGAAAACAATAAGCCAACCGAAATGGCAACTCTGCGGCTTCTAATTTAAGGGCAAAGTAGGCATGCAAAAAGAAATCTGTATAATGAAATATCACCTAATGTTTGCATTCTAATTGGTAAGAAAATATAGGGAGAAAACCAATACAGAATGGGAAAAACATTTTGGCATACACAAAACAGGCATTTAGGAACCTGTGTTTTAAGTTTTGGTCACTTTAACTACCTTCACCAGGCCTATTTTGTTTCCCAAAACTGATAGACAACTGCCCCAGATGTAAGGCACCACTGGCAGATTTCTACCACATGGTGTGTTTGCTCTGCAGTGACAGTACAATACAGGGAAACATCACAAATCACTGAGTTAATCATGGAAATCACCCCCATAGCATGTATCATAAAACATATGCATTGCCCTAAAAAAAGAAAAACCGCAAATACATTTATTGATCTAGTACTCCTATTGACCAAGAGTAGAACAGTGATGAGCTGGCAGGCAAAAGATAAGTCTCCCATTAAAAGTTGGCCCCTAGACTTGAGAAGATGGGATAATGCGGAGAATGAAGCTTTCATAAGCCAGGTAAAAGGACCAACACAGAGTAACTGGAACATTATCATAACAGGATTAGCAGCTAAAACAGAGGTATCACCTCCTTGAGCAGCATGGAATACAGGGCCACACCTTGATTACAAATGTATAGATGAAAGCTACTTACATGCAATGTTAGAAGCATCTTATGAGTTGATGAGGGAGACATAATGGTATTGGAGGGATAGAAAAACTATGGTGCAACAAAGTGTATGATAGGTTAACGATGCTCAAAAAACACATTCTTGTGCGACATCTCGCACACAATATACAAACATACTTACATCTCACCCACAGTACAAAAGTAAACCCAACAGGAGAACAGATGAGGAATGTGTTCAAGTTTATTAATGTTCATGTTGCAGTACTTTGTACAACTGTTTTAAGAACGGAGGATATATAATTATATGTAAACCAATGATAACGTTTAAAAGATAAAAAAAAAGAAAAACAAGAAACACTTAAAAATAAAACCACATGGATCTTTTATAATGTGCTGGCTGTAAACACGAATGTGAACTTTGAAAATAACATCCTGCCAAATAAAGAGTTAAAATGGGGACCCAGCAGAAACTGTTAAAATATATACACATGTTCTTTACACAATAATCGAGTAAATTATATGAATGTTTTAATAAAATTACAGATATACATTTACACTTATAAATAAAAGCTTCAAAAAGTTATATACAATGTGTGCAAAATGCAGCAGAAGAGCACTTAGGAAGTTACCAAGTAACTTGCAACATGGTTTTGCCTCTCCACTTACAACCACAAAAGGAGTGTGTTTTTACAGTGGATCTGTGGTGGTTGTGGAAGGAGGGGTTGGATGGGGGTTGTAGGGGTTTGGCTTTTTGAGGAGTCATTATAGGAAACAAGACTGTACCACGCATACCCAATGATTTTCCACCAAAAAGCCTAGCATCTTGAGAGAATTGAAAAGGCACAGCTAAGAAGACAGGGTACAAAAAACAAAAGACCCCTCCACCAACCCCCCCAATTTCTACCTTCAAAGTAGAAAAGTCAGGTAGTACTTCATATGAAGAGGAGAAAATGTAAAATATTACAAGGAAAAAGAGATGTAGCAACGTCAGTGTACTGCCACATGGAGTCCTGTACCCATAATGTGTGAATACTAGACATAACTGCAGCCACCTACCAAATCGACACATTATGAAGAAACGCAAACATTTATTTTGACTCATAATACAAACCTTCATGCAAGGATCTTATGCTTTGTAGAACTAAACAGTGCAGAATACCACTAATGTGTAATAGGATAAATAAAAAAAACATAAAAAGCTTTGGATCCAAGGTATGCCACCAGTGATTTATATTATTCACATTATCACAGTCCTTGGGAAATTAATACTTTAAATCTCTTCAAACACTGAGATTAAGTCATGGATGATAGCGATGTCTGTCTTAGGACAAACAAAATGGAACAATGATTTAATAGTATTTAAGGCTCTAGCAAATGGACACAAACCGTCTGTATTTCCAGGGAAATCTATTTATTTTGTAGATCTAGGACGCTATGATGGCAGGAACAAAATCCCTTTTCTAGAAGTAAATTTCAAATCGATAATCATTGGTAACCTTTGATGGAAATAACTAGGTTAAGGTTTAAAGCCAAAGTTCAGAAAAGGAACTCACCTCCTAGTGGACTAATGATAAAACATTGGAAGCCACGATTCTGTAATACAACTGCAACCCATAAAAATGTGGGCCAAATCTAGATTGTGAAGTTCTTTATACTGAAATAAGATGTTCTTTGAGCAGCTCATAAAATTCACAATTTCAGTGCAACAATATTATTCCCTGCAAAATATACCCAAAACTGCACCATTTAGAACCATATACAAGTAGTTGAAGCGGAGTCATCAAACATGTTTTGGAAAGGATCATAACCACTTAAGACCAAAAATCTTCAGAACTACACTCAAGCAGACTCATGGGGTCAACAAGCAGACACGATTGTTCTGTACCTGGTTTTTAGCCAGGGCTACAACTTTCAAAACTGCTACAAGACAAAAACCTCAGCGGTTTTGGATATTCCTATTGTTGTTCATTGCCATGCATATAGCACGCTTAAGTGGGTAAAGATTGCTGTTTTCCATTATTATTTCGGTTTACTAGGTTTATAGAACTTTGTTAACATATCAAATAGCACAAAATACACAAACCGGGAAGAAGACAGCAAATGCTTATTGTAAAGACTTGTCCTTCAATTCAGATACTTTATTCCACCCAGCTCAGCAAAACACTATTGGAAATGCAATCCAGAAGCTTCACAAAACAGCAAATGCACTATCATTTCCCTACTTGCTCTTAAATGCCTTTTATGGGTCCGAGACATCTGGTTGACCCCAAGGTAATCTGAGAGGGTCACAATTACAAAGTTTCTTTAGCAAGAAGGAAGTCAAAATGTTGCTCAGTGAACAAAAGGGGACATGGAGACAAGTTATTACCCTTACACGGACTAATTTTGAAAGGAAGTACATCACAGGAGCCATCTTCAATCCCACATCCACAAGAACATTATGTGGTTGCATTACTTCCTATGTTTTCTGGCACTGGAATAACCAAATCACCAATAATGACTTCCCGCCAGGGATTTAGCTCTCAGTTGTTAAGGGGCAGCCAGGTTTACCTTCTGGGCTAACTCAAACCAAATGTTTCATTTTGAAGAGATTCCCTAGCTTTCAAATGAAGCTGTTTAAAGAACATCATAACTGTTGCTATGTTCTTACCATGGGTTAGGAAGCAAAAGGCCACTGTTTGATAGGGTGGGGTACGATAAATGTATATTACTGTGTCACAACGTTCTCCCCAGGACCAGCTTGGGGTAAGGTTCAATAACATTTAAACAAATATTGCTCCCACTGGGTTGAGACTGAAAATGTATAAGCCATGGAGAGAGAAAAGAAATGAGTCTGGACTGAGGTCTCAACTGAAACCTGGAGGTGATGTTTATTCTAACTTGAGAGGCATTCTACTTCTTTAATAAACATGGAAACTATTATATCCAAAAAAAATACTAAAAAGCATGTTCCTTAGAACAAGGAAAGATCCACCTCTTACAAATGTTTCGATAGAGATGGGTTACCATCACCAGTTTGATCCATAAATTGAGTGTGGACTAAGGAGACTTTAATTAGATGGGGATAGGACCAGTTAGGCGTCAACTCATCCAGTGCACAATCTGAAGCCACTCGTGGGTCGAATGTGTGCAAGCCTAGCAATAAGAAACATCTAGACCAAAAAATACAAAACAGAGACCAACACAAACCGAATCAGAACATATACAGACCACTGTCAAAGAAGAAAATAAACCAAACAGAATTCTAAGATCCTAAATAATAGCATAACGTAAGTTTGCTTCATTTATGCAGAGTTTCCTAGGGCAAGCACTAGGGCGGCACATCATGAAAAGGGTAGAGCCATCTTTTTTTTTTAAAGCCATGATTTTCCAATTGTGATAATTAATTTACAGAACATTGAGAGTGAAAGTAAGTAATGGAAGTCAAGTGGTGAATACGTAAGCTGGTATCATAATTCCCAGTGAAATGCATGAATTTTGAACACAGTGCTTACGCTTACAAACCATACTCAAAGCTACATTTCCAAATGGAAAAGGACAGCCTACGCAATCTTATGGCTTAGAGTTCCAAAAAAAAAGTCAGTTGTATTTTTAAACTCTGTTTTCTCTTTGGTTACTTATTACTTCATCTCTCTTTAACTGAAAATTGACAATACAATCAATTTGTAAACACGTTAATATTGCCATAATAGAAGGCATCCAAAGTACCGGAAGGCGCTTTTAAAAACAATGCATCGTCAAAACTCGCCTGTTTGTTCAGAAAGGATTATTCGAACTTTCAGATATAAAAACAGATTCACAAAGAAGCTAGTCAGTATCGTAAACTGTGAAATTTTGGCTTTTTCAAAGTCAACATTGGTTGCTTGATTGTAGGTCTGTCGGAAAACAGCTTTGCTTCACTTTCCGTGGTTGGAAAGCGATGTTGATAAATATCTGGATATTCTTTCTGAAACTGTAAAAATTCACAATTAGCTGCGATATGATGTAAAGACCAATGATAATGTTACAAGTATAAGGATACGGAAACATTCTGAGGAAAAATGTTCAATTTTTATATTCTTTATTATCTAGGTACCGGAGCACTTTAGTACAAATTTACTCACATACCATAGAAAATAAGCATTGGCAAAGTCAATAGGTCTCTGCAATACCCAAGCTTTTGACCTTGTCAATGTGAATGTCTTTTAGCCATGTTGTCTAGCAGCACATCTGCTGTTCATTATGGCTGAAAGTTACTGAAAGCCCAGAATCACAGGATGTTGAGCCGATGCAGTCTCTTCGCCCCCCAATATTGAGTTCATTGTCCAGCCCCTCCCAACCCAAAAAAGCGCTATGACGTGGCATGCACTCGCTGCATCACAACGCTTTTTTCACTGACTTTCAGCCATGCTGAACAGCAGATGTGCGGCTAGACAGCATGGCTAAAAGACATTCACATTGACAAGGCTAATAGCTTGGGCATTGCCAAGATCTATTAACTTTGCCAATGCTTGTTTGGTGTAGACTGGTTCTTGCTGAACAAATGTGGAAGTGTTAGTGAGAAACAGTTGAAGAGCTTAGAAGTGAAGATGTGGTGTAACAGCCAGAGCTGGCGACAAGGTAACTAGGGAACCAGGTTCGAATCTCGGGGTCTGCTGAACAATTCTTGATTTGGGGCATAACACGAACACTTACCCCTGCCTACGATAATGAATGTGTTCTTGTGTATTGTAACTGGTGAGCACTTGAAGCGCTCCAATACCATCGGCTGGTAATAACACTGACAGATGGAGGACAGAAGAAGGGCTCCAATACCAATACCATCGGATATAAAAAAACATTTTTCAAAAAGCGCTGCTCAAAAACTGGGAGATTATGAAACAGTAAGTGTTTAAGTGACTTAAAAATGAATGAATAGATAAAAGATAGCTAGATAGATGAAAGATATCTAGAAAGATAAAAGATGGATAACAGATAGATAAAAGATTGATAACAGATAAGATAGATAAAAGATAGATTGATTAAAGATAGACAAACAGAAATACAGATAGATATACAGATGGATAGATAAAAGATAGATAAAAGTTAGATAAGGAGTTTAATGCAGCGCTACATGTATATAAAGCTGTGATTGTCGAATTAAATGTAATTATGCTTCCACAACGCCTCCCTCCAAAATAAAGCCCGAGTACATATGTTTAGGATTACCTGACATAAAACTGATGTTTGCAGCAACGGGGCTCCTGCTTACTTGAACATCCGACAATGCGCTTTTTTTTATATTTGGAACAAATACCACATAATCAACCAAGACAACCCCATTAACACATATCGGTATTGTAGTGGAACCGACATGTACACAGATAAAACATGATCCTGGGGGTTTCTCTGTCAAGCTCCGTCCTTCCCTAGGTGCTGCTGCTGCGCCTTCGAAGCGCACACCCAAAGAGTGCAAAGGATCTGTGCAGCCCAGTTCAGGCAAAGGCAGAGACTGAGGGAAGTGCCATCAGTGTTTAGAAATATTTATTTCAATGTTGTACATGGGATCTTACAGAAAACAATGCTATTGCCTTGTACGGTATGTTTTTCCGTTTTTACATATCAAGAGTAATGACCGGAGCTTGAAATTTTGTTGATCGATAATATAGTGATCAAAGCAAAAATGCTTAAAAAACGCCACACTGCTGTTTAACTATAAAGATAGCAATTGCCTGTTTAGAACGGATTCAAACTAATATGCGTGGTGTGTGTTTTCTGGAGATTCAAGAACAAAGTATCCCTTAGGGGGGGAAAAAAAGTGCAGCGTGATTAACAGCAGAAAGGTAAGGCACGCGATGACCCCCTGTGAAAACTAAGTCTGTACTGATAACTGTCCAACTGCTGGAGAAAGGATATGGCGTAACCCCCAGAGCTTCTGACTTTGAAGCTGGGGAACCAGGTTTGAATCTCGGCGTTGGCTAAACATCCTGTGATTCTGGGCAAATCATTTAATCTACCCGGGGCTACCAAGAAACAAATGCATCTTTGTTTAATGTGCTCATGTATAGTGCTCCAATCCCTTCGGGTTGAGTTAGCGCTATAGCAAAACTGCAAAAAAAGAAGAAAAGAGGGAGACAGAGAGGATGCAACAACAGACAGTCAAAGAACGGGAAGTGAGAAAACAACATAGAAGTATTGTGAGTGGCAAAGAAAAAAATAATGAGGCGGCACGAGCAGGAAACAAAGAATGGTGTAAGTAAAAACAGTAGAGCTTGTGAAAAGCGCTTTTAAAGTAGTTCTTAAACAATGCTTTAAAATAGCCCCTGCGTATGTTTAGCAGTAAATGGTCGCTGCTCTTGGGGATGGCTAAAGATGGGAAGAGTGTTACAGCAAACAAATGATGGACGGAATGCTGACAATGCAAACATTCTCCCCCAGTCAAAAGATCTGGGTTAAATCCATCGTTCTTTTGCCCACTACGCCACCCCAGTTTGGACCCAGCCATATGCAAATCAGTCTTGACCCTGTGCCCCATGGGAACAGTCCAGACCGAATTGCCAGGCCAGGTCCTCCCTGGACCGTAAACAAGCATCCTGGGACCGGTTTTAGGGTATGTCACCCTTCTTCAGCCAGGCTAGCTTGAATCCAGTGGCACAGTGAGCAAGTGACCCACGTCTGGTCATACCCATCCCACTTAGGGCGAAAAGTGTTACAGCAAACAAATGGACGGAATGCTGACAATGCAAACATTCTCCCCCAGTCAAAGGATCTGGGTTAAATCCATCGTTCTTTTGCCCACTACGCCACCCCAGTTTGGACCCAGCCATATGCAAATCAGTCTTGACCCTGTGCCCCATGGGAACAGTCCAGACAGAACTGCCAGGCCAGGTCCTCCCTGGACCGGAAACAAGCATCCTGGGACCGGTTTCAGGGTATGTCACCCTTCTTCAGCCAGGCTAGCTTGAATCCAGTGGCACAGTGAGCAAGGGACCCACGTCTGGGCATACCCATCCCACTTAGGGCGAAAAGTGTTACAGCAAACAAATTATGGACGGATTCAAGCTAGCCTGGCTGAAGGGTGACATACCCTGAAACCGGTCCCAGGAGGACCTGGCCTGGCAGTTCGGTCTGGACTGTTCCCATGGGGCACAGGGTCAAGACTGATTTGCATATGGCTGGGTCCAAACTGGGGTGGCGTAGTGGGCAAAAGAACGATGGATTTAACCCAGATCTTTTGACTGGGGGAGAATGTTTGCATTGTTAGCATTCCGTCCATCATTTGTTTGCTGTAACACTAAAGACGGGAAGAGGCATGCATGCCATGGGCAAATGGGAAGAACAAATAATTGTGAGATGAGGGAGCCAGCAAATGGCAGGCACATGGGTAGGCTGAAGCCCACAAAGTACATATAACCGGTCTCTTTTAGAGACCGCGCATGTGCGCCGTCTAGAGCCAAGACCTAAAAGAGGAAGAGAAGTAGAACTGCATGCCCTTTTGTACTACCTACCTTCAATTGTGAACAGCGGTTGAGACTTAACTTGCAGCCAACAGAATTAAGTGACGCACTAAAAGAAATGAGCTCCAAAAACAAACTGGGGCTCTGGGTTTGAGGTGCTCCAAGGTGGGCAGATTTCGATCTTTTGACCAAATAAAAAGAACATCTGCATTTAGCTTCTAGCAATAGTTCTCCGAATTCTTTTCTGACTTGTGTCACCATCTTTACAAAACGCTACGTAATGGTAGGGGCAATAGAGGACTGATAGAAAATATTCAGCATCCTCTTCGGCGCCACATTGCCCAACAAAAGTGGTGCAAATAATAGAAGTGTACATTAGCGAGCACAGTACAGGGAAAGCATGAAAGCAAAAATATAAAACATGGCAGAAAAGCTTCACCAGGATTAAAAGCAATACGTTTCACACTTGCAAGACAGTTAACAACCCCGTTCCAGCAAAACACAAACTTGGGCTCCCCATCTGCAGGAATTTTAAATAGATTACCCAGAGTGTGAGGGAATAATAATAGGATCATTACAAGTGGAAGAAGAGTAAGCATTAGAAGGGTAGTAGACCTCATTACACAGTTAAATCTAGCTATTCCTTATCTCGTACCCTCTCCATTTGTAAGAACATAAAGCACTAATTGGCACACGCCCCTCTTCTGCAATGGAGAAGTGATTGATGCTCACGCTCTAATTCATGAGGAATTATTTGCCTCCATCGAAGTCTAAGGGATTAATGTGAATTTCGCACTCAAGAGACCCATCTTTGACTGGGTGGTCAAGAGAGAGGAGGCACTGAATGGAGTATTAGGGCAAAAAGGACCTTGCCTTAAAAGTCCCAAAAAGCCTTTGGTGACTGAAGGAAGAGAGGGGTCTGAACTTGTGAATAGAAGACAGTGGATTTGGGTGGGTGTGCATATTTTGGACTGCCAATACACTGTATAAGACTGATATCCTCAAAACCAAGTCAAAAACCTTCTCCTGGGTCACATGTTTAAATATAAACAAGCATTGGCATAGCCAATAGGTCTCGCCTTTGGGACCTTATAAGTGTTTAGCCAGAGATATTGACTTTGCCTATGTTTTTAAGCTGTGCTGTACATTAGTTTGTAGAATGCTGCAAAGTTATAATAAAGAAGTGTTTAAAGCATTTTTGTTACCTTATATATGACCAAGAAAGCATTACGGAGAAGTGATAGACTATATTAAAAAAGTATTACCTATAAATAATGTCTTGATCTAATTTTGTTCTTTGAATGCTGGCAACTTGTTTCTGCGTGTGCCAATGCTTGCTTGTTATGTTTTTTTTTGTTATGGGGGGGGGGCATAAATAACAGGAGGCTGAAGCTTGGGAAATAGTACCTGCGTAACAGTTAGTGAGACAGTTAGCGAGTTAGTTAATGATAGAGTTGGTTTAGTTTGTTAGTTAGTGAGACAGTGAGAGAGTTAGTAAGTGAGTGAGTGAGTTAGTGAGAGAGAAAGTTATTCAGTGAGAGAGAGTTAGAGTTAGTGAGAGAGAGAGAGAGTTATTTAGTGTGAGAGAGAGCGAGATAGTTAGAGAGTTAGTTATTGAGAGAGAGAGTCCATGAGAGAGAGAGAGAGAGAGAGAGTTTGGAGAGAGAGAGTCCGTGAGAGAGAGATAGTTAGAATGAGTGTTTTTAAAGTGAGTTAGATAGTGAGAGAGTTAGTGAGAGGGAGTGAGATAGTTAGTTAGTGAAGAGTAAGTTAGTTAGGAGAGAGTGAGTTAGTGAGAGAGAGTGAGAGAGTTAGAGAGTTAGTTAGAGGAAGGAACATACACCAGACCTCTTGTGACAATCATAACTGTGCAGTACACTACACAAACATTGCAGTATGCACAGATGTCATGGGCACACAATTACAAGTGAAGATCACAGCAAAAACGTAAACTTCTAACTGTTATACTACGTGGACTAGGGGACATTGCAACATGCCAGTAGCTAAGGGCAGTCAAACATGCACGGCAGCTCCGCGGCAGTGAACGCGATGGATGACATACTCACAATGCACCAAAAGTAATGCTCGGTACATGAAGACTGTCCACATTATGGAAAGGTGGCATTTCAGATGCCTGTTACATCTGCATTGACTATGTCTTTCATGGTTCGTGCTGCCACGTGACTGCCGGCCCGTGCCTAATATCAATGGCAGGCCACTTTGCGTCATTAAAATGGGGAGTTCACCTATGACCTTGTATGATATGATTCATACGAGGAAGGCATTACTGCTTTCACTGGTGTTATGCTCTTGCATGATCCAGCAGGGCAGCGTGTGGGTCTGTCGTGTTTATCACTGTAGGACAAGTGCTGTTCTGCTGCCGACAAGCCTACCACAGCTGAGCACCATTGTAGCCCTATGCGGAGCTGCAGCTGAACGTCCAGCAGTGGTTCATGGTAATTCCCTCAAGGGGTGGCTTTGGACGGGGTCTGCATCACACTCATTCACTGTGAAGAGTCTAATTAGGCCCTCGGCAGCCAATTACTCCAAAGACCCCAACCTCCTTTGTCTAGCATCATTATTATGGGGAATGGTGTCAGTAATGTAATAGTGACCAGCATTTACTGGCACTGGAGTCACGAATTTCATCAGTTGAATGAATCTGAAACGTGAAAAGAAAAACAGTGGAGTGGAGGCTTAGTCAGGAAAGTGATGGTGTAGGCTGGGACTATCGAATCCTGTAGATCGATGCATTTTTGGTAAGCATTTCCACATGTTTAAATAGTGCAGTCAAGTGATTCAACTGTGAATATGTTTGGGAAGCTATAACTGTTGCAGCTTCCGAAGGGATACTTCTGGAATTTATGGGTAATCCAAAATATATAAATTTGCTCCAAATTAGGTTTAAATCGATGGAAGTAAACCTGCTTTATTAGCCTTTTTTCTACATTTGGCATTCATTACTTAAAAAAGGAACCTCGATTGTCAACGAGTCTCCTAATTATTGTGATAGTCTCGTTCAGGTATTTGCACCCAATCAGGTGCGCGCAACTGTAGGCGCAGCGCTGACGTCAACTGTATGCCATAAAAGGTGTTACTTGTCAATGGAACGATTTGTTCCGCCTGCCCCAGGAATATATCGCCTGCCATTTCCCACAACGCTATACTTGTAAAATGTTAAGAAACGGAGAAGGTGATAGACATATGTGACAGTCTGGACCAGCTGGGTGTGGACACAAATACCAATGTGTGAACTAGCGCACAGGTGAAAGAGTGTCTGTCGCCAGTCCCTGGCTGCTACATTGTGAGATGTCGCGTGGAGAGGAACGTCACGTGACTACTGTAATATTAGAAAGAGGTTTGTTTGACCTCAGCTACACTCTATGGCCAGTGCTCTACTCTTAGCTGGGTGCCAAGTTGTAAAAAAAAAATAAAAAAAAAATAAATAAAAAGAAGAAAGTTAGATGGAAATTGACAGTGATGGGCAAAGAACTCCCATGCGAAGCTCCCACACACACACGCGCACAGTTGTCTATCTTCTACCCCCAGTCCGCTCCCCCGAAGCGTCCTCAGCCTTTTTAAAGCGGCCCCGATGAATCAGCGTATAGCTTTCTTAATGGCACACTCGTTATTTACATCTATTGTGTTTTGTGACAGATTTTAAAGCACTGCAGTACGCCTTAAGCTTCTCTTTCGCTTAGAGCTGCTGTTAAAACATATGGCTGAACTGCAAACATTTGGCAAATGTCCCAGAGATTTGTGGAGTAAAGAGTGACGACCAGATCACATGGGAAAAGGGCCAGTCTGGTTACTCGAGTCACTATGCGATGGTATCAACACATTTTCCACGGTTACGTTTTTTTTCTCCCAATCCAGGAACAAAAAATGCAACTACACACATACACAAACATACACATAAATTGACTCACGCATGTACAGGCTACTGGGCACGCACCATCACGCTTACAGCTGCCTCCGTTCCCCCTACCCACGGCCACTATAAAAGCAGATATCTTTGTGGAAATGTTTTGCGTGAAATCCCAAAGCCGCCTCCTCCCTAGGATGGATTGAAGCAGTGCAAGAAAATCTGAATAACTAATCCGAGTGCTCATTAACCCCCTGCCGGCGAGAGCAGGGGGAGGAGAGCAAGCAGCATCATCAAAGAACAGGAAGTGTGGCGGCCGTGAATCGAGCGGCGCACGCGTTCAAAAGGGGACGAGACACGCACAGCGTTTCCCTTCCGGGAGCGAGCAGCGGCGCCATCCGTTTCAAAAGCGCGAGCAAGATCATTAAAAACAGATGGCGCCACTGCTCGCTCCCGCAAGGGAAACGCCAAACGTGCACGAGTGCCAATAGAGAACAGTGCAAAACATGCACGAGTTTGAACCAAAGTCCTGAGCGATTCCAAAAGGTCCCCTCCTAAGCAGTGCTTGCGCGCTGCGTAGGCGAGACCTAAAAACTGGGTAGCTAGTCTTGCAGCTAATTCCACATTCATTCTCCAAGCAGCTCATACCAACAGATTGTTTTGGAACAAAAGGAAAAATAGTTGTAGCACTCATAAGTCACAACAAATTATTTTATGTGCAAAACAAAGTATAGTGCAAAACTGCCACCTCCATGTTGCCATACTTTACAACAGAGAACAATTTACAAGCAAGCGTTATACGAACATCAATGTATATATAAATGAAAACAATGCAAATAAATCATAAAAAAATGTATACATTAAAACCAGACCAGAGAACACAACAGGGGTACAATTGTGGGAGCAGGAACGCTGGGGAAAATCTATGTAGCTGAAAGACTAACAAATAAGAAAAACTCTTCAAGTGGGCGAGGAACTTACACATGATTTACGGAGTGCATAAACCTTGCACTAAGGAACTGCTTTTTTTGCAAGGCAATAAGAAATTTGAAGGTGAGGTGGAAAAGTAGTGTAGCAAATTAGACAGAGAAGAATAAAGAGGGGAAGCAGTGCTAAAGGAGGACAAGGAGTGGCAAATGCAAAGGTCAGAAAGGAAGATAAACATGAAGAGTTTAAAAGTAGATTATATAGGATGTACAGCCACTCTATAGAATTGAGAGATGTCGTGACACCCAGATAACTATAGATTGTAATCTTAGTTTAAATGAAAGAAAGTCATGTATGCAAGTCATGGTCGATAACTAATTATGTTCTAGCCAATCATAAATAAAGCTCTTCATAAAATTGAGAGCTGAAGGTGGTAGGCAAAACACAGTAAGGTAGAGTATGAAAACACCTTTCAGAAATGAGCTGTTTAAGGTCGCCTTTGAGCGTAACATGGGGCTAATGCAACGGAGAGCAGGAATGATTTATTTGCAAAGTCTAATAACACGCCAGAGTATAACAGGTCTGAGTACAAAATCTTTTGAAGGCCAGTGGGTCCAAGAGTGAATCTGAGCTCCAGAGAGATCCGTGCCCTACAAAGTTTTTCTTTGTTTAAGTCAAGTAGCTAGCTGTGTGTACAATTATGCCATCAATATAGGAGATCCTGAAAATAAATCTAACGTTCACTCGAAGTTTTTTTCCCCAGTGTGAAATTGTCATGCACAGCTGCCTTCTACCGGTACAGGGTGCACATTTTGCAGGTCGGAAAAATGGCATTGCCAATTTGTCACACAAGTCTTAAGAGAACAGGGGATTGTAGTAAGGCATTCTGGTCCGGCGTTGGGATGAATGGACTAATTCCATGCAACAGTCTCAGTAGGAAAGATATGCTATTAAGCACAGAGTCACTGTAGGTTAAGTATTTTATCTAAAATAACGCCTAAAAATTAAGCTATCAATAATCCCCGTCCTCTAGGTGCACCACCGCCAGCTGCTCCTAGAGGTTCCTACTGAGCATCATAAACTTTGAAGATATGGTAGGTTCATGAGGGAGAGGTGGGTGCCACCAGGGTTCACGCACAACTTGACAAGACCCAATTATTGTAATCGGCTCACCCTAATCGGTGGTTTTCACCCAGAGGCCACCAGAAAAAGACAATTGTTCACAAAGTGAAAGGGTTTGGTGCCTTCGGAATTCACTCTAATCTCAGGGTTGATGTAATCCCAGTATTACAGTTGGTAGTATATATAACAAGACCTAAAAGGATCAAAAATTAACACAGCGTAGGTCATAACCATGCACGGGGTGAGTAATAGGTAGGAAATCATCCTAGGGCACGCTAACAAGCGTTGTATCCGTTGAGAATGGCTATTTACAAGAATGATAAAATAAAGGCGAAATGCAAAGTCATCGACCATCTGAAAGCCGTAGAAAAAGACTGTATACGACGGTAACAGTACTACAGAAAAATACGACAGAAATAAAACATGAAACATGAAACGGACATGGCGAAAATACAAACATTAGCCTAAGTTCTGGCAAATATGCAAGATACCGCTAAATAAAATGCACATATGTCTCTTCCAACTCATGTATAGTAGAATAAAAACTGACATGTGAGAATATAGTAGTAGCGTATCAATGTGTTGTCCATGTGATCATATACAATCTCGAGGAGAAATCGAAGAAAAGAAAATAATTAGCTTACCAAGTAAGTCATAGTAAGATACTCCGAATAGTCGTCCAAAGTTTCAGGCTAAACGTCTGTGAAAAGGAGAGCCATGGGGAGAAGGGAGAGTAAGAAGATACCACAGGTCAAAACACTGCATGCGGTAGGAGAGGAGAAAAAGAATGAAGAAAAGAAAGGGATTGATATAGTAAAATGGTCTCAAATCCGGAAGGTAGAAGAGACCTCTAAGAAAGGCAAGCTAGAGAGAGAGAGAGCAAAAGAGCAAAAGTGGAGATGCCAGGGAAAAAGCGCGGTATTCTAAAAAACATGCGTGCAAAATGAAAGGTCTTGGCTGACCGATCGGCATTAGTCTAAGATAGGAAGTCTCGAGGGCACGGGTCATATTGGAGTCATTAAGAGCACGGAACAATTGTAAAGATAAGAAAATGCTCCAACTAAAAGTAACTTAGTGGCATGAAAGCCGTAATGGCGTTTGAATAGAATAGTGTGAATGAGGAAGTCTCGAGTGCACGGGTCATATAGGAGTCATTAGTGCACGGGACAAATGCAAAGAAAAGAAAATGCTCCAACTAAAAATAACTAATGGCATAAAGGCCGTAATGGCGTTTGAATAAACTGGTGCAGAGGCTCGCAGAAAATAAAGTTAAGGCAAAAGAGAAACCTAAGAATACTGGCACTCTACTCAAGAAGGATTGGAAACCGCCGAAACGGTGCTGGAAAGGTAGTCTCATTCTAGAGGACACAGTCATAGAGGGGTCGCTTAGCAGCAAAGTACTGTAAAAGGAAAGCGAAATAGAGGGCTGGAGGACTCACTGATATGAGTCCTAGGGTAAAACCTGCATCCTGAAGGCGGAAAAGAAGCGGCAATCTCTGCTGTCCGACACGAGTGTGTGCAGCAGCTGCATTGATGTATCCTCAAAGATAATGACGTCCGAGTGACGTCAGGCGTCAGAGAGGGCCGCAGATGGACGAGAAAGCGTCCGTAGCCATGGAAACCCCGAAAAATGAAGGGGAAAGAGGAAATACTATTGTGGCTGCACCGCGCTCAAGGAGGAGTGCAGAAAGGCGGAAAAGCCTCAAAAGTATGGGAGAGGCAGTAGCCGAATCTAAACAAAGTGGTGGTACAAAATAGTAGAGGGGGTGAGAAAGGGGGGCAAACAGAAAGATAAAACGCACTGGAGTGTGTGAGTATAAGTAGGAACAGATAAGAAAGGACAGGTACACAGGAGAGTGGACAAAATATCTGAGAAATGTCAAAAATGTGTCGAAGGTCTAATGAGACACAAAAAAAGGCCTGAGTAAAGTTGTAGATCAGGAAACTAAGGGGGAGCTAGTCACACAAGCTCCAACAAGCAGCAGCTAAACACGCGAGTGGTGCGCGCGCTGCACTAATTAACAAGCATTGGCCGTGCGCTAGGGTGGGGAAGGGGGAGCAGCCGGAGAGCAAGTGACGCGCGGCCGCTAGACGCGCTCTGTGGTGGGGGAGGAGCAATAAAGAGGAAAGCCAGATGGCCTGGAGCATGCGAGGAAAGCGCGTTACTGTGCGCGTTCTCGAATGCTCTAGGCCAGCCAAAAGTTGTGGTCGCATTTCTGAAGCCCACACTACAAAATGTCTCGCCCAGAGCCAGCGCTGAAGCGCTGGCTTTCAGGGCGAGACCTAAAAATTGGTGCTGCATACTACAGTGTCTCGCAGGTCCACGGACAACAGTATCTTTTGGTCAGTTACTTCTTTCCTCAGGCAGAGTGTAAATTTACTGTCCATGAGATATGGAGGGAAGGAGGTACAGCCATCAAAAAAGAGCTAATGGTATTAACCTTAGGTTACCATGATTACTAGGGTGTCAGCTTGTTTGGGTGTGAGATCTCTGGATTAGTAGATTTGTTTTCCCTTTTCTAGTTCAAGACATTTGGATTCTTTGAATACATATTGGAGGACAAGATTGTTCCCTTCACAGAGGAGGACACTACAACAAATGAGTTGGGAGGAGAGATTACGACAAGGTCATTGTAAGAAATTTGATTTGGAGGCTCCTAGGGCAGTCAGGAGGTTCTGGGCCCCAATGTTATTGCTGGACTATTTCGCTTCTGGTATTCTCGGCCCCATCAGTGCCATCACTTTTTTTTTTTATTTTTTATTTTTTAAAAAGGAATTACAAGCAAAACCAAATACGATGCATAAATTAACAAATATAATCAGACTAGTGGGTGGAGATATCTATGGGGACACTCTCTCAAGTGACTCCCTACCTATAACAAAGAAAGGTTACCCAGGTCAAGTAACCTCCTACATGTACTGTGGACCCCTACACAGGAGGCACCTTTAACAGTCTACACATCAACAAACCCTAACCACTAAAAACACAATATCTTCCCCCTCCCCACACGTATCTAGCAAGAACACTGACTGCATTAAAACAAAGGCAGGCCTACCAACTTCATCAGTGCATCACCATGTAATTCAACATTAGAACATAAGCTCTTCCAAAACCAAACATTAGTAATGTGAAAAACATTTTAATATGCATTGTGTTGATAAATCATTTTGTACATACTACAGCAATAAAACATTCTGTGTTGGAAGGTCCCCTAGGAGCCTCTGATGACCCACTAGACAAGCGTTTAGCCCCCAAAGCCTCTAGACAAAAGGTAAAGCTGTACTCAATTCTACCACAAACTTCTCCCAGGGTCATAGAATCCTGTACTAGAGACATTTGGAGCGGCAAATGTAGGAAGTGATTTCAGACTTCATGTGGGTTATTTTGGGCCAGCGGGGCCACAGCACAATTACCCCCTCCTACGGTGTCCCTCCCTTCTTGGTGCAGTGTGTGCCAAATATGCAAATTGGTAAAATACCAGCAGGGGCTTATAGGGTGATACTTCTGCCCCAGACAGTGGTTTGATGCAGCCATTACTGCTGTAGTTTTACTGGTTTCCTTTTTTAAATATCCAGAAATACACTTGCATGGTAGTCTCTTAAAACACCAGCCAGCATGTCAGCACACACTCAACTACAACCCAACCCTAGCTGACTGTCAAATTTCTAGAAATCACTCTGGACACTAAATTGATGCTGAAAGACCATATAAAGAATAGTGCGAAGAGCACCTTCTAGAATCTGAAATTTCTGAGCAAAATTAAACCCTTACTGCTGAATGCTCTTAAATCTGCCATGCAAGCAATGACGCTGTCTAGAGTGGACTATGGGAAAGGCAGCCTCACAGGCATGGCTACATCCCACCTTTCACCCCCAAGAACCGCTCTCAATGCAGCAGCCAGAATAGTCACAGGAATAAAAATATGACCACATATCCCCAGCCCTAAAAAACACTGAAGTGTCTCCCAAATGAAGCTCGCTGCAGTTTCGGAACTGCTAGTCTTACTCACAAAGCACTTCCCACTGGGAAACCAGCTTACCTCACCTCAAAAGTAACAAGCATTGGCATAGCCAACAGGTCTCGCCTTTGGGACCTTATAAGTGTTTATCCATGTAGCACCAAAGAATTATCAATGTACATTTTAATACAATGAGGAGGCATTTTAAAAATCAGTAAAAATGTTTGGACAAATAAAGATTAGTGGTGTTTGCTACCCCTTGCATGAGATGGGTTTACAAATAAATGCAAGGGTGTGACTTGTGGGACTGATACTTGGTGCACTCGGATAAGCAAAATGATTATGGTAAACATTTCTTTATGGAAATGTATATGTAATGCAATAATTCACCACTGAGGGATCCCGCATCACATGTAGTCCGGTCCTAAATGGGGAACGTAGACAGTTAGAGGGTTTCCTCCCTAGAAATCTGTAAGTAATAAGAAGGTCGTAAATTCAAACCTAATATACAGGCTTTTATGATAATTTCCTCCTTTTTTCAGAGTTTTATATAGGCATATTCAACCTGAATTGGAGCGTTTTCCACGAGCACCAGTTACATTACACAAGGGCACATGTACAGGGGGATTAAGTGACTTGACGTAGGGAATACTAACATCTTTTTTTCAGGACAAATTGGTTCATTTAGTAGTGCGTACTGTCTAAATGTTCAATGTTATAACTGATTTTACTGCGAGCTAGACCTCGAAGTCGGATTACGTTTCCTTTGTATGTGTCTAAATTTCATCCCGTTCCCCTGAAGGTTTCTACTTGAAGCATGAAACCCTCAGACTGCCCTCGAGTCGTCTGCTACCCTTACTCGTATTTCGAAGTGTAGTACTGAAGTAAACATGGGGTGTGTTATCGAAGTGAACTCAAGAGATGGTGTGAACAGTTCAGGCAGTCTGCGGTTGCTGCACAGAACCATGATTACACAGAAAAACGTGTTTTTAAATATCCAGTCCACTACAGTATGTCTTAGCTCGTCAGTAAAGCATAGACACTTGTAGAACTTGGAATCCATTGTGATAAATATTTAATTAGATCTTTACAAAACGACAGCCTCTCGGCCAGGTGCGAGTACATGGTGGCAGCCCTCCGCCAGGTCCCTTAAAATGCATATCAGATGTATACTAGCATGTTTATTCTTTCTAGGTTTGCAAAGCTCTGCCATACGCCTTGCTACTGTTGCTGGCCTGTAGCCATGGCTCTACAAAGGCTTAATGGCGGCAGCTTGTACTACTTGGTACGACCCATGGCTTTTGTGTCAACCTGGCTCCACCTCTGGCGAAAATGCTAGCCAGGTGATCTGTGCTTCAGCAGAGCCACATGTGGATTCATTTGGCCACGTTTTTTCAGCATGGCTTGGAGCTCTAATTTACAGTTTACCCTAAATACCCACTGCTGCAGTCTATTCAACAGGCTGACGTCATTATAGCAGGGAAATGACTACAATAGTGAAGGGTCCGCCAAAAAGGAATCTGGAAAGAAACTGTCTCGCTGCAAAGAAAGGGAGCACACACCCCACTCTGAAAGCACTCCATTTGCTCGTTGCAGCTCAGATTGCAATTTGGCATTATAGTAGTTTAGAGGAATATAGATGCAATAGAGCGGGCTCATATCAGAGTATTGTAATGTGCAGAGTTAAAGCAACTGTCACGGGCAAATCCGTGGCGGTACTTCCGTACTTTTAGTGTTGAAACACTGTGTAAGCACAAGCGCATTTCTAAAAAAAATACCCATGGCACTTTTCCTTCTAGCAAAGCATATGTTCCACAGAAGCCACTTTCAATAATCATCTCCTTGTGAGTGTGAAGACCAGCCCTGTTAGATGCTACTTTCTTTGGGCCATCCATCTAGAACTTTAATTTCAAAAGAAGTGATCCTCCAGTCCACAACATCTGTAGCGCAGCAGTGCTGAGGACAACATGACTTTTTGGTCCATTGCTGTGGAAGTTTATCTGACTTGTGTAGCGGGAGTTCGGTTGCCTAAATAGCACCTTGTATAACAAAGATTTCACTGTGACCAGATAACGGACGCGCAATGGAAGGTGCCGGTCTCTTGGCTCTTGTTAATTGTATTAAAGACCGCATTAGCCTCGGTCCCAATCGTTCCACAATGGTCTTCCTGCTGTGCCTCCTGTTTGAATTTTAATATGTGGTAAACAGTCAGGTGTCTGGAGCACAATTTCTTTGTATTGAGTGCACAAGAAAGAAGCTTGGGCTGACGGGTGATTGATGGCCTACTAAGTAGATGTTGAGAACACAGTGAAACTACACCCGCACCCCCACACAGGACTCCCTTCACAGCACGACTGCTTGCTGCAACTACAGCCAGCCAGGAGTGGGGACCATTGGCTGCAGCAGCTGCTGCTCGACCTGGCAGAAGTTTACAGCATGCTGTGCCTCGGCCTTGATTCAATGTGCAGTGTTCCTGGTCCACGCAGCTGACAGATGTGCTCTGCAGACAGCCTGAAAACATACTCTCTGATGTTTACAGCCAAAGCTGCAGACAGTGCGCGCGTCTGCAAGGGACAAACCATCCTCTTCCACAGGTCGGCACAATTTGTAGAGAAAAATAACTTTTCGCTTCCATTTTGCTTTTTTTTTTTCGCCCGCATCTTTCCTCACACACATGCGAGCTTATGCGAAAGGCCAAAGAAAGGACGTTATGAGCGCGGAGGGGCCCGGAGCCAGACCAAACCAGCGGCATCTCCTGGCAGATTGGACAAACCTATTGAAATAATCAGCAGGGGTCCTGGCTGCGCTGCCGGAGGCTGGGTGCCAGAATAAACAGGGAGTGGGAGGGGGTGCAATGGCTCAAGTGCTTGGCAGCACTCCATGGAAACATGTCGGAGCACAGGCAGCAAATAAAACAAGCACAAGCGCGCGCCTCGCGCGTCAGCAGAGGGAGGGCGAAAGGAGGGGGCCAGCGCGATTCCCTTGCGGGAGCGAGCGGCAAGGCGCGATAATTAACATATGGCGCCAGCTGCTCGCTCCCGCAAGTGAATCGCCAGACGTGCACGCGTTGCCATTGGAAGCAATGCAACGCGTGCACGTTTTGCAGGAAAGCTGTGCCGATTTCTAAAGGTCTCTCCTATGCAGCGCATGCGCGCTGCGTAGGCGAGACCTAAAAAAGGCAGGTCAGACGAGAAACTGAAGAAGCTCAAACACCCTGCTCCTCATTCCACCTATAGCCCACAAACAAAAAACCACTGGCATGCGCTTTCTCGAGCAATGCCCCTAAAATCTGGAACTTCATCCCAGCTCATATCAGAATGAACCCTTCATTCTTAGGTTCAACAGACAGCTGGAGGACCTCCTTCTAAACTGGCATTTCAACTATCGGGTCATCTATCATCAAACTTGACAGGCTCTCTATCCCCAGTTCTCTCTATACCCCTTAATTGCAATGTTTCCTCCCACTTGCTCAACCACAAATTTGAACTATTGCGTCTTAGCTGTTCTGTCTATACCTGTCTTTGATGTGAACATGTACTATTTGTTGTAAAGCACTCCGATACCCTTCGCTCCAGCTAGAGTAAAATAAAAATAAATTTACTCAAGGGATGCCCCTGCACCTCTGCAGGGCACCGACCCACCTACTTCACAGACCACATGGTAGCCTGTTTTACCAGGTATCTTTGGCGTGGTTTTCCCCCCAACCATTTGCCTTAAATCCTCCTGTTTTTGCTGGCCTTAAGACTCTGCACACTTTCCCACCGTTAACCTGGGCTTATGCTCTCTCCTTCTGAAACATGCAACACTGGCTTACACCGAAATGGTAAATTTAATGTGTTTGTAAATCCCTAGTAAATTGGTACTACATGTACCCAAGGTTAGTAAATTAAATGCTACTAATAGCTCTGCAGCACTCATCAGACCCTCCAGCATTTCGCAATTTACAGAAAAAATAAATAAATCGCGAAATCAGCTGGCAAGCGCGATGGCCGCGATATTTAACAAACCGGCCGCAAAAAAAGGTCTCCCGGCAGGCATAAAAAAAATTATGCCATTTTATTGCCTGTACGCGCCTACGTCACCACGTGAACGGCGCGGTACAGCCGTAATAGCTGCCTGCTTCCTCCATTACAATATTTATGACAGGCGAGCGAGAAAAGGAAAGTGTCGCTTCTCTGCTCTCCAGCTTGCAGGCTCGACTGCTGTCCTGTAATTGCAGGAAAGAATGTAAACAAGCATTTGCAATGCATAGGTCTCGCATTTACGTGAGTTTGAGCTATTGACATTGTAAATGACAATGCCTTTTATTTTCTTTCGTTTTTAAAACATAAATAAAAGGCATTGTCATTTACAATGCCAATAGCTTAAACTTGCAAACATGCAAGACCTATTGCATTGCAAGTGCTTTTTTTGGTTTGGGAAGAGGGGGGATTGGGGTTCAAAAGTGCCTCGTAGGCCCCGCTTCCTCCTCACACTGAGACTCTTCTGCAAGTTGGCAGGTATGCTACAACGTAAAACAGTATCAGAGCCCCACGCCCCTCTAGTCACTCACACACAACACCACATCGTTATAGCAAATAACCTTCAAAGCAAGCACTAGCCCAAACAGTACAGCGCTTTGTAGCCTGGCAGGGGTTATGAAGCGGTACACAAATGCAGTCACAGTTACTCCTATTTTTCATCTGTACTTTTTTCTATGTGGTTTGTTTTCACTCCGAGTCTACTCCCAATATTCCACCCCCCCCCCCCCCAAGCCCCCACCCGGCCTTGCCATTAATCTTTATTTTAGTTCACATTGACTAGTCTTTCATTCCTGTAACCTACAACCTCAGACTAACATGTACACACTAGGACTACAACCCCCAGAATGCACAGAGTCGCTAATTTAACTCCCAGGACTGGCCCAGGGTGTCTCCAACTGACAAGGAGCCCGTCTTGTCATGAAACGTCACCGCATAAATAGCAAGTGAAGTAAACAAGGCATGCATCTTACGGAATTTCTTCTCTCTCGTTTCCTCTTCTCTTCGTTGCTGCCGCGGGTTTCTCTCGAGTGTCCCAGATAAGAGCCCGCAGCACCCCTTTTTATAGCCCTGTACTTGGAATAAACTGTACGTTCGTGCCTTCCGCTGATTGGCGGATGAAAGTGGGACAGGTATGTGACCCGATTCACCTGAGGCCATTGTCAGCGGGGAGGAGGTTCGAACCGGCTTCCACTTTGTGCCTCCTCCGCCCCCGAGAACTCCCTTCATTTAATGGATAGCCATGACTTGCTGGAAAAAGAAGAACGAAAACGGCAAAGTGAAAGGAAGGGGATTTCTAAAACACGATCCTTCAGAGACGGTTTGAGTAAAAACATGCAATTAAATTTACTCAAACCACTATTACATTTATATACGACCACTGTGAGATATTGAAGGAGAATGTATCTAAAAAAAAATCAAAAAACACATACAGGGGGAAATAAAAAAATACAAGCAGCGCACATATTTTAGCTGCCGGGGCGTAATGTTGAGCTGTTGGTGCACCACATTACAATGAAGTCACTGCACCCCTTACCAGCTAAATGGCTTTGTCAGTACGTACGGGCGCTTTACAGCAGCTGCGCTTTATGTTTAATTAAGCCGTGAATCGGGCGCCATGTTAATAAAAGTAAGGCACTCGCCCACTTCCTCCATCTTAATTAAATATAAAGCGCAGCTGCCAAAAAGCACCCGGCCGTACTGACAAAGCAATTTTGAAGTCGGAAGAAGTGGGCGAGTGCCTCACTTTTATACACAGGGCTCCCGCTCCACAACTTAATTAAATAAAGTCCAGCCGGGGGAAAGCGCCCGGCCGTATTCAGAAAGCGGTTTTAAGGGATGAGGAAGGCTTGTACCTTACTTTTATTAACACTGAGCCCACTTCACAAATAAAATAAACCGTAAACGAAGCAGCCAGAAAGCTAAACTAAACCGTAAACGAAGCGGCCACAAAGCGAAACCATTAACTGCAACTCAGCATGCTGGGCTGCCAAAAACGTAAAACAAAGTTCACCTGAAACACACATCAAACAGAAAAGCGGATGAAAACAGTACTTAGGCACTGCTGCTTCCGGACTAAACGGAAGTCAGTATCGGATTAACAGCTAGTAAAAACCCAGCAAACAAAAGGTATGTCAACGTTAAACAAATGGCGAGCAGCAGGACATATTAGCCGCCAATAGGCGGAGTTTCACTCAACATCTAGATTACTTTATGTCTCGGAGAGACAGCACATGCGCTGCCTAGGCGAGACCTAAAAATGAGGATCCCAGCATGGGGACGGGCGGGCGGGCAGAGAAGGAAAAGGTCTCCGTCTTTTCCTTCTTGCCCAGAGCATACAACGACAGTGTCCACTTCTGCTCTGCCGCTTCAGCTGCCCTCCCCCTTTCTTTCTTCCTCCCTCTTATTCCCTCTGTTTGTCTAGCAGCACCTCGTCTCTTACTGAAAACCGTGACTCTAAGAAACGGTTATCAGCCTCTCTTTCCTTCTTTCGTTAATTTGTTCCCCTGTGAAATGGATCCAAAAAAGAAAAACACGGGAAATGTCTTTATTTTGAACATTTTTCTATTCCAAACTCACGCAGGATAAATAAGACACCAAAGTGCCGACAGAACAGTAGAGTGCACTCTCAAGCGGCCCGGCTCTGACCAAGGGGCCATACTGCACGTGCGCACAGAAGTCGCTGCAGGACGTCTCCTTCAGCTTGTCCTGTCACAGCAAATAAACCGTCACTCAAAGTGAACATCAATACTGTAGCACAGCTAGACGGTCGTGCCTCCCCCCTCCCCCAACTCCCCAGTGAGAGTAACAGGTTACAGAAGCTCCCGTTACCCCCAAGAAGCCACCTGCCTGGCAAGACCTACCTGCTAGTCTGGGTGCATGTGAAGGTCGGGACAGTGGTGCAGTTGATATGTGCACACCAGACTCATTTACTTAGCGGGGAATATCAGGTCACCTCTGTGAACTAACATACTATTCAAATCAAAGAAAAACTTTCACAGGGAGTTTAGACACTGCAGAGTCAAATTTTCTTTTTCTGGTAAGGACATGTTTTTCATTGTAGAAAGTAGATAATTGTGTGAGAGTGCTCTTATGTGGACCCCCCAAATTATTTGCTGTTTCTGCAATTTTCTTTGACCATGCCTTGTATTTTCGCTTCAGCCCATCAGTGCTTCTGTTAAACGGACCACTCTTTAACCCACGGGCAAACCACACTGGTAGTATGTGGGATGTACTTAACACAAGTCATGCCTCATGTGCATGGGGGTATCACTTTTATTCAGATTGTGCACCGAAATTGTTAGTGAGTAAAATACCATGCAGCACTTGTTGCCAATTTTAAAGATGGCTTGGAAGGAAGTGTACAGTTTTCTCAGTCTTCTTTGTTCTGCCATTGTGAATGACGTTCCGGCACAGCCATTTTAATTTTACCAGCCAGGCCAAACACACAGATCCTTGGCTCAAATTGACTGAATTGGACTATCCAAAGGAAGATGAGCTGACGGTTTACCAGATGCGTTTTTCTCACCATTGATGTAAAACATATGACCTAATGACAGGAAAACGTAATAATTGAACCACGTGGGTGGAGACTGCTCTATCATTGTGCCTGCGTTTGCCACCCTCTACATTGACCTTCCTTGCCCTGCCTGTCGCTCTGCTATACTTATCCCGCCCTGGGCCAAATCAGCCAATGCCACAGTACCAGCATAAGAAGCCACGCCCACCATCGTGACATCAGTAAGCCGGACTGTGCCTCAATGGCGAATCACTCCATACACCCGCCCGGCACGTACGTAGCTGCCCCATCCCCCCAAAACTCGAACTATTTTCTGTGGTGAGCATCTTTCCGGTATTTTACTTTTACTGCTGACTCCCACATACTTTTTAGAGGAATGACCCTTATTACCAGTCTCCCATGCTGTGCACTGTGCTTGAGGGGGCCCCCCCGCACCGCGGGTTCTGCGGGTTCTATTGTTACGCCCCTGCGAAGGGGGGCTGTGTGACTGCACCCATGGAGCGAAGGGAGCTGCGTGACAGAAACCAGAGAGTGAAGGGTGCTGCGTGACTGAAACCAGAGAGTGAAGGGAGCTGCGTGACAAACCAGAGTGTGGTGAAAGTGGTGCCCCGCCAGGGGTGCATACATGGGTGCTAGAACATCCCAGGGAGACATACGGCCCGCGCCCATGAGGTTAGTAGATTGGAGCTGTGCTTCCGTAGAGCTGCAGAAACTTTAAATATGCCTATTTCAAAGTGGAATACTATGCTAAAACAGGTTCCATTGATTTAGGGCTGAAAAGGAATGATTACGAGTAAAATAAAGTGCCGCAATAATGCCGCTAAATTTTCATTTTTGTGCCGCTAAATTTGCAAATCTATGCCGCAATATCCTGGGGGGTCTGACTCATTGCGCCACCCACTTAAGTAGCCCTTTAAGCAAGTACCAGTCATGACATGGCAGCCTGCAAGTGCAGTTTAAACTACCATTTCGACCTGGCAAAATAGCCCACAGAGCACAACACAAATTCTTTGCAGCAAGATTCTTATACTACTTCACCTGTGCTGCTTTTGATATAGGAGTGAAGTGAGTGGGGTCATAGTCACACCCTCCTTTTGCATAGCAATGGTACAGGAATTTAAGACGACTTTGGGACTGAATTTCATCCTTCTCCCTCACACCACCTCCAAATCAGTTTTACTCCACTTCACACCTCTTATCCCTGTACACAATCACTAACACAACAGTGTGCACAACAGGATGCTGTTATTGTCCCAATCATTTTTAACATCTACACGAGACCACAGCCTAGCTCACTGAATTCTTTGATCTTTTCTGCTATGTTTAGTACCTGTGATACAAAGATTCTATTGTGACTGGAATCACAATCCTAACTTTTAAATTTGCTCAGGACATCCTTTGCCAACATTTATGACCAAACATCAGCCAGACAGTAACTATGTTTGTGACTCCTTGGCACATATGCCAACAGACTGGTAGCCAAAGGAGCGGGGCAGCCATCCCATGCCATGCCAGTGCCTTCTCTGAAAAGCACTGGAGTAATCTTGAACTTTTACCAAGGTTTTGAACCAAACTAACAGTACCTCACTTCAGAATACTTAGAATCTTCCATTTTCTGGATTTCCGACATGGTGTTCGGGTGACCATTGCTTTTGTGCTCTCACATCTGGACTATGCCATTATCTTCCAACTTTGAAACACTGGAATATGCTCTGAGAATCACGCAGATACAGAACATTTTCCCAAATCTACCATAGGACCTGAGCAGATAAACACTTTACACCTTGCAAAGACTTTCTATAACCAGCACAGTTTCTCTGAAAGACCTCTGTGTTGCCCTCCATTTGTTACTTGGAATTGGACCTTCATTCACCCATGCAGTCTGTTTAACGATAGATCTCTGAATTGAATTTTATAACATGGCTGATCACATCTGGAAGGCTCAAACAACTTTCAAACATCAAAGCTGTGGAACTTACTATACACTTACCCCCAAGGTATAGGAAGTCCAAATCCCTGATGTATCAAATCAGACCAGTGTAATAACAGCCACATGCCCAACAGCCAAATTGGTGATTAATTGGTATTTGCCAAAATGTTAATGCCCACCTCTTTGCTGCCTTTCTCTCACAACTCCAAGATTAGAGCACACATGGCCCTCTAGCACAGCACCTACACATATCCCCTTCTCTACAAACAGCATACCTGCAAACCAGGCTAATCCACAACCTCAATATCAAACAGACTACTACTCCATTTAGCTGTGCACACAGCGTCTGTGATATGATGATCACATCTACGGCCCTCAGCGTTCATCTACATGGAGCAAACCTCTTACCAAATACCAGTGTAAGTGGTTTCCTAAGAATTGACAGCGAAACATATCAAAATGTTATCCAACTTAGTCTTACAAAAATAAGACTAACAATCCATTCACAAATTGGAGTATATTTTCTTTTACAAATATATGCAGAATTTAAAACCCGGCATTAGCCTAGCACTAGGTAAACTGCTCAAATGAACTCTAGACAGGTGTTACCCTTTATTGGTAAAAAGCAAGTTACTTACCTGTACACTGTGGCTCTCCAGTATTGACATCTTTTTTAGATTCACATGCTTGAATCTTCCCCGTCGTCATGTTGGGGAGTCCATGACTGGTAAAAGGGGACAGAAAGGTGGTTACAAATTCAAAAAACCTCGAGCTGCTCCTACATTAATTGAAAGGACTAAAGGGGGGCAGCGAACAGAATGGCACCTAACAATCAGCATTCAAGAGAAACAAAAGTTTCAAAGACTGTAGGTCAAGAGCAGCCATTTGTAGTTTTTCCATGGCAGCAGCATCTAATGGACCTGGGTGCACCATATACTAGACTATTTGGCACCCACCAGGAAACCAAATAGTTACTTAACTGTACCAATGTTTTTTTGATTTTCCTGGGGTAGGTGTTTAATCCAATTGCCTATATATTCCCTCTGTTGGCGAGCATACATTCTGAGTAGTGTATCCAAATTAACTATGTACTTTTGTGAAGCCACTACTCTCTCTATATTTCTGCCCACTGCTTTACTGTTTTTGGTGGCGTACCTCGAGCAGCCTGTAAATGCACCCACTTCCTTTCTGCAGTAGCCATAAGTGTGTCTGATTCCATATGTGTCTCAGTGTATTGAGGACCTAGAGATGAGGATTAATAGTTCTATTCTTTGTGTGGCTAACAGTGCTGGGGGTTGCTGGAGAATGGGAGGCAACATCAACATGTTTTAATTTCTTAAGTGTAGGAGACAAAGTCTCAGATAAGACTTGTTCTCCCTCCATCTGGACTCCGTATGTGACTTTTGACCACCTGTTGACAGATTTATCAAGTAGGGATGGCCTAGTAGGCTGTAAATCTTCTCCTGTAAGGGCGTCAACATAGACTTTATGCTATATTTACTCCTCCTGTTACTGAATGTCACACACCGTCATATTCCTCAACCTGTGCTTCTAAATTAGGTACTTTTCTGTACCCGTATTTTCCTGACCCTCCATCTCTTCCAGAATTACTGGGGGTGTATTCTTCTCAGGATGTTCAATTGGTTCTCTGTGTCCCTCAGACTTTTGTTCCCTAAAGTTTTGGGTAATATTTCTGCAGCAAAAGCCCTCTTGAACATTATTTTCTTTTTCATAAAGTTAGCTATCTCAAAGGGAGGGAGTCCTCTTTCTTTTTAGCCGTGAAAACCCCATAAGATTTTTACTGCTCCTCTGCTTTTAAGGCATTTAGTTTTCTTTGAGGTCGAGGACTTCTTAGACCTTTCAAAATATGTTGCCCTTAGCAATCGATGCATATTGGCGAATCCTTTCCGGAGGCCTTTTCTTTGGACCTGGAACTATGGAATTCATTGATTCCCTCTTTGACTGACACTCTTTCAAGTAGAGTTTCTTTATGCGACCTTTCGTGTTTGGTCCCCGCAACAATGTCAGAGTCTTAGTGATGTTTCCTGAGAGCCTCATCAAAGGGAAGTGTTTTCAAATTAGTTCTGTCTGTTGACAGGTTTGCTTTTGTCCACTGTGCCAAAAGTCTTTCATCTCTATAGATTTGCTCTTACTTATGGTCTCTCAGGGGCACTACATAGCACTGGGTGTTCATTACTTTAGCTCTTCTCAAATGGGAGGTCCCAACACACCTTCAAGCTCCTCTTCAGCAGTCACAAGGTACTGGCTCCAGCAAGTAAGTGCCTTTTCGAAAACCGGTGGGGGTGGAGTGCAGGGGAGGGGTGTTTGCAATCAGGGTAGCAATCTTCACATTTTACACCCTGCCCTGGAGAAAAGGGAGTCAACAAAAGGTCAAAGACAGTGTATTGCAAAGACACAGGTTAGATTCCCAAGGTAGGGCAAAACTGTGGCTTGGAAGTTCAGTGGACATTGCTGCACAGGCAGTCACACCAGTTTTAGCAAGGTGCTATTACAGAGCAGATCTCTGGGCTGAACATGAACAGCAGCCAGCAAATCAGATAAACAAACATGATTTTTTAATGTAACAAAAACATGTGGTAGCGCATGGCCACTTACGGACAGCGCATTTTCAATTGAAATGGCCACTAAAGTAGCACAGAATTTTTCTGATAAAACTCTATACCACACAAATGATAATGTTTGAAGTATGGTTTCTGTGAATATTTTCCATTTGTGCATCATCAAGTGAAGTGTCTTGATTTGATCCTATTAAAATCTTTGTTTCCAGCACACTCCAGAATTACAAAAAAAAGTGGGCTTCATTTTTGCTTTCCTAACTGCTGAATATATATATGCAGCTCATTGACAGGTATTGATATCTTGTTGTGTGATGCAATTCTTTTTTTTTTTTTAAATGCATCCTACATCCCTTTCTTTCACACTCCCTGTACTCTAGTAAAAGTGTCACATAATTCACTTTAAAAACGTCTCACTTCGGAGTCGGAGAAAGAAAAGTGAATACCAATCCCCAGGTCAAAAGAATAAGCAGCTAGCCTGATATTTGACCTCGGTCTTTAAAGAACCAGCAAATGAGACCAGATAAACCCAAGACCCACCAGAGGGGCGTGACTCACAGTTTAGGAAATGCTGATCTAAGACTGTAAGGATGCTGCCATCTAGGAGGCCCTTGTCAGCGGCAGTGGTTTCTTGCAAGTCGACGAAGGGGCACTGACAATAGACTTCACTTGAGATATGCCAGTTGACAAAATGGTTGTGGAAGAGGGCCTTTCTCAAAGACAGTAGATTTTTAGTCTTTAAGGATTTGAGCAGCAAGTCTGACTGGGATTTCATAAGTCCTAGATTGTTGCACAATTTCTTCTCACATGTTTTTCACACATTTTTGCACCTTTTCTGAAGAAGACTTTTTCTGATGGTTGGAGGAGACTAAAAATGCTTTTAAAGCCTGTTCAATATGAGGAAGCACCATATTATTAGTTTTTTGTGCCGTCTGTGTGTAAGTGTTTGGTGGGGCATTTTTCACTGAATCTTCCCCAGTAAACAGGGAACCCACTTTAGAAGTGGGAATTCTATACTTTTCCAGAAGGGAAAGATTAAACATTCTTTTCCTGTGCTTAAGGGTCCCTGAAGGAAAATGTCTAAAAAATGCTGCAGTGAGTTGCTTTATGAAAGATACAAGTTGCTTTATGATAGAGATAGGCAGTAAATACAAGTTACTTACCTTCAGTAACACCTTATCTGGTAGAGATTATCTAGCCGCAGATTCCTTACCTTAGAATATTCCCCATGCGTGGGACTGGATCAGGAAAATATTGAGCAGTACCTCTATGCACCGGTAGGTGGTGCCGATCGACACTGCGTCTGACCCGCTGGATGTGACAAGAGTGATGCCTTTATAGGCATCACCCCAGCACGCTAACATCAGTTTCTTTACAGGACTCTTTCTGTGCCAGAAGCGCAGAGCCAGATCAGAAGGCCGATTTATCAGTGTGCAGAAACTTAGGACCTACAGGGATCTTTTAGGCAGAAGAAAATAAGTTACTTACCTGTAAACTGTGGTTCTCCAGTATTGGTATCTTTCATAGATTCACATGCTTGAATCATTCCCCGTCGAAGTGGGAGTCCCACGGTACATAGAATAGCAATAGAGCAGTAAGTAATAGCAATAGAGCAATAAGTAATTACTCTAACCTTAAAGTTAATAGAGAAAAACCATTCACTTTAATAGCTCGTCCTAGTCATTAGATATGGTCCAAACTCCAGCCAATCAGGCAACAGCACCCTCTAGAACCCTCTCCACAGAGGCTCCAGGCTCTCAGATTTTCGAGCACAAATGTGGTATAAACCTACAATAAAGCAGGGGAGCCTCTATGGGGAGGTGGGTGGGTCGCATGTGAATCTATGAAAGATACCAATACTTGAGAACCACAGTTTACAGGTAAGTAACTTATTTTCTTCTCCAGTATTGGGGTATCTTTCATAGATTCACATGCTGGAATCAGAGTAGATAGCAGTTATCACAGAAGAATGAGAATGTCATACCAAAATATTTATCGTAAACAGTGTACGAAATAAGAGATGTATGTTACCCAATAAGACATTATATACATATACATCCATTTATAAATAGAAATCTTAAACCTTAAAGGAGGTGGGAAGAAAAGAGGCTCACCTTACATAAAGAGATTACGTAGCACCGCTTGTCCCACTGCTGTATCAGTATTACTGGCAGCTTCAAGACAGTAGTGCCTGGTAAAGGTGTGCCTGCTGGACCAAGTGGCTGCTCTGCAAATTTGTTGAATAGGCACACCGGCAAAGAGCTGTGGATGATGAGACAGCTCTCGTAGAATGCGCTTTAACCGTTGAATGTAGAGGCTTGCCCGCTTGCTGATGAAAAAATTGAATTGCACCTGAGATCCAACGTGCAATAGTCTGTTTAGTCACTGGATGTCCTTTTCTTATCTTTCCATAGGCTACAAAAAGCTGATCGGCTTTCCGGATACAGGCTGTCTTTTGTAAATAAAATTTTAAACATCTCTTAACATCCAGAGAATGTAAAGCCTTTTCCGCTGGTGACTGAGGATTAGGGAAGAAAGTCTTCAAAATGACTGGCTCATTTAAGTGAAAATCCGATGGTACTGTAGGAATAAAGGCAGGATTTGTACGAAGCACAACAGAGTCCTTAGTAAATTGAAGAAAAGGGTGTCGAGTTGTGAAAGCCTGTATGTCGCTTACTCGCCACGCCGAATTAAGAGCCAAAAGAAGTGACGTTTTCCATGAGATGAATTTAAGATCAGCCCTATGAATGGGCTCAAACGGCGCTTTCATGAGTTGTGCCAACACAATGTTCAGATGCCAAGGCGGAGGCGGGCGTCTAATTGGTGGAAACATTCTAAACAAACCGTTGAAAAATTATTTTAAAATTCTAGCAGACCAAAGAGATTGTGATCCATCTTGTCGTCGAAATCTGGAAATTGCAGCAAGGAAAACCTTAATTGTAGAGTGAGAGAGGCCAGATTTTGCCAGCTGTAAGAAAAAAGGGAGTTGCTGCTCTGGTGAAAATTGAACAGGGTGCACCTTGGCAGTTTCACACCAAAGACAGAATCTCTTCCACTTGAGTTTATAAGTCTTTATGGTGGAAGGTGCTCTGGCGTTAGTTATACCTGATGATTGTCGGGAGGTTCTTGCTAAGTCAGCAAACTCATAGTATTCAGGCCCCAGGCTGCTAATCGCAGAGATGTTGGATCCGGATGGCAGACCTGGCCGCAGTTCATTGTCAGCAAGTTCTGCAATGGGTGTAACAGTATGGGTTTGCACTCAGACAGGTGTAGAAGTTCTGTGAACCAGAACTGGCGAGGCCATCTGGGGGCTATGAGAAGTATCCGGCAGGGTTCTTTCCTCATCTTCCGAAGTGCCCTTCGGACTAAAGCAATCTGAGGAAAAGCGTAAGCATAAATTTTTGACCAATTTATCGAAAACGCATTACCGCGCGATCCCTGTTGGGGTAGCCAAATTGCGAAGAATGGGCATTTGCGGTTCAGGTTGGTCGCAAATAGATCCAAACTCGGTTTGCCCCACAACCGAAATATGTGATCTAACGTTGGTTGATGAAGCTCCCATTCGTGGTTGGATGTAATCTACCTGCTCAGAGAGTCAGCTAGGATGTTGGTCACTCCTGGAACATGTACTGCCATCAATGTTATCTGATGCTGTATAGCCCAGTCCCATATTTGTTGAGCTTGGCGGGATAACAAGGCTGATCTTGTGCCCCCTTGTTTGTTTAAATAATGCATGCTGATTGTGTTGTCTGTTCGAATCAATACTGAAGCTCCTTGTATTATGGTGCGAAAGCATTTCAGAGCCAGGAATATCGCCAACAACTCTAACAGGTTTATATGTAAAGCTCTTTGTTGAGCGTCCCATTTTCCTTTTACTGTCAGTCCTTGTAGATGTGCTCCCCATCCCTCGAGGGATGCATCTGTTGTCAGTATGAAACTTGGTGCATCCACCACAAATGATGGGCCTGCTGATATGTTTGGGATGCGAGTCCACCATAGTAACGCCTTCATTATTTGAGATGTTATTCTGATGACCTCGTTGAAGGAACTTGAGACCTGCAACCATTGTTTGTCCAACTCCTCTTGCAAGGGTCTCATTCGCAGATGACAGTTGGGAATCAGGGGAATGCAGGAGGATAACATTCCCAGAAGCGACTTGAACCTTCGGACAGAAATTGACATTTTTTGTGAGTAAGAGCTGCCAACTTGTAAATCCTTTGTTGCCTTTCTTGTGAGACAAAAGCCTTTGCTTGTCGAGTGTCTAGGGTTGCCCCTAAGAACGTCTTTACCTTTGAAGGGGTTAACTGAGATTTTGTTATATTTATCGATAGGCCCAGGGATTGGAACAGAGAAAGGCATCTCTGACTGTGGCTGTTCGTGACTGAAAACGATTTCGCCTTTATGAGGCAGTCGTCCAGGTAAGGAAAAATTTGGATTCCATTTTGACGGAGATGAGCTGCCACTGGTGCCAAGACTTTGGTGAACACTCGGGGCGCTGAACGAAGGCCAAAGGGTAGGACCTTGAATTGGAAGTCTCTGCCAGCCACTCTGAAGCGCAGGAATTTTCTGTGTCTGGGAAGGATAGGGGCATGAAAATAGGCATCCTGAAGGTCCAGTGTTGTCATGAAATCCTCCTGACTTATCAACTGAAGCACTTCCTGAAGAGACCACATTCGGAAAGATTGTTTCTTTAGGAACTTGTTGAGGGAACGAAGGTCTAGAATGGGTCACCACTACCCCGATTTCTTTTTTATCAGGAAAAACCTTGAGTAAAAACATGTTCCCCTTTGCAAATTTGGTACCACTTCGATCGCTCCTTTCTTTAACATTATTTTTATTTGGGACAAAAGTTTTTAAATGTGCAGGAGGGGGACCTCTGGGAGGAGAATTTGGAGGAATCTTCACAAATTCCAGAGTGTGACCCCTGGAAATTATGTCTAAAACCCATCTGTCCGTAGTTATTGCAGACCATTTGGAGAAGAAATGGGAGATTCTTCCTCCAATTTGTACCGGATTGACGGGAAAGGTGGTTGGCAGTGGGCAGTTGTCACTGTTTTTGGAATTCTCTGCCCCTGTAGGTTGTTTTACCTCTGTAATGTTTGTAGGATGCAGCCGGTGGTTGCTTGAACGACTGTTGCTGTTGCGATGAGGAGTATCTTGATTGTCCTTGATAAGATTGACATTGTCTATATTGGCTGTATCCTCCTCGAAAGGAAGATGATGAACCACGACCTCTTGCTCCACGAAAGGGCTGCTTCCTAAACTGCAGAGTGCCAAGAGCCTTTGCTGTGTCCGTATCTTTCTTTATTGCCTGGAGGGCTTCATCAATATTTTGACCGAACACAGATTCACCATTGTAAGGCATGTCAATCACCTTTGTCTGAACTTCTTGCCTAAAAGAAGTAGCCCTCAACCAGCCCTGACGCCTCAGGACTGCGGGCCAAGCCAACTGTCGAAATCCTGTAGAAGAGACATCCACAGTGCAATCAATGATCTCAGCCGAGATCCTCTCTCCCTCCTGCAGAATTTTTAATGCTTCAGCCTTAGATTCCTCAGGCAATAGCTCTATAAATGGTGCAATGTCAGACCACATTTGCCTGTCGTATCTCCCTAAAATAGCGAGTGAATTGGCCGCTCTTACACTTGTTGCCGCCATGGAGGAAAAAAGTTTGCCGATAGAATCAAGACGTCTTCCATCTCTATCAGGAGGAGCCGATAATGGAGATGATGGATTCCTGGCACGACGTTGTGCCGCCTGGGATATAACGGAGTCAGGTTTCGGTTGTCCAATAAGACAGGCCGGAGAGTTATCCGGAGCCTTATATTTTTTTTATCTCATTTTGGCAATACTGCAGGAATTCAGTTCGGAGTCTTCATGACCTTAAATCCCTCCTGCCATATGAAGTCAATAATAGGAATCGTTCGGACCCGTTTCCTTGTTTGTTCCTTAAATTCATAAGAAACAGTCATCCTGCTTGGTTACCATAGGAAGTTGGAACCTTTTCGCCGCCCTTTCCATAAGAACATGGAAACCTCCTATATCTGCAGGTGGTGAGTCTATAGGAGGAGGAGTGGAAGGTGATGGTGTCTGAATTTGGTAGTCATCCCATTCATTAGGAAGGGATCCCTCATCCAACTCTCCCTCTTCCCTTTCTTCGTCCGTAGTGTGAGTCTCTTCCGGATGTTGAGACACTGTGGCCACAGGAGAAACTGGAGGGGGCAATCTGATAAGCAAGGACGGTTGCGGAATAGGTGTCTGTGGAACGGAAAATGCCGGCTCCGAGGGAGGAAACCTGCGGTAGTAATCCTCTACCACGTGTTGTAAATTTGAGACAAGAGACATCGGCACTTGCATCGTCTGATTTGCTTGTCTTTCTTGAGTAATAGTTTCTGGGTAATAATCGTAATCATTATCCTCATCATCATCCGGACACTTAATAAGAAGTTCGGAGGGACTTCGAGCAGCACGAAACCTCTCATCCTCAGAATCCTCATCATCTCCATAGTCAAAAATCTCCTCAGGAGGAGAAGGAGATACCTTACTTGGAGAGGTATGTAACGGTAAAAGAATGTCTTGAGAATTCTCTCTCTTCGGAAGCCCTGAAGCATCCACTAACACCGATGATGGTACAAGCATTGATGAAGTTGTCAAGGGTACTAAAAGACATCAAAGTTGTAGATTTAGGCAATGGTTCTTCGTCGTCGTTATGGCCAGCGATGAACTACGTCGACGGTCTGCATCAGAAATCTTCGGCACCGTCGACGAAGCTACCGCCGACGAGGCCGCTGTCGACGAAGGAGATTTCTTCTTCTTCAGAGCCGTCGACAGTCTCAGCGGCGATGAAGCGTCCGTTGACGATGGCTTCTTTGTCGACAAGGATGACAAGGACAACGTTGATGAAAGAGGTTTCACCTTCACCGATACCAACGTCGACGGAGAAGATGCCGACGACAATCATCTTGGGCTGAGGAGAAGAAAAGGTAGATGTCATCGTCGTGGCGACGGATGATCTTGTCGAAGAGATCGTCGACGAGTCATCTTTTTTCTGAGGTAAAAGTCTCTCAGGAAGAGACTTAGACGCCTGCTTAGACTTTGAGGAAGATTTTAACGGCGTAGAGGGCACAGAATGACCCTTAGGAGGGGCAGGTGCCTTTTTTGAGGATGAAGGAAGATCTTCTTGCTTAGAGGTGTGATGATGTTTTTTCAGCATCTTAAAAGCTTTAGGAGATACCAACTCCGCCTCACATGCCCTCTTTTTAGAAGCTGTTGTTCTGAGAGAGGAATCACTGTCCTCAGACAAGGGATTGTCTTTAGTCTTGAGCTTCTGTAACCACAGAAGAAGACGTCCCTCCCTGTCTCTCAAGGTCTTCTGAGAAAAAGTTCTACAGATCTTGCAGTCTTCTCACCTGATGATCTGGGTGAAGACAATAGATACACTTTTTGTGGGGATCATCCGAATGAAGTCGTAGCTTTCCACAAGATTCACAGTCTCTGAATAGATAGAGATCTCTTAGACATGTTCAGAGAACAAAATCTGAAGAAATCTGAAGAAAAAGTTGAAGTACTGAGCAGGGCTCAGGGAGACTCCCTTCACACGACGTGCGGTAGAAAATCTGAGAGCCTGGAGCCTCTATGGAGAGGGTTCTAGAGGGTGCTGTCGCCTGATTGGCTGGAGTTTGGACCATATCTAATGACTAGGACGAGCTATTAAAGTGAATGGTTTTTCCCTATTAACTTTAAGATTAGAGTAATTACTTATTGCTCTATTGCTATTACTTACTGCTCTATTGCTATTCTATGTACCGTGGGACTCACACTTCGACGGCGGGGAATGATTCAAGCATGTGAATCTATGAAAGATACCCCAATACTGGAGAATGACTGGTTTGCAGAAACAGGGAGGCTTGGTAAGGAATCTGCGGCTACATATGGTCTATCAGATAAGGTGTAACCGAAGGTAAGTAACTTGTGTTCATCAGACAGACTTCTAGCCGCAGATTCCTTACCTTAGAAATAGACTCCAAAGCAATAGCTCCCTCGAGGTGAGTCTGCAAACTGGTTCAGACCAAAAAGTCCTGGAGAACTGAATGGGCAAACCCCCCATCACAACAGACCAGACTTTCCAAGCTGTAGTGTTTGGTGAATGTGTGCAAAGATGCCTACGTCCCAGCCCGACAGATGTCCAGGACGGGGGCTCCACAAGCTAATGCAGTGGTCACAGCTTTGGCTCTGGTGTAATGAGCCCGCAAGCCCTTAAGGTGTTGCTTTTTGGCCAATGCGTTGTGTAGCAGATTTTAATGCTTCTGGAAACGGTCCGTTTCTCCACTGCTGATTGCCGTGTTCTTTGGTGCGATTGATTTAAAATGACAACGCTCTTTTCAGGTCCAAAGGTGGAGTGTCTCCTTCTCCACTCCTTGGAGGGGTGAAGCAGAGCAAGGAAGGCTGGCAGAGTGATGCTTTGGTCAACGTGTTAAGGTGTCACTATCTTCGGCAAAAATGAGGCACAGGTGCGGAGAAGCAGTTTGTCTGGGAAGAAGTTGGTGTACGGAGAGTTAACAGGAAGCGTTTGCAGATCACTGACCCCCCGGCCTGTGTGATGGCCACCAAAATGACTGTCATTATCGTCAGGAGTCTTAGGGGGCAACTATGCATGAGTTCAAAAGGTGAACACATTAAGTTAAAATCAAATTATGGTCCCATTGGGGCATAACAAAAGTTTTGGGTGGAACGATATGCTGCAGGCTCTTCAGAAAATGTGCAACAGGTGACTTGAAAATGGAGGGTTGATCCAGCAACCGTAAAAAATCAAAGAAGCCCAAAAGATACCCTATAACTGAGCCCAGAGCAAGGGATTTCCAGGTTAAGATAAAACAAACACTACAAACAAAGATGCGGACAGAGGGTCAACATGTTTGTCAGTGCACCAAACCACAAACTTTAACCCATTGGCAGGCATATAAGGTCTTTGTAGAGGGATGCCTGTGTGCCAAGATGACCTCTCAGACTTCGGAAGGGAGATTGAAGACTTAACTGTTGCCACTCAATCTCCATGCAGGGAGGCAGAGCATGCGTAGGGTTTGGGTGCAGAACCCTACCCTGTTGCTGTGACAGGAGATCCTTCTGAAGAAGCAGCTTGATTGGTGCTCATGCCCAGGAGTTCGGAATACCAATCTCTCCGTGCCCAATCTGGAGCCAAAAGGAGTACTTGGGCTAGCTCTGTCCTGATCTTCAGAACTCAGGGCAGGAGTGGTATCAGGGGGAAGGCGTACAAGAGTTCTGAACCCCACTTGAAATGAAACGAGTCACCCGAGCAAGAGCAGTCTTGGAAACTCACATGGGCAGAATTGCTGACATAGGTGGCAAATAGATATAACCAAGGTTCTCCCCAGTCGCGGAAGAGACCTTGCACCACCTTCGGATGTAGACACCATTCATGATCTGCAAGGCATCAACAGCTGAGTATGTCTGCCCTAGCATTCAGAGACCCAGCCAGGTGCTGCATGACCAGGAAAAATGTCCTAATGTTCAAGCCATGTCAAGATGCGCAAAGCCTCCTAGAACAGGACCCAGGACCCCACTCCGGCCTGTTTAATGCAGTACCACATGACTGCGATGTGGTCTGTGATCACCAAACTAGTCTTCCCTTGATAAGAGAGAGAGAAAGGCCTTTAATCTCAAGCAAACCACTCTCAAATCCAACCGGTTGATGTGGAGCTGAGACTCTGCCAGATACCAGAGTCCTCTGATCTGCACCTCTCCCAGATGGCCACCCCAACCCAGAAGTGATGAATCTACCACCACTGTGAGATTTGAGTGGGGAAGGGAGCAGGGCCTGCCCCTGACCCAACCTCGGTTTTTGAGCCACCACTTCAAGTCTTTTGTAGTTTTTTTTGGTATCTGGACCAGGCTGAGAGAGGTTTTGTTAAACCATAGCACAACCCTGTGGAATGCTCTTTTTCAAGGAAACTTTGGTTAAAGTGGAATGCAATTAGAGTGACTTATGGCGACTAGCTATGGAAGAGAGTCAGTCAAGAGGACCAACATGGTCCGAATAAATAGTTACCTGAACAAGAAAAGCAGTCTTTAGGCCAGGTCCAACGTCAGTGGCTCTTTGTCTCCGACTTCTATGGAGTGGCCCTGATGCAAGGGATAAAAGATGCTCAAGGATGCTGAAGATGCAGTGCGGTTGAAGGGCTGTGGGTCTTACTAGGGCCACTCCTTGGTCTCCAGTCCAGGCGGCACGACTTTGGCCACAGGGATCAACGTTCCTCAAAAACCTCTTGGGTCCAACAAAAGACCAGCCGCCACTGGACTATTGGTCACCAGGCACAACAAACTCCTTCTGGGCGACAAAGCGTCACTCCGATGACTCTCCAGGGCCCAGCAAAGAATTACAATGTGAACATGGCTATCAAGTATTGAATTTGGAACAGGTGTTCAGATGGAACTCATGTTTAGGAAAATTCAAATACAGCAGAAGATAACGGTCTAGAATTAATCACAATTTTGATAAGACAGAAGATACATGTCGTGAGTCAATCGCTTTCAAAGGCAAAAAAACTAGTATAACATAATTCAGTTAAATCCATCCAGATTAAGATTTAATCAAAGGTTTAAGCAATAACAAAAATGCCCACCATGGTCATGCCCCCACCCCAACAACTGCAGCTTCAGTCTTTCTGCCCACCGATGGGCAGCAGAAAGGTCACTAGACGCCAGGTTAATGTTGCAATATTTTTTACTGGGGTGAGGGCTGCCCACCATGGGCATGGCCATGTAACTACCCTAAAATGGCACAGTCTTTGTGTCTCTCCGGGGGGTGGACATGGGCAATTACCCCCTCCCCCAGGGGCAGAAAGCCCACAAGACACCAGAGATTTGATTTATGCAGTGTTTATTTTGGGAGCGCGACCCCCCCTCCCCCGGCCATGGGCCAATGCTCTCTCCAACCCACAGCCCAATAGACTTTCGGCCCCACATTCCCACGCAGGGGTTGGAAAGGGGTATACACCCCCAATCTGCTCCCCGGGGGGCAGAAAGCATACTAAACACCAGGGATTTCAAAACTGAGCTAAATCAAACAAATGGAGGGGGTGGCCTACCCTGGCATTGAGTCATACCCTGCCCCAGAAGGGGAAACAGTGTCTTCCTGCCCACAGGAGGGCAGGTAGGTCTGACCTCTTTTTGATCTGTTCCTGTTACGAGCACTACGCCCAGCCACACAAGAGGCGCAGCGTTTGTGTTGGCACAAATGAGGTAATGCTGGGTGGTAGGAATTTTGTGGATTCTGGAAGTTTACATCATAACAAGGCAAGAAAAATGCTCGACTTCAGGAGGAGTCTGAGGTTTGAAGGGCACTGTGGGTAAGAAAATCTCATGGGATCCATGCAAGGCACACCACACTGGAATCCCATGGTTGTCTAGTTTTCATAAATGTCTATGGTCCGCAGGTTTACCCGGGTGGCACCACAGCAAGGCCCTAAATACTGCAGTTACCGCTATTGCTTATCTATCAACGTAGCACTTTAGGGGGCTTTTGTGACATCTCTTGGTTCACTCACACAAGTGGGGTACCAATCTTATCGGGAGGACATGTGGGAACTCACGGTGGTAGGAAGTTTGTGAATATCCGCATATTCCAGAAATCGTCACAAATGTGAGGAACATTTCTTTTTTCGGCAATGTTTGAGGTTTGCAAGGGATTCTGGATAAGAAAAACCCGATGAGTCCCCCAGGTGACTTTTTCAAAAATTTGCAAGTTTGCTAGGTTTCCCTAGGTGCCTCCTGAACCATAGCCCAAAATCCACACCGACCCGCTTTGCAAATATAAAGGGTCAGTTTTAGAGATGTGACCAAATGTGATGTATCCATGTTGCGTTTTGGGCTGTTCTCAGCTGCAGACACCAGGCCTACCCACACAAGTGAGGTACCCTTTTTTATCAGGAGACTTGGGGTAATGCTGGGTGGGAGGAAGTTGGTCTACACAAAATCCAGAAATTTCCATCACAGAAATGTGAGGAAAATTAGTTTTTTTTGGTCACTGTTTGAAGTTTAGAAGGGATTTTGGGTAAAAAAAAAAAAAAACCTGGTGAGAGCCACAAAAGTCACCCCACCCTAGATTCCCCCAGGTATTGAGTTTTTAAAACATGTGCAAGTTTGCGAAGTTTCCCTGTGTGCTGGCTAAGCTTTGGGCAAAATCCACAGCTACCAGTGTTCATTTTGAGTGGAAAATGCCATAAATCCATGTTGCCTTTTTGGGCTGTTAGCTGCCGTAGGCACTAGACCTACCCAATGAGGTACCATTTTTATCGGAAGACATGTTAGAGCATAGAATAGTAGAACATTTATAATTACCAATTGGATTTCCCCGAATTTGTGCCTTCCAAAAGTAAACCAGTGTGCATGAAAGAAGAAATGTTGAAAGATACCCTCTAAATCATATGCTAGTATGGGTATCCACAAATTGAGAGCTGTACAAAAAAAAAAAAAATCACTGCTCCTAAACTCAATATCTTGTGCCCATTTCCCAAATACATGGGTTTCTATTATACCCATTTTTCACTCTACATATTTCACCATATGAATTAATCTATATTCAGTACACAAAGAAAAGCCATAGTTCGGTGCAGCTTAGTTACTGTCTCTAGCTACCTTGGGTGCTTGGAGAACCTACAAACCTTATATATCCATACAACCAGAAGCGTCTAGTGGACGTAACCGTATACTGTTTTTGTACATCTGCCATCGTGATGAAAACTGTCACAAATGGCTGTTTTTTCCAAATCATTTTTTTATTTTTTTATTTCAATACTTAGTTTCTTTGGGAAAGCCTTGAGCGATCTACACACGCAACCCCTTGCTGAATTCAGAATGTCTACTTTTCATAAATCTATAGCTTTTCTGTATCACCTAATGGGTTTCACACTGGTTTTCACCATAAACTTTGAAGTAGGTTGTTGGCACAAAAAATTGGAAAATGGGATCTCTTTGAAAAATGCCAAAATGGTTAAAAAAACAAACCAGTTTTTATTCAGCTCTGCATCTTCCTGAAAGCTGGAAAGATGGTGACTTTAGCACAGCAAACTATTAATTGATGCCATTTTTGGGAGAGAAAAAAAAAAAAAAAAGACTTTCATCCGGAGCAATTTTTTCCCTATTTTTTCCAAAAACTCAAATGTAGCTATATTTTGCCTATTTTCTCAGTCCCCTCCATGGGAATCACCAGTATGTTGGATACCAATAGAATCCCCAGTATGTTGGCAAACAAGGACGCAAATTTGCCATGGATAGCTTACGTGGAAAAAAGTTAGAGCCCCAAGCGTGAAGTACCCCAAATAGTCAATCAAAAGGCTCAGCATTAGGGAGAGGGGATGCCCAGCAGTTGAAGGGTTAACAGATTTTACTGTTATTTAAAATTACTGGGCATTCCCAGTCTGGTGACGCAGGAATGATTCAAGCAAGTGAATGTATGAAAACTCCAATGCTTGAGAAAAAGGTATTTTCTCATTCCAGAGGCCAGCAAACATCGCCCACTAGATTGGTAAATGGCTAGAATCCTGCCAGTGCTATGATTCAGTGGCACATTCCCATTTTCTACTGGTCATGAAGTGTGACTGATACCTGACACTTCACCAAAGACGAGAGGTGGTCAGAAAAAAACCATGTGATTGTGAGGAGATAAAAAAAGTTAGAAGTAACTCATAGCAGATGTACCTGGGATTCCTTCACAGCCCTTGTGCATGATGCAATTAAACCCTCAACTGCACTAGTAATAAAGAGCAGACTTCAGCATTCAAACCATTTGAAAGGAAACAACAAAATAAACATTTTCCGGGTCTTATAGTAGCTATCTGAAAAGCATGCAAAGAACAGGGATAATTCAGTGCAGGTTGTCCACATGTAGCCTGTTGTACAAGTGGCACAAGATTATTGTGCATTAAGACAGACTTTTAATTTCCTCCCTTCAAGGACGAGGCTTACGTCCGTCAGTGCACCATGTATAAATGAGTTTCCATACTATGTTATAGATAAGTTGAAGTGCAGGGCTGACTAGGGAGTACAAGCACACTTTCATGTTGTATTTCGCACTGAATGTGCTTCAAATATTTCAAAAAAGTTTATGGAATGTTGAATTACATGTCCAGAACACTGTGCTGCTCAATGATACCTTCGTACTTGCACATTCGCCTCCAAACTTAACTTGGTAGCGTCCTAGTATAAAGTAATTCACACAATAGCTTGCCTATATACTCTTGCCTGGCTTAGAGTCTTGTTTATTTCCAGATGTACATTGAATTTGTCCCAACAGGTTCTTCGCATCATGCAAAAACATGTTAAAACTCGTTCACTGACCTGTAGGAGTCTAATTAATGTCCATATTGTAAGTATAATACGATACTAACATTTTAGGCCACTAAATTTGTGTTGGTCTTGTTTTTAAGTCCTCTCAAATTTAAGCAGTTGCTTTCTTGGGTAAAACATATAGGGCATTACAGTAACAAATGCAATACAAGAATCACTCTTATTGTGTTTTAAAAAAAAAAAAAAAAGGAGAAACAAAGGGTATTCTAATGATTAGCTGGATTGTATGCCTCTTTATTTGACCTAGGGAGCAGAACCATACTAAGCTGTCCACATAAGCGCACAGAAAAGCAGTAGAAATAAGACTTAGAACCAGTGCTTACTTTGAGCAGGCGCCTGCTAAGCCCAGGAACGGCGTACCGTTTTAGAGCACCTGTAAACATTTGCAGTTGTACTGACCAAATCTGAATTAATTAAAGTTACTTACCCTCGGTAACACTTTACCTGGTAGAGACTATCTAGCCGCAGATTCCTTACCTTAGAATTATCACCAGGCTTCAGACTGGATCTGGAAAAAATATTGTGAGCAGTACCCTTGCACACCAGCTAACGTAGTGGTCGCAGCTTACGCTCTGGGTGAGTGAGCACACTTTGGTTGCTTCTTAGCCAATGCGTTCCAGATCTTGATACAGAGCACAATCCATCTGGAGATGGTCCGCTTCTGCACAGTAAGTCCTTTTTTTGTTTCAAAATACCCCACGAAGAGTTGGTCACCCATCCGGAACTCTTATGTGTGGTCAATGTAGAATGACAACGCTCTTTTTGGGTCCAGCCGGTGAAGTCGCACCTCTTCCTTGGAGGGATGTGGCGGAGCGTAAAAAGTAGACAGTGGTGAATTGGCCTACGTGAAAGGGAGTGACCATTTTTGGCAGAAAAGACGCCCTCGTATGAAGCACCAGTTTGTCTGGGTAGATGTTAAGATATGGAAGCTTGGATGACAAAGCCTGAAGCTCACTGACCCTCAGGGCAGATGTTATAGCCACAAAAAAGGTCCTTTTGATGGTAAGGAGCTTGAGTGGACAATTGTGTAAAGGCTCAAAAGGAGCACACAAGAAAAGTGAGGACGAGATTGAGGTCCCACTGGGGCATAATAAAGAGAGGGTGGAAACAAATGTAAACCTTTCAAGAATCTATTTACAATAGCGTATTTGAAGGGGGATGGCTGGTCAGACAACAGCAAAAAAGCAAAAATGGCAGAGATAGCCCTTTAGTGCCCCCAGGGCAGATCAATTCTGGGCAAGAGAAAGGATGAAAAGGAGAACCTGAGAAAGGGGGGCAGAAAGAAGATCGACCTGTCTTTCTGTACACAATGTCACAAATTTTCCCCATTGGCAGGCGCCGACCATCTTGGTGGAGAGATCCTGGCTGCCAAGGTAATGTTACAGACTTTGGGAGGAAGGCTGTCAACTGTTGCCGCTCAATCTCCAGGCAAGAAAGCAAAGAGTGGACACGTTAGGGTATATACAATAAACAAGGCTCTTGCCACTGCTAAAAGCACCACCTCCAGATGGAGACCCCATTTGTGATCTGCTAGGCATCTTAGGCTGAGTTCGTCCGCCAGATGTTAAGCCACCAGGGAAATACCCAGACATTCCAGCCATGTTCATCTTGACAATGGGTCCACGACCCCACCCCGCCCTGTTTGTTACAGTTCTACATGGCGGTGGTGTTGTCCGTGAACACCAGTACTAGCCATCCCTTGATGGAAGGTAGAAAGGTTTTCAATGCCAATCCGATTGCTCGGAGCTCCAACAGGTTGATGTGGAGTCCAGATCCCTACGGAGACCAGAGTCCTCGGATCTCCACCTCTCCCAGATGGCCGACCCATCCCAGGAGTGACGCACCGGTCACTACTGTCAGATCTGGCTGTGGAAGGGAGAGGGGTTTGTCGCTGACCCAATCGCAGTTCGTAAGCCACCACTGCAGATCTTTTGAAGTTCTATCTGAGATCTGGACCTTGTCCAAGAGAGTTCCCTGATGCTGCACCCACTGGAACTTCAGGTACCAGTGCAGAGTCCGCATATGCCAGCGTGCATGTGCCACCAGCAGGATGCAGGAGGCCAGGAGTACCAGCAACCTCAGAGTCAGTCTCGCCTAAATCCAGGATAGAGGCTGAAACATCGGTATCATAGCCTGAATATTGTGGACTCGCTGTTAGGGAGGATAAACCTGAAACTGTACTGTGTCCAGAATGGCTCTGATGAGACATCGGACAGGGAGTCTGGTTCGACTTTGGCACGGTGATAATGAACCTCAGCAAGTGCAAGAGGTCCGCTGTAGTCTGGAGGTGGGAGATGAAAACCTAGGACGAGCCTGCCTTCAACAGCCAATCGTCGAGACATAGGAAGACCGGCACCCCTGATCTCTGCAGATGAGTTGCAACCACTACCATCACTTTGGTGAACAGCCCAAGAGCACTGGTGAGTCCAAAGGAGAGCACAGTGAACGGAAAATGCTTGTGGTCCAGTGTGAACCACAGGCAACGCCTCCAGGCAGGCAGGATGGTGATAGAAAAGTGTGCCTCCTGAACGTCCAAAGCCATCATCGAGTCTCCTGGGTCGAGGGCAGACAGGACAATAGTTACTGTGAGCATTTTGAACTTTTCCTTCTTGAGGGAGTCATTTAGAGGGCGCAGGTCTAGGATAGGACAATGGCCGCAGTATTTTTTTGGCAGCAGAAAGAAGCGAGAACCTACTTCCGACGTCGGCACCCTCCCTATGGCTCCCTTGGGCAAGAGAGCCTCCATTTCCTGACGGAGAAAAGCAATTTGATCCTTCATCAGCCTGTTGCAAGCTGATGGCATGGGGAGGGTAATTATGAAAGGGAGGGAGTAGCCCCTTTGGACGAACTGCAAAACCCACCGGTTCGTTGTTATGGACCACCAGTGGGGAAAGTCATGGTGAATCCTACCTCCCACTGGGCGCCCATAATGATAGAAGAGGGGATTAGGAAGGTTTGGAGGCTGTGGCTGCCGGGGATGTGGTGGACTGATCTGACCGCTGGCTGACAAACCCACAGGTTCTGCATCCTCACCCACGGAGAGGCTGGGAAGATTGTGTGCCGTGGTGACTGGGTGGGTATAGACCTGTCTGGAAGCATCTTCCGTAGCCAAGAAAGGAGCGAAAAGCGGATTGGGGTGGCAAGGGGCCATGGAAATGCCCAAGGACCTGGCCGTAGCCCAGCTGTCCTTAAAGCGCTCCAGCGCTGCATCCACCTGGTCTCCTAAGAGACAGAAGCCATCAAAGGGCATGTTAATGAGTGATGCTTTGACATCCCAAGAACATTGAGTCGTCCTCAACCAGGCGTGTCATCGCAAAACCTCTAGGTGAGTTGGTCGTGTCTAGTCTACATCGGACTGTGAAACTTGGCTGCATCCCTCCCATCAGCAACAGCCTGGGAGAGTATGGCCCGGGCCTCCTCTGGAACTGCTGGCAGCACCTGCGCAACCTAATCACACAGAGCTTGGAAATAGTGGCCCAAGCGGTGTTCAAGGACCACAGTGCCAGGCTGGTGGAAGGAAACATCTTCCCTAGGATATCCATCCTTTTGAATTCTCAATCAGGTGGTGCAGTAGGGAATGCACCAGGATTTACCGGAGAGGTGGAGGCTTGGACCACCAAGCTCTCCGGCGTAGTGTGTTCTGTGGGGAAGTTTGGGTCCCCTGGAGCCCCTTTGCTGGGTTTGCACCAAGTCCCAAGCGGAACGTCATGAAGAGCTTCTTTAAACGGGAGAAGCAGTTCTGATGGAGATACTCCCGGCTAAAGCACTTTGGTCAAGACATCAGTCTTGATTGCCAATGGGGGCAAACTAAGGTTCAAGACCTCTGCCGCCCTCCTCACCACCATTCCGAAGGGTGCTCCTTCCTTCGTAGCCACGGTAGGGGGGAAAAAGCATGCCATTATCTGGAGAAGTGTCCAGTCTACTGGCTTCACCCAGATCCTATGTGGGGCTTACTGGAGGTAACAGGTAGGCTAGTTTGTCCCTAAGGACCCCCAGCAGCGATGGTCAGTGGTCATTTGAGATGTCATCAGTGATGTCACTGACCATGTCATGAGTGATGTAATATGTGGGGTCATAAGCAGTGCACTGCGGGACATGAGTTATAGTTAGCTCAGCTAACTAAGGGCTGAATTTCTCTGGTTTTGAACGAGTGAAATGTCAGCCTAACTAGAACGCCCCTGTAACCTTTATTTTTTTCTGTGAATTTCTAAGTTCTTTTAATTGCTAATTTCCAACTATAACGTGCCTGAAACCTGTGTTTATTTTCTGTGAATATATATATGATCGTGAACAAGGTCTTGTGCTAAGACCGAAACGCGTTGATCTGTAGCTTGCACTAGATAATGAGCTGAATATTTAAGTAACATAAATTGTTGAAATTGCATTGTGCGACCCTGTTCCTTCTTCAGAGGAGTTTGGTGAATATGTAACGGTCTGGCTCGACCGTGAGGATCCCGCACTGGTATTGAGCGCCGAGAATCCGACAAAAGGAGCCGTTTGTGGGGAAATATATATATATATATATATATTTTCCCAATTTCGCCGAAGCAATAAGGATCGCACTCACTCTGGGTCAGTTTTCATTGCGCTTTTAATGGAAGGTTTTTGCCAAGCCCTACGCGTTTCGGTCCTAACACTCGGACCTTGATCACGTGATCAAGGTCCGAGTGTTAGGACCGAAACGCTAGGGCTTGGCAAAACCTTCCATTAAAAGCGCAATGAAACTGACCCAGAGTGAGTGCGATCCTTATTACTTCGGCGAAATTGGTTCCGGCGTGGCCCTGCCGGAGGAGAAACGCACCGCCCCCCCTATGAGCGCCGGCGTCCACAATCTTGGGCTACAAGGAGGAATATATATATACATACATATATACATACATATATACATACATACATACACACAGGATCCCAAAATTAAACCACGCCTGGTAAAACACGGGCACAGACTCCGTTGTAAATGCAGAAAGAAGGATTTATTGCAATCTCATGTCAAGATGACGCGTTTCGAACGCAAGCCTGCGACCTTGATCACATAGCGCGCTGCAATTGTGCCAGGGTTTATATAAGGGGAAAGGTAGTGACTTTTCAGATTCTACAGTTAGTGAACAGCATTTACGATGTACCTACGACATGCTGTGAATTAACTGAGTCATATGTGAATGACTTCAAACATTCCGTAGAGAACCGGGAAGCAGACTGTTGTAACACTCAAAACAGCGATAGCATACAAAGAAAGTCTAGTCGGGCAAAAATACAGTATTTCAATCTAGATTAGGCGAGGTTGAACCTGACGAATTCTAGCCCAAATAAGCGACATTTCACAGAAATAGCAGAACATGCATGTGTAACACTGGGAATGCGTAATCACTAACAGGCATATGGTGGAAAGACAACTGAAAATGCTGTGTGAAGTCCTTGTGTATATATATATATATATTCACTGAAAAAACCATAGGTTTCAGGCACGTTATAGTTAGAAATTAGCATTTAAAAAACCTTTGAAATTCACTGAAAAAACCATAGGTTTTAGGGACAGTTATAGTTAGTTGGACATTGCACTCATACAAAACCCGTGAAATTCCCCCGTTATAGTTAGTTCAGCTAACTATAACTCGCGCCCCCGCAATTCACTGCTGATGACGTCACATATTACATCACTCATGACATCACTGATGACATCTCAAATGACATCACTGATGACATCATCTAGTGACTGTTTCTGTAAAGTTTAAATATTTTTAATGTATATAGGGAAAGGCGTATTGAAGAATGAGTGGGTGTATAAGTGTCTGTATGGATGATTTAGTAGGTGCGTGACTAACTGTATAAGTGAGTGATTAAACGTATCTTACTGAATGCATGGGTTAGTGACTAAACTGGGTGAATGTCTGTATCCGTCTGTATGTTGCTGTGTAAGTGGCTGCATGGGTTTGTGAATAACTACATGAGTGTCTACATGAGTTATTGATTCGTTGTCTGAGTATCTGTATGGGTGCCTGAGTGTTTGTGTGGGTGGGGTGTGTGCGACTCTGTACATAGATGTGTGAGTGGGTGATTCACTGGGTGCATGATTTGAAGAGTGCGTCTGTGATGGACTGCTTGGGTGGGTGAGTGTGTGTATGGGTGTGTTAGTGAGTGAATGTATATCTCAGTGGTACATGTGCGAGTAACTACATATATAAAAGGCAGTATATATGTGTGTTAGAGTATTTAAAAGGCTATAAGTGAGAGTGTGTGATTGTGAGAGTGGCTGTATGGATGCGTGTGTGCTTGTATCAGTTATTGTATAAGAGCGTAAGAATGTGCTAGTATTTGTATGACTAAGTGAGCTGGTGTGTGTATAACTCTATAGGTGAGTAAATGGGTGTGTGATTAATTTTTTGCATGACTAACTAGGTGTGTGAGTACCTCTATGGATGAGTGGCGGTGTGTGAGTGTTTATATAGGTGTATGAGTGCATATGATAGTCCTGTACTGAGTGACTGTAAGTATGAGTGACTGCACGGGTGAGTGAGTAGATGTGTGTGTGTAGACCTAAGAATCAGTGAGTGGGTATATAGTTATTGGTATTGGAGTGTGTATGGTTTTGCGAATGGCAGTCTGTAAATAAGAGTGGGTGTATCAAAAGTTATATTAGGGTGTGAGAAGATGCATGAAATTATCACATGGATGATGTCATCAGTGATGTCATCAGTGATGTCATCAGAGATGTCATCAGAGATGTCATCAGAGATGTCATCAGAGATGTCATCAGAGATGTCATCAGTGATGTCATCAGTGATGTCATCAGTGATGTAATATGTGACGTCATCAGCAGTGAATTGCGGGGGCGCGAGTTATAGTTAGCTGAACTAACTATAACGGGGGAATTTCACGGGTTTTGTACGAGTGCAATGTCCAACTAACTATAACTGTCCCTAAAACCTATGGTTTTTTCAGTGAATTACAAAGGTTTTTTAAAATGCTAATTTCTAACTATAACGTGCCTGAAACCTATGGTTTTTTCAGTGAATTTGTAAGGTTTTTTAAATTCTAATTTCTAACTATAACGTGCCTGAAACCTATGGTTTTTTTCAGTGAATTTCAAAGGTTTTGTAAATGACAATTTTTTAATTGTATTAATTGTTATATTTATTTTTTTGATACTGATTTACAACATTTTTTTCAACTATTTATTTTTAGATATTTTATTTTTTAAATTACATTGTAATTACATTATACATTACAAAATATACTTTCTCAGAATGAATTACTTTAGTTTAAATACTTTGCAAATAGGCAATAGACTTAAGTACAGTAGTTACAGTTGTTGCAATGGGCAACACAATTTCAAACACAATGCAACATTGAGCTCAATGTGAATTTCTAGTTAAATGCAATTAGTTACTTTATGGATTACTTTTCTAACCACAGGACTGGATCCTAGATTCAGTCCTGGGACATCTCCTGTAAACAGTTGAGTAAAAGCGTTTTGGTTACAGTAGTGATTTTTAAGGAATATTATTGTATTTTAAAAGTTGACACTTCGAAACTTTTTCACATAGAATCACCAATGTTATCCTATGGCCGGAAATTCACTTAGCAGGTAAGTAGTGTTATCGTTACTTTTTCTTACTCAGTGGTGGATCCTGGATCCAGCACTGGTGCATCTCCTGTAAACAGTTGAAAGAATGCGTTTAAGTCATACAGGCGATTTTTAAGGAATATTTGTAGTTTATGAAAATTGACACTTTGAAACTTTTCTGCTGAAAACCAGACAATGGATTCCTATGGAAGGAAATACAAGTTACTGGTAAGTACGGTTAGAATTACTTTTCAGGGTCAGTGCTGGGCTAAAAGATGCAGCACTGGGTTCTCTCCTGATAACAGGTGAGTAAATCGGAATTCGTATTTCGGCTGATTTTAGAGGAATATTTTAAAGTTCCAAAACTCCACACTTAGAAGAATTTCCAAGTGAAACCAGTCAATGTTAGCCTATGGAAGGAAATTCAAGTTACTGTTAAGTACGGTTAGAATTACTTTTCAGGGTCAGTGCTGGGCTAAAAGATGCAGCACTGGGTTCTCTCCTGATAACAGGTGAGTAAATCGGAATTCGTATTTTGTCTGATTTTAGAGGAATATTTGAATGTTTCAAAAATCGACACTTAGAAACTTTTTCAGCAAAAAGCAGGCAATGATATCCTATGGAAGGAAATTCAAGTTACTGGTAAGTACGGTTAAAATTACTTTTCAGGATCAGTACTGGGCTGAAAGATGCAGCACTGAGGTCTCTCCTGATAACAGGTGAGTAAATCGGAATTCGTAGTTCGGCTGATTTTAGAGGAATATTTGCACAATGGTGAAGGAAGGGGTGGGACTTAAGGTGACATGTCTGCAAACACGCCCTGTGGCGCGTTTTAATTTGGACAATTAATTCCTCCTCAATCCCGAGGGTCCCTAGGGGCCAACTAGCCCACCAGGTACCTCCAGTATGCGCCAGGGGCTGCGTTGCAGAGAGGTGTTCAGAGGCCACGCCCCTTTTACAACACTCTGCAACGCAGCTCCGTGGCGCTTACTGGAGGTACCTGGTGGGCTAGTTGGCCCCTAGAGACCCTCAGGATTGAAAAGGAATTTATTCCCCATCATAAAACGCGCCACGGGGCCTGTTTGCACACATGTCACCTGAAGCCCCGCCCTCCCTTCACCACTGTGCAAACGCGCCCGTTTTAAGTTGGGGGATTAAGTCCCCTTGAATCCTGAGGGTCCCTTAAGTCCAACTAGCCCACCATATACCTCCAAAAAGCGCCACAGAGCTGCTTTGCAGAGAGGTGTAAAAAGGGGCGTGGCCTCTGTACACGTCTCTGCAACGCAGCCCCCTGGCGCATACTGGAGGTTCCTGGTGGGCTAGTTGGCCCCCAGGGACCCCCAGTAGTCAAGGGGAATTCGTTCCCCCTCTGCAAACGCGCCAGGGGGCGCGTTTGCAGAGTACTGCAGGGAGGGGGGCGAGGCCTCCGGCACGATGCCGGTCGTTTTTTTTTTTCCATTTTTTTTTTAATGGGAGGGGGGCTGCGTGGCCCCCCTTCCCTTGCCCACTTAGCCCCGGGGACCCCATCCCCCGGGGCCTGAGCATTTTATTTTTTTATTTAAATTTAAAAAAAAAAAAACGGGAAGGGGGCTGCGTGGCCCCCCTTTCCTGGGCCTGTATTGGCCCCGGGGACCCCATCCCCGGGGCATGGCCTCGATTTTTTATTTGGAGGGGGCTGCGTGGCCCCCTCAGGCCATTTAAGGCCCCGGGACCCCATCCCCGGGGCCGGCCTTGCACTTTTTTTTTTTTTTAATTTGGGGAGGGGGCTGCGTGGCCCCCTCCCTGGCTACTTATGGCCCCGCGGACCCCATCCCCGGGGCCTGGCCTCTCGTTGGGGACTGTGGGGGTCCCCAAACCCCCACAGTCCCGCCGGCTCCCCGCCTCCTGCGCGAGCCGGCATTGCTTTTCCACATGGGGAGCAGCTAACATGCTGCTCCCCATGTGGAAAAGCAATCAGCTTTGGATATTGGAGCGAGAGCAGGTTTCCTGCTCTCTCTTCCAATATCCAAAGCAAGTTTGCAATGACAGGACGGGAGCCTTGAGGCTCCCGTCCTGTCATTGCAAACAGCAGTGTCCCGGGGGTAGGCACCCCAGGACACTGCAGGAGCCGGCCCTGGGGGTGGCGGTCCCCAGGGCCATCAAGGGCTCCAGGAGGGGGCCGCGCGGCCCCCTCCCCACATTTTCAAAGCCCCGGGAGGTGGTGGTCCCCGGGGCTTCGGGGTCCAAAACTGACCCCCATTTTTAATTTTTAGTGCCCCGGGGAGGTGGCGGTCCCGGGCGTGTGGGGCTGGAGCCCCCCACACAGGTTAAAAAAAATTAAAACAGAAGCCCCGGGGAGGTGGCGGTCCCCGGGGCAGCGGGAGGGCAAAGAGCCCTCCCGCACCATTTTGTGTTAAAGCCCCGGGGGTGGCGGTCCCCGGGGCTTGGGGGCCCTTAGAGGCCCCCATACATAAATTTAACCCCCCACCATGCCCCTGGGACTTGGCCCGCCCGAGGGCAAATTAACATCGAGCGCGGGAGACCGCGCTCGATTTTTCTTTTTCGGCAGGATCCGCGCACCCTGAGCGCATCCTGCCGATTTAAAAAAAAAAAAAATGCTTTTTGCCCAGGGGTTCCTTGTGGGACCCCTGAGCAGGCCTAGGGGGTTAGGGTGTTTCTACCCTGCCCCCTTTGTGCGCTTTGCGCACTTGTTTCTGTCCCTCGGTTCTACCGAGGGACAAAATGGCTGCCAACACTTCCTGAATCGGAATGTTGACAGCCAGCTGACAGCCAATTAGCATGCAGCTGTGATCGGGAGGGTACGCGGACCCTACTCGGCCATAGATATATATGTGACTTTACTTGTGAATTTCTCAGGAACTACTGAACGGATTTACACCATTTAAGCCAAAGGCACCAGTCTGAACCAAGGGCTACCTCTTTGCCAAATTTGGTGTAATTCCGTTCAGCAGTTCGGGCTGTAGCTGCGACTAAAGGTTCCTATGGAAAAATGAATGGGGAAAACGCGTTTTGGGACCCCCTTTTTCTCGGCCCCCGCTTGACGAATCAACCCGAGACTTTCAGGGTAGGAGCGGAGCGCCCCAACAAGTTGGAAACTTTCGCGAAGATTAGTCAACCGGCGCCAACGTTATTTCAAATAGAATGTCGCGGATTTCCTATGGATAATAGGTCCTAACTATAACTATCTACTGGCGACCGCCAGTAGATAAAATATATATATATATATATATATATATATATATATATATATATATATATATATATATATATAATGTTTTTGCCACAACTATCCTTGAAATCAGGATGGATGACTATTCTAAACTGTAAACCTTTCATTGATACCACCTAAAGAAAAAAAGTTTTCATGCACAGTGCTTTATTTCCATTCTTCCTAAAGCACCCAGAAATTAGATATTTTGGCTACTTTCTCGGTTTCATCCAACAAACCTTGGGCACCTTAGAAATCCCCAGGATGTTGGAAAGAAAAGGTGACACAAATTTGTTGTGGAAACCTTCTGTGGGTAAAGTTATGAAGAGCTAAGCACAAAGAGCCCCTAACATCAAAATAAGAATCAGTATTAGGGCAGTAAAGCCTCAACAGTTAAGGGATTAAAATTCCGAAGCCTCCTGGTTTTGTCAGTGCCTGTTATTATGGAAATGGCACTACAACCACAGAAAAGGGACAGTAGGGCAAGAGGACCAAAATACCTTTTGGAGGCCTGCGACATCTCAACCAGGGAAAGCCACTGGCTCACCTCCCATTGGCAAGCATAGAAGAGCAAGTTACTGACCTACGGTAACACATTATCTGGTAGAGACAATATCTAACTGCAGATTACTTACCTTTCAATTCCCCAGGCGTCATGCTGGATCCGGAAACTTTTGCATGAGCAGTACCCCTTACGCGCGTAGAGTGGCTTCATTCAGCTACGCGTGACGTCGTCGTTGGCGTCAGTTAGGATGTTGCGGTCACCTACATAGGCGACACAGGCGAGCGGACGTCAGTACTTTTCCTCGCCAGAAGCGCAGAGCCATGAAGTGACTGACTTGATTGTGTGTCATAACTAGGGCCCTGAAAGGGAGCAACCCTAGCCGTAACCAAGGAGTCTGCAGGGCAGGGAGGTATGGGTCGGTCTGTAAGGAATCTGCAACTAGATATTGCCTCTACCAGATAATGCGTTACCGAAGTTAAATAACTTATTCATCTGATAGAAACTTATAGCTGCAGATTCCTCACCTTTGAATAGATACCCAAGCCATACCATTCCTGGCAGTGGGTTGCAGACCAATTCTCACAATAAAAAGTGTTACAGGACCGAACGGGCACAATGGGCGTCCCTGCGGACCTGACTGTCCAGACAGTCTTTGGCAAACGTGTGCAAAGCTCACAGCACTGCCAGGCAGATGTCCAGGACTGGGACGCTCCGAGCCAACGCCGTGGTCGCAGCCTTCCCCTTGGTGGAATAGGTTTGTAAACCCTCAGGTGGCTTTCTAGCCAGTGCGTAGCAGATCTTAATGCAGAGAACGACCCAGCGAGAAATGGTTCGTTTCTGCGCTGCCCGGCCTTTTTTTGCTCCCACATACCACACAGAGTTGGTCATCCACCCGGAACTCTTGTGCGGTCAAGGTAGAACGACAACGCTCTTTTTGGGTCCAGACGATGGAGACGCTCCTCTTCTTTAGAGGGATGCGGGGGAGCAAAAATGGTGGGTGGTGTGATTGATTGGCCCAGATCGAATGGGGTCACCACATTCGGCAAGAACGAAGCCAGAGTGCGAAGCACCACTTTATCTGCATCATATAGGGAGACTTAGATGACACAGCCTGCACTCGCCCTCTGGGCAGATGTTATTGCCACTAGAAAGGCTGTCTTGATGGTAAGCAGCCGGAGGGGACAATTATGCAATGGCTCGGCAGAAACACACATGAGAAATGTGAGGACCAAATTCAGGTCCTACTGAAGCATGACAAAGGACGTAGGTAGAAACACATGTACAAGCCCTTTCAAGAATCTATTTACAACAGAAGATTTAAACAAAGAAGGTTGATCTGGCAGCCACAAGAAAGCAGACAGAGCAGCAAAAGGATTCTTTGAGAGTACCCAATGCAGAGCCCTGCTGGGCAAGGGTAAGAATGAAACGAATAGTAGATAGAGAAGCAGAAAGAAGGTCAATAGACCTTAGTATACAATATTTTACAAACTTTTGCCAACAGTAGGTGTATATCGTCTTAGTAGAGGGCAGCCTGGCTGCTAAATAACCTCACATACTTAAGGAGGAAGGTCGAAAGCTATCAACTGTCACCACTCAATCTCCACGCATGGAGGTGGAGAGTTGACAGGTTCGGGTGGAGGACCCTCCTAGATGCTGTGACAGAAGATCCTCCCGAAGGGGCAGCCTGATCGGAGCTCATTTTCAGAAGCTCTGGATACCAGACTCTCCTCGCCCAGTCCGGAGCCACAAGAATGACTTGGGCCCAGTAGTTCTTGATAACCCAGGCCAGAAGTGGTATGGGCAGAAAAGGCGTCCTAGAGGCCTGAGCTCCACTCGCGACAAAAAGTCACTGAGCGATAGCCGCCTTGGAAACTCCAACATGCAAAACTGCTGACATTGCATGCTCTCTTCGGAGGCGAACAGATCTAACCAAGGCTCTCCCCACTGCTGAAAGAGACCTTGCGCCACCTCCAACTGTAGACGCCATTCGTGAACCGCTAGGCATTGACAGCTGAGTTCATCCGCCCTGGCGTTTAAAGAACGTGCAAGGTGTTAAACCACCAGGGTTATGCCCTGCTGTTCCAGCCATGTCCAGAGACGCAGGGCCTCCTGACAAAGGGTCCACAACCCCACCCCGTTTGTTTCATTACCACATGGCGGTAGTGTTGTCTGTGAACACCTGCACTTACTTCCCCTTGACAGAGGAAAGAAATGCTTTCAATGACAACCGGATCGCTCGAAGCTCCAACAAATTGATGTGTGAGCCCGACTCTGCCAGAGACCAGTATCCCCTGATCACCACTCCCAGATGGCCGCCCACCCCAGAAGTGACGCAACAGTCACTACTGTTTAATCTAGTTGGGAAGGTTGAGGGGTCTGCATCCCACTCAATCGCGGTTCGCGAACCACCTCTGCAGGTCCTTTGCAGTTCCTTCTGAGATCAGGATCATGTCGTAGAGATTCCCCTGATGCTGCGCCCACTGGAACTTCAGGTCCCAATGCAGAGTCCGCATACGCCATCTGGCTTTTTTTTACCAACAGGACGCACGAGGCCATGTGGACCAGCAGCCTCAGAGTCAGTCTCACTGAAACCCAGGATAGAGACTGAAACATCGGTATCATAACCTGAATATCTTGGACTCGCTGCTCGGGAGGATAACCCAGAAACTGCACTCTGTCCAGAACAGCTCCAATGAAAGGGAGCGTCTGAGAATGAGTAGGGTGTGACTTCGGCATGTTTATAGAGAACCCCAGTGAATTCAGAAGGTCCCCCGTAGTCTGGAGATGGGAGACAACAGCCTGGGGCGAAGATTCATTCAACAGCTAGTCGTCTAGGTAGGGGAAGACTGAAATCCCTAACCGGCACAGATGAGCTGCAACCATCGCCATCACCTTGGTGAACAGCCAAGGGATGCTGGTAAGGCCAAAAGGTAGCAAGGTAAACTGAAAGTGCTTGTGGCCTACCTTGAACCGCAGGTAACACCTGTGGCCTGGCAGGATGGGGGATGTAAAAATATGCATCCTTCAAGTCCAACGCTACCAGCCAGGCTCCTTGGTCTAGGGCAGACAAGACCTGAGCCAGCATGAGCATCTTGAACTTCTCCTTTTTGAGGAATAGATTGACAGTCTGAAGATCTAAAATGGGTCGTAACCCTTTGTTCTTCTTCGGAATTAGAAAGTAGAGGGAATAGCAACCACTGCCTACTTCTGAAACCGGGACCCTCTCTATGGCCCCCTTGGCCAGAAGAGCTGTGACTTCCTCTTGGAGTAAATTTAAATGATCCTCCGGCAGCTGTTCTTGAAGTGGCAGAATAGGAGGAGGAAAAGAAAAGGAAAGGCAGAGAATAGCCCTCCTGAATGATCTGCAACACCCACTTGTCCGATGTTATGGACCACCAGTGGAGGAGATAAAGGATTCTCCCTCCACCTGGAGTAGCATGCTCTTGCAGAGTCACACTAGGAGCGCTTGGAGGCTGCTGCAGCCGAGATCTGGGTGGTAGACTACTTCTGGGTCCATTCTGAGGTCATAACGAGCAGAGTCTACGTCTTGCACACCTTGGGAAGTCAGCACAAGACAGTGGCTGGGATACAGTTGGCGCAGCTGGAAATTCCTTCCGTTACCACGGAAGGGGCGAAAGCTAGACTGGCCATGTGGTGTTACTGAGAGGCCCAAGGATCAGGCCGTAGCACGAGAATCCTTGAAGCGATCCAAGCCACAGTCTGCCTGCTCTCCAAAGAGACGAGAACGGCCAAAGGGAATGTCCATCAAATTAGCCTGGACATCGCCCAAGAAGCCAGATGTTCTTAGCCAGGCGTGGCGTCGTAAGGCCACCGTCAACGAAACCACTTTGCCTAATGAGACAGTTGTGTCAAGGCCACACCTAATGCTGAATTTTGCTGCATCTCTCCCAGCCTTCACTGCCTGGGAGAGTCCAGTCTGAGCCTCCTCCGGGACCCCTGGCAACACTTGCACAACCGTCTCCCAAAGGGAGTGGGAGAAACAGCCCAAGAAGCATGCGGTATTCACCGAATGCCATGCCAGGCTGGCGGAAGAAAACATCCTCCCAAGTGTTCCAGCCTCTTGGAGTCCCTAACTGGGGGGCGGATGGGAATGCACCATGAGAAGTCGAAGCCTGCACCACAACGCTCTCAGGGGTGGGGTGCCTTATTCACAGGAGCCCCTGTGCTAAGCTTGTGCCACGTACCTAGAAGGACATCAATAAGTGCCTCATTAAAGGGCAATAGTGGTTCTGAGGGGGAGCACTTTGGTCAGAAGATTAGTCCTGACCTGCACGGAGGGCACCTCCAGTCCAAGGACCTCAGCTGCCCTCCTTACCACCATGGCATAAGAAGCCCCCTCCTCTATAGCCACCGTTGGCAGAGAGAGCATGCCAGTATCTGGGGATGTGTGCAGTCCACAGATACCTCCTCGTGTTCTAAAGGGTCCATAGACCCCTCCCATTTCTCGCTCGTACCTGAAAAGCCCTGAAAATGACCAGGCGATAACATAGAACCTCTGGGTTCTACCGGCGCCGGAGTCTGTGTCTAGCAACGCTAATCCGACTCCCAGTTAATGGGGATAAGGATGGGGCTGGCACCGCTGGTGGGCGCCAGGGGCAGACTTCGGGTCCGACGCCGGGAAATGTCGCGTAGGCACGACCGGCATTGTCCCGGATCCATGAGCTGACTGCATCGAATCCGATGGAGCCCCTTCCGACCTCGTGGGCTCCGAAGGGTCACCAGCAGGGTTTGCCTGCTCAAATACGCGGCGCATGGCCCCGTAGAACAAGTTACTTACCTTCGGTAACAATATATCTGTAAGAGACCGATTAGTTATGGATTCCTCACCTTAGAATTACCCCCAGGCGTCAGACTGGATACGGAGAATTTTTCTTCAGCAGTACCCCTGCGCGTCGGTAGGTGGCGTTGGTCGACTCTGCATTAGTCGTTGACGTCGCGGTATCTATTAGACGCCGACCCTGCGTGCTGACGTCCGTTCTGTACACAACATTCCACGACAGAAGCGCAGAGCCATGCAAGACACTGAGCACTGGTGCACAAAACTAGGGCCCTAGAAGTCAGTTCGCAGAACGGGGAGGAAGGGTGGGGCGGTGAGGAATCCATAACTAATCTATGTCTCTTACAGATATATCGTTACCGGAGGTAAGTAACTTGTTTAATCTGAAAGAGACAATTAGTTATGGATTCCTCACCTTAGAAGAGATACCCCAGCAATACCACACTCGGAGGTGGGTCTGCGAACTAAGTTCACACCAGAAAATCCTGGAGAACTGAACGGCCAAAGAAGCAGTCTGTCCGTCGACTCGGCTGTCCAGGCAGTAGTGTTTGGTAAACGTGTGCAATGAAGCTGCCTGGCAGATGTCATGAAGGGGGACTCCACGTCCCAAAGCAGTAGTGGCTGCCGTCGCCCTGGTGGAATGGGCACGCAACCCCACTGGAGGTTTCTTTTTCGCTAAAGAGTAGCAGATTTTGATGCAAAGAATGACCTATCGAGAGATGGTTCGTTTCTGCACGGCCCGACCTTTCTTGGCGCCCACATAGCCAACAAAGAGCTGGTCATTCACCCGGGATTGTTTTGTGCGCTCCAGATAGAAGGAAAGCACACGTTTTGGATCCAGACGGTGGAGCCTCTCCTATTTAGAAGGATGCGGGAAGAAGGTGGGCAAAGTGATGGTCTGTCAGATGTGGAAAGAGGTAACCACTTTGGGAAGGAAAGAAGGCCGAGTGCGAAGGACAACTTTGTCCGGATGAACAGCCAGGAAAGGAGGTTTTGAAGAAAGAGCCTGAAGCTCGCTCACACTGCGAGCAGAGGTGATGGCGACCAGAAAGGCAGTTTTAAGTGTCAGAAGTCTGAGAGGACAGTTATGTAGCTGCTCAAAAGGAGCGCACATAAGATAGGTTAGAACCAGGTTCAAGTCCCACTGAGGCATTACGAAGGGAATTGGAGGATACAAGTGAGTAATGCCCGTAAGGAAGCAATTGACAATAGGGGACTTGAAAAGAGAAGGCTGGTCAGGAAGCCGAAGAAAGGCCGAAATGGCCTAAAGATAGCCTTTTAGAGTGCCCAGAGCAGAGCCCTGCTGGGCCAAAGAAAGAATGAAGAGGAGAACCTCTGAAAGGGGAGCAGAAAGGGGATCCACAGCCTTTGCTGCGCACCATGCAACAAATTTGTTCCATCTACAGGCGTATACCATTTTAGTGGAGGGAATCCTCGCTGCCAAGATAACGTTACAGACTTCGGGAGGAAGGTCGAAAGCGGTCAACTGTCGCCGCTCAATCTCCACGCAAGGAGGTGGAGGCTGGACAGGTTCGGGTGGAGGACCGTCCCCTGCTGCTACGACAGAAGATCCTCCCGAATGGGCAGTCTGATCAGAGGATCGATGGCCATATGCAAAAGCTCAGGATACCAGACTCTTCGTGCCCAGTCTGGGGCCACAAGAATGACTTGGACCCGGTGTGAGAAGCTGGGTTTCTGTTGCAGTAACCCCCCACGTTTTGCCAGACTACTGATGCACTTTGACTTGATGTGCCCTGGGTCCCTGCCAATCAGGGTCCCAGGGCCTGTGTTCTTTCCCCAAAACTAAACAAACCCAATTGGCATCTCTGGCCACAGGTCAGCCCCTGGTAAATGGTACCACAGGTACCCAGGGCACTGTGACCAGGGAAGACCTCTAAGGGCTGCAGCACTTACTGTGCCACACTTAGAGGCCAAGCACCATTACACACACACACTGCCTTTGCAGGCTGCGTTTTTTGGTGCAGAACAAAGTGAAGAGTCGACATGAATGAATGAAACTGCACTTCTAAAGCGCGTAGCTACCGAAGGCATCCCAGCGCTGAAGCGGATCACTGAAGCAGAAGAGAACGCTTCAGGAAAGAGCCACGTCTTTAACTGTTTACGGAAGGCCAGATGGTTAGGTTCCTTCCGTAAGTACAGAGGGAGGGAGTTCCATAATCTGGCGGCATTATAAGAAGAGCCGGCCGCCACTTCTGGCTCTCTTGAACCTGGGAACAACTGCCAGATGGAGCTCATCTGAATGCAGCTGCCTGTTCGCCCGGTAGGGCTGAACCAGAGAGTGATTGATTGGTGGACCATTTCCTCCCAACGACTTGTGGATGATGCACAGAGCCTTGAAGTTGACTCTCACCTGAATAGGAAGCCAGTGGAGGGACTTCAGGGCGGCCTTGCAGAGTGCCGATTCGAGATCCCCATGAGCATCCTTGCTGCGCAGTTCTGCACTATCTGGAGCTTCGCGAGTACCGATCTCGGGGAGCCTAGATATAAGGCACTGCCGTAATCTATCCGAGATAAGATGAGTGCCTGGATCATCAGCTTTTTGGCCTGGAAGGGAAGAAGGGGGAGCACTTTGCGAAGCATCCTGAGGATGCCATAACAGGAGGCAAGAACCTTTCTGGCCTGGGCTTTAAAGCGGAGGTCCTGATCCAGCCAGATACCCAGACTCTTTATCTCGGTCTTAGGAGCAGGAGCCGGGCCCATACAAGCTGGCCAAATAGTGTCTGCTTTAAAGCAGAGAGGATTGCCAAGAACCATAAGCTCGGTCTTGTCGCCGTTCAATTTTAAATGCGACCGATTCATCCACTTGGCAACTTCTCGAGGCAAGAACGAAGGCCAGTAGAAGCCTGGTCGGAATGATTCAGTGCTACGACCAGTTGGGTGTTATCAGCGTATGTCACTATGTGAACCCCAAAAGGAAGCACAATATCCGCAAACGGAGCCATATAAACATTAAAAACAGTGGGGCTTAGGGACGATCCCTGGGGAACTCCACAATGTAAGGGCAGGGATTTTGAGACACCCTCAAACACCTGGAAGGATCTTTCTTCCGGAAAGATTGCAGCCAAGTTAAGGCTGTACCGGTCACCCCCAAACCTCTAAGTCGGTGGACCAGAATTTGGTGGTTGACCGTATCAAAGGCTGCGCTGAGGTCTAAAAGAATCACAGCTGAAGATCCTCCTGCATCAAGAATCTTTCTGGATTCTTCGACAACCGCTAGCAGAGCAGTTTCAGTGCCTTGGCGCAGGCGGAAGCCAGTTTGAGAGGAATGGAGAAGGTTATGTGATTCCAGGAACGTAGAGAGTGCGAGGTTAACATGCTTCTCCGCTATCTTGCTGATCCCAGGGAGGAGCGAGATGGGACGATAGTTGCCCAGAGAGTCCGGGTCCAAGTTGGATTTTTTCAGCAGAGATTTCACCATTGCTCTTTTCCACAGGGGAGGAACAATACCCATGGAGAGCGAGGCATTGATCAGATCAACGATGATTGGGGCAACTGCATCGGCTACCTGCTTCAGAATGTCGGGTGGAGCTGGGTCTTTTGGCGACCCACTCTTAAGTGCTGATATGGCCTGGAACGATTCCCGATCCATCGGGGGAAAGGCCTCCAGAGAGTATTCCCTGTCAAGCGGGCCCGTGTCCTCATGGTGGAAATTTATGTAGCTGTCCACCGAGGGGAAGGATAAATAAATGTTTTGAATTTTATTATAGAAGTAATCAGCATGTTCATTGCAGTGATGACCTGATACATCAGGTACGTCTGGAGGAAGGGGGGCTTTGAGTCGTTTTTTCGCGATGCGAAAGGTTTCCCGTGGGGAATTGGCGGTCAGGGAAATCCTTTCCTCGTAATAAGAGGCCTGGGCCCTTTTGATTTCTGCCTTATAAGTTCTAATGGCCTCCCTATAATCCAATTTCTTGCTAGGAGAAAAAACTTTTCTCCAGACTTTTGATTTTTTTACACATCTGTTTTAGTTCCCGAAGTTTGGGGGGAGTACCAAGCCGTCTTATTAGACCCTCCTTTCATCAAGATCAATTTCTTCGGAAGGACCTGGTCAAGCGTGCCCTCGATCCAGTTGTTGAATCTTTCATTAGCAACAACTGGATTGATATCGGGGGAAGGCTTAGACCTTTACAATTTCAGGATCCCCTTATCTAAGGGGAGTTTAGACCAGAGACGAGACAAGGATCGTGTTGGCCGAGTTGGGAGGGCAACACTTGTAAGGGTCCAGGAAAACGGTATTAAGAAATGATCAGACCAGGGTAAAGGAATAGGTTCTTTCCCAATTATTTCCTCCAGGTTAGAGAAAATGGGGTCAAGGAGGTGTACTTTCGTGTGGGTCGCGAGCAGAACCTTCTGTGTAAGTTGATAGGCCGCAAGATCATGAGACATTTCAGTTGCGGCCAGGGATGTAAGATCGTCAAAATGCAGGTTAAAATCCCTCAAGAGTGAAATTAGCAGCCGTGCTAGCAAAATTCGCGGCGGTCTCCAATAGTGATTTACAAAATTGGCTGATCGGCCCGGGCGGGCGATTGATAAGAATACCTGAGAGAGAGCGTAGGAGTGAATCCTATTAAGGAGTGAAGGTTCTCACAGTCTGCTATCGGGCTGCTGAACATGCGGCAGCTAAGGTGGTCTTTGTGGATAATAGCGATACCGCCACCTTTGCCTGTCGTTCTATCCAGCCTCTGAATTAGATAGCCAGGAGGGAGGGATTGGACAATGTCAGGCTCCGAGCCTGAGTTAAGCCAGGTTTCTGTGAGAAACACAACTTCTGGACCTGAATCTTTTAGAAGAATGGAGATCTCCGCTACATGCTTAGGCAGCGATCTGCAATTTAGCAGAAGCATTTTATATAGTTTCCGGTAAAGCGGGGGGGCCGGGGGAGATAACAGGAACGTAAACGGACAGTGTGGGCAGCCCAGGATAGGCTTGCTGAGAAAGATGGAATGGGCACATTTCGCCCCTACAGCTCCATTTAGCTGCTCACCATTGTAACAAAAGTTATATGGGGGGGGGGGGAGAAGCTAGGGTTCTGGCCCCGGTCGGGCGCAGACGGGCTTGCCTTTGGCGCGCCTTCGGCGGTCGCGTCATCTGGCGCTTATGTAGCCCAGAAACAGAGCAGGGGTCCAGCCACTAGAGCGCTGACCCGGAAATGGCTGCTCGAAAGTGAGAGTGCGAGTGCAACCCACTGCCCTGGCATAGATCAGTCACCCCTCTAGCTGGGTGCCCTATACCAGTGGTGAGAGTACAGGTGCATGAGCCCTGTACCCCTACAGTGTCTAAGTCCATTCTTAGACATTGTAAGTGTAGTGCTGCCATTAAGTATATGGTGCTGGGAGTTTGTCATTACGAGCTCCACAGCACCATAATGGCTACACTGAAAACTGAGAAGTTTGGTATTAAACTTCTCAGCACATTAAACCCACACCGATGCCAGTGTGGGATTTAATGAAAAATTCACACAGAGGGCATCTTAGAGATGCTCCATGAAAAACTACCTACCACCAGTTTCAGCTGCCACCACCAGACATGTTTCTGGACCCCTGGGTCGAGAGCCTGCTGCTCTCGGGGGCCTGAAACAATGCACATCCTGGAACGAGGTGCCAAGCCTCCTCCCCCAGGATGGGCAGGGTCCACGAAGGGGAAGCTTCAAAGGCTTGCCGCCTTTGTGAGCTTCCCCAGGCCACTTGCTTTCAGCAACTGGTCCTCACTGGTTCAGACCCGCACTTCGGGCGGGAGAACCGGCGGGAAAAATAAGTGAGGAAGAGAGGTGTGCCCACCTCTGCCAACTCCACCCCTCAGGTGGGGGAGGCGAGGTGAAGCACAATTCTCATTCCCTGCCAACTTGCAGATGGGGGGACTCAGCCAACCAGGGAAAGGCTTATGCCCCCCCTCCCACTGGAGGGTGGGATAATAGGGGGTGTACCCACCCCAGGGAAGGGACCCATTGGTCCCAACCTTTTTACCTACCTGTAATGCTCCTAAATCTAGTATTTAGGGGTACTCCTGAACCTTGCTTTCTCAGACCAGAAGAAACTACAAGAAAAGAAGAAGGACTAAACAAACGTGCTGAAGATAACAAGAGGAAGACACCCACTGACTTGGCTCCAGCCCTACCAGCCTGTCTCCACCTCAAACCTGCTCTTGCGAAATCCTGGTGTGTCCTGCAGCCAGCAACCTTGAAAACCCCGGAGGACCTGCCTGCCTTCAACCACAAAGACTGTCTCCCGTGAACACCGGATTTGTTCATCTCCAACCTCTGGCTCCGGCCGGACACTGCGAATCCGCACCACTCTGCACCTGCCGTCCATGGCCCGAGCGGGTCTCCCCGGCGATCCTGAACCGAGGTCCAGCAACCCCTGACCTGCCTCAAGCCTCCAGCCGACGCCTGCAGCCTAAATCCGGAAGGTCCCCCCCCAACCCCGACCAGGAGCTGGTAAGAAGATCCGACCCTAAAAGGCACCCCTGCACCCGACGCCCCTACGCCCTTGGGTGGCCCAACTGACGGTGCCTAACCAACCCCCAACTTCCCTCTCGAAGTGGTGGTCGCACCCAGATGTCTTCGTCCCCAAGCCTACAGTGCCTTTGCAAACCGGAGGTTCCCCATTGCAAACAGGGCGCCCAACGTCAAAACAGCACCCTGCACCCGGCCGCTCTAGTGCAGCTGAGGGTGCCCCTTTGGTGCTACTTTGTTTCCCCATTTGCCCTGAGCTAAAGTCCAGGAGCTTTGCTCCCACAACCAAGTGGCCTGTTCGTCAGCAGCCAACCGGAGGCCCCCTATCCCCCATTGGATAACGTTGGGCCTCAGCACTCAGCCGCCCTAGTGCCGCTAAGGGTGTAACGAGAGTGCATCCCTGACCCTGGGGGACCCCTGAGTCTACCCCCAGAACGTCAAATCCCACTACTGAATACTTGCACTAAAACCGATAACACTATTTTCTTCCATAGGATAACATTGACTGTTTTTCTTCAAAAAGTTTTTAAGTGTGGAGTTTGAAAACCTAAAGACATTCTTTAAAATTGTACTAACAAAAACAATTTTACTTACCGGTTTACAGGAGATGTCCCAGTGTAGTATCCAGGTATACTACACTGTGTAAGAAAAGTAATCTCAAAAGTAACTTACCTGTAATTTTACTCAAAATCCTATACATATAGTATATGTACTGTATTCTGAAAAGCATTGCATTATCAGTAACACTACTGTAATCAAATCAAAGTACATTTACAATTGTAATCCAAACTGTTACAAACCGTATATTTACTGCAAAGTACTAATCACTTACCTGTGCCAGGCTTGCCTGGTTCTAGTTAATAAAATAACTAAAAGAATATTTTTATACAAAAACAATTGGTCTGAAGTTCAGTCTTTGAGTGTGTGAATTCATTTGCTGACTGAGTGGGTACAACAAATGCTTAACACTGTCCTCTGATAAAGCCTTACTGCTTGACCACACTACCACAAATAGAGAGGGAGGTGCTATCTAACCTTACACCTCTGCCTACCTTTGGGGTTCCACAGGACTCTGTGCACACTATACCTCACTTTGGTATAGTATATACAGAGCCAGCTTCCTACACCCGATCTTCTTCTGCACTCTGGGTAGAAGTGGTATAGGCGGAAAAGCATATAGAAGACCACAACTCCACTTGTGACGAAAAGCGTCGCTGAGCGAGTGCCGCTTCAGAAATTCCAACACGCAGAACTGACATTGCGTGTTCTCTTCGGTGGCGAATAGATCTAACCAAGGCTTTCCCCACTGCTGAAAGAGACCTTGCACCACCTCAGAGTGAAGACACCATTCGTGATCCATCATGCACCGGCAGCTGAGTTCGTCCGCCCTAGCGCTCAGAAAATCTGCCAGGTGTTGAACCACCAGGGACATGCCCTGATGTTCCAGCAACTTCCAGAGACGAAGTGCCTCCTGACATAGGGTCCATGACCCCAACCCGCCCAGTTTGTTGCAGTAACAGTAGTGCAGGTGTTGTCTGTGAACACCTGCACTACTCTCCCTTTGACAGAAGGAAAGAATGCCTTCAGTGCAAGACGGATCGCCCGAAGCACTAGAAGGTTGATGTGGAGCCCGGACTCCGCTAGAGACCAGAGGCCTCTGATCTCCACCTCTCCCATGTGGCCGACCCACCCCAGAAGTGATGCATCTGTCACCACTGTGAACTCTGGTTGGGGAAGGGAGAGGGATCCGTCGTTGACCCAATCCTGGTTCGTTAGCCACCACTGCAATTGGTGTGCAGTGCCCTCCGAGATCTGGACGCAATGGGAAAGATTCCCCTGATGCGGTGCCCACTGGAACTTCAGGTCCCACTGCAGAGCCCGCATATGCCACCTGGCATAGTCCACCAGCAGGATACAAGAGGCCATGAGGCCCAGTAGCCTCAGGGTCATTTTGACCGAAACCCAGGTTCAGGTGCAACTTTGGCACGTTGACTGTGAACCCCAGCGAATGCAGGAGGTCTGCCGTAGTCTGAAGGTGGGCGACGACAGCCTGGGGCGAGCCCGCCTTCAACAGCCAGTCGTCGAGATAGGGGAAGACTGGAACCCCTGATCTGCGCAGATCAGCTGCGACCACCGCCATCACTTTCGTGAACACCCAAGGGCCGCTGGTAAGGCCGAAGGGGAGCACGGTAAACTGAAAGTGCTCGTGGCTTACCGTGAACTGCAGGTAACGCCGATGGGCCGGCAGGACAGGGATGTGAAAATAAGCGTCCTGCAAGTCCAACACTACCATCCAGTCTCCAGCATCGAGGGCAGACAGGACCTGAGCCAGAGACAACATTTTGAACTTCTCCTTCCGGAAGCGGTTGACGTTCCTGAGATCCAAGATAGGATGCAGGCCCTTGTCCTTCTTGGGCACCAGAAAGTAGTGGGAATAACAAACTATCTACTTCTGGGGCAGGAACTCGCTCAATGGCTCCCTTGGCCAAGAGAGCCGTAACTTCCCGTTGGAGAAGGGTCAAGTGATCCTCCGACATTCGACGGAATTGAGGTGGCATGGATGGAGGGGTAGTCTCGAAGGGGAGGGAGTAGCCCCTTCGGACCATCTGCAAAACCCACCTGTCCGACGTGATGGTGAGCCAGTGGGGGAGGTGATGGCGAATCCTGCCGATCACTGGCGAATGGTGGCCCTGAAAGGTCGTACTAGGAGGGCTTGGAGGCTGCTGCAGAGGGGGCGCTGGTGTCCAGACCCACGACGGTGGGTCCCATGTCCCCAGCCACGCAGAGGCTGGACAGCTTGCGCAGGCCTGTGGCTCTGGACGGAAAGTGGCGGGGCACCCCTTCCATAGCCACGAAAGGGGCGAAAAGCAGGCTGCGCTGGGCAAGAGTTGGAAGTGAGGCCCAAGGACCTGGCCGTAGCCTTGGAGTCCTTAAAGCGCTCGAGCGCTTTGTCGCCAAACAAGCGACTGCCATCAAAGGGCATGTCCAATAGTGTAGCTTGGACATCACCCAAAAAGCCAGTGGACCTAAGCCAGGCGCAGCGTCGTAGGGCTACTGACGTTCAAATCGTCCTGCCTAGCGAGTCGGCGGTGTCCAGCCCACACCGTATGGCGAACTTCGCTGCGTCTCTCCCTTCGGCCAATGCGCGGGAGAGCACGGCCCGGGCCTCCTCTGGGCACTGTGACAGCACCTACGCGACCGTGTCCCACACAGAATGGGAGTAATGGCCCAAGAGACATGCGGTGTTCACCGACCGCAGTACTAAGCTGGAGGAAGAAAACATTTTCTCGGAGATTGCGGAGTTTTCCGCACTCCGCGTTACGCGTAGCTCGCGGAGTTCCGAAAAACTCCGCTCACCGGAGTTTTTTTCCCCTCGCTCGCGTTCGTCAACGTCATGTTGGCGAGCGCGAAAAATCCACCTCCCGGCGAGATTTTTCCTCGTTCGCAATCGTCAACATCAAGTTAGCGAGCGCAAGCGTGGAAAATGAACCTCCTGCCGAGATTTCTCAACGCGGGGGAGGGGGCGGTGTCAGGTTTCTCATTGTGAGTGGTCACGTATGCTCGCGACCGCTCGCGTTGAGAAACTGCCTATTCGCGTTGAGAAAGCTGCCGCTCGAGTAAAAATCTACTCGAGCGGCAGAAAGGAAAGCAGCGCCCGCTTGCGCTGTGCATGGTGCAGTTCGCGATGATTTGCACAGTGCGGACAAGCATCCAGCACTGAAAATGACCGCGAACAGCATTTTTCTATCGCACTCCGCCGCTTGCGGAGCTCTGCGTAGCTGAGTTTTTTTCCCACTTCGCGGAGTTTCGCGTAGCGCAACCCCGCGAACTCTGCCCAGGGTTAATCAGGTGGTGCGGTAGGGAATGCGCCCTTGGAAGTCGAGGCTTGGACCACCAAGCTCTCAGGGGAGAGTTGTTGGGAGAGGAAAATGGGGTCGCCCGGGCCGGGCTGTGGCATTGGGCAAGCATCCTATCCACAGGACCACCTGTGTTGGGCTTGGACCGAGCGCCCAAAAGGATGTCCGTGAAGGCCTCATTGAATGGCAGCAGGGGCTCCGACGAGGCCGCTGCCGGTTGAAGCACCTCAGTCAGGTGGTTAGTCCTAACCGCCACCGTAGAAGCTCGAGGTTTAAGGCCTCAGCCGTCCTACGCAACACCACTGCATATGATGCACCCTCCTACGTAGCCACGGTAGGGGGAGAAAGCATGCCAAGGTGTGGAGAAGTGTCCAGACCACTGGCCTCACCCAACTCCTCTCTCCAGTCCGGTTCTTCCAACTGGTCTGCCAGAGGGTCCACAGACTTCTCCCAGTCCTCCTCACCCTCCTCTGGTAGCCACTCAGGGCGATAGGGAACACCAGGGGAGAACAGAGGTACAAAAGTACCAGTCGGCGCCGATCCCTACGTCGGGCAACCTTGGTCCGGCTCCGTGTCCACGTTGAGGGGGAGGCCGGGGTCCACGTCGGTTGGGGACACAACTGGCGTTGGAGGGGGCGGAGGTTTCACCAATAGATTCGGCACCGGAGGTGTCACAAGGTCGACCGGCGCCGATCTGGATCCCTGGGGGCCCTGCGCCAGAGCCGAAGCTGCCGACATCGAAGGCCTAGAGCGCCCAGCCGAGTCCGTGGGGCCCGAAGGCTGCCCAAAAATAGAATGGAGGGCTTCGTAAAAACTACGAAGTTGGGAGGGGGTCGCTCCGGCTCCCGGAAAAGGAGGGAGGCTCTGAGTCGACCCAACAGGCTCCGAGGGCAGGGCTGGACAACCACCATCCGCATCCGGCGTTGGCCGACGGGGAGAACGCGAAGAGCGACGGTGCTTCTTCGCCTTCTTTTTGTGCTTCGACTTACCCGAAGATGAAGACTTCGACGAGGAATGGTGGTGATGTCTCCGCGACCTCCCTCTCGACCGGGACCTCGAGTGGCGCAGAGTCGACTGCCGGGCCTCCAGAAGCTTTCGGGTCTGCTCCCGCAAATACTTCAGGGCCGGCAGTCGGAGCATGACTTCGGGTCGTGGTCGCGCTCCAGTCACCAGAGGCACACAAGATGGGGGTCCGTCACCGACATCAGCTTGTGGCAGGAGCCACAAGGCTTGAAGCCGGTCCACCAAGATGACATCCCTCTGCACCAGGAGTCGTAACGACTCAAAAAGACGTCGACAAAAAGTCGCGAAAATAGAGTCAAAAAGTGACTCGAGGTACCGCTCTCTCCGGATCTGCGCTGGCTGGCGCGGAAAAAGAAACTGGCGTCAGCGCGCAGGGACGGCATCTAAGTAGATAGCATTACGTAATTCCGGCAACCACGGCGCCAACGACGAGCACGGAGTCGACAGACGCCACCTACCGACGCAGAGGTACTGCTGAAGAAAAATTCTCCGGATCCAGTCTGACGCCTGGGGGTAATTCTAAGGTGAGGAATCCATAACCAATTGTCTTTCAGATCAATTCTTTTATTCATGTGGGGTTCGCTCCAGCTCCCGGAAATGGAGGGAAGCACGGAGTAGACTCCGGTTACGCAGAACCGGGCCTAGAGCGTCTGTGTTCCTTACTTCGATCATCGACGGATGATAGTTAAGGCGAAGATGAAGTCCGTTTAGACTTTTTTCTTGGGCCTCTTTCCACAGTGTCCCGAAGACCTAGAGTGGGGCTCTGGGAGCGGTCCCGCGACCTCTTATTCGATCAGGACCGGGATCTCTGCCGAGTCTCGCTGGTGTTAACTGCAAGGAGCTTCATAGCCCACTCCTAAAAGGCCTTCATAGTCATGGCCCCACATTTCAAGCACGACTGAGTCGTGGTTGCACTTGAGACACCAAAGACATACGAGGTGGGGGTCGGACCGACATGGTGCAGTGACAGGTGCCACACGGTTTAAAGCCGGTCTTTCTAGAAGACATCCCTCGACACACCCAAAAAGTTTTGGTTGAGAAAACGTTTTAAATAAACTGCCAAAAAGCGACAGAGGGGTAGCTCATCCCAGATCGGCGGTTGACTGGCGCAGAAAGAAAAGGACTGACGTACGTGCGCCTATAGGTGAATGCGACATCATAACCGATGCAGTCACATGGAGCTGAATAGAGCCACCCGACGGCGTGCGCAAGGGGTACTGCTCAAACTAAAGTTTGTGATCCAGTCTGACGCATGGTGAATTCAAAGGTAAGGAATCTGCAGCTAGAAGTCTGTATCAGATAATTACAACAATCAGCTCATCAAGGTTCCAGAATGAAAACTACTCGGAGTGCGATCACCGTATATATCGTGTTCTGATCATTTGCAGTCTTGTTCACACTAACTGCACTTGATCCTTTTTGATTAGATCAAGTGTGTGGTCGAGAAGGAAAAATAACATTTCCAGGAGGTATGCTTTTACATTTCTTACCTGTTTGAGTTTCTTCTTTTTCTCTTTTGTAGATAATGTTTTGTCCTTAATAATGTTTTCTAAAAGCTCCTCCATTGCCACTTGTGAGGTAGACCGTTTCTGTTCTTCAAACTCCTGGGCACTTATCTGTTTACAGAATGAATAGGTTGGGAGCATTGCACTTACTTCTGTCACTGGATGTGCGATCTAAAAAGCAAAACACTTTATTCAGGATGCTGTACCAGTTCATAAAAATATATACACTTAACTTCAATTGCGTCTTAATACAAACCAATCATGGTATACCATAAAATTACCACATCCCTTCTCCTCTAAACCATCGTGTATGTACACGAAAGAGGCAGAAGTACATCTCTGGCAGATGCACTGTGAGAGGATATCCGTACTAGGATGAGAAGCCTTTAAACAGACCGATAGAGAGAGACAGATATTTTACCCTTCGTTGAACCGTAACTTACCTTTAACTTTCCCCCCCAGTGAATTTGTTTTATTTTACGGTATACAGCATTTACCGGTTATGTACCCGTTCTGTGCTTGTGTATGGGCTTTGGCCAGGACCAGCACCACCCAACACCCTTCAACCGTGCGCAGCAAGGGTTGGCAACAGGGCCTGCCTAATCTTGCACCAAGCATAATTTAGCTAGCTGACAAATTTCATACAGATTTAGCCAACTGGACCAGAGTTAGTTAATGAAACTTTTATTGCGCCATTTATCTTTGTGCCCCTTTTGACTGATCTGCTGAAAATGTGATAGAACGAACAGAAAGCTACACATCTGCCAAACCTGGTGTCTGCCACAGTTTAATGGATCTGCATGAAATTTGGCAAAATTAATAGTAAATTGAACATAGTCAACTACAACTCTCACCATGCACTCCTAATCACCCCACATACTAAATATCACTCATGACATCTGCTGTAACATCATTGATATCACTTCAACATTTCCAATAAAATTGACAAAACTGTGCATGGCAGGGGCGCGAGTTACAGTTACTTGAGATAATTGATGAATTTCAGTGGTTTTGTAAGTTTAAAATGGGATGTTTTAACTGACATTTTCGCCTAACTATAATGTTCCTTTAGCTTTTATTTTTTTCAGTGAATTTCTAAGTTTATTTTTTTTAAATGCAAAGTAAGATATCACACCTAACTAACACTGGTTTCTTTTCTCAATTTTTTTTATTTTTATTTTTTTATTTTTTTTAACATTACAAGGCTCCTGGGAACCCATCTCAGAGGACTCGTCATTCTTTTAAGGGAAAGGAGAGTGTGTCCCCCCCTCCACATACATGGCCCTGGGGACCGCATCCTCAAGGGCTTAGATTTAGTTGCCATGGGTGCCGCGGTCCTTCTTGGGACCTACAGCAATTAGAGCTTTGGGGGCCACAGGGGTAGCCCTATGGCCCCCAGCTTCCCTTCCCGCATCAATCCTGGGTACGGCAGGAGTTGGCTGCATCTGTTTGTTCCCACCCACTCTGTCTGTGTTTAAACAAACTGAAGTTCTCCCTGACCGCTCTCTCTGGAAGGGAAACAGCAGTGCCCTGGGGGATGGGGTCCCTGAGACACTGCTGCCATCGGGGCGAAGGGAATTGTGATCCTTTGGGTACCGGATGGCTCAGGTAAGAGGAGCCCCCATGCCTTCCTCCCCAAATTAAAAATGCTTTGGCTCTGGGGATGGCGACTCCGGGGCCTTGAAAAGGATGAGGGAGGAGGGCTGCACGCCACCTCCCTATTATAAATTATATCTGCCAGAGGGATTGGGTCCCCAGGGAAATTCAAAGATTAGGGCATTGGAGGGGGGCCCTCACTATGTATTGCTCATACCCTCACATATTCAATCACTTATGGCATTTTCAATGATTGCATTGATTTCATCCCTAATGAGATCTGAAATTACATAATTAATAACACTGTGTATGGCGGCAGAATGAGTTATAGTTATTTGAGGTAATTATAACTGGTAAACTTCAGTTTTTTTTATTTAAAACATTACCTTTTCAATTACATTTTACCCAACTAGGTCACTTTCACTTTTGTTTTTTTTAGTGAATACACAGACTAATATGGCTGGATTTCTTCTACTTTAACCCTTTCAAGTCCACACAAACTTTTTAAAACACTGTTTCAAAAACTATTGAACTGATTTACAACAAAACAAGCAAAGACACTTTCTAGAGTAAAGTTCTACTTCCATGTCAAGTTTGGTTCAATTTAGTTCAGCTTTTTTTTTTTTATTCTTTAGCAGTGAGCAAAGATTACAGTGGCAGTTAAAATTGCAAACGTCACGTTTTTGGTACCCCTATTTATGACCACCCATCATGGATCTGCACGAAACTGGTCATGGCAAACCCAAACAGTGCTAAAATATTTAAAAAAACACAAAGGCTTTTCAATGGATAATCTGACCTAAGCATAACTAGATGGCCATCGCCAGTGTGGAATAAATTATATATTTTATATGACCTGTCAAGCTTAAATCTATGTATCAAAATCATTCAGAAAATATTTGCATCAGCACGCCACACAGCCTCAAAATCTGCTAACGATGCCTGAGAACAGTCTATTCAGTGCAAGCAATGATCAACTTTGCAGCTCATTGGAACAAAGTAAACTGGAGTGATTTGGGAAAACACGAAGCACTGCAAAAATCACTAACCGGATCTATAAAATTATACTACTGAAAAAGTTACTTACCTTTGGTAACTATCTTTATGGTGGATACACTATGTGCAGATTCCAATAGGTCTTTCTTTGCCAGGAGGTGGGGGTCACAACTATATTTTAGCTATAGAACCACCACTCACAAGATGTCAGAAGTTGAACAAAATGCCACCTCGACACATGGACATCAGTTCCTCATCCTACCCTCCCGCCCCAAACACCCTCAGGAGTGGACATGACATTGACAGAAAGTTTGCTGTATGAAACTAACTTACGATCTTAAAAAAAAAAAAAAAATTGTATGACCATGGCTGGGTGGTTCAGTGAGGAATCTGCAAACAGATAGTGTCCAGTGTCCACAAGAAAGGTAATCTGGTGGATGCTTCTACTTGCAGATTGCGGTCCTCTTGAATCAATCACCAAGCAGCACTTCTGTGAATCTAAGGAGATGATCAAACTATAGAAGGTCCTGCAGCACATATCTGGCAAAATGGCCATCACTGAGTCTACGCAACAATGCCTGGTGAAGATACAGACCGAACTTCTCTATAGCCTGGCAAATATCCAGTACAGGAATATCCACAGTCAATGCCAAAGAAGCAGCCTTCACCCTGGAATGGGCCCTCAATGTCCTTGGCAGGGTTTCTTTTTGGCAAACATTTGATATAACGCCCAATCCAGAATGGAAAATGGTTTGCTTCTAGATCACCAAGCTTTTCTTGGAACCATCCTAGCTAAGGAAAACTAATGATCAATCCAGTCAATGAGGTCTTGCTGTGGTAAAAACGGAGGACCACTTGAGGATCTAGGCAAAACAGTAATTCCTCCTTTTTGTGGGGACAAGGAGTTGGGTTAAACTGATGCACTGACCCACGTCAAACAGGAAGACAGCTTTTATCACAGAAGCCTTGGTCTTAGAACCAGCGTGTCTGGAGAAACCATTATTAAAGAAGGATGAACACAGACAGGGCCTGCATATCAAGAATGCAGTCACAAATGCAACTATGAATAGGCTCAAAAGAGATCCATGAAAAACGTCAGCATCAAATTAAGGTCCCACTGAGTCATAGGAAAGAGAGAAAGGGGGAATAAATCAGCCCACCCCTTCAATAAAACTATAAAAAGGTTAAACAGCTGATCCTAGTAAACACGAGAAGACTCAAATGAGCAAACAAATATCACCAACTGTGCCCACAACAAAGCCTTGTTGGGTCAAGAAAAGCTGTGCTCAATCTCCAGGACAGACAGTGGAGGCTCTGGAAGTTTGAATGCATGAGCCGCCCCTTTGATGCAGCAGGACGTCCACCCAAAGTGAACGCATAAGCAGAGGGTACATGAACAGGCAGAGCAGATCAGAGTGCCGTAGGCACTGTAGGCAATCGGGTGCACTCAAGCTAATTTGTGCACGGTCTTCCGCAGCTTCCTGAGAAACTGTTGAATCAAACGAAGCAGAAATGTGTAGTGGAGAGGAGTCCCATTTCAGATCAAGGTCGTCTCCCAGGGCTCCTTGAAGTGGAAATTGCAGGGCATAGAACAGCAGGCAGTGCTTGTTCTCATGCACAACAAAATGGTCCAGCAGAGAAGAACACCTGAGGGTGAAGATGGACTGCCCACTTCTGGGTGAGGATGCAATTTTTGGTTGGCCAGGCTGTGTCAATGGAGGTCCATTGGCCAGTGCGCAAGCCTGAGCCCGTCACCACAGCCTAAAAGTGTCCAGTAACAAGGGACATGAGCCCATACCACACTTCTGGGTATACTATATTGCAGTTGGGTTTTTTGTTGGTACCTGAACTGACCCACAGAAGATGAAGGGCAGGAGTGCCTTAGGGGCCAAGTAGGCTGCAAGATGCTTGAGCAGGTTGATGCGAGCCTTTGCTCCAGGGCAGTCGAAAGGATTCTCCCCTCCAGCACTTAGAGATGACCTCCCCACTTGAGGGAGGAGACATTGGTCTCCTCCCTCAGGTGGCAAGAAAGGTTCCAGAATGTCATGTGATTAGTTATCAGGCACCGCTGCAGACTATGTGACGCCTCCAGGAAAATCAGATGTCATTAAGTACGCCCCAATGCTGAGACTGGAATTTCAGACAAGATTCAAGTAGTGAGAAGGACCGAACGTACTGGGTGGACAAGGCTGGAGAAGAGCTTTCTCCAAAAGCATCAGAATCATAGCTGTGGGAAGGTAAGAAGGCCTTTACACAGGGTCCAGCTCTGTCCTGATGAAGAGAAGACACTGTTCTAGAGGAGCAACATGTAGAGGAGAATAGAAAATCCCAGGTCAAAGAACAGGGGAACTGTGGCCTGCAGGTGTTCAGACACCAGTTGCAACAAGCCCACCAGCAATCCCTCCTTGAGGTATGGCTAGACATAATCCCCCACCAATGAAAATGTGCTTCAAACATTACTTTTGTGAGAACTCATGATCCAGAGGGTAATTTAAATGGGAGGACCACAAATTGGTAAGAGTGGCCTCCTCCAAGCCCACCATAATGTGAGTGAAAAAATGCTTCCTGTAAATTGAGTAACACCATTCGGTCTTCTGGTTACAGGTCCAACAGAAATTGCACCAGAGATAATCTTGAACTTGTCTATGCAGAGGAACACGTTCAGCAATTAAAGATTCAGAATGGAAAAGTGGCCTCCATTTTTCTTGGGAACAAGAACAGCATCCTATACCAGGTCGTTCTCTGGAACCAAATCTATGGATATCATACTGCAAAATCAAAAGTCATGTCAAATCTTTTAATTTTTCTTTCAGGAGGAGCAGTTGATTCAAGGGCTGAAGGATATTTACGTCTTACAGCTTTGAAGATGACAATCAGACTTTGGAGTTACTTTAAGAAATTCAGAATCTTGCTGGAGTGGTCTGTAGTTTTTTTTTTGTAGGCCTGGTGTTACTGCCTTAACCATTGCTGAAGTGAGAAAATCCTCTGCCATCTCCAAAAGTCCTGGGACTAAGGGTTAAAGTGGCTTTGGGGACGCTCCTTGGTGCAGAATATCAAAATTAAAAACGGATGACAAAGGTATCTCAATTGGTATGTTTAGCTTTGCTGCTCTTCTGGCCAGATCTTAATAAAAAGTTAGATCATCTAATGGTGGCAGACTGGAGGGAGACTGGGCTGGCGATGTAGTGGTATACAGATATATATCTGTATTAGTACATGGAGATTTAAATCTAGTGCGAGATGTAGTGCCCCTTGTTGGCAAAGGCCTAGGAAATGTGCTTTTAGGTGTCTGTGGAGACTGTTTCGACGCAAGTACAGGTGACACTGAAGCAGCCTTTGACATTTTTCTGGAGGTGCCCAGTATAAAGGCCTTAGAGGGGATTGTAGCGGAAAGGTATTATTGGAGCGATTGGATGATAAAGCAAGGATGAGAGTCCGGAGATGTAGCTTGTCAACCAGGGCAAACAGATGTTTCTGATCGGTCTCTCCTTCCAGGATTGGAATGTTCGACTAAAAGTGAAGAGATTATCACCCAAGAGGGTTAACAGTAAATGGACAGTGAAAGGAGATATAAAGCAGGCCCTAGAGACTTAGGAAAAAAGGTGTACTTATTTTCTATTAGATGTGGATGGTGGTCTTGCCAACGAAGAATGAGGTCTCCGCGACAGTGATGTCTAGACAGGAAATGAAGTTGATTTTTTGTGATGTTTTTCTCAACGACAAAGCTGAGCAGTCTGTGTGTTGACAATGTGTGGACAGCGAGTAGGTAAGTTCTGATTGCCTTGACATCGCAGATGGTGATCTCAACTTCTATCTTCAGTAACGTTGAGGTTGCCGTCGATCAACTTCGATCTGTGTGGACATTGATGACACTTTGCTCTACTAATTCTCTCCTACCTCTGTGGTCCTTAGTAGTAGGTTGAGATGCTGATTTTTACAGTCTTTTCTTCCGCGTCTCTTCTTCAGCCCCCATGTCTTCCAACATGTCTTAGTTTTATACCTTCTCTGTCCTTTAAAGTTCTGACATTTTTGCAGATGTCACATTCATGGACAGAATGAAAGGTAGGATACCACACCATGTACACTCTGTGCATCAATAACAGCCTTTCATCTTCCACAGAAGGTGCACTTTGAGAACAGATCAGGTATTTTTACTGAAAAACGATTTAAAGTCTGGGAAATAAACTGTCTCACTTGACAGCAGACAAAAAAGTTCGAGTGAAGCCAAGTTAATTGTTTTTCTGACTAGAAAATATAAGGTTTTAAAGTTGAAAAAGCCTTACAGGCGTCTTGAGATCCTTCTATCACGAGCCGGAAAAAAGAACTGTGTTAGAAAGGCTTCTGCCAGTACAAGGCATTGTGGGATGGGTGGAGTAGGAAATTGGATTGATTGGGGTGGGTGACGGCACACCTCAATGAATAATCACAACCATTGTCAGGGTGAACCCTTAAAGTCAATAAATTAATGCAAGCGTAGCACCTGGGTAGCTTTGGTACAGAGCAAACAGGCTTAGCTTATGTAATGTCTAAAGTATATATGCAGTACCAAAACAGTAATAAAGTGAAAATGCGAAACAATAAAAATCCCAAATCAAATTAGAAAAATAAACTGCAATAAACAAAATGATAAACATCCAATAAGGTGAACAGGAGATAGTATTCCTACTTAAAATAAAAAAATAAAAAATCATAAGTGCCAATGGTCGCTGTAGATCAGGACATACACGCAATTTGAGGCTAACCACCATGGAGCACAGGTCAGATACAATGAGCTTCATTCTGGTCAAAGATTTTACCTTCTGATTTTGTTCTTTGAGTCCCAATCATCACAGGAGTATACATCTAAAGCCCCCTGGACCACAAGGGAGGCAGTTAGAGACTCACAGGCTGTCAGGCAGAGGCCAACAGCAGTGTCCCGTCAAAGTCCAGTTGCCACTGATCAGCTGGGAAGTTGCAGGAAAGGCCTCTTGTAGCTTGTTGCATCTCTGTAGCTTGAATAGGTCAGTCTTATGGCCCTTGGAGAACATGTTCTTTTGGGTACAAGGGGGGAGCAGGTCCAGTCCTTCAGGGCTCCTCTCAGGTCACAAACAGCAGGTCCAGTCCTGTTCTTCCTCAGGTCCAGCAGTTTTCTGAAATGGTTGCCTGGAGGTGTCAATTGTAGGAAGCTGCCTCTTTTTGCACAGTATACCTCTTTTTGGTATACTATATAGTCTAGGTATCCATTATCAGCGGACAGGGGCTTGCTCTAGCAATCCCAAGGTGCTCTCTTAGGGGGTAGTGTGATCGAGCAGTCTTAAGCTTATCAGAGAAGAGTGCTAGACATCTGCTGCATGCACCCAGTCAAGAAATCATTCATACACACGACTCAATAAGGAGATCCACACCAATTTATAAAAATAACATATCTTTGTATAACTTTAGGAACCAAGATCATAAAAATCAGGTAAGTATGTTTCGAGTTAGGAATATTTAAAATTTTTAAAAGTCAACACTTAGTGCAATATCTGGAGCGGTAATGTTATCCGATGGAGAAAAGACATACTGCATACAGGTACTTAACAGCGACTTACAGGACCAATCTTCCAGACTTAAGGTGAGTATAGGGCTGGGTCGAAGGCAGCAGCAACAAGTTACCTCGGGCAGCACTGGAGCAACCAGGTGCTTTTCAGCATCGGGTGCCTGTGTAAGTCTATGGGGATCAATCAGGTCACAAAGAGGCTGCAATCTGGGAATGGGGGACCAGTCTGGCTGAACCAACAAGGGGGCTCAGGTCTCAATGCTAGGGGACGTAGGGACACCTTTGGCCGTCTTCTCCTCAGGCCGGGGCAGCCGGGTGCAGAGGTGTTCTCAGATGTTGGGTTTTCACGAGCAGAGACTCAAGGTGGGGGCCTGTACACAGAGGCTGCAAGTGGCGTCGGGAAGTCCACTCTTGGCAATCCCAAAGTAGGCTTCGTCTCTGGAGGGTCTCGGGACCACGCTGGCACCATTGGCCCACTTCGACTCTGGCTAGGGGGCACGGGTCCAGTGGTGCTTTCCGGTGTCAGCGGTCTAGAGTCCACACAGTTCTTCTGAGGTGCCTGCAGGATGCAGGGGAGCAGCTCCACTACTCCACTGGCGTTCCTGGGTCTTGGGTGCGGCAGTCCTCACAGGCTTTTGGGCGCACAGCAGCTGGAGGATGAGTCTTGTTTAGCACAATTGTCGGGGACAGCAGACAGGCCAGTAGGGCTGGCGCCAAGTCAGTTGCTGGTCCACTGTTCTAGCTTCTGAGGCTCTTCAGTGTACTTTCAGGTCAGCAGGATCTGATTTCCTGGAGCCAAGGACTTCCCAAAATACTAGATTTAGGGGTGTTAGAGGATTGTAGGGTAGTAGCGACTAGGCTACTTACCTATGGGGTTACTACACCCCCTATAGGACCACTTCCTATGGGAAGTTGGCATAACCCTGCCCCAGAGTTCCTAATTCTGCCATCATCAAGATGGCAGACTTAATTTTTGTGTCCACATCAGGTAGCCCACCTTAGGGGTGGAACTAGCCTGAGGGTGAACACGCCTCTCCGACTACTAATTTTCCCACCTGTCCAGGTGCCAAATGGGCCCTGGCCAGGGGGGTTGGCATCCCTTCACCTCTGAGGGAAGTCAAATTCACATACCAAGGGCGGCGGGCTCTTTGAAGCTCCCTGCCTTGGAATGTTAATTTACAGGACATCCTGCTGGAGGCGGTGTAAAACACATTCTGCCGGAAGAGGCTTTGTTCCTAACCTCCCAAGAGCGGGAGCTCGCACAACTGAGGGTCAGAAACTTGTCTGTGGTGGCAAGCTGGTCAGGACCAGTCAGCCAGCAAACTAGTAGTTAATAGGTTTCCAGGGGGCACCTCTAAGGAGCCCTCTGGGTGCATGTATTAATAAATCCATCACTGGAATCAGTGTGGGTTTATTAATACAAGATGTTTGATACCAAACATCTTTGGTATCAGTCAGGCCTTCATGTAGCGAGGGAACTCGTTTTTACCAGTGTCCAACACATGTACTTAAAATGGCTTACCTGGTCACTTGTATTCTCGAAGAATTGACTGACATTACAGGGACATATGTGCTCCTGCAGTTATGTCCACACATGTAGAATAGTGCACCCTTCCATAGGGCGGTAAGGCCTGCTATAGGAGTGGCTTACCTACACTGCATGCAGTGTCTGTAGGCATGGCACACAGGAATGTGTGCTGTGTCGTGTTTTCACTTTTGTCTGCACCAAGACACAGCCTACAATGTTAGTCTGCATGAGTTAGGCGAGTGGTCCCTTAGGGTAGCACAATATATGCTGCAGCCCCTAGGGACCCTCTTTAGTACCCATGTCCTAGGTACCGGAGGGGGGCACCATTTACTAGGGACTTACAGGGGCGCCAAAGGTATTGCCAACGAAGGGAACAATTGTACAGTTTTAGGGAAAGAGATCTGGCACTGGGGACCTGGATAGCAGGAACCCAGCACTTCGTAAAAATTGCATCCAATACCAGTCAAAAAGTGGAAGTGACAATGTCAAAAAGGGGCACTTTCCTACACAACATTAATGCCCGACACAAACTAATGGGTGGGAATAACTCCTGGGCCCACCCTAACCTACGGGATAAATGTTCCAGGGCCAACCCTACCCCACTTTAGGCATTTTCAACATGGCAAAAGTCTTCAGCCTCCCTGAACTTGGGCTCTGAAGGCTGTGTGTGTGGAGAGTGATATAGTAATCATAATGTCCATCAATTTCTAACAGCAAAATCCAGTTTGAAACAGCCATTGTACCCCCAATACACACAGAGACAAAGGTCTTATGGAACAAACACAGGGTTTTCCAGCAAACAAGCAGTGAATACACAAGCACTGTCTTGGCATCCTGTTCTCTTCTTATCAAGTGTGCCCCAAGTGTTATATATAAAGCATGCAGACCTGTCCAGCAGGATTTGACACTAACGTCAGGGGATACAACAGCTCCCACTGTGAATACTCTGAAGTTCAGAGGAGTCCTCTTTGGCCATTCAGGTCAGCCTATTGTTTACTCTTGGGAGACCTATCACACCTTTTTGACATATATTTCAATGCTTATCTCTGGATGGAAGAAGTTGGAGAGCAAATGTAAATTAGCCTCCAGAAACTTCAGCCAGAGAAAAGGTAACTTTCTTAAATTTCCCTTTACTCTATATTCATTAAAAATACAACTTCACCACTGAATTGAATTTTTAATAACTATTACAAAAAAGTGTATTTTTCAGTCCCAAGATCAAGTATTAGGATTTTCATCTATACTCTGGTTTTCTATATAGGGCAGCTAGGCTTGAAACAGTGAAAAATAGCTTTTAGGCACAATGCTAATGTAAGGTTATGTTAACATTAAGTTTCTACATGTACTACTTTTAAATACCATGCATGACATGAAGGCTACAAAGCCTACAAGGGGGTGACTTGTTAATACTTACCAGGGAGGTTTAGGACATGTCAAAAGAGTTTATTTTGACAGGTCGAATTGCAGTTTTTAAACTGCTACAGTCAGTCTACACTAGTAAGCCTGAAGTCATGTACGCACTCTGCCACTGTGGTGGATGGTACGATTTGTGCTGCAGTCCATTAGCGACACTTAACGTCCAAGCCCTGAGTACATCTTGCACCATATACTATGGACATATAGTCAAGTGAAATATTATGCCAATACAACTATGTTTAAAGGTGGAGCAAAGGCACTTTGCTATTTGCTAGCAAGGGTAAAGTGCACAGTTCTAAATCAAGCAGAAGTCTAGGGTCCAGCAAGAGGTGAAAAATCCAGAGCGACCTCACAGAAAATGCAGATTTCCTACAGGTTGCTTCACAGGTTCTTACAGTGACAGGATTTTCTTCCTTTTATCTGTGTTTAGTGCAAGACACGTTTTTAGTTACAAATGTACCATCCTTTATACAGTAACATTTTGAACAAATAAGTGTGGTCACAAATAATAAGCATAGACTTTAAACATTTAATCTGTGAACAAGGTCCAGGTGGACCAAAACGCGTCAGGCAATTATCGAAAGTAAATCACCGGATCTGTTTCAGCTAAATGAAAATAAATGCATCAACCTGAATGGGGAGTGCAGTGACTCCTTTTTTCAGACGAGAAGGTTGTTTAGTATCAAAATGGAGTGGTCCTGCCATAGAGAGCGCACCACCGAAGGGAAACCTATAAGAGTGCCATATCGCCCAAAGTCGGAACTTCTTGGTGATATATACATGTATTCCAACCAATGGCATGTGTCAATCAGCTACTTAACGCCTGGGGTGCAGGTGAAATGTGCTCACACTGCGGTGCTTGAAACAATGCTCCTTACTCTCCCCTTGATTCCTAAAGAACATGGCACTCCAAAGCATGTCAGAATTCAAAGTCCTTTATTTTGAAGAAATTCCTACACTCTGCCTTTGATCCTACTTGATGAACAAGTTACTTACCTTCGGTAATGCTTTTTCTGGTGGATACAGTATCTGCCTGTGGATTCCTACCTTTTGAATTACCCCTTGCGGAGCATTCCACTGAAACTTTTTTCATAGCTCTCCCATGTCAACGAGGACGTCACAATGGCACGGCTCCTCTTGCGACTCCGTGTGACGTCATCGGAGCCTTAAGACGACCTCGTTGGCATGCTGCAGTCAGTTCCACTCATTTTTTCCGTGCCTATGAGGCGAACGGGTGAACCAAAAACATTTTACAAGCATACACAGTATACATTTCCTCAAGTATACACAGTATACAAGTCAAAAGCGACTAGAACATGGAAATTTTAAATTAAAGACATATCCTAATGGCAAACATATCCTATTTCAAACAACGAAATACATGAACTACATGGCAGAAATATTTTCAGTATAAGTAGGTAGACAACGGGGAGGTGGAGGGTCAGTGAGGAATCCACAGGCAGATACTGTATCCACCAGAAAAAGTGTTACCAAAGTAAGTAACTTGTTCTTCTGATGGATACATCTGCCTGTGCCTTTTGAATTGAATCCCAAAGCAGTTCCGCTCATGGAGGAGGGTGTCCGTCTACCTATACCAAAATATCCTGCAGCACAAACCGTGCAAAGTGGCCGTCCCTCCTCACCTCTGAATCCAAGAAATAATGCTTCGCAAAAGTGTGGAGGGAGGACCAAGTTGCCGCCTTACAGATATATACAACAAGGATATCTCTAGCCAAAACCGAAGAAGATTTAGCTCTAGTGGAATGAGCTCTAATACCTTCAGGCGGCTACTTCTTGGCCAAGACGTAGTAGAGCTTGATGCACAAGATGATCCACCTGTAAAGCGTTCGCTTGTGAACAGCTTTGCCCTTCATTCTTCCCAAGTAACCAATGAAGAGCTGGTCGTCCAGCCTCAAGTCCTTGGTTCTGTCCAGGTAGATGCTGACTGCCCTCTTAGGGTCCAGGTGGTGAAGTGTCTCCTCCTCCTTGGAAGGGGGAGGATAGAAAGTAGGTAAGGTGATAGACTGCCCTAGATGAAAAGGAGTAACCACCTTAGGTAGGAAAGCAGCTCTGGTCCTGAGAACCATCTTATCTGCATGGATAGTGGTAAAAGGAGACTTAGAACTAAGAGCCGGAAGCTCACTTACCCTCCTGGCAGAGGTAATAGCAATCAGAAAAATTGTTTGGAATGTAAGAAGCCTCAACGGACAACTATGAAGAGGCTCGAAGGGAGGCCCAATCAGGAAAGTAAGAGCCAAATTTTAATCCCACTGAGGCATAATAAAAAGGAGTGGGAGGAAATCTATTAATGAGACCCTTAATGAACCTCATGACTATGGGAGACTCAAACAATGATGGTTGGTCTGGCAGACTAAAGAAGGCTGATAAAGCCAACAAGTAGCCCTTAACCGTCACCACAGCACAATCTTGCAGGGCCAAGGAAAGAGAAAAGCCAAGAACATCAGACAAATGGGTCTTCAAAGGATCAATTGAACTCTCTCCACACCACTTAACAAATCTGGCCCATCAGATTTGGTGGAGTGTCTTCTGGCCGATAATATAACATCCACCACATCCGGAGAGAGAGAGAAAGAACTCAGGTTGCCCCGTTCAATCTCCAGGCATGAAGGTGCAGGCTCTGGAGGTGGGGGTGTTGATCCTGCCCCTGCGAGAGGAGGTCTGCCCTGAGAGGGAGACGGACCGAAGGGTGCAATGAGAGGTAATGGTGGTCTGTGTTCCACACCCTTCTTGGCCAATCCGGGGCGATCAATACGACTTGAGCCCGGTCTTGGCGAATCTTCCTCAGAACCCGAGGAATCAAGGGTATGGCAGGAAACGCGTAAAGAAGCCAAAGACTCCAATCTAGTTGAAACACGTCCCTCAAAGCTCCCCGCATCGGATACTGGAGACTGTAGAATGACAGGCAAATTGATAATGTTGAGATCCCACCGTAAATACGCGTCCTGTAAATCTATCGTCACCATCCAGTCTTCCTGCTGCAGTGCCAGAAGAAAAAATTCAAGATCCTGAGGTCCAAGATCGGCCGCAAAAGACTGTCCTTTTTGGGATCCGGAAATAATGGGAGTAGCATCCCTGACGCCTCTCCTGCTCCGGAACAATCTCTATCGCACCTTTCTGTAACAGGGACAGGAACCCTTGTTGCAGAAGCAACAGATGGTCCTCCGAACACCCACTCTGATGTTGAGGGTAAGGAGAGGGGGAGGGGGGTGGGGGGGAAAGACTCCCGGAAGGGAGTACCCATTTTCTACAAGATTTAAAACCCAAAGATCTGACCTAACAGATTTCCAATTTTGTAATAAATGGAACACCCGACCTCCAACAGGACCAACATGCTCCAAGATGGGGGATCTAGAGCTGCTTCCCTGCGGAGCCAGTGATGGGGAGAGGGAAGGAGGAGGAGACCTGTAGGTGAGCAGCCCCTCGCAGACTACCTCTTCCCTGCTCTCTGTATGACTTATACAGAGGGTTCTGTTGTTGCTGCTGTCGGCCTTGAAAAGGAGCCGCCTTCCCAAAGCCCCGAAATTTCCGGGAACCAAAACCCCTAGGCTGGGATTGCAAGCCTAAGGATCTAGCAGTAGCTCTGCTATCCTTAAATCGCTGTAAAGCTTGATCAGCCTTGGTCCCAAGGAGTCTAGATCCATCAAAGGGAAGGTCCAACAGCGTGGCCTGGACGTCCAGAGAGAATCCTGACCCTCTCAACCAGGCATGCCTCTTAGTTGCCACTGAAGAGCCCATTATCCTGGAAACTGAGTCAGCCGTATCAAGGCCGGACTGGATCACCTGAAGGGCTGAAGCCTGCGTGTACGAAGTGACCCTGGACATCCTCTGGCAACTTAGGTATTACCTCCTTGGCAGAATCCATCAATGCATGGATATAACGCCCCAGCAAGCACGTGGCATTAGTCGATTTCAAGGCCATGCTGGCAGACGAAAACACCTTTTTTGCAAATTGTTCCAACTTCTTGGAGTCCCTATCCCCCGGAGTGGAAGGGAAAGAGCCAGCAGATTGTTTTGAGGAACAAGACGATTGAACCACAAGGCTCTCAGGTGAAGGGTGTGATGATAAAGCTGGATCCCCAGGCTTATAGCTCCTTGCCACCTTTGACACAGCAGGGGCAGACATTGGCTTCTGCCATACTTCCAAAAACAGATCTGTCAGAGCCTCGTTGAAAGGAAGCAAAGGCACATCCACAGAAGGAGAGTGCAGTACCTCTATTAAATATTAGATTTGACCTCTGCCTTTGGCAGAGACCAAAAAGTCAGCAGTCTTTCTTATGACCGAATGGTATGAGGCCACATCCTGAGAGGGAAGAGCATTTGGGGAGGAGAGGTCCCACTCAGGTGGTGTTAAGCCCACTGGCTTCTTGCAGCCCCTCAAACTCCTCCATAGGGTCTTGTATCTCCCCCTCCTCAGCCTGCTCCTGTTGCTCCTGGAATTCCTCTTCTTCCAGAAGCCTGAGCCTCCCTCCTCGATCGAATCTTCGGAGTCTGCGGCATCAGAGACCTCTGAGCCGGTGTCTATGGAGGACCTTCAGAAGCAGGCAGCGGCACTGACCGAAGTTGAGACGGCGCCGGAATGGAGCCAGACAGCGCCGGTCAGTAATCCATCCTTCCCTCCCGAGATGGAATCCGCGTCGAGGACCTCGGCGTCTGGAGATGCCAAAACGGAGTCATTGGCATGAATGGTGCCTGGGCATAATGCTGGGGAACGCCCAAATTATACGAAAGAGGGCCCATGGGGCCAGCCGGCACACCAAATGGGTTAACCGCCCTGGCAAACACCATACATCGCATTAAGAAAATGCAATGGATCCGCACCTGGAGTTGGGAAAGGTTGGTATGGACCTGGAACCGCCTGACCCGAGAGAGATCAAGGTCATAGAACGGGCTCTGGTTGCGGCGCTGGAGACGCCAGATCCGGGTTTGGAGCATCTGGATGCGCAGGAGACTCCCCACGGGCGTCGGAGAGTTCCTCGGCATCGGAGAGCCCCTCGGTGTCGGAGAGTGCACAGGAGACAGCTGCGGTAAAGGAGAAGGGGAGAGGTCATCCATCCTAGGATGGACATCGGACCAGGAACAGACTTCAACGACATCTCCTACGAAAAGCGATGCTTGGACCCATGTCGCCTCTTTTTCTTGTGTTTTTTGGACGACCTCGAGGTGTGCGGAGTCGGCGACTTCGACCTCAACTTGGTCCTCTTCCGACCTCTCTTCTCCTTCGCCCGGGCCATAAACAACTTTTCTTGCCTTTCCTTAAGTGCCTTCGGATTGATTCGACGGCATGAAGAACATTCTTCGACATCGTGTTCCGACGACAAACAGCAAAGGCAGTCTTCATGAGGGTTTGTAACTGACATATGGCCCCCACATTCCCTACAGAGATTAAAATCTGGCTTTTTCGGAGTAGCCATCACGTAAAAACAGTTTACGGGCAACTGCAACAAAGTAGACTACAAAGAAATGGAGAGACCTAGAAAAACCATTACGCTTAGACAGTGTGGAACAAAGGGAACGGACGTCAGAACTCCAACGAGGTCTTCTTATGGCTCCAATGAAGTCACGTGGAGTCGCGAGCAGAGCCATGCGATTGTGACGTCCTCGTCGGCGTGGGAGAGCTATGAAAAAAGTTTCTATGGAATGCTGCGTAAGGGGTCATTCAAAAGGCGAGGAATCCACATGCAGATGTATCCATCAAAAAGTATTGTTATACCGGGAAAAAAAAAGAGGACAGGCAACTCAAAGGATAGAAAATTATTATCTAAGAGCTGTACCTCTTCTCCATGGGAATAATCTAAAGATCTTCTCTTGGCAGGCTCATATCAGCAGAATGTTGTTGAATTTTAGCAACACCATGGTGAAAAGAGATTGCAAAGCATTAATAGTTTAAGTCATTATTTTTAAAATGCATGTTCGAGGGATCAGTGTCACAGCAAAAGCACAACCTGAGGAAAATAAATAAATAAAAAAGTACCACCATTGGGAGAAACACAGCCAACAAAAACCCCAACTCTAGCGTAGGAGCACATCATCTGCTTGTCCCACTAGGGTCACCTATCGAGGGAGAGTGGACGTCATCAAGGACGTAATGGGCATCAAAATAAAACGTCTAGTATTAATGTTGTTAAAAACAGATGTAAAAACAACTTTGGACTAGCTTTGTGACCTTCTGGTTGTATTGTCTTGTGTTCTAGTCATTAGAAGACTTTACGTAGATACCAAAGCATGCTAAACAACAAGCGGCAATCCAACAGTCAATAAATACCCAGGAGTCTAGATCATAAGGCTCAAGATCAGGCACCTCAATGTCAGAGGTTAAATGTAAAACGCAACCATGTTTCTCAATTTCTAAATTGACATGGAAGTGCTCCTTAAAGTACACCTAGAATCTGTTTTAATAACTGAAAATCCAATGAACTATTACAGCTACAACAACAACAAAAAGTTTACATACCCTTAGTCCCAGTTCTGCATTGCAGGAATCTTCATTTACGTCCTTTACACTTTAATATTCTCAGCTGCCAACACAGACCCTGGAATACTTTTCTGCATGCCCATTTTTCCATGGGTTATACATTGTAGAATGTGTTTCAATCATGAAAGCATGTCAAATTATGTCCAATGGAAGTCTATCAGAGATGTAATTTTTTCCTGAATGTTCAAAATGTTTCTGTGGTATGTTTAACGTTATGAAGTTGAATTGTCTATCGTTTAAAAAATAAAACCTTTCAACATTGTGTGCATGAAGGTAAAAATGCAGACTGAGGCTTACAGTAAATGTAGTAAAAAAAACAAACCCTGCCCCTTTAAGAGCATAGGAGGCATCCCTTCCCACAATGCTTTGTATTGGCACTTATCTGCCTGAGCAAGTTCTTTTTGAGAATCAAGCATATTAATAACCTTTCATAGTGAGCTTAAGAACAGTTAGGGAGTCGGATGGGTCGTTTATAGGGGTGTGTGAAATTCACTGAATTTGAATTCATGCAATTACAGCAAAATTCTGCAAAATGCAAACCTGTCATTTTGCAGGAAATGCATTCTCGCAGTAACGTTTGATGCAAATATGCATTTAAACAAGAGCATGTGAAGAGCCATTTGCGTGCTGTTGTGCCTGTGTGCATTAGCTGAAAACCTTTACGGAGAATCGCACCATTCGCTTTAACAGTAAACAAAGCATAATTACGTAAAGTGGCATAGTGGTGTAATTTCGAGAATTTCAAGTAACAAGCACAACATGAAAAGCCTAAAATTACACAAATTATACAGGGTAATTTAAATTTTGCCAAGTCTTGGTTGTTTGACATCAATGAAGATTCCTATGATGCAGAACAAGGACTTCTGTTACACAATCTTTTGTTCTGCATCATAGGATCTTCAGTGATATTCACAAATGCTTGAATAACATAGCAAGCTAACAGTATATAATGCCGAAGTATTGGTCGAAGTAGTAAAATGTAAAAAAAAAAAAAAAAACTCTTTAGAAGGCTGTTGTATAAACACTCCTTTCATATAAAATGGTTTTCAAGTGTTTCTCAACAAACCTTAGCCACTGCCTAAATATCCGTTTCCAGACGGTAGGGTCTAGTAAACGTACGTACTGACTTCCATGCTGCAGCTTTGCAATTGTCCAAAACTGGAACATGTCTAACAGGCTGTGGTTTCAGTCTTTCCTATTGTGGAGTGGGCTTTCGGTTTACCTGGAAGAGATTTATCAGAGGGCTTGTGAAAGAAATACATCTTACCATCCATCTGGCAAAAGATTTTTTTAGCATTAGTGAGACCTTGCCTAATATGACCATAAAAATTCACAAATTACTTATTAGGCTTTCTAACATCATAAAAACTAGCACCCATCCAACATCTTGATAGTGGAGTCTTTTCTCTGCTGGCGTAGATGAGTTAGGAAAGAAAGCAGGAAACGCAATAGACTAATTTATGTGAAAATAAGATTACGTAGGGTAAAAATGAGGAGCGAGTTTAAGACTATCCTGTAGGCGTGAAAAACAGCGAAAGGATCTACTTCTAGAATTTACAGCTCACTAACCCATCTCACAGACTTAATTGGTAACAAAAAAGCAGTTTTCTATGACAGATATTGTAAAATGTATTTGCGTATGTTCAAAAAGAGGGCTCATTTTATAAATACCAAATTCAACTCCTATGGAGATGACAATCTATTTTTATTTAGGAAAAAACTTAAGACCTTCAAAGAAGTCTTTCACTATATGAATCTTAAAGAATGATAACCGTTTCAGAGACCTTCGGTTAGCAGTTATAGCCACCAAATGCATGTATCAATTACATTTGATTTTGGGAGATAAAGCAAGTATGGCAGTATGACATCTTCCTGACCTGTAACGGAGTCATGAACATTGTTTTTTCCCCTTATGCAAGTTCTCTACCACTTTAACGCATAATAGGATCTTCGGGGGGTAGCTTTAAACCCCCATACTGTCTTATTTCAGGAGCCATACACCCAAATACTAAGATTTAAGGCTTGGATGTTGCATTTGGACCTGAAGTCAAAAGATCAGGTCTGCAAGGCAATGGTTTGTGATGCAACAGGGACAATTGTAGAATTTCTAGGTACCACCACTGCCTCAGCCAACGTGGTGCTACTATAATCATTTCCGTTCTCAACTTCCATAGTTAAAGGATCACCATTGAGCTCAGTGGAAGGTGTAGGCAAATAGAGTTGACCAAATGATCAAAAATGCTTTACCCACCGAGTTTGTCTTTGGTTCTCTAGATGCGAAGTTTCAGCATTTTTTGTTTTGAGCCATGGATAAGTCTAATGTTGGAGTATCCTATTCTGCAAAAATAGTGTGTACTGCTTAATCGTTTAGAACCCAATTGTAATTCTCTTCGCGACGTTGACTGAGAAAATCTGCCTCTTAATTCTGTATACTTGGGATATGAAAAGCGGTGAATGTTAGATCTCTGGCATGGATTTTTTGATTCTCTCTAACCAAAACCCCCACTAGTAAACTTTGTTCTGCACTGCCATGCTAGAGAGTTTTTTTTACCGCAACTGTCAGATGTATGGGGTCTTCTCCAATTGTCTGCTCTTGGAGATCACTGATCTTCAAGACATTGTTGAAGTGGTCTCAGTCTTGCTTTGGGACTATGAGTATTCCAAATGACATGGATCCTAGAAGCAATGCAACTTGGTGAGTTGTGTGACTGCTGGTATGTTTCATATCGGCATATTTTTTCTGAATAGAAAATACTTTCTCCCCCTAAGGATACACACTTGTTTTGAGAATCTATCTTTGCCTCTAGATATACAAGACACTGCACTGGGGTTGGTGTAGATTGGTTTATGTTTATCTGGAGTACTATTTTGGTTAATAACCCGGCAATGGTCCTGAAGTCTTGTGCCACTTCAAATGATAGTCTGCTTTTAGGTATGGATAAACAAAGATTGTTTTTTTCCTTAGATAAGCTATGACTACTGCCATACATTTATACTACATTTGTGGTTCTGATTTTAGGTCAAAAGGTAGCACTGTGTCCTGATGATTGTTCCCTACTAGGAAAATCAGATATTTAGTTTATGGAAGGAAAACTGGGAGATGAAAGTATGCGTCTTGTAAATCAATTGTGCAAAGCCAGTCACTTTCTACATGCATGTGGACTAGATGAAGTGCCAGCATTCTGAATTTTTCCATCTGATAATTTTCTTTTTTTTTTTAATGAACCGTAGGTAGGGGAAAATTAAATAAAAAAATAAAAAAAATTGGTTGCTATTGTTTGGGTTTATTTTTCCTTGAATAACTCCCATCCACAGGAATTTTACTGTGTGTTAAATATGAAGATCTGTGATTTATAATGCTGCTCCAGGGCCGAGAGTATAGGCAAGCCCCAGGGCTGCTGTGGTAGGCTGCGGTAGTAGACTGATATGCAAGATAACACTTATTACTTTTTCAATACTCCATGACCCTGTGAGATAACATGTAATGTGATACTTGTACAATTCTGAATAAAAAACAAGTAAAAAAAAAAAAAAAGATATTGTTTGGGTTTTCTTTAGTACAAAGAGATATCGGAGTAAAGACCTGTTATGCTGATTTGAGAACCTTTACCGCCCACATTTGAAGAAAGATGCGTTTCATCTTAAAGATGGGAAAGATTACTTTTCGATAATGGTTCTGGTGGAACAGGTGGTGGAATAGCTTTGAATCAAACTGAGTAAGCCATTTGAAAGATGTTCAACACCCATCTGTCCGTAGTCGAGTATTCACTATTCCTAGAATGAGGTCAGTCCTCCTCCTTACAGCAGTGGTTAGGTGAGGGGGGGGGGGCAGATGATGGTCCATCATTGCCCATTACCCAACGAGTTTCTCTCTAGAGAGATGTTTTAGGAGAGCATTTTATTTTGCTTTTGGTATCTTTGATACTGCATTGCAGTTGCCTTTGGTTTTGCGGAGGGTGGCATGGCCATCTCATGGTTGGAACCCTCCGATATAAATACATTTTGTCTTTTAGTTTCGTATTGCTGTTTTAAGACTTTTTCGTGCACTTCCGGACCTACCGCTTTAAAGTCTCTGCATAATTGTTCACATGCAGCACCTTCTTCTGTACTGGCTGAAGAATGCTGATCCTGAGAATGGTAAGATGCTGTGCCTCAGGTTTAAAAGATGGTAGACAACGCCATGTAGATCTTCTGAGTGAGATTCTGTGACAAAAAACAGTTGCTGAAAGTTCAGCTGAGTCCACTGCAGCAATTATAATGGCTAGACACCAAACAACCTTCTTTTCAATAACGCCATGAAATCTTGGTGCCTATACAATGGTAAATCAGATGAAAGGTTTCATGCCATTCCTTATTGCTGTGGTGTACCTATCCCAGCCAGCTTTTTTTTTTTTTTTTAAATGTGTGGAGGCTGTCCCACACATTTTCCTTCCTGTTGCGTCCAAACTTTTGCTTTCTGTCTATGGAGCAGAAACTGACTTCAGGGCTGAAATGTTTCCTTCTGACCACTGTGACTTTGAAGGAACTCATGGTCTTGCTGAAGAGGCTTATATTTTTCCATAAGACGAGAAGATGCTGCTTTAACAGTTGCAGGGGTCAGGAATTTTTCCTCTGCAATATCAAATAGAAACAGTACTATATGCAAAAGTGTCTAGGAGAAGCTCTTTGTTGAAGACATTTCAATAAGGCAGACTGCTGGCTGTAGTCACCAATGGAATGTTCAACTTTGCAGCTCCTCTAGCCAGTACATCTTGAAATGTTAGGATGTCACCTACCAGAGACACTATAGATGAAGAATGTGCCTGATAAGTAAGCATGTAGGATGAGTGAAACATAACTGAATAAGGAGATCTAGAGCGTGAACAGGATCTCTCAGTCTTTTTTTGGTGGGTGTACTTGGAGGAGAAGACTTGCACTTTCTCAAAGGAGAGATTGACGTCGCAGTTTTCCTAAGGAACAAGTTACTTACTTTCGGTAACAATATATCTGTAAGAGACAGATTAGTTATGGATTCCTCACCTTAAAATTACCCCCAGGTGTCAGACTGGATCCAGAGAATTTTTTCCTCAGCAGTACCTCTGTGCGTCGATAGGTGGCGTTGGTCGACTCCGCGTTAGTCGTTGGCGTCGTGGTCGCCGGGATGACGTCGTGGTATCTACTTAGACACCACCCCCACGTGCGGACATCAGTTCTTTACACGACATTCCACACTGGAAGCGCAGAGCCATGCAAGACACTGACCACTGGTGCACGAAAACCAGGGCCCTGAAAGGGAGTCCCTTACTCTAGAAGTCAGTTCGCAGAACGGGGAGGATGGGTGGGGCGGTGAGGAATCCATAACTAATCTATGTCTCTTACAGATATATTGTTACCGAAGGCAAGTAACTTGTTCATCTGAAAGACAATTAGTTATAGATTCCTTAACTTAGAATAGATACCCCACCAATACCAACCCCGGTGTTGGGGCTGCTAACCAAGTTCACACCAGAAAGTCCTGGAGAACCGAACGGCCGAAGAAGCAGTCTCTTTGGACTTGGCTGTCCAGGGCAGTAGTGTTTGGTAAACGTGTGCAGTGAAGCCCACGTAGCTGCCTGGCAGTTTTCAAGAAGGGGGACTCCACGTCCCAAAGCAGTAGTGGCCACCGTCGCCCTGGTGGAATGGGCACGCAACCCAACTGGAGGTTCCTTTTTCGCTAAGGAATAGCAGATTTTGATGCAAAAAACGACCCATCGGGAGATGGTTTGTTTTTACACGGCCCGACCTTTCTTGGCACCCACATAACGAATAGTTTCTTACCTGTCGGTGTAGTTTTGCAGCTTGAAGACTTTCTGGATTCACTATGCTGTGCATTATTCCGCCATCTCGTGGTTGGGTCCGGATTCGTAGTCTTTTCTTTGTTTTTGTGTTTTTTTTTTTGTTTTTTTGTTGTTGGCCCAGGTGGGCGGCGACGCCCCACCATTTGGTGTCTTCGGTGACGTAGTCGCGCTTCCGGCGGAAGCTCCCACCTTTGGTAGCCATCTTCGGATTCTTTTTTCTTTTCCTCTTACTGTTTTTTGTTGTCTATGTCTTTAACCTTTAATCCTTCAATTATTCTTTGATCCCTTTAAACCTTGTATGTAGTTCAGTTGTACCCTTAACCTCCTATGTTATCTTCCTGGCGGAGGCGGGTGGGATCGCTAGTGAATCCAGAAAGTCTTCAAGCTGCAAAACTACACCGACAGGTATGAAACTATTCGTTTTGCAGCGTGAATCTTTCTGGATTCACTATGCTGTGCATAGACTTAGTAGCGGTTTTGTTATTGCGGTGGTTGGGTGGAAGATGAGCATTGGTTGCTGAAAATGTGCTGTAAGACCTTCTGTCCTACTTGTGCCTCTTTGTTCATTTGGATATGAACACAGTAGTGTTTGGTGAACGTGTGCACGGAAGACCATGTTGCCGCTTGGCAAATGTCTTGTATAGGTGTGTTCGCTAGGAACGCAACCGTTGCTCCCTTTTCCTTGTTGAGTGAGCCTGGGCGGCTCCTTGTAACTCTTGTCCTGCCTGCTTGTGGCAGAGTTGTATTGCTTGTGCAATCCACCGTGCAATGGTATTTTTTGTTACTGGTCGTCCCAGGAAACTGCTTGCGAAGGAAACGAAGAGTTGTTTTGTTTTCCTGCATTCCTTCGTCCTTTCTATGTAGTGCATCACTGCCCTTCTGGCGTCTAGCGTGTGTAGCGCCTTTTCTGAGGGTGTTGAAGGTTTCTGGAAGAAACTTGGTATCTGTATTGTTTGATTGATATGGAACCGCGACACCACCTTTGGCAGGAAGTGTGGGTCCGTCCTCATGACAATTCTGTCCTTGTGTATTTGCAAGTAGGGCTCTTGTAGTGTGAGAGCCTGTAGTTCACTGACTCTTCGCAGTGACGTGATAGCCACTAAGAAAGCCGTTTTTAGTGGGAGCATGTGCAGTGTGATCTTGTGTATGGGTTCAAATGGTGATTTCATCAACTGTCAGTACAGTGTTGAGGTTCCAGCTTGGGGCTGGCATCCTTTTAGGGGGGGCTATTCTTTTAGCCGCTTCCAGGAATCTTTTGACCACTTGGGAGGTGAAGAAGCTTTTCACCGCTTCTCCCCTGGTGTAGGCCACTATGGCTGCTAGGTGAACCCTTAGTGACGAGTAGCTCAGCCCGCTTTGTAGTAGGTGTGTTAAGTATCGCAGTACTGTTGATTCTTTTGTGACTTAGTTGCAGTCCCTCTGTAATGCACCATTGTGAGAACCTTTTCCACTTTGCAATGTAGCATTTTCTTGTAGTGGGTCTCCTTGCTTCTCTGAGTACTGCCATGGTGCTTGGAGGTAGTTTGAGGTGTGCGAATTCTAGGTCCTCAGGAGCCATGCTGCTAGGCTGAGGCTGTCTGGTTCTGGGTGGAGCACTTTTCCGTCTTGCATTGTGAGGAGGTCTTTCCTTCTGCTGAACCTGTGTGCTGGTTCCTGCGCCATTTCCATTATCTGTGAGAACCATGTTTGTCTGGCCCACTGAGGTGCCACCAGTATGAGTGTCATGCTGCTGCTCCTGCATTTGCTGAGTACTTTGTGTAACAGTGGTATCGGGGGAAAAGCGTAAGCAAATTCGTTCGACCAACTTATCCATAGGGCATTCCCTAGGGACCTTTGGTCCGGCTGTCTGGATGCGTAATGTTGGCATTTTGCATTCTGGGGTGTTGCAAAGAGGTGTATCCGTGGTGTTCCCCACTTTTGGAACAGTTGCTGCACCTCCTGTTGGTTCAGTTCCCATTCGTGGGATGCAGACGTCTGCCTGCTGAGTCGGTCTGCTTCTACATTGTCTATTCCTGGGAGGTGTATTGCTAGCAGGTCTCTCCTTAGAGGGATGGCCCATCTCCAGATCTGTTGTGCCAGACTTGACAGCGGTGCTGATTGTGTCCCACCTTGCTTGTTGATGTAGAACATTGCAGTTGTGTTGTCTGTTTGTATCAGCACTCGCTGGCCGTAAAGCTGCTTTTGAAAGGCTTTTAAGGCTAGGAACACAGTTTTGAGTTCTAGGTAGTTGATGTGTTTCACTGCATCTTGTTGTGACTAGAGCCCCCTGACGCGGAGTCTGGTCATGTGCGCGCCCCAGCCCTGCTGTGAGGCGTCTGTTGTGATGGTCACTGTTGGAGTTGGCTGTGTGAATGGCTTCCCTTGTAATATGTTCCCTTCTTTCCACCACGCTATTTCTTTTTGCACTGCGTGTGTGACAACCACTAGATCTTCCCAACTCCCTGTGGCTTGTGACCATTGCTGTTGTAGCCATTCCTGGAACGGTCTCATGTGCAGTCTGATATGCGGGACAAGGTGGATGCATGATGCCATCATTCCCATTAGCCTGCTCACCGTCCTCACTGTCAGAACTTGCCCCTTGCGGTAATGACGTGTTTCCCTCAGGAGCGCTATACTTCTCTTGTCGCTGGGGAACACCTTGGACTGTGTGCTGTCTATTTGTGCCCCCAAGAATATCTTGATTTGTTGGGGTTCTGTTGACGATTTTTCCCAATGTATTGAGAAACCTAATGTGGACAGTGTTTCTATGACTTGTTTGATGTGTTTTTTGCAGAGTCTGTATGATCCTGCTTTTACCAGCCAGTCGTCGAGGTAGGGGTATACATGTATGCTCCTTCTCCGAAGGTGCGCTGCAGCTGCTGCTAGGCATTTCGTGAACACTCTTGGTGCGGACTTTAGTCCGAAGGCTAGCACTGTGAACTGATAGTGATCGTGGCCTATCACGAATCTTAATAGCCGTTTGTGTTTGCGGTTGACGGGTATGTGCAGGTATGCATCTTTTAGGTCTAAGGTCGCCATGTAATCCCCTTCTTGGATTTGGGGTATTACTTCCTGAAGTGAAGTCATCTTGAATTTTTGAGTTTTTACGAACTTGTTCAGGAATCTGAGGTCCAGTATTGGTCTTAGTGTATCGTCTACCTTTGGCACTAGGAAGTACGTTGAGTATATTCCCTTGTTCCTTTCGTTGTTTGGAACTGGCTCTATTGCTCTTTTTGTAGCAGTTCCTCTGCTTCTAGGCGGAGGAGGGCTAGTTCTCTTGCGGGTATTGACCGATGTCTTGGTCTTCTCCCTGGCGGGTGTTTTTGGAGGTCTATGCAGTACCCGTGCTGTATGGTGTTTAGTATCCATTTGTCCGTGGTAATTTTCCTCCATTGTGTGAGAAATTTTCCTATTCTTCCTCCCACTGGTGTCGTATGCTCGGTGGTTATTTGCTGTGTGCTTCTGCTCTTTATCTTTTCCTTTTGCGGACTTCCCCTCAACCTTGGTGTTAACGGTGGGGGCTTGTTCTGTGTATGGAGTCACTTTGAGGCGGGCTGCTGGCCCCTCTTCGGGCCTGTCCCCGTCCGTACCCGCGCCCTCGAAAGGACCGTCCTCTGGGTTGGTACTGCCAATACTGCTGCTGTTGTCCCTGCAGGTTTTGGCCCTGGTTGTTCCCTTGGTACCCTGGTTGTTGTGATTGGTGTGAAGTGGTAGGTGCATTGCCTCCTCTACCACTGGCTCGCCTTGAGGGGTTCCCTCTTCTCATTCCCCTGAACTGCAGCGCTCCCATGGACCTTGCAGTTTCGTTGTCCGTCTTTAGTTGTGTTAATTTGTTGTCAACTGTTGCTCCAAACAGTTTCTCACCGTCGAACGGTGTGTTGATGATGTTGCTCTGTACTTTTGGTTTGAAGCCGGAGATCCTGAGCCATGCGTGTCTCCTCTCAGTCATCCCTATCATCATCTGCCTGCTGGAGTTCTCTGCTGCGTCCAAGGCTGACTTTAGGCAAGTGTTCGCGATGGCCTTGCCTTCTTCCGCTAGGTAATTGGCCCTTTGTTGGTGTTCTTCTGGCAGGTGCTTAATGAGCTGGCTCATTTCTGCCCAATGCTGGTATGCATGCCTGCTGATGAAGGCGTTGGAGTTGGCGATACGCCAGTGTATGGCTGCGTTCCTCTCCACCTTACGTCCTGTGAGGTCTATTCTTTTGCTCTCCTTGTCTGGAGGTGGGCCTGTGTTGGTGGGCACACCGGCCTCTTCCTGGCTGTTGCAGCGATAATGGAGTCTGCTGGTACAGACCCCTGTATGTATGCAGGATCTTTTGTGGAGTGCTTATACTTCTTTTCGCTCCTCGGGGTAACCGCCTTGCAGATTGCTGGTTCCCTGAAGGCCTCCCTTCCCTGGTCGAGAACGCCAGGTAACATGGGTAGAAATTGGCTCCTTGTCTGTTGGGGGAGCAGGGTTTCGAAGAGGAAACCTGCTTTTGTTTTTTCCTCCTGCATTTCGACCCCATAAGTCTTTGCAGCCTTCTGCACGACCTCATTGTAGACTCCGATGTCGTCTGGCGGCGAAGGTCTCGAGGGGTAAGTGTCTACCCCTTCTTCTGGTGACTCTGTGTCGAGGTCTTGCAAGTCTAGGTCTTGTACTTCAGAGGACGCCGAGTCCCTGTAAGACAGCATCTCTTCTTCGCCTTCGGCCTCGAAGTAGTAGTATTCCTCGTCCTGGTCTTCGAGCTGTTCGGGTGTCCCCGGGGCCTTGACGACTTCGGCCTCGAACTCCTCGACTGCCTCGTGGGCTTGCTTCGACGGAATAGCGTATTGTTTCATCTTCTCGTCGAAGTCTTTTTTGCGTTGCAGGATGCTCGCCATCTCTGCATCGAGCCTCCTCTTCTTTTTCGCCATCTCGTGGATCTTTTCGGCGTCGAGTGGTGCAGTGCCTCTCTTCGTGGTCGCGGTCGTCGAAACAGACGCCGGGCCTTCCTTTCTCGGTGTCGAGGTTTCCTTTTCGGGGACGACCTTTGACGCCTTCGTTTTTTCGGAGGCTTTCGCCGATTGAGAGTCCTTGTCCAAGGATCCGCTCGGCTGTTTGTCCCTTGGTGCTGTTGCTTTCGTCGAGTGTTTCGGCGGCAACGCTCACTTCGAGGACTTTGCTACACTTCTCGGAGTGTCGCTAGGGATTCTGGCTTCACTCTTTCGAGCGTCGCTTTGGTGTTTTGGGGTCGACGACTCCCTTACCTCCTTCGACGTTTTCTTTTCGATTTCGACGACAGCGCAGTCCTCTGGTCCCTCTGCGATGTTGTCCTCCTCTCCGCTCGAGAGACCCAGGTCTCGGAGAGATGGTGCTGGTCCCTGGCCCTGCATGTTGTAGTTCGCCCTTCTCTGTCTGTCTCTCACCCGGAGGGTCTTCGGGGTGAACGCCGAGCACGCGTTGCAGTCTTCGCTGGCGTGGTCGAGCGGCAAGCAGAGGTTGCAGACTGGGTGCTGGTCTTTTTGGGCGTATTTGTGGTGGCAATTTCTGCAGAACTTGAACGGAGTCTTGTCCATAACCGCGCTTAGGAGCCCCCTGTGAGCGCATTCTCTGTAGGCGTCGAGATTTCGGTCGTGGACCTTCTACCTCGTCGTCCTTCTCCGGTACTAGTGTCGTTGTCCGGTGTCTCAGTAGTACATCTTCTGTGATGAAATTTCGACTTTGAGATTCTTCGTCCAAACTTTCTGGAACTTCTCGGCAACGATCCAGACCCCACGGCGGAAAAAGAATCTGAAGATGGCTACCAAAGGTGGGAGCTTCCGCCGGAAGCGCGACGACGTCACCGAAGACACCAAATGGTGGGCGTCGCCGCCCACCTGGGCCAACAACAAAAAAACAAAAAAAACAAAAACACAAAAACAAAGAAAAGACTACGAATCCGGACCCAACCACGAGATGGCGGAATAATGCACAGCATAGTGAATCCAGAAAGATTCACGCTGCAAAACCGACAGCTGGTCATTCACCCGGAATTGTTTTGTGCAATCCAGATAGAACGAAAGCGCATGTTTTGGATCCAGACGGTGGAGCCTCTCTTCCTCTTTAGAAGTATGCGGGGCGGGAAGAAGGTGGGCAAGGTAATGGTCTGTCCTATATGGAAAGAGGTAACCACTTTGGGAAGGAAAGAAGGACTAGTGCAAAGGACAACCTTGTCCGGATGAACAGCCAGGAAAGTAGGCTTAGAAGAAAGGGCCTGTAGCTCACTCACCCTGTGAGCAGAGGTGATGGCAACCAGAAAGGCAGTTTTAAGGGTTAAGAGTGAGAGGACAGTTATGTAGCGGCTCGAAAGGAGCACACATCAGATAAGTAAGAACCAGGATCAAGTCCCACTGGGGCATCACAAAAGGAGTTGGAAGAAACAAATGAGTAATGCCATTTACAGTAGGGGACTTGGAGAGAAGGTTGGTCAGGTAGCCGAAGAAAGGCTGAAATGGCCGAAAGATAGCCTTTGAGAGTGCCCAGGGCAGAGCCCTGCTGGGCCAAAGAAAGGAGGAACAAGAGAACCTCAGAAAGAGGGGCAGAAAGGGGATCCACAGCCTTTGCTGCGCACCATGCCACAAATTTGTTCCATCTACAGGCATATACCATTTTAGTGGAGGGAATCCTGGCTGCCAAGATAACATTACAGACTTTGGGAGGAAGGTCGATGGCCATGTGTAATAGCTCGGGATCCCAGACTCTCCATGCCCAATCCGGGCCACAAGAATGACTTGGGCCCAGTCGCGCTTGATCTTCTTCAGCACTCTGGGCAGAAGTGGTATAGGCGGAAAGGGCATATAGAAGACCGCAAATCCACTCGCGACAAAAAGCGTTGCCTAGCGAGTGCTGCCTTGGAAATTCCAACGCGCAGAACTGCTGACATTGCGTGTTCTCTTCGGTGGCGAATAGATCTAATCAAGGCTCTCCCCACTGCTGAAAGAGACCTTGTACCACCTCCAAGTGAAGACGCCATTCGTGATCCATCATGCACCTGCGGCTGAGTTTGTCCGCCCTGGCGTTCAGAGAACCTGCCAGGCATTGAACCACCAGGGATATGCCCTGATGTTCCAGCCATGTCCAATGGCAGAGAGCCTCTTGACATAGGGCCCACAACGCTCTGTTTGTTGCAGTACCACATGGCGGTGGTGTTGTCCGTGAACACCTGCACCACTCTTCCCCGGACAGAGGGAAGGAATGCTTTTAGTGCAAGACGAATCGCCCGAAGCTCCAGAAGGTAGATATGGAGCCCGGACTCCGCCGGAGACCAGAGGCCTCTGATCTCCACCTCTCCCATGTGGCCGCCCCACCCCAGCAGTGATACATCCGTCACTACTGTGACAGATGCATATTGGCTGCCATGATGGCGGATGGGACGTGATCCGAAACAGCTCTGGAGCTCGGATCTGCCAGATAGTGTTTCCTCCGAGCGGAGGCGCCTAAAAAACTGTGTCGCTTTGTGAAGGTGGCGTGAGGCAGAGGGTAGCCTGGCGCGGACTTTCGTGGCGGTGCTCTGTCATGTTTGCCGACTTGGTGTGGGGCGGCCCGAGGTATTGCACTGCCTCAGAAGCAAGATGGCACCGTAGCCGCCCCTCTAGCGCGATCCCGGCACTGCGGAGCCCCGCGACGGCAGCACAGGTGGTGGCGAGAGCAGAGACAGCATGTGGACCCTCCTGAGCACCCGCCTCGTAGGGATTTGAACGGACTCAATTTCCGACAAGGTACAACAAACTTTGTTGCCATGTTCAATGACTTTTGCCTTGCGATGATCAGTAACTAAAGCGGCCTGACCCTAAGATGGCGGCTGAAACGGAAAGTGCTTTACCTTTCCCTACGGAGATGCGCTCCAAAAGATTGGCAACTCTTGCAAGTTTTAATAGTAAGGCTGTGTCCGCTGCCTATAAAGAACGTTTCTGCACACAATCGTTTCCACCAGCACAGCGATCTTCCTCACAGCGGGGCCTGGCCCCAAGATGGCGCCTATGGTCTAATATCAGCAAAATCAATTGGAAAAATAGCCATCTGAGTTTGCTGCGACGTTGAGCACATTTCAACCCTTCCTGCTGCACCAAGCCGGGGGACACTTTGCCAATACTGCCAGAATCACTGCCGCATCCTCGTCGGACGAAATAACGCGGCGATTCAAAATGGCGGATTACGAGAGACATCAATAAAACCAGCACTGAAGGTACTGAATAACAACCGGATTGTCCTCCGGAGCACCCGCTTTGTAAGGATTTTACCGACCTTCCCCCCCCCCCCAACAAGACATGATTACTTTCGTTGCCATGACCAGTGTATCCTAACTTTGCCGCAATCGTCAGTTAAAGTGGCCTGTCCCCAAGATGGTGGCTGAAGTGTACGGGAAGCGCTCTATCTTTCCGTGCGGAGCTGTGCTGTAAAGATCAGCAACACGAACCAATATCTTAAGAAAGACTGTATCCGCTTACTGTAAGGAACGCTTTTTGCACAAATCCGATTCCACCAGCACGACGATCTTCCCCAGAGCGGGGCCTGGCCCTAAGATGGCGCCCATGATGTAGCTATCGGCAAATCAATCAGCAATATAGCAGTCTGTGGTTGCTGCGACGGAAAGCTTCATTTCAACCCTTCCTTATGGCACCAAGCTGGGGAATCAATCTGCCAATACTGTTCAGCCGGGTACCAGCTTGTCCCGCGATGTCTTCAAGATGGCCGACAGATGATCAGCGCCAGCCAGGAATCTCCCCGGCTAGGGATGGCCTTTTTGGCATCAATTCCCCTAGAAGCTACCCCCTTCTTGGACCCTTATATACACCTAGGGTTTGATTTGACTGCGGTTCTCATCTCGCCAACTCCCGTGTTTAAACTCGAAATTCTTCAGAATAACAGTGATTATTATCCTGACAGCGGAGACCGAGCAATATGGCCGATGCCCGGTGGAGCTGCCCAGACAGCTATAGAAGAGATCGGCTCTGGCTCACCCCCTCGGCCGTCACCTACCCAGCCGGACATTGGGCACTGTTCTCCTAGTCTCCCCGCTGTGTCTCCTTCCTCCACCTCCCTCCGACGAAGTTCCCCTCCTTGAACCTTGATACACACCTGGGGCTCGAAGGTCTGCGGTCCTATGATTCTCCAACTCCCCCAATTGAATTCGAAACCAGCCTCAGCAACTTCAGAGGAATTTGTGAACATTCTACAGACCACGGAGACCTAGCAATTTGACTGATGCCCGGTGGAGCTACCCAGGTAGCTATAGAGGAGATGGTTGTGGATTTCCCCCTCGGCCGTCACCTACCCAGCCGGACATTGGGCAGACTTTCCTTCGTCTCTCTGCAGTGTCTCCTTCCTCCCCGCCTTCCGACGATTCAGCCGGCTTGTTTGACTTTCACATTGTCTTTTTGGTTCCCCTGAATTATTTTCCCCCTTGCCTGTCCTTCCTGACCCGATCTTCATTCCTTCCCCTTTTTTTCTTTTCCCCTCTTCCTCCTATACCCCATTGGATATGTGTATTTGTTTAATCTATGCTCTAGTAACTCATGTTCCTGTAACTGATGGAATTTTGTAACTCTATAATCCTCATGTAAAGCGCTCTGATACCTCCGGGTCTAGCCAGCGCTATATAAAACTCTGCAAACAAACTGAACTCCGGTTGGGGGAAGGGAGAGGGATCTGCCGTTGACCCAATCCCGGTTCGTTAGCCACCACTGCAATTGATGTGCAGTGCCCTCTGAGATCTGGACGCAATCGGAAAGATTCCCCTGATGCTGTGCCCACTGGAACTTCAGGTCCCACTGCAGAGCCCGCATATGCCACCTAGCATAGTCCACCAGCAGGATGCAGGAAGCAATGAGGCCCAGTAGCCTCAGGGTCATTCTGACGACCGAAACTTGGGATACAGGCTGAAAGATCAGAATCGTAGCCCGAATATCCCAGACTCGCTGCTCGGGAGGATAAGCCCGAAACTGCTCTGTGTCCAGAACCGCTCTGATGAAAAGGAGCTTCTGAGAGGGTATCAGGTGTGACTTTGGCACATTGATGGTGAACCCCAGTGAATACAGGAGGTCGGCCGTAGTCTGGAGGTGAGAGATGACAGCCAGGGGCGAGCCCGCCTTCAGCAGCCAGTCATCGAGATAGGGGAAGACTGGAAACCCTGATCTGCGCAGATGAGCTGCGACCGCCATCACTTTTGTGAACACCCGAGGGGCGCTGGTAAGGCCGAAGGGGAGCACGGTAAACTGAAAGTGTACGTGGCCTACCGTGAACCGTAGGTAACGCCGATGGGCCGGCAGGACAGGGATGTGAAAATAAGCATCGCTCAAGTACAATGCCACCATTCAGTCTCCAGGGTCGAGGGCAGACAGGACCTGAGCCAATGTCAACATATTGAACTTCTCCTTCCGGAGGAAGCGGTTGACGTTCCGAAGATCCAAGATAGGACGCAGGCCTTTGTCCTTCTTGGGCACCAGAAAGTAGTGGGAATAACATACACGACCTACTTCTGGGGCAGGAACTCGCTCGATGGCTCCCTTGGTCAAGAGAGCCATAACTTCCTGTTGGAGAAGGGCCAAGTGATCCTCCGACATGCATGGGGTCTGAGGTAGCATGGATGGAGGGGTAGTCTAGAAGGAGAGGGAGTATCCCCTTCAGACTATCTGCAAAACCCACCTGTCCGACGTGATGTTGAGCCAGTGGGGGAGGTGGCCCTGAAAAGGTTGGACTAGGAGGGCTTGGAGGCTGCTGCAGAGGGGGCGCTGGTGGACTGGCCCCCAGACCCACGACGGTGGGTCCCACGTCCCTGGCCACGCAGAGACTGGACAGCTTGCGCAGGCCTGTGGCCCTGGGCGGAACATGGTGGGGCACCCCTTCCGTAGCCACGAAAGGGGCGAAAAGCAGACTGCGCTGGGCAGGAGGTGGAAGCGAGGCCTAAGGATCTGGCCGTAGCCCTAGAATCCTTAAAGCGCTTGAGCGCGCTGTCTGCCTTGTTGCCAAACAGGCGATGGCCATCAAAGGGCATGTCCAAAAGCGTTGCTTGGACATCCCCGAAAAGCCAGTGGACCTCAATCAGGTGTATAGTGTCTCAGTGCTACTGACGTGGAAATCGTCCTGCCCAGTGAGTCGGCGGTGTCCAGCCCACACCGGATGGTGAAGTTCGTTGCGTTTCTCCCTTCGGCAACAGAACAGGAGAGCATGGCCCGGCCTCCTCCAGGCACTGACAGCACCTGTGCAACCATGTCCCAGACCGAGTGGGAGTAGCGGCCCAATAGACATGCGGTGTTCACAGATCGCAGTCCCAAGCTGGAGGCAGAAAACATCTTCCCAAAGTGGTCCAGCTTCTTGGATTCCCCATCAGGTGGTGCGTTAGGGAATGCGCCTTTGGACGTGGAGGCTTGGACTACCAAGCTCTCAGGGGTAGGATGGGAAGAGAGGAAAATGGGGTCGCCCGGGGCCGGACGGTGGCGTCGGGCAATCATCCTGTCCACAGGAGCCCCTGTGTTGGGCTTGGACCAAGTGCCCAAAAGGATGTCCGTAAGGGCCTCATTGAATGGCAGCAAGGGCTCCGAAGAGGCCGCTGCCGGTTGAAGCACCTCTGTCAGGAGGTTAGTCCTGACCGCCACCATAGGAAGCTCAAGGTTTAAGGCCTCGACTGCTCTACGCAAACCACTGCGTAAGATGCACCCTCCTCCGTAGCCACGGTAGGGGGAGATAGCATGCTAAGGTCTGGGGAGATGTCCAGACCACTGAAATTACCCAACTCCTCTCTCCAGTCCGGTTCCTCCAACTGGTCTGCAAGAGGGTCCACAGACCCCGCACAGTTTTTTTCACCCTCTCCTGGTAGCCACTCAGGGCGGTAGGAAACCTCAGGGGAGAACAGGGGTACATAAGTACCGGTCAGCGTCGGTCCCGACGTTGGTCCGGCTCCGTGTCCTCATCGAGGGGGAGGCCGGGGCTGACGCCAGCTGGGGACACAACCGGCGTTGGAGGTGGTGGGGGTGTCGTCACAAGGTCGACAAGCGCCGATCCGGATCCAGGCCTGGATTTTTGGGGGCCCTGCGGCACCGCAGCCGAAGCCACCGATATCGAAGGCCTAGAGCCCCCAACCGAGTCCACGGGGCCCGAGGGCACGCCGGCGGAGTCGGGCTGCCCAAAGATGGAATGTAAGGCTTCGTAAAAGGTACGATGCTGGGCAGGGGTCGCTCCGGCTCCCGGGAAGGGAGGGAAGGCCGGAGTCAACGAAACAGGCTCTGCGGGCGGAGCCGGACGACTACCTTCCGCTTCCTGCGTCGCAACGAGGCTTCTTCGCCTTCTTGTGCTTAGACTTACCCGAAGACGATGACGAGTGGTGGTGGCTTCGCGACCGGTCCCGCGACCTCCCTCTCAACCGGGACCTCGAACGGCATGGAGCGGACTGCCGGGCCTCGAGAAGCTTTCGGGACCGCTCCCGCAAAGACTTTGGGTTCATGGCCCGGCAGTCGGAGCACGACTTCGGGTCATGGTCGCGCTCCAGGCACCAAAGGCACACGAGGTGCGGACCGTGACCGACATCAGTTTGCGACAGGAGTCGCAAGCCTTGAAGCCGGTCAGACGTGACATCCGTCCATGCACCAGGAGTCGATTGACTCAAAAAAGGGTGTTGAAAAAAAGTCGCAAAAACGGAGTCAAAAAGTGACTCGAGGTACCGCTCTCTCCGGACCTGCGCTTGGCTGGGTGGAAAAAGAAAGAACTGACGTCAGCGCGCGAGGGCAGCGTCCAAGTAGATACCGCAACGTCATCCTGGCGACCACGACGCCAACGACTAATGCGGAGTCAATCGACGCCACCTATTGACGTGCAGAGGTACTGCAGAGGAAAAAATTCTCCGGATTCAGTCTGACGCCTGGGGGTAATTCTAAGGAGAGGAATCCATAACTAATTGTCTCTTTCAGATAAGGTGAAATGACCAAGGGATCTAGAGGCATTTTAACAGAGTCCTCAAATGGGATTATTGGCATCAATGGTCAAAAAGGCAATGGCGTTGTGTCGGGGTCTTTTGCCATTTTCAAACTATGACGTTTAGAAACTGTACTTTTTTTTCTCCTTTTCTTCCTTGAGGTGACATTTATCAGAGAAAGTCTACATTGGACTGAAGACGACGAACACCATCCTGATATGATGTGAGATATCTTTGACGCTGCTGGGGGAAGGAGTCTATGTCGTTATAGGTTTTTTGATGGTGACCGAGATGCCTGCGGTCAAGCTCTCCTTGGTGGCGGTGATCAGGTTGATGCCGATCTGACCTGTACAGTTCACACTGGGGGCAACAGAGATCTCCTCCGTGTCAATCTTGAATGTGAAGATCTCGAGTGCCTTCGGTGTTAATGAGTAATCACTGAATCATCTTGTGACGGCATGCAGGTAAGAGCAGAGCTCTTCAGCAGCAACACAGTAGGTCTCATAATCGATGATCAGCATCAACAGGAATGATGTCTATGTCTGTTTGCCAAGTGTCTTTGTAACTGTAGATCTCAGTCTGTGGGAATCTCTCAGATGTAGGCCCACATACAGAGTTAGGTTGAGAGGCAGGTCTTTATAGCCTTCACCTCTTTCGCCTCATCCGCCTTCATCAATCCTCTGACTGATGCCTTTTCGGTCTGAGTTTTTCTTTTTTTCTTTAAACCAAAAAGTCTAAAAGAAGTATCATACTGGTAAGAAAACCACAGAGTTGGTGAATAAGGATGTAATTTTGATAAGGAATATTAGTCCAAGCCAGGAAAAGAAACAGTTTCCTCAACAGCAGAGAGAAGAGGTTGATAGAAATTGGTAAAAATGATTTCCTGGCAAAATAATTAGGATTTTTTCCATAGGTGTGAATACTTGCAGGGGTTCACAGATCCTGTTGACGCAAGCCAGAAAAAAGCATTTATGACCATCAATGAAGATCCTACTATGAAGAAAGATTTTGTAACCGCATACACCAAGTAAGAAATATTTTGGGGCGGGAGAAAAGTAATAGACAAATACAGTAAAATACAGAAATGATGTTCTTAAGGCTCCATTGTAATGGCACTGAAGATTCAGGAGGGAATATAATTGGTTACCAACAGGATATTTTGGGCTGATGGGGAAGAACAATATTCAGACTCTTAGGTCATTCTAAGAAAAGTGATGCCACACACAGTAGTGACAGTCAAGAACAGTGAGGTTCCATAGGATAACATGGACGAAGTACAATGGATTACTCCCCAAGTATTCACTCAAACAAAATCGGTCATTTACAAGTAATTTACAGGAAGCTTAAGCCAACTGACATTAAATGTACCCATTATCCCGCTCTTAAATAAGACAAATATAGAAGCCTAGAGAAAAGAATGAATTTTTACTACAAAGTAATTCTTTATCAGACAATAGGTTCTATTTATTTAGATATTGTAATGTTGGTAAGATTAATTTACAGAGCATGGACACATTTTACAATGGTTGCACTTACCGGGATCTTTTTAAGGTAATCTACATGATGCTGTACTGCAATCTGTAAATACACTGGTACTTGAAGAATTTCTTGATGGTGGTCCATTAGAAATGAAACCAACCTTGTGGCAAGGAGTTCATCGAGGTCTACTTCCTCTGCACAGCAAAGTACACATCGAGAAAAGGTCTGTACCATCTATAAAAGTATATAGTATGATGAAATCCATTATAAATTATATCAATGGTTTTTTTAAGTTACAAAAACTGCAACACCCTCGATGTACAGATACAATACATATATTAAGTTGGACAGATTTTCAACAGTAACAAAAAATTATTAACATTTAGGTAAAGTTCTCCAACACTGGTATCTTTCGTAAATAAAAAAGCATTTTACTACCACGCTGAGAATACACAATTTTTCTACCTTTACTAACAAGCAGCGCAGCTGCACAAATTGACCTGTATTCTGAAGGAAACTCACTCAAGAAGGTTCTTTGCCCTCCAGCCAATAAGAGCAAGCCTACAATACCTTCCTACCAAAAGCCAACTTAGCTTTTTTTTTTATACATTATCCAATAGCCATCTTTCAGAATCAGTCTCTGCAGAGTACCTTTAAGTTACGTTGGGAGACGTGAAAAGGGAATAGTTTTTCACCTGAAGGAATTTTACAGCACTAATTGGCCACTGCTGCATGTGAGCGACAATAGATTTACTTTGTGAACATATGAATATTCCTGTGTGGTCACTCAGTCTCTCTTAGAGAAGTGTATTTGAAAGGAGCGCTCTGGTGCACTGCTCTTGTTGAACACTTTGCGTATCAGCCTGGAGCTGGTTTATTGGCAAGCTTTTTACAAAGTGTAATGACGTAAACAATCCATCAGGTATTTTCAATAGAACATACCAGAGTACAGATGATGCCGTAATGGACAACATCAAAAATTAGAACTTCATGTTACAAAATGGACATGTTATTGCAACTTACACAGCAGCTCGAACAGAATTGTAGTACATTAAACATTCAAGAACATTTTTAAAACCTCAGTATCAGCAGTCATCTTCCTTTTGGTGCTACCCATGCACAGATGAGTACTATGCGAGAGAGATGTGAAGTTTATCTGTCTAGTATGATTCAATCTTTTTCTGGTTAAAATATTCACGCTTTGGGTCCATTTCGAAAAATTCTTAAGCAAAAATTATTTATATGTTGGTAAAATTGTGGGTTGAATGTTGTCTTATTTTACAAGTTTAGTTTATATTTTATAGAGGTACAGTATTTTTTAAGTGATTGAAAGGCACTTACGAGTGCTTTGCCAGGAACACTAAGCATTCTTTGTTTTTTGCAGCCTTTAGAATCTGGCGACCATTGCCGAGGGCACGTGGTGTATGAACAATCTTATTTTGGCAATAGGTCTGACCGTACGCGCCTTTGGAAATAAATCAGTGTTACGAGTGTGAGGCAGGCTTGCACTGCGCAAGTGCTTGCGCTGGTGACAGGTTTCGTTTCCTGGCTCAGCCGATGTATGTATATATAGGCATGGGAGTGTGGGAGCAGTCTTGTAAAGTTGGGAAGATTCTCACTGAGTAAGGAAAGGGTTAGATCTTCAGTAATTTGGGGCCAAATAGTTACCAATAAACCGGTTTTTCTGACCAAAATACTTTTCACAGAGGACTGATCGGATTGAGGCTAATCATTTTAGGAAATAATATTTCTATGGCGGATAAGTCATTGAGGAGAAACGTCAAACTATGGTATGTGTCTTTAGCAGAGGAATTGGGCAAGTGGATAGAGGACTCTGGAGAGAAGAATTCCTACATACAGGCCTATAACAATAGATATTGGTAAGCATTTTAAGGAAGAGAGTTTTTGGACAATAGGAGAATCCGAGGTGCAGGGTCACGATGTAAAACCAGGCGGCTACACATAAAAGAAGGTATGTGAATCAGAGAAAGTTTGCAATATGTAAATTGAAGAGCTTTGACAGTGTGATTAAGGATAATAAGAAGGATGATAATGAAACTGAGGTAAAAGCTACAAAGGCCCAAGAAAGAGCCACAAAGTGGTGCATCTGAGAACTCGACAAGCAGTGGAGATGTTGAACTGAGTTGTTCGGATATTGATTCTGGATGAGCGGGTGGGGGGGCATTGAGGTTCGGAAAGTAGTAAACTAGATGAAACGAGAAAAGGGGATAAGGATAAATGATTTAACGATCTATGTGGTGGTCACATGTTTGATTCATTATTGATTCAACATTCCTTTTCGCCTCAGTGGGCAAGGGACCATCATGTAGCTCAATATGTTGAGCTTTGGATTACAAAGGAAATGCCCAACAAACTAAGAACGCTTGGGAAATCTAACTGTCCAAGCACTACCTTATCTACAGGCTATTGTTCATCCCAGAGTTTGATTCGAAGACTATGGCCTTTCTAAATAATTTTGGTATGGATACTAGAAAGAGCCCAGATAAGGGACTGAAAGTATGTCAGGATAGACTCCTAGATATATATGGCCCAATGACAAAAAATGTTGATATGGCTGAAGAGCCTTCTTTGGGCAATGCATGTTTGAATGTTGGAGAACTGAACAAATGGGTGCAAAGAGCAGAGTGCCTCTTAGATAATGCAAACTCAGCATTATGTATGGAGAGACAGAACAGCATTTTGACCCCAAGAAGGCAGAATTGGCCAATAAATATGGGGGATCTCTATCTGATAGCATGTTGTTTGGTGAAGAATCTGTGACAGATATGTTCCGGTACGTGGGCACACTCAATTTAATCCAAAAGGTTCAAAGGGACATTAAAAACGTATTCTGAGACTGAATTTTTGGTGGGACCAGTAGAAGGCGGGGCTGATTGACCATGGCTGGTCAAAGTATCACTTGTTTCCGCAGGGCTTCAGAGCCTTTAGGACAACAAAGTTCTTTTGGATTCTTCCCATGGTGGTAGAGAAATGGGGCACGTTTTACCAGAGGAGAAGGAAGAGGTAAAGGAATCTAAGGTATGTTTAACAAAGACTATTTATCTACCCCTTTAAAGTTGTGCACCAGACTAGCCCAGCTTGTAGAAAGTTGAAAGGAGATCAGGGATTTGTGGGTTTTGGTAATGGTCAGGGATACAGAACAGAGTTTATGAACCACTCGGTTCAGGTTCATGAACCAACAGTTCTGAAATTCAGCAGAGAAGGAAAAAATGATGGATCAAGAGGTAGAAGCATGGTTTAGGAAAGGAGCAATATATTTAGTGACTAGTAAGCCAAGAGGTTTGGTATGTAATATTTAAAAAGGACAAAGGGATGAGAACTGCATAAATCTAAGATTTAAACGACTGGGTAGTACATAGACATTTTAAGATGAGGGAAGCTACCTGTTGAGGGATGTTTAGAGTAAAGACGGTTGGTTGACATGGCTGGTTTTGAAAAACACTTACCAGACAGTAGCCATTTCTTAGGAACACAAGATTTCCCCAGATTTCGAAGGCAGGAAAGGATTTGGTGGTTACATGTTTCCAGTTTAGATTAATGACAGCACTGTGATGTTTCATGAAGGTATTAGATTTTTGGTAGGGTGGAGCAGAGCGAGAGGGGGTTGGCCTAGTTGTTTATTTATACAACATTAGCATTATGTCATTTACAAAAAAGCAGTCTGAAGAACAGTTCGAGGTTTGCATCATAGAGGATATGTATCAACAGGGGCAAGATGGGCTTGATTCCAGGTCAGGAAATTAGACTTTTAGGCTTTCAGATACAGACCTCTGGTTGGGTGTTGAGCTTCCAGACTGTGAAAATAAAGATTTGCAAGGAGATCAGGCAGGTGAAGTTAGCAAATAAAATTGCCAGTTAGCAAGATTTCTGAGATTGTCAACATCAATTCAGGCGAATTCAACACCTCTTAATTACAGAATCCTCCAAAGGTTGAAAGTGCATTATTTAAGAATAGTTTGAAATATTCCTAGGAACAGAATCAATCAGGAGGCTTTAACAGAGGTAAATTGGTAGTTAGTGAATATGGAGGCTTGGAACGGGAATTATATCTTTAGGGACTCTCCAGAGAGAGTGACAGAATTAGATGCCAGCACGGAGGCTTTGGGTGCGAGATGCAGAATGTTAACAGGGAGAAAATGGTCAGACGCAGAGGAAGAGGTACATCAACTGTATGGAGAAATTGACGAGGTCCTTTAAAAAGGTTTAGCAAGGGACTGAGTGAATTGCTCTATTTTGCTGAAGATGGACAATCTCTCAGCAAACATGAATCTGAATCTACAAATGAATGTAACGGGACAATGGCACAAGCCGGTAGTGAACAGACAGATGCAACTCATGGTTTGAAATATTTCATAGTCTGGCAGATGCCAGGGTTATCTTCAGAGGCTTCAGACTGCATCAAAGGGTCCTGGTACAGCAAAGGCGCATTTTTGGCTTGGAAGCAATGGGTATGTTGGTGTTCTGAAAGGGATTTAAATCCCATATCATCAACGGTAGTGCAGATGATACATTTTTTATGGACACTTTTAAAGAAGATTATTTTTATAGTACAGTAAATTTGAAAAGCTCCGCAATTTCAGCAGGCCACGTATTTCAAGAAAGACTACCTATGATCAGAATGCTCAACTAGGAGACTTGTTAGGAGTGTGTCTCTATAAAATCCACCTGTAATGAAATATTATTCTTGTTGGGATGTGGATGTAGTCCAAAAGAATATAGGAATGAGACTTTGACCTTGCGATCTTCATCTTTGAAGTTAACAATGCTTCTGTGTTTCGTTTCATTTAGACCTGTGTTAGTTGTGAGAGCACTAGAGGTATCTTCTAGAAATTATGAACCACAGGGCGTATGATTTTATATTAAAAACAGAACTCTTTTTAATCCAATTTTAAAAGAACATCAGAATTTGTTTTGTGTTTGAAAGCATATGAAAGTAGAATCGAAACTGAGAAGAGTAGACAAGCCACAAATAATAATTTCCGTAAACATCCCCACCATGCAGTCCCTACACCTGCATTATCTACATTGGTTAAGGAGGTGATGAAGGAATCAGGAGTGGATGACCAGCAACATGGAGCTCATTCTGCTCTGGAGCAATGGCTAGTAAATCTATTATGAGTGGTAGCAGTTTGAATGACATCCTTACATCTACTGATTGGCCTGTTGACTATTTAAAACGTTTTATCTTAAACCTATAGAAAATGCTGTGGAAAATGATACGATTCAGATTTAAAGCCTTGCCATGTTGGTTTTGGTGTCTTGCCATAAAATGCCGATTTCCAAAGTATAGGTGGGTAGAAAATCATGATTTTATTAAAGTTCAATATCCCTTCTGTTAGATTATACCACCACATAAGTCTTTTTTTCTTGGTTTGTAGATCATGTCTAAAGGAAAAGATGGATGAATCTTCTCACTTCCAGAAGAAAGTCTTAAGGAGTGTGAAGCGGTTTGTACAATCAGTTGTTCGTATATTGACCTTTGGGAGTAAACAGTGAGAATAATTAAGATTTGAAAGACTTTCACAGCAAGAAAAGGAAGGTGGCTGTTAGTTCAGAGGTTTTATATATGTTCTAGATGCTGGAATAATTAATATAGTAAAGTTCAATATGTGTTGCTGTTGTAGGAGTTGGCAATGAGACTTTGTGGAGGTTTAGTAGATTCTGCCTAGAAGGTTTTTTGGGGAAATGTGTGCATTTTTAAGCATTTGTGGCTAAAGACATGGATCAAAACTTGTTAAGATTCAAAAATAACTTTGCGGGGGCGGGTGGGTTCCCCTCGAAGGTGTTTTGCAGAACTTCAATGACATATTGGGCATTTTGAAACACCTTCATTGGAGTTTGTTCGATTCCACCCATACAGAGCTTTGGGGATATTTAACAGCAAGTGGTTCAGTTTTAAACATATTAGGCCAGTGACATCTATTAAATCTTGCTAGGATTTGAATACCACATCGCAAACTGGATGCAATGCTCCCTAAGGAATTTTGGAGAAATGTAATGACACAATGAACATTTTAAAGCACAATGCCTGGTTACACAGGCCAAAATATTTTGGGATTTACAGACTGCTTTTTCTGGAAAATCTTAGTGGTAGATTGTGCATTTATAAGCACATTAAATTGGTTACCCGGTTTACATTTTGGAGAAATGTAATGACAATGAACATTTTAAAGCACTATGCCTGGTTACACTGGCCAAAATATTTTGGGATTTACAGACTGCTTTTTCTGGAAAATCTTAGTGGTAGATTGTGCATTTATAAGCACATTAAATTGTTTACCCGGTTTACATTTTTGGAACTAAAGAACATTATGTAGGGCATAGGGTGTATAGCATTTGCCCCTACAACTATTTGTTTTAAACAAAGATTGTAGAATTTAACCCCCAATACAGGAGTTGGGTATGCACCAAGAGGTTCATTGGAAAAATGTTTGGAAATTGCACCTTTACCTTTTAGGCTAATAACACCAGCTAATACTTCGTAGGATTTAAACCCCTTTTGAAATTTAGTAGTAAAATAGTGCCTTTTAAAAACATTAGCCAGAACTATTGGTTGTAACAGGATTTAAAGAACTTTGAGGAGTGGGACAACTTGGGAAATTGCAGGCCAAGAACATTGATCAAATTAAAATTCACTTTCCAATGTATTTTAGTGGTTCTCTCCCGTTAATACTTAGGAAATGTAGAGGCAAATGTTGCGTTTTATAGCTTAAGATGCTGTTTACTTTGGTTAAGACTCATTTTTTTTTTTAAACGCATTTTATTAGTTTTCTCCCACATAGATATAAACTATACAGTATTCATGTTACATTCGATGCAGCACAGCTGTTTTGCCAGTGAGTTACCCAACCTTCACTACACCCTTCCAGCGTCTGTTTCGCTTGAGCTTGCAGCCCTCTCATACCGTATGAGTTATCGTGAGACATGCTGGTTCTAACATGCTGTGTGGCTTCTTGCCCTAGCCTTCCTCTCACCCCTCGATGTGCACATACTACTAATACAGACCTATGTTTAAATCCCACCCCTAACTGCCCCCCCTCCCTAACCCTTGCCACCGGTGTGTTAAATGGTCCTAAGTGTGTCCACTACTACAGTGTACCTCTTCTCTGTGGGGGGTCCCACCTTGGAACCAGGGGCCATTCAGCTCTGTGGATGATCTTTTAGTCTCAGCCCCCCCTTATGCTTGCCTAGGGCCTCCCCTTCTGGCCATCTCTCTTCCTGCCCTCTCAGCTCACAGCCCGCTAATGCCCCACCACATCTTCGGACTGATCATCGTCCGAGTCCCCAGCCCGCCGCTGCACAACTAGCGCATCCCATGCCAGAGCCGTGTCCAGCGCTGTGTCACTATTCGCTCTCTTCGCCAGCCGCAGTCTAACCGTGCTCTCGCTACTCGCCCATTTAATGAACTCCTGTTGCCAAGTCTCCCTAGCGGGCGCATTTCTGGACTTCCATCGCCTAGTCAATTCTCTCTTGGCAATCAATAAGTCAAGGTCGATGAATTTACTTGTTACCTTCGTCTTCGTCGTGTGGGGGAACCAATGTAGTATGCATGCCCCCATTTCCGTCTCAATCTGCCTATCCGTCACCTCCCTCAGGACCTCCGTGACGTCCTCCCAGTACGTTCCCAACTGCGGGAAATTCCATAATATATGCATGAGTTCTGCCCCTTCAGTGTTGCAGCGGGGGCACATAGCTGTGTCGACCTGGAAGTATTTATTAATCTGAGCCGGCGTGAGGTATGCCCTATGCAGTATGTAGTGGTGGATTAGTTGAAATCTGCCGTTGCGTGTGCTTTTCTACGCTCTTTCCACTATCTTCGCCCAGTCAGGATCAGGAATTTCCCTGCCCAGATCTGCCTCCCATTTCTGTTGTAGTAGAGTCAGCGGTAGCGTCCCCTCACTCAGCAATCGCCGGTAAAGGCACGTGATGGCCTTAAAAGTCCCTGCCGCCATTACCACATATTGGCAGGTAGCCGTAGTCTGCGGCTCAGACAGTCCTTTCCCCCAGTAGCGCTGTATTGCCGTCACTAGAGCGGAGTGCAACAAGTAGTGGCCCCTAGGCAAGTCATACCTATCCTGTAACGCCTGAAAGGGCAGGAGGACTCCGTCCTCATAAGTCTCCAATCATCTGCAGCCCCAGGTCCTCCCATCTGGCCAACTCTGTCCAATCCCCTCCATGCGGTAACGCTGTACACATGCCCAATGGAATTTCTGGCGCATAGGGCCTCTCAAGTCCTCCCCGATTCTGGCTTCGGAGCCAGCAGTGCCGCAGCGCACGCTCCTCGTGCGTCAACATACCCACCCGCAGTCGCTGATTAAGCAATATAAACGACAGCACATGGCGCGGAAACCATCTGCCTACCGGGCCATCAGGACCCCGAAATTCTCTAGCAATCGCCTGCGTGAGCCACTGCATTTGAGCGGCCAGATAATATAATTCTAAGTCCGGTACCGCCCAACCTCCCTCTGCTCTAGATCGCATTAGGGTAGCCAACGCTACTCGCCGATGCCCCATATAAATCCCACAATTAGAGTACGGAGTTTTTGAAACATTGAACTTGGAATCCAGATCGGCAATGTCCTAAAGAAATACAACAAACGGGGGAGCACCACCATTTTCAGCAATGCTATGTGCCCTGCCACCGATAGCGGCAATGTGCCCTAGAAGGCCATGCTGCCCTTTATACCAGTCAGTGCCCTTCCCACGTTTCCCTCTAGGAGATCCTCCTGCGTGTGATATATTTTTGTCCCAAGATAAGGCAGGCACCGGGGTTCCCATCGGACATCGCCCGTCTGGTCCGGGCAGTCTTCCGTCTGTCAGACCGGGAACAAGCAGGTCTTTGCCCAATTCACCCTGAGTCCTGACATCGCCCCGAAAGTTCGTAGGAGTACTGTCGCTCCCGGCAGTCCTTCCCCAGTGTCTGCCAAGAACATAAGGAGATCGTCCGCATAGAGGGAAATGTACTGCATGTCGCCCCGAAGCTCTAGCCCTGCGTAATACCCTCCTGATCTCGCATGCCCCGCCAATGGTTCCATCGCGAGGGCGAACAACAGAGGGGACAATGAGCACCCCTGCCTCGTCCCCCGCTCCACATAACACGCAGAAGATATTGTCATACCTGTCCGCACTCGCACCGTCGCCAATTTATAAAGTATTCTGGTCCAACCTATGTAAGTATCCCCCAGACCCATCCTTTTCATCACCAGGAACAGGTATGGCCACTCCAGGCTATCGAACGCCTTCTCGATATCAATTGAAAGGACCGCCGCGGCATGTGGCAATTGATCGCTTGATTCCAGTATACGAAGCAATCGCCGTATATTAGCCGCCGCGCTCCGCGTGGGGATGAACCTCGCCTGGTCTGAGTGTATCAGGTGCGTCATATGGGGCATAAGTCGAGTCGCTAGAACCCCGCTTAAAATTTTATAGTCCGTTGTCAGCATTGAGAGGGGACGATATGCCGTCTTATCTAGTGAATCCCTGCCAGGCTTTAATAACGGTATTATTATAGCTTCTCTAGTTGTAACCGGGAGGCTACCCAGCTTCTGCGCCTCCCGATAAACCTCCAGCAATCTAGGAGCTAAGAGATCCACGTACGCAGCATAGAACTCTACCGGGAGGCCATCCATCCCAGGCGTTTTGCCCCACGCCATGTGCTTAATTGCTCCCCGAATTTCTCCTAGTGTGATGTCCCGCCCCAGTTCATCCGCCTGCTCCTGCGACAGTGCGGGAAGAGTCAGAGCCGCCAGATAGTCCCCTATCTCATCCTCCCCTTCTTGCAGCTGGCTATGGTAAAGTTCAGCGTAGTAGTCCCGAAACACTCCATTTATCCCCTGTTGCGTAAATGTCACTTCATCCTCTGTCGTCTTCAACCCCATTATCGGCGATCCCCTAGGATTGGGACTGGCCAACCACGCTAACGGCGCCCCCGTCTTGTCTCCCTCTGCATGTACCCTCGTTTGATATTGCCGATAGTCAAAGGCTCGGAGTCGCTCCACCTGTATCGCTACTGCTTCCCTAGCCTCGTGGACCGCCCACTGCAATTCAGCTTTGTCGTGATGTGCTTTCTCCACCTGCCGTAAGCGATTATCCGTCTCCTCTATATCCTGTAACAACGTTTTCCTTACCCCTACCACTTTAGCAATGCACGTTCCACGGATCACAACCTTAAACGCGTCCCACTCCCCTGCGAGCGTCGACGCCGTGCCGGCGTTATCCTGAAAGTATTGTGTGATAGATTCCCCTAGTTCCATTCTAAATACCGGATCGTCTAGCACCTCCGGTCGCATTCGCCATGTCGGGATGGACGTCCTTTCCCGGTTCCATTGTAGCTGAAGTAAAAGCGGGTTGTGATCCGATATCGTTTTGGCCAGGTACTCGCTATGGGTTACCTTGGCGTGCACCTCCGGAGTACACAAAAGGGCATCGAGCCGCACATGGAGGTCATGAAGACCAGAGTAATAGGAGTAATCTCGTTCCTCCGGATGCTGTGCTCGCCAGGCATCTATCAGCCCCCAATTAGTTTGCCATGCTCGTCTCGGAGAGTCTATGAGCAGGTGCGCCGGGCAGCGGCGGGTAGGATCTATCCTTCTCTACATCTGTCACCATATTGAAGTCCCCTCCTATCAATACAGAGCTCGTCATATGCGGCGCTATACTCCGGGACAGCCGATCTAGGAAGGAGACCTAATCAACATTGGGAGCATACACGCTACACAGTGTTACGTCTATCCCATTAAGGCGGCCCCTCACTAATACGAACCTGCCCTCCGGATCTGAATGATGCTGCGTCATTTGAAAGGGAACCCCCGCCCGTATCCAGATCAATGCCCCCCTGGCGAACGCTGAGTAGGTCGTATAGTAGAGCTGCCCTCTCCATCTCCGTTTTAGGGCCAACCCCTCCTCCCTGTTAATGTGCGTTTCTTGGAGTAGGGCGATATGTGCCCCTCTCCGCACTAAGTATGCGTGCACCTTATGTCGCCGCTGCATTGTGTGGATCCCTCGCACATTCCAAGTCATGCACTTCAGATTAGTTAACCCCCCCATAAATCAATCCTGCGGCTCCCCTTCTCCCTCTCCCCGCTTCCTGACACACCGGTGGCTCCAACTCCCCTAAACAATACCCTACATCCCCCCCCCCCCCCAAACTCCCCCTCCCCAGAACAGGCGCTACAACGTTAGTACCCATCCAAACTTATTATGTAACTGCTCTTGCAGCAAACCCTAAGAGCTATTCCCGCACAAACTCAGGGGGGATGGCCCAGGCCTTCAGGGGCAGACGCCCAGTACTCGCCTTCCTCATAGGCGCCAGACCCTGATAATGGTGGCTGGCCCCCTCTGGGGTCGCGATAATGTAGGGCAACTGTGGCTATCCATTATCTGGTCAATCACTCCCCCTTCCCCCCTTCTGTGCGCACCCCAGGACCAGCAGGACATGCGCCCGCAGCGTACATTCCCACCCCCAGCCAAACCTTCCAAATGTCTCGGGTCTGCCACCATCTCAGGCATCCACGATCTCATCAGCTGTCCCAGCAGTCACATGCGGCAGCCGAACACTGCCCGCCTCCGATTCTTCCGAGTCCGACCGTTGCGATCCCTTCTCCGACCCTGTAGCTGCCAATGACGCCTGTTCCTGTGACAGACATGACCGCCTGCAGGGCGGCGAGGCGTTCCTTCTCTGTCTGTGACTCAGATGGCTTCCGTGCCGCTGATCTATGTCGCCGGATCCTCCGTGATCGGCGCGGCTGTGGCTCCCCCTGCCGCTCCCTCGCAGGGGGGCCCGCTCCCCCCGTTCCCGCTTTATACATCTCCAGCCATGTCCAAGCGTCTTCTGGGTTATCATGAAAGATCGTTTTGCCGTCTAGGGCAACCTTGAGACGCGCCGGGAACATCAATGAATATTGTATGCCCTCCGCTTGAAGCGCCCTCTTAACTTCCAGAAAGGAGGTACGGCGGCGTTGAACTTCCAACGTATAGTCAGGAAAAAGCGTCACTTTGCTGTTGCCCACTGTGTAGGGGCCGGAGGTGCGCGCTTTGTGTAATAGAATATCCCAGTCCTTATAATGGAGCAGCCGAGCCACAACCGGCCGGGGAGGGCGACCGGGCGCCAGCGGGAGTGAGGGCACCCTGTGTGCACGTTCCAACGTGTAGAATGACGTCAGCCCTTCGGGTGCTACCTCCCTCCTCAACCAGCTTTCCAAATAGTCCACCATATTATCACCCTCCACTCCTTCGGGCAGTCCCACCACCCGAACATTGTTCCTGCGGTTTCGGCCTTCCGCGTCTTTGGCCCGCCGTTCCAATGTCCGCAGCCGGTGTTGCACATCTTCCATTTTAGCTTCCATCTCTTTCTGGGCAGGCGCTAGTAGCTCCAATGCGGTTTCCGTTTGCATCACTCTGCCCGCCAGCTTGGCATGATCCGCCCAGAGCAGGCCCAACCCCTGCGCCACATGGGCTATGTCCTTCTGCAGTGCCTCCCTCGTATCAGTTATGGCTTGCAGGATCCGATCCACTTGCTGCTGTTGCATCCCGTCAGCCCCCTGAGCGGGTGCCCCCTGATCCTTCGGCATGTTTTCATCTTCTTCGCGCTCAGGGGTCGCTCCTCCCATCCTCCCCTTGGGTTTCCCCATGTAGCCAGCAGGGTGGGGGCGATGCCCGAGGCCACCAACCTACCGTGGCAAGTGTCAACTCACTGAGGTATGTGGTGCTGCCCGCTGGCGTACAAGGAGCGGACTTCTATTCCTCGTCGCTCCTTCCGTGACTGCCTGCCAGCCAATCTCTCAGTCTGAGCGTCCCAGCGGACGGATTCCCCCAGGCACCACACTGTCACCGTCTTGCAGCCTCTGGGCCAGCTCCCCACTTCAAGCTGCACTCCCTCCAGTCCGCGGCCTGCTATCCAATTAGGGCTTTGTTTGCAATCTGCTGGTAATCCCTCCACTAGGCGATGCCGATCCAGCTCCCAGTCCGAGCACCACTTGCAAACCCACTCCAGCAGGGTCCACGATGCCCCGTCCTGTCCACGATTTCGTGGGTGTCTCTGATAGCACCGGGGAAGAAAACTATTGGATGTAGGCTATCAGCTTGCTTCGGGGCCACCCGTCTCATAGTTCCAATTAACTGACAGCAATGCCGAGGGCCCAAGAGCTGGACCAGATGGGGCCGCCCAGGATAAGCCCCTTGGTCGTGCAACCGCCAGGACCCTCCTCTTCGTTAGGGCAGCAGGTCAAGCGCGGTGCGAACAGCACCTGGCCGTGTCCCCCGTGTGGCTCCTCCTCACTCCCAATCGCCACCTGGGCCGTCCCCCGCAGCATTCACCTTGGGGCCTTCTTTGCTCCCTTTACTTCCTTTCTGCCTTCCCTGCCGGGTTACTGCGCCGCTCCTTGGGGGTGATCCCCGCCCCCCAGCAAACCTCTCCGGTGGCAAGTCTGAGTTCACGCACTCTGTGAGCGATGGGCTACCCAGTTGTACTATAGCCTGCTCAAGGCTGCGTTTCAGGCCCAGCGCTCCTCGCTGCTCCCCGTCTCCAACATACGGGTCATCCGCCCCCGGGCACGCTCCGGGTCCCTCAGCTCACCGCGGTATCCTGCAGACAGTGCTCCGGGCTCTGCCAAGGTCCGGCGCCTCCGCCTCCAGCAACTCTGTACTCCGCCGGCCGCTCCCTGCAGGCCAGTCCCGGAACCGCCAGAGAGCCTCACTTCTCCACTCTCCACTCTCACTCTGCCTCTGCCTCCGGTCCTCAGCAGGGGTTCCACCCGTCGCCGGTAGCCGGTCCCGGCCGCCGCACCAGCGCGACCACCAAGCGCCAGCGGCCCTCTGTCCCAGCCGTTTCACAGTGGCGCTGCCTGCCCTCAGACAGCTCAGTCCTCGGCGCCCAGACTACGCCACCGCCACCATCTTGGGCTCGCCGGGGCTGCCGTTCCGTCCTCTCCGTTCTCGGTAGCGCCGGGGCAAACACCCCCCACCGTCACCTTCCGCCAGCCCGCGGCTCCCACCAGGGCTCAGTTGCATGCCCCTAAATCAGGATTACAGCAGGGTCGGCGTGGAGCCTCAGGCTCAAGCGTCTTCACCCATCAGCTCCGTGGCCACCTTCTTTGGTTAAGACTCATTAGGCTGTAAAGTCCACTGCACATAGCGACTGGGACTCTACTAAAGGAACCTTTCTTAAACATTAATTGAAAGAGGGAGCAAGCTATGTACAGTTCCGTGGAGCTCCTGAAGTTGTTAAAGGTGCCCCTCAAAAGCTTTTAAATGTTATTAGCATAATCAGGTATTTTTAGTGTGTAAACGTACTGCAAAAGTTACCATCAAATTGGTTTATCCACTTCAAGTGTAAGGCTAGAAATTATGTCATGAAATATAATCTGTGAAGATCTAGGGTTCAGAATGCATTTTGTTTTGGAGGCTGTTTCAGACTTCCACTGACAACTTAAAAAGCTCTCAAACAGCCTTAAGCAGGAGTTTGCAGCTGCATCTTAAGGAAAAAGAAGGAACTTATTCGGAGACTTTTTTCATTGAAAATCTGGAACCAGATCCTCAGAAAATCTTATGCACAATTGTGGCTGATTTACAGGTAATTCTTTTCAGTGCTTGGAGCCACCGAAATTGGTGGAAGTGTGCAGACCCCAGACATTATGTAGATGCTGGACAGTACTTTGGTACTCCCCACTATGCAACATTTTCCTAATCAATGTGGGACAAAAACACATTTGGCATTTTTATTCCATATGGACAAGTCAGAAAAGGAAAAATGTGTCAAATTTAGAGATTGTAAAAACAGGCTTTGATCCCTCTCTGAAATCTGATGTTCAAGATTCAATTCTGTGACCAGTATTATCCCTGTTTCTCACCACAATTACTGGCTCTGGGACTGTGCCTAGAACGAGACCACATGCAAAAGGCAAGTATCAGGCCACTAGCAGCTTTCACCAGTCAGTCAAATAAAACTGATGAAGAAAAAAGGCATGAGTGCAGTATTGACAGAAAATTTGAGAGCAACACTTTAGGGTTCCGCAAGCAACATATTGCTCCCAAGGTACACGTTGGGGACCGTTGCCATAGCAGAGCTGTTTTATTATAAGCTGTGCAAATATCAGTGCCACTTGCAGCCACATTCTATACCTGGAAATTGCCACTCTGAAAAGTTATCATTACAGGCACAGCTCAACATTCCAGTCCACAGACATGAACATGTTACCTGTAGAGTTCTTAGGCTCACATTCGATACCTAGACCACAGCAGCAAAGCAGTCCTCAGGACAATGTCTGATGTATTACAGCACAACAAAATCACAATGCAATTAACAGAACTGAAAGGTACATACAAACAATTTTAAGCCTTTGTAAAGCAACATGTCCCATATCACATCAAGACATCAACTTAATGGTGAACAGAAAATAGATGGTGGGGAAAATGAGTTTTAAATAGCTTGTTTGGATAAATATGTCCACAACTTTTCAGAACGAGTGACGGCACTGGGCAAATTGTTTCAGACAGTCGTCTGTGGACAGTAACACCTCTGTAGGAAGGAGGATCATGTTTATGATGACTGAGTGGAAAGATCACTGGACAGTGTGAGAAAAGATCAAGTTTATTAGGTACATACATGCTTCTTTGTACAAGTCTTTAGTGAACGGCAGTGAACCGAATCTTTCAAGTGAAATCAGTGACAACATTTTAACACAGTTTTTAGGATCCTAGTCTAAGCAATTTTTTGAGACATTCTTATACTGGATTACTTACAACGTTGAACTTTTATTATTATTACTGATGGCTAAATCTTCTGGTCTAACAAACTAGTTCTGGCAAAACTACTTGACTTAAGTTGTCATTCTCCAGAGATATTTCAATTGACAAAGTAACTGCATGATTTAAAAAAAAAAAATGTTTTTTAGAAAAAAGTTATTAAGCAGAAAAGTCTGAATTTTCTGACATTGGACTGATTAAGTTGTCCCATTACTTTTCTACTAGTATTGCCTTTGGCAAACTAGAACAGATCAGATGAATAGCACATATACATTATCAATGCATTTCAGAGGGCTGTGTAAAGTTGCTAACAAAGACTTCAACTGCAGTACCAAGATGTATAGGGGTATTTGTTAGCCAAAATGTTTGTCCTTGATAGCACCAGCCCTCTCTCCTCCACAAACCCCAACAGGCAGTGTGAAGAGCCACTAGCTGCAATGGGGACAAAGTGTCTCCGCTGATGGACAGGATGTTAGTGGGAGAAGTAGTTTCTTCATAAGAGCAAACAGAAAATGCTTTCCAAGTTAGCGTGAGAAGCTCTCAGCAAATCCTTCACGGACTACTTAATGGACACAAATAAATGTACAATTTAAGAAGCACACACACTGGTCTAAAACCGCAGTTTCACTTCGGCACAGTTTCTTCGTTACAATATCCACTGCATTTGTGACAAAACTGATTAACAAAGTTAAGGTATCTGTTAAATCCAATGCCATTCTTAACTAAGGAAATTGCCAGAGGCTCATTTAGGCAAAACAGAAATGATCACCCAATCTAATGCAGGAACAGAGAAGAAAGTTAGGGTTGCAATAGAACAGCTAACTGCAGACCATCGCACTCATCAGCCTTCAAGCATAACCAGAGACCTCACAAGTACATTAGCAGTAAAGACTAAACAAGAATCAATTTCTTAAAAAGCAAAACTAGCCATTTCCTAATCAACCAGGATAGCACAGTTTTGCTCACAGCAGTATGATGCGAAATCATGAAATACTTACCAAAGACCTAGTTCCAATGACATCGTGTAATCGGGGCATATCCACATTTTGGCTGATGCGTGAAATCATGCGCATTAGAAGTTGAAGTTTTCTGCGATTTGGTGGAGGTAGTAACAGACAGCAAAGCTGCAAGGCTTCAATAGCAACCTTTTCTAAATGAGGCTGGAGTAAACCTATAAATTTGTGAACGGGTATTGAAAAAAAGAGAATTACATTTAAAAGGAGAAAGAATCATAAGTTAATCATAATCTAAGTTAGTCAAATAAGGTAAAAATAATAGGTTTAAGTTCGCAGATGTTTTGGTTATATAATTGACAACACATGCCCGCCTGTATATTTAGTTGATAAGGAAGTTTAAAAAGCAGGAAATGTAAATCATTCTGAAAAGGAAACAATCCACAAAGTGAACTTAGAGCTGAAAATAATTGGGGGGAATCTACAACTACAAACAAAATAGAAGCTTAGCAATGCATGTATTACAGATCCTTATGTTCATTCCTTTCATAGTTTGATAGCTTATGGCAACAGCATCACCCAATGATCTGTTACTTTGAAAGACAAAATATAAGGAGACCAAGAAAAATGTGGATCCCACCTACATGTTCCCAATACCACCATGTGCAACCTCAGAATGCTGCACTTCTCATTTACTAACCAAAAACAAGGTCAATAAAACGTAACCAACCAAGACAAGATGCTGGGTTAGAAAACAGAGTATTCAGAACAAACTGAGCTACATGGACTAGAAATACTAAAGTTACTATACCTAGGTTAGTAACCTTTACTCTTACATCCAGGCCCCTCCACTAACCACATACAGAAAACTATGTGGGCTCCAAAAACAAGGTCATGATCACAGGAAACCGACAACTCTGCATTCAGAAGGGTGCAGAAATCGTTTTAAACAGCCGGAACGAAAGAAGACCATCCACATCATACCCACATAGGAAGGACCTCAATATTTGTTGTCTATCTTCGTGGCAACTATTGTAAAAGGCTAGAATTCTGCCACAGTTTTGATGTAGCCATCTTTAATATGGACAGAAGAGAACAGTTTCTGGATTGCTCTGCTGAGATAGGGAAAGGCCAAAAGGTCCCTTTGTACGAAATTACTTTTCCCAATTTATTTGGGGTGGGACACATTAAAGACTTTCACCAAAGCATAAACAAACTGCACATAGGAAACACATTCTGCCTCTACCCCTCTTTGCACCTCTGAGTCTTTGCTGGAGAAGATCAAACCTAATCTGTCTAGCGGAGGGAAAATGACATGAGCCACTAGCATAAGGACAGGAAGTATAACCTGTGCCCCAAGATACTGGGCGTGCACCTGCAAGGTAACATTTTTAAATTACAGCCATAATGATCTTTATAATAGAAATAATCTGTGTTTTTACCATTGTTCTGCCATAACAAGGCACTGCAAAAAAACAGGTGGAACTATTACTATATTCAATGACAACAACTTTGACCTCAGAAAACCTGAAAGCTCTGACTTGCTGGGTCCTGCAGATTTCAATAGCGAATACCTGACCCACAGATCACCATGTTTAGTTAAGTTCAGGGAAATTGCAAAAGTCATAAGAAGGGTTGGATCTCCATAATCCTGGGGCAGATGAAATGCTGTGCTGAAAGGAAGTAATAAGAGGTTGAACTGCAGATGAGCTGTGTGAGTGGTCGGGTGTTTGGTGGAGTCAAAACTGCTAGCTAATTAATTAAACTATTCACCACCCTGAGAAGCAGTGGAGTTCTGGGACCACATCAATGGCAGCTGGGGGATGCAAGAGGAACTATAGGCATAGGTAAGCATGCTGCCCATCAGAGCTGCCAGAGGCAGTTCTAATATTTCTCTAAGAGCAATTTAATGCAGTTTCCCTGGATGAGCACACATGATTATTAAACTGCAAATGATGAGAAGTCACCGGGATTTTTCTTTCCCCAAATGAGCACCAGCCAAAAATGCCTGAAGACCATATCTAGATAGGATCAAACTGGGAATTGCAAATGGGGGCACTGTGTGGAACATTCAGCCTGTGAAGAGCGTGCAATTTAATCATTCCTGATCTGGTTGACAATTGCCCAATGGATTCTGAGGGGCTGACCATAGAACCGTGGTTGAAGATGCAGAATACACTGAGAAGGAGCACTCCAGTGCTGGAGATGGAGAGGTATGTGGCATTGTATTTAACTAGAACCTGGGGGAAGCCAGGTAGCACAGCTATGGAACATTATTAGCCATCCAACTACTAGAACCCTTTCCCACTCTGGTAGGTCTGCGTTGCAATACTAATTACTCGGGTTAGGTTGTTGACAAATGGATTTACTCACCTACTTGTTTCCAAACGAGGACGTCCAAGTGCTTTGAAACAGTGTGAACATTAAAGTTATGTAATCAACATTTAAAGTTTTCTGGCTAAAAAAAACAAATTATAAAAACATAAGATGGTTGGACGCTGGTTGCTTCAAGCAGAAGGCATGTCGATCAGCCTTCAATAAACTTGATTGCCAGAACTAACATCTGGTGACTTTCAGGATTACTGAGAGGCCAGAACTATGACACAAACACTGAAAGAAAGCTACTGGGCAAGTCCACACAGATAGAAAATTTCTCACTTCCCTGAATGAAGAAAGAAGATAATGACCTAGAACTAATAATCATTTCAGGACGCTCTATGATGTCTAAATTCAACAATATTCAGGATTTAGCTCTTTCAATTTGTTTTTCCCTTTTTTTAAACTGGTATTCCACCAAAATATCACCTTTGTGTACTTTTTTTTTTTTTTAGAAAATGTGCTTCCTCAAAAACAATAGCAATCCATGACACATCAGAGTGGACACAAATTAATCTAATTTAATACCCCTCCAGCAGCAAAATCTCCTATAGTCTTCTGCCCTACCCCACTATATGACCCTCCTTGGCACATGGCCCAGTCACCCAATATCTAATAAAAGAAGAGGAAGAAAAGAGAAAAAAAAATTCTTCCTCCCTTAATCAGTGCATTCTCACTTACCACCTCCTCTGTGTGCTCTCTAAAGTGCCTGTGCTTCATTGTCGCATCCCCTAAGAGAAACCCTCAGCTCAACTAGTCCTTCCCTGATCATTATGAGGAAGCCTGCCCTTTTTCCTTCTATACTCATGTCTACTCTCAGTTCTCCTATACTTTACAAGCCAAATCTCCCCAATTTCTTTGGTAAGTGCAATACCCATTTATTCTAGCATGGTACCAGGCTTTCCATTGACTAACTTCATTTTTGTCTCCCATTGCTCTAAAATGGGCCTTTGGGGGACTTCCATTGGGTAGTAACTAATAACCTTGCAATCAATGTTGGTATAAAAATAAATTTCCCGGCTTTCAAGATACTAAAAGAACTGTCAATCTACCAGACATAAAAGGACCAATTTTGGTGACTGGTAAATATTTTCATATAATAGTCAAGCTTACTGCGCTAAATATCCTTACCCAAAAAAGTTTAAAGTAACTACTGGACAAAAACATATGGTGCCAATCTCCTTCGAGAAGTTACATCTTGGGCACCTCCCAGCAATTGAGGGAAACATTTTGTTCAAAGCTTGTGGCATTAGATTAAGCATCCACCTGTTAAAGAAAGCTGTACGCTGGAAGTTCGCACCTCTAAAACAGGTGAAACTTAAGCTAAAGTACCGTCCCCATTCTTGGTCACCAACATCAACCCCCAAACGTTGAATCCATTTGGTTCTTACTACTATGGTCTGTGGTTAGTGCCTGGTACCAAAAATCTGAAAGAGATGAACTACATCATCCTGAACAGATCTTTTACTATCCCCTTAGAAGACTCAATGCCCACCACATTAATATCAGCTAGTATTGCTCTTATTTGAGCGTACATTAAAAAATACTGCTGGCTATGAAGCATTTTACCTGTAAATAGCATCTGTGTGGATTCAAACCTAGGGCCCTCGAAAAAGTCCCCCACGTTTGTTATGCCGAGATCCTCACATTTACATATAATTTCCTTGGTTAATCCAGGAGACAAAAAATTACAAAAGCTCAACTGAGTTTCCGCAATGATACTGGGTATACCTTGGCATGGAAAAATCTTCCTTCATAGCATCAACTGGAATAGCATTTTATATCCTACTTTTTTCTGGATTGGTCATAGGTTTTCAAGACTTTCAGCAGTTGCAGAAGGACCAAATTATCAAACCTAGGGGACTCCTCTGACAAAAAACAAACTTGCAATACCAGGGATGCCAAATAATAACGCCGTAAATCTGGGAGTTCCAGCCCACCCTTGTTCCCGGGCAATCGCAAAATACTCATTTAAACCCGGGGTTGCTTCTGATTCCACACGAACGAATGCATCAACTGGTCCAATTTGGTGAAAAAAGAATTATCTAATTTATGTGGCACAGCAAGAAAAAGGAATGAAAATAAAGGGAGGATCTGCATCTGAACTAGGGAGATTAACTTACCAATGATAGAAAGCAGGAGTTGACTCCAAGTTATCAGCAGATTGTTGACCCTCCTTAAGACTGGATTATAATTGTCATGGGAAGAGTTTTATTGTTTTTCAGAAAACAGGGACGTTTTCCGGACTAGCCAGGAGAATTGGGGGGTATTCAAGAGGTGAGAAACCTGCAAGGTAGAAGTATCCATAGGAAACCTATTTACTTTGCCCATCAATCATATAAAAATGGGAAATGGTTTGCAGGATTCCTTTTTACTAGTGTGTTTACAGGGCACATGAGGTAATGTTACTCAGAGTGGTGGCCTACCCCTCGCCCCCATCCTCTGCTTCCCCCACTGTCTTTTATTTATAAACAGCACATTCATCCTTGAGTTGGATTAGACTATGGCAACTTGCACAGCAAAAATAAAGTTTGGAAGCTGGAGGGCGTGGATGTGCCCCTCCCCTGCTCCATAAACAATGTAGGAGTTACTGAGTATGGATTGCTGAATTGTAGAGATTAAAGGTTCCCCAGGGTTGGAGTGCAATAGTCACTCAGCACATGACCCTTCACATGCAGGATGACTACGTATAGAATAATACATGGATCACAGAACAAAACTAAGATGAACTCTTGCGAGCATAGCAGGACTATACAAAACATCTCTGAAACTGATGTTTAATGAAGAATACTTCTAAAGAGTGAGTGGGTTGCTAGTGTGGCTGCTTTGCATTAGGCATCTGTCTTTGAAAGGTCAATGGCACTGGACTGGCCAAGAATATAAGTCAGTAGATGCAAAGAGATTGTCTGAAGAGAATATCACTTCAATATGAAAAACATTCCAAAAGATGACTGGTGCCACTGCAGCGCATTCTCCTCGGCGAGATCCACCATTTATAAGTTTGCTTATAGACCTATGAAGATATGCAATAATTTTTCCTAGCAATAAGATTGTGGATAGTCCTCAGGATCAAAATTAAAATTCAGGTTAGGCCTGAAAAGTAAAATTTTCTTGTTTAAGTGAAGTTTTTAAAAGGCCTTCCATAAGCATTTTTTTTACTGCCTCTGAAAGCTTGTTCCAAAGGAAACTGGTAAAAGGTGCTTCAAAAATGAGTATACAAACTTGCAAGTCCTTCTTACAAAGGAAACTTTAAAGAAGGAACTACACATGGTCATCACCTCAGTGTCTTAATGGGCCACCTCTGAGGCAGGACGATGTTCCCTTTGCATGCCCTCTCCACTATAGAAACTGGTTTTCTGATCCAATTTGTCTTCCAGGTCATGCGGCAGAGGCCTCATCCTCAGCCTGGCATTGGGGACTAGTAAAATGCAAGATGCCATCAACCCCAGGAGCGATGCAACCTGTCAAACTGAGGGCTGGTGAGCTTGAAGCAGACAATCGCATTTCAGCCTGATTGGTAAAAGTCTCTTCTCCGAAGGATACACTCTTCCTGTGCTGGACTCTAGAGTAGCACCCAGGTAATGTATTCTTTGAGTGGGCTGATGAACTGATTTCTCCAGATTGACCTGAAGGCCCAGCCGCTGTAGCAAATTCAGACAGATTTAATAGTGGTCTTTCACATTCTGAGGAGATGAGCTCTTTAAGAGCCAATCGTCGAGGTACGGATTGATAAACAGTACTTGGCGACGTAGAGCAGCGGCTACTACGGCCATGCACTTGGTGAACACTCAAGAGGCCGACTTCAGGCCAAACGGCAGGACTTCGTACTGATAGTGTTTGGACTCTACCATGAAGCGTAGGAACTTCCGGTGGCGTAAAGTAATTAGAACATGGAAGTACGCATCCTGAAGGTCTATCGAGCATATAGAGTTTCCTTGTTGGAGATGAGGATATATTTGATGGAGTGCCAGCATACGGAATTTCTCTTATCGGATGGCTTTGTTGAGGATGCAAAGATCCAATACAGGTCTGAATCCTGCTTTTTGGCCTTTCTTCCGTGCTAGGAAGTATCTAGAGTCAACCCCTTTCCCCAATGTGTGAGGGAGGAACTTTTTCTGTGGCAGCTTTTGTAAGAGAGAGTGGATACCTCCTGCCGTAGCAGCGACAGTTGGTGAAAACTCGTTTTTACCAGAGGAGTGGATTGCAGTGGAAAGCGGTAAAGTAGAGCATATCCATTTTGCAGTATATTCAGTACTCACTGATCTTTTGTAATGCTGTACCACTCTTGTACATGGTAGGCGATACTTACCCCCACCGGAGTGGGTAACGGCGACAGAGGAAGCGACTGCTCATTGTTTGGCAGTGTTCTTGTTAGTGGAGGAGGGTTTTCGAGATGCACCTCTACCACGGAAAGGAAGACATCCTTAATAGTGCGTTTTAGTCTGGTGATACTGCCCCAGACCACTGAGGGGTTTGAACGCTCTGATGGAAAGGCCTGCGGTAGTACGGCCTGTACCGGCGCCAGAATTCCTTCCTCTTGTCTAGACCCACTGCCTTTAGAGTGTCCAGTTCTGTTTTCATCCTGCCCATCTCTTCATCTGTATGCGAGCCAAAAAGGGAATTCCCTGAAAACGGGAGGTTCAAAATGCGCTGCTGGGCCTCCGGTTTCAGGGCCGTAAGACGTAACCAGGAAGATCTTCTGGCCCAGATGCCATGGGAGTAAGAGTGCGCAGCCAGAGATGCCCCACCTGCTGCCGCACTGATCATCTGGTTCACCACAAGAGCTCCCTACTGGAGGATCTCTCCGAAATCCTGGTGATCCTCCTTGGCAGTTTGTTTGTGAAGCGCTCTAATGAATCCCACAATGCCCTGTCATAGCACCCCAATAGGGCTACAGCACTAGATACCTTCAAAGATGCAGCGGCAGAGCCACATGCTTTCCTTCCCCATGAATCCTGTGCTCTGCTCTCCTTGTCTGGAGGAACCGTTGAAGAAGAGGCTACTGCTGGAGTCTTCTTCGCACAGCAATGATCACAGTCTGGCGGAGGATCCGCCCTGAGGAAAATAGGCTCCTGCTCTGATGGTCTGTACTTTTTTAGGATCCTCGCAGGAGCCGTTTGGAGTGACCCTGGGGTGGGAAAGATATCCATGACCAGCTGTAGAAGGTCCGGAGCCAAAGGCAGTAGAAGTCTTGACAATGATCTTTGCTGAAGAGTCTCAAAGATGACTGACTATGTCTGAGGGGCAGACATTTCAATAGTCAATTTTTGCGCTCCTCTTGCCAGCACATCGTGAAAGGTATTAATGTCATCCACCGGCGATATTCTGGAGGGTGGACTGTCCGTTAGTGTGGGAGAATAGTCCCTCGTGTAGAGGAGGAAGACCAAGAAGGTGAACTATGCCTCTTGCGGCGGCTACGTGAAGCGGACCGCTGACCTGATGGAGATGGAGTCTGGTCACGTTGTCGACCCTTGGAAGGCGTGGTAGGAGAACGATCCACTGCCTGCACCAAACGAGCCAGAGAAGATCTGTTGAGAGGGCTAGAATAGTCCAGAGGCTGTTGAATCTGTGTAGAGGTAGTTTTCTGCCAGTGGTGTACTGGAAGGAGCCATATGGGAGATAGGTGAATGGAAGGAGATCTCTGCCCTTCTTCCTGTTGCGCAGGAGCAACAGTAGCCTGCGGCATGCTCTTCTGTGCTCGCCGTTCTGGAAACAGAGAAGCAGAACTTCTGGACGTCGAGAGGGGTACCTGAGGAGATCCTGCCTCAAAAATTGAAGACTTTGAGGCCTTTCGATGCTGAGCGGTGCCTCACTGATGGCGAGCGGTGCGTCAACGTCGACAGATCGGAGTGTCTCGACGTCGAGCGGCTATGGGCTACCAAGACTTGAGAAACGAATAGTTTCTTACCTGTCGGTGTAGTTTTGCAGCTTGAAGACTTTCTGGATTCACTATGCTGTGCATTATTCCGCCATCTCGTGGTTGGGTCCGGATTCGTAGTCTTTTCTTTGTTTTTGTGTTTTTTTTGTTTTTTTTCTTGTTGGCCCAGGTGGGCGGCGACGCCCCACCATTTGGTGTCTTCGGTGACGTCATCGCGCTTCCGGCGGAAGCTCCCACCTTTGGTAGCCATCTTCGGATTCTTTTTTCTTTTCCTCTTACAGTTTTTTGTTGTCTATGTCTTTAACCTTTAATCCTTCAATTATTCTTTGATCCCTTTAAACCTTGTATGTAGTCTAGTTGTACCCTTAACCTCCTATGTTATCTTCCTGGCGGAGGCGGGTGGGATCGCTAGTGAATCCAGAAAGTCTTCAAGCTGCAAAACTACACCGACAGGTAAGAAACTATTCGTTTTGCAGCGTGAATCTTTCTGGATTCACTATGCTGTGCATAGACTTAGTAGCGGTTTTGTTATTGCGGTGGTTGGGAGGAAGATGAGCATTGGTTGCTGAAAATGTGCTGTAAGACCTTCTGTCCTACTTGTGCCTCTTTGTTCATTTGGATATCAACACAGTAGTGTTTGGTGAACGTGTGCACGGAAGACCATGTTGCCGCTTGGCAAATGTCTTGTATAGGTGTGTTCGCTAGGAACGCAACCGTTGCTCCCTTTTCCTTGTTGAGTGAGCCTGGGCGGCTCCTTGTAATTCTTGTCCTGCCTGCTTGTGGCAGAGTTGTATTGCTTGTGCAATCCACCGTGCAATGGTATTTTTGTTACTGGTCGTCCCAGGAAACTGCTTGCGAAGGAAACGAAGAGTTGTTTTGTTTTCCTGCATTCGTTCGTCCTTTCTATGTAGTGCATCACTGCCCTTCTGGCGTCCAGCGTGTGTAGCGCCTTTTCTGAGGGTGTTGAAGGTTTCTGGAAGAAACTTGGTATCTGTATTGTTTGATTGATATGGAACCGCGACACCACCTTTGGCAGGAAGTGTCGGTCCGTTCTCATGACAATTCTGTCCTTGTGTATTTGCAAGTAGGGCTCTTGTAGTGTGAGAGCCTGCAGTTCACTGACTCTTCGCAGTGACGTGATAGCCACTAAGAAAGCCGTTTTTAGTGTGAGCATGTGCAGTGTGATCTTGTGTATGGGTTCAAATGGTGATTTCATCAACTGTGTCAATACAGTGTTGAGGTTCCAGCTTGGGGCTGGCATCCTTTTAGGGGGGGCTATTCTTTTAGCCCCTTCCAGGAATCTTTTTACCACTTGGGAGGTGAAGAAGCTTTTCACCGCTTCTCCCCTGGTGTAGGCCACTATGGCTGCTAGGTGAACCCTTAGTGACTAGTAGCTGAGCCCGCTTTGTAGTAGGTGTGTTAAGTATCGCAGTACTGTTGATTCTTTTGTGACTTTTCGTTGCAGTCCCTCTGTAATGCACCATTGTGAGAACCTTTTCCACTTTGCAATGTAGCATTTTCTTGTAGTGGGTCTCCTTGCTTCTCTGAGTACTGCCATGGTGCTTGGAGGTAGTTTGAGGTGTGCGAATTCTAGGTCCTCAGGAGCCATGCTGCTAGGCTGAGGCTGTCTGGTTCTGGGTGGAGCACTTTTCCGTCTTGCATTGTGAGGTCTTTCCTTCTGCTGAACCTGTGTGCTGGTTCCTGCGCCATTTCCATTATCTGTGAGAACCATGATTGTCTGGCCCACTGAGGTGCCACCAATATCAGTGTCATGCTGCTGCTCCTGCATTTGCTGAGTACCTTGTGTAACAGTGGTATCGGGGGAAAAGCGTATGCAAATTCGTTCGACCAACTTATCCATAGCGCATTCCCTAGGGACCTTTGGTCCGGTTGTCTGGATGCGTAATGTTGGCATTTTGCATTGTGGAGTGTTGCAAACAGGTCTATCCGTGGTGTTCCCCACTTTTGGAACAGCCGCTGCACCTCCTGCTGGTTGAGTTCCCATTCGTGGATGCAGACGTCTGCCTGCTGAGTCGGTCTGCTTCCACATTGTCTATTCCTGGAAGGTGTATTGCTAGCAGGTCTATCCTTAGAGGGATGGCCCATCTCCAGATCTCTTGTGCCAGGCTTGATAGCGGTGTCGACTGTGTTCCACCCTGTTTGTTGATGTAGAACATCGTTGTTGTGTTGTCTGTATCAGCACTCGCTTCCCGTAAAGCTGCTTTTGAAAGGCTTTTAAGGCTAGGAACACTGTTTTTAGTTCTAGGACGTTGATGTGTTTCACTGCATCTTGTTGTGACCACAGCCCCCTGACGCGGAGTCTGTCCATGTGTGCGCCCCAGCCCTGCTGTGAGGCGTCCGTTGTGATGGTCACTGTTGGAGTTGGCTGTGTGAATGGCTTCCCTTGTAATATGTTCTTTTCCTTCCACCACGCTATTTCTTGCTGCACTGCGTGTGTGACAACCACTAGATCTTCCCAACTCCCTGTCGCTTGTGACCACTGCTGCTGTATCCATTCTTGGAACGGTCTCATGTGCAGTCTGATGTGTGGGACAAGGTGAATGCATGATGCCATCATTCCCATTAGTCTGCTCACCGTCCTCACTGTCAGAACTTGCCCCTTGCGGTAATGACGTGTTTCCCTCAGGAGCGCTATAGTTCTCTTGTCGCTGGGGAACACCTTGGACTGTGTGCTGTCTATTAGCGCCCCTAAGAATATTTTGATCTGCTGAGGTTCTGTTGACGATTTCTCCCAGAGTATTGAGAAACCTAGTGTGGACAGTGTTTGTATGACTTGTTCGATGTGGTCTTTGCAGAGTTTGTATGATCCTGCTTTCACAAGCCAGTCGTCGAGGTAGGGGTATACATGTATGCTCTTTCTCCGAAGGTGCGCAGCAGCTGCTGCTAGGCATTTTGTGAACACCCTTGGTGCGGACTTTAGTCCGAAGGCCAGCACTGTGAACTGGTAGTGTTCGTGGCCTATCACGAATCTTAATAGACGTTTGTGTTTGTGGTTGACGGGTATGTGCAGATATGCATCTTTCAAGTCTAAGGTCGCCATGTAATCCCCTTCTTGGATTTGTGGTATTACTTCCTGAAGTGAAGTCATTTTGAATTTTTGAGTTTTTATGAACTTGTTCAGGAATCTGAGGTCCAGTATTGGTCTTAGTGTTTCGTCTACCTTTGGCACAAAGAAATATGTTGAGTATACTCCCTTGTTTCTTTGGTTTTTTGGGACTAGTTCTATTGCTCTTTTTTGTAGCAGCTCCTCTGCTTCTAGACGGAGGAGGGCGAGTTCCCTTGCGGGTATTGTCCGATGTCTTGGTTTTTCCCGGCGGGTGTTTTAGGCGGTCTATGCAGTACCCGTGCTGTATGGTGTTTAGTATCCACTTGTCCGTGGTAATTTTCCTCCATTGTGTGAGGAATTTTCCTAATCTTCCTCCCACCGGTGTTGTATGCTCGGTGGTTATTTGTTGTATGTGTGTGTTCCTTATTTTGTTCCTTTGTGGACTTCTCCTCTCCCTTGGTGTTAACTGGGGAGGGTGTGGTTTGTGTCTGGAGTCACTTTGAGGTGGGCTGCTGGCCCCCTCTTCGGGCCTGTCCCCGTCCGTACCCGCGCCCTCGAAAGGACCGTCCTCTTGGTTGGTACTGCCAATTTTGCTGCTGTTGTCCCTGCAGGTTTTGGCCCTGGTTGTTCCCCTGATATCCTTGCTGGGGTGATTGGTGTGAAGTGGTGGGTGCATTGCCCCCTCTACCACTGGGTCGCCTTGAGGGGTTTCCTCTTCTCATGCCCCTGAACTGCAGCGCTCCCATGGACCTTGCAGTTTCGTTGTCCGTTTTCAGTTGAGTCAACTTGTTGTCAACTGTTGCCCCAAACAGTTTCTCACTGTCGAAAGGTGTATTGATGATGTTGCTCTGTACTTCTGGCTTGAAGCCGGAGATCCTGAGCCATGCGTGTCTCCTTTCCGTTACTCCTATCATCATTTGCCTGCTGGAGTTCTCTGCTGCGTCCAAAGCTGACTTTAAGCAAGTGTTAGCGATGGCCTTGCCTTCCTCCGCTAGGTAATTTGCCCTTTGTTGGTGTTCTTCTGGCAGGTGTTTAATGAGCTGACTCATTTCTGCCCAATGCTGAGTACGCATGCCTGCTGATGAGGGCGTTGGAGTTGGCGATGCGCCAGTGTATGGCTGCGTTCCTCTCCACTTTTCGTCCTGTGAGGTCTATTCGCTTGCTCTCCTTGTCTGGAGGTGGGCCTGTGTTGGTGGGCACACCGGCCCTTTTCTGGCCGTTGCAGCGATAATGGAGTCCGCTGGTACTGACCCTTGGATGTACGCCGGGTCTTTTGTAGAATGTTTATATTTCTTCTCGCTTCTAGGTGTAACCGCCTTGCAGACTGCCGGTTCCCTGAAGGCCTCCCTTCCCTGGTCGAGGACGCCAGGCAACATGGGTAGGAATTGGCTCCTAGTCTGTTGAGGGAGCAGGGTTTCAAAGAGGAAACCTGCCTTTGTTTTTTCTTCCTGCATTTCGACCCCATATGTCTTTGCAGCTTTCTGGACGACCTCATTGTAGACTCCGATGTCGTCTGGCGGTGAAGGCCTCGAGGGGTAAGAGTCTACCCCTTCTTCTGGTGACTCTGCGTCGAGGTCTTGCCAGTTTGTCTTGTACCTCCGAGGACGCCGAGTCCCGGTAAGACTGCATCTCTTCTTCGCCTTCGGCTTCGAAGTAGTAGTCTTCTTCGTCCTGGTCTTCGAGTTGTTCAGGTGTTGTCGGGGCTCGATGTATTCGGCTTCGAACTCCTCGAGCGCCTCGTGGGCTGGCTTCGATGGGATAGCGTATTGCTTCATCTTGTCGTCGAAGTCTTTTTCCGTTGCAGGATGCTCGCCATCTCTGCCTCGAGCCTCCTTTTCTTTTCGCCATCTCGTGGGCCTTTTCGGCGTCGAGTGGTGCAGTGCTTCTCTTCGCGGTCGTCGAAACAGACGCCGGGCCTTCCTTCCTCGGTGCCGAGGCTTCCCTTTCGGAGGTGACCTTCGACGCCTTTGTTTTTCGGAAGCTTTCGCCGATTGTGAGTCCTTGTCAAAGGATCCGCTCGACTGCTTGTCCTTGGACGCTGTTGCTTTCGTCGAGGGTTTCGGCGGCAACGCTCCCTTCGAGGACTTTGCTACACTTCTAGTAGTGTCGCTAGGTGTTCTGGCTTCACTCTTTCGAGCGTCGCTTTGGTGTTTTGGGGTCGACGACTCCTTACCTCCTTCGACGTTTTCTTATGGACCTCGACGACAGCGCAGTCCTCTGGTCCCTCAGCGATGTTGTCTTCCTCTTCGCTCGAGAGGCCCAGGTCTCGGAGCGATGGTGCTGGTCCCTGGCCCTGCATGTTGTAGTTCGCCCTTCTCTGTCTGTCTCTCACCCGGAGGGTCTTCGGGGTGAACGCCGAGCACGCGTTAGTCTTCGCTGATGTGGTCGAGCGGCAAGCAGAGGTTGCAGACTGGGTGCTGGTCTTTTGGGCGTACTTGTGGTGGCAGTTTTGCAAAACTTGAACGGAGTCTTGTCCATAACCGCGCTCAGGGAGCCCCCTGCGAGCGCATTCTCCGTAGGCGTCGAGATTTCGGTCGTGGACCTTCTACCTCGTCGTCCTTCTTGTTGTCTCCGGTACTTGTGTCGTTGTCCGGTGTCTCAGGAATCCATCCTCTGTGATGATATTTCGACTTTGAGATTCTTCGTCCAAAATTTTCTGGAACTTCTCGGCAACGATCCAGACCCCACGGCGGAAAAAGAATCTGAAGATGGCTACCAAAGGTGGGAGCTTCCGCCGGAGCGCGACGACGTCACCGAAGACACCAAATGGTGGGCGTCGCCGCCCACCTGGGCCAACAAAAAAACCAAAAAACACAAAAACAAAGAAAAGACTACGAATCCGGACCCAACCACGAGATGGCGGAATAATGCACAGCATAGTGAATCCAGAAAGATTCACGCTGCAAAACCACCGACTGAGTTCTAGGTCTTGACGTCGGGCATGAGTAGCTGACGGAGTTTGAAGTGCAGACGTCGAAAGAGACTTCTGCTTCGAAGTCAAACAATGCCCCGTCGACGAAGACTGCTGCTTCGACGTGGAGAGTGGATTGGCCAACCGAGACTGAAGCCTCAACATCATGCAGGGAGAAGGTGATGGGGAGTGTCTTCTTGACGTTGAACCTCTTCTGGATGCGGTCGTGGTTGACCGAGGACTCGACGTTGACCGCTGCCTTGTGCGACGGAGGGCTACGCCTCAACGTCGAACGCCGTAACGCGATGTCTCGACGTTGGGCGATGAGCCGGCACCACCATAGATCGACTCCGAAGTTGACCGTCGCTGGGTTGACTAACGGAGGATTCGACGTTGAAGCATGACGTAGTCGCCGTACCTCCATGTTTCTGCAAAGTTTGACGACGATCGATGCTCTCAATGGTGATCTCCTTAAAGGAGGGGCTGCTGTGGCCGATTGTCATTGGAGGCATTTTCGATGCCGAGCCAGACGCCGAAGAACAGACCTTACTATTAGAAGTCGACCTGGGCCTTTTCTTCTTGTGCCTCACAGGAGATCTGCCTCAGTAGGTAGTAGACCTTTTCTTCTCAGAGAGACCATAAAGCAGATTCTGGCAGTGGTGGCAGGCCTCAGGGGTATGAGACTCAGGAAGGCAGAGGATACAAACAATGGGAATCTGTCTTCGCCTTCTTTTTGCCACAGGAGGGGCAAGGATCAAAAAGAGAAGGCATTCTATGACTGAAAAAAGCCAAATCTCTGCTAGAAAAAAGGCAACTCCTTATTTCAACAGATGTAAAATGTCAAAATAACAGAAGTTACAGCAATAAAGGAGAACCTTTTTGACAGAAAAGTAAAAATAAATGTAGAGCTGAAAATCCAGGGTCCTGACTGAAGGAGCCGGAAAGAACAGCTGACCTGTCACCCCTGAGGCATGATGGGAAGCTAGGGGTCATGGCTGCCTTAAAGGCACTGTGCCAGTTTATGCTTGCAATTACTTTCATTTTCTATGCTAAGTTTTCAATGCAGCCGATGGGCTAACACTGCCTGTGTTCAGAGCGTGGAGCGGCAGACTTGAAACTGAGGCATGGTTCTCACCCTCCCAAAACCGAACCGTAATGAGACGTTTTGTGGACAGTGGAAGGGGGACTGGTCAGTAAATGCACAGATCAGTGGAATAAAATACTTCCCGGAAGGGACTTAGTCAGTGGAGAGCACATGGTCTACTTGTCAATTGAGTTTGATAGACAATGCAAGGTTGATATGCAAAGGAGAGCTAACACCCTATTAACTACATTTAGAATCTTGCGGAAGTCGTTAGGAGGGCCGAGTTACCTACCTCTTTTAAAAGTAATATCGGCAAAATTATTGCCAACGTTAACTTATGGTAGGGAAGCACTGTGTGGAAAAGATTCTATAATCAACAGTGCTGTGACAAAAAATTTTAAATCACTTTTTTATCTTCCACATAATGCATCACCTGAACAGATTAGATTGGAATTTGGTTTAACGAACCAGCTAATTGCAGGAAAAGGCCAATTTATAAAAGTATGGAAAAGAATAAAAATGGATAATGTAAATCAAATGTCCAATCAGTTATGGCAGGAAATAAACACAAATCGGAAGTCTCAGCTCTGGAAGTATTTACACGCCGCATTAGATGAATATTCAGCTAATTCGATCTGGGACATGCCAATAACCACAGATTCATTTAAAAAAATCTATTACTAAAATAACAAAACACCTATCACTGTATATTGATTAGGACTCTTTTGCAAAAACAAAGCATGCATGGTCATTAATGAATGGGTATACAAAAGTGAAAGTCCAATCATTCAGAAACACCATGGTCTCTGAAGCAAATTTTTTTTTACAAAAGCTCGTTTGGTGTCTTCCTCGGCTTATGTCACGTAATGCCTTGGCTTCGATCAGAGGAATTGATGCTCTGTCGCTTATGCAAAATGGGAGAAGAGAATATTATTAATTTGCTGTGTGTATGCCCAAAACTTAAAGCTGAAAAGAAATCTATACTCAACCGCATTTTAACTCACGAGGAATACAGACTTGTCGACAAGCACTGATAAGATGTCTGCATTCAGACGATATAACACTGAACTCAGCTTTTGTAAAGTTTAATTATTAATAAGAACAGAGTTAGACCAGCAAAAGCAAATTGAGATGCAATATAGGATGTATATAATATGTAAATTGTATTATGAAGTCGGAAATATAAAGACTTATATTTAATAAGAACAACTAATTTATTTATTCATGTTTTTATTAATTTTTACTAAGTCAAAACCAAATTCCCTTTGGGTTATTTAAAGCATACTTTCATGAATACACACCATTCGCATACCCTTCCATAAACACCACCCACAATCGTGACATACATATACTCAAATGGAGTATTAGGTTTATTACTAATGACAACCTATTCCAAGATGGCCGCCGATCAAATGTTAGGAATTTCGGGTTTGTTAAGTTTAACAACCTATTCTAAGATGGCGGCCGGTTTTCCGGGAGAATCTCCTTTCTCTATTTTCATTAAGGGGCGGGGGTATTTAAAACCGGCCCCATGGTTTTGAAGGTTTGATTTTTAAACAAATTACGTCCGGAGTACGCAAGGAGGTTGTTAAGCCCCGGTGAGTTTGCCAGCGAGTTACGGCCGCGGGGTCATGGGAGGAGGGCTCTGTCACCAATAGTCGGTATCTTTAGGGTGTAAGAGCGCCTTGTCGCGCGTTGTTATATGAAGCCTCGCGCTCTTAGAGAGACCGGTAAGGTGGGAGAGCACTCTGTCGGAGGCATAAGTATTGAGCATTACATGATAGAGAAACCGGGTTATCTATCGACAATTGTAAGGTGCAGGAGCGCGTCGTGCGTTTTATATCAAGTCTCAAGCTGTTGAAAGACTGGGAATGTGGGACAGCACTACGTCAGACATATTAGCATTAAGCATTCTACGTTAGAGAAACCGGGCATTGTAGATCAGCCGCGGTTCGAATTGGGAAAAAAGGGGAGAGGGGTGGGATGATTCCCTTTATAGGGCTACGCAATCAGTAAAGGGACCCTGAGAATTGATATTTTAGGGGGCCTGCATGTATCATCCGGATTGTAATGCACCTTGTAAGCAACCATTTCGTATTGCTTCAAGCCTTTCCTGAGGAGAGTTCTGCCCCGGATGGTTATGTTAGCATTCTAACAGGCGCAGATAGTCATTTTGGATTTTTTATTTATATAATCGGTTCCGTGACAAGGACTAGTGGACATCAATGGAAGTCCTGTGACAGCGACTGGACACTGTTTTCAACATATCCCTATCTCAAATTAGACTAGAGTAGTCGGACACTCATTGGTCTCACTAAAGGTAAAATTTAAGTCTGTGCAATAATTATTGGTGCCGTTATGACAGCGATAAGATAGTTATTTTTATGTTCTATTTTTTGATTCACTTCAGGAAAGAAGTGAGAGTTTATCGTTCTTTCCGGTCAATGCATGACTGTGGAACCTAATAGAGAGAAGATATACTGCTTAGGAGGAGATAGATCCCCTGGCGCAATTCCTTCATCATCAATTTTGGTGGGTAATTCTCTACAGCCATGTTTATTGCGTAGGGTCAGAATGTAAGGGTGATGTGAGATGATATAATGTGTGATTTGAGCAACCTTGTGGCACCACCAAGATAGAGCCTAAAGTCTAATATAATTTATATTAAGTGAAAAATGCCTCTTTCCTCTGTTTAAAAGAATGTGTTGAAATTGGTTATTGAAAATGTCGATTTTATGTATATATAAAAAGTATTGTGATTTTAAAACCTGGTTGATTTTACGTATAGAAAAAGCATTGCTATCATATTTCTGAAATCTGTTTTTATATAATGTTTTTATAATAGATGAAAGTGTTGGGAGACATCGTATTGTATTTTTAAGCCTGAAGGTGGTTTGGATCACGTTATACCATCGAAACACGTCGCTACTTGTGTTTAGCACCAAGTTGAAGGGGTTTCCACGAATATAAACACCAACAGAATATTAATAAGTGTTAAACCCGCTACGATCTCTTGTTCCATGTACTTGGTGTGTCTCATATATTTGATATCTTGTGATGAATTGTATTCTCCCATTTTCTTTTAGATTTATGAAAATTATTTTAATATGTTGTATTGATTTTTGATGTATTGTTTATGATATATTTTTAAACTATTGAGGATCAATTTAAATAAATGACTTTATATTAGCTTGTGGCTCCGGTCACGATTGTGGGTGGTGTTTATGGAAGTGTATGCGAAAGTATGCTTTAAATAACCCAAAGGGAATTTGGTTTTGACTTAGTGTCTTTTTCGGCATCCTGTCCCTTTGGTGAGGAGGACCCCCCTCTAACTTTGTGATTTATCAATTTTTAAACTGGACTATTTATAGCAGGAAGTATTGTTACCATATTGTAAGATTTTAATTAATCAAACAATAAAGAATTAAATTGAAAATTGAAAAAATTCACAACTAGTGTGGATGAGCATTTCTACAGGGTTGTTCCATCTGGCATCAGGAGCAGAAAATGATCTGAGCTGTCGGTGATGCCTCCAAGAGACCAAGACAGTGGATCAGTACATTGTGAATCTGTTCCAGAAACATATTTTGGCTCTGGGAGCATTTTTGTACAACACTCAGAGGTTGGCAATGCTGGAACCCCAGGAGCAGCCACCTTTCTACCTGCATCTTCTTGCAAGCAATTTCTAAAACTTCAGGAGATGTGCAAGCTCTGGAAAGGTATGGCCACCAGTGAAGGAAACACTCCAAAGACCCTCTAGAAAGGAATACCCAACTCTTCAATTATGTACATGGTATTGTGGACCTAGGCACCAGGTTTTTTTACCCCGAAAACAGATGCAACAACTCAGTGGAGGGAAAAGAACTGATGCATGGGTAAGCTTACCTGGTATAGAGGGAGCAGGTCTAGGCATGTGCAATCCAGAAATAAGCAAGTGTTTCCCAGGATAATTTTTCTATACGTTGCAAATTACTCCAGTCTTCTCACAATATAGCTAAGAAGTACTACAAGTAGAGAGTAGGGTTCGATCAGACAGAGGAGTCAATCTTATTCCTGTGCTAGGAATTTCTCCAAAATGTACCGATGCTGTACAATTTGCTCTCCCGCATGTCCCATCAACAAGAGAAAACAAGACAACACAAAGTTCTTACCAGTTATAAATTCCTTTCACCATGAAACTTAATATCAGAGGCTCACATTTTTAGTTACATGAACGCAGGGTTCTGAAAGGAGGCCTGCGCTAAAAGGAATTAAGACAGCCTAGACAGCCTACACACATTCCGTAGCGATCTATGTAATGCTATTGAAGTAGGTTCGATGTTAAAGCAGTAGTCACTCCAGGAAATTAATTCCATGCCCTGAAGTGCTGTTTGGTATTATCGCTCGATTTTTTTTCTTCATTAAGCAGGACGACATACAATTATTTCTTTGTTCGAATAAGTGGTTACATGACACACTGTACAAGTGCACACAACATTTCGCATAGAAAGTTTATCAGGAGGCTCAAAGGAATAAAAGTGCCCTAACTGCTCGAAATAGAACATTAACTTATTTTTTGCAATTCAGAGTGTTACAAAGTAAGAGGCCCTTTTTTAAAAACTTGCAATTTTTTCTTTTTCCAAGATCTTTATGCTTCATCATAAGAAATCAATGGCATGGCTATGTTGGTGAACCACAAAACACACTGCAGCTGTATCAAAGAGAAGGCTAAGATACAGAAAATAAAACATTTCGAATGCTCTAAAATAAGGTGAAATGCATGCAGTAGCAGATTACATAGACATGAATGGTTCAAGCCAAAACGTCATGCAATGATAAAAAGCATTCTTACTTTGCGAGCCATGGCAGCTTTGTGAGGTAAATGGCAGAGAAGAGGGTGCAGGAGAAGAGGTTTCTGCAAGCTCATTTGCGCTTTGGTATAGCCTTTTTGTGACAGAGGTGCTCGAATTTATAGGCTCGCTTCTCACTGAAGAAAATCCTTTTTTAAATGTACTGTTCGGTTTCACCGTGATTTCAGCGACAGGAGCGTTTGTGCTGTGGAAACTTCCGAGACAATTGCCTAGACTTCGTGTTCTGCAGAGCGGTTTACTTTTTGGCTGGTCATAGTGCAAATCTTGTATATTAGCGGACAGTCTCCTTTGCTGTTCAAGGGCACTGCTGGGAGGACAGAGGTCAAACACGGATTTGGTCATACTCCCGGAATGTGTAACGAGGTCTTTGTTAACAGGCTCTGCCAAAGATGCCTGACCAGGTATAACTGAGCGCTCTCGAAAACCAGACTCCGATGGAATATCCGCAACACCTTCCAAGGAGTAACATCTAGGCCTCAGTTTGGGGACAGAAACAGTAATGTTCTTTGAAACTGAAAGATTTTGACAACTTCCTCCCACATAGTCGTTGGCACTTGCTCTTCGCCTCGCAGGATGTCCCTGAACTCTTAGACTTTCTCCTTGAAGCAGGCGATCCTGCTTCTGCAGTTTCTCTGCGGAAATGTTATCTTCGCGTTGCTCGTATCCTTCTTCGTTTTGTTTGTGGATTAAACTTAGCAGCAGACATTCTGTTGACTTGAAAAAGTTGGTATTGCTCAGGTGAGGTGTTTTTGAAGGTTGCGGGCCACTTGACTCCCCTTGAATTTTTCGCTTTCCATTGGGTCTATTTGGAACGGTTATATACCCACACACAACTGCCACAAAATGAAAAACAAATTAAAGTGGACATGCACAAAGAGGAAGACCAATAAGCAATTTCAAATGTCAAAAAGTATCACACTATTTCATAGACGAATGTTAGAAGGAAAGGATTAGTTAACTGAAAGCAGCACTTTTAACAAGAAAGGAAAGCAATGCAGCAACAAATGCAAAGAAAATTGCCATTACAAATCACTTCGTGTCAAGTTAATCATTCAATGCCCGAGTTAAAACGTTAATGAGTGTGTACCACGTGCAAAGTAAATGGCATTACTGCATGCCATGATCATGTTTGCTTTTTACAAACTATCCATTAAGATATAATGGGGTAACCCACAAAAGTCAATGGACCTGGGTACTAATTGATATAGAAAAACAATGGTCCTAGACTTATGTTAAATCTTAGTTGTCTGAAGCAATCATAGACAGCATAGGGTACATATACAGTTTAATTCAATAATGTACCATTAACTTATTTAAAACACATTCAAATATATCCTCAAAATCCAAAAGAAATCCAAAAGGGCACACACAATTGTTTTTATGTGACTCGTATTTTATTCGGTCACTTTTCATACCATTTTATCATATTCAATGTTCAAAACAGAGGAGTGGTTGCTCCAAGGGAAAAAGTGAAGAAAGAAAGTGCTCGTGAAGTAAGATAGAATATATAAGAGGGAGATCCAATCAAGAAAAACAATGATTCATCATTATTTACATTCCAATCTCATTAGTAAAACTGGTCGTGATTCATGATTGCACCAGTTCTACATTGAGAGCCTGTCCATTAGTTAGTTCATGGTTAATCATTTTGTTATTTCTCAAAAAATGCGCAAACAACGTTTGTCTGTAAGCAAGTAGGGCTGGGATAATAACAGGTACAGGCCCGAGTAGGGGAGAGTGTCGACGTTTCGACCCTAGTGCAATGAGGGCAGTTTATATCCTCTGCAAGCGGGTCTTCCTCAAGACAGAAAGGAGGGATGAGGGGATGCGGGGAGCAACTGATCATGGGTGATGCACAGTTAAAGTGCCGCCCCTGGGTATAGATATAAAAGTCTTCAATTAATGGGTGAGAAAATCGCCCACAGCGTCTTAATACATCATCTTAGCATGGCCCGGGGGAATCCAGCTGGTCTGCTCGAGTGCTAAGATGATGTATTAAGACGCTGTGGGCGAAACGTCGACACTCTCCCCTACTCGGGGCCTGTACCTGAATGTGTTTTAAATAAGTTAATGGTACATTATTGAATTAAACTGTATATGTACCCTATGCTGTCTATGATTGCTTCAGACAACTAAGATTTAACATAAGTCTAGGACCATTGTTTTTTTACAAACTATCAGCATGACATGATAACAAGGTGCCTAAATTGCTCGGTTGATCAACAAGGGAGGCGATGCAAAGCGTTGCAAGCATATATGGCATGCAATGTTCTTTAGTCATACCTGGCTTGGTGGTGCATGTACTGAACATCTGGACAAAGTTCCCCATTGTTATAATACATTTATTAATCCCCAAAATCTTAACCAATGCCACCACCAAAAACAATAAATAGCTGTAGGAGTGAGCAACGAGCACGATGCTTACAGAATGAATTTAAAATTGCCAATTCAAACAAATTAGAAGGCAGTACCACTTGAGGCATGTTCTGTGCTTTGCTGTATATTTTACAACCACCATTAGAACGTGAGAGACAGATGACCATTCAATTCTTTTAGAAAAGGTGAACAGTTAGCTATACCCTTCTTTCATGAGAGCACATACAGCAATGCATGCGTGCTACATCAATGCATATACGGGCCAAAGGAGCAAAAATAAATCCACTTAAAGCGAGCAGCTGCTAAATAAAGCATCTGAAAAAAACACTTCATTTAAAAAAACATACAATACATAAAATTATTCATCAACAATCTTAAAACGGTTTCGCTATAAAACATTAACTGGAGAAGGCCTACCATTGGACAGTCACTGTTCACTATACGCACCAGGATGCAGCATAACTCAAGTGGTGACTTTATAGGGTGTGGCACTGAAAAGAGTTCTATCAAGTGTCTGGTTATTGAGCTGCAAAGCCTTTAAAGTGTTTGTCCCCATCCAGAAGAAAATAAGTTACTTACCTGTAAACTGTGGTTCTCCAGTATTGGTATCTTTCATAGATTCACGTGCTTGAATCATTCCCCGTCGTCGAAGTGGGAGTCCCACGGTACATAGAATAGCAATAGAGCAGTAAGTAATAGCAATAGAGCAATAAGTAATTACTCTAACCTTAAAGTTAGAGAAAAACCATTCACTTTAATAGCTCGTCCTAGTCATTAGATATGGTCCAAACTCCAGCCAATCAGGCGACGGCACCCTCGAGAACCCTCTCCACAGAGGCTCCAGCCTCTCAGATTTTCGAGCACAAGTGTGGTATAAACCTACAATAAAGCAGGGGAGCCTCTATGGGGAGGTGGGTCGGTCGCATGTGAATCTATGAAAGATAGCAATACTGGAGAACCACAGTTTACAGGTAACTTATTTTCTTCTCTAGTATTGGGGTATCTTTCATAGATTCACATGCTTGAATCAGAGTAGATAGCAGCTATCACAGAAGAATGAGACTGTCATACCAAAATATTTATCAGTAAACAGTGTACGAAATAAGAGATGTATGTTACCCAATAAGACGTACTTCAGAATCACTATATATATATATATATATATATATATATATATATATATATATATATATATATATATATATACATACATATACATCCATTTATAAATAGAAATCTTAAACCTTAAAGGAGGTGGGAAGAAAAGAGGCTCACCTTACATAAAGAGATTACGTAGCACCGCTTGTCCCACTGCTGTATCGGCATTACTGCCAGCTTCAAGACAGTAGTGCCTGGTAAAGGTGTGCCTGCTGGACCAAGTCGCTGCTTTACAAATTTGTTGAATAGGCACACTGGCAAAGAGAGCTGTGGATGATGAGACAGCTCTTGTAGAATGCGCTTTAACTGTTGAATGTAGAGGCTTGCCCGCTTGCTGATGGCAAATTTGAATTGCACCGGAGATCCAACGTGCAATAGTCTGTTTAGTCACTGGATGTCCTTTTCTTATCTTTCCATAGGCTACAAAAAGCTGATCAACTTTCTGGATACAGGCTGTCTTTTGTAAATAAAATTTTAAACATCTCTTAACATCCAGAGAACGTAAAGCCTTTTCCGCTGGTGACTGAGGATTAGGGAAGAAAGTCTTCAAAATGACTGGCTCATTTAAGTGAAAATCCGATGGTACTTTAGGAATAAAGACAGGATTTGTACGAAGCACAACAGAGTCCTTAGTAAATTGAAGAAAAGGGTGTCGAGTTGTGAAAGCCTGTATGTCGCTTACTCGCCACGCCGAAGTAAGAGCCAAAAGAAGTGATGTTTTCCATGAGATGAATTTAAGATCAGCCCTGTGAATGGGCTCAAACGGCGCTTTCATGAGTTGTGCCAACACAATGTTCAGATGCCAAGGCGGAGGCGGGCGTCTAATTGGTGGAAACATTCTAAACAAACCCTTGAGAAATTGTTTTAAAATTCTAGAAGACCAAAGAGATTGTGATCCATCTTGTCATCGAAATCTGGAAATTGCAGCAAGGAAAACCTGAATTGTAGAGTGAGAGAGGCCAGATTTTGCCAGCTGTAAGAAAAAAAGGCAGTAGCTGCTCTGGTGAAAATTGAACAGGGTGCACCTTGGCAGTTTCACACTGTTAGACCTGTCAGCCCTAGGGTGGTCTTACCCTGTTTTTTTCCCTTTCTGCGCCTCATTTTTGCCACCATATTTTTACTGGACCTAGGTCTCCGGGCGCCTTGCCACTGCTGGTCAGTGCTGAGGTGCAGGTGCTCTCTCACCAAAGATGGCTGCCACAGGCCCCTGCTACTGCAGAGGGCCTTCCACACATACACGCTAGTCGCCAGAGTCAGGCTGGGACAAGGGATACAGTAGCCATCCCGTCCCCGCCTCTGGGCCCCATAGCTAGGTAGGTGGAAGGTTCCAGAACCTTCCGGGCTGTGGGAGGAGTTACACTTTGCCGCCTTTGGGAGGGTCACCTGACCTAGGGGTATAAGAGGCTTGGAGGGAAAACCTGGAGTTAGTTAGGTTGAGGCACCGCTGAACCTGGGAGAACCTGCGCTGGAGTACAGACTTTAGGGCCTAGGGGAGACCTACACTACTGCCGCTGACAGGGTCAAGGCCCTGCTGCCGTAAGATAGATGAGGAACGCCCACCACCCACTGATCTTGCCCAGTGTGAGGGGACCCAGGGAACCATCTCCAGCGTGCCAGGAGGCACATCAACCCCTCCAAGAATCACCAACTCACAGCCCCCCTGTTCATAAAGAGACTTTACTGCATCCAAGAATTTCAGGACTGAAGTGAAAACCATTGAGAGGGGATCAGGAGGCGAAGCGCTGCGTCCTAAGCGCTAGGCCTCCACCCCCTATCTACCTATACAGACAGCTGGACTGTCCCCCTAGAACCATCCCTTCACAGCCTGAGCATAAGGCTGTCAGCGCGCCTGCGCTGCAACCCCCAAGTGTGGAGAGAACTTGACCCCCCCTTGGTCACTGACCTGATGACCGGATCACCGCCGCGGCCGCCGCCGCTTGACGAAGGGAACTGAGGCCGGGGGATCTCTCCCCTATTCATAGTAGTGGTGAGGGCGCCGTCCGCGCCCTCACCGAAATCACCACAAGTCACCGCCGGGCCCGAGACCCCTGCCGCTGCCAGCGCGGCCAAGAATACCGCCGCCGCAGCCCCGTGGGGCGCGTGAAGTGAATTGAGGCCTGCTGCGGCCTCCAGGCCCGTGGACGCCGTTGCCGTGGGGCCGGGGACGCTGACCGCGTCATAGGTCGCGCCCCGAAAAGGCCGCGACGGGATTGGCCCCGCCGGAGCCAGCAGCCCAAGAAGAAGGAGGCGGAAGGCGTCGCCCAGCAACGGACGAAGGCCGCGACGCGATTGGCCCAGCCGGAGCCAATCGGGACGCCGTCAGAGGGGCTCCACTGCCAACGGGAGCCCCCGGAAGAGGAGAAGGCCGCGACGCGATTGGCCCAGCCGGAGCCAATCGGGAAGACGTCCGTGGGGCTCCACTGCCAACGGGAGCCCCAGGAGGAATCGCCGCCGCGCCAGGATTGGGCGCCGCCGAGAGCAACGCCCCCAGCACGTCCGGAGGTGAGCAGGAACTGCGTGTGACCTCGCGGGAAGCCGGAGCCGTCTGAAAGGACTGCCGGCTCCCGCTCCGTGTCCCTACTCTCAATCTTGACTCCACGGGGGCCGGAGGAGTGGCATACCGGCCCCCAACGAAGCAATAACGCAGCAAGAGGCTCCATAGCCTCCAGGAGAATTGCCAGCGCCGGCCGGAGGGCCGTGAGACTCGCGCCGGGCCCCGCCCCCTACAACCGAGGGCTGGCCCGGAGGAGAGTCCGCCGAGAGGTACAGCGACCTGCACCAGCACCGCAGGTGAGCCCAGGAGGCCCCTAGGGCTCTAGGTTAAGCCCCTGGGGGCCGGGGGCCACGCTTCAAGAGGGATTAAGGAGGGAGGGGCCTTCCATGACGTTTGGTAACAGGCCAGGCACCTGGTGAGAAAGGGCCCTAGCCTAATGTAACCCTCACCTCCCTGGGAGATAAAGGAGTCCCCCTTTTAGGAAGCCCCCAGCTGCTGGACATGTTGAGGGGTTCCCTTTAGGATTCCCTCCCGCCTAGTGTACCATAGGCTGTACAGAGTACCTAGGCCTAATGTATATATGTTGATGCATAAACCGTGTTGCGCATGTTCTAGGCCCTAGTTGGTAAAGAGCACCCGAATGAGCAGTGGTGCTGTGATTTTAATGCGGCCTTTTAGTGGCCAGAATTGTGAAGGGTCTTTTTAAATGAACGCGCACTAGTTACCCGAATGTATAATTTGAATAATTGAATGCCATCTTGATCAATATAAAGGAACCTGATTGTTACTTATACAAGCCTGGTGTGGTGTCCGGTTATTGCGTCGCATTTCTGAGTTAATGTGAGAGTGTGCTGCACAACTGCCTTACACATTGCCTTCGCGGGCCTTTCCCCGCTTTGCGCCATGCTACCATAACGGTCTCGGTAACCCCGTTTCCAACACACACCAAAGACAGAATCTCTTCCACTCAAGTTTATAAGTCTTTATGGTGGAGGGCGCTCTGGCGTTAGCACGAACCTCCCGACAATCATCAGGTATAACTAAGTCGGCAAACTCATAGTATTCAGGCGCCAGGCTGCTAATCGCAGAGATGTTGGATCCGGATGGCAGACCTGGCCGCAGTTCATGGTCAGCAAGTTCTGCAATGGGTGTAACAGTATCGGTTTGCACTCCGACAGGAGTAGAAGTTCTGTGAACCAGAACTAGCAAGGCCATCTGGGGGCTATGAGAAGTATCCGGCACGGTTCTTTCCTAATCTTCCGAAGTACCCTTGGGACTAAAGGAATCGGAGGACAAGCGTAAGCATACATTTTTGACCAATTTATCGAAAACTCATTCCCGCACGATCCCTGTTGGGGTAGCCAACTTGCGAAGAATGGGCATTTGTGGTTCAGGTTGGTCGCAAATAGATCCAAACTCTGTTTGCCCCACAACCGAAATATGTGATCTAACGTTGGTTGATGAAGCTCCCATTCGTGGTTGGATGTAATCGACCAGCTCAGAGAGTCCGCTAGGATGTTGGTCACTCCTGGAACATGTACTGCCATCAATGTTATCTGATGCTGTATAGCCCAGTCCCATATTTGTTGAGCTTGGCGGGATAACAAGGCTGATCTTGTGCCCCCTTGTTTGTTTAAATAATGCATGCTGGTTGTGTTGTCTGTCCGAATCAATACTGAAGCTCCTTACATTATGGTGCGAAGGATTTCAGAGCCAGGAATATCGCCAACAACTCTAACAGGTTTATATGTAAAGCTCTTTGTTGAGCGTCCCATTTCCCTTTTACTGTCAGTCCTTGTACATGTGCTCCCTATCCCTCGAGGGATGCATCTGTTGTCAGTATGAAACTTGGTGCGTCCACCACAAACGATAGGCCTGCTGATATGTTTGGGATGTGAGTCCATCATAGTAACGCCTTCTTTATTTGAGATGTTATTCTGATGTCGAAGGAACCTGAGACCTGCAACCATCGTTTGTCCAACTCCTCTTGCAAGGGTCTGATTCGCAGACGACAGTTGGGAATCAGGGGAATGCAGGAGGATAACATTCCCAGAAGCGACTTGAACCGTCGGACAGAAATGGACTTTTTTATGAGTAAAAGAGCTGCCAACTTGTAAATCCTTTGTTGCCTTTCTTGCGAGACAAAAGCCTTTGCTTGTCGAGTGTCTAGGGTTGCCCCAAAGAACGTCTTTACCTTTGAAGGGGTTAACTGAGATTTTGTTATATTTATCGATAGGCCCAGGGATTGGAACAGAGAAAGGCATCTCTGAGTGTGGCTGTTCGTGACTGAAAACGATTTCGCCTTTATGAGGCAGTCGTCCAGGTAAGGAAAAATTTGGATTCCATTTTGACGGAGATGAGCTGCCACTGATGCCAAGACTTTGGTGAACACTCGGAGCACTGAACGAAGGCCAAAGGGTAGGATCTTGAATTGGTAGTCTCTGCCAGCCACTCTGAAGCGCAGGAATTTTCTGTGTCTGGGAAGGATAGGGACATGAAAATAGGCATCCTGAAGGTCCAGGGTTGTTATGAAATCCTCCTAACTTATCAACTGAAGCACTTCCTGAAGAGACCACATTCGAAAAGATTGTTTCTTTAGGAACTTGTTGAGGGAACGAAGGTCTAGAATGGGTCGCCACTCCCCCGATTTCTTTTTTATCAGGAAGAACCTGGAGTAAAAACTTGTTCCCCTTTGTAAATTTGGTACCACTTCGATCGCTCCTTTCTTCAACATTATTTTTATTTGGGACAAAAGTTTTTTTAAATGTGCAGGAGGGGGACCTCTGGGAGGAGAATTTGGAGGAATCTTCACAAATCCCAGAGTGTGACCCCTGGAAATTATGTCTAAAACCCATCTGTCCGTAGTTATTGCAGACCATTTGGAGAAGAAATGGGAGATTCTTCCTCCAATTTTTACCGGATTGATGGGAAAGGTGGTTGGCGGTGGGCAGTTGTCACTGTTTTTTGGAATTATCTCTGCCCCTGTAGGTTGTTTTACCTCTGTAATGTTTGTAGGATGCAGCCGGTGGTTGCTTGAACGACTGTTGCGACGATGAGTATCTTGATTGTCTTTGATAAGATTGATATTGTCTATATTGGTTGTATCCTCCTCGAAAGGAAGATGAACAACGACCTCTTGCTCCACGAAAGGGATGCTTCCTAAACTGCAGAGTGCCAAGAGCCTTTGCTGTGTCCGTATCTTTCTTTAGTGCTTGGAGGGCTTCATAAATATGTTGACCGAACAGAGATTCACCATCGTAAGGCATGTCAATCACCTTTGTCTGAACTTCTTGCCTAAAAGAAGTAGCCCTCAACCAGCCCTGACGCCTCAGGACTGCGGGCCCAGCCAACTGTCGAAATCCTGTAGAAGAGACATCCACAGCGCAATCAATGATCTCAGCCGAGATCCTCTCTCCCTCCTGCAGAATGTTTAATGCTTCAGCCTTAGATTCCTCAGGCAATAGCTCTATAAATGGCGAAATGTCCAACCACATTTGCCTGTCGTATCTCCCTAAAATAGCGAATGAATTGGCCGCTCTTACAGTTGTTGCCGCCATGGTGGAAAATTTTTTGCCGATAGAATCGAGACGTCTTCCATCTCTATCAGGAGGAGCCGATAACGGTGATGATGGATTCCTGGCACGACGTTGTGCCGCCTGGGATATAATTGAGTCAGATTTAGGTTGTCCAATAAGACAGGCCAGAGAGTTATCCGTAGCCTTATATTTTTTATCTAATTTTGGCAATACTGCAGGAATTGAGTTCGGAGTCTTCATGACCTTTAATCCCTCCTGCCATATGAAGTCAATAATAGGTATCGCTCGGACCAGTTTCCTGGTTTGTTCCTTAAAATCATATAAGAAACAGTCATCCTGCTTGGTTACCATAGGAAGTTGGAACCTTTTTGCCGCCCTTTCCATAAGAACATGGAAACCTCCTATATCTGCAGGTGGTGAGTCTATAGGAGGAGGAGTGGAAGGTGATGGTGTCTGAATTTGGTAGTCATCCCATTCATTAGGAAGGGATCCCTCATCCAACTCTCCCTCTTCCCTTTCTTCGTCCGTAGTGTGAGTCTCTTCCGGATGTTGAGACACTGGCCACAGGAGAAACTGGAGGGGGCGATCTGATAAGCAAGGACGGTTGCGGAATAGGTGTCTGTGGAACGGAAGATGCCGGCTCCGAGGGAGGAAACCTGCGGTAGTAATCCTCTACCATGTGTTGTAAATTTGAGACAAGAGACATCGGCACTTGCATCGTCTGATTTGCTTGTCTTTCTTGAGTAATAGTGTCTGGGTAATAATCGTAATCATTATCCTCATCATCATCCGGACACTTAATAAGAAGTTCGGAGGGACTTCGAGCAGCACGAAACCTCTCATCATCCTCTTCATCAGCTCCATAGTCAAAAATCTCCTCAGGAGGAGAAGGAGATACCTTAGTTGGAGAGGTATGCAGCGGTAAAAGAAGGTCTTGAGAATTCTCTCCCTTCGGAAGCCCTGAAGCATCCACTAACACCGATGATGGTACAAGCATTGATTAAGATGTCAAGGGTACTATAGACATCAAAGTTGTAGATTTAGGCAATGGTTCTTCCGTTGTCGTTTTGGCCAGCGACGAACTACGTCGACGAAGGTCTGCATCAGAAATCTTCGGCACCGTCGACGAGGCCATCGACGACGACGAGGCCGCCGTCGATGAAGGAGATTTCTTCTTCTTCAGAGCCTTCGACAGTCTCAGCGGCGATGAAGCTTCCGTCGACGAGGGCTTCTTCGTTGACAAGGACAACGTTGATGAAAGGTTTCACCTTCACCGATACCAACGTCGACGGAGAAGATGCCGATGACAATCATCTTGGGCTGAGGAGAAGAAAAGGTAGATGTCGTGGTGACGGATGATGTCGAAGAGAACGTAGACGACCTCGTCGACGAGTCATCTTTTTTCTGAGGTAAAAGTGTCTCAGGAAGAGACTTAGACGCCTGCTTAGACTTTGAGGAAGATTTTAACAGCGTAGAGGGCATAGAATGACCCTTAGGAGGGGCAGGGGCCTTTTTTGAGGATGAAGGAAGATCTTCTTGCTTAGAGGTGTGATGAGGTTTTTTCAGCACCTTAGAAGCTTTAGGAGATACCAACTCCGCCTCACTTGCCCTCTTTTTAGAAGCTTTTGTTCTGCGAGAGGAATCACTCTCCTCATCAGACAAGGGATTGTCTTTAGTCTTGAGCTTCTGTAACTACAGAAGAAGACGTCCCTCCCTGTCTCTCAAGGTCTTCTGAGAAAAAGTTCTACAGATCCTGCAGTCTCTCACCTGATGATCTGGGTGAAGACAGTAGATACATTTTTTGTCGTAGCTTTCCACAAGATTCACAGTGTCTGAATAGAGATCTCTTAGAAGTAGACCTGTTCAGAGAACAAAATCTGAAGAAATCTGAAGAAAAAGTTGAAGTACTGAGCAGAGCTCAGGGAGACTCCCTTCACACGACGTGCAGTAGAAAATCTGAGAGCCTGGAGCCTCTGTGGAGAGGGTTCTAGAGGGTGCTGTCGCCTGATTAGCTGGAGTTTGGACCATATCTAATGACTAGGACGAGCTATTAAGGTGAATGTTTTTTATCTATTAACTTTAAGGCTAGAGTAATTACTTATTGCTCTATTGCTATTACTTACTGCTCTATTGCTATTCTATGTACCGTGGGACTCCCACTTCGATGACGGGGAATGATTCAAGCATGTGAATCTATGAAAGATACCCCAATACTGGAGAAACACCAAATCTCCAATTACAGAAAGGATTGTTCCCTCCTCAGTTTATGGGCATGCCCTTTCCTTGGGTGTGCCGGGAAAACAGATTCACCATGTACAGGAGGTCCAGAGGATGGCAACTTAGAATCTATTTAAACTATTTAGGAACAGTGAGACGGTCATCCATTAGCTAGTCCGTCCTTTCTTTGATAAATCAAATATTTATCCCTCCTTAATTCACACTAGAAAATTCTAAAAAAAAGTGCATCCCGCCATTTAAGATTAAATTAATGTTGTGTAGGGCTTTCTCTCAACAGTAGACAATATTCTATAGTAAAACGGCAATAGACAGGGCCACTGGAATTAGGAGTGTGAGCTTGCAGCTATTTTCGCATACAGATTCGACGCATGCGCCACATTATTCATCATCTGCTGCATAGTTTGCAGATAACAAAAAATGTTTGTTTCGAGCTCAAATGATTCAAAAGTTACTAGAAACGCAGCGACATGTGTTGCTGTGCAGTGGATGGCCCTTTGCAAAGTTGTACTGGTCCCCTTTTTCTTGCTTATTGCTATATTTGGGTGCTAAACTGGCACTAAAATGGTGCAACTAATGCCCAGCCAGTTTTAACAAATTTAAAAGTGACGAAATAATTAAATCATACTATCAAAAAAGTGTGTCGCATAATTTGCTTTTTCTTGCTGCATAATTTACACACCCCTGGGTGGTTTTACACTTGACACAGAACAGCTACGATGAACAAGTTACTCATCTTCAGCAATGCTCTTTCTGGTCTTTATTCTAGCTAAGCAAAGACACCTCGACTTAAGAATATACCCATGTACCAGATTGCATCCGTAGAATTCAGCAATGCTACAGGGCACCCACAGGTGTTGGCTTGTGGCTCTGAAGTGACTTCATACTGCCTGGAAGGGGAGAGGAGAGCTGCATATAATCACCAGTGCATGCCAACGTCGGTTCCTTACTCTTTCTCCTTCCGCACCCTCAGATACAAAACACTAAGAACAAATGGCAGGTGACAGTGTGCCAAAACCCAACTTGAAACCTTATTAGGATGTTCAGGAGTCCACTCCACAGAATGGGCGGTGGGAGGACAGTGAAGAAGCTGCAGTTAGAGTATCCATCAGAAAGAGTTGCTGAAGTTGAATAGGTAGTTCTTCTGAACGATAGCTCTAACTGCAGACTTTTCACCTTAAAAAATAGGTACCATTGTAGTACCTGCCAAAGACGGAGGGTCTGGGGAGTGGACTCAGACCACAAAGCCTTGCAGGACTGAGCAGGCACTACGGCCCACCCATCAGACCAGACAGTCAAAACAGTAGGGTCCCAGAACATGTGTACCAAGGCCAAAATTGCAGACTGGCAGATGTCCAGAACCAGCAAATCACTTGTCAATGTCGTAGCAGCAGCCTGGCCCACGGGCCTTCAGGGGTTTGCTATTAGGCTAGCACATAGCAGATTGTATTGCAGACGACTGTCCGACAAAGAGCTATTATCTTCACAATGATCCCTTGTGTCGTCAATGTACAAGCTGAACGTAATTTTAGGACAGGGCCAATGGGATCTCTTCCTTCTTTGAAGTAGGAGGTGAAAGTTAAATCGTTGGCAGTGCGATGGATTGGCCAACAGAGAAAGGTGTAGAAGCTTTGGGAAAGAAGGCCGCCCGGGTCCTCAACACTATCTTGGATGGAAAGAAGGTGGGAGCAGAGCAGCTGCACTTTGAGCACCTGCAGTTTACTCATGTGGTGTGTGTATAGGTGATGACAATTAGGAAGACCGTTTTGAGTATCAGTAGTCCCAATAACTAGCTATGCATTGGCTCAAAAGGCGTGCAGTTAAATGTCAATACCAAGTTGTATGAAGAGCACACACCAATCAACAAACTTGTAGCTAGAATTTGTCAGAAGGCATCGGGCTGAAAGAACATTGACTGCTCTGGCAGAGGTTAGAGTGCAGGGCCCTCTCCTATTGCTGAGACAAGATGTCCTCCCATAGTGGTAGTCAGATCAGAAGACCAATGCTCATTCTCAGAACCTCTGGGGACCACATTCTGCCAGCCTTGTCAGGGGCTATTAAGAAGACTTAGGCCTAGTCTGCCCTGGGTTACCATCAGAAATCAAGGCAGGAAGATCAGTACTGGGAAGGCGCACAGGAAACCAAGGTTACATCGCAGTTGGAATGAGTACTAGTGACTTTCCTGGAGGAAATCACAATGTGCCATAGAGCTGACACTGCTTGTTCTAGTCACTGATGGAGAGATCTAACCAGGGCATACCCACTGGTAGAAGATGCTCCTTCCCACCTCAGGTTGGAGATGCCACTTATGATCTGCTAGTAGACATCTGTTCATAGTCTGTTCTGGCATTCAGAGACCCTGCCACATGGTTGGCTACCAGAAGGAAATTTGGATGGTCCAGTATCTTCTGGCAAAGGACTCAGGACCCCACTCTGCCCTGCTTGTTGATGTCCCACATGACGGTTGTGTTGTCTGTGAGGACCTGCACCTGCCTCTCCTCTACAGATGGTAGTAAGACTTTAAGGGCTAGACAGATTGCACAAAGATCCAAAAGGTTGATGTGGAGCTGAATCTCTGCCAGAGACAAGAGGCCTCTTATTTGCACTGCTCCAGGGTGACCTACCAGGAGCCCCTGGTTACTGCAGGACGGGTATATGAAAACATATGTACAGGGACACCATACTGCCTCTTGGGTCCACAGCAGAAAGAAACTGCAATAGGGTGAGTATCTTGAATTTGTCTTTCTGCAGAAAGGCATTCAGTAGAGAGATGTTATCCCATCTCTCCAAAGTCAGCACGTGATCAATGGTACCTTAGGCAGAGGTCGACTTCTTGCAGAAGCATTGTGGAATGTGGGGCATGAGGGGGGAATAATAGGGCAAGAAGGAAGTGAAGGGGATACATAGCCCCTTTGATTGATTTAGAGGACTTCCCTGCTGAGGAACTATTGCGTTGATCAGGTGAGGAAATGTTGCATTCTACTTCCTACTGTCTGAGCATGGGTCTGTAATGGCAAGTTGAAGGAGCTTGACAACCCTGCAGCAGGCGAGGAAGAGGAACTGTCCCTAATGGTGCGAACAGTCTTGGCCACCAGCCCTGAAAGGTCTGGGCCTGCTGCTGCTGCACAGGTTGAGAAGATTTCCATGGTCTGTCGGCTAGCTACCACCATCCCTCCTCCTCCCCCCCCCTAAAAAAAAACCCTATAGTAATGTTGGTGCAGGATACAAGAGTCCCAAGGATCCTGCAGTGGCTTGACTGTTCTTAAAACATAAAAAAAAAAAAAAACGCACACAAATAAAAAAATACAAATTGGTTGAGCACGGAGTCAGCCTTTTTCCCCACACAATCTAGAGTCATCAAAGTGCAACTCCATAAGGGACGCCTAGAAATCCTTTGAAAACCCGGTTAACCTCATCTAAGTGTGCCTTCTAAGCAGTAAACTGGTGCCAATAGCTCTGCCCATGCAGTCCGTGATGTCCAAAACCAGCATGTAGGACATGCTTAGCTGCATCCTGGCCATTGTGTACCATTTGAGACAACAGTCCTCTGGGACAGCTGGCAAGAGTTTGCTGGCTCTGTGCCATAAAGAAGTGTAACTGCACAGAATGTACACTAAATTCAAGGCAAAAATGGCTGAAGAGAAAAATCTCTTTCCGAAGGTATCAATAGGTTTCGACTATTTAGAGGATTGGTCGGAAAAGCAATAGGAGTGACTTTACGCATCAATGCCTGAGCCACCAAGACTTTCAGGCTTAGGGCATCTTGTTAAATCTGGAGGGCGGTGTATGCAGTCTGGCGAGAGGTCACCTGATAAGGGGACCAGAGCACAGTTTGGACCAAGTAGATATAAGGGTGTCCATAAAGGACTCCGAATGGCAATAATGGTGCGGAAAAAGATGGACCTTGCTGAACGATCTTAGTAGGCAATTTTAAATCAAGCACTTCTACTGCAGTTCACATAACGAAGGCAAAAGAGGCACCTTCTTCCACTGGAAGCCCTAGTGGGGAGTCTAGCTCAGTCTGTGGATTTTGGTCGGTGTAAGTAGCAGTTTTTGGACTCTGCTGTCTATAACTCCAACTTTTGCCTCTGACATCTTGGAGGTAGCTGTGGTGTGTGCTCATCGTTTTGGCACCGCATCAATGTGCAAATGGGACTAGGCCTATTTAAGCGAGTTGGCTGCACCTGTTCGTGCTTAGCCCCATGTCACACTCGGAGCAGCATCACATTTATCTGGGGATGATCTCTCAATCAGGGAACAGGATAAGTCTTGCCCTACTAGGTTTACCTCCTCACCATTGAGTTTTACTTGGTACCATTGCAAACTGACATCCGACTACATGGCCCAGAGACCCCAAATTGGAGGGAGGGGTAGTTTTGAATGTTAGTCCCTCGCTCACCAAATACTTATTGTGCTACAGCATTAATTTTCACTCTCCCGAAGCATTTGGGAATTCATAATGGACAACAATTGTGATGTGGTTCTCACCACAACGTGATTAAAACGTGCCCAATACGGGCATTCTTTTGGGATACTCACTAGTTCAGCACAATCACAGTGCCAAAACTGGGGCTCAAGTGGAAATTATTTATCACAAGCACCTTTGCTGCAATATTATCAAGTAAACAACGCCTTCAAGGGATTTGTTTGAAATACTCTGTTCTATTGCTTTTGATAAATATTTTTTAGCTGCAAGAATTGTTGATAAACTTGCCACAGAAATGTTATTCAAACATCTTTTATCTGAAAAATAATAATTTTGTTCCTTGTAAAAACATAACCAATGAATCAATCACGGAACAATGAATATTCAAAACACTGGTATATATAGAAAACAGATTTTTATCTTTTGAAATTTATCAAGGGTACTACACAGTTATATAAACCATGTAACACGAGGAAAATAGATACAATTTTATGATCCTTCAATGCCACTATTGTAAACACTTCTTCTCATTATACATTATTTTCCAGAAGAGAGTGTGAGTGTCGACGTTTCGGTCTCTATGCATTTGTCCATGAGACCATCTTCAGGACTACCATAAATATAACAAATGACCCCTGAATGATGTTTCCAAAGATTCAAGAATTACAATTGACACACATATGTCAAATCAATCGTCGTTCTGTAACTTTTGTTTAAGGTGAATAATCATCAAGAGATACAGGTAAATGATATAGGTAAATGAACTCTGGTGCTTTATTGGACGGTGTAAATAAATTTCCAGTCCTCAGCCGCTTCTCAGTTGAAAGAGTTTATTCTGTTAGATTTTGTAGCGCAGCCAAAGTTCAGCAGTCAGCAGTTATGTGTGTCAAATGTAATTCTTGAATCTTTGGAAACATCATTCGGGGGTCATTGTTATATTTATGGTAGTCCTGAAGATGGTCTCATGGACAAATGCATAGAGACCGAAACGTCAACACTCACACTCTCTTCTGGAAAATAATGTATAATGAGAAGAAGTGTTTACAATAGTGGCATTGAAGGATCATACAATTGTATCTATTTTCCTCGTGTTACATTGTTTATATAACTGTAGTACCCTTGATACATTTCAAAAGATAAAAATCTGTTTTCTATATATACCCGTGTTTTGAATATTCATTGTTCCGTGATTGATTCATTGGTTCTTATGTTTTTACAAGGAACAAAATTATTATTTTTCAGATAAAAGATGTTTGAATAACATTTCTGTGGCAAGTTTATCAACAATTCTTGCAGCTAAAAAATATTTATCAAAAGCAATAGAACAGAGTATTTCAAAGAAATCCCTTGAAGGCGTTTACCCGTTTATTTGAATTGCCCAAGCCCTCAAGGGTAGATTGGGTTTCCCATTATATTGAATTGCAATATTATCAAGGCACTACCCATCGATGACCTGGACTGGACTGCATGATTTTTAAACTTTACGTTTCCCTGACCCTGCCTTATAGGGGTGTGCTGAGCTATAAACCCCCAGGCCATCAGGCCTCTTTCATACATAAATTGGCTGAATTGCTGTAATGAATATTGTAAAATCGTTCCAATTTTTTCTTCTTAGCAACCTAATTTACCATCTGGAGGATGCATTTAATGCACAATCTAAACTCAATTCAGTGTTTAGCTACTCTCTGCTTAAATCTGACCCAGTCACAACCTACTCATTCAAGTAGCAATAAAATTCAACAATTAGATATCCAATTCTATTGATTTCTTTGCTCCACGGAAATGATTTCTTGATGTCAGCTGTGACCTTCTGCACCTTGGCATTCAGAGGAGTTACAACAGTCCATGCAAGTTCTTTCTGTTTACATTGAGAACCTCATACCATCAAGATGACATGACCACCCATAGGATAGTGATCAAGCAATATCAAATGCTTATCTCTAAGGCTCCCTATTCGTTTCTTTCAAATTCTATTGCAGCAGCAGGCAATTCCCAGTGCAAAATCTTTAATATTGTTGATGATGATTTCTCGCTGTCCTCTGCCCGTTAGCATGTTATTCTCCCATCTGAAGAGCTATGCAACGATCTTGGAGTTCTTTCATAGACAAAAATGTAAAATTTATAGACGTTTTGAGCAGCAGCCATCTGCAAGCTCCTTAAAATGGTAGGAGACTAATTTGCAAGCATCTTTGCCAGTTTTTGTTCTGCTAACAAAAGCAGACATGAAGGAAACTCTTACCATGATTCTTGACGTGAATGTTTTTTTTTTTTACCCTAGTATCTGACATGCTGGCTCCTCATTCAACTATGGTCTGTAACATCCATCAGCTCAACAATAGTTACACTGAATATAAAAGGTGCGACAGTCCTTCCGGTTCTGAAAAAACCCTCTGCTGACCCAAGATACTGTCAAATTATCATCCTATCTCTCTATTGCCTTTACTTGCAAAATTACTGGAAACCGTGCTCAGACAGCTTTATAATTATCTTGGATCCAACAGTTGTTTGAACATTTCTCCATTTGATTTCAGAGCTAACCAAAGCAGGGAAACCGTGTTGGTGGCAGCCACTGACAACTTATGTAGGACATTGGACCAAGGCAGCTCTTCAATCTGTCAGCCTCTGATACCATCTCAAATTCAATTGTTTTTTATGGGAGCCTTTAAGATTGGAGTCTGTCATCTTTGAAATGGTTAGCATCTTTTTTTGCTGACAGAATACATGTGTTCTCTTTTGCTCCTTTCACTTCAGCAGCTATTTCAGTAACGGAAGGTGTACCTGAAGTATCTTCTCTGAGCCCAACATTATTCAACTTCTACTTATCCCCCTTTAGCATGGTTGGTTAGTTCTTTTGACTTAGAAATAGTTCCTTATACGGACTGTAAACATCTGAAAAGGTCATTAATACTCCTGGCAATTTTTTTGCATGTGTGAGTACTTGACACTTACATGTGCTCTAATAATCTCCAACTAAACTCATTTAAATCTGAGGTTCTATTGCTTGGAAGGCAAAACAATTTGTGGATGAATGAGTGATAACCTGCAGAGTTGGGAGCTTCTCCAGTCCTTGTGCCCTAGGTCAGGAATCTTGTAATCCTCATTGATTGCAATTTATTTAGATCCACTTATCGACTGTGAGCAGTTACGTTAGGCAACAGAGTTTTACCTTCACTGCCAGATTACCTTTGGGTGCATGAATTGCACAACTGAGTTGTGAACGGAGCCCAAGCACTAAAGGGACACAGGGGAGGTGATTAGATAAAGCTCCGCTCCATCACGTCTGGGATGGTACAGAGTCACTGGAGAGCCACAAGGCACAATGTACCTATCGGCACGTGGGAGAATTGCTGAGAAAACAGTTTGGGTCCAGCCTTGGGATATTTTTTCGGTGAGGAATCTACAATTTGACGTATCCATCACAAATGTACAACAGCCACCAAAAAGTGCTAGAGAAGTTGTGAGCCTAAATGGTTTTAACACACACCTGGTGACCTGCCCTGAAGTCCATGCATACTGGAGAGAGGACCCTAGTAGACATATGACATGCAGACCAGAACCTGCTTCAGATACATAAGAGCATACGCCAACATGGAAATCGACAACTCTTGCACTACTACATTAGCATTGGTGTTGAAGTGAAAAGGGGGAATCGTTTTACCTACAGGGATAAAATAGAGGAAAATAAAAACAGCAATAATAAAGAAAGACAACAAACATCAAATAATGTGGTTTGCCTTTCAATTCAAGTCTTGAAAGTGGACACAACACGCATTTTCATTTACATTCTTCACAGGGAAGGTTGGCTTTTATGTTTTCATCTTAAGCGAAGAAGATACAAAAGTTAACACACATGACACAAACGAGAAACATTACTCATTCCCAAAACTATATACATACCCAAAATGTTGACAAAAAGTTCGTAATACTGAAAAGTAACCAAAGGTTCAGGAAGATTCAAGAAGTAGTCTGCAATAGTTCTGAATACATCTCGTTCAAAGCCAATATAAGTTGGTTGACTTAGGTCATTACTTCTAGGCCCTACATTCAGAAAGAAAAGGCCCCAATTAATATGACTTTTCAATAAGCGTTTAAATTCTGTAAAAAGGTATTCAGTCTAAATAAATCACCTTACATTGTTATTTTTGAAGTGAGATTGAAACAGACCTAGATCTAGAAAATACCAAATATACCGTGTTTCAAGGAACAGTGGAAACACTTGAGCATGTAATGCTTTTTTGTTGCTTGTACATTTAGTAATCCTATTAGGAATTGAAAGATCTTATATTCCCCATCCTCCAGTCACACTCTCCCTCTTATTCGCTCTCGTGAATGCATGCGATTCTTGCATGTTATGTGGAAACTGCCTGTTGGAGGCTAGGAGTAAGAGATGATAAAATTCAAATTTATGATATAGGCAAAGTAAAAGGGGGGAGAAAGGCAAGGAGGAGGATGCGCTCCATAAAGCCTAGTGACACCATATCAGATCATGGACAGAAGTAAGAATGCCCCCAACATTGCCAGGTCAGTAAAATAACTTTGCGAGGTCAACACACACCCAGGGATCGTCAGAACACTACTTTAAAAACTCAGAAGCTCTGGCTCAACCATTTATTCATCAGAGATCGATAAAAACTATCATTATGGTGGGCAAATATGGTACAAAAACGGTTCAAATTGTTCAAGCATCCAGGGGCAATTCACAGTGTTGTGTGAAATGTACAAATTATTACAGGACTGTTACTGTTGGGTCAAACGATTTTTAAAAACTTTTATTTGCATTTCGTAAGAGGTACAACGCCTGCAAGTAACGAGGAAGGAAGGAGAGGAGGATAGGGGGTGACAAGGGCAGGGGGAACACAATGGTTAAAGCGTTACATAATAATAATAATAGTTATTCGTATTTGTAAAGCACGAACATATCACCCCTTAGGGGTTTAAAGGCGCTGGGGGCCGTCGGGGAGATTAAGTGAGCTACTGCCCAGAGTTGCATGATGCTGAGCCAGGCTGCCGCTGGGGATCTAACCGCGGGCCCCGCGCTCTGAAGGCAGCCGCTCTGGCCGCTGCGACACGCCATTCCACATTATAGCATTAGTATGGCATTATCACTTCATATTGCTACTAAACCGAGACTACAAGGAATAAAGCGCAGCACATGGAGAGAGAGCGCAGCACAGTTCCATCCGCCAGATGGCGGATACAGGAGGCGTGCATCCTTCGCACGGTAGATACTCGCACCTGGGTATTGCAGAAATTCAGGGGGTTGTTGGTAGGGCCATCTGGGTCGGGGGGGGGCATGGAGGGTGAGCCACTGTACGACAAATGGAGGGAGGGAGGGGGTGTCTCTGTCTGAGGTAGACCAGTAGTGGCTCCCAGATATCTTTCGGGCAGGATGTAGGAGGCATCAGATACCGGTATGTGGAAAGTTGTCCTTGGCAATAGGATGCGTACCGCAGCCAAAAGTCGGCCTTAGGTGAAGGACGTCTGCCCCAGTGGATAGCCACCCTCATTTTGCTAACAGGAGCATAGCTGTGCGTCAATGACCAGAGATGACATCTTTGACATAGCCCAGGAGTCCAACAAGTGGGGTCTGTGGAAGCGGATTGCCTGTTATCTGGTACAGAGTGGAATACACCTTGGACCAATATCCCGCCACCCGTGTGCTTGCTCATACTAGATGTGGAAATGAGGCCTTTGGAGCCAAGCAGTGCAGTGCAGGCCTCGCGCTTCGTCCACCAGTCCCATTCGTAGTAGTGGTAGCGGGGTGCGGTATAGCTTGTGCAAGAATTTAAAGTGAATAAGTTGCAGCCTATAGTTAGGTGATAGCACAACGATCTGTCCGCAGCAATATGACCATTGCGCATCAGTGATGGGGGCTCGATATCTAGGGCCATTACCACGCGTAGCGCCGGAGTGTGCGCCGGTGCCTTATCCTGCATGGTCTTGAATAGGCGGGTAACCAGTCTACGGGGAGAGGCATTTGTTAGCAAGTGTTCAAGCGCATGGGCGGGTGTGCAGGAAAAGTAGGATGCATCGCACAGCAGGTCGCACATATCTGGTGCTACAACAAGACGTCCAGCGCAGTAGGGCGGGGATGATCTGTAGCCGCAAAGGGGGGTATGAATTGCCCATCTGGGTAGAGGTCCGTGTGGCATCTGAGACTTGCTAGTCTCTGATGTCATGGTGCCATGGTTACCTATGGTTCCATGATCATGGTTGTGTTCTGTACTGAGTTTCCTAGGTGTTAGAATGTCTTGGTTCAAATGCTTGGAGCCGTTACCCAGACTGGCTGTGGCCTGGATGGGTCTTTCCTTTCCTTGGAATAAACCTAAAGGTCTTCGCCATACTTGCGTCCTGTGTCATCTTTCAGCTGCATGAGAATCTTACACTGGCGTAGTCGGCAGCTGGAAAGGAGGAAGACCCAACAGCCTCAACTTTTTCTTCAACTTTAACTCTTTCTATATCCTCCTCAAGGTACTGTACTGTTCTACTTCTCTTTGGGGACTGGGAGCTTTCGCCGCGTTTGTCACCTTTATTCCCCTGTGATTTAGAGTCGACGCGGGCTCGTCCCAAATTTTACTGTGACCCAGACATTACCCAGCTTCTCAGCTTATTCAGCAAACTCTATAAAAAGGGTCTGAATACTGCGCTAGCGCGAAGACATTTCTTTTTTGTATTTGAAATTTCTGAAATGTCTGAAAGGCGAGTCGCGTGTGAAGATCAACAGTTTTCATCCCAATAGTTTTGACTGAGCTCACCATTAACATGTTGCTTTTTGAGGCTTGTTGAGTTTCTGGTACAACTGTCTTGGTGTTGCCTGCAGTTTATTTGTGACATTTTTAACCTGCGAGGATCTGTCATTGGAGCCTGTCAAGTGTCGGGTACAATGGTCTTAGCGCTGCTCACAGTAAGTGTGTCATTTTAAAACGCGCTGAATCCTCACGCGCGCTTACCTTCTGTTCTCGTAAGTTTCAGTGACATTTTGAAACGCGCGGAGTTTTCACGCGCGTTCACCTTCCGTTCTTGCAAGCCTCTTGATTGTTGTTTTCGTTCAACCTTTGGTCCGCGCTCCTTCTCGTGCCTCTCGTTTTCTGATGTGGACTGCAAGGAGTGACATCACCACGTTTTAACCCGGTGCTGCCTGGGTGGCCATCTTGGGTTTTGGCTTTTATTCTTTTCTTCAATTTTGGTTACCTAGCAACACATTCCTCAAGCTTCAGTGGCTGCACGATTCCATTCACGTTTGTTGCGCTTCCTCCCTCTGATGCGCACACATTATATTTATTGTCTTCATTGCTTTTTCAACAAGTTTTAATGGTTTTGTGTCATTCAGTCTTCACGCTGATTGGCACAGCTTATTTTGATTTATTTCATTTTAGGAAGCTCATCATTTTGAAAGATTGGGTGACACGCTGGTGTGCACAGCTGCAAGTAAGATTCGTCTGTGACACGCACACATTGTTTATTCTCTGTGGATTACATTGTTGCGTGCCGTTTCTGTGACACACACTTTGGCTGCATTCTCCAAGTTTCGCTCGTGTGTCACTTCTGTGACACTCGCACTCCTGCATCTTTTTACTGCCTCATGTTTTCTATGATAGGTACACATTTTCTGTAAGTGACGTTCATCTGTGACACGCACAAGCTTGAACTCTTCATCTGTTTTTCATTTTTATTACATGTGCACTTACTGATAGTTGTAATATTGAGTTTCTAATGTATTTTGGTTCTCCAAGACTGTATCAAAAGGTGATAACACTGTCAGGTCTAAAAACAAGCCGTTTGTTCCCAAGTGTTTCAGGTGCGACAAAGTTGGACATTTCGCCAATGATAAAAAATGTCCCGCTTTGAAGGTGGTCTGTTCTAAATGCAAGAAAAAGGGTAATCTTTCTGTTGTTTGCAAGAGCAAGTTGTATGCGTCTAATGTTAAGTGTATAGAATCTGATGTTCTTGAGGAAGACTTTGTATGTGGACAAATTGTTGTTCAAATTGACTCTGGTTTGGAACGAAATTCTTCTCCTGAACAAAAATCTTGTCCTGTTGACAATTCAGGTGGAAGGTGAATCCACCAAAGTTCTTTTTGATTCAGGGGCTAAAATCACCATAGTATCCAAAACCTTCTATCAAACTAAACTTGCCTGCAAGATTTCCCTTCTGGAGCCTGACATACGCCCTTTAGCCTATGGTGGTGAGCCCATACCACTTTGTGGTTACTTTCTGGGTCTCATTGAGTACGGGGGGGCGATATGTTTCTGGCAAAGTTTACGTTTCTCAAAAAGGTGACAGCATCATTAGCTGCTTTCACCAGGGAGACTTAGGAGTCATGCTAGACCCAAGTAGTTCTTCTCCCATCATTCTTAAACAAAATGTACAAGCTATTCATGTGAATTCTGATGTCCATGTTGAAACACGCATTAGAAGGAAATTTCCAAAAGTTTTTAGAGATGGACTTGGGTGTGTTAAAGATTTCAAATTGGACATTCCTTTACGCCCCAATTCACAAGCTTCTAGCTGCAAGGTCAGAAGCGTACCTTTAGCTGTGAGAGAAGAGATGAAGAAGGAATTAGAGAAACTCAAGGAAGGGGGAATAATTGAGGAAGTTACTAGCACAGATTGGCTTGCTCTGGTTGTGGCTGCACGCAAGGCCAATGGGTCACTACGCTTGTGTGTGGACTTGAGGCAACTTAACAAATGCGTGGTTGGTAGTGGATAGATATCCACTGCCTAACATTTCAGAATTGCTAGCGTTGTTGGGAGGTGCCAAAGTCTTCAGTACCATTGATTTAGCATCCGCCTATCACCAGATTGAGCTAGCAGAATCTTCAAGGGATCTTACCTCCTTTATTACCCTGTTTGGGACTTTTAGGTTTGTTCCGATGCCGTTTGGCCTGGTGTCTGCGGCGTCCGTTTTTCAGCGTGCAATGGAGAGGGTTTGCAAAGATTGTAATGGTGTCTGCATCTACCAAGACGACATTCTTGTGTTTGGTAAAGATCATGAGGAACAAGAGAATCGCCTCGATGTTGTCTTGGGTAGGCTTGAAGCAGCTAATCTCACCATAAAGTTGGAGAAGTGTCGGTTTGCGACTTCTACCATTCACTACTTGGGGCACACAATCTCAGGAGAAGGTTTTGCGCCTAAATCGGATTTAGTAGACTATCTCTCACATGCCAGCCCCATCTTGTACAGAAGAACTTATGAAGTTTTTCGGTATGATCAAATATTATAATAAGTTTGTTGAGGGTTTTGCAGAGCATTGCACCAGTATGAGGGGGCTCTTAAAGAAAGGTATCGAATTTAAGTGGAGTGAAGATTGCAATCGTGAATTTATTTCTCTTAAGAGGAAACTCAGTGATGCCCCTAATCAAGAGTTTTAATCCCTCCAAAACCTCTATTGTTACCACTGATGCCAGCCTTAAGGGGCTGGGTGCTGTACTCCAGCAAGAAAGTGAGAAGGGCATGGAAACCATCACGTTCATCTCTCGAGGGCTTAAGGACCCTGAGTCGCGTTACTCCGTGATTGAGCGCGAAGCTCTCGCGGTATTTTGGGCCATCAGAAAACTGAAGAAGTTTCTTTGGGGGAACAAAATTCTTAGTTAAAACTGATCACAAGCCCCTGTGTGAGATTTTCTCTAAAAAAGGGATAGACCAAGTCTCTGGTAGGATAAGCAAATGGGTCATAGCTCTCCAAGAATATGACTGAGATCAGATACATCCCTGGTGTGGAGAACAGTGTTGCTGATACGCTTTCGAGATTGGTTGTTGATGGACCTCTTGATGATAATGTTGATGAAGATTGGAGTGAAAATGATTTTCATGTGTGTGTGTGGTGGGTGAAGGGATCATTGATGAATGTCAGTGGCGCCTCAAGTTATCCTTGGATCCTGTGTTGTCTGAGGTAATGGGTCTCATCCGCAATGGCTGGCACACAAAAAACAGGCATCTGAGGAGGCTTCCAAGTTCTGGGGGGGTCAAAGATGAATTGGCTGTGTGTGATGTACGTGGCACACTGTTGATACCTCCGCTTGAGCTTCGCAAAGAGTTGGTTAATTTGTCTCATGAGTCTCACTCTGGTATGTGTAGGACTAAGTGTGGGAATCGACAGAAATCGCTGTTAGCATAAGCCGAAGCCATTTTGTTGTGGCATCCATTATAGTTAGCCATGTGTTAGCCATGTGCTTCTTCCATCTTCACTGTTGCCTGCTTTTCTATTCTGCTTGAGTCATCAACTATAGTTAACTCCTTCAGTACTGAGCCAGAGCACTGCGCATGCTCAGAAAGGCCTGTAGCTGCTAGAATGCACCTGTCTTAGAGTGTAACCGTCAGGCTATTCCAACTGACATAAGCAGTAATATCTCCCCTCCCACTTTGTTGACCAAGCGATTTCTGTATACCCATGTAAGTCAATAACTATTCCTGTATATGCCTGTACCTCCTCTTTGAGTCTCCATGCTTACTCAGCTGTAAGCTGGGTATATAAGGCCCATGGCCTCTGTATTCTATGGACTACCTCCTACAGTGGCCTTAGGGTATTGTATTGACATAGTCCCACTCATGTGAGATTAATAAACTTATTTGATATTCCAGCTTCCGTGCCAATCTCTATTTTGTTGGTTTAAGAACCCGTGGACAATTAAGGGTGAACCCTGCACCGATGGGCCCTTGAAAAGGCTCATTTCCACATAAGGAGAGGCTCCGGTCCTCTTACTGGTGGCCATCCGAGGGAGTGGTCTTGACGGCAGACCGGAATCTACTGAGGAGGTACCCTGCACGAGGAGACCCTTTGTCTTTGCAGACCAACGTGTTTTCCGGTTTTCCCGATCTGACCCTCCAGGTGTTGGCCGGTCCCGACTGAGATCTCCCTTGTTGTAAATTTTTGCTAGAGACCATTAGGTCAACACAGAGCTTGGCAGGTGGAGGTTGGAGACTTTTGTTTGGTAAGGCGCGATACTTTTGACTTTGGATTTGCTTGGCCAAGATTTTGGTTTGGTTTGGACCTTTCTATTGCAATAAAAAGGGGCAGGTAATGAGGAGATTTTTCTCTATTTTTGGTATATTCGGATCGGTGCTATATTTGGGGATAGGACTATTTAACTGATAATATATTTATTATAATATTTTTGGCATGCCTGCTCGTAGCGCACTTCGTAGGATCTGTTGCTGTCTTGGTGGTACCACAATGGATTTAGAAAACAGTCAGCCGGCTCCCCCAGAGGGGACACCCAATAGACATATGTATGTCAAAATACGGTATTTCTTCCATAATGTATAGTACACTATGGAACAAATATACAAAAAAGGATCCTGATCTACGATGGCCAGTAAATGGGTCATTTGATTTTAAGATTCAGTATGTTGAGCAGTGTCGGTTTCAGAGAAAGAGTTGACAAGATGTTTGATTGTGTATTTACAATTGGTTTGGTTTGAGTACAGTCTGTGGGCTGCCTCTTATTTTTGTCCTGGTGTTGATTTGTGGTTTGATTGTCTCTGAGGATTGTTGACTGACACCGGTGGTGATGCTTGTGAAGTACTTGTTTGAGTGAGTAGCGACTGTGCTCTTTGTGTAAGAATGGCTTGCCTCAGCAAGCTGTGTTGTGTGTTATGAGTGTGTGGCCCCTCCTTGAAAATGTCTGGAATGAGCTCAATTTGGTTTGTTGTCGTCATTGTGTTCTGCAGATGCCATTGAAAGAATTACACTTTAAATTTCAAAGAATGAATTATATAAAATATGTTTAGTAGCTGCACGCTACTATAAAAAGTAAAGCAGTAACAAAGTATAGATGAGTGAACATTCAATTATTAAATTGCCACAATGGTAAAAAATTAGAATTAAAACTCAATAGGAAAAAATAGGCCTCACGAAAAAAAACGAATTTGTGTGTTTTACACAACTAGGACTCAATACAAAATGTTACAGCATTATCCTTAGATACATTATATTAAATATTAAAAGGCATTCACATTATCTGAGTAATTGGTTGCTGCTACAATAAAAGCGTCCTTTTACCACACTGCAAAACGATAGATTTTGATTGGCTTGGAATGACTGGGTTTTAAATAGAGTGAACCGTGCTCATTCCTAGCACCAGAAAAGAGAGCTTTTAACAGCTGCTCACGCTGTCTGTCCGAAGGAAGTGGTCTGTCAGAGCAAAGGGAGGTAACTGAGTGGTTTATTAACTTTTTTAGGTTTCTGTGAAGACATTAGAGTACAGCCCATTGCTGTCATAGTGGAACAGATGGCATTATAAGGGGCCGTGCCATTAAATATCAGACAGGATTTATCAGTCCCAGAGCACAAGGCCTTTTCTCCAGAAAAAGCGTAGAAGTTAACGCCTGCTGGTTATAAAACACAGCTGAGTAAATAACACATGGCCTTACCCAGGCACAACCTACGAATAAACACTGTGTTTTAAGTTAGTACAAGATGGCATAAAAGCACGTGCGTTAAAGACTACTAATTTTGAAAGTTAGAAATACAGCTTCATTATTGTGGATAAAAGAGAAAGGATAAAAGTAAGGACTTTCTTTTTTGTTGCTTTCCTAATAAGCACATCTGTGGATCTGATGGTAAATAATGACTGCTTTTTAAAAGAAAGTGGAACAAATTTGCTCTGTTTCAGTAAAGCTTCTGTGTTTAGTTTCAAAAGAAGTTTTGTAAACTGTTCTAAATAAATGCATTTAAAGACAGAAGGAAAGGAATAAGGCTTGCTTTTCATATGTAGAAACAACAAAAGGGTTAATGATCATTATTAAAAATAAATGACTACATGAAAAAAAAAATTGTTAAGAGTCATTGCACTAAAATTGTTTTTGCATTATGATCTTTATAATGTCTAATAATACAATTGTGAAAATTCAATAATATTTAGCAATGTAGAAAATTACCCTGTGCAAAGTGTGCGTTAAGATTTCAATGTTTAAATGGTTAGATATATTGTGCATCACAATTAAAAAGGTGAGTATTAGTTTCTCTGCCAATGACAATATTACTGTATCTTAGTGACAAACTTAAAATATGATTTCTAGTATGGCCTAAAGGCTGCAGTCTCAAATACAATTAAAAGTTATACAAAAAGAGTAGCTCTAGAGACATGTGAATTAAATCGCACGCCTTAATGCACAAGAATTCTGGGCGCATTATGGCATTCTGAAAACTAAAATTGAGCCAGTTTTTTTAGGTGCTGGAAGGCACAGTGCACAGGAATAAAAAATGAAGAGCAAAAGTTACATTCTACCTTTAAATTATCAGCACACAGGCACGGAGCAGGAATGCCCTTCAGTCATGCTTCCCGAGAGTTACTTTGAGCTGATGCCCACATGGGAATAGCCTTGCTCGGACAGGGGACAACAGGTTTAAGGGTCAGAGGCCAAGTTCTGTATTTAGAACGGACCAGCACTACTGAAAGCTAAATGTCCACGCAGGGAGTTTGAGCATTTTTTTTATCTGAGGTTAGCCACTGTGACAGTGTGTGATTTCTACATGTACATATATAATTGTGTAAATGCAAGTTGTACATTTAGTCTATAGCCCTTGTAGTAATACAAATAAATAAACAGGGCTGTATTTGATTGAACGGGGAACGTATTCCTTTTCAGCAGATTTGCTTCCATTTTGGTCTAAAATAACCTGTTTTAGGTAACATTAGCTACAGGAAATATTGCATATTCTGTTAGGAGTAGATGGGGATATCACTGTTTTCTTGAGACTACTGAATAACATTATCACGGGGCAGCAGCGTCTGTGGGCCATGTGCAGAAAGCAGCTCAGCCATGTATACAGACTAAACGTTTTTAAATTAAAATTGTTGTGCTAGGGCCAGATAAAAAGGCCATGAAATTAAGCTTGCATTCATGCGCCATCATGTTAAAATAATACAATAGCTAAAGGAATTGGTAGTTGGTTATTGGATTAATGTTTTTTAGTTAGCTCAATGTGCTTGTACACCAAAATTTACAAAGTGGTACAGTCCAATAGTATTGGACAACGGCCTCGATATGGATTCCCCTAGCTATTTACCTCCTACAAGTCGGTTTGTGCCCAGCTGCCAAAAAGGGGGTAAATATTGTCGACAGGAGGTCACCTGCTTAGGGAACCTACTGTCGAAGGGGGGTAGGAGACTAGCTCCTGGGCAAATTAAGGGTAAGCAACATTAAGTAACACACTATTTGTTTTTGGTTTTTGTTTGTATATGTGTTCTCTCTCTCAGCTGTCTAGGAGCAGCCATGAGACAATTGGTTGGGCTCGCTTTAGTCATTCATTTCACAGGATGCTGTGAATATGTTCTTGAATAAATAGAGACAAAGCACCTCACCAGTGCACGTCTAATTGGCTATTAAGTAATACTGTTTGAACAAATTGTTAGAATCAACAAAATATATAAATAAATACGCCATGTTACTGCCCATCCTGTCTGTAAACTGATAAAATTGGAATTAGATAAGGATGAAAGGATGGGTAGAATAGACTGATGTTCCCTTATTTTACCTTTAAGGGGAACTATATGTTGGTGGTTTTTGTTCCAAATTCTCAGGTGGCAACACCATTATTGTTGATGTTATTACAGCACTACATAAGTCGCAGAGGCATCACGAGTCCCTCATTAGTTAGTCTATGTAATTAAGCGGACATCCTTGCTAGAGCTGGTGAATAGGTTTCTTCACTAAATATCATGTCACTTGACCCAGATTGTGACAAGAATGGTGCATAAGGTTCACAATGCTAAGAAAAATGCCAATATGCCCTTCGCACACATTTTTAAGAATAAAATGTTCTTTTGCTTGTTTTCTTGTCTGCCACAAACAAGTTCTGCTGGAGAGATTTATGTACTTACTATGTTAGGATTAAATTGTCAGTTATTCATGCAATACAGATCTCTGTTACGTTCACAGTTTTAGGGTTTTCTGTTACATCTATAAACATGAGACCATGGTCATAAGCACAAAATTTAGGTGTTTTTACGTAAGGAAAATAATTCTAGAAGTATCTGCAGTCCTGTACAGTAGTGGAAGGTTCACAAGTAGAAGTGATGTGAACTATATGATATGAAACACAAGCTTGCTAAGACAAGAAGCGCAAAAGAATAGTTGTTTTGAAAATTCCCTTTTTGAGGTTCTTCAGATAAAGAATATAGGAATACACAAATGTAAGGATTTAGAGTCGGTCCGTATTGTTTTTCTTTTTCCCTCAGAATTTAGTAAATGAACACAGACTTCCTTGGCTGCTTGGGATTGGGAGAAACAAATCAAATTGTGTAACGTTTTACTCTTGTCAGTTCACTAAAAGTTCCTTTTATACTCGCTAAAAGGTCCAGGGTGTTTTTTACTCTCAGATAGATGAAGTGGTTCTTGGGCGTCCTGCTAATGTATGGGGCGCCCCGAGACTAAAGAAGTTTTCTGAAATAGAATATACTCTCTGTTGATAGATAATTTGTATGCCTGGTCTAAAGATCTTTGTTCTGTTCACCAATAGATATCTGCTGCCTTACAACCATTGCCAGAGGGGCCCGGACATCAGATCCAGCCTGGGGAGTCAGCGCCAGTCCAGCTTGGAGCCGAGGTAAAGGGAACTAGCACAGGCGATGCTGGCAACTATAACAGCGGTGAAGGTGAGACGGGGTCACAAATCAGGACGGCGAGCGGATTCCTTGCTTTGTTCCTCTTTTTCTGATGTCTAGCTGAGAGAGGCAAGGAGGCTTTGCTTGAGGTGACCCCCTCTGAAACAAGGCTTGCTTCAGATACTCCAGCATCAAGCCTCTGAGTTTCGGTCCCCAACTGAAAGTGAGCCTGCACCTTTGTTTGTTGATCAAGAGGTGCCTGGGCATACTAGGTACAATCTGTGGCCCCGACAAAAGAGCAGTGCGCCAGCGGAGCAACACAGGAGTTAGGGAAGGACTTGAGTTTAGGGTACAGGTGCTGTGTCTCTGGTGCCTGTTAGATTAGAGTGAAGAATACTGGTGCACTGCCTGAGACACTGGACAGGATCGTTGAGTGTGTTTGCCCTGGAGGGTGATTGCCCTATCCTGAAAGAAGGAACCTTTTCCCTTAGCCTGGGCCCGGATTGTTTTTCTGGGTTGCAAGTTGTGCAGCTCCACCGTGGGAGAAGTGAACACTTGATGAATGATAAGAGCGTGCCTGTGAGGCTCAGACAGACACAGGGAGAAGACTCCCCTCTGGCTGGTTGTACAGTGGCTTCAATTCCTCAAGTACCTTTTTTTGTTAACAATGTACCCCTTTGGTCGTCCCATTCTTGAGGAGCAGCAGCCCTTTGCGGCTCCTCGTCCTAATTCCCATGGCCCCTTTTGGTCCTCCTAGTCCCCCAACACAAAGATTGTTTTTGTGATATGTATATTTGTTTTAATATTCGCATTTGGAATACTGTTTTTTCTGCAAGACAAATATTTTGTGCTCATTTTGATAAATACTACTCCGCCCCCCTGAACATATCATTGGTACTCTAGCCCTCATAAAGAAGAACATTAGAAGGTCTATCAAGATGTTAAATGAAATGTTCAGAATGTAAATGCCCGACTAGTAACTGATCAAGAAATTAGTCAACTGATGTTAGTGAATATAGGAAATAACTTTCATGTTTCCTCTATTGCATAGTGAATGTCTTCAGCTAATGCTAAAAGGGCCATCTGTGGGAATCTACAGAAATCGCTGTTAGCATAAGCTGAAGTCATTTTGTTGTGGCATCCATTTTAGTTAGCCATGTTTTAGCCATGTGCTTCTTCCGTCTTCACTGTTGCCTGCTTTTCTATTCTGCTTGAGTCATCAACTATAGTTAACTCCTTCAGTACTGAGCCAGAGCACTGCGCATGCTCAGAAAGGCCTGTAGCTGCTAGAATGCACCTGTCTTAGAGTGTAACCGTCAGGCTATTCCAACTGACATAAGCAGTAATATCTCCCCTCCCACTTTGTTGACCAAGCGATTTCTGTATACCCATGTTCGTCAGTAACTATTCCTGTATATGCCTGTACCTCCTCTTTGAGTCACCATGCTTACTCAGCTGTAAACTGGGTATATAAGGCCCATGGCCTCTGTATTCTATGGACTACCTCCTACAGTGGCCTGAGGGTATTGTATTGAAGTAGTCCCACTCATGTGAGATTAATAAACTTGTTATTTGATATTCCAGCTTCCGTGCCAATCTCTATTTTGTTGGTTTAAGAACCCGTGGACAATTAAGGGTGAACCCTGCACCGATGGGCCCTTGAAAAGGCTCATTTCCACATAAGGAGAGGCTCCGGTCCTCTTACTGGTGGCCTGGAATGGATATACAGGTTGAAAGGATCATAAGGGACTGCATGGTGTGTACTACGAGTGAAAAATCCAAACTTTTGAGAGTCCAACCGATGGTTATCAGGGAGCTTCCTCGCGGGCCTTGGAAAGAAGTGGCTCTAGACATTGTGGGTCCTGTTCATTCCAATGGTCAGCAAATTTTCATTTTGGTTCTCCTAGATTTATTTCCCAGGTGGCCCGAAATCCATTTTACCTCTAGCATAGAGACTGTTCAAGTGATTACATTTTTAGAGACTCTCATAGCCAGAGAAGGGTACCCTGAAACCATTCACAGACAATGGGGTGCAGTTAGTCTCGAAAGAACCGGGGCATAAAACATAAAAAATGCTCCCGTTACCACCCGGAAACAAATGGGATGGTGGAAAGGTCCAATAGGGTGTTGAAAGAAACCATCTCCTGGGCCAAAAACTCTGGGCTTAGCTGGAAGGAACAAGTCCTAAGAAAGGTTGAGAATTATAGAGTAACTCCTCACAGTTCTACCGGTCAGTCTCACTTTGTTCTCTTCAAAGGAAGGGCTCCATGTACCCTAGTTGAACCCTCATGGGTAAGGCGTCTGGAGGAGTCGGTCTCTGGATTCTCTCCTCAAAAGAATGCAATTAACTGGCGAAAGAAGGAAGAGGCTAAATATTTAGCTAGGAAATTAAATTTTGATGCCAGGAAATCCACTAAAGATACGGTGGTTGGGTGGTTATCAAACTCCCGGGCTCTAAAGTTAAGTTCTCAAAGCCAATGCATGTTAAGGTGTTCAAAAATGCCGTAAGGACTCAGGACCACAGAATTTGGAATCTAAGTAGAATCTCTGTGTGTTCTGGTCCCATTGTGTGTGAAAAGTCTACATCTGGACAAGATTCGACTACTGACTCTTGCTTCTCCACGTGTGTCTTCTAGGATTGTTAAGAAGCCATGCTATTTAAAGGACTGTTTCGTAATCATCATATTGTTTTTCTTTTTCACTTTTTTTTATTTATTTTTTTATTCGTTACCTCCATACATCTTTCTTTTCTGTGTTAACGGGGGAAGGTGTGTGGCATCTGAGACTTGCTAGTCTCTGATGTCATGGGGCCATGGTTACCTATGGTTCCATGATCATGGTTGTGTTCTGTACTGAGTTTCCTAGGTGTTAGAATGTCTTGGTTCAAATGCTTGGAGCTGTTACCCAGACTGACTGGCTTGGATGGGTCTTTCCTTTCCTTGGAATAAACCTAAAGGTCTTCACCATACTTGCGTCCTGTGTCATCTTTCAGCTGCATGAGAATCTTACAGTCCGCATATGTGCGGAGGCTACGTCTGTGTGCACGTGCTCTACTGCCGTTGTCTTATAGCGCCAGCAGATGAAGATTTTGTTCAAGGGGGATAGTTGAGAAGTAGAGGCATGGCAGCTGGGCACAACACCGCAGTCCATCCCAGGCCCTGAGCCAGAAGTGGGGATATCGAGCCTGGGCGCAGAGGTCAAAGAGCGATATATCTGGAGCATTGAGGCCTCCTTGCTGGAAGGGAAGTGTGAGCGTCTCCCATGTGATCCTCAGCTGTTACCCAGCCCAGACCAGGGATATCGGGCTCGAGCGCAGGAGGAATTGTGAGGTAAGTAGGATAGGGATATTGAAGAATAGGTAGGGGAATTAAGCTGTACGACCATTTTTATGATCGCGATCCGGCCAGTGAGGGACAATGGTAGCCTACTTCAAGTTGGAATTCTTTCCTTTAACCACATCATAGCTCTGCTGTAGTTGGCCCACCAGAGCTAGTTTATTCGCGGCTGATCCAGATACCTAGATAACGCACAGACTCCGAGGCCAACTGCAAGGGGTATTCTGAATCGAACTGCTGCGTGCCCTTGGTGAGGGGGGAATAAAATGGATTTGGATAACTTTATGTGAATGCCAGGGTAGCCCCCAAATCTAATGACCTCACGAATGATCGGATCGAGGTTCGTTTGAGGGTCCCGTATATACAGCTTGACATCAGCCTACATGGATACTAGAATCCTGCGGGCAGTACAATTGAGTCCCTGGTATGCGTGGTGTTGGCGTAGCCAGGCACCCAGGGCTCCATTGCATTTGTGAAAAGGAATGGGGATAATTGGGCACCCCTGCTTAGTGCCACGCGTAACTGGGAACAGGTCCAAGACCAGACCATTCCATTGCATTGCAGCCAGGCCATCAGGGAGGTATATAGCAGCCGAATCAGGCGCGCAAAGCGCAGGCTGAGGCCCAAGCACGCAAGGAGGGAGAACAGAAATGCCCACTCCAGCGAGTCAAACTCCTTAGAGACGTCTAGCAGGGAGTCTACCGCAGCAAGCTGGGGATCCACAGAGTGCGTGAGGGCAAACATCATGCACAGGTTGTGGGCCATAGACCGTCCCAGGACGAACCCCGACTGGGCAGGGCAAACTATATCTGGCAGCAGGGGGAGCAGGCGATTCTTCAGCAATTTGGCGAAAATGTTGTTCTCCACGTTGATTATGGAGAGCAGCCTAGTATGAGTCGCATCGATTCGCCGGTTTGTCCGGTTTTAGTATTGTGACAAAGTCCGCCTCGCAGAGTGATGGTGGGAGCTCCCAGGACGTCAGGGCGTCACCGTACATCGTTAGGAGGTTCGGGGTCAAGAGGCCAGCATACTCCTTATAGAAGGATGCAGTGAGCCCATCAAGACCGGGCGCTTTGTCACTCAGGATGCTCTGTATGACCTGGAGCACTTCCGCCTCTGTAAAAGGGGAGTCTAGGTAGAGGCGGTGGGCCTAATCTAGCCAGAGCAGCTGTATGGTATCGAAGTAAGCTTTCAGCTCCTCCCCACACGGCACTGGGTTGGGACTGTAGAGCCAGGCGTAAAAGTTAGTCATGGTATGGAGAAGGCCACTAGGGGAGGATTATCGTTCCTGCTGCTCATCAAGTAGTTTGTTCACATATTCCGAGGCGCTTGATCTGCGGAGTAGGCCAGCCAGTGTCTTCCCAGGATATTCACCCTCACCATACCCATGTGCGATCAACTCTGTACCGTAAAAGTTAGTTTCCCGCATGGCCTCTTCCTTGTATTACGAGAGTTTCTCTCGAATGTTCGCCATAGTGAAAGCGCTCTTCATGGCAAAGTAGTCCAGTTCTAGTGATCTAAGGTCCCCCTCAAGTTTAACCATTTGCGATCGGATTGCTTTAAGAACGCCTGCCTGTTTCAGGACGCAGACACCCCTGATAACCACATTAAAAGCCTCCCACAACGTCGACACGGAGGACACTGACTCTACATTAGAGGCAAAGTAGTCAATGATTGCAGTGCATACCTCGTCCCTAAATACAAAGTCGACCAGCGCCCCGGAAGGTAAGCGTCAGGTACAATCCCGCAGAGCAGCTAGGGGCAGGGAGAGCTCCAGTAGCACCGGAGCATAGTCCGAAATTGTGCGGGGTAGATGCAACACCGAGGTAGTCCATGTGAAGGCATCTCGGGTAAAGAGCCAATAGTAAATGTGAGACCATGCGCCATCGTAACACAGGTGTCCTCCTTGCTTCTCGCATGCTTTAGCCGCCAGTCGACCATGAGGCAATTATGTGCCATCAAGGTATGGAGCTGTGCTGCTGCGTTAGGGTGGGGTCTGCGTGGAGCACCTGAGCGGTCCACGTCAGAGTCATGTACTACGTTTAACTCGCCCCCCCATAATACTGTGCCATGTCCCAGGCATGTTATCAGTCCCCACACTTTGGCGAAGAACTCTGGACTATCCATTTGGGCAGTAAATTGAGGCGATGATGACTGGGTGTCTGTAAAGTATGCCAGCAAGGATGGCATAGCCCTCAGCTGGGTCACAAAGAGCTTGCATTAAGTGTCAGGGAAGACCCTTGCGCAGGAGAACTGCTGTGCCTAGAGCTTAGTTGGAGAAGAGGGATACATGTGTTTCCAAGCACCACCCCGATCAAAGGCGGGGTGCCGTAGCCTGGGTGAGGTGGAGTTCTTGAAGAAAGCAGACATCTATGCGGTATCTTTTATGGTAAGCGTGGATCAGTCTGGCCTTCAGCTGATCGTTCAGCCCGCTAACGTTCCATGTCCGGCATCTAGTCGTGGTCAGCGAGCTGGTGGGGTAATATGCAGCATGCAGTGTTGCGTGCCGGCTAAACAGGCCCAAGCATACACTCGCGTGTCGGAGATTCACCGTGGAGGCAGTGTACCATAGCGTGCCAAGGGGAAATCAGGTAGGGAAAGGGTTATAACAAGCAAACCGTGCAAACTAACCACCCACCCACTTCAACCTGGGAACTAAGTTGGACATCCCTTACCCACCCACCACCCATCCCTCCAGCACAACATATCACAGTGATGATCATATCCCTTGAGGCATTGGAGAGCCAGGCATACAACCAAGGTAGGGGAGAACTGGGTGGTCGATGTAGGGTGTTAACACACCAATGAGAGTCAGCATGGGCAAACTCTGGATCTTGACACTTGCCCAAGTTGGAGAAGAGTTAGTAGGGTGCCTGCAGCAGAGGTGAAAAGGTAATAGGTTTGCAGTGTCTAGGACCGCGAGCATGGGCAGCAGTCCAGGCAGCATTATTCATTGTTGCTGAGGCGGCCATCATCGGGAGGATACTGTGATGCTTGGGGGGGACGCAGCATGTGGCACAATTTGACGGGAGAATTTCAGGGCGGCCTTGGCATCTGTAGTGGGGGTTTCCCCTCATGGAAAATACAGAGTTTTGCAGGGTAGTGCAGGTAATATGTGGCATCCGCCTTTTGAAGCAGTCGTTTGGCTGTGAGGAATGCGCGGCGGGCCGCCTGCACTGCCAGTGTAAAGTCTGGATAAAAGGAGACATCATTCTCTTGATACAGGATGGACCGGCGCTCACGGGCTTGCCGAAGAACCATGTCGCCATCGCGATAGTGGAGGAGTCTGGCAATTATGGGCAATTGAGAGGCACCCGGCGGTGGTTCAGACCACGTGACCTGTGAGCCCTCTACACTACAAAGACTACCAATAGAGCGTTGGAAAAAAGAGCCCTCAACATAGTTTCCACAAAGTTTTCCATTCTGTTGATGGCAGCGGATTCCAGGACCCCACTAATACAAAGATTTTTGCTCCGAGAGCGCGCTTCCAAGTCTCTGTTTTTCTGCTTGATGGTCTCCAGAACTTTGTCCATGCAGAACAGATGTTTGCCAGCCACCGTTTGGGTATCATCCGCATCTGAGACATGCGCTTCGAGGTGATCCAGTCAGTCTTAATGTTTGTTTACTTGTTCTTTCTTCCGGTTGAGGCAGCTGGTCAAGAATTCGATCTTGGCGTCTATGGCGCGCAGACTGTTTTTGACGCATATAAGAATCTGAGGTCAGGGTCTTGCAGGGCTGCATATCGGGGTCATTCCGGGGAGGGTTTGGGGGGCGGTCGTCAGTGACTTTGTCCAGCTCTGTGTCGAGTGTCTGACTCTTCCCCTCAAGGGCCGCTTAGACTGGCGCACCTCTGGCTTCCCAGATCACAACGGTCCACAGGAGGGGTGGTCTAAAATATTCAGCACCCAACCAGGGCCACTCCACCCAGTCAGGTAGGAGGCAACGGGGCATCTGACCGTCTGAAAAACCCCTAGCAGGGTCACAGAGAAAGGGTGACCAGAACTGGGCGCCCCGGTCTGCATTCTAGGCGAAGGACGACAAAGGATACCACCACAACAGACAACCAGCAGCCCCTATAGGCCCCGTCACACCCCTTCTGCAGCTGGAGTCTCGGGGGTGGGGGGGGGGGGGCAAGAGCAGGCCTATGCAAGTTGAGAAGAGGGGCCCAGTAGGAAAGTAGTATCTACTTCTATGGTTCCCCCCCACTTTCTGCATGGTGCTAAGCTGTAGTTTGACTAGTCTGACTGGGAACCTGCTAATCAGGACCCCAGTCTATCTGCTTTCTCCCTAAAATGGTGTGTTGAGTACTTGAGTACACTCCAGATTGGATACTGGGGTATCCTTATCAGTCCCTAGTATATGGTACTAAGGTACCCAGGGGATAGGTACCAGAGGTCTCCCATGGGCTGAAGCATGCATTATGCCACCCATGGGAGACCATGCAAAATGGATCTACAGGCCTGCCATTGCAGCCTGTGTAAGTTGGTGCTTGCACCACTTACCTAAGATATAGGTTTCCTATATCCAAGGGTCACTGCACTTAAAAAAACCTATAAGTCACCCCTATAGCAGGCCTTTGCAAGCCTGAAGGCAGGGTGCTTGGTTCTAAGTGAGAGGGCGCCCCCTGTATGAGCAGGACACCCCTGCAGCCTACGGAGTTCATTCTCCCGGGTTGTTAGTGAAGCAGCTATATACTATATAGAGGGGCACCGCGTAATTACGCGATGACCATCTCGAAAACTACTGCAACGAATCCTATCCTGTTTGGTATCAAACATGTTGGAATCATACCCCCACACCGTAAATGGTGTGGGAAGTATGATTCCAAGCACTGGAAGAGTCCTCCGTTAGGCTCGCAGTGTTCCCGGTACAAGCCTTCTAGACCCGGACAGCACAAAATTGTTGCTGCTGACCAGAGACACATTTCTGCCCTCCTGCTGCTGAGCCAAGCTCGAGCAGAGGAAGGTGGAACGATAGGCATCCTGTCACAGGGAGGTGTGACCACCTCCCAGACCGGATTTAGTGTATTGGGATGGGGTGGGTGCGCTTGCCAGCACCACTCGGTCTGAATGAGGGGCACATTTAGTGTCGCTGTGCATAGTCCAGTTCAAACCAGTTCTGAGTGACAGACTCTGTCCCCTCTGCTTGCAGGTACCTCTCATCAAGAATCCATCCTTGGGTTCCACCGGACACTTTCTCCTTCACCAGCGGCACTTTCCTGAAGTCCTCCATTGGGTTCGAGAGTGGTTCCCGACACCAATTCCCACGTATGCACCCGGCTTCCCTGGTGTTGGTAACATGGTTACTAGGGTATCCACAGGTGGGGTGGCTCTCCTACCTTCTGTCTTCCACTGGGTTTCCTCGGGGTCCAGTGGGAAGGGTCCTTAATCTTAAAAAATCCAACCGCAACTTGCACAGAGTTGTATGGAGCACGCGGTCGTGTTTCCACATTGCACACGCTCTCCGTGGGGTCCCTATCTACTCACCTTGGGTGGTTCTATGGGGTCCCAGCACTTTTACCGCCTCTCGACACTGTCTTGACTCAAGTCGTGGTTCTTATACCACTTTCTTAGTATATGGTTTGGTCCCCCCTGGGGCCACTGTGTATTTCGTGCTATTTACTGTGTTTCTTTGCTAAGGAAATTGTGGTTATCTCCGTGTTGGAGATATTGAATGTACTAGAGAGTATTATATAATAAATACATATTCTTATAAATACTTGGTGTGGTTCTTTTTACTTAACCTATACTATAAGATTGCATTCTGGTAAAACAAGCTGCTTTACACTCCTTCTGGACTAGGCCCGAAGGCTGCTCTCCACAGCTACCACTTGGATAGCTTTCTAAGGTTATCTTTGACCTCTTAAATCACCATAAGGGTTGTCTGGACTGGTGCAAGGTGCTACTTACATTAGTGGACATCATATACCAGGGCAGCTTCTCACAGGCCCAAACTGGAGGGCGTCAGGGTTAGTGAGCGTCCATCTCGGGCAATCCATACCAGACTCAGCACGGAAGAGCGGCGAAAGGTGTCAGGGTGGTTTGGGAGGTCAAGTGGTGGCATAGTACAGTGGGTCCCCCAGGCCCTACCACACTCCAGCGACCACCACTGTCAGCTGGGGGGACACAATCAGACCAATGTGTTTTGTGAGGGGGGTTGTGGGCTGATGGAAGCCTCACTTCAGGAAGTGGCTGGTCGGATTGTGGTAAATCTCAGCATCAGTCTGGTCTGGCCTGGCCCGGAATCATGCTCCTCCCCGGTGGCCCAGCTGTGCAGTAGGTCCCCCGGGCCCCGCCAAACCCCGCGACCACCACTGGCAGCCGAGAGCCACAGCAGGGCCCTAACGTTTGAAGTAGATTAGTCACGGCTCCCCAGTCTGACGCAACAGGCCAGGTCCCAGGGGCAGCCTCAGCAAATGTCGCGTCGTCTCCCTTCACCATGCCTTCGGGTCAGGCGCCAATCCAGTAGGCTCCAGTGGCAGCTACTATCCTGTTAACGTAAGGCGCAGTACCACCCCTGGGAACCCGGCTCACTTCCCTGGCAGCAGCCACCAAGTAGGGGTGGCCAGTCCACCTTTGAATACTCCTCAGCCACTTTGGTTCTCCCCACTAAAAGGGCCGGCCCCATAGGAATCTAGAAGGGCAGAACAGGCCTCAGTGCGTCTGCTGTGGGTTTTCAGTGTTGCCAGCCGCCAAAGCTCGCAAATAATGGCTCGGGATTCACGTCACTCCCACTGCATTTGGGCACCCCGGGTGAGGGAGTGCAGAATTAGCCCCCATGTCCACAGATAAATGGCAGATTGTGGCATCGACCGAAAGAGCCTTGCTAGGCAGTTGCCATCTTGCTGCCGGACTATCTAGCGCCCCTTTATGTCAAGCTAGCTAAAGGTGACTTGGCAGCAATGAGCTCACCTGCAACACTCAGATTGTTAAAAGTCTCCGCACAGAAACCTGTTTAAATGGGATGCCCCCTTTGTAGTTTTAAGGGTGTGTACCCCTGCACTGAGTACTTGACTGTATGTGAAACTGGAATGGTCACAATTTGTTCAACCCAGTTTGTTTGTGCAGCGTGCAACCATGTTAATCTAGCATGTGAGTAGAGGCCTAAGCTTGTCTTTGGCAACGCAAGGCTCATAATCAGGGCATTACAAGTACCCTCATAACGAATACAGGACTACTGTCAATGTCTTGGATTTATCACATGAAGCAGTTGAGGCAGTGTACCAAGTTTTGTGAATAACCTGTACGCGTCCTGAACAGTCTTTCTTTTTCTGTGCCAGAGACGTGTGTGATCTACTGATATAAAATTCGCCCAGCGCCTGGGCCAACATTCTGTGCGTCAAGAGTGAATGTTTGGTGGGTGTGTAGCACATGTCCAGCATTAAGACTGGGTGGCGAGAGTGGAGTACTGGGACCAGTGGGATCCATTTTGGATGGTTCCTGGTTTGCCATCGCAGAAGATGGAGGTCAATACGTGTTCCACAGACAATGGAAGAGTACTGCATTCCTGTGGCTGATGGGTGGCAACCCAGAAACTGAAGTGAGAGGTTGGAGACATGGCTATCATTTCAAATTCAATAAGATCCTTGGTAGCAAAGAGCTGGAGATTAGCTCTTCTTGAACACTGTGATGGTAGATGGTAGAGTTAAGGGGTGGGGCAGCAGTTTCTGTTGTAAAGGTGAGAAAGTGTCTAGCCAGGGCCTGTCCTTTTGTCTGTCCCAGACTACTGCTTTGGGTAGGTTTAGGATAGCTAGGTGCAGATTTCAAACTTCATTGGGCCCCAGTTCGGTGTCCGACAGCTGCAAAATACCATGAAAGGGCAAGTTCCAAAGCTTTAGACAGTGGATACACATCCCCGTCTAGAAAAGGAGTACAATACTGGGGAAGGCTGAGGGGTGGGTAAGAGGGAATTCGGGGGTTGGCTAAGAGCCGCAACATGGTGGATGCATTGTAGAGGATCCCCGTCAAACTGCCCACCTCAGTGCCCACCATTGAATCATCATCCTGTGTGTGCAGAACAAGTTACTTACCTTCGGTAACCCATTATCTGGTAGAGACTATCTAGCTGCAGATTCCTTACCTTTGAATTTTCCAGGCGTCAGGCTGGATCCGGAAACTTCTGCTAAGCCCTTGTGCGCACCGTCGGGTGGCTCTATTTGGCTCCGTGTAACGTCGTCGGCGTCAGTTATTACGTCGTGGCACCTATATAGGCGCCACCCAGGCACGTGAACGTCAGTAAATTACCGTTTGTTCCACGCCAGAAGCGCAGAGCCACAAAATAACTGACAGTCTTGTGCAAAACTAGGGCCCTGAAAAGGGGAGAAACCCTAGCCCTACAATATTAGTCTGCAATGCGCAGAGGCATGGGTAGGGCTGTAAGGAATCTGCAGCTAGATAGAGTCTCTACCAGATAATGCATTACCGAAGGTAAGTAACTTGTTCACTCGATAGATACTTCTAGCTGCAGATTCCTTACTTTTAAATTAGATACCAAGCCATATCATCCCGGCGGAGGTTGCAGACCAATACCTCAAACTAGAAAGTCCTGCACGACCGAACAGGCAAAATGCCGTCCCTACAGACCTGACTGCCCAGGAACTAGTGCTTGGAAAAAGTGTGCAAAGATGCCAGACAGATGTCCAGGACGACGACACCACGAGCCAAGGCCGTAGTCGCAGCCTTTCCCCTGGTGGAATGGGCCTTAATCCCTCAGGAGGCTGCTTCTTGGCCGAGGCATAGCAGATCCTAATGCAGCGAATGACAGAGATGGTCCTTTTCTGCACTGCCCTTCCCTTCTTAGCTCCCACGTACCCCACAAGAGTTGGCCATCCACCCGGAACTCTGCGGTCAAGGTAGAACGACAACGCAATTTTTGGGTCCAGTCAGTGGAGGCGCTCCTCCTCTTTAGAGGGATGCGGGGGAGCAAAGAAGATGGGCAACGTGATAGATTGACCCAGATGGAATGGGGTCACGACCTTTGAAAAAATGGAAGCCCAGGTGCAAAGCACCACTGTCTGCAAAAGACATCAGGTAGGGAGGGGTGCAAGATAATGTCTAACTCACTCACCCTCCGAGCAGATGTAATCGCCACTAGAAAGGCTGTCTTTATGTTCAGCAGCCGAAGGGGATAGTTGTGCAACGGCTAGAAGGGAGCACACAAGATTGGTGAGGACCAAATTAAGGTCCCACTGCGGCAAAACAAAGGGCGTGGGGGGAAACAAGTGAGCCAGCCCTTTTACCAACCTATGTACAATTGGAGACTTAAAAAGAGAGGGCTGATCTGGAAGCCGCAAAAAAGCAGACAGAGCAGAAAGATATCCCTTGAGAGTTCCCCAAGCAGAGCCCTGTTGGGCAAGGGTTAGAATTAATAAAAGGACAGTGGAAAGAGGAGCAGAAAGAGGGTCAATATACATTTATGTACAGTAAAATACAAATCTCTGCCAACGGCAGGCATATACAGTCTTTATGGAGGGCCGCATGGCCGCCAAAATAACGTTACATACTTCAGGAGGAAGATCAAAAGCCATTAACTGCCGCCGCTCATTCTCCACGCATGTAGGCACAGAGTTGACCGGTTCGGGTGGAGGACCCTCCCCTGCTGCTGCGACAGAAGACCCTCCCAAAGGGGCATCCTGATCGGAGGATCTATGCTCATCTTCAGAAGCCCTCGGATACCAGACTCTCCCCGCCCAGTCCTGAGCTAAAAGGATGACTTGGGCTTGGTCGCTCCTGATCTTCTTCAGAACCCTGGGCAGGTGCGGTATGGGCAGAAAGGGGTACAGCAGGCCTGAGCTCCACTCGCGACAAAAGGCGTCGCAGAGCGATAGCCACCATGGAAACTCCAGCACGCACTATTGCTGATACTGCGCGTTCTCTTCGGAGGCGAACAAATCTAACCCAGGTTCTCCCACTGCTGAAAGAGACCATGTGCAGCCTCCAATCGGAGACGCCATTCGTGATCCGCTAGGCATCGACGGCTGAGTTCGTCCACCCTGGTGCTCAGAGAACCTGACAGGTGTTGAACCACCAGGGTTATGCCCTGCTGTTCCAGGCATGTCCAGAGATGGAGGGCCTCTCGACAAAGGGTCCATGACCCCGCCATGCTTGTTTCAGTACATGGTGGTGATGTTCTCCGTGAACACCTGCTCTAACTTTCCCTTGACAGAGGGAAGAAATACTTTCAATGCCAATCGAATTGCTCGGAGCTCCAACAAATTGATGTGGAGCCCTGACTACGCGAGAGACCAGTGTACCCTGATCTCCACCTCTCCCAGAGGACCACCCCATCCCAGAAGTGACGCATGTGTCACGACTGAGATCTGGTTGGGGAAGGGAGAGGGGTCTGCCGCTGACCCAATTGCGGTTCGTTAACCACCACTGCAGAACTTTTGCAGTTCCATCTGAGATCTGAACCACATCTGAGATTTCCTCAATGCTGTGCCCACTGAAACTTCAAGCCCCACTGCAGAGCCTGCATATGCCACCTGCAGTGCTTTACCAACAGGATGCAGGAGGCCAAGAGACCCAACAGCCTCAGAGTCCGTCTCACCGAAATCCAGGATAGAGGCTGTAACATCGGAATCATAACCGGAATATCCTGGACTCGCTGCTCGGGAGGATAGGCCCGAAACTGCACTGTGCACAGAGCAGCTCTGATGAAAGGGAGCGTCTGAGAAGGAGTCAGGTGTGACTTCGGCACGTTTATAGAGAGCCCCAGCGAATGCAGGAGGTCTGCCATAGTCTGAAGGTGGAAGACGACAGCCTGGGCGAGGACGCCTTCAACAGCCAGTCGTCGAGATAGGGGAAGACTGACAGCCCTAACCTGCGCAGATGAGCTGCAACCACCGCCATCACCTTGGTGAACAACCAAGGGGCAGTGGTAAGGCCGAAGGGGAGCAGAGAACTGAAAGTGCTCGCAGCCTACCTTGTACCGCAGGTAACACCAGTGACCCGGCACGATGAGGATATTAAAATGCGCATCCTGCAAGTCCAAAGCTACCTTCTAGTCTTCTTGGTATGGGCAGACAAGACCTGAGTCAGAGTGAACTTCGTGAATTTCTCCTTCTTGACTAAGAGATTGACAGTCCGAAGATCTAAAATGGGCCGCAACCCTTTGTTCTTCTTCAGAATCAGAAAGTAGCAGGAATAACAGCCACTACCTACTTCTGAAACCAGGACCCTTTCTTTAGCTCCCTTGGCCACTTGGCACTTCCTCCTGGTGCAATTTTAAATGATCCTCCGTCAGCTGTTCCTGATTTGGCAGAATGGGAGGAGGAAAAGAAAGGAAAGAAGAGAATAGCCCTCCTGAATGATCTGCAAGACCCATCCGTCCAATGTTATGGACCTCCAGCAGGGGAGATGGTGATGTATTCTCCCGCCAACTGGAGTAGCGTGGTCTTGCAGAATCAGACTAGGAGTACTTGGAGGCAGCGCCTGCCGAGGGCTGGGTGGCCGACTACTTCTGGCTTCCATTCCAAGGCCGGAATGGTGGTTGGGATAGGGCTGACGCGGCTGGAAACCCCTTCCGTTGCCACGAAAGGGGCAAAAGGTAGACTGGCCACGAGGAGTAGAAGAGAGGCCCAAGGATCTGGCTGTAGCTCGAGAGTCCTTTAACCTCACTAGGGTCAGATCAGCCTTTTCCCCAAAAAGGCAGGTTCCATCAAAGGGCATGTCCATCAAAATAGCCTGGACATCACCCGAGAAGACATTTGTCCTAAGCCAGGCGTGGTGCCTCAAGGCCACCGTCGTGGAAATCGATCTGCCCAGCCAATCAGTCGTATCAAGGCCACACCTTACGGTGAATTTTGCTGCATCTCTCCCGTCCTTGACTGCCTGAGAGAGCACAGCCCAAGCCTCCTCCGGGACTTGTGGCAGCACTTGCGTAACCATCTCTCAAAGGGAATGGGAGAAACGGCCCAATAGGCATGCAGTAATCACCACCCGCAATGCCAGGCTGGAGGAAGAAAACTACTTCTTACCAAATGAATCCAGCCTCTTGGATTCCCTATCTGGAGGGGCGGAAGGGAACGCGCCCAGTCATGTAGAGGCCTGCACCTCCAAACTTTCTGGGGTGGGGTGGTGGCTGAGTAACTTTGGGTCACCTGGAGCTTGGGTAATGGCGGCGTGCAGTTGTCCTAGTCACAGGAGCCGTTGTGCTAGGCTTGGACCGCGTGCCTAGAAGGACATCTGTTAGTGCTTTATTAAAGGGCAAAAGGGTTTCTGAAGTGGAAGCCCCAGGCTGAAGCACTTCGGTCAGGAGATTAGTCCTGATCTCCACTGAGGGCAACTCCAGTCCAAAGACCTCAGCTGCCCTCTTGACCACCATGGCATAGGATGCCCCCTCCTCCGTAGCCACAGTTGGCGGAGAGAGCATGCCAGTATCTGGAGAAGTATGCAGTCCACTGGACTCCCCAAGTTCCAAAATACCAGTACAACTGCTCTGCAGAGTCATCCTGGCTTTCCAAAGGGTACATAGACCCATCCCATTCCTCTCCAGAGTCTAATTCATCCTCAGTGTTCAGGCGACAACATAGAACCCCTGGGTTCAATCGACGTTGGTATCTGTGTCGAGCGACCCAGTTCTGACTCAGTGTCGTATTGGATAAGGATTGGGCTGGTACCGTCGATGGGCACCAACTTCAGGTCTGACGCCGGGGGAGGTTGTGATGGCACGTCGGGGCCCGAGGGCTCACCAGAGGGGTCGGCCTGCTCAAAGACGCGGCACATGGCCTCGTACAATTCTTTGATTTGAGCGGGGGTCACTCCGGCTCCCGGAAATGGATGGAGGCGCGAAGTCGACCCAGACTACGGCTCCGCAGAACTGGGCCTAGAGCATCAGTGCTCCTTACCTACTTTGTCAACGGATGACATTTAGGTGAAGATGAAGTCCGCTTGGACTTCTTGTGCCTCTTCCCTAAATGTCCCGGCGACCTCGAGTGGGACGAAGAGTACTATGGGCTCCAAGAGCAGTCCCGCAAACTCCTCTTTTTCGATCAGGACAGGGACCTTCGTGGAGTCTCGCTGGACGGTGTCATCTGCCGGGCCGCAAGGAGCTTCAAAGCCCGCTCCTGCAAGGTCTTTCGAGCTTGGGCCACCTACATTGGGGACATGACCCTCAGACCACTAGGGACTGTGCCTGAATGCTTGGTGAACATTATTCTATCTTTGCAGATGCAGAAACACACCTCTTTGCCCCCTTTCCCTTCTTGCCAAGCACCAAAACTGCTCACGCCTCCCCAGTCAATCGCAGAGGTACACAGATTCAGGGGGTAAGGAGAGTGTCTTAAATTGCCTCTGTCTCTTCCTCCTGAGGATTTGCTACCCACCCTTTGCTGCTTTCTGGACATCGAGGACCCAGTGGGACTTATGAGGCCTTCTCTAATCCTATAGGGGGTTGCATAAGCCCTCTACCATGCAGTGACTCCGTAATAAGAAGGCATTGACCCCGCAGACGAAAATGACCATATCTCAAGACTGAGCTCACAACAGCCCCTGCATGTCTAATCGCCTCATCTTCGGAGGAACCGTGCAACGTGTTGACTGCTGCGGCATCGTTGAGGAAGTCAGAGGTGAGCAGCGCCCTAGAAGATTCAGACTCCGCTGCCTTGTGCAAAGCCTTCAGTTGTGTTGCCTCTATAGTTTCTCCAACAATCATTCCCCAGAATGCTGATGCCATAATTTGACTGGTTCCCCAAAACTGCTCATGTTAGCATTCCTTAACTATTTTGCTTCTCAATACCTGCTCTACTGTCACTCACTTGTTCTGTTAGTTGTTTACACCCTGTATGCAGATAAATATATTGCAAAAATGCCATTGGGGCACTTTCCTAACCTCCCCCATCCCACCCGTTTGACACACATTGGGTTGCCAGTTTTACCTGGGCCAGCCTCCCTATGCACAGTCCATTGTGACCAACTCTACTTGTGTGGGTCCAAATGAGCTACCTCACTGTACTTCAAACACTTCAGTCACAGCCCACCTCCCCATTCCCCATCTGACCCTCTTCACTCCCATGTTGCTGAGAGCCCAATATAGTTACTAGTTTGTTATTGAGGGTGGTTAGATTTTATGCTGTGGCCCATGGGTAGGGAGTTTGTAAGTTTGCGCAGACCGGTTTGGTGATTTAATATTATATCATACGGCGTCCTCATGGTACTGGAGGGGCGTTGGAAAAACAGCGCACCATCCGGATCCAATCCCTCCCCCAGCCAAACCCAGCGCCCATTTCTCCCCTCCCTACTTTACGTCACACGCATGGCTAGACTAACACTTGCTCAAGTTCAGAGGTGCCCATGTAACCTCTGTACATAACGCTCATCTAGTGAAGGGAAAAGGCCCCATACTTCAAAGGCAGTGGACGGGTCAGTTTTATTCCACGGATCACTCCAGCAATGCCAAGGGGGAATTAATTTGGATTAGACCCATGAACCTCTTCACGCATGTCATGAGTGTCATTGACCCCGATGGAGGATTTGCTTCTTGTAGAGACGGTATTAGATGGTACAGCTGTCATACTGGGCAATATATATTCTCCAAACACAAGCCAATCCCAATTTCTAGCACACCTCTTTAACCAACTTCAATGGTCTCACCTCCCCTGGATCTTGCGTGAGATTTTCAATTGCGAACTCGTCCAACACTTGGAAAAGTCATACCCACCACTGCCTAACACGCAATTCGGCATGCTGACTACCTAACACAATGGGCCACTCATTGGGCCCTTGTACATGCCTGGAGAGCCCTTCACCTAAACACACAAGATTATTTCTCTACTCTCCCCTACACAACCTTCATGTCTGCCTGGACCATTTTCTCTGTTCTGATTGCAATGAACTACTGGTCTACAAATACTGAATATCTCGGCAAAACCTTCTTTGATCCCAACCCCTGCCAGTCCCTGCTTGGAGACTCCAACCTTCAGTCATGGAGGACATGCCTTTTGGGAGATAAATTCAGGGTGACATTAGCTTCTTAACTGAGAATAGCGGCTCAACCTCTCCCAGTCTTATAGAATGGGATGTATTTAAAACAGAGGAGACACTGCATATATGTATTGATAGGGGCCCGCACGACGGTGGTGGCTTATCTGGAAAAAGCTGAACACCTCCTCATGGTCTGATGCTGGCTCTAAATATGTGCTACTTACTACAGACGAGCAGCATGTCCAGCTGATTGAGTACCTGAGGTGCATTGATTCTAAAGTTCACAGGTCCAAAAGGCATACTGAAGGTGGCAAATTCGGGAGGTAGCTGGCATGGCCGGTCAAACAAGATACAGACTCACTATAAGTCCCCCCCTGTCTCGCCCCATCTTACCCCAGAAAACGTAGTATACTCCCCGTTTGCCATCAACTTTGCCTTTTTTCTCCCATTAACTCTCATTCTATAGCCCTGACCTTTCCCCAGCAAGGTCTCACAATTCTGTATTTCGAGAACATATCCCTTGTGCAGATCCCAGCCAAAAGCACAGAGTCCATGGACAGCTTGAGCACGGAACAGAAGATCAAAGGCATCATCCTTGATTTCGCCACTTGTAAAACCTCGTTGGCCTTCCGATTGAGTTATATAACACATATAGTACTCTATTGCTCCTGAAATTGGTAAAAGTATACAACTCAGCTCTGAGGGCTTTCTGCTCCCCTCAGTGCATGAAGCCCTCTTGGTCTCCCTCCCCAGGCCGTGTGGGGATCACCGGGATGTCTCCTCCTATAGACCCTTAGCCATTCTTAATTGAAATATCTTGAGAAAATTACTAGCGACCAGAATACAAACAGTGATCCCTTATCGGGTTCATTCCGATCAAAATGACTTCATCCCTGGCACATGAACTATTCTTAATATGCGTCGCCTACACAGACTACTAGAGGAGGCATATCACAGGTGGCCCTATTCAGTGTGCATTGTGCCAGATTTGGAAAAGGTAGTCAATATTATTGTTAAACCTGGGGGTATCTAGTTGGCAATGGTATACACCTTTGACTAAATAGGGACCCTTGCTTCTAGTCAGGGAAAGGGGGATTCCACCACTGGATAACCCCTGCTCACCCCCTTGGTAGCTTGGCACGAGCAGACAGGCTCATCTCAGAGGCAGTGTGTTAAGCATTTGTGAACACATACAGTAATACAGTGAAAACACTACAGATGGACACCACACAGGGTTTATAAAAATAAGTATTCTTTAAATAGACTTAACACGACCATAAACGACAAAAATCCACATTACTGTACTCAAAATAGACTTAAAGATGGTAGAAGTAACTTAGTTCAAGATGATGATAAATGCAACACGTTTCTCACAAAAGTACCTTGGATGCGTAACGCAAAACAAACAAAGGGTCCGCAGGGAGGGCGATGCGGCGATCAGGCGCCTCGATGCGATGCGACGATCCGGTGCGATGAGTGCGCCCTTGATGCGATGAGACAACGTGAAGATGCGTGCACGCCCGACGGCCGCGCGGCGAACTCTGTACCTTTGGAGCCGCGACAGGCCCTGCGACACGCCTCTCCGGTGATGCGACGGCAGGCAGCTGCGACAGCGACACGCTTCTCCGGTGATGCGACGGCAGGCAGTTGCGACGAAGACATGCTTCTCCGGTGATGCGACGGCAGGCAGCTGCGACGAAGACACGCTTCTCTGGTGATGCGGCGACACGCTTCTCCGGCAATGCGACGGCAACAGCTGCGACACGCTTCTTCTCGTCGCGCTTCCAGCTCCCAGCGACACGCAGGCTTCTGCAGACAGAATCCCCAGCAAGGGAATTCAGGAGGGAGCTGGTGGTGAAGTCTTGTAGCCCTGAGACTTCAGCAGGAGGCAAGCTCTAGTTCAAGCCCTTGGAGAAATATTCTGCAAGATGATGAAAGTTCTTTGAAAGTTCCTTCTCCTTTCCTTGGCAATGAAGACCACTGCAGGCCAACCCAGCAAACAGCACACTGGCAGAGGGGCAGTCCAAACTCCTGCAGCTTCCTTGGGTCTTCTCCTTGGCAAAGGTTTGTCTTGTTGTTCCAGAAGTGATCTAAAGTTCTGGGGTCTGGGCCCCACTATTTATACCAGTAAATCCTTTGTCCTCTGAAGGCAGAGGGTCCTGTACCTAGTCCAAACCAGTTCTGGGTGCATTCTGCCAGTGCACAACTTCTTCCTTTGTCAGTGTGGGCCAGGGTCATCAGACACCACAGGAGGTGGAGCCAGCATTGTGGTAGGCAGGGACAGCCCTATTCAGGCCCAGGTGCTACTCCTCCCACCACTCCCAATGCAGATCTGTCTATTCAGCCTAGTGCTGACTCACCCTGTCTCCTGGAGCCCCCAAGCCCCTGTCACTCACAAAACCAGACATACAATACACAAGCTAGCAGAGGCAGGCTGGATGGTTAGGCAAGAAAATACCTACTTTCTAAAAGTGGTATTTTCAAACACAGAATGTTAAAACTAACTTCACTAAAAGATGTATTTTATCATTCTGAGTTCAGGCATACTAAATTCGAATTTCTACCATGTTCCCTGGGTCAGTTAGGATTATAAAATGTTATAATCAAGCTGCCCATTCTGGCCTATGGGGACAGGTAGCCTTGCAATAGTGAGAAACGAAATAGGCTGTAATTCACTATCAGGTCATGCCACACACATCAGGGCATGACCTACCTTTTACATACAATGCACACTGCCCTTGGGCCTACCTTAGGGGTGACATATGTAGAAAAGGGAAGGTTTAGGGACTGGCAAGTTGGTGCACTTGCCAAGTCGACATGGCACTCCCAGACTGCACACAGGCTCTGCAATGGCAGGCCTGAGCTACACTTTACAAGCTGCTTCTGTGGGTGGCACAACCAGTGCTGCAAGCCCACCAGCAGCTTTTAATTTACAGGCCCCGGGCACCCATGGTGCACTATACTAGGGTCTGACAAGTAAATCAAATAATCCAATCATGGAGTCACTAATCCATACATCAATTTACAATAGGGAGAGCATATGCACTTTAGCACTGATCAGCAGTGGTAAAGTGCCCAAAGTCATAAGACCAACAACAACAGGTCAGAAAAAATACAGGAGGAAGGCAAAAAGTTCAGGGATGACCCTGCAAAAAGGGCCAAGTCCAACACAACCCCCTTCCAGCCAAAACGCAGGGTAGACCAATCGCTACCTTGATGGGATTCCCTGCTTTGGGCGATAGAACATGGACCCTGGCCCGCAACAGCAGGGGCATACTCCAGTTCTACGCCAATCTGAGCCTATTTGGGTCCCTCTGTCCATACTCTCAGGGCCCACCAAGCTAACCCATGGGGAACCCTTTTCCTCACCTGTGGGCACCATCTGTGCAGCACCTAACCTTAGCTTGCTCACAGGTGTGTCCCAACAGACAGACAGCAAGCCACAGTGCCCACTGACAGTGGTCAGTGATGAGACTCAGGCCTTATGCCTCGCAGGGCTCTCAAACCTCGGTGGCGTTAGAGAGCGGGGGGCAGTAGCCCCAGGTGCTTGGCACCCTTTGTCCACTCTCCCTCCTGTCAGGTCAGGTATGGCATCCTGGCACTGACCCACCAGCCCCAGGCCTGTACCTGGCGGCTGGACAGGAGACTGGGGTGGGCTTTCCCACACCCGGTCCTCCTTCTCCTCGTTGGGGCTCTGTACCCTCCCACCTGGAGTGGTACCCCCTTCCAGGCAAATGGTACAACAATCTTTCCCTGGTCAGTCGCCTTTTTTACCGAGAGGCCAGTACAGAGGGAGAAACAAAAGATGGGCACAAGACAGGGGGGAGCTACAACAGACGGTCCAACAGCACCAACAACCATACTTGAAAACACGCAACCAACAGTATTGGCGTTAGAAGAAACGACCAATGGTTGTAACCCTAGCATAAAAGACACCTTACCCATTTTTAATCTCTCCTCGATTAACCTCACGAATGAAGAACGTGCTGTTCTCAGCCGCGGTCTTTCATTTGTCCCCAGTACTCGTCTTGACTCCTTCAAGTTACATGAAGACTTGTTTGCCTTTTTCAGAAAAGTAAGACTCAAGAAATTCTTCCTGGATAGACCCGTGGACTTGAACGAAGACAATCAATCGAAATGTAAACCCCTTTCTCACTTTACACCTACTCTGGACATGGTAGGCCCTGAGGTGAATATTTTTGAGCAAAATGTTATCAAAGAAATAGCTTGTATCACCAAACATCTCCCTGCCACACGTAGCAATCTATCTCAGATAGACAACTTGGCTCTAAATAAGATCAAACATAACAGTAATCTGATTGTGAAACCTTGTGATAAAGGTGGTGGAATAGTCGTTATGAACAAATCTGACTATAATAAGATCTTGGAAATGCTAGCAATCCCTGAACATTATAAAAAAATCACACCCGAGAGAGCTAGCCAAATTGAACACCACCATCCAAACAGTTACACACAGAGCCTTAGACCATGGATTTATTTGCCAGGAAGAACATACTTTTTTAAATAAATCTTGTCCTAAAATTCCAGCATTGTATGGGGTACCAAAGACCCATAAAGATGTGCTTGATCCACCATTACGTCCTATCATTTCCACCATTGGCTCAAGTACAGAGCCCCTCTCTAAATATGTTGATTCTTACCTATGTCCCTTGTCTCAAAACTATGCTTCCTACATCCGTGATACGGGTGATATTATAAACAAAATTGAAGGTATGCCATTTAATTCCAACACTGAAATATTAGTGACGCTTGACATTGAGGCGTTGTACACCAATATTCCTCAGTGTCAAGCGTTACAGGCAGTGGCATCTCTACTTCAGAGGTCCCCAGGAGATAGACCTGATGTTTTATTCTCGAATGTTTGGAGATAGTTTTAATGAATAACTTTTTCGACTTCAATGGACTCATCTACCAACAAGTAAAGGGCACCAGCATGGGGGCTTCTTGTGCACCGAGCATAGCAAACATCTACATGGGTGAGTGGGAGCTCAAAAATGTCTTCAATGAAGCGGCTCCCTTTTTTGAAAATGTCTCCACATGGAGGCGATTCATTGACAACATTTTTTTTATTTGGACAGGTGACATTGATATGTTGCATGAGTACATTTTGTGGCTCAATGCTAGCGACAGCAACCTTAGGTTTACTGCTAAATTCAGTCCTTATCAGGTCGAATTTTTGGATATCTTGATTTCGGGATCCAACAACATATTAAAAGTCAGCCTATTTAGGAAGCCTACAGCGAAAAATACCATACTACAATATCAGAGTTTTCACCCCACCTGTCAAAAAGACTCCATACCCTTTGGGGAATTCTTGCGGGTGCGACGCAATTGTACCAACATGTACGATTTCCATAAACATGGAGATGCACTCAAGCTACGGTTGCTGGCTAGAGGTTACCCCCACAGGCTAGTTAGACACGCATTTAAAAAGGGCCAAGTACTATAATCGTGATGCCGTCTTACAAGGAACGCACCGTCCATCTCAAGATCGGGTGACATGTGTCATCAACCATTCCCATCTTAACTATAAGATCAAAAATATCATCCATAAGAATTGGAAGATTTTAAACACTGATGAGAATGAATCTCAGTTAGAACCACCTCTTGTGGCTTACCGGAGAAACCGCAATTTGCGCGACATACTGGTGCACACCAGACCTCTATCATGCAGCATCCGACACCAGACTACAATCACTGGCTTACCTCGAGCTCTAGGTAATCATAAATGTGGATCATGCCACGCTTGTGAGACGGCCATCACCACTGATTCCCTGACCTACAAGGGTTACAACATCAAGTTAAAAGATCTTACAAATTGCAGAAGCCATAACATCATCTATATGCTACTATGCCCGTGCGGTCTGGCCTACATTGGTGAGACAGCGCGAGAGTTCCGCATAAGATATAGTGAACACAAATCAGCCATTCGCACTCATAAAATCATGGCCCCACTAGTCCAACACTTCCTAGACAAACAACATTCAGAGAAGGACCTCAGATGGTGCATACTGGAGAAAGTAAAGTGCCAGGCAGGTGCCCTTGTTGAAACTATCAGAAAAAGAAGAGAAACGTTCTGGATTTTTACTTTAAATAGTGTTAAACAGGGATTGAATGAAGAAATTGTTTGGTATACTACTAGAAACCGGTAATCTAGTCTCCCTTAGTCTTGTGATGACGGTCGACATACAAAAGTATTCTCTTTTTGTTAGATCCCTTATTTTCGCACCTCCGTTTTTTCATCTATGTGCTTATCGACTGATATTACACAATTAGGAGGTCTTCCTGGTCAGTCAAATATCTTCTTTAATAGGCGATTTTCTTCAACATCGTCAAACATGTATCACTCGCTTATTTGACTTTTTGCGCAGCATATTGCACCTGGTGTTTCATTGGAATCACTTGCGTTGGCAATATGCCCGCTGGTACACTTTGGACCTAGCATTGTTAATAATATCAGATATAGGAGTATGATCTCACTATATGATATCATTCTTTGTTCTAAATTATACTTTTCACTCCTTCCCTGTGCCACTGTAGGTAGGTGATTCTTTGCTTGCAGCAGATTAAAATAACCTACTTATAAAGAAGTATATGCGTAGTATGTACCCTACATTTTGGTACCAGTAGCATAGGAGACGACTTTTCCTGACATATGTAATCCCATCACCTTATTATGATATTTTTACCCTCCGTGGGTATAATTATGTTGTAGCTCACCATCTTGCAAAATTGCCGAAGAGGTGCCTTTACAACGTATGTTTGATATAGTATTCATATGGGGCGTATGTAGAACTAGTACGTGAGGTTCACCCATACACTGCAGATTTCTATATCTTACTGCATCTTCCTGCATTGTCTGGCATAGTGATTGCTTATTTGTGCACTTCTTTTTGAGTTTCCTTTTGTGATTTTGAACACATCATTGTCTTATATCGGGAGTATTTTGAGACCTGTCCAAGATGGCGCAGCTGTTTTGCCCACTTGTCCTATCTCAGACTCCACTACATACCATGTGACTAGTATCAGCTCGCGCGTTATTCTGGAGCGCGATCCGTATAAATGCTCGTACAGCGTTGTGCCGCCATCGACCTCGCGGGGCGAATTTCAGGTCTCCGTGTTACTGACTGATTAACAACTCTGTGGCTCCTTATTTTGGTGAGTTTTAAAACCATACGAGGCTCGCCCCGTATTTGCACATGCTGGCCATTTGTGATAATGATTACCAGCTAGACTGTCTTGGGAAGGCTTATTCCTTCATGTCGTTTTTAGGAATAGGTGTAACTACGTTCGATGGGGGGGTTTTATGGAGTTCTTACTCCCATTTTTTATCAAGTCGTTTCCGCCATGTCCCACTATAGAAGACGCAGTGTGGTCGGAGTTAGAGTAGTGCGATCCCATATTTAAACATACGCGGTGTAGAGACAGTTACATTTAATTCTGAATATGTCCTTTTCATGCTCTCTGTAGAGAGCCTTTATCTATCGAGTGATCTGGATTCTGTGCACTGTATGTATACTTGTCACAGAGCTAGATCGATATTTATCTTGCTGACTGTAGAACACATTATGTAACTCTCACACATTTACTGATAATAGACGTAGAGATGAGCACATACGTGGCTCTTGAGTCTAACCACCTTGAACTTCTTATACTAGGTGCAAGTGTTCTGGCGTAGACAGCCTCTGTAATGCAGTTACTCATGTACTGATGTATTCTATGTAATTATTCCACAGAGCCTTATTAGCACTGGCCGTGATGAATTTATAATTACCGAAGGGAAGTTGCACGAAACGGCACGCCATAACACCATTCTATCGTATGAACGCTCCTGATTAGTGTTTGCAGCCCTCAAATCATCGTCCTCCAGGATTAGTTATGATTTGGTTTCTGTCTATTTGTAGGAGAGCTGTCGTCGTTGAAATACACTATAGCTGCATACTGAATTACATGTATACCTTATGTGCGGTTACTTAGGTATGATACCTTTAGTTTTCCATCTATTATACTCATAGCTTATTTTCTTTGGTTGTTATTATTTATGACATTTCTCCTCTTTTGCTATTGATTCTTTCAGATCGTGATTTATCAGCTATAAAATACTACAAAAGCTGACTTTTATAGTCCTTGGTTGCCTCTGCTGATAGAATTTTTTATTGAGAGCATTAGTAAGTATTCTAATATGAATTTGTAGTCCCATTAGCAGTTGTTTTTATCTGGTATAGGGTAGTCACAATTGGAAGGTCTGCTTCTCTTTTTGGTGGTGGTGACTTTTCTCTTTTCTCTTTTCTGATTATTCATTATGTGACTAGGTGGTTGGTGCACACTTCTATCTGGTTTGTGTAATCTTTTTGACTTCTCTATTTATCTACCTCACAGTAGGTATGGGAAGAGATATATCTAAAAATAATGTTGTTGTATGTATGGCACATCACTTGGTGTCACATAGTTTGGGGTTTTTCTCCATAGCTCCATCTAAGAGTTATAATGTATGTTTTTTATTAAGGTTCAATCAATTTAACTTTGTTCTCTACATGGGCTTTGAACATTATATGTTTATACCTTTCAGGTATCCCCTGGGTGTTTTTGTGTTCTGAAATCTGGTTAAGGTCCTGAGGAAGGTGGTGCCATCATCTTTACCACCGAAACGCGCGTCGACCAATATTGTTCAGATTTTGCTGAACACAGCCATTCAAACTGGTCGTGGAGATAGTGCAATCTTTTGTCTCCCACTTCTCCAGATTATTGCATTGATGAATGCTGTATGAATTTGTATGAGAGCGTATGTTTGTGTTGTAGTATGTATGTATTTTTTGTATGAACTTTCACTCAGGGGTTAATTATGGTAGATTGTATTATATTCGATTATGTACATTAGTATTGTGTTCATGTGTATGTTGAAAATAATATTTTTACTTTAAAAAAAAGGAGAAAAAAAGTTAAGAAAAATATATATTTTTGTAAAATAAAACAAATGAAGTTTAATAAACAATGAAGAAATGTTAAATTATGGAAGTTCCCTCTCTTTTTGAAGCATATTGTCATCATGCTATAGCTGGTTAGCCCATGTTGAATGCAATCTTTTGATCTGTGAAAGAAATATAGGTCACAAAGGGAGTTTCTCTATACCACCCCCTTCCAGAATTGCCAGGGCACCTCTGGCAGGTGTCCTGCACAATTCGCCCACCAGTTCAGGGGTTCTATCCTGCAACTGGGCGTCCAGGTCAGGGGGACAACCCGAACCTGGCCCTCCAACCTAGGGTCTAGACCCTCCAGTTGAACCGGGGTCAGAGGCGAGGACTCCCTCCCTCTGCACCCCCTTCCAGAGTGCTGTACCCTCCCACCTGGAGTGGTACCCCTAGAAGACCAACCGGTCAGGACACAGTTCACAGTTGTCCCTCCCTCCAGGTCAGACAACACCTGAACCTGGCTTCCCAACCCAGGGGCCAACCCCTGCGGTTGAACACTTGCCCGGCGCACCAGGACTTCATTGGGAGCACATATGCCGCCCCCCCCCCCCCCGAGGGTGACAACTCATGTGTCGTGTGACAGTCTGCCTGGCGCAGATCTTCCGACCCCTGTCCATCTGACGGTGCGTGAAGAACCCCCAGGACAGAAGTGGTATCACCATGGTCATTCATTGGTGACTCAGCCCTTCTGGCTGGCCCCTGACCCACTGGTTCTTCCACTGGGGACTCTTTCCCCCTCTCACCCCTCAATCTGGACTTCTGCACCCTCCACTTAGGAGTGGCACTGCCAGACACCAGAACTGATGGAGGCCTGCTTACAGACACTCCCAGTTCACCAGACACTAGGGGATCCCCCTCAATGGGCGGCCCATCAGGACAGACTAGGCTCCCTACCTGGTGTTCCCTTAAAGAACCATCAAGGCCCTGAGACTGAGGTTGGGCACTATCGGGACGCATCCCAGTCTCACTCCTTCTTGAAGACAGGACGTGAGGCCCTACACCCCTCCCACTACAACGGGACCTAGCTGGGCTACTCTGAACCACCTCCACCACTCTGGGTTGGAAGATACCTGAGCCACTCCCCTTAGGGTCACTCCCCAATGCCTCTTCAGACCCTCTGGAATCCACAAAAGGTCTGCCTCCCTGGTGAGCTCCCTGGGGTCAGAGAACTCACTCTCCAACAGGTGTTGGCATAGCTCTGGAAAACAGGGACTTACAATATGCTCTCCCACAATTGGATCACACAGCCCCCTACAAGGGTTAACCAAACTATCCTTCACCTCACCATCCAGTGCCTCGCACACGTAGTCCACACCACTCTCCTGAGATTGGCAAGACAGTATCTGACTGTCTCTGTCACTCAACCCACACTCTTCTGGGCGGTCTTCACACTCACACACCAGAACTTCAACCATGGGGGAACCCCTCTCCCTGTACCTCTCATCTAGAGTCAGAGTGTCCCTCCCACCCCTAGGACCATGAACCCCTGGGTCAGTTTCCCAATCCACCTCAGGGACACTGCGCACCACTGGAGCTGCCTCACATCCTAGAACCACCTGGTGTATGTTAACCCCCTCCTTCAAGTCAGGCGCCACATCTCTGGGTGTGTGTACTACTCCCTCAGCACTAGATAACTCAATATTGCTGCAACCATCTGAGCTGGATTCCACCTTCAACTCAGCAAAGCTCACTTCCTGAGCTACACAAATTTCTTGTTGCTCGGCTGAGACACTCATGGCCTCAAGCCTCTCGAACTCCAAATCAAGCTCCCTCATTCTCAACTCATGTTCCAATCTCATCCTCTCTCTCGCTCTCCAAGGACAACCTGCTATTCTCTAGGTCCCTTTGACCCTCCATCTGGAGCCTGGCCATCTCCAGTTTGTGCACCCTATCTCTCTCCCTCGTCTTCCAGCTCTCATGGGGACAGGCCTTTGGAAGAGACGCTACTGCCAGGCGGGGACGGTACCCCTTTCCTGGCTGGAATCAATGGTATATTCAGCTGCCTCTCTGCATCCCCAACTGGCTTCACCACCAGTATGGGGTATTTTTTGCTTCCACCCAGGCCCTCAGCGCCTTTTGGTATTCATCAATGCCTTGGGTAGCAACTTTAAATTTTTTGCAAAAGCGCTTTATCTGTTTCACATTGTAGGTTTCCAACCTCTCTTCCTCAAAATCTAGATCCATAGATGCAACAGATGCTGGTCGGCTCATGGTAGTAAGAATTTGCAGTTCTCAGAACAAACAGTCCGAGGAGAAAAAATTCTACCAAAAATGTATGTGGTTGCGTTTGGTCTGCATTCACTAGTAGTGTACACCAATCACTGTATATGAGTCACAAATGCAAGTCCAGAATCCTCACAGCTGACCACCAATGTTAGAACTGGGGGTCTCTAGTTGGCAATGGTATACACCTTTGACCAAATAGGGACCCTTGCTTCTAGTCAGGGAAAGGGGTATTACACTACTGGATAACCCCTGCTCACCCACTTGGTAGCTTGGCACGAGCAGACAGGCTTATCTCAGAGGCAGTGTGTTAAGCATTTGTGAACACATAGTAATACAGTGAAAACACTACAGATGGACACCACACAGGTTTTATAAAAATAAGTATTCTTTATATAGACTTAACACAAGACCATAAACGACAAAAATCCACATTACTGTACTTAAAATAGACTTAAAGATGGAAGAAGTAACTTAGTTCAAGATGATGATAAATGCGACCCGTTTCTCACAAAAGTACCTTGGATGCGTAACGCAAAACAAACAAAGGGTCGGCAGGGAGGGCGATGCGGCGAGCAGGCGCCTCGATGCGACGATCCGGTGCGATGAGATGAGTGCGCCCTTGATGCGATGAGACGACGTGAAGATGATGCGAGCACGCCCGACGGCCGTGCGGCGAACTCTGTACCTTTGGAGCCGCGACAGGCCCTGCGACACGCCTCTCCGGTGATGCGACGGCGACCCTTGCGGTGGCGACACGCTTCTCTGGTGATGCGACAGCAGGCAGCTGCGACTAAGACACGCTTCTCTGGTGATGCTATGCGGTTTTATATAGCGCACAGCTGCCCCGGCAAAGGGGCGTCCCAGCACTGAAACAGAAAACAGCAGAACAATAGACAACATACAACAGTCTATAGTGGAGGAAAGATGCGTTTTGATGGCCTTACGGAAAGCCAGGTAGTTGTCCATACTACGAATGGCGGTAGGGAGCGCATTCCAAGGTCTGGTTGCCAATACACCAAAGGAGCGTCCACCCGCCCGAACCCTCCTCGCCTGCGGTACAACCGCCAAATGCGGGCCCATAGATCGGAGTTGGCGGGAGGGGGTGTAAGGTGTAAGCAGATTGGCCAAGATGTCGGGAGAGGAAAGGTTTAAGATTTTAAAAGACCTGCAAAGAGTTTTGAACTCTATGCGTTTTGCCACAGGCAACCAATGTAGCCGACGGATAGCACTGGAAGTGGGGCATGTCCTGGGCAAACCTAACAAGGCTCTAGCTGCAGCGTTCTGGACCCTTTGCAGTCTTGTAATTTCCGCCTTATTGACTCCCAAATAGAGTGAGTTGGCGTAGTCCAGTCTACACAGAATGGATGCCTGGACAATCACCTGCCTCATGGCCGGGTCAAAGAAACCCAGCATGCGGCGGCGGCCTCTGCGGCGGTGACACGCTTCTCCAGCGATGCGACGGCAACAGCTGCGACAGCGACACACTTCTCGTTGAGTCGCGCTTCCAGCTCCCAGCGACACGCAGGCTTCTGCAGACAGAATCCCCAGCAAGGGAATTCAGGAGGGAGCTGGTGGTGAAGTCTTGTAGCCCTGAGACTTCAGCAGGAGGCAAGCTCTAGTTCAAGCCCTTGGAGAAATATTCTGCAAGATGATGAAAGTTCTTTGAAAGTTCCTTCTCCTTTCCTTGGCAATGAAGACCACTGCAGGCCAACCCAGCAAACAGCACACTGGCAGAGGGGCAGTCCAAACTCCTGCAGCTTCCTTGGTTCTTCTCCTTGGCAAAGGTTCATCTTGTTGTTCCAGAAGTGATCTAAAGGTTGGGTCCCCCTTTTTATACCCATAAATCCTTTGTCCTCTGAAGGCAGAGGGTCCTGTACCTAGTCCAAACCAGTTCTGGGTGCATTCTGCCAGTGCACAACTTCTTCCTTTGTCAGTGTGGGCCAGGGTCATCAGACACCACAGGAGGTGGAGCCAGCATTGTGGAAGGCAGGCACAGCCCTATTCAGGCCCAGGTGCTACTCCTCCCACCACTCCCAATGCAGATCTGTCTTTTCAGCCTAGTGCTGACTCACCCTGTCTCCTGGAGCCCCCCAGCCCGTCACTCACAAAACCAGACATACAATACACAAGCTAGCAGAGGCAGGCTGGATGGTTAGGCAAGAAAATACCTACTTTCTAAAAGTGGTATTTTCAAACACAATGTTAAAACCAACTTCACTAAAATATGTATTTTATCATTCTGAGTTCAGGCATACTAAATTCGAATTTCTACCATGTTCCCTGGGTCAGTTAGGATTATAAGATGTTATAATCAAGCTGCCCATTCTGGCCTATGGGGACAGGTAGCCTTGCAATAGTGAAAAACAAAATAGGCTGTAATTCACTATCAGGTCATGCCACACACATCAGGGCATGACCTACCTTTTACATACAATGCACCCTGCCCTTGGGCCTACCTTAGGGGTGACTGATATGTAGAAAAGGGAAGGTTTAGGGACTGGCAAGTGGGTGCACTTGCCAAGTCGACATGGCAGTCCCAGACTGAACACAGGCTCTGCAATGGCAGGCCTGAGCTACACTTTACAAGCTGCTTCTGTGGGTGGCACAACCAGTGCTGCAAGCCCACCAGCAGCATTTGATTTACAGGGCCCAGGGCACCCATGGTGCACTATACTAGGGTCTGACAAGTAAATCAAATAATCCAATCATGGAGTCACTAATCCATACATCAATTTACAATAGGGAGAGCATATGCACTTTAGCACTGATCAGCAGTGGTAAAGTGCCCAGAGTCATAAAACCAACAACAGGTCAGAAAAAATACAGGAGGAAGGCAAAAAGTTCAGGGATGACCCTGCAAAAAGGGCTAAGTCCAACATTTATCATTTGGGACTATATGTTTGCAGTACAACAGGGATTGGAAATGGGCCACAGGATGACAAGGCTGATCTCGTTACTCTATACTCCGGCCTTAATCAAGGTAAAAACTGGACAGCTTGTATCAGAATCTATTCCTGTAAAACGAGGCACTAGACCGGGGTGCCCACTCTCACCCCTATTTCTTTTGGCAGTAGAGCCATTGGCTCTTCGGCTTCGCCAACTGGAACTTAACTGGGGAATCCCATTGGGTGTTGACTCATGTGGTGTCTCTATATGCTGATGACATCCTGGTATATCTATTTTGTGTCGATAAGGTGTTGAGTTTTGAGTAATTATCCCCACATATGTCCCTGAAAAGCCTTTGATTGCTCGCCCTCCGTACTCAGTCAAGTGTGGAAAGAGTTTATTTGGCCCAGTTTGCAGAGCCATATTAGGATGGACCCCAAGACATCAGTGGCTAACAACCTAAAAAACTATGGGTGTGCCTTGCCAGTGCAGCCATTATTTTCCCCCTTCTCCCAGCAAGGTGCTCCGACAAAATCTAACACTGCACATCTGTCAAAAGGAAACTACAGTATTATATTTAGGTTTCAGAGCTACAAAACATTACAGCTGTAGCAAGTAAATAAATGCATATGAAAACCCCTATGTAAAGGAAAAGGAAACACTCCCACTTGTCATGGAGAACATGCAGACCCATGCAGCCTTCAAAAAAGCGGATTCAGAATCAAGGCTGAAGAGTTTTCTTCAATAATTGAAAATATCATCCAATACATAAAGCATATTCCCTTTACACATGATAGCCAGCAAACAAGAGGTCTCGAAAACCACCCTAAAAAAATATAAGAGACACTTCGCCTTGTATGAGGCTTGGATATGTGATGCAGTTCACAAAGCTTGTAGAACAGTGGTGGAAATGGGAAAGAGATTACTCTGGGATTCCCATAAATTGGGTGTCGCCAACAGGAGTCGGAGCAAAGAAAGGCATAGTCATGAGGAGTGGCACATATAGCAGTTAGCCTATGCACTATTTTTAAACTGTCCCATAGTAAATAGGGAATTAAGGAACATGAAGGGAGTTTTCAAGCAGGTTCAGTTGTGGGGAGTACCAGGATTAGAGTAAACCTTGTTAAAGGTTCATTTTTCTAGTGTACCTCTTGTTCTTGGCCTCACGCAGTTTAGGAACTAACTACTTTACAAAAGGTCAACTGAAGGCCATATGAAAACATCTGAAAACTTACTACAGACTAGAAGGCTTTTGGCACCAATGCGCCCAGCCTGAATTAATAAAGATATTCTTTGAGTAAGCCATTATGCAAGCACTGATCAGTAGTACTTGTGGGAGGTCAGGTTCACTAGCATCTCAGAACCAGCGGCATAGGCTTGGCTCAATGCTCTTGGATTTGAGAAGGACTTTATTGGAGTTTCTAGTCAGGCTTGTAGTGCTTGTCAGTTTTATGCGGGCCAGCACCAGTGACTACGGGAAAACCACCATCTCCCAGAATGGTCTACAGAAAGACATCTACAATGTAGTCAAACCAAAAGAGAATAATGCCTGATCGGCACTTCATGGATTCCTCAGGCAGACATATGTCCATTTGACAACTGCAGACATGCCTGTAGCAGAAACCTCTTCATAAAGGGCACCTTGATATTCCAGTAAATTTCAATCCAGGAGGCAGCAATTAAAGTGGAGTCCTTGCCAGATGGAGGCAATAAGAGAACTTTGAGCTTAGGTTTTGTGGGCACCGTAAAGTACACCACACAAAAGGCATGGGTAGCCAGTACCAAAGAGCTTGTAGAAAGATCCCTTCACCAATTTTAGGGAGAAAGAGCCAAAAAAAAGATCACCAATTCAGGGTGTGAGGGAAAACCAAGGTGGCTGAGGCCTCAATTTTTACATGCAAAAGCTGGCTAGCTATTTGAAAGGGTACAAACTGAAAGGTTACTTGGGCTGCTTTTTTGGTTTTACTAACCAGGAGTAGAGTTGCAGGGGGCTTAGTTACGCTGGGGGTGCTCAGGCTGCATACCCTGCAACTACATGACCAAAAGGAAGAGTAAGCCACAGAATCTAATCTCACGGGATGACAGAATATTGCTTATTAAAACTATGCACATTTTAAAGATATGTCCCATAAGAATCGGAGCGAGATATGGAGAAGCCCGCAGATGAACATACATTCATAATTACATTTTTAAATTGAACTCTTTGCAGTACAAGAAACGGTCATGTACCAGGTCTGGGACCAGGACTTACCCTCCCAGTCTAGAGAAGTATATCTGGACATACCAGTGAGGTCTTTCAATTATTAGGACGATTGAAACCATTTATAAGTCAACCAGTTCACATTTAAGGACATGCTATTCAAATGATTAGGGGATGCACTGTATTCTGAAGTTGGAGCATAACCTTTTTATATAAGCTCAAATATAGCTTGATATTCTGGATGCATTATTTCTGTTGACATTTTTTCCATCACCTTTTATTTTAGTTTTAAATGTAAGATTAGAGATTCAAAAGAGCAGCATACTTACAATTTGCAAGACACTTCATAGCCGACAGGACCCAATGAGGAAGGTCATCTGTATAAAAAAAAAAAAATCAAACAATCTTTACAATAGTTTTGTTTAAAGTATACAGTTTTACTTTGGTACATTGTGTAAATGGTTACAGGTTCAGAGCAGTAATAGCAATTTGGCACAAAACCAAAAAAAAATTAGTTTCACTAACCTTCAGTGGAAATTAATGCTATGATATAAACATGTATGACTTAATCATGTCATTCCCCCAAACCCCCTCTTGATTTGCTCTCTTTGTAGATGCCGGCCAAAGATATTTTTTTTTAAAACTAGCTTTTAGATTAAGGCAATGGAGTCTAGGGATAAACTGGGCCAATCAAACCAGAGCTCACAGCACATCATAAAACATTTGCATTTCACACCATTCCATTGACATCTTCTGAACAGTGAGAATGTGCTGATCTTTAAAACATTTACTGTCTCTCATCAGCACTGTTTACAGATGCTGCAAAGCAAGACTGCATAGCACAAATCCTCAAGAATGTAACCTTTTCTCAAAACACACATTACCACTATAGTGGCCAAGTGTTTTTACAGATCCATAGGTGGGTAGGAGGAAACTAATGACGTGCTCCACTGAAAGGTGAAGCGTTCAAGCTAGAAGTCAAACACTACATTTAAAGGCAAACAAGCATTAGCAAAGCCAATAGGTCTGGACATAGCAAGTGTGCAATTTATATGCAAACATATGAAAGAGAAATTAAGTTTAATAAAAATAAAGTAAAAACACCTCTGGCTAAAGGTGGCGGGCAAAAGCTTTAAAATAAATAATCTAAAAATGAACCATCACAGTGTTAGACCCACTAGCTATGCAGTGGGCAGTGAGCCACACTATTCTGAGGGTGGATATGCACATGATCAGTAAAAAAAAAAAAAAAAACTCAACGTGCAAAACGGCCAATGCTGAAGGCTGTTGTGGGAGGATGCAAAGTTTAAATGACACTTAAAAATGCCACTGTATAGGGAGGGAGGGAGAGAGTTCTTTTTATTGCGGCACAGCATCATCATAATGCGTTTCGACTCCACAAGAGTCTTAATCATATGCACATGAGGGAGTAGTCATGTGTTTGGACTCAGACCACTCAAACATGCCGATAAATATGAATTCATATTTATCGGCATATTTGACTCGTCTGAGTTTGCTTTATTTGTTTTGATGAGAAGGAACGTCTATAGATGTTTGGGACTCCCGGAACCTGCCGCAGACTGCCGCATGAGCGCCTCGTGGAGAGCGAGGGATATATACACACACTGAAAACCACAGGTTTCAGGGACGTTCTAGTTAGGCTGACATTTCACTCGTACAAAACCAGAGAAATTCTGCCGTTATAGTTAGCTGAGCTAACTATACCTCGCGCCCCCGCAATGCACTGCTGGTGAAGTCACATATTACATCACTCATGACATGGTCAGTGACATCACAGATGACATCTCAAATGACATCACTGATGACATCATCCATTGAAAGAGTTTCTAAAATGTTTATTATATATATATATATATATATATATATATATATATATATATATATATATATACATATATATATATATATATACACACGCCAAGGTGTATTGAAGAGTGGGTGTATGAGTGTGTGAATGGATGATTTAGTGGGTGCGTGACTGACTGTATAAGTGAGTGATTAAACGTGTCTTAGTGAATGCATGGGTGAATGACTAATCTGTGTGAATGTCTGTATCAGTCTGTCAGTTGGTGTGTAAGTGGCTGCATGGGTTCGTGAGTAGCTACACGAGTGTCTATATGGGTTAATGATTGGTTGTCTGAGTACCTGTATGGGTGCCTGAGTGTATGTGTGGGTGGGTGGGTGGGTGAGACTCCCTGCATGGATGTGTGAGTGGGTGATTCACTGGGTGTATGGGTTCATGAGTGCATCTGCGAGGGGCTGGGTTGGTGCGAGTAAGTGTGCGAATAGCTTTTGGTGAGTGAATGGATGTGTCAGTGGTTTATATGTGAGTAACTACATATGTGAAAGGCAGTATATGTGAGTGTTTGAGTATATAAGTGGCTATATGTGAGAGTGAGTGATTGTGAGAGTGGCTGTATGGATGAATGTGTGCTTGTGTCGCACAAGTTACTACTTGTGTAACGATAAATCTGTAAGAGATATTAGTTAGTGATAGATTCCTTACCTTAGAATATCCCCAGGCGTCAGACTGGATCCGGAAAGTTTATCGTTAGCAGTACCTCTGCGCGTCAGTAGGTGGCGTCGTGCGGCTCCGCGTCCGTCGCTGGCATCGTAAGCGCCGAGATGACGTCACGGAGACTACTTAAGCGCCACCCATGCGCGCTGACGTCAGTTCTGTACACGACTTTCCGCGCCAGGAACGCAGAGCCATGCAAGAAACTGACCATTGGTGCCATGAAACTAGGGCCCTGAAAGGAATGACCTTAACCCTAGAAATCAGTTCGCAGAACGGGAGGATGGTGGGCGGTAGGAATCTATCACTAACTAATGTCTCTTACAGATATATCGTTACACAAGTAGTAACTTGTGCATCTGAAAGAGACACGTTAGTGATAGATTCCTTACCTTAGAATAGATACCCCAGCAATACCAACCCCGGTGGAGGGTCTGCGAATGGATTACACCAGAAAGTCACAGAGAACAGAACGGCCAAAGAAGACGTCTCTCCGGACCTGACTGTCAAGGCAGTAATGCTTGGTAAACGTGTGCGATACAAAAGGGGATGATGGACGGAACGTTTGAGCCAATCAAACACTCACCCCCAGTCAACTGATCTGGGTTTAATCCATCATCATTCTTTAGCTCACTCCACCACCCCAGTTCAGACATGGCCATATGCAAATCAGTCTGACCCTGTGCCTCATGGGAACAGTCCAGCCCGAACTGCCAAGCCATGTCTTCCCTGGACCGGAAACAAGCATCCTAGGACCGGTTTCTGGCATTCCAGCCGTCATCAGCCAGGCTTGCTTGAATCCAGTGGCAAAGTGAGCAAGGGACCCACGTCTGGGCATACCCCCGCCAACTTAGGGCGAACAAAGCGATACAAAAGGGGATGATGGACGGAACGTTTGAGCCAATCAAACACTCACCCCCAGTCAACTGATCTGGGTTTAATCCATCATCATTCTTTAGCTCACTCCACCACCCCAGTTCAGACATGGCCATATGCAAATCAGTCTGACCCTGTGCCTCATGGGAACAGTCCAGCCCGAACTGCCAAGCCATGTTCCGTCCATCATCCCCTTTTTGGCAAGAAAGAAGGACGGGTCCTTAAAACCACCTTGTCCGGATGAACAGAAAGGAAAGGAGGCTTGGAAGAAAGAGCCTGGAGCTCACTCTTCTGGCAGAGGTGATAGCTACCAAGAAAGCCGTCTTGAGAGTGAGAAGAGGCAAAGGACAGGTATGAAGGGGCTCGAAGGGAGCGCACATCAGATATGTCAAGACAAGATTTAAATCCCACTGAGGCATAATGAACGGCACGGGAGGAAACGTGTGCGTAATGCCTTTCAGGAAACGGTTAACAACCGGAGATTTAAACAAGGAAGGCTGATCTGGAAGCCTGAGAAAGGCTCAGATGGCTGAAAGATAACCTTTGATAGTGCCCAGAGCAGAGCCCTGCTGGGCCAAAGAAAGGAGGAACAGAAGGACTTCGGAAAGAGGGGCAGAAAGGGGATCCGCAGCCTTAGCTGTGCACCATGCCACAAACTTGTTCCACCTGCAGGCGTATACCGATTTAGTGGAGGGACGCCTGGCTGCCAGAATGACATCGCAGACTGCGGGAGGAAGATCGAAAGCTGTCAACTGTCGCCGCTCAATCTCCACGCATGGAGGTGGAGGCTGGACAGGTTCGGGTGGAGGACCGTCCCCTGCTGCTGCGACAGAAGATCCTCCCGAAGAGGCAGTCGGATCGGGGGATCGAGCGTCATGTTGAGTAGCTCGGGATACCAGTATCTTCGCGCCCAATCCGGAGCCACAAGAATGACTTGGGCCCGGTCGCGCCGAATCTTCTTCAGCACTCTGGGCAGAAGTGGTATAGGCGGAAAGGCGTACAACAGACCGCAACTTCACTTGCGACGAAAGGCGCCGCCGAGCGAGTGCCGCCTTGGAAATTCCAACGCGCAGAACTGATGACATTGTGCGTTCTCTTCGGTGGCGAATAGATCTAACCAAGGCTCTCCCAACTGCAGAAAGAGACCTTGCGCCACGTCCGAGTTCAGACGCCATTCGTGATCCATCAAGCACCGGCGGCTGAGTTCGTCCGCCCTGGCGTTCAGAGAACCTGCCAGGTGTTGAACCACCAAGGTAATGCCGTGACGTTCCAGCCAAGTCCAGAGGCGCAGAGCCTCCTGACATAGGGTCCACGACCCCACCCCGCCCTGCTTGTTGCAATACCACATGGCGGTGGTGTTGTCCGTGAACACCTGCAATACACTTCCCCGGACCGAGGGAAGGAATGCCTTCAGTGCAAGCCGGATCGCCCGAAGCTCCAAAAGATTGATATGGAGCCAGGACTCCGCCGGAGACCAGAGGCCTCTGATCTCCGCCTCTCCCAAGTGGCCACCCCATCCCAGGAGGGACGCATCCGTCACCACTGTGTGCTCCGGTTGTGGAAGGGAGAGGGATCTGCCATTGACCCAATCGCGATTCGTGAGCCACCACTGCAATTGTCGTGCAGTGCCCTCCGAGATCTGGACATGATCGGACAGGTTGCCCTGATGCTGTGCCCACTGGAACTTCAGGTCCCACTGCAGAGCCCGCATATGCCATCTGGCATGTTGCACCAGCAGGATGCAGGAGGCCATCAGGCCCAGGAGCCGGAGGGTCATCCTGACTGAAACCCGGGATAGAGGCTGAAAGATCGGAGTCATAGCCTGAATATCCCGGACTCGCTGCTCGGGAGGATAAACCCGAAACAGCGTTGAATCCAGAACCGCTCCGATGAAGGGGAGCTTCTGAGAGGGACTCAGTAGCGACTTCGGCACGTTGATGGAGAACCCCAGCAGGAGGTCGGCCGTAGTCTGAAGGTGGGTGACGACTGCATGGGGCGAGCCCGCCTTCAACAACCAGTCGTCGAGGTAGGGGAAGACTGACACCCCTGACCTGCGCAGATGAGCTGCGACCACCATCACCTTCGTGAACACCCGAGGGGCGCTGGTAAGGCCGTAGGGGAGCACGGCAAACTGAAAATGCTCCTGGCCTACCGTGAACCGCAGGTAATGCCGGTGGGCCGGCAGGACGGGGATGTGAAAATAGGCGTCCTGCAAGTCAAACGCTACCATCCAGTCTCCAGGGTCGAGGGCAGCCAAGACCTGAGCCAGAGTCAGCATCTTGAACTTCTCCTTCCGGAGGAAGCGATTGACGTTCCTGAGGTCCAAGATGGGGCGCAAGCTCCCCTTGTCCTTTTTGGGGACTAGAAAGTAGTGGGAATAACAACCACTCCCTACTTCTGGCCCAGGAACACACTCTATGGCCCCCTTGGCCAAGAGGGCCGTGACTTCCTGGAGGAGAAGTGCCAAGTGGTCCCCGACATGCGGTGGAACTGAGGGGGCATGGCTGGAGGGGTGGACTGAAGGGGAAGGGCGTAACCCTTGCGGATGATCTGCAACACCCACTTGTCCGATGTGATAGCGTGCCAGTGGGGGAGATGATGGCGGATCCCGCCACCCATTGGCGTGGGGTGCCCCCCAAAGCTCGGATTAGGAAGGTTTGGAGGCAGAAGCAGCAGGGGCAGAGGTGGACTGACCCCCACGCTGAGTCCCAGACCCGCCCCTGCGGAAACCGCGTCCGCGCTGAGGCTGGTTCTGCACAGGCTTGCTGAAGGAACGTGCCTGGGCACCCTTTCCGTGGCCACGAAGGGAACGAAAACCAGGAGTGGCTGGGCTTTTCGTGGAAAGACCTAAGGACTTGGCCGTGGCCCGCGAGTCCTTAAAACGCTCCAGCGCACTGTCGGCCTTATCGCCAAACAGGCGAGTGCCATCAAAGGGCATGTCCATGAGCGAGCTCTGGACATCTGGCGAGAACCCGGTAGATCTCAACCAGGCGTGGCGACGAAGCCACAGTCCTAGAAATCGCTCTACCTAGTGAGTCCGCGGTGTCCAAACCACACCGAATGGCGAACTTAGCCGCATCTTTACCCTCGGCAACAGCACAGCTTGGGTCTCTTCAGGACACTGGGGCAACATTTGTGCAACTGTATCCCACACCGCGTGGGAATAGCGGCCCAATAGGCAAGCGGTGTTCATCGACCGCAGCCCCAAGCTGGCCGAAGAGAACAACCGCTTGCCGAACTGCTCCAGCTTCTTGGAGTCCTTATCCGGCGGAGCCGTGGGGAAGGCACTCTGGGACGTCGAAGCTTGGATGACCAGGCTCTCAGGCGTAGGATGAGTGGTCAGAAAGGCAGGGTCACCGGGCGGTGACGCCTGGCGACGTTCTTATCCACAGGGGCCCCTGTGGCTGGCCGCGACCAAGTGCCGAGCAAGACGTCAGTGAGGGCGTCATTAAATGGCAGCAGGGGCTCCGACGAAGTGGACGCCGTCTGGAGCACCTCAGTGAGGAGGTTAGTTTTGAGGGCCACCATAGGGAGATCAAGGTTGAGAACCTCAGCTGCCCGACGGAGCACCATCGTGTAGGAGGCGCCCTCCTCCATGGTAGGCGGGGGAGAGGCAAACCCCGGGTCAGAGAAGACGTCGAGGTCGCCGGCATCCTCCAAATCGTCCGCCCAGTCCTGCTCAGAGTCACACTGACGAGCAAGAGGGTCCTCGGACCCCTCCCAGTCGTCCTCCACCGCCGCTGCATGTGGCACAGACCGCGGCGGCAGGGCAGGAGCCGCAGAAGGAACAAACGGCGTCGGCCGGGGCCGGACCGGCGCCGTGTCCCAATGCGGATTCCAGGTAGGAGCAAAATGGTCATGGAACCTGGGCAGGACAAATGGCACCCACTGCGGCGCCGGAGGCGGCGCTGGACCTTGTGGCGCCGTGGCCGGAGCCGACGGCGCAGGATCTAGTGGCGCTGAAGCTGGATCCGCCGGTCCAACAGGATCCTGACACGGGATATATCTCTCTCCCCCTCGCTCTCTCTCCCTTGTTCACAGGCCGAATGTACAGTAAGGCAGAAACTTCACTGCAGCCACCTGAACACCTTCAAATACTGTCCCCCACCCTCCTTGGGCTCAAGTGAGTTATACAGATGCATGATGGTAAAGATAGGACAGTATATAAAGGTGTTCAGGTGGCTGCAGTGTTTCTGCCTTGCTGTGCATTCATGACGATTTGTTAAACAGTTCAAGACCATCTACCCAATCAGTAATTATACAACAAAAATTGAACATACGTCAAAGTATTTTAACACCCTTAAAACCCAAGTCTCACGTATACACCTTTAATGCCTCGAGACTCCATCGACGCATTTAATGAGAAAATAATTGAACAGATCAAAAAACTCAATTACGTCACTCATTTTTTAAAAGCAAACTGAACATAATAGAAGATATAACAATTTAATTACAAAATTGCAAAAACCACCACCAAATTGTAATCGCAACGCCGACAAGGGAGGCAACATTGTAATTTTGCCAAAGCCTGACTACATGTTAGAGGTATACCAACAACTAGAAGACAAATCATGCTATAGGAGAAGTAATATACAAACAGTGGGGTCAGTATACAATGATTTTTTACTCTAAATTGGCAAAATGAAAAAATGAAGCCCTACCAACAAAGTCTATTGGAAAATACTTCACAATACATTGACTTTTCTACAGGACTATGTCCGTAATTTACCGTCTTTTATCCAAGACACAGGAGAATTTAAAAAAAGAATATACAACATACCCTGGAGTCAAGATTATTTGCTTATAACTTTGGACGTAACTGCTCTATATATTAGTATAAACCATCGAGATTGTTTCAGAGCAGTAGATCACTTCTTCAAAAGTAGACCACTCAAACTATACCAGCATAGCAAAAAAGATTTTGTATGATACAATTTTGTTTAGAAACCAAATTTCTTTCTGTTTAACAATGACATATTTCAGCAGATTCACGGTGTTGCCATGGGTGCCTTCTTCTCCCCCAGCTACGCGTGTTCACACATGGGTTGGTGCAGGTCCTCATGGTTGACCACCATGATAGTGTAGACAGACGTGACCGTTTGGTTTCGTTAAATTGACGACTTGTTTATAGTGTGGAAGGGGACAAAGGAGAGCGCTGATGATTTTGTAGCCAAAATTAATCGCAACACTGCAAATCTTTATTTTACAGCACAGATTAGTGCACAAGTAGTAAGCTTTCTGGATGTTCAAGTGTTTATCCGTAACAAAATTGAAACTCTACTACACAGAAAAGAAACAGAGGGCGATTCAGTGCTCCATGCCAACAGCTTTCACCCCCGACATCTCAAACAGCATTCCATACGGTGAAATGCTAAGATTAAAAAGAATTTGTAGTTGTGAAGAGGCTCTCAAAAAGGCCCAGATTGAGTCTAATAAAAGATTCTTATCACAAGGATATTCCACTCATGTTATCGATCAAGCTATAGCAAAAAGTGAGAAAGCAAGCAGGGAAAGCTTATTATTTGACAGGAAAGTTAATTGTCATACGACACAGCAATTTACAATCAACAGAAGGAGAAACTAGGCTTATCTTGATCTACAGCAAATAGGAGAGTAAAATAAGAGCTAACTTTGGAAAACGGTGGCTATTAATCCTCAGGGATCCCATAATAGGTTCCAAGCTTCCTAGAAAACCACTAATTACCTTTAGAAGAGCTTTTTTCATGAGTAATGGTCTAGTTAAAAGCAATCCGGAAATTACAGAGACAAGTAATCGCACAACGCACTTTGGCAACCGCCTTCAACTGGGTCTCCTGGTTGACGCGGTAAACAACTCATTAAAACATTTGCACTTTTTCTGTTTCAATGACCCTCATGAAGACTGAAACGCTGACCTCAGAACAGTTAATAGGCACAGAACATCCTCCATAGATCCATGCAATTGCACATTCCTCCAAGTAAGATTTCAAAAACAAACGTCAAGATTTTCAATAAAGAAAATATTTTGTAAATTAAGGTGAAAATAGAGGATAATAGGGATCACTTTAAAAATGGTTACAAGGCACTTAAGGCACTCCTAATTTTCTCTATGTCAGAGATATGTAAACACCGTAAATTAAATAGACAGTTCAATTAATCTGTGCTCAGATAGTGCACTGATGTATAATGCAATTGATCAAATCACTCTTTTTTATAAGATTCTAATATCTGTTGCACATTATTTCTGTTGTTATCCAACCCACAAATAAAATTCAGTCTCACAAGTAAAGTGCATAGGTGTATTCCTAAAAATCCAATTAAGATGACTATATTATTGAAATGAGCATGTTCGTAAAATGCATGATGTTCCTTTTGCCTGGATCTTATCCAATAATATATATTATTCTTACTGTGCAAAACTACGCAATTATAAAGTGCAATTCGATCCATGGGCCACCATCTTCCCTGCACATTGGTCCTGTTTATAAAGTGCATGAGTGCTTTCCTAAAGTCCAATTGAGATGGAAAGAGTATAGATAAAGTGAATCACATTAATAAAGTGCATAGTATTTTTCTTCTCTAAATTTTTATCCCACAATCCTGACTGTTCTCACTATGTGAAAAACATTTCTCACCTGGTGCAAGCTGCACAATTATAAAGTGCAATTTAATCTATGGTCCGCCATCCTCCCCAGAGGTTTCCAACCAAATCTAGCCAGTGTCAATGAATTCTTATGGCATTACCTATAAGCTATGAATGCATTCTTTAAACGTCATAAATGGCATTCTATACATTTCTACTACTATCCAGAATTATATATTGACATTCCATGCATATATAAAGTGTCTCGTGCTTCAGAGGTGCATGTCGGTATGAGAGCGCCCACATGGTGGTGCTCCCATATCTTATTAAAAGCATTTCTCCTCTTCCCCAGAGACCAGGAAATCAAACGTCTTAAAATTCAGAGTCAGTTTCCCTTAAAAGTTCCTAAAACAAGGCAATGGTGTCCGATATATTTCCAAAATCAAAGGTGTACATATAGTTCAGAATCGACATTATGTCCAAGGTATCCCAGTTCCTATTGACAGGATCAAATAGAGTTCTAGTTTCCTTAATTCTCTCACTCGATCTCCTCCTCTTGGGTGTGCCCCGACATGTTTGATATCAAAATAACCAAATGTGGATAAAGATCGGTTGTGAAATGGTTTTAAATGACAAGCCATAGGGTATGTTTTGTCTGTTTTTTATGGCTCTTATGTTTCAACTTGTTAATGGTGCTACGCACATAACTTGTTACAACCACACCTGAGGGCGTAGATCACGTGATCTGTATTACAGGTAATGCATTCATCAATTTGTGCTTCTCGTCCCTCAAAAGTTCGGTAGATCTTACAATTTATTCCATACTTACATGCCTTGCACAAATTATATTTTACAAAGCCTTTTGTATTTAATGATGACCAATTTCTAGTTTCATTCCTCGGATAGTAGTAGCTAGATGTCAGGATGTCCCCCCCAAGGATTTGACTTTTTTGGATGTAATCTGCGGGCCCATACCCACAATGTCCACTAGATGTTCATCTTTCTTTAAGACATGCCAGTTCTTTTGCAGAATCTTCTTAATACCATTTTGGGCGACGTTATGTTCCAAAAACACTCTTTGGCATAATTTTCTGTTACATTATTCCATCATTGCGTGGGAACAATAATTTATCCCTTATCTTTTCACTGACTCTCCTCCTTGCGTCATTCAAGACATTAGTGGGATATCCCCTCTTCCGGAAAAGTTGGACCATGTTGTTTAATTCACTGTCGAGTAACTCCATTGTTGAGCATATCCTCTTTGCTCTAAGCATCTGGCTATAGGGAATGCTCCATTTCAAGGCAGGCGGGTGTCCACCATTAGCGTGCAACAAGGAGTTTGTTGCTGTGGCTTTTCTGTGCATCCTTGTCAGTTTCTCATTTTTCACTTCCAGGGAAACATCTAAAAATTCACATTTTGTGCGACTCAGAGTACTTGTAAAATCAATTTATTAAGATCCAAGACTTGTAGGTAGGCTTCAAATTCATTCTCACTGCCCTCCCATATAATAAATAAATAGTCTATGAATCGAGTCCACATGGTGATCTTTTCCGTGTAGATATTCTCTTGGGCCCAGGCCACCTCCTTCTCCCTCTCTCTCCACACACACACACACTCTCCACACACACACACACACTCTCCACACACACACACACACACTCTCCACACACACACACACACACTCTCCACACACACACACACACACACTCCACACACACACACACACACTCCACACACACACACACACACACACTCTCCACACACACACACACACACACACTCTCCACACACACACTCCACACACACACACACACTCTCCACACACACACACTCTCCACACACACACTCTCACACACACACACACACACACACACACACACACACACACACACACACACACACTCTCCACACACACACACACACACACACACACACACACTCTCCACACACACACACACACACACACACTCCACACACACACACACACACACACACACACTCTCCACACACACACACACACACACACACACACTCCACACACACACACACACACACACACACACTCTCCACACACACACACACACACACTCTCCACACACACACTCTCCACACACACACACACACTCCACACACACACACACACTCTCCACACACACACACACACACACTCTCCACACACACACACACTCTCCACACACACACACACACACTCCACACACACACACACACACACACTCTCCACACACACACTCTCCACACACACACACACACACACTCTCCACACACACACACACACACACACACTCTCTCACACACACACACTCTCACACACACACACTCTCCACACACACACACTCTCCACACACACACTCTCACACACACACACACTCTCACACACACACACACTCACACACACACACACACTCTCCACACACACACACTCTCCACACACACACACTCTCACACACACACACTCTCACACACACACACACTCTCCACACACACACACACACACACTCTCCACACACACACACACACTCTCCACACACACACACACTCTCCACACACACACACACACACTCTCCACACACACACACACACACTCTCCACACACACACACACACACTCTCCACACACACACACACTCTCCACACACACACACACACACTCTCCACACACACACTCCACACACACTCTCCACACACACACACACACACTCTCCACACACACACACTCTCCAACACACACACACTCTCCACACACACACACTCACCACACACACACACACACACTCTCCACACACACACACTCTCCACACACACACACACACTCTCCACACACACACACACACACTCTCCACACACACACACACACTCTCCACACACACACACACTCTCCACACACACACACACACTCCACACACACACACACTCTCCACACACACACACACACACACACACACACACACACACACACACTCTCCACACACACACACACTCTCTCCACACACACACTCTCCACACACACACACTCCACACACACACACTCTCCACACACACACACACACACAC